>JAKOOJ010000007.1:74592163-76020913 GCA_022577455.1 Arizona elegans
CAAATGTGAGCACACGTGCCTCCTCCATGCCTTCTGTGCATGCACAGAGGTTCAAAAATGGGACATGATGACGTCCAGGTGGGTTGGTGGAGCCTCCCTCCGCCGGCACTACCAGTTCTCCCAAGCAGGATAGAAGCAGCTGAATTTCACCACTGCCCTCACACATATGTGCTAGTCGTTCCCAACTCTAGGGGGCGGTCCTCATCTCCGTTTCAAAGCTGAAGAGCCAGCACTGTCCAAAGACATCTCCGTGGTCATGTGGCCAGCATGACTAAATGCCAAAGGCGCACGGAACGCTGTTACCTTCCCACCAAAGATGGTCCCTATTTTTCTACTTGCATTTTTTATGTGCTTTAGAACTGCTAGGTTGGCAGAAGCTGGGACAAGTAACGGGAGCTCACCCCGTTATGTGGCACTAGGTATTCAAATTGGTGAACTGCCGACCTTTTGATCGACAAGCTCAGTGTCTTAGCCACAGAACCACCGCGTCCCTTGTCAAAGTATACACCTGTTCTATTATTTTTTCCTCAGTTTTACACATCATGTTCAAGCATAAAGCAGTTGAACTTTGATTTAGAGTGTAGTGCTAATTCAATCACCGTAGTTTCTAAACTATGATTTATGGCAGTGTTTTTCAAATTTGGCAACTTTAGGATGGATGGACTTCAACTCCCAGAATTCCCTAGCCAGAAATTTGCTAACTTTGAAAAACACTGGTTTATGGCAATGTATCCTAGTAAACCCAACCAATTATGATTTACTCAATAAATAATTTATTCAATCAATAAATCGCTCTTGAGCAAATCATGACTTAGCACAATACGTGAAATAGATCTTTGATTAAAAAGTTAGTTAATGGAAAATCTATCACCCAAATGTTGGAGATGTGGCCATAAATTAGGAACATACTACCACATGTAGTGGATTTGCCCTAAAATAAAAAAAAAAAATTGGTATAAGATTAAGAGCTGGTTGGAGGAAATCACATTACAAAAGATAGAATTCAAACCAGAGCTCTTCCTACGAGGCATAATAGCTCCAAAATTAGAGAAATCTTTGCAATACCTAATACTTCACATACTAACGGCAGCAAGGGTGGAAACAAAATAATATACCACCAGAGGAAATAGTGATCAGGAAAATTTTACAATGTGCAGAAATGGATAAAATGACAATGGAAATTAAGGAAAGAGAAGATTCAGACTGTTATATATTATATGGAACAAATTATATAAATGGATAGAAAAAAGAAATCTAAATAAGAATTGGGAAATTTAAATTGATATCGCTGAAATAAAGAACTATATGTTACTAATTATTCTTAACCTTATAGTATTGATTGTGTAAATAAATATAATGTAAATGTATGTATTCAGTAGAAGAATTGAACAAAAATAGACAATATGCATGTCGATACAGAAGGCTGTAAAAATAGCATATAACGTATTGTTATTTTTGTCATGTTTTTTACTCTGTTTTTGTCCTCGTTTTTTTTTCTGTTTCTAAAAGTAAAAAGCTTAATAAAACTATTTTTTTAAAAAAAGTTAGTTAATGGAGATTTCTCTCTAAACAGTTAAAAACATCTTCCTCGGCTCCAGTTCCGGCTTCAGTCCTGGGTACCTTTTAGAGGTGGAAAACATACAAATTCAATATGAAAGAGACTTGAAACAAAGCAACATGACATGAGCTGTAGCTGGCAATAAACCTGGCCCATAACACAGAAATTTAATTATGCCATACAGGTAGTTCTCAACTTACAAGAGTTCATTTAGTGACCTTTCAAAGTTACAACAGCGCTGAAAAGAATGACTTATGATCATTTTTCACACTTACGACCATTGCAGCACCCCCCCCATGGTCATGTGACCAAAATTTAGATGCTTGGCAATTGACTCAATTGACTCATATTTATGAGTCCCAGTGCAGTGTCCCAGGCAAGGGTGAAATGCTACCGGTTCGCTCCTGTTTGGGCGAACCGGTAGTGATAAAAACTACCAGTTTGGGTGAACCGGTAGTTAGCTACCGGTTCGGTTGAACCTGTAGTTTAAAAAGCTACCAGTTCGGTCGAACTTTTATTTCCAATGATCAGCTGTGCATGTGGTTTAGCTTTGCTAGAAAGAAGGAAAGTCTGCTTTTGAGCAAAGCTAAATAGCGCGGCACAGCTGATCCCCCCTCCCTGTTCTACTTACCTTCCCAAGCCTCCTTTTGGCATATACTGTGCATGCGCACACAGCATGCATTTGGTGCGCGGCGCGCATGTGCAGCCAAAGAACCAGTAGCAAACTGGTTCAGATTTCACCACTGGTCCCAGGGTCATATGATCCCGTTTTGCAACCTTCTGACAAGCAAAGTCAATAGGGAAGACAGATTCACTTAACAAGTGTGTTACTAACTTAACAACTACAGTGATTCACTTAACGACTTATCAACAAGGGTTGTAAAATAGGCCAAAACTCACTTAACAAATGTCTCACTTACCAACAGAAATTTTGGGCTCAATTATGATCGTAACTCAAGGATTACCTATACTTTCATTACTGGATAACATTGTTAACTGCTCTACTACTTTCAGACCAGGAGCTTAAAAGCAACCCAGAAACAGATTAGAGCCATGTTTCTCAACCTTGGCAACTTTTAGATGTGTTGACTTTGGTTTCCAGAATTCTCCAGCCAGCATTGCTGGCTGGGCAATTCTGGGATTTGAAGTCTACACATCTGAAAGCTGCCACGGTTGAGAAACACTGAATGAGAGAATATCTGGGTATGTGAGCACTCTCATTCCTTGATACTGCTGTAGCTGATTTATATTGCACTGGAATAGTCATTTTTTGTGTAAGGAAAAGCTTCCCATGACAATTCTTCAACCACAAAACAATGATTCAACTGTGCGAGTCATTTATTCTTGATCCAGACTGTTTTGAACTGAATTCCGAAAGCAAAATTCACCGGCTGCAGAAACTTCCTTTACTTTTTTTTTAAAAAGGAAGTTGATTACTCATAACAGCCCTGATTTGGAATGAATGTTCTGCTGGCCTTACCTAATAAATTTTCCTACCTTTGGGTGAGGCTGAGAAAACCTTTTTGTGACCTCTTTTTCTTCTAGTTACCCAACCTTTTGTCCTCCAAATATGGTAAGAGTGATACAACTTCCAAAATTATCAGCCAACATGATGGTGATTGTAATCAAACCTATCTGGGAAGCCCTGGTAGGAAAAAAAAAGTACTATTATACTGTATATATACTTACTCACAAGTGATACTGACATCAGTGTAGATAAGAATGCTCTGCTGTTTTCAAAGACAGTGTAGCACAGGTAATCCTCGAGATGGGTAATAGAAATGATGAGAAGATTAATAGTAATAGTAATGCAGATTTAGTGAATAATTTGACAGAGTTGAGGAATTATTTGTTTAGTTTAGCAGAGTGATGGCATTTGGGAAAAAACTGTTCTTGTATCTAGTTGTTCTGGTGTGCAGTGCTCTATAGCCTCATTTTAGTTTAGATTTATTTATTTATTTGTTTGTTTGTTTGTTTGTTTGTTTATTTATTTTATCCGGCTTATATGCCGCCCTATCTCACAATGGACTCAGGGAGGCTCACAACAATAAAACACAAGCCACAATAAAAATAAAGACTAAAATCTAAAAAATTTAAAATTAACCCATTAAAACCCTTAAAACCCCGTCATCAGACCAGGTCAAGGGATTTGAAAAGCCAAGTTTTTAATTCCCGACGGAAGGTGCGAAGGTCAGGCGCTAGTCGGAGCTCCAAGGGGAGTTGATTCCAGAGGGTGGGCGCCCCAACCGAGAAGGCTCTACCTCTGGGGGCTGCCAGCCGCCACTGTCTAGCCGACGGCACCCTGAGTAGGCCCTCTCTATGGGCGCGAACCGGGTGAGTTAGTTTAGTTTATTGGATTTATATACTGCCCTACTCCCGAAGGACTCAGGGTGGTGAACAGCCACAAAGTAAAATACATATATACAAAATTTAAAAGCTGAATAAAACCAAATTAAACAGTTTGGCCCCAGACAGAATTAAAACACCCCAATAATTTAAAAACAAATTAAAATTTACATTTTAAAAGGAAAAGGGGAGAAAATGAAGATTAGGCCAGGCCAGCTTGATGGAATAAAAGGGTCTTGAGGTCGCGGCAGAAGGTGCGTAGGTCCGGGATCCTCCGTTTGTCAGTGGGGAGCTCATTCCAGATAGTAGGTGCCCCCACAGAGAAGGCCCTCCCACTAGGGACCGCCAGTCGACACTGTTTGGCCGACGGCACCTGGAGGAGCCCCTCTCTATGAGAGCGTACCGGTCAGTGGGAGGCTATTGGTGGTAGCAGACGGTCCCGATTTTGAGAGTAGGAGTTGAATATCAAGAAACTTTGGTCTCATCAAGCAGACTACGTTCTCTCTTCCTCTTCTCACAGAGGGTCTACAGCATTCTCAACTGCACAAGGGGGAGACAATTCAAAAAGTGCACCTCTCCCTTTTTATTTCTGCCAAGAACTGTCTTTTAAATGTTATCCTGCTGCTAAGCTCTGAAAAGCTCCAAGGTTGCTTGATGTGATGATTCCCCAAACCCCCCACCCCCCAACTTCATGAGAACACTGGAAAAAAATCTGCAGATTTGTGTTCTGGGAATTGCAAGAAAAGACTTAAGTGGCAAGAGGAGAAAGAGAAAGAGGGGGGGGAGGGAAGGAGGGAGGGAGAGAGAAGGAGGGCAATGTTTATCTTCTCTTTGGGTTGTGCCTCCATGTGGAAGACTGAAATGACACATTTCATGTTCTAGCTTGCCATCAGAAACATCTTTTCCGTGGCCTTCAATTTGGCAAAGCTCAAAGCTCTAAGCTAAACAGTCTGTATTGCATGGTTCACTGTAACCAACAACATTTTGGAAAAAAAAATACTTTTAAAGAAAAGCCAGTAAAAACCAGTTTCCAAAATAAAATGAGGAGGAAAAGAATATCTTAAATATAATCGTAGTTGCTGGACTATGGTTCCTAGACTGTAGTTGCATGACCTAGCACAACATAAAATGTTGTGCTATGTATTTATGTAAGACTGAAAATTTAAGCATTTGTACTATGAAATAAATCTCAGTGGGATGAATTTCTGGGAAAATATGCCCAGGCTTGCAATGAAAAGTTGGATTTGCACATCACAATATGTAGGGTTGCCAGGTCTGCTTCTAAAAAATAGCGGACAAGCGGGGGGGGGGGGGGGGGGGGGGGGTTAAGTAGTAAAAAAATTTACAATTAAATTATATATTTTCTTACAAACATTTTAACACATATTAAAATAATCACTTCAAAACTTTACTTAAAATTCAAAACATCAAATATATTATAATAATATGTAAAATATTAAATTACATTTTAATTTCATCATAAAGCTTTTGAATAAAAAAAATGTCCACTATTTTGTGAAAAAAAAATAGTGAACATAATGTGAAAAAAGCGGACTGTCCATTCAAATAGTGGACACCTGGCAACATTAAGTAATGATTTGTCTTAACTATGTTTCCTGGGAAAAAGATGGTGACTGGGTCATGTTTTGGGTGTATGTCCATAGACATCTCTGCTCTTGTTGATTATTCATATTATACATTATTAATTACTGTAAGTTATAGTAAATTTTATTGGAAAAAGCATTCCACTTACAAGGAGGTAAAAGAAAACATGTATAAATTAGGGTATAGCATTTAACCTGCTTACAATCTTTTTGGACTGTTGCCTTCTGGCAGAAGATACAGAACAATTAAAACTCGGACCACATGTTTTCTGAATAGTTTTTATCCCAGAGTTATAATTGCACTCAACAATGAACTAAAGGGCCACCATCAGTGAGCTGTTGGACAGTATTACTTGGTCTGTTGTGTGGATGTTTGGGTGGTTTAGGGGTGGGGAATTTGTGGTGGGTGGGGGATGTTTGGGGATTGTTATGTGTGTTGGACCTGGTCTTTGGGTGTTAAGTGAATTTTGTAGTATGGGTATACTGTGTATATATGTACAATGTATATATGTATTATTATTATTATTATTATTATTATTATTATTATTATTATTATTATTAAAATGCATATTTCTTGAAATTATTTTAAGTAGAATAAAATGAGCATTAACAATAAACATCTACTGACTGAAACATAGGAACTGAAGTAGTAGTAAGTTTATTGCTGTAACCACAAGTCATAACATATAGCACACTATAATGCACAATAGCAATAGAATAGTAGGTTTATAAAATGAAATAACAAAAAGAGTGCAAGAAGGTTAAAATAAGATAAAGCTAGGACTACAACGGACAATTAAAATATTTCTAAGTTTAAAAGCAACAGAGCAAAAGTAGCAACCTAACTGCTAGCAGTTGTAAACACAATTTACACAGCTTAATTGTTTGAGGTTCAAGCCCTTGAGTTTTATTTATGTATTTATTTTATTAAGAAAATGTATAGGCCCACCCCACTCATTTGGAGTGGCTTTGGGCAGTTTACAGGAATAAAATTATACTATAATACCATACATATGGATGGTAAGTGAACTTGGGGTTTATTAGGAATTTGTATTAAATTCCTAATAAACCCCAAGTTCACTTACCATCCATATAATCTAACCCTTCAAAAGCACCTGAAGTCTAAACCATTTGGAGAACATTACCAGCCCACAAATCTACTTCCATTGAGCCAGATTAAATACAGCTTTTTCCCAAATGTTCAATCTCAGTGAAGGCTGGGAGACACATATCTTTAGGCAAGGTAGCTACTATGGCTGAGCAATCCTTCAATATGAGAAAGTTTTAAATAAGTCGGTCTGAAAATTGCTTATCTTCTGATGGATTACATCCCAGTTTTGCAGATAAACCTTGTCCTTTCTCAAAGTGACACTATATTATTCTTCCCTTCTTCGGCAGTTGAAGCCCCGGGTAAAACAAAAACAAAGAAATATTCAGCCTTTCTCTGTAAGTCTAAATTTTATAAGAAGGATATCAGTAAGGAGAATCTGTTATCATCGTCTGTAAGATATGCGGCTGCTTTAAAAACCACTTCATTGAAACCATTTTTATCCCAACAATCCTTATTCTAAATTATTAGGGTCAAGCAGTGGGGAAATTCAATTTTTTTTACTACTGGTTCTGTGAGTGTGGCTTGGTGGGGCGTGGCTTAGTGGGTGTGGCAGGGGAAGGATACTGCAAAATCTCCATTCCCACCCCACTCCAGGGGAAGGATACTGCAAAATCCCCATTCCCTCTCCACTCCTGGGGGAAGGATACTGCAAAATCTCCATTCCCACCCCATCCTGGGGCCAGCCAGAGATGGCATTTGCTGGTTCTCTGAACCACTCAACATTTTCACTACCGGTTCTCCGAACTACTCAAAATTTCCGCTACCAGTTCTCCTGAATCTGTCAGAACCTGCTGGATTTCACCCCTGGGGTCAAGGTTTCTCTTGCTCTCTGATAAATACATAAAATGCCTGGCTAGTTAATCATAGGCACGATGGCTAAATAATGAAGCAAATGTCAATTGAAAAGGTGATCTAAGGACAATTTAAAACAAGAAGTGGTGTGCTGTAAATGAAGGAGTTTCCTGAATTCCAGGTCAAGAATTCTATTTGCTTTGGAGGCAAACGGCACTTTAGAAAACAACTGAAATCAAAGGCAAGGAACAGCCAATGAGAGAAGAATAATGCGTGAATAATGTCATTACAACAGTGGGGCTAGGCTGACTTAATAATATCTGATTGGAGCCAGAAGGTTTTTTCTGTTGTTCTTTCTTGTTTAAAAAAAAATCAGAACATTCTTTTCGACTTAGGTACCTTACATACTATACTAAGGATCAGGTTGACGAGTGGGAAGGGAGATGGCAACAACAGGCCCAACCGTAACCCTTTGTAAAGTTATCAAGATCAAAATCCCAAAATTGCTTGTCTGCAGCAGATGGCTCAAACAGACAGAATAATAGCTAATGGAATTGGTTGAGATCAGAGGTGGGTTTCAGCAGGTTCTGACCAGTTCTGGAGAACCGGTAGCAGAAATTTTGAATAGTTCGGAGAACCGGTAGTAAAAATTCTGGCTGACCCCGCCCCCATCTATTCTCTGCCTCCTGAGTTCCAGCTGATCGGGAGGAAATGGGGATTTTGCAGTAACCTTCCTCTGGATTGGGGAGGGAATGGAGATTTTACAGTATCCTTCACATGCCACACTCACCAAGCCATACCCACCAAGCCACACCCACAGAACCGGTAGTAAAAAAAATTGAAACCCACCGATTTGGAGGCTTAAAGTATGACCAAAATAAAAGCTAAATTTGATTTATTTTTAATTCTTAGTGAATTAACATTACAGTGCATTAAGTGTAACTATGATCACCACATTTCAGAGAATCATGCTAAAAATTAAAATTTATGAGCAATTTTTGAAAGGTTCTTGGGAGCTTCTGTAAGGGATGCATGTCTCTTTTCTCCAAGGAAGCAATTCAACCATGATTTATTTGCATTTTATGTATTTAGTATGCCATACTCAACACGAAGTCAACCCCAGAAGATGGTTAGTAGTTCTTATGTTCTACCACCCTTGGGATTCCAGCTCAACATATTTGAGGGGAAAATGCACTACTGCACATATGTTTGATATCCCAAATCAAAATGTCACTTTCTACTTTCTGAGTAGCAGAAGCCATTGTCAAAAACATACAGTGTTTCTTATAATTAGCCTTCTGGGAGATGGTCTGTTTTGGATCATTTTTGCAACACTGGGAATTGTTCTGCAACTGTGCAGAGATGTTGCTAAGCAGGTAATGCTGGGGATGAACAGAAAGAAATTAATCCTGCAATGCAATGCACCAGTAAACAAGAATCACCTGAACATCACAATCTGACATGAAAAAGGCAAGACATTGAGAGGTTCTTGAAAACACGCTGTATGTGAAAGTTATGAATGATTTCTTTCAGTCTGCAATTTCACTCACAGTAGGGAAGATATTTTGGTCCTGTTGTGCACAGAAACAGTTTCCTAGACATTGGTCTTTTGGCTAAGCATCTTGTGCTTTAGAATAGAATAGAATTGAATTAAATAACAGAGTTGGAAGGGACCTTGGAGGTCTTCTAGTCCAACCCCCTGCTTAGGCAAGAAACCCTATATCCATGATGACGAACCTGTGCCACAGGTGGCATACAGTGTCCTCTCTGTGGGCACACGAGCCGTCACCCCAGTTCAGCTCCGCCACGCATACGTGCACGCCTCCCACCGGCCAGCTGATCGTTGGGTCTTTGCCGCGTATGCGCCGGGGTGGGGCACTGTGTGCAAATGCACGGGGGGCGCATGCACAGGGGCCATGCATGCATTGCATTGGGGGGGTTCGGGTGCACGCACGCACATTTGCATGCGCACACGTGCACATTGGGCACTCAGTCCGGAAAAGGTTAGCCATCACTGCCCTATACCATTTCAGACAAATGGTGATCCAATCTCTTCTTTAAAATCTCCAGTGTTGGAGCATTTACAATTTACAAAAGCATTTACAGCTTTTCTTCCTTCTTACTCCATGATTGTATATCAGTATCTGGATTTGCACCTCCACAGCTTTTTATATCTTCCCCTGACTTCTTTTTTATACAATAATTTTATTAAAAATTACGTTGTAGTTTTTGTACATATGGCCACTGGGTCTTTTGGTTTACTTAAGATGTTTTGGAGGATTTTAGTTGAATTGTGTGTTATGGCGGTGCTGTGTAGTTGTAATAGTCTGTTGGCTGTCTCTGGGATGTTTTTGATGTACGGCATTGTTATCTTTTTCATAGCTTGTGTTAGATGTGCTGTAGAGAGTTGAGTGGTCAGACACTTTTTGATAAAAGTTGTGTGCGTATCCACTTTGTTGGAAAATGTCACATAGGTGGCCTGTTTCCTTTTTCTGATATCAATGCACAACAAAGATTTTGCTTCCTGAACAGTTTTGGGTGTATAGACTTATGGCTCTAATTTCAAAAATAACTTGTAATTTAATCTACTACGGGGTGTCAAACTCACTTCATCATGGCGGTGTCACGTGACATATTGGGATTTTTCCCCCCCTTCGCTAAACCGGGCGTGAGCGTGGCCAGCACGTGACACATCCAGCCCGCAGGTCGGGAGTTTGACAGCCCTGATCTGCTATATACCATATTACAGAAAGGCTCTACTCCACATTAAACTTGGACTGATGAAAAAGTTTGTGAAAGTGATGAACAAATAAAGTGAAGATTTTTGTTATTTGAGACAGATGTTTCCAAGAATTACTGATGCCAAGATTAAGGAAGTCATGTCCGCAGATTAGATATGTCATCAATGACAAGCTGTTTGAAGATCTGTTAGTGAGGCTAGAGCAAATCATCTGGAAAGCATTCGAGGATGTGCTTGAGAATTTTCCTGGCAACTAGAGAGCACCAAACTACATTTAGATTGGTTAACAATTTTCTGATAGCACACAAAGCTGTCACTGAAGTTTCATTTTCCGCATTTACATGTGGATTTCTTTCCTGAAAATTCAGGTGCAGTCAAGTGATGAACATGGTGAAAGGTTTCACCAGGACATTGCTGCAATGGAAAATAGGTAACGGGGGCAACTGGAATTCATCAGTGCTGGTTGTCTATTACAGCGAGATGCATCGGACACTGAGTACAAAGAAAAATCAGCAAAGCACTTTTGGTCCTGTTGACATTTATGCAGAATGTCGGAAATATTATGTGATTGAATACATTATAGTCGTTAAAAGTTACTTTCGTATTTCTCAAGATTCTTATGTGATATAATCACTCTGAAATTATATTTTGTTCAGTTTGAAGGGGTCTATCATAATCCCCAAAATATTGTCAGGAAGCAAAACTGTTGTTTCCTCTCCTGTTGAGAATATCCAGGAAGCATAGCGTGTTGTTATTTTCTTCTTCCTATGTGAATTTTATGCCTTTGAAGATATTGTTGATTGTTTCATCTGCCTTCTCTAGCTGTTCCTTTTTTATTTATGTAGCTGTCATCTACATATCCAATCCACACTTTTGGTTATATGCATTTGTTGTTGTTGTTAGTTGCAAAGTCGTGTCCGACCCATCGCGACCCCATGGATAACGTTCCTCCAGGCCTTCCTGTCCTCTACCATCCTCTGGAGTCCATTTAGGCTCATGCTGACTGCTTCAGAGACTCCATCCAGCTACCTCATTCTCTGTCATCCCGTTTTTCTTTTGCCCTCAATCTTTCCCAGCATTAGGCTCTTCTCCAGTGAGGTTCTTCTTCCTTCTCATTAGGTGGCCAAAGTATTTGAGTTTCACCTTCAGGATCTGGCCTTCTAAAGAGCAGTCAGGGTTGATCTCCTCTAGGATTGATCGCTTTGATCGCCTTGCAGTCCAAGGGACTTGCAGGAGTCTTCTCCAGCACCATAGTTCAAAGGCCTCAATTCTTTGGTGCTCAGCATTTCTTATGATCCAACAGCCATACATTGCAATTGGGAAAACCATAGCCTTGACTATATGCACTTTTGTTGGCAGGGTGATGTCTCTGCTTTTTAGTATGCTGTCTAGATTTGCCATACCTTTCCTCCCCAGGAGCAAGTGTCTTTTAATTTCTTGGCTGCAGTCCCCATCTGTGATGATCTTGGAGCCCAGGAAAATAAAATCTGTTACTACCTCCATTGTTCCCCATCTATTTGCCAGGAGGTTGTATGCATAGGAGTGCCATATCCCAAAGGTGCTTTTTCAAAAGGCAACTGAATTTTCTTTGTTTTGCTTGAAGATATTTCGTTTCTTCAGTTCTGAGAAGCGAAAACG
This sequence comes from Arizona elegans, assembly GCA_022577455.1. Classification (NCBI taxonomy): domain Eukaryota; kingdom Metazoa; phylum Chordata; class Lepidosauria; order Squamata; family Colubridae; genus Arizona; species Arizona elegans. The sequence goes on from JAKOOJ010000007.1 coordinate 74,603,953, forward strand.
TCTTCAAGGAAAAACAAAGAAAGTCCAGTTGCCTTTTGAAAAAGCACCTTTGGGACAACCATGACTTGAATGACTGAGAATCTCCATAGACCTAGAAGTGCTATGGCTTCTAAACACTGAATCACCGTCTCTACTAAGAGTCCTGAGAGTGATGATCACATGGACATTCCTCTGGTTTGTTGGTATATTTGTCCATCAAACTGAATATAGGTGGTGAGGCAGAGTTGATGAGGTCCATGATTCTGGGTACTTCTACCTTAATGCATTTGATTAGGTTGAGTATACGTTGTGGTACTGCTACCACACATTATTTCGCTAGTGCTCAGTCTATGGATGTAAACAGTGTTCTGACACTGAATAAGACAATAATTTCATCTTCTATTTGTAGGCTTTGATTTTCGGGAGGCACTGTAATGCGGGGTTGATATATGCTCCTCTCTATGAGGATCATTTGTTTGGCGGGGTTTTTCTTTTGTAAATTTTGACTTCTTCCAGTTACAGTCCTGTCCAACCAAAACCCTATGGCCCAGTTGTGGGTTTCAAAAATTTTTTACTACCGGTTCTGTGGGTGTGGCTTGGTGGGCATGGCATGGCTTGGTGGGCGTAGCTTGGTGGGCATGGCAGGGGAAGGATACTGCAAAATCTCCATTCCCTTCCCAATCCAGGGGAAGGATACTGCAAAATCCCCATTTCCTCCCAATCAGCTGGGACTTGGGAGGCAGAGAATAGATGGGGGTGTGGCCAGTCAGAATTTTTACTACCGGTTCTCCAAACTACTCAAAATTTCCACTACCGGTTCTCCAGAACTGGTCAGAACCTGCTGAAACCCACCTCTGCTATCGCCCAATTGCCTTATTTCTGGCAAACCTGCTAGGCTTTAAGCCCATTACTGTTTCTCAGTTCTATGGCAACCCACCAGGTTCCAGGTAGTTCTCCAGATACTGCTCAGCTATAGCTCTGTCAATTCCAGCTAGCATAGCAAAAGTGAAAGATTCTGGAGGCAGTTATTTAGCAATACCTGGAGAATTATAAGATGGGAAGGGCAAGGATTAATTTCAAATAAACTTAATACGTCATTGGATGACAGTAGTAGAGAAGATGGAACTTTCCACTACCTTTAATCCCCAAAATAGCCGTTCTGGGCCTCCTGCAAAAGGCCATTGCGATAGCAAAAGGCCACATGAGTGGAGCAGCAGGGCAAGATAAGCACGGATGAAAACTATAAGTCTCTGTGTTATGTATTTTCTGGGATATATCTCACAGCAGCTTCTTCGCTTTGAGATTTACCAATAAATGTCAAGAGCATTTTTGACAGAGGCTTATTTTTGAGATGTACTCTGTCTATTAGGATTAATGCCATGATTTGCAGGCAGAATACAATGGTTCAGATCATGGCATTTCCATTTGAAAAGCTCTCCGGGGTCTTTTTTGTGTGTGTGTGTCAACCACAAAAGATTTCTTTTAAAAACAAGTAAATATGTCCAGGCAGAATAATAACGACACAGAGCTAAACTGCAGGACATATACAACTGTAATCCCTGCTGCGTTCTGTTTTGTTTAAAATGGGGTTGCACAAGCTTTTGATAGATGCCAATCCTCCCACTCAATTGGCTATTCTTCAATGGGGTAGGGAAGTTCCCTCCCCTCCTGTTATTGGTCCCTGCCCTCCATGGTCATTTTTTTTTAAATTAAAAAAAAACACACACTAGTGCATCAGTAAAAATCTGGAATATTTTTTTAAAAAAAGATGATACCATATGACATTCTTAACTAAGACCGCATGAGAAGTAACAAAATAGAGAGCGCTGTAGTTAAAACTGGGGTGATGTAGTGATATAATTACAAAAGAAGAAATTAACCAAGCCAAGGAAGAATGAAAATAGATTACTTTGGAAATGATCACTAAAGAGAAGCAGCAATTGAGAAATAGCCCAGACATATGCAGTTCAAGATTGTAATAAATAAAAAAAGAGGTCTCTTTCCTATCACACCATGATTCTCACACAGTTGTAAGTATTCCTTTACTTAAGAACAAACTTGCTACTTCAAGAAAAGAAGACTCTATGTCAGTGATGGCTAACCTTTTTGCCATTGCATGCCAGGAGCGGGGGGGGGGTTGTCGTGTGCCTGCGTGCCCACACCCATAATTCTATGAACACTTCCCCCATGCATGCGCGCATGACATCCCCCCTCCCACTCCCTCCTGGCACGTGATGGCATGGTAGGCCCTTTTTTCCCCAGCCTCCAGAGCCTTTCTAGGAGTCTGGGGAGGGCGAAAATAGCTTCCCCCCGCCCTCCCGGAGGCCCTCCGGAGGCAGGAAAAAGCCTGTTTCCCTACTTCTGGTGGGCCCAGAAGGCCTGAAAATCAGCTGGCTGGCATGCACATGTGCGCCGTAGCTGAGCTCACATGCCCACTGATATGGCTACGCGTGCCATAGGTGGCACGCATGCCTTAGGTTCGCCATCACAGCTCTATGTCCTCTCTGAAGGAGGTTGAGGGAAGATAATATTTGCCCACCACCATCACCCAACAAGATTTGTTATAATCATAGTTGCCATAAGCCACAAAATATTAGGGGGAATAGAAAGGAAAGGCCTCATAAATATTATTATATTTATTTCATTTTATTTTATTAGATTTATATACCACCCTACTCCCAAAGGACTCAGGGCGGTGAACAGCCAAAAGATAAAACACACAAACTACAAAATTTAAAAGACAATATAAAAACCCATTAGATAGCTTGGCCCAAAACAAATTAAAACACCCCTAATATTTTAAAACAAATTTACAATTTACAATTTAAAAGGGAAGTTAGGCCAGGCCAGCCTGCTGAAATAAAAAGGTCTTGAGGGCACGGCGGAAGGTGCGTAAATCCGGGATCGTCCGTATCTCCGGGGGGAGCTCATTCCAGATGGCAGATGCCCCCACAGAGAAGGCTCTCCCCCTGGGGACCGCCAGTTGACACTATTTGGCCGACAGCACCCTGAGGAGCCCCTCTCTATGTGAGCGTACTGGCCGGTGAGAGGCTACTAGTGGCAGAAGGCGGTCCAGGTAAGTAACCAGGTCCTAAACCATGGAGCGCTCTAAAGGTGGTAACCAAAACCTTGAAGCACACCCGGAAGACCACCGGGAGCCAGTGTAGCTCGCGCAGGAGAGGTGTTACATGGGATCGCCACGTCGCTCCCATAACCACCCACGTGGCCGCACTCTGCACCAGTTGGAGCCTCCGGGTGCTCCTCAAGGGGAGCCCCATGTAAAGATCATTACAGTAGTCCAGGCGGGAAGTGATGAGGGCATGAGTGACCGTGCGTAAGGAGTCCCGATCCAGAAAGGGACGCAACTGGCGAATCAGGCGGACCTGATAAAAAGTCGTCCCGGCCACAGTCTTCAGAGTCCATATCAAAGGCTCTAGGAGAGCTTTGGCTACTTACAGGTTCCACAGTTGTGGCCATCTTTGTTTCCTTAAATGCCATCCAATATAAACTTGATAAGTTCATTCGAACGTTCTAATAGTTCCTGGTGCTAGTAGTTGCCATGCCATAACAGTTAACTTTTTGATGAAGACCCATTTGAACGGCATTCTGGGGCTGCACTAAAAGAAATGGGTATTGTTTTTTTTAAAAAAATGCAAAGATTTCCTTAAGTCAAGCCCGTATCCTGATGTATACTTAGGCACAGGGGTGAAATGCTACTGGTTCGCTCCAGTTCGGGCAAACCAGTAGTGATAAATACTACCGGTTTGGGCGAACTGGTTGTAGAAAAGGCTACCGGTTCGGGCAAACCGGAGGTTACAAAAAGCTACCGGTTCGTCTGAACCGGTATTTCTGAGGATCAGCTGTGCCACGTGGTTTAGCTTTGCTAGAAAGGAAATCCTGCTTTCTAGTGAAGCTAAATCATGCGGCACAGCTGTTTCCCCCGCCTTGCTGTTCTACTTACCTAGTGCTTTTGACGAGTGCTGTGTATGCATGTGTGCAGTGCGCTTTTGGCATGTGCTGTGCATTCACATACACAGCACTCATTTGGCACGCACTGTGCATGTACATGCATGCACACAGTGCACATTTGCCACACACCACACATGCGCTTGCAGCGAACTGGTGGTGATCCAAGGAGGATTGCACCACTGCTTAGACATGTTCATGTAGTTTTCTTGAAAGACATATTGCCTCCTTCTACGATGATGATGATTAACTTTGGCTAGGAAAGCCAGGATACATAAATGGGCAGAGTTAAGAGGAGAATTGAATTTGATTTCGTTCACTACAAGTTAAAAAAAACCATTAATATGAATATTCCTTGGATATTTAATAGTTTTCATCTTTTTTCCAATTTGGGAGTTAGGTTTAATGGGGCAGTGGGGTTCATATCTACGTTTCTTGGTCTTCATGTAGCCCTGAGGCCAAAGTTTGCCTTTAAAAGAACTGAAAGAGACAACCAAAATAAATAATTTGGAGCAGAAATATGGAGTATTAATGCTAGTAAATTGGGCTATGAAGTGGTTCGGGAATAACAAGAGGCACAAGCAAGCAAGTGACAACAGCTCTTTAATATACAGTGAGACTTCAGCAAAAACTCAGAGGCTGCAGCCCTCCTTATATACAATCCTGGAGGGACTGTCAGCCAATCAGAAACGTAGGCAGGTTTGAAACTCCCACTTAAAAGTATCAATACATAACACCCCTCCCTTCCCACAAAGCACTAACATTCAGAAATTTACATATGTACACACAAAATCTCGCAGGTGCCTAGGACGAGTTCTCGCTCTAGTTGACCTGCGCAGTTCAGTGTCTGGTGGGGCGTCGAGCTGGTCAGAGGGACTTTCAGTCTCTCCCGGCTCCGCCAATGGAACCTCCTGGATTTTGTCCGGGTCGTGGTTATCCCCGGCTGGGAGTGGCGACTCGCTGGGGCAGCGCTGGAACCAGGGCTTGTCAGCTAAGTATTCTCGCGAACCCGGGCTTGAGTTAGCTGTTTTGGGAAAGTTGTTGTAGTTAGGTTCGGAGATGTCTAAATTAATGTTTGCTTCGCCGACTACCCTTTTTCTAAGTTGGTCTATGTGGCGCTTCCAGAGTCTGTCTACCCCTACGTCTACCGTATAAGATTTTGGGCCTGTTATGCCCACTATGGTTCCTGCAACCCATAGAGGTCCGCTGGCATAATTGCGAGCGAACACCGGGGACCCAACCTGAAACTGTCTTAGTCCCGAGGTTTCTCCCTTGAAATTTTCGTGCGAGTAGTTAGGGTGAAGCCTGTCTAACATGCACCGAAGCTTCCTGCCCATGAGGAGCTCTGCTGGGCTTCTCCCTGTGGCTGTGCATGGTGTGGCATGCTGGACAGCTAGGAATTGGTCTATCCTGGCCTGCCAGTCCCCGTTATCTAGTCTGGACAGTGCCTCTTTGGCCGTTCTTACAAAATGTTCGGCCACTCCGTTAGAAGCCGGGTGGAATGGGGCCGATAGGGCATGGCGGATGCCCAGTCCGGCCAAGTAGCCCTCGAACAGGGTCGCTGTGAATTGAGGGCCGTTGTCAGATACTAGAGTATCCGGTAGGCCATGTGTGGCAAATAGCTTGCGAAGGACTCTAATGACTGCCTCGGCTGTGGTAGAGGGCATTAGGATTATTTCAAACCATTTTGAAAAGGCATCGACTACGATTAAAAATGTTTGCCCATGGAAGGGACCGGCAAAATCAATATGGATCCTCCCCCATGGCCCTTTTGGTTTCTCCCACTCTCGGATGGGCACTACTGGGGGATCGGAACGAGACCCCTTGCAGGGTCTGCACTTCCCCACCCACTCGGAGATAACTTGGTCCATGTTGGGCCACCAAACATAACTGCGGGCTAAGCTTTTCATTCTGACAATGCCCGGATGCCCTTCGTGCAGCAATTCTAAGACCCTTGTTCTTAGTTTCGTTGGTACTACCACCCTATCACCCCACAACAAGCAACCCCCTTGCATAAACAGTTCGTTACGTTTGTTAACATAACCTTGGTATTCCCCCCCGTCCACTTTGACCGGCCACCCCTTCAGCACCCAACCCATTACAGTGCGAATGATTGGGTCTCTAGCCGAGGCTTTTGCCACCTCGCAAGATGAGATAGGCCCCAAAGTCAAAGTGTCCAGCAAAAGAACGGAGGCTTCTGGCATTGGGTTGGCAAGTAGGTCAGGTAGGGGGCAGCGGCTGAGGGCATCCGCGTGACCCAAAGTCCGTCCGGACAAGCTGATACGAATAGGCCGATAGAAAAATGGCCCATCTGGTCAAACGCGGGGAAAGAGCAGCGGGGGTGGGCCTATCGCCTGCCAAAAGTCCTAGCAAGGGCCGGTGGTCAGTCACAAGTTCAAATTGTCGGCCATAGAGGTATTCGTGGAACTTTTTAACCCCCGCAATTGCAGCCAGAGCCTCTCTGTCCAATTGGCTATAGTTCCGCTCTGCGTTTGACAGGGTGCGAGAGTAGAACGCAATGGGCGCCTCTAGGCTGTTCGGCAGTCTATGGCCTAGGACGGCACCAACTCCTACGGGGGAGGCGTCGCAAACCAATACAAGCGGTAGCGCTGCGTTGTATTGGATTAGGAAACTGTCTTCAGATAGAAGTCTTTTTACTGCCTCAAAAGCGGCAGCTTGTGGTTTCCCCCATACCCATGGTACATTCTTCCCCAAAAGTTTGTGCAGGGGATCTGCAATGGTGGCCTTGTCCTTCAGGAACATTGAGTAAAAATTGAGGAGTCCAAGGAAGGCTTGGAGCTCTGCTTTAGTCTTGGGGGTAGGTGCGCTCTTAATAGCTCTCACCTTGCTTTCGGTAGGATGGATGCCTGTGCCATCCACCCTGTACCCCAGAAAGTCCACAGAGGGAACAGCGATCATGCACTTGTTCTTTTTAAGTCTAAGTCCCGCTTCTCTAAAACGGGAAAGGACGTTCCTTACTCGGTCCCCTAGCTAACGTTTGTCCTGAGCACTGACCAGAACGTCATCAAAATAAGGCACCACCCCCGGGAGCCCTTGCAACAGGCGCTCCATGGTGCTTTGAAATAGGCCGGGTGCGACGCTCACCCCAAACTGGAGCCTGGTGCATTTGAATGCACCCCTATGAGTTACAATTGTTTGCGCCTCTGCCGTGGCATCGTCGACTGGTAATTGTTGATAGGCCTGAGCTAGGTCCAATTTGGCGAAAATTTTTCCGGGCCCCAGGGAATGTAGTAGATGATGCACGATCGGCACCGGATAGCCGCTCGGCTGCAAAGCCTTGTTGATCGTGCACTTGTAGTCGGCGCAAATCCTAATTGAGCCGTCAGATTTTACTGGGGTCACTATGGGGGTCTCCCATTTCGCATGATCGACGGGGACTAACACCCCCTGTTTAATTAATTTGTCCAGTTCCGCATCGATCTTCGGTTTCAATGCGAACGGCACCCGTCTGGCTTTAAGTCTTATTTGGGCTACGTTGGGGTCTAAGTTTAGTGAAATAGGGGTCCCCACATACTTGCCCAACGTGTCCCCGAAGACGTCCTGGAACTCGGTCAGGAGACTGTCCTTTAGTGATGACTTGGACATCAGGTGGACGCCGGTGAAGCCCATGCCGAGGGCTCGGAACCACCCCATGCCCAGAAGGCTAGGGAGCTGCTTCATGACGATGGTCAGCGGCAGGTCTCTTTCGTAGTCTCCGTAGGTGACTCGGAACGTGCCCACGCCTTCGAGGGGGACTCGGTTCCCCTGGTAGTCTAGGATGCGCAGTCTCTGCTTGGAGAGCTGGTCCTTCCGGAACGACGGCAGGAGGGTCTTTAGAGTCGCCCATGACATTATGGAGAGAGCTGATCCGGTGTCGATCTCCATCGAGCATGGCTTGCCGTTGATTTCGACCACCGTGCTGACTTTGTCCTCGATCGCCGTGCTGGCCTGGTCTATGTGTATGCTGCGGCCATCTCGCGGTTCAAATTCGCGCCGTTTTTTCGCGCCGCCTTCTCTTGTTGGCTGCTTCTGGCGTGTTGATTCTGGTTGGCTGCGGCGCTCACGTGGTTGGTGTTTTCTGGGCAGAATGGCTCTACAGACTCGCACCAAGTGCCCTTTTTTCTCGCAACACCTGCAAATGGCCTCTCTGTATTTGCAGGACAGTCTATCATGGTGCCCGCCACAGCTGGGACAGCTTCGCCGGGGGCTGCCAGTGTCTTTTCTCTGGTGCTCCGTTCGGAAGACGTCCTCATCCGACTCGGACTCTGAGCTGGATCCGGCGTCTTCTCTGTGCACCGGGGCAGACTTGGGGCTGTCTTTGCTGGACAGCGGACGCTGCAGCGTTTCTGCGGCTTTTGTGGAGGCTTCATGAGCCCTGGCCTCGTCTAGGGCTTCCGCAAGCGTCAAATCAGGCTTGGCGAGCAGATGCCGTTGCAGCCTAATGTCCCGAACACCACAGATAAGTTGCTCAAGCAACGCATCGTCCAAGTCTCTATAGTCGCAATGGGTTGCGGCTTTTCTCAGGCTGGCCATGTACGCGCTGACCGGTTCTCCCTCTCGTTGAATGCGCTGAGTTGGTATCGTTGCACGAACTTGGAGGGGACGGGAGCGTAGTGAGCCTGGAGAGTTGCCATCAGGGTGTCCCAGGATACGGTTTGAACCGGCGTTGGCTCACACAGTGACTCAGCCATCTCGAACACGTCCGGTCCGCAGTGGCTTAGGAAGAGGGCTCTCTTTCGATTAGCGGAGAGACCCTGCATGTCACTGGCTTCAAGCGAGCATTTGAACCTTGTTAGGTACGAGACCCATTTTTCGCGGGTCGGGTCGAAAGGCTTGGGCGGAACATAGGCAGACATGTTCGGTATGCCTCCTGTAGTTCGCCTTGTCGCCTAGCTGAAGCTCGTGGTCTCACTGGTTCGCTTCTTGTGGCCCCTATCCCACCTTCGTCGCCAATGAAGTGGTTCGGGAATAACTAGAGGCACAAGCAAGCAAGTGACAACAGCTCTTTAATATACAGTGAGACTTCAGCAAAAACTCAGAGGCTGCAGCCCTCCTTATATACAATCCTGGAGGGACTGTCAGCCAATCAGAAACGTAGGCAGGTTTGAAACTCCCGCTTAAAAGTATCAATACATAACAGGCTAAGCTTCAGTTACTTCTGTAGGTACTATTAACAACAAAGGGGAAAAGATAGATATTGTTTGCACTCTCTTTCTTTCTCAGTGTATGCTTTATAGTCACCTTGGGAAGATTTAACATAGAAAAACAGCACATAGAAAAAGATTAATTTATTATGCCAGCACTATGTTAAACCAGCATTCTCCTCTCAGGACATCATTTTAAGCTCTTGACCATACTATCTCCAAATGAAAAATGAACAGGCCAATTTTTCAATAATTATTAGAAATTGTGAAATTAGCTTTGAGGAAAATTCTGCCCAACTTTGCCAAGATTTTGCAAGTGTTATAAAATACTTAGAGTTTTGAAATATTTTTGACATAAACAGGCTGGTATTGGTTACAGAATGATGGCTGTGATATTATTTGAAAACTTTCTGAATAGAGTTTATGGTTTTTCATGATTGTTTCCATGTTTCTTTCGTCACAATCTGTGGTAAGATTTGCAAATGATGCCTAGGCTACATTTGGTGTTAACAAATTAGAAATGATGTACTTTTATGATTCAGCTCGTACTGCATTTTAAGGTATTTTATCATTGCTTTAAACTGATCTTATTTTGAATCATTATGACTATGACAAAACTTCTTAACCATCCATCTCCCTTGTAGAGGGGCTCTATGCATGAGATGGCTAGATAGTTTTCTATCCAGACACCAGAAAAGTATCCAGTATAGAAAAGAATTATCTAGGATAGCACTTTGTTAGAGATGTTATAAGGACAATGCTTAAATATGTTTTTATAATGTCCTATACCAGGAAGAACATGGCGGCTCAGTGGCTAAGATGCTGTGCTTGTTGATCAGAAGGTCGGCAGTTCAGCGGTTTGAAACCCTAGTGCCGTGTAACGGAGTGAGCTCTCGTTACTTGTCCCAGCTTCTGCCAACCTAGCAGTTTGAAAACACATAAAAAATGCAAGTAGAAAAATAGGGACCACCTTTGATGGGAAGGTAACAGCGTTCCATGTGCCTTTGGCATTTAGTCATGCTGACCACATGACCAATCAGCCGTCTTTGGACAGCGCTGGCTCTTCGGCTTAGAAACGGAGATGAGCATTGCTTCCTAGAGCCAGAAATGACTAGGACACATGTGTGTGAGAACCTTTACCTTTTTATACCAGGGGTGTCAAATTGCGGCCTGCGGGCAGGATGCATCATGCACTGGCCACGCCCACACCTGATTTAGCGAAAGGGGGGAAAGTCACGATATGTCACATAACGATGCTGTGACAATGCGAGCTTGACACCCCTGCCCTATACTTATCAAGTTTTGGAAGAAAGTAGTGGATTATATAAATGTAATAATATGCCCTTGAATTAGATAACTAGGACATGGAATTTGACAATTGGATGGAGTAAATGGATTCTTAGTGTCATTATTATAACTAAAAGACTAATATTGCAAAATGGAAAGATAAATGTATGGCCCCATTTACTCAATGGCTTGAAGACCTAATTACATTTGTTATTTATAAATGGATTGTCTATAGACATAGAATTTGTATGGATAAATATGAAGAATACAGGATTTCTCTTTTAAATGATATTCTTATAAGTATTAGAAATATACATATACACATTTGTATTAGATAATTATATATAAAATTGAAACTTATAACAACATATTATATGATGTGTCTTATTTTTTCCATTTTCTATTGCATTTTAAAGCATATTTTTAAGCATATTATTTGTATAGCATGTTTTTGTGTTTTGCTTTTGCTTTGTCTATTATTTTAAAACCAATTACACACACACACAACTATAAACGTCTTCCAAGCAGACATTGAACAACTAATCTGCTGTAGCTTCAGCAAGGCGCGTTGTGTCAGAAATCCCTAGTTCAAAGCTTATCAACATCTGGATTTCAATAGAAAAAACTATTTGTAGCTCAAGGTTGAATTGTGGAGTCCTTGGTGCTCTCTGAGCTTGTTGTTTCCTTGCAAACAAGCTTGCAAACAGCCACATTCCACAGAGCATCAAGGACTCCACAATGCCTTGATTTTTTGGGAATGTGTTAGGTTAGGTGTTCTCTCTTAATCTTCAACTTCTACCTGCAAAATGTAGAAAGTAGGCCCTTCAGAAATGGCTCAGCCCTGCCTCAAAGCATTCACTTTGATCTGGATAGTTGCAGTAATTGGATTCAAGGCAGTTCAGACTATCAAGCATATCAAGGTGCTTTGACACCTTCATTTGAAGTGTTGAAGCAAGCCAACCAGATCCAGCTGGGCTTTTTGATCCAGTGGGAAAGGTGCATTGAGCACATACAATTCAAGAGGCCCTTTGACAACCATTTTTGATCCAGAATTTGAAAGAGGGTGGTGCTTTGCTTCAAAGAGGCATTCAGATGTGTTGGAAGAAATATCCTTCTGGGTTCATTCAGTTCCAAGTGGGGAAAAAGACACTGGAAACATGGAGACTGCTTGGAAAGATGGTTTAATGGTGGACAGGATCACATGGTTTGAGTTCCTGAGCAGAAAAGGGCAGAGATGCTGAGAGCCCCTGGGTTTTATACCCTCTCTGGCCTTGAACTTCCTGGGGCACAGGAAGAATATCCTGATTGGTTGCTGTCAGAGGTCATAGCTGGTCTTACTGGATGATGTAATCTCCCCAGGTGCCATGTGGGGAGTTTCAGTTGCTAGATGGGTCCTATTGTGTTGCAGATGATGGTCCATTGACAAAGGTGTGGAGGTGGGATTGGGTTTCTGCCTCTGGCCCATTGACAAAGGTGGGGGGGAGGCAGGAAGATGGGAGCTGCTTTGTCTTTAAAACATGTTTCTCCATTTCTCATCCAGGAAAATATATTCTGCCTTTTTAATATTTCCCAAAATATTTCATTCTTCTAGGAGAAGGGGTGGGTGCTAACTTCCTACAGATGAAGCTTTGTTAAACCCATGTATCACTTTAAAAATGTGCACACTCTCTTGGATAGCATACTGGGCGTTGCAGTGATTATGTATGGTGAACTATGGTGAATTCAATGAAGCACCACACATATTTTAAAATCAGGGGTCTCCAAACTTGGCAACTTTAAGACTTGTGGACTTCAACTCCCAGAATTCCTCAGCCAGCAAAGTTTAAAGTTGCCAAGTTTGGAGACCCCTGTTTTAGATGCTATTCTTGGAAGCCATTAGAAGTCACGGCTAGTGGTTTGCTACTCAATATGAACTCTGATGGAAAAGAATGGAATACTGAAGTAGCAATACTACAAATTTATTTATTTATTTATTTGTTTGTTTGTTTGTTTGTTTGTTCAATTTATATGCCGCCCTTCTCCGGAGACTCAGGGCGGCTTACAATGCGTTAAGCAATAGCCTTCATACTTTTGTATATACCTGCTTAGTAGGGTTTCTGCCCCCCCCCCAGTGGTGTTCTTTTTTATACAAAGTCAGTTTATTGCCCCCACAATCCGGGTCCTCATTTTACCTACCTCGAAAGGATGGAAGGCTAAATCAACCTTGAGCCTGGTGAGATTCGAACTTGGAGTAATTGCAGGCAGCTGGTGTTACTTAACAGCACTTTAATCTGCTGCGCCACCAAGGCTCTTTGCAATCGTTTAGTTTTTGAAGATAGACTTTGCCACCCGGATGCCATCTAGATATGTCAGAAATACAATTTCCATTTTTTCCGTCTAGGGAGCATCAAGTTGGGGAAGCTTTTTTTTTAAGCTATAAAATTGAAAGTAGTGAGGAAACAATGTGGCCAAGAAGTCTATTGGAACCAGCCAGTCCAGATGCTTAAGAAATATGTGACTGCTGGCAGGAGGCTGTGCTAAAGAGATTTTGCAATAATGATGTCAGGCAACTATGTAAAGCTATTAACTATTAATGATTAACAGCTCTCAAAAACTCCGCTACCACTTAGATTAAGTCAGAAGACCTAAACTAGCAGCAGCTGTCCAAACACCAGATGAGCTGTATAATGAACCAGGACTTTAAGAGAACTGTTCAGGTCAGACTAAACTGTTTCTTAGAGTAAGCAACTTAATTATTTCTTCACTACCAATATTCTGCGGGCCTTTTGAATTTTAATTCCCCCACCATAAACCAGCAAGAAGGAACCAGAAATGACAACCATAGTTCATAAAATATGGTAGGTACTACTTTTCTTCTTGTACAACATAAACCCCTTGCCCTGCTACAATGCTGATACTTTCCCCTAATCAGATGTTCCCCAGATGTATTGAGTTTCAAATCCCAGATTTTCTAGCCAGTGCTGCCTGGATTATTCTGAAACACTGAAGCAAACAGATTAAAGAAGTCTATCTTATTAAGACAAGATGCCAAAACAAAATTTAGGAAGCAGAATGGCCTCCATAAACTTTGAAATTTTTTTAGAGCGGTGTTTCTCAATCTTGGCAAGTTTAAGATGTGTGGACTTGACTTCAATTCCCAGAATTCCCCAGCCAGTCATGCTGGCTGAGGAAATTTGGGAGCTGAAGTCCACACACTTTAAAGTTAATAAGGTTGAGAAACACTGCCTTAGAGTATTAAAAAAACAAACAAAAAACAAACCTGAGATGGGGGAAGAGATGGACAAAGTCCATCTCATGTGGTATAAATCCATCTCATACGGGCATAAGTAGTAAAAGTTAACTGTTTGGTTTAAGTCATTCCTTGACAATCAGCCAAACAGCATTCCTTTCTAGATCTGTTCAGTCAGAGGAGATGATTGCTTAACTGCATGTCTTCCAAACAACACAAGATTGTTTTAAATTAGGGTTGTCAGCTATTAGAAGTTTTTGTGCTTGTTGCTGTTGTTGAGTTGAAATGCTCAAATGCTGTTGTTGAGTTGAAAATGCTCATTTCCCATCTTCAGTATAAATGATGGGGGCTGGAACTGCTTTGATGGGAGTTAGAGGAACACAAAAACTATTTAAGTATCTGCATATTACCCACAGCATATTACCCAGAATTGCTCATAAGCAATTATGAGGAATCACGCAATCCTCAATCACTATTCACGGGAAATAATGCCCATTCATATGGCACCCTCATCTATCCAGCTTCTCCATTACTCTGTTTGCTTGTCTGAATTAAACAAGCATTGCTTCATTGTTTCATCAGTTTGCTGAACTAAGTACCAAACCAAGGTCAAAAGAGCCTATGAAAGGCAGAACTGCTGAGGGTCAAAGATGCTGTATCAAAATTAGTTACTTACTAATTATTAATTATTAATTATTATTAATTAATTACTTGACCTGGTCAGGCTGCCAAGTGTTTGTTGGCTTTCTTTCTTTTCATTTGCCTTGGTGTTTTGTTTTTTAATAAATGCTCCAAATCCTAGAAAATCTAAGGGCACTGGGATGAAATTCAGCATGACCGAGAGTTGCAAGAGGCTGAAAATGACATCAAGGGCACCTTGCCAAGGCTTTACTACTAATGTTGCAAATGGTAAATATAAACTGAGATCCAAGAAGCTTGAGATTGAGCTGTGTCAGCAAACTATCTAGAGATCTCCCCTTGCCCTTCTCCTTACCACTGCAAAGTGGAACCAGAACATGCCAGTGCTAGAAAAAGTGCCTGGGAAAGAAAATTTCGTTCAGACCCTGACTAGCCTTCAGCTGAAGATAAGATCCCTTAGGAAAGAAAGAAACGTTACCATGTGACAGATGACAGAAGTTGAGGAAATGCAACCCTTACTCTAGAGAAAAAAGCATTTGATAGCATTTTTCATAGGAAATTGTTTCATAGGGTTCTCTCTCCATTTCCTGGATGCATTAGTAGTGCCTTATATCCTTTGTTCTCTTTATTAATCTCAAAATTAAATTTGGCAACAGGGCTCAAGTGAACATTATTCTATTACTGCAAGCAAGCCACTATAACTCATTTGTACAGCACTTGGTTGAAATGGGAAAAAAGACCAGGATTCATTTTTCATTAGGGGAATCTAGGTTAAAAAGGCTGACAAGTTAACTGATAATGAGACTGAGCGAAACAGATTCAGTATCCACTGCCACATGGATGTCAGCAGATGACATGTATGTAATATCATTGTGTAAATGCAGCAACTAACTTTGAGTTAGTAACCCAGGCACAAATATGTCACTGTAGCATCTGCATGGTTATATCACTGCAGAAGTATCGTCGTGACATCAGCAGTGATTGATACAGATGCCAATGACTATGTTCATAAGAGACAAAATGACCTGCACAAGATTGAATAAGCCAGGCTCTCCAGACGTTGCAAAATTTCAGTTCTCCATCCCAGCTGGCATGGCCAATGTGAAAAGGGTGCTGGACACTATTATTCAACATCATCTGGTATACGATAATATGCCTGGAGCAGTGGTGTGTTTCAAAAATCTTTACTACCAGTTCTGTGGGTGGGACTTGGTAGGCGTGGCATGGCATGGCTTGGTGGGCATGGCTTGGTGGGCGTGGCAGGGGAAGGATACTGTAAAATCTCCATTCCCACCCCAATCCAGGGGAAGACTACTGCAAAATTCCCATTTCCTCCCTATCAGCTGTGACTCAGGAGACAGAGAATAGATGGGGGCGGGGCCAGTCAGAGGTGGCTCGTTCTCTGAACTATTCAAAATTTCTGCTACCGGTTCTCCAGAACTGGTCAGAACCTGCTGAAACCCACCTCTGGCCTGGAATCATATTGGGGGCATCTGGAGTATTACAGATGCCCCCAAGAAAGGTAACTCTGTATCTAAATATATTTTGAGTTGAATTGCATTAGATTATGACTTGAATTGCATTAGTTGGTCTTAGTTTGATTTATGGGATATTTAAGAATTATATTTTTAATTAATAAAATTAAAATATTGAATCTATGGAAGATAAAGTGACTAATGTCCCTTGTTAATATGAATAAATTATTATTATTCCCTTTCCAGGGGAAGAAAACGCAGGAGGAGAATGTTCATTTAAAAGAACATATTTTCTTTCCGGTGCACCCTATTTCATAGTTTGCTTTCCTCCATTGTGTTTTGTCTATTAATGTCAAAAAAAAGAAAAAGAAAAAGAAATGTGTTGGAAATCTCTTCTGAATCAGTCTTGCAATTGCATTTTAAATGATTTGTTTTACTGCCTCAAATGGGAAGCATCTATACAAGTTGAAAGAATAGAATAAAATGGAATGGAATGGAATGGAACGGAACGGAACAGAACGAACGGAACAGAATAACAGAGTTGGAAGGGACCTTGGAGGTCTTCTAGTCCAACCCCCTGCCCAGGCAGGAAACCCTACACCACTTCAGTCAAATGGTTATCCAACATCTTCTTAAAAACTTCCAGTGTTGGAGCATTCACAATTTCTGGAGGCAAGTTGTTCCACTGATTAATTGTTCTAACTGTCAGGAAATTTCTCCTTAGTTCTAAGGAGAAACTAATCAAGGAGCTTCTCTCCTTGATTAGTTTCCACCCATTGCTTCTTGTCCTGCCCTCAGGTGCTTTGGAGAATAGCTTGACTCTCTCTTCTTTGTGGCAACCTCTGAGATATTGGAACACTGCTATCATGTCTCCCCTAGTCCTTCTTTTCATCAAACTAGACATACCCAGTTCCTGCAACCGTTCTTCATATGTTTTAGCCTCCAGTCCCATAATCATCTTTGTTGCTCTTCTCTGCACTCTTTCTAGAGTCTCAACATCTTTTTTACATCGTGGCGACCAAAATTGGATGCAGTATTCCAAGTGTGGCCTTACCAAGACATTATAAAGTGGTATTAACATTTCACATGATCTTGATTCTATCCCTCTGTTTATGCAGCCTACAACTGTGTTGGCTTTTTTGGCAGCTACTGCACACTGCTGGCTCATATCTAACTGGTTGTCCACTAGGAGTCCAAGATCCCTCTCACAGTTAACTACTATTGAGCAAGGTACCACCTATACGGTACCTGTGCATTTTGTTTTTCTTATATTTTGGATTGGCCTCATTTTGCAAAAGAGTCCCGCCACTGCAGTTACAGTACCCTGAACAAAACTGCTTTGTTTTATCTCTCCTTATCTCAGGTGCCGGAGTTTCACTTCACGTCACCTAGCAGATTTCAAGTGTGGTTACCTAACACAACAATAGCTTTTAATCTGGGGGATCATTTTTAGACATGCTGAGGAAAAGAAGTGGAAAGAACAAACTGTATGATCAAAGGTAAATTGCAATTTATTGCAGCTGTTGTCTCCTGAATGCATTCCAGGGAGCTAATTCACCTTTAAGCTTAGGAATTTGCAAATTAAACCCTACCATGCCAGATGGGTATGAGTCAGTCCAACAGTTACTGTGGGTAACATTGTGAATGGTAAATGAGATAATGCTAGTCATGATCTCTCTCCCACTTTAAGTACAACATAAAGCTTGATTTATTTCATCATGTTCAGATGTGGGACAGGGTGGGGGCATGGGAAGACTTTTGTCAGTGTAATTATCTGTTCTTTCCACATTGTTTTTCTGTTGTAACTTGTAAAAAAAAAAAAAAGTCCTGAAGACGTTTGCTTTTCTGGTCCAATAAAAGTTTACATGACAAATTCTATTATAGCCGTTTGAATTAATATGTTTTTGCATGGTTAAAAAAAAGGGGGGGGAAATTTAGGAGATACTTTCAAAGTGTGGTTGCATTTCAAAGATATTAAAAAGAAATTGCCTTTTGGCTATGCAGAAATACAATCTTCCCACTGGTGAAATCTAATTTTTGTTACTACTGGTTCTGTGGGCGTGGCTTGGTGGGCGTGGTGTGGCTTGGTGGGTGTGGCAGGGGTAGGACACTGCAAAATCTCCATTCCCACCCCACTTCAGGTGAAGGATACTACAAAATCCCCATTCCCTCCCCACTCCTGGGGGAAGGATATTTCAAAATTTCAATTCCCACTCTACTCTGGGGCCAGCCAGAAGTAGTATTTGTCGGTTCTCCGAACTACTCAAAATTTCCGCTACCAGTTCTCCAGGACCTGTCAGAACCTGATGGATTTTACCCCTGAATCCTCCCTTCCCTAACCCTAACCCTAACCCTAACCCTAACCCTAACCCTAACCCTAACCCTAACCCTAACCCTAACCCTAACCCTAACTCCTGCCACCAGTCCCCAGCTACAATAAATAGACTATTGGACAAGTCACTTTTATATGGAATATTTTTAAAATATAGTTTGTTGCACTATGGTTTTTAACTGACTGGGAATTGGGGAGAGAAGGAGTTGGATAAGGAAGTAATTATATGACTTTTACTCGGCATACCCATAACCTATAGTCTCTGAATAGTGACATATAGCTGTAATTCAGGGTCTGGTATTGTGCAGAAGTTAAGATTATTAATTTAGGATGAATAATATCCACCAAACTATGGATAAACCTAGACAAATCTTCACCTCAACTTAGCATTGCCTTAACTGACTGATTGCAGGAGGTCATCAGAATAGAGTAGAGTAGAATAGGAATAAAGAATAGAATGGAATGGAATGGAATGGAATGGAATGGAATGGAATGGAATGGAATGGAATGGAATGGAATAGAATAGTTCATTGGTCAATATGATTGGACACATAAGGAATTTATCTCTGTTGCATAAGCTCTCAGTGTACATACAAACAACAAAGTAATATAATCATAAGATACCAATAGGAAAAGGTAGTAGAAAAGATGAGAAAGATAATAGTAGTACAGTCATATTACATAGGTAAATATCCATAGACATAATATCCATGGTATTGTGGTAATATGTACCGGTATATATTGTCTATATAACATATTGTAATATATTATACATATATTATAATATGGAATATATATATATATATTTCCCTTGATTTAAATTCCTGTTGTTGTTTTGTGCTACTTTATTGTACACTGCCTTAAGTCTCAAAACCTGGATGGTGTACAAATAGAATAGAATAAAATAAATAAATAAATATCCATTTGTTTAACTGTGGCTACTCCGGAGTTTACTTATTTATTTATAAACATATATTGAATCAATTTTTAGTAACATATAATACAAAGAAAAGGCTTGAAAATATTTTTAACATTTGAGAAAAAAAAAACTCCCACAGGATGAGAAATATTCATTTTGCCTGCCATTTTGCTGCTTTTTAGACAAAATTATTTAAGAGCAGCTTCTATATTGCTAGCTTCAATTAATTTCCACAAAATGACCACTGAGATTTTTTTAAAAAAATCTTCCTGTAGGTAGGAAAAATTAGCTGTTCAAATACAGAACTGATGACTTCTGCATTGGCATGTGAAAATGAGGTGGATCACAAGCCAAACATAGATTCAGGGCATTAACATTGGGTAGGGCATTAACTAAAAGTCTCGTTCAGTTCTAGATGATGATAAATCATCATCTACCATAACAATCTGTTCTTCTGTAGTTAAAT
Source organism: Arizona elegans (assembly GCA_022577455.1). NCBI lineage: Eukaryota > Metazoa > Chordata > Lepidosauria > Squamata > Colubridae > Arizona > Arizona elegans. The sequence continues at coordinate 74,623,389 of JAKOOJ010000007.1, forward strand.
TTACTAGGTTCATGATGAAACACTGTGAATTAAGAAGTGTATCAGCAAACTGGAATGTGAAGAAAAGATGGTGAAGAGTTTGGAGATCAAATCTTATGAGGAAAGATTAAAGGAGTTTCTTTTTTCTGAAGAAGAAATACTTAAAATGCTGTCTGTAAATATCTGAAGAATTATTATAATTGGAACAATATGGGTGTTTGGTTGATCCAGGTATTTGAATCTAAACCAGGGGTGAAATTCAAAATTTTTCCCTACCGGTTTTGTGGACGTGCTTTGGTGGGCGTGGCAGGGGAAGGATACTGCAAAATCTCCATTCCCTCCCCACTCCTGGAGGGAGGATATTGCAAAATCCCACCCCACTCTGGGGCCAGCCAGAAGTGGTATTTTCCGGTTCTCCAAACTATTCAAAATTTCTGCTACCGGTTCTCCAGAACCTGTTAGAACAGGGGTCTGCAACCTTAAACACTCAAAGAGCCATTTGGACCCGTTTCCCACAGAAAAGAAAACACCAGGAGCCACAAAACCCTTCCTGTGCCTGACTATTTCTTGAGCAGCCACAAAACTAGCATATGTAGTTGAATTAAACATTCTGTTTTCTTCTGAAACTTTTCTTTTCTTGGATTTATCCATGGCTGGCCTACCGGGGATTGAAAAGCTCAATAAATCGTGTGCCGGTGGGTGTCACACATTGGCTGTTGTGACACATATTTTGAGTGACGGGGAGCCACAGCAGAGGGGTGAAAGAGCCACATGCGGCTCCAGAGCCGGAGGTTGCTGACCCCTGTGTTAGAACCTGCTGGATTTCACCCCTGATCTAAACCAATACCTAGAAGAATTTCCCATTGATTGTTACTTATGTGAGGTGCCTCTCTGCAAGGTACAAGCCAAAATAGCTCTACCTCTACCTGTCATGGTGGATGAGGAGAAGAGTATGAAATGAAGGCTATTCTGGACTCTAGACACACGGGGGAAAGTGTTTGGGATGCTTGATTCAGGGGAAAGGCTAACCAGAGATCATGGGAGAATGTTAACAGATGTGTATGGGCCACAGTTTCATCTGCAACGCCCAAGGAAACCTCGTTCACATGAACTGCCACCAAAACATGAGGCTTGGACATCTCAGTATAAACAAGTTTGTATGTTTTCCAGAGTGGAGGGAGGACTGAAGCTAACAGTCTCAGGGGAAACTGAGGGGAAGTGGTCTAGAGACCAGTGGTCTTAGGGAGTAAAAAGGGCTGAAGTTCAAAACAAAATAACATGTGGAAGAGACTCAGACAGATGCCTCCCTAAATTACTTTGGGAGGAGGAGGAGGAGGAGGAGGAGGAGGAGTACAGCATGATCAGACATGCAAGGTTACATTATTTTAGCTAATCTCAATAAAAATAGCCTTCCTGAGGAGTTGATTTCCTGTCTGGTCTCTCTAGTGACAATACCCAAGGTCATAAACACAAGCCACTGACATCCTTTCTCTGAAGGCTATCAGAGTCCAGATAGGAGAGAACAGACTGAAGATGAATCTTAGTTGTGGTTGATACATCAGGGTTCTCTGTCATCACCAGATTTTTTCCTTGATGGGCAGGTGCTATATGTCAGAGAGCAGGTTCATGACTTGAGGTTCTTCTGAACTCAAGGCTCCTGTTTCTTCTTTTTTTTCTTTTCCTTTTTTTTAAATTTTATTAAATATACAATTTAAAAACATTAGACTTGGTGGGACTTGTCTAGTACATACTTTTCTAGCACTTTTTCTTTCGTTTATATTACAATATAACATCATGCATATTCCATATATATTTTCTGTGCATTCAATCACACTCCAGTTACGTACATATTCCCTTCGTATCTATTCAAATCCAATTTATTTCTAATATTTCTTATATTATTTTATTTATTTTTCTCCCCTTTTCTTCACTTTGTTTCTAATTCTCTATCCCTACATTCCTCCTTTTCTCTAGCCATTTATAAAATGTATTCCAGATTACATAGAATTCCAATTCATCTTTATCTTTGAGCTCCATTGTTAATCTGTCCATTTCTGCACAGGTCAATATTTTGTTGATTATTTCTGCCTCTTGTGGGTTGTCTCTGCATTTCCAATTTTGTACAAATATCAACCTCGCTGCCGTTAATGTGTGTACCATAAGATATATTTCTTCTTTTTTGTAATTATCCCTTACTATACCCAGAAGGAAGAATTCTGGCGTCATATCTATCATCTGATTTAACATCTCTTCTACCTCCTGTTCCAGGAGGAACAGCAGGTGGAATTCATGGCCAGAGGACCATATACCCAACTTCTGCTGGTGATTCTGTCTACATGAATCTTCAGCTGGCTACGGTGAAGGTATATAAAGAACTGAACTTGGTCTGTCTATACGGTGAAGGTATTCTTCTTCTTGTGCCATATCCATCATCGGACATTGGCGATCATGTTGGCAATCCTATTTTTGTCAACAGCTGTATGAAAAAGTGCTGCTGAGTATTGTCCAAACCAGTCCCTTAGGTTTTGAAGCCATGATATTCTTCTTCTGCCTGGACCTTGTTTGCCGTCAATCTTTCTTTGGAGGATTAAGTGAAGGATGCCATATTTTTCTGGGTGTCACATCACATGTCCCAAACATTCTAACTTTCACTTTTTAATAGCTTTGATTATTTCCCTTTGCTTTCCCAGGCGGCTTATCACCTCCTCATTTGTGATTTTGTTAACCCAGCTTATATGTAGCAGTCGTCTGTAAATCCACATGTCAAATGCTTCTAGTTTCTTCAAGTGGTTTTCTGTCAGAGACCAACTCTCTACTCCATAGAGCAGAATAGAAAAGATGTAACATCTGACAGCGAAGGTATATAAAGAACTAAACTTGGTCTGGATTATATGTCCTTCTTGGGTAATGGCTCAGTGGTTAAACACACTGAGCTTGTCAGCTGGAAAGCTGACAGAGCCAAACTATGGGTTGAGTTCCTGTTTGAAAGCAGGAATAGATAAATAGGTACCACTTGGGTGGGAAGGTAACAGCATTCCAGCTGCCTCAGCATATAGTAATGCTGGCCATATGACCACGGAAAGTGTTTTCGGACAACACTGGCTCCCTTGGCTAAGAAACAGAGATGAGCATGCCCCTTAGAGTCAGATGGAACTGGACAAGGGAAACCTTTACCTTTACTTCTTGGGCTAGGCCTGACATCAGACTTGCCAGACTAACCGTAATTAATATACCCCGGGAGATTCTAGGGAGTGGCTGTCTTAAATCTCTTCCTATAATCCAGCTCTCTTGTCTTGCCCCACTCCTTGGAATGTAGTCCCTCCTTCCTGCATCATCATTATTATTATCCATCAGATCACCTCTACCTCTATAGACACATTGCATCACAATTGATTACCAATTGGTTTACAGATACGTCTAAAAGTCCTGGTTTTAACCAGCAAAGCCCTTTAGGGGTTGGTTTCTGGATACGTGCAGGCCTTTCTACTCCAACCAGGGCCAGCCCTGACCGATTAGGTTAAGTCGAGAGAAATAATTAATAATCCCACATTTGGGGAAAGTTCAGGGGGGCAGTCTGAAGTGAGAAGGTACTTCTAGGGGTGAAATGATCCCGGTTCGAACCACTTCATCCGAACTGGTAGCGATGGCGGTTGGTGGTTTGGAGAACCAGTAGTGATGGTGGCGCGAGGCTCCGCCCACATGCCCACTCATCATTACTTCCTGGTTTTAACCCTCTGGCATGTGCAGAAGGGTTTGCGCATGCGCAAAGGTAGAAGCACGCGGCACGTGCACTTCCAAACGGGTTGGGAAGGTAAGTAGATTTCACCGCTGGGTACTTCTTTTCTTTGGCAGCATCAATGCTGTAGAAGAGTCTCCCAGGAAACATCAGGCTAACTTCTTCTTGTTGATATCTCAAAGCTATTAAAAACAGCATTGTTTTGGAGAGTTTTTTCCTGATTTTATAATGCCATATCAAACTTGTACTTTACTTGTTCTCATTTTGAGTTTTGGTTAGTATGTCTTCGTTTTCCTTTTGAGATGTTTGTATACAGGTAGTCCGCGATTTATGACCACAGCTGAGCCCAAAATTTCTGTTGTTCTGTTGAGACAGTTGTTCAGTGAGTTTTGCCTCATTTTATGACCTTTCTTTCCACAGTTGTTAAGTGAACGCTGTAGTTGTTAAGTTAGTAACATGGTTATTAAGTGAATCTGGCTCCCTCATTGATTTTCCTTGACAGAAAGTCATAAAAGATGATCGCGGGACACTGCAACCGTCATAAATATGAACCAGTTGTTCATAACCATAGGGATGCTGCAATGGTCACAAGTGTGAAAAATGGTCATAGGTTGCTTTTTTCAGTGCCATCGTAACTTCAAACAGTCACTAAAATATGGTTGTAACTTGAGGACTACCTGTAGTGGTTCTAATTAATTAGGTAAGCTGTTGAGAGTTTTTCAGTTGCGATGAAATAGAAATGTGTAAAATAAATAAAATAGCTGGCGTAACATATAACTAGTTCAATATATTGTTGCTAAATATGGAATTTAGAAACAGTATATTGAACTAGTCATATGTTATATATGTTATATATGGAATTCCTGGCAAATAGATGGGGAAGAAATGGAGGTAGTGACAGATTTTATTTTCCTGGGCTTCAAGATCACCGCAGATGGGGACTGCAGCCAAGAAATTAAAAGATGCTTGCTCCTGGGGAAGAAAGCTATGGCAAATCTAGACCGCTTACTAAAAAGCAGAGACATCACCCTGCCAACAAAAGTGCATATAGTCAAGGTTATGATTTTCCCAGTTGCAATGTATGGCTGTGAAAGTTGGACCATAAGAAAGGCTGAACGCCAAAGAATTGAGGCCTTTGAACTATGGTGGCTGGAGAAGACTCCTGCGAGTCTCTTGGACTGCAAGGCGATCAAACCAGTCAGTCCTAGAGGAGATCAACCCTGACTGCTTTTTAGATGGCCAGATCCTAAAAATTAAACTCAAATACTTTGGCCACCTAATGAGAAGGAAGGACTTACTGGAGAAGAGCCTAATGCTGGGAAAGATTGAGAGCAAAAGAAGAATGGGACGACAGAGAACGAGGTGGCTGGATGGAGTCACTGAAGCCGTTGGCTTAAATGGACTCCAGAGGATGGTAGAAGACAGGAAGGCTGGAGGAACGTTATCCATGGGGTCGTGATGGGTCAGACACGACTTCATAACTAACAACAACAAAATATGCAATTGGGACACTGACAAGGAAAGATTAAGACAGCAGCTTTTCCCTGCTTTTCAACTTCACCATTTGATATTCCCAGTGGTGAAATCCAAATTTTTTTACTACCAGTTCTGTGGGCGTGGCTTGGTGGGCATGGTGTGGCTTGGTGGGTGTGGCTTGGGCATGGCAGGGGAAGAGTACTGCAAAATCTCCATTCCCACCCCACTCCAGAGGAAGGATACTTCAAAATCTCCACTCCCACCCCACTCTGGGGCCAGCCAGAGGTGATATTTGCCGGTTCTCTGAACTGCTCAAAATTTCCACTACCGGTTCTGCAGAACCTGTCAGAACCTGCTGGATTTCACCCCTGGATATTCCAAGACATGGTTTTCTCAAAAGGAAAATTCTATTTAAGTATTATGGTGGGTACCGATTAGTTTCTAGGAGTTTCTGGTGAAGACATTCAGAAATGAAATTTTGTAAACTGCCCAGAGTTACCTTAAGGTAGGATGGGTGGCTAATACATTTTATAAATAAATAAATAAATGTGTGGGGTTTTTTTCTACTCTGAGTCTAGTAACATTTATTTAATTTTACCTAAAAGAATGAATGCCAAATTTATAAAATTTAATTATCCTTTTTTGTTTTTACTGATTTCCAGGCTTGGGGTTAATGTGGTTGTGATTTATTGGTTGATAACCCATCATATTATTATTTATTTATTTATTTATTGGTTCGATTTATAGGCCGCCCTTCTCTGGAGACTCAGGGCGGCTTACAATGCGTTAGGCAACAGCCTTCATACTTTTGTATATACCTGCTTAGTAGGACTTTTGGGGCCCCCTAAGCGGTGTTCTTTTTTATACAAAGTCAGCTTATTGCCCCCACAATCCGGGTCCTCATTTTGTGTTGTTTGTTCTTTTAGTTGAGGCTGTTTCAGCTATTTTACTCATTTTATTGATTTTATAAGCTGTCCAGAATCTTCCTGAATGGACAGCCCTATTAATTAAATTAAATTAGATTAAATTCTTAGGGATTGTTTCTAATATTGCTGTCCTGATTAGAGGGAGCATTGTAATATTGGAACACTCCAATATATTCAACAAAATGGGATCAAGAAACAGAGTTTGTTGCTTTTCTTCTTATTTATTTATGGCATCTTCATTATCATCAAAAGAACAAAACTTGCGTGATTGAAAAATTCAGGTTGGAAATGAAAGGAAAAATATATTCTCATACTAATTTTAATTGGAATTCTTGATGCAATACCAAATAGGTTCACCAACTACAAGTTTTAAACTTATTAAATTTGACACCATTAATTTTACAAAAGATGAAGCCATTTGAAACAGCTTACATTAAATCAATACCTCCATGATTCTTAGATCCCTAAGTAGGACCCAAATCATTGGACTCAATATCCAATTGAGATAGATGTTTATTTGCATCACCAAAGAAAACTTACACAGAATGTAGAATAATAGAGTTGGAAGGGACTTTGGAAGTCTTCTAGTCCAACCTCCTACTCAGGCAGGAGACCCTGTACCATTTCAGACAAATGGTTGTCCAGTCTCTTTTTGAAAGTCTCCAATGATGGAACACCCACAGCTTCTGAAAGTAAGCTATTCATTGGTTGATTCATCTCACTGTTAGCAAATTTCTCCTCAGTTTTAGGTTGCTTCTCCCCTTAATTAGTTTCCAACCAGTGGTAGGTTGCCCCTGGTTCGGACCAGTTCACAAGAACCGGTAGTAAAACCAGTGGGAGGCTCCGCCCACCGACCTGGATGTTATCAGGAAGCTTCTACGTGTGCATGCGGTCCTGTTGCGAACCGGTAGTAAAGGTAAGTAAAACCCACCCCTGTTTCCAACCATTGTATCTTTTCTTGTCTTTTGGTGTTTTGGAAAAGAGCTTGACCCCATGCCCTAGGACAATTAGACTATTCTATGGAACCTCAGCCAGAGGATATTTCACCCTTCCCGGTTCTTGATGCACTCGGCTGCCGAACTCCTTGCGCTGCGAGACTCCCCCCTCTCGCAGGCCTGGCCCTCCACGCTATCGAGGGCCTATCTTGATGACGGATTTTGGAATCCCGAGAGATGGCATGCAGCGAAGAGGGGGTTGAGGGGTTTTTTATTTAAATTTTTAAAGAAAATTTTAAGGGGACCCGGGAGGAAGGGAGGGGGTTGTGAAAGTGGACCTGGGGGGGTCCAGATAGCTACTGAGCGGGGTGACAGGTTGATTGGCTGCAGCAGAGGGGTCAGGAAAGAAAATTTATCCGGGGAGCAGGGGGATAACAAGAAGGGCAATGCAATTGAAATAATGAGTGGTAGGGGCAGGTATGACGGGCACAGGGGGCCATATCATGTGCTGGGGGTGCGCATACGCTGTTTACGAGCAATTGCGCACTCCGGTCCCCAATGCGCATCTTGTGGCCTGGGTTGTGCAGAGTCTCAAGCCCAGGGTCCACGGCTGATGTTATGTAATGCCAGGTCGGTCGTCAATAAAGCCCCCCTCATTTGTGATCTTATTTTAGAGGGGGGTGCGGACCTGGCAGGTATTACGGAGACCTGGTTGGGCCAAGAGGGGGGGGGTCCCCTTCGTTGAAATGTGCCCACCAGGTTTTCGTGCATTTCATCAGCCAAGGGCCCAGGGGAGGGGTGGGGGAGTGGCGGTGATTATTAGGGAGAGTCTTTGTCCGAGGGAGACCACTGTTCCTCAGATAGCTGGATGTGAGTCCCTCTTTGTGAAGTGGGGCCGTGGGGTGCAGATGGGTTTGCTGACTGCGTACCTGGCTCCCTGCCACGTGGCAGTGACCCTACCTGAGCTACTCGACGTCATCGCCGGGGTGGCGGTGGATACCCCCAGACTTATTGTCATGGGGGATTTCAACCTTCCATCCGCGGGTGAGACGTCAGAAGTGGCTCGGGAGTTCATGGCTTCCATGACGGCCATGGACCTGACCCAGTTAGTTCAAGGCCCAACTCACATAGGAGGACACACTCTGGACTTGATTTTCATCTCTGGTCAGTGGTTGAATGATCTTGGTAGAGGGGACTTAGACATTAAACCCTTGTCATGGACAGATCATTCGCTCCTCCACTTGGACTTTCCTACCGCTTCCCCCCGCCGCAGGGAGACGGAACCGACTAAATGGTTCCGTCCGAGGTGCCTGATGGATCCTGAAAGATTCCTGACGGAGCTTGGGCCATTTCCTGAGACCCTGACACACGACTCGACCGAAGAGCTGGTAGCCGCCTGGGAGAGTGCGGTCGTCGGAGCTTTGGATCGTGTCGTGCCTTTGCGGCCTCTGACCCGATGCCGATCTCAATTGGCTCCTTGGTTCTCTGAGGAGCTGAGAGAGATGAAGCGTCGGAAAAGATGCCTAGAGAGCATTTGGAGGACTAGTCATTCTGATTCCGACCGGACACAGGTGAGGTCTTATATCAAGACCTACCTAGTGGCGATAAAAGCGGCGAAATCTAACCATTTTTCCGCTCTTATCGCATCTGCAGAGAACCGCCCAGCCACCCTGTTTAGGGTGACCCACTCCCTTCTTCGGGGGGGAGTGCGGGAGGATCCCTTGCAGGGTCGAGCTGAGGATTTTGTGCAATTCCGACACGATAAAGTTGCTCGGATTCGGGAAGGCTTGGACTCCGACTGGGCGAGTCCGGGGGAGGAGACGAGGGCAGGTCTTGAGAATATTATCTGGGAGGAGTTTGATCCTGTGGCTCCCGAGGATGTGGACAGGGTTCTGGGTAGGATTAGTGCCGCCACATGTTTATTGGACCCGTGTCCCTCCTGGTTGGTACTGGCCTCCCGGGAGGTTACACGAGGCTGGCTCCAGGGGATTATAACTGCTTCTCTGAGTGAGGGTGCCTTTCCCGCCGCCTTGAAAGAGGCGGTGGTGAGGCCCCTCCTCAAGAAGCCTTCCCTGGACCTGGCTGAATTAGTTAACTACCGTCCGGTCTCGTTTTGTGGCGAAGGTTGTTGAGAGTGTGGTGGCACGACAACTGCCCGGGCACCTGGATGAAGCTATCTATCTAGACCCGTACCAGTCGGGCTTCAGGCAGGGGCACAGCACAGAAACGGCATTGGTCGCGTTGGTGGATGATCTCTGGAGGGCCCGGGACAGGGGTTGCTCCTCTGTCCTAGTCCTATTAGATCTCTCAGCGGCTTTTGATACCATCAACCATGGTATCATGCTGCAGCGGTTAAGAGGGTTAGGAGTAGGGGGCACTATTTTGCGGTGGTTCTCTTCCTTCCTCTCCGGCCGCTTGCAGTTCGTGTTGGCAGGGGGGCAGAGGTCGACCTCGAGGCATCTCACATGGGGAGTGCCACAAGGGTCGGTCCTCTCGCCTCTTCTGTTCAACATTTATGTGAAGCCTCTGGGTGAGATCATCCGTGGTTTTGGGGTGAAGTGTCACCTGTACGCTGATGATACTCAGCTGTACATCTCCACCCCAGACCACCCCAACAATGCCCTTGATGTGATGTCTCGCTGCCTGGAGGCTGTACAGGCCTGGATGGAGAGGAACAGGCTCAGACTCAACCCATCCAAGACCGAGTGGCTGTGGTTGCCGGCGTCCTGATATAGTCAGCAGACGCCATCACTGACTATTGGGGGTGAATCCTTGCCCCCCACAGAGAGGGCTCGCAATCTGGGTGTCCTCCTGGACGCACGGCTGTCTTTAGAAGAGCACATGACGGCCGTGGCCAGGGGGGCTTTTTATCAGGTTCACCTGATTCGCCAGTTGCAGCCCTTTCTGGACTGGGACGCCTTGCGCACGGTCACTCATGCCCTTGTCACCTCCCGGCTGGACTATTGTAATGCTCTCTACATGGGGCTCCCCTTGAAGAGCACTCGGAGGCTCCAACTGGTCCAGAATGCAGCCACGCGGGTGGTTATGGGCGCAACCCGTTGTGCCCGCGTGACACCCCTCCTGCGCGAGCTGCACTGGCTCCCAGTGGTCTTCCGGGTGCGATTCAAGGTGTTGGTTACTACCTTTAAAGCGCTCCATGGCATAGGACCCGGGTACCTTTGAGACCGTCTCCTGCCACCAATAGCCTCCCACCGACCAGTCTGCTCCCACAGAGAGGGTCTCCTCAGGGTGCCATCAGCCAAGTTATGTCGGCTGGCGACACCCAGGGGGAGGGCCTTCTCTGTGGGAGCCCCAGCCCTGTGGAATGAACTGCCCCCGGAAATACGCAAGATCTCCGACCTCCGGGTGTTCCGCTGCGCATTGAAGACCTTGTTGTTCCGCCAGGCAGGGCTGTCAATATAATCATTTTAAATTGGGGCATTTTAATTTTTAGAGTTTTAAATCAGCCAAATTTATTTAATTATTTTAATTTTTAATTATTGTTGTGTCTTGTGTTTTTAAACTGGCTGTACACCACCCTGAGTCCTTCGGGAGAAGGGCGGTATAGAAATAAAATTATTATTATTATTATTATTCTTTGTGGCAGCCCAGAGGTGGGATTTACTTACCTTCCCTACTGATTTGCAAATGTGAGTGCACACACACGCTCAGTTCACTCGCACATCTCTATGCATGTGCAGGGCCTTCTATGCATGCGCAGTAGTCGCGCATTATGTTGGGGCGGGTGGGTGGAGCCTTCCACAGTCGCCACTACCTGTTCGCGCGATCTAGAGAGAACTGGCTGAATCCCACCACTGTGGGAGCCCCTTAGAAATTGGAACACTGCTATCATATCATCCCTAGTCCTTCTTTTCATTAGACTAGACAGGCCCAATTCCTGTAAGTTAACCCTTCTCCGTATGTTATAATGGTTCATCCCAGGGGTGAAATGCTCCCGGTTCGAACCGGATTGCCCGATCCGGTAACAATGGAGATGGGTGGTTCGGAGAACCGGTAGCAAAAATCCCTGCCCCCCGCCCCCCATGCCCAGCTGAGCTGAGCAATCATCAGAGGCTTTTTAAATTATTTTTAAAAGCATTTTTTCTACAACCTCTTTGGCTGAAAAAATGCTTTTAAAAGTAAAAAAAAAAAAAGCCTCTGATGATTGCGTGGCTCAGCTGGATCATCAGAGGCTTTTAAAAGCATTTTTTCTACAACCTCTTCAGGGCCGAAGAGGTTGTAGAAAAAATGTTTTTAAAAGGAAAAAAAAGCCTCTGCCAATCAGGCAAGTCAGCTGGATCATCAGAGGCTTTAAAAGCATTTTTTAACAACCTCTTCAACCGAAGAGGTTGTAGAAAAAAATGGTTGGCCACGCCCTCTCAGTCATATTACCCTCACCCACCCACCAAGCCACGCCCACAGAACCGGTAATAACAAATTTTACATTTCACCACTGGTTCATCCATTTTATTCCTAGAATCTGCTCCCTTAAAAATTGAACTTGAGCCAGATCTTTATTTGCTCAGTCTGTTTTCCTACCAGATGAATGACCTTGGTTTGTATAATTCAGCTTGTCCTATTTCACACCCAGAACAGGAAAAGAGAAGAATCTACTTCATTTCAATGTTGACTAAACTTAAAGAGCTGGGGTTGTTTGCTTCCTGGCTATAAATCTAGCTTGCGATTACTAGCCCTAGTTTAAACAAACCATAATCCTGTAAGTTAAAGATCTGTGGCCTTTTTTTTACATGGAAAGTGATATTTCATATATTCATTTATGGTGTGAAAAGGAGCGTGGAAAACATGCCTTGTGGTACATCTGAACAACTGGCCCTTGAGTCAAATTATCAGTATCGCCTGGAGAGGTCAGAAATCTGACAGAGGACTTTTTACCATTTCAAACTGACTATATTTTTCTACACACATAAACTATATAATCAGTCACATTAAGCTCCAGAAAAAGGAACGACAATTATCTAACCCAGCCCTGGATGAGTAGTTTTCCCATGACCTCATTTATTGGTATTCAGCTTGTATAGGGCAGGCTAGTATATGAATGCTCCATTTAGCTAACGTTTTTAATTGCTACCCTGATTGTGAATAGAAGAGATTGCATATCTTGAGGGAAAGAGAGAGGGGGGGGAAAAATGGACTTAGGTCAAACCAGCATACCTCTTTTCTCTCCCCTGTAATCCCTGCTGATTGATTAGCAGTTATAAGGTAATTTCCAAAACACTTTTTCAGTGTGACTTCCTCACTTCTCTCTGTCACCACACCTTTTCGAGCAAATCTCACTCCCAACAATGGCAGATAAACAGTCTCAAAGCTTGCTTAAGTCTGGGTATTGTTACTCCATTGCTCTGTTCACTCAAGTGAAAAGGAAGATATATTCCTCAAAGCAGAGAAAAGCAATCATTATGAACTGAAATGAACTCAGAATAAGGCAATGAAATAAAGACATGAGATTTTAAGAGAATTACAAATGATGCAAACGTTTGCTATTGAAGAAAGATTGTGTAGGGCATAATGAAAGTTAAAAATATGAAAAACATAAGATTTGGTGGAATGAGTTGATTTGGAGGCATACCTTTTGAGCCGAAATAAATTTAGTAAAGGAGGGAAAGCAAAATTCATAAGAGAGATAATAAATGCAATCAAAGGCTTTTCTACAGTGTGATTTTAAACTGGTCATTCTCTATGCATTTCTCATTTTGATATGAAGTTGGCTTAACTTTCCCCCCCAGATTTCATTCCCTTTCTGTGCTTTGACCACAGTGATGGTGTAATGTTTTGTTGGAAGGAGGGAGGAAGGGAGGGAGGCAGGGAGGAAGGAAACCCAACAAAACAGAACAGAACAGAACAGAACTCATGTCAAATTTTACCTGTTACTCTAAAGTAAGTACCATATGTTTTCCTGTTCCATGAATGAACTTGACAAATGTATCATTTCACAGTTTCATCTGTGAACTCTTTATTTTTAAGTAATGTTTCACACTTCTATTCATGAATTTGGAGAAAAAGAAAACGAAAAGGCTGTAAAAGCCAGAATCAGGGATTGGTGGAGAAAACAGCCAATTGGAGAGAAGTTCCCTTACAGGGAAAAAAAGCGCAGCAAATTGGACCATACCACTTGAACTGGCACAAGTCAGAAAACTTAGTTTCTTTCTTTCTTTCTTTCTTTCTTTCTTTCTTTCTTTCTTTCTTTCTTTCTTTCTTTCTTTTTTCTTTCTTTCTCTTTCTTTCTTTCTTTCTTCTTTTCTTTTCTTTTCCTTCTTTCTTTCCCTTCCTTCCTTCCTTCCTTCTTTCCTTCCTTCCTTTCTTTTCACAGAAGAAAAATACACTTGGAAGCTGTTTTTCTCATGGGCTGGATATGAATAGAGGATGATACTGTGCATTCCTGGAGCTACAATTAGCTTCCTTCTTTTTGTCAGACCAATTATCAATAATAAGAGAACCTGGTTTCTTACTGGATTACTGAATTTACCCCCTGGTCTTTTCCTAGTTACTTACTCCTCAAGAATGGGAGAATCCATTTACTTAATACCATCTCAACTACCCTTGTTAATAAGTTAGATGCTCTCAAAAAAACAGACTGTTTACCAAAACTGAAGTAGCAATCCACATGATAGTGGAAGATAAATGTTTGTGCTTAATTCAGCCTTCTTCAGAGCTACCACATGTAATGAACTAGAAATTTCTAATTCTAACACAGAGGTGTGAGAATTGCACACCTGAAAGTGGAAGTACAGGTAGTCCTCAACTAATTGTTATGACCACAATTGAGCCCAAAATTTATGTTGCTAAGTGAGAAATTTATTAAGTGAGTTTTGCCCCATTTTACGACTTTTCTTGTCATGTTAAGTGAATCACTGCAGTTGTTAAATCGGTAACACCGTTGTTAAGTGAATCTGGCTTCCTCATTGATTTTGCTTGTCAGAAGGTCATAAAAGGGGATCACATTATCCCGGGACACTGCAACTGTCATAAATAAGCACCAGTAGTCAAGCATCCAAATGTAAATCACATGACCATGGGGAAGTTGCAATGGTCATGTGCGAAAAATGGTCAGAAATCACTTTTTTCAGTGCTGTTGTCACTTCGAATGGTCACTAAACAAACTGTTATAAGTCGAGGACTATCTCTATGTGTTCATAAGAAGCTTCACTTTACTCACAGAGGACTGTACAAATCAAATATATTAATAAATATAATATTAAAGAACATTATTTCCAAAACCTGGGCACCAAAGTATACTTCACACTTCGTTCAAAACCAGAAGAGCTGAATTAAGATGGTTGCAAAAAGGAGAAAGAAAACTAAAAATTAATAGATTGCTTTTTGTCTATTGCCTAACTTTGCACTCATTTCTCTTAATTTTACATGAGTTAACAGTTTTCACAGCCTCTCACTCTTCTAACTATACAATTCAGGCAGCCCAAATCGCTCTCACGCATGTTACTATAAAAAACAGATGAGAATAGCTTCAGGGATGAGAAGGCAGATAAAAAGCGGTAATATATTAACGCCAAAAATCTTTTTCCAGATTATCCCGCAGCAAAACGTCTGTTGAAAAAGGATCAAAGTGAGAAAGGAGGATAGTTTTCTACCACCGAAGTCAAAACTGCAATTCATTAAAGATTTTTTTTTTCCCATTGGAATAATTTTCTGGGAATTAAAAAAAAGTATTGCCTGGTTTAGAGAAGCAGGTCTGAGCACAGTTACGATCTTGATGGTAGACTGTTTGAGAGCTCCATGGGTCTATAGGTGAAACAATTAGGAGACAGATTTAATGTTAGGCACCAGACAGACTATATTAATACATGTCTGTGTACAACTATATTCCTATGTATATGCAGATACATATACAGTGTTCTATATTTGGCAAAATGTTATCCTTGCAGGCAAGAAACAGCTTTATCACAAGTGACATGATCTTTTAAAAACCATTGTAATTGCTGTCAAGTCCTTTAATGAGCAATCTTAATATTGTTGCTTGACAAGGGCAACTGCCGAGTGTTGAGTGGATACTGAATGAATCTGGGTAATTGCACTTCAGGGAGGGTGTTTTGGTTTTCAATAGCAAAAGTGCAACAGATTGCACAAGTACCAAACCCCCAAGTGATCCTTTTCTCTTATTGGTCAAAGGTTCCTTCAACAGTGGGAAAATCAGCATTTATGAGTGAACATTGCAAAAATGTTTGCATTCAGTGTTCTTGGACATCATAAGATCTACAACAAGAGCATTAATTTGAATGGGATTCTTTGCCTGTGAAAGAGGGAAAATACTGTAAAGGCAAATATTACATTGCAAAATTTTCTACCATAGGGTCAGAATATGTTTTGCTAAGATCAGATTGAAGGCTCATCTAGTCTAGCATCCTTTTCCCTGATGGCCAAGCAAATGGAAGCTTTTTATAAGTTTAGAGGAAGCTTATAAAATGTTTTTCCACTAGAAATTTTTCAACGGGTGTTAGAAGTTATATTGCTACTGACCCTGAGGGTATCTTATAGCTATTTGAGATATGCTCTCATAACACTGAACAATAAATTCCCTGCAGTAACTGCATCTTTGTGAAGTCATCTATCTATCAAATAGTAATAGTACAGTAATGGGTTTTAAAGATATCTGTATTATAAATGTTCTCATAAAATATAAGAGATTTGGTATGGGTGTGTTTATATGCATCTTATTTTTTTTTACTAAGTCCAGGAAATTAATGTTTACATGAAGTGTTTTATTTGAAATTGAGTAAAACCTGCTAAGGAATACTTTGATGTGCAAAGATATCTTTGGTTCTTTCCACAAGCTTATCTTTCAGAAACAGCTGGCTTGTTTTCAACAGGAAGCAAAAGTATGATTGCAATTATTGTAATTCATGATATGAAATTAAAATAAGGTACAGAAGTAGAATCTTCTTGATGTTGGATTAACCTGGGATAAATGCTAGATGTCTTAGGTCAAAAACAGCCTTTGGAGGAAGCCTGACTATTTTATGGACTTGTGGCTAAAATGCTGAGCTTGTCGATCGAAGGTTGGCAGTTCAGTGGTTCAAATCCCTAGTGCCGTGTAACAGGGTGAGCTCCTGTTCCTTGTCCCAGCTTCTGCTAACTTAGCAGTTCGAAAGCACGTAAAATATGCAAGTAGTAAAATAGGGACCACCTTTGGTGGGAAGGTAACAGTGTTCCCTGCGCCTTTGGCATTTAGTTCATGCCGGCCACATGATCATGGAGACGTCTTCAGACAGTGCTGGCTCTTCGGCTTTGAAACGGAGATGAGCACCACCCCCTAGAGTCAGGAACAACTAGCACATATGTGCGAGGGGAACTTTTACCTTTACTTAGTGTCACATGGTCCTTACTTGGAATAATTCCAGGGACAATTTAGGGGCTTCTGAGCATATCTGAGTTCATTTGATGAATGTAAATTTGCAAAAAATGGGCTCAAGGACCTGTTTAATTCTGTTTTGGATTTCAGCAGTCCAGCTACCTTAGTTCTTTCTAATTCAATCTCTGTAGAGGACACAGTTGGTCATCTTTTGGATTTCTACTGATATAATCGCCAACAGAAGCACAGTATGGCTTGCTATTAATAATAATGGCCATTCTTCTGCTAAGAAATATTGCATGAGCTTTACAAAGTATAAAGAACAATAGTAAGTAAAGAATAAACACATAACAAATGCAATTATCATCTTATTGGACACTTGCACTGTTTTGTTCCATTTTATTTCTCAAGATGCTGCTGTTCCCTTGAAATCTTTTTTTAATAGCCTTTTGTCTTACTTCTCTGTTCAAATTATTCATCTAATTTCTGTGATAGGCTATGGTTTGCCAGTCAGGAACACATCACCATTCCAATACAATAGATCGCTTGATAGCATCAATGACAGTGAGAATCCAGGGATGTATAGTGGAACCATAGGGTATATCCCTGTTTACAGAGATTTAAAGGCCATAATTTGGTGCATGTTCTTGCATGGGTATATACAAAATGGCATTTGGCTCCAAAATGTTTGCCCTACACCAAGAGATATAGTTTCACATGGTCCATATTTCCTCCAATGTCGTTAATATTATAACCAGTGAACCTTACATTTAAATCAGAACTCATAGGATTATCACCCTAAGGATGTTAAGTATTTAACTTCATAGTTGTTGCAGCAGGAATGCTTAATTCATTTATACAGTTTCACAGAGGACTTATTTGATAAGGTTGATTCTGATTTTTGTTGGGCAAAAAGGAAATTTTGCACCTTTCCAGTATGGATTATCATGATGTTTCTGTCAAGATCAGTTGCTAATACCCTTTTCCTTACAGAAATATATTTATAGAATCACTGATAAAAGTCCTAGACAATATATTAATTATGTAAAATACTTGCACGGGTTTTGCCATCTCCAGTAAAGTTTTAAGTCTTAGATTGTTTCCTTGTACTATATCCAGGATGAAGGAAATGTATTGCAGACTCTTGTTGTAGATCTTCTTATATCCACTGAATACATACATCATTCTTACTGCAATATATATATAAATAAAAATCTTAAGTGATATAAATAGAATATTTGGTATAAACTGGGTTCACACACTGTTCAAAGTAGCTTGCTTGCCTTTGGTTTAGTATACTGCAGGACTGTCAAACTCATGTCACGTCATCATCACATGACATATCGTGACTTTTCCCCCTTCGCTAAACTGGAGGTGGACATGGCCAGCGTGTGACGCATCTGGCCCGTGGGCCACAAGTTTGACACCCCTGATATACTGCATAAAAGAAGCCAATGATGGCCTGTATAATGCCATGATTTAATGTGATACACAAAGCCAAACAGAGAATATTTGTCTGAACAAATCTAAAATTGAATTATCCCAGTATCCAAATGATGATTATTATTTTTTTGAATTTTTTTTTTATTTAAAACAAAAACAAAACATAAAATCACCATCATTCAAATACAATTACAAACAGTGTGTCGATCGGTTAAAATTCTTTTGTGCTCAATCCCTTATTCCAAATTACCAATTATTTAATTTATTTAATTTAACAGTTTTATATGTTATACTCATTTAGCCAATGTTTAACAAAAGAAAACATTTCATATATTTTATCATTACATTAATTTCATATTTCATCTCCATGCTTTATTATCTAGCCATTGATAAAACAAGTCCCAAATCAAATAGTATTGTTTATCTTCCTGTTCTCTAATTTCAAATGTCAATTTACTCATTTGAGCACAGTCCATAATTTTCTTAATAACTTCATCTTCAGTAGGTATCTTCTCACCTTTCCAATTTTTAGCAAAAACAATTCTAGCCGCTGTTAAAACATTCACAATTAAGTATCTCAGTTCTTTGTTATACGCCAGTATCCAAATGATAATTTAAAACATGTATATAGACTCTCCCTCATATCAAATTCTGGCCAATTCCCAGATTATTCAAAGTAGTAATGTTGAGAACCAGCATTTGCTCAAGTGATAAGGTGAGATTGGGCCAGATTTCAAAATCTAAAAACACAGGGAAAAAAAACTTGACTGGCTATATGTAAAAGAAGGCAGACTTCTGAATCTTTTCGTAATTGTATAGAAGTGGGAAATTTTGGCAGATGCAGTTTATCTTGCAGGAATGCAAAGTTATCACTTCAGCTACAGCAAGAAGTGCTCTTGCTCACAGCTACTCAAAGTAGTAGCCACACACCGCACATTCTCACTGCTGAGTTCAGAAGTAAAAAGGTGCTGATAAAGGATATAGGAGTGGTTGTTGAAATTCAAAGAAGTGTTGTGGAAAGGAATGGAAATTTGACGCAATTATAATAGCAATTGACTTAAGAAAGGATGAGTGAACTGCATTAATAATAAATCACTGGACTGTCATCAAAGCAGCATAATTTGGCTTGTAAGAAACTGCTGCTGAAAACTTGGAATGGATCAACTACAGCAGTACAAACAAGCAAAAGATGCATTCATGTCAGAGGTTTCAGCAGGTTCTGACCAGTTGTGGAGAACCGGTAGCGGAAATTTTGAGTAGTTCGGAGAACCAGTAGTAAAAATTCTGACTGGCCTTGCCCCCATCTATTCTCTGCTTCACAAGTCCCAGCTGATCGGGAGGAAATGGGGATTTTGTAATAACCTTCCCCTGGATTGTGGAAGGAAGGGAGATTTTACAGTATCCTTCCCCTGCAATGCCCACCAAGCCACACCCACAGAACCGGTAGTAAAAAAATTTGAACCCCACCATGTGTCATGCATATCTATGTCCATGAGGTCCATCATGGTTTATTCAACTAACCCAGTTTCCTATATTTGCTTCAGACTGTAACCTACCTTGATGGACTGTGTTTGTTCTGCAACATGTGGTTGCCTGCTTTGCGAGGCTGGGTGTCAATCAAACACAGCTAGACTGCATGAATAGTATTACATAACCTGGGTCTATTGATAAAGATTCTTGATCCTATTGCTTGTGAGATGGTGTGCAATTGGAAAGGGTGGAGGGAAAGGGGAGAGATCCAGGAAAATACCAATCATCCTACTCAAGCACCTGAAGCCAGATGACAATCTAAAAGCATACACCCATCATTCCTGAAGAATTTTCTCTCTGCAGACAGATATGCCACAGGCATGAATGGGCATGAGGAGGCTGAACTGAATCCAAGTTGCAATTATTAGCTGCCATGTTTGGAAAGGAAATGAGGGAGACTTGTAGTAAACATTTTCTCTTTGCCATGTTAATATAATATATAAGATTTACACCAGGAGTTTCAGTGTGGCGTTGTCAAAAAACTCAGCCCTAGGTTGAGCTTCAATTCCATTATCATAACACTATCTTTTTTTTTTACCATATTCCATTAATAGTCCTGATTTACACTGATTGGTTATCCTAGGTAAGTGTTGCATGTTACTTTAAAATAAGGTAAGCCCTTATTCCTACTAGAGATGGAGCACCTGGCCCATCACTGCTGGCCTTCAAAACAATTTTATTTAGGCTGGATTTTGAGTCTTAAGGTAACATTCAGGAGCTGTTTTGACTAGGTTTTTATTTAGTGGGTGGGCAGTTTGTGTGACTTTATTGGATTTTTATGATATTTCATTGCTTTTTATTTTTGTCAATCATGTAAAATAGTGTTTCTCAAACTTGGCAAACTTTAAGATGAATGGACTTCAACTTCCAGAATTCCCCAGAATCTGAACCTATAGTGTCGGTTCTATGGGCATGGCTTAGTTTGTGGGCGTGGCTTGATGGTCATGTGACAATTATTTAGGATTTAGCAGAGATATTGTTCTACCAGGCTTTTAACTGCTTGCAGAGCTGTACCGGTCTACTCATTTGTTTTTTGAGGCACTGGTGTACCCATTTGTTTTTGGAGGCACCGGTCTACCAACACACTGCCTTTTAACATTGAAGCCCCGCGGCAAGAGTTTAAACAGTTGCTTCCTTCTAGCCAATCAGCTGGGACTCAGGAGGCAGCAATAGATTGGGGGTGGGGGCAAATAAAAGGTAAGAATAACGCGGGGGAGGGCGGGGGCCCCAGCTCCCAAACAAAGAGAACCGGTTCGGTGACGTCATATCGTCACCGCTACCGGCTCGGCTGAACCAGGAAGAACCCATCACTGCGGCCGGGTCTCTCTCTCAGAAGCTGCAAAAAAACAAAGATAAGTTGGGTGTTGCTGGGCCTTGAAGCAAGCTCATCCTGCAAATCCTTCCATGGGATCTCCCCTTGCTTGTGGATGGGAAGGACTGCAGAGGCAAGAAACAGAGCACAGGTTACCTCAGGAGATGGGGTAGTCTTGGGAGGCCTGGGGCAGGTGACTCTGGGCCTATGTAGGTTTCCCAGCTGAGGCACCATATGCTTCATTTAAGTATCCTCATGTTCATTTATCAGCTGAATCAGGGAGAATAGGGGATTTGGTTGTTAAGTGAGGCCATTTTGAATGGCTATTATGACATGTGACTATAATGGGCAGGCTCCATTACAGTTGTATCTCGAGGGCTACCTATACTCAAAAGTTTTTTTCCAGATAGCACAAATAATAAACTAATACATACGTACAATGCAGACTAATGCATCTTTATTGAAAAAATTAAATAAATCAATGTTTCAATAAAGCATTATTAGCCAAAATTACAGCATAAGTGTGGGTATGTATCAAACTTTAAATATTGATTAACAAGTAACTTCATTTTCAATATATCTTTTCTGCTTTGGCTTAACAAACTCACTCTGTCTTAAAGCCATGTTCCTAGATTCTAGTTGAATCACTTCCTAGTTAATCCCTTACAAATATTAGCTAAATGCAGTGGTGGGATTCATATAATTTAACAACTGGTTCTCTGACCTAATGATTTCTTCTAACAACCAGTTCACCAACTTCTCAGAAAGTTAACAACCGGTTCTCCCGAAGTGGTGCGAACTGGTTGAATCCCACCATTGGATAAACTCATTTACTACAAGCCTCAGATGATGAGTATTTATACATTGCTTAAGTCCAAATGGAAGCTGGTTTATTGTTTATGTAGTAAAGTATAAGACTAATAGTATAATAATGTAATAAAAATATAAAGTAATATAAACATACAGTAGAACAGAGTTCAGCATTGAGAGCTGTGGACTCAAAAGCCCTCTGGATAAGCCAAGTTTTTACAACTTTCTAGGAAGCCATGACATTATATGTTTGTAATTTACTCATATTGTTATTTTTATTAGTAGCTTCCAGTCTTAATGCTTCCTGAGAAAATATGTAGTTACTACTATAATATTTAGTTCTCCTGTAAATATGCCAAGTATTTAAGAGTTTATTCTTAGATCTGGCCAGTATTACAAATCTTGATTTAACTGATAAAGCTAACTGAGTAATCTAGATTAATCTAGATTTAGGTCTGATAAAGCTTGTCCAAATTAGTTTATCCCTAAACAGGGACTGCAGTGAGAAGGAAATGCAAAGATATCTCTCTTTTCTACATGTCTATATGGATCACATTCACTGAAAAATTCCTTGGAATGGAAAACAACATATCACTCCAATGTATATTGTAACGAACACTCCCAGGCATACTTACCTTCAGAGTACACGTGTACAGGATCAGCATGCATGCTTTCAAGACCCATGTGCAAGTCATTGTTCCCTCTGAAAACAACATGAAAAGAATTCCTACATGGCTAGTAAGTGAATAAGCAAGTCGGAACTGAATTTGGGTCAAAACTAGCATGTCCAAACTCCTCATAAATCAGTTTCAGCAGGAAGTAAATTTCTGGTGATTGACTTGAAGTATGTTTGATTGGAAGGGACTTTGGGGATCATGTAATTTAATCCCCTGCCCCCTCCAGAAATCTGCTACTACAAGAGCCTCAACTGCAGCAGATGGTCATATCACCTCTATTTAAGTATCTCTAGCGAAGGAAACTCCACTCTCTCCTGTGGTTGTCTGTTCAATTATTGAATAGATTGTAGGGATAGAATGGTTTTTTCTGACGCTCAGTCAAAATGTACTGGATTGTAATTTAAACTCATTGTTTCCTGTCCTGTGGAACAATTGTGAACAATTCTTCTCTGATCTCTACGTGACAATCCATCAGATATTGCAAGGTAATTCTAATGACTCCCCCACAATTATCTCCTTTCCAGACTAAACACACCCAAGGTATTTAATCACTTTTCCTAAGTTTCTTCTACATTCTCTACCACGGGTGTCAGCAACCTGCGGCTCCGGAGCCACATGTGGCTCTTTGGGCTCTCTGCTGTGGTTCTGTCGGGTGATCCCACCAGTGGCTGTCCCCGCCCCTCACCCTCCCCTCCTAGTCACTCCTCGCCTGGTCTGAGAAGGTAAGGGCGATGGTGGGGGATGGAGGGAAGGAGGGAGGAAGAGAGAGAGAGAGAGATGTCAAAAGGGTTTTGTGGTTCCTGGTGTTTTTTAACAACTGGTTCTCTGCCCTATTGACTGGCTGGGTAGGCGTAGTTGGGGGGGGTCATGTGACTGGTGGAAGTGAGTGACGTTGAGTTGCCATGCCAATCCAGGTTTTGTGGCTCCCAGTATTTTCTTTTCTGTGGGAACTGGGTCCAAATGGCTCTTTGAGCATTTAAGGTTGCAGACCCCTGCTTTACCATCATTAGTTATTTTACCCTGAACTTGTTCCAGTTTATCAATGTTTCTAAAATACAGTGTTCAGAACTGTAAGTAGTATTTTAGATGAGGTCTGGCCAATTCAAAATAATCCATGATGACTTTTGATCTTGATACTATACATCTGTTAATGCAGATTAGGATTGCATTTGTCCTTGAACATTCTGCACACTTTTGGCTCATGCTCAGCAGGTTCTTTTTGTGTGTGATACTGCCTTATATGTTGTCCCCTTACTCATGACTTTTATTTTTTTCCCACCAAATGAAGAATTTTGTATTTGTCCTTGTTGAATTTAATATTACTGGTTTCTGCTTATTGTTCCAGCCCAATGTTCTTTAAGATGTTTGCTGTCCCACCTGTTGGGAAGTTGCCAGCCAGGCAAGTAGGAGGGATCAAGCAGGGAATTAGCCTTGCGTTACTGTGCAATTGCAAGAGACTTAGGGCCACCCTCCTCCTAAATTCCATGGGACTTTACATGTTTGTTCCCAAGAGAAGGAAAGCACTCTGGGAGTATTCCTGTATTATAGGCAGAACACAATAAAGTAGCTACTTTGAACTCTACAGGTGTGGACCTGGTTGCTTGTGCTTGACACGTTCTCGCTTTTGTCATCAGCAAATATGATTCTTAACTCATTTTAATCATATTTTCTATCTGTTCCACCAAGCTCTTTAGGTCTCTGTTCAACAACAAAATGTCCAAAACAAATTCCATGATACCATGCATAGTGCTTGACTTGATATTTTTTTATGTCGATCAAAATGCATCATCATTAGTAATGACCTTGCATTTTACTTAAAATGGATCACATCTCCATTGCACTGATTGGAACTGGAGTACCAGCTGTAAATGATCTCCTGTTGCTTTTTTCTTGATAAACTGCCACTTAAGTTGACTATGCTGTATAATAGCCATATGCAAAATTCTGATGTCAAAGATTGTCTGTTGAATGGTTCTTTCATGATTTTCTTCATGAAATGTATGCTTGTTTTTCTTGCTGGCAGGTGATACTTGGAGGAATAAAAAGTGAAACTGGGGACTCAATCAATTGTGTGTTGTCCTGCATCAAACCTGTACAGAAGCACTATTTGCCAGAGTCACTATTGGCTGCAGAGTTAGTTTAATCTATGTTAGCATGTATGCTGCCTATATGTTAGCATGTAATTCTAATCACAAGCTTATCTTGAAATCTTTGCATTACAGGCACTTCTATTCCTGAAACATAGCCCCCTCTTCCTGATTTCTTGGTCATTCACAAGTCTACTGAGGATCAGGCAACACTATATAAATGGTGAGATGAGAGTTTGGGTCTTGCCTGAAAAAAAAAAAAAAGCCAGACTGGATTAGCTACAGATCTTTGTAACTTCATCAACCAAGAAAATATTTAATTATAAAACATGGGCTGGGTGAGCCACTTCAAAATCTTAAATTCTGATGAAGTGGTAAAATAAAGAATGAATTCAATTCTATGATACCCTACATTCATTACAGTAAATGAGCAAATTAATAAAAATGTAGAAGTAATTATTCTGTAACATTGCCACCAAGGAATCATCAAAATTCAACTTTCAAAGCCAAATATTGCCTTTCCATGTAAAAGTTATATTAAAAAATGTGATTAGATTTGGGGAAAAAAATACAAAGCGGACAAGGGATGAACTATTGACACTTTTTAATTAGGAATTCAGGAAAACAGTTTTTCTATAGTAGTCCTTGACTTACAACCACAATTAAATGAATCATTTGGTCATTAAGTGAATCTGGCTTCCCCCATTAACTTTGCTTATTGACCATGGGGATCCTACAACTCGTGTGTGAAATCAATCATAGGTCACGTTTTTCAGTGCCACTGTAATTTTAGATGGTCACTAAACGAATGGTTATAAGTCAAGGCTGTTATGTATAAATTGGGTTGACAAAATTAGAAATGAGGAGGTGATAAGCCGCCTGGGAAAGCCAAGGGAAATCATCAAAACCATTAAAAAGCGAAAGTTAGAATATTTTGGACATGTGACACCTGGAAAAATATGGCATACTTCTCTTAATCCTCCAAGGAAAGATTGAAGGCAAACGAAGAACATCATGGCTTCAAAATCTAAGGGACTGGTTTGGACAAAACTCAACAGCACTTTTTTGTGCGGCTGTTGATAAAAATAGGATCACCAATATGATTGCCAACATCCGATGATGGATATGGCACAAGAAGAATAAGTCAAGGACTCTATAAGGCTGATCTTGTTCTTAGCATAAGAACAATTCAGTTTTACTGGTAAGTACTTGGTCACAAACTAACTGGGCTAATCAACTGTAGAAGTATAACACACTCACCAAATCTCAGCATAATACTGGCAAGGCTTCATTAAATCATAGTCCCTTTCTACATTGATACAGACAGCAGCAGGCAAAACTTGATTAGTGTAGCCAGTCACTCTATTGGGAAGCATGTTATGTTGCCAAGGGTTTAGTTGTGTTTTCTGTAATAGACAGGCTTAGTCAATTCCTTTTTTCCAGCTTTTTCTCACAAAATTAAATAGGTTGTCTTAGTTTGTTTCCCTCAAGACTTGATAGTAAAAATAGTCAGACCAAGGTGTGTTTTTTTTGGGGGGGGGGAATAAATTTAACTCCCTAGTAGAGCAAGTTATTAATGGGCATCCTGCAAAGTACTAATCCTCTTTGACGCAAATATGTTGTGGGAATAGGAAGGAATTGGTAGCATCTTTTCTAAAATAATAAATTTGATTAAGAGGCATAAGCTACTATTGGGTTATTTCTGATTTTGGACTACTGTAAACTAAACTCTGTCTACTCCTACAATGTTGGAATAGGGTATTTATTCCAGTAAGAGCAGAGATTCTTATTGTTCTTTCCTGAAGATTACCCATCAAAGGAAACAAATACTAATTCACAATTTAACATGTGAAGAAGATTAAGCAATCTAATTTGACCTTGGCTTGCTTTAACAGATTCCACCTCAAGCTTACTAAATTGTTCCCAGAAGGGTTACTAAACGCCCTTAACTTTTAAGTAGATTTCTTTCTTTTATTCTCTAAAATAAAATATTGTGTGTTAGTACTAGTATGCAACAAAACAGTCCGTGTACACTGAAATGGCACCTAAATTTATGTTCAGATTTTAAAAATATACAAGCATGATTGAGGCTTTACTAAATAATGGTTTTAAAATCAACATAAATTACAAAGTAGTTTTACTACAATGTTTCACTACTTTGTTACACTGAATGCAAAATTAGGCAGACAAACTGCCAACAGATACTCTAGTTATCATTGATCATAATATATTTTGTCTGGTTTTTTTTAAAGCTTTTATTTGTAATGCTGGTCTGTGACTGTACTGAAAATCGTTTGATTCAACATAAATTGCAAAAAAATCAAAATTTTTAAACCCACCCACCGTTTCTCGTATACATGAAAAAACATTATTTGCCATTTTTAACGTTTGCATTCTAATTAAAAAAAAAAAGAAATAAGAGTGAAGCTAAGCATGATGGGAAACTCTTTGAATTTTTTAGCAGGAACCCATTGATAATGATTCCCTAATCCGCCAGTAGTCCTCTACTGGCGTCGCACTTTCATTGCATGCAGTGAGACGCAGGGAGAAGTGGGGAGGGGAAAAAAAAAAGCATCAGGTGATCTCTGGGGGGAAAAAAAACCCGTAAAAGTACCACTTTCCTATTGCACGTTAAGCCTTCGCCTTCTTCCTCAGGCATCATGGGAAGTGTAAGCCGCGCCGTGGCTCGAGGCGTCAGAGACGGACGAAGAACTACATCTCCCAGGCAGACCGGGAGGAGGAGCAGCGTTGACGCAGGCGTGGTGGAGTGCGGACGGAAAAAGGGGGGCGTGGCCTCGCAGTCTGTCTCTCGCTCTCTGGCGGACAGGGAGAGAAGCGAGCGAGAGGGAAGAAGAGTGTCGCTGTGCGCGCGTCTTTCGGGGGCGGTCGCCATTTAGCGCGGCCAGTTTCCCCCTCACTCGGGAGAGGTGGCAGTGAGAGGCCCATCCCCCACTCTCCTCACGAGTGGGAGGGAAGGACGGACGTGTGAAGAAGCCCCGGCGGTGGCAGGCAGGCAGGCGAGGGCAGGGCAGGCGCGGCGCCCCTTCTGGGTGATTTCTCCGCCTTTCCTCCCACTCCCTCAGGCCAGGCGGGTGTCGGAGCAGAGGGTGGCCTTCTTCTCTTCGGGCTGAAAACGAAGCCCCCTAACGAGGGGCGGTGGCGGCGGGCGTCCCGGCATCGCGTGAGGGAACGAACGGAAGAAGAAGAAGGGAAGAGGTCTCGGCGGCGAGGACGGGCCGGGGAGGAGCCTAAGGCGAGCGGCTGAGCCGGACTTCAACGGAGGCAAGGAGCTGGGCGAGACGGAACGCGCGCGGCCGCGACAGCCACGGGCCTGCCCTTACCGCGCACCCCACCCCGCTGGTCCGGGGCCTGCCGAAGGCTCCTTCCCGGCCTCTTTCCTCCTCTGACTCCCCCACCCCACCTTCGCCGCCGCTGCTGCTGCTGCTCCTCCATGTCGGCCCTGCTGTTCGGCTCCCCGCTGCAGCAGGATGGATGCGGACACTGACTGGGGATCCACCCCGCCTCCGCCGGCCCAGCCCGCTCCACGAGTCGCCTCGCTCCACGCCGCCCGGAGATTCCGGGAGCCGCCTTTGCACCACCAGCAGCAGCAACACCAAGAGCACCAAGAACCGCCGCCGCTTCTGCCGCCTTCCGAGCAGCTCTTGGGCGCGCTCGCCGCCTCGCCTTGACTGCCCTCGCGTCAGCTGCTGCAGCGGCAACTGCTGCGCCTCCCCTTCGACATCATGTCAGCGGGCGCTCCGGAGAGCGGTGCGGCGGCGGCGGCGGCTGCTGCTACTCCTCGCTTCCTCGCCCCGCCGCCTCCCCCGCCCAAGAACGGCTCGAGTTCGGACAGCTCCGTTGGCGAGAAGCTCGGGGTAGCCGCTGCGGGGACGTCGTCCGCCCCGGGAGACTCCGAAGGTTCGGAAGGGGCTAATTGCCGTAGCGAGGAGTACCGGCGACGCCGGCATACTATGGACAAGGACAGCCGTGGTGCGGCGGCCACGGAACACCGCTTTTTCCGCCGGAGCGTCATTTGCGATTCGAATGCGACCGCTCTGGACCTTCCGCGGCTGCAGCCCGCGGCGCCTCCCCCGGCTGCTACCGCCGCCGCCGCCTCCTCTGCTCGAGGGAGCATCCCGCCCGTGTTGGGCTCTCCTCCCGAGTCTGTCATCCAGGCAGCCGGCGCTTCTGTCACCTCCAGCCAGCCCCCCGCGTTGCTACTACAGCCGCCCGCACCTCTGCCTCCAGCCGCAGAAGTGCCGTCTGGTCCAGAGCTCTTGGTAGCGAAGGAGGTTGCCCCCTTATTAGCCAAGGAGGAAGGGATTGAAGCCGCTCCACTGCCCCCTACCAGTACGGCAGGAAGCGTTGCCGCTTCGGCCCGTGATCTGCAGGAAGAGCGGAGTAAGAAGCAAGAAGATATCGAAGAGCTGGAGACCAAAGCCGTGGCTTTCTCCCCAGATGGTCGTTTTTTGAAGTTTGACATTGAGATTGGCCGAGGCTCCTTCAAGACTGTCTACAAGGGACTAGACACTGAGACCACAGTGGAGGTTGCTTGGTGTGAGCTGCAGGTACTAGAGTCGGCATTGGTTTTTTTGATGCTGAGTTGGTAGGCCTAAGGCAAGGGTAGTATTCCTATAAGCCATGTGTGGAAGATAATACTTTTCCAAACTTTTATATAGCCTATTTTTATGTATGTGGTAGTAACCATTAATTTGAACTCTTAAATTGGAATTCAGTTAATTTCTTTTGGTTGATGAAAACACTGTCAAAAGAAAAGGAGTAGATTTTTAGCAGTTCCCTTTTTCTCTCTCTGCTGTTCTGCACCTCTCCCAGCTTTTGCCTCAGATATTAAGTGACCACGTGGAGCAGGTTTGAAGGACTTTAGGAAGGAAATAGAATTGCTGAAAAACCATCTTTTTTTCTGCTGATGGAAAGCTGGCAGTTGAGAGAACCTAATTGAATTCTTCCTATCATATATTAAGGCTGCACAGAAATATTTCAGTCAGGAGTGAAATATGATTTTTGAGTTTTGATTTTGTTTCAAAACTATTCCCATTTAAAATGAGAGATTAAAAAAGAATTAAGATTTTTGATGAGGTTATTGTTCTTTCAGTAATATCACCAAGTGCTCTGCCCTTTACTGGGGGAGGTGAGGGTTGACCTCGCTTTTACTTAAATTTTTCTATTGGGTGGATGTGTGCCAATAGAATACCACATTAACAAAGTAAAAACTAATTTTTCAGGAAAGTGCAACTTTTTCTGGAGCCAGAAAATCCTACAATAAGCAGGATCTTCAATTAAAATGTGGAAAAACTGGCAACTTTTATAGCCAGTTCATGATTTGGGACTGGGTTATTTGAGGGGCTGCCTTCATCTGCCCATCCTATTCTTAGCAGGTCACAGGAAGCAAGTCTTCTCTGTTGTACCCATTTTATGGAACATTTCCCCCCCCCCCCCAATATATTCCTGCTAATGTTTCAGAAATCCCTCAAGACCTGGCTATGTTATTAGGCTGGAGGGTCCCCTGGGCACCTGTGAAATTCTAAGATGGCTCCATCATTGTAGTTAGCATCCACTCTCTCCTGTACTTTTTTATGTTTAATGATTGGTTTGTATATTTAATAATGATTGCTTCCATATATTTTTTCTTAATTATTGTATGCTGCCCAGAGTCTCTTTTTGAAAGATGGGCCGCCATATCAATCCAATAAATAAATTAATTGCCTGTACAGCTACAATTGGTTGCAAAATTGCAGGCTAAACACACAGTACTTTATTTTTAAACCAAAATTAATTATTGTGATGAAATTGAGATACTTGATTCAATAATAGCTTTGTGATTCAAGGTGCAATATTTTCTGTATTCATTTAATTGCTAACTGAAGTATATGCTGCACATTTTTGTATGAGCAGTCTTACAAAAGTTATATTCCCATATGGCTTTTTAGAAAGCATCTTGCTAATCGTCATTGATTGGATATAGAATTCTCAGGTTGGATAAATGGTTTCAAGGTCAGTATTTGAAACGGGCAGACTTGAACAAATGTGGTAGGGGGAGGGGAGAGATGGAGAGACTAATGGATGGTGAGGATAGCTAACAGATTATCCATCTGATCCAAATATAGAAATTAGAATGGCTATTCACAGGTTTCTTATATTTCTCTTTCCACAACTCTTTATGGTATTTGGATTGATTTCTAAGTGACTTACATGTTGTAAGTCAAATGTTTAAGTGTTCAGATAAATTACCAACACCTGACTTGTGACAAAAATTTAGTTACAAATGGGCCATCTATTTTATACATGCTTGCTTGTTCTATGGTAAGCAGTATAGTGGATGATGGTTTGAGGATGTATTTTTTTTAGCTTTCTATATTTTTTAAAGGAAGATGTCCTTTGAGGCAGGAATCAAGCGTGAAAATTGGTAATTTCTGTGGAATACAAGTAGTCTTCGATTTACAACACTTCCTTTAGTGATCATTCAAAGTTACAGCAGCACTGAAAAGAGTGACTTATGACCACACTTACGACCTTTGATCATGTGATCAAAATTCAGATGTTTAGCAACTGATCATACTTATGACCCTTGCTGTGTCCCAAAGTCATGTGATCATCTTTTGCGACTTTCCAACAAGCAAAGGCAGTGGAGAAAAGTGATTCACTTATCAACTGTAGTGATTCACTTAACTGTGGCAAGAAAAATAAAATGGGACAAAACTCACTTAACAAATGTCTCACTTAAGAACAGAAATTTTGGGTTCAATTGTGGCTTGTAAGTCGAGGACTACCTGTATCACTTAATTATGAACACAGTAATTGGGTGAGGGTTGGTTTGGGGAACATAAAAGATTGTAGCAGTTGGATATGCACCCAGTCCTAGAATCTATACCTTGATGTACTTGCTTTTAATAACTTGGTGAAACTACTGTTTGTCTAGTTTGTATGAAGAGCTTGATCATGATGTAAAAAGTTTGGATTTTAAATGAAATTATATTTCAAGATAGATTAATTTATTATCAAACAACTTACATTGGTTGAAAAATAATATGGCTTATCTCCTAGGATTTGAGGTTTTGTTTGAATTTTCATTTTATTTAGCAATATTAATTACTTGGTATGCACTATTAGAATTGCTGCCATACCTATGAATGAAAGAAAACAGATTTGTTTTGTACAGACACTACAATTTTCTATTTTCAAATACCAGTACATTTGCTCTACTTGTATTCCTATATTTGCCTCTTACCATAACATTCAGCAAGTCTTATGTTGGAATGATGGAACTAACTTTTTTTTTATAAGGTACTTCATAATGAGAATATCAAATGATAAACTTTCAATTTTGTAAGTATAATATCCTTTTCATTTAAAAGTAAACATTCTTCTGAAAACTCTGGAAGAAGAGAAAAGACTATTAAACATTTAAATTATTTGGAAATTATTTTAAAATAATATATTTTTAAAAAATAGGTTTCAAGGTACATTTTGTAGAATGGTCTAAAATGTTTTTTTTATATAATTGTATGTAAAACTGGTGCAATCCTGAGACCGTCTTGAATTTTAGCAGATGGCAGCATGCTATCCAGTTGCATCATCAATAATTGAGAAGGTTGTATCAACTTTTTTGGGATTATGTGGTATGCAAGATAGGATGCCAGATGCAGTAGGAGAAGTACAGTTCTGTGGGGCAGGTTTGAGTAGCAATAAACCCATTCCAATCTGATCCTGGCCTCTTAGTTAGTGGCTTGTTACCCTAGTCTGTTCCCTCCCCCCACCCCCTTTTCTCTATTCTTCTTCTCAATTCCCCTACCATATCCTCTGTATTTGGTGAAATAGTGAGTAATTCTTGCCTCATAAAGCAAACAGAGAGAAATGCTTTACGCATCTTACTGGTTCATTTACTGTCTATGTATAATTTCAGGTTACTCCTGATTGCATATGTATTCCTATAAAATGAAAGTGGGTGAATGATAAAAGGTTCTGTTCTGAAATCCAAGTCTGTTGGCTACGATGGACAGCTTCTGAATGGGCAGTGAGTGGGCACGCTCAGTTTTATACATCAACCAGAATCCATTTGAACTGGGCTATAACAAATTTGAATAAATAAATACCACCATAACTCCTGCCCCCTCCCTTCCCTCTTGAGTACTTTTCTCTTTGCAGTCCTGTTACACTAAAATCATACAGAATTGCTGCTTGTAGGTTAAGGAATCATGATTGGTGGAAGTCAGCTAGTAAACACTGCATCCCATCATTCGCTTGTGGACATTTTTGGTTTTCTTTTGTAGCTGAGTTGTGCAGGAAACAGGTAAGAGTCCCTTTGCATCGCAGCTGAGGATACCAGGAGGAAGAACACATGTACTTCTGAAAGATTTAGGATTATTTTCATCTGACAAATTGGTTTATTTTAAATGTGGAAATCTGTTGAAATATGAAGGGAATCCTTCACATCAAAAGTATTAATATTTGAATAATTTCAATTCAATGTCTTTGTCTCAACCAATTTTTCTTATCTAGCTATAACTTATCTTTTGGAATCCAGTTATAGGTTATGCTGCTTAAAAACTAAAATGGTCTTCAAGAATATTGTGTAGCACTGAGTTTTAAAGATAATGCCATATAGAAGTAGCTTATAAAAACTTGGAACTATAGGTTAAATCTAAGACCATACTTCTGTTAGAGAAGGCAGTTTCTGCTGATGAAAGTGAGGACAGGTATGCCACACAGCCATGCATACAGTTTCTGAATATATCAAACTCTCCCCTGGAGGTCCTGTATTGCATGTCAGGATTTTACATGGGGATTGCTGCAGATAGAAGATGAACAGAAAGTCCCATTGCACTATTGGAAATTGGTTAGCTGAGAGACCAAAACATTTAAGTCCAATAATGTATCTGGTTTATTATATACTAGGTTAAATTTGTAAAATGTTAAGTGGCATTTAATTGTTCAGTAATATTGTGAGATTTACCATGAAACAAGTGCATTGGGCAGAACAAACCTCAAATCTTCATTGACCTAACAAAGGCTTTTGATGCTATAAACAGGGTATCTCTGAATCACCCTGAGATATGGATGCCTGAGGAAATGCATGAAGTTGATTCAGCTATTCCACAACAGAATGACAGGACCAGTCCTTTACATCAACTTCCTTTGCCATTTCTACTGGGGGGTAAGCATGGTTGTGTCCTAGCCCCAGTCCTATTCAATCTATTATTTGCTTGCATGTTGTCACATGCTGTCCAGAGTATGAAGAAAGGAGTGTACATCATATACTGATTATATGGCTTTCCAATCTCTGCTTGAATGCAGGGACATGTCTCCATATAATCATTCAAGAAACCCTTTTGCTGATGACTGTGTGTTCCTGGTGCACAAAGACAGTGATCTATAGTTGATGCTGAACAAATTGTCAGATGCTGCTATAATCTTTGGCCTGACTAGCCACTTGAACAAGACTGAAGTACTTTACCTGCCCATGCCATGTATCAACCATATAAAACAAAAAATCACCGTTGATGATATCCAGATAACCAATACTTTGGAAGCATCATTTTAAGTGATGGATCTTCAGATAAATTAACTTCAGGATCAGCAAGGCCAGCCAAGATCGAGGGGCGGTTGCATCCTGGAATGTTCAATCAGCATAATATCTCTATTTCCACAAAGCTGAAAATCTACAGAGCTGTATTATCTCTTCTCTCCTATATGGATTTATTTACCAAACCTATACGCTGCCCCTCCCACTGTATAAGTGACTCTGCAGCTCTGCCTATGAGTCCTGGACTCTGTACATACATCAAACAATTGGAGAAATTTCACATGAGTTCTCTCTTCTCCATTCATTGGCAAGACCATGTCTTCAGTCTGGAGCTTCTGGATTGTGTGAATTCCGTCAGCATTGCGTCTCTGGTTATCAGAATACAGATGCAGTGGATGGGACAGATCATCAGAATGGATGACCACCATATGCCTTGCCAGTTGCTCTGTGATGTATTGGAGGTTGAGGAGAGATCTTGAGGTTGTCCATGCAAGCCCAACAAAGATGATGTGAAAGAAACCCTTCACCTCAGTGACATCCAGCAAAAGGAACTAGAAACTGTGGCTGCCAAGCCCTCTGCTATGAAGCCTCCATTGGCTTTGAAGACAGACATCACGAAAAAGTGATAGAAAAATTGAGTGGCATCACAGAATAACACCTGTAATTATCACAATGGATTTCCAGTGTCCCCATTGAAGTACACTCTGCACTTCCAGGGACTGCTGAGCCACCTCAGTGTCCACAGGTGAATTGTACAACAGCTTATCTTCTTTGAACCTGAAGGACTACCTATGTATAATATTGAGTGGTGCCTTTAATGGTAAATTTATTCCCGAAGACAGAAGAAAATGAAGTATACAGTTGATTCTTTTTCGTGTAAATAAAACAATGGCTACAGCCCAAAGCAGTGAAGTCTGATCTTTATTTTTATTGAATAATTTTTAGGTGAAGTAGAAAATTATTTTCTTAATATATAAAAGCACACATGAGGCAATTAACTACTACTTTTAAGATAAGTATTTTTATAAGAAGTAGAAAATTTAATCTGCCTGTCAGAATTGAGGATTTCCATTAAAATCTAAAAGATCTTGATTGACTTGCATGGTGCATTTGATACTTAACAGCTAAATGGGACCATGTGAGTTCTGAAAGCACTAGTTGACTGCTGGGTCCAGTTTAGTTTGTTGAAATAGCTTATAAAGCTATACACAGTTTAGAAACCAAATTGTTAAAAGACCCAATCTTACACAATATTATTTGTACAGTTGAGGAATCCCTACTTGTGATTTTATAGAGTAGCAGTTTGGCTCACAATGAAGTGGCCAGTAGACAGGGGCAGTGTTCTAAGGAGGAATTTTCTCCCAAGGCAAATGCAGCTGCCTCCATAGTATCTTATTTTAGATAACAATGTATGTCTATTTTCCCAATTTGTGAGATAACAATCTATTCTAAGAAAAGATTGTGCTTTTTTGCCTATCCCACTCATTCGTATATTACACTTATTATTAATGATTGTTGATTTTATGCTGGTGTTTTCTTTAAGATTATATTCATGTTTTCTTATAAAGTAGTGTGCAGCCCTGCTGAAGGAAGAATAATATAAAATAATACATTATAAAATGTTAAAAAGTAATGGTTAAGTAGCTTGCTGAAGTATTTGTTAAAAGCAGTCAACCAAGTCAGATTTTCTGTACAGTATTATTGAGCCTAATGCTGCATATATATGGAAGTGCTACATAAGCTTTTCCTGCATGAAAAATGATTTAAGGAAAATATATCACATTTTAATATAGAAAAATGCCTCAGCAGACAATTTTAAACCTGTATATGCATTCTTCTTACTGATTCTCTAATTAGTTTCTTTTACATTTAGAAATAAAAAATCGGAGGTGGTTGTATCTTTCCTTTCTTGCCCATTTTTCTGACAGATCTATGTTCCTTTTTCATGTCATGTTTCATTGGTATCTTTCAATCCGTTCTTCCATTTTGCTGCATTCCTTTTCCATTTTTTGCTTCCAAAAGATAGACAAATATTTGCTGATTTTTGAGGGATCCCCCTCTGCCCTTAATATGGTGGAATAAGACTTTTTTGTTTAAACCCTTTGATGGAAATTATAATAGCTTTGCACTCTATGCCATCTGAATTATGAAGACTAGGGCAGGATGCTTATCCTTCCTCTTTTTGTTTCTTTATCATCATCTTTTCAGGAAACGAGGGAAATATATAATCACACCATTAAACTTGTCTTGGGAGCCAAAAACTCTTATAGATTGCATACTATCCTCCCTGATGTGGCTGTGACGATGGATATGGAAGCATGGCTTCTGTTTCAACCTTAGCTTGCTTTTTGCTGGTACTTAAATAAACAGCAGTTTACACTTAATTTGTTTAGTAAAAACAAGCTAACAAAAATGCAGTTTTCCCAATAACTGTAGCTTAATTTGTTAACTGACAAATTATGATTAATGAAAAACAGAAATTTGTA
This sequence comes from Arizona elegans, assembly GCA_022577455.1. Lineage (NCBI taxonomy): Eukaryota > Metazoa > Chordata > Lepidosauria > Squamata > Colubridae > Arizona > Arizona elegans. The sequence continues at coordinate 74,659,652 of JAKOOJ010000007.1, forward strand.
ATTTGGAGGGTGTACTGAAGAAGAAGGAAAGTTGAGAGACCACAAATTTTGGTGGACCCTAGAAAAAAATATTGTGCTGTAACTATGGTTTAGTATTGGATTTGACTGAACGCTTTGCATTTGAGAAGAAACTACACTGGGTGGATGGAAATCTTAACTTGTCACTATTGACAGGGAGAGTAGTTAATTACAAGCCCGAATTTACTTTAATGTGTCTGTTGAGTAAACAAAATTCAGCTTGACACTCAATTATTATACTTACAAGTATCATGCAAGATTTTAAATAATGATTTGAATCACCAAGATAAATAATTTGCAACCATTTCTTTGCCTCAGTAAGTGAGGAAAACTAGTTATTATAGTACTTATATATATATATTTAATAGTATAATACAAATGCAGTTTATTTAAAACTTCTGGTCATCAAATTAATTTCTTAATTCCTTTGTTTTGACTTCTTATATACCTGTGAAAGACACTGAGTAAGAATATTTCTTGAAAAATGAGTCATCATCCATTATTGGATATGTTAAAGATTTCAAGAAGGAGTTGGAGAATTTTAAATAAAGTTGTGATTTCTATTATATAGCAAATAACTAGGGATGAGCACAATGTTTGCTTTCAAAAAGTTATGCACACAAAGTTTGCAAAGCATCTCATTTCAGATATTGTATGAAACTGCTATTTTAAGTGGGAAATTGTTTGTTCCAAACACCAAAATATTTTAGCTTAGATTAAAGCTGTCACTGAACTCAGATTACTCAAGTCCACATTCAAAACATTTTAAAATACTAGAAAATAGCCTGTTTCACATTTGAAACAGCGTTGTGCATTGGACAAATTAGATGCATTGTGAATGCTTGCATTAGAAATGAACTTTTTTTTGTGTCTGTACAAATAAATGTTCATGTTTGCTTAATAGAAACATAAGCATCTTATATGATTATGTGCTATCAAGTCAGAATTAAATCTTAGTGACCATATGGACCTTCTCACAGTGACCTGTCCTCTCAGGGTGACATGATAACAGTCTTCCAATATTTGAAGGGCTGCGCCAAAAAAGAGGGGATCAAATTATTCTTCAAAGCAAGACAAGAAGTAACAGATGGAAATTTATCAAAGAGAGATCCAACTTAGGAACCAAAAAGAAATTTCCTGACAGTGAGAACAATTTATCAGTGGAATGGATTGCTTTCATAAATTGTGGGTGTGCCATAATTGGAGGTTTTAAAGAAGAAATTGGATAGCCATTCCAGAACGGTATAGGGGTCTTTGGCTTGAGCAGGGGTTTTGACTGAAAGAACTCCCAAGGTCCCTTCCAACTGTGTTATTCTGTTCTGCTTTCATCTCTTTTTCAATCCAGTGGAGGTTGACTGTGTTTTTCCCAGAGATATACTAAAAGTCTTGCAGGATGTATCTGTTTAAATTCTGTTTCTCTAAGATGAACTCTGGATTTCTTCTATGATCCATTTGTTTGTTTTGGTGGTTATTCACAGTATTTTCAGGAGTCTTCCCCAATGTTAAAATTGTAAGGAATCCGTAGTCTCCTGCTTTTTCCAATTCAGTTTTGCTCCATAGAATATCACAAGGAAAACCTGCAAGGGTCTGATCTTTGTATAGATAGATATGTCATAGATTCTGAATGTCTTTTTCAAGGCTTCATTCCTATCCTACTACTGTGTTTCCCCCAAAATAAGACCCTGCCTATATTTTTTTGAATGCTTTGAAATAAGCGCTTGGCCTTATTGCCATGTGCTCAAAAGCCTGATTGGGCTTATTATCAGGGGATGTCTTATTTGGGGGGAAACAGGGTAATACGTTTTCCAAGGCTTCACTATTAATCCTACCAAGTAGTAGTCTGTATTTTTTTTCACTGCTGGCTCATTTATTGTTAATATTTGATCCTAAAAAGCAGAAGCCATTTCAATATCTTTACTGCCAATTCTAAGAATGTTTGCTGTGGTTATTGTTATTAATTTGGTTTTTTATATTTAATATTAGTTTCATTTTTTTCTTTGACTTTTATTACTAGAGTTAATAGATAATTTTGCAATTTTAGCCATGCGAGTAGTGTCATTAGCACAGCACAGGTTATGTTTCTTTCTCCAGTAGTAAAACCATTCAGTCGCCCTCAATATATGCTCCCTCAGCATATAATGTGAATAATTAAAGAAAAGCTATACGGTTTTATTGATTTGCTAGTCACTTTTGCCATGTTCATCAAGACTGTAGTTTCTATGTTCTATGTTCTAGATTTCATATGAGGACAATGAAATATTCTGGGGTTTCGTTTTCCTCAGAACATTAGACATCTTGACATGGTTGATATGATTGAAGATCTTTCTATATAATTAGTGATTTGATAGTCCTTGGCTTTCTCAATTATGCAGCATGAATCAGCAATGTTTTTTCTCAGCAATTTCTAAAACCATCTTGATCATCTGGCATCTCCATTTCCATGTAGGACTCTAATCTGGATTATCCTAAGTATTATTTTGCTAGGATGTGAAATCAAGGATATTGTCCAATAGTTTGCACATTCTTTGCAAGTCTCCTTTCTTTGGTATTGGTATATAAATTCATCTCTTCCACTGTATTCACCACATATGCTGGATTAGTTTGGCTAGAACCTTTACATATTCTTCTGTTGTTTGCCATATATCTGTAGTTATTCCATAAATTGTTAACAGAATAACAGAGTTGGAAGGGACCTTGGGGTTCTTCAATCCCCTGCTCAAGCAGAAATTGTTGAGTTCCAATTTGGTAATAACCAGAATGCTCATCTAATGTAATTCTTTAGTATTTGAAATTCTTGTAAATGGTGACTTATTGTAAAGTATATTAAATACTAAGATCTTTACCATACAGAGTTTCGGGATATTTCATCTATCTTTGATCTTTTCTGAATCAGTTGCTGTCTGTTCACTAGTGTTCCTTAGCATTCCAGTCTAAAGTTGGACTTCCTTCTGAGTTTCAACAAGTTTTGGAAGACTTTTTCTTCCCTATTTGTTTTAATCTTCAGTGCTTTTAGAAACTGACTATAGCACTTTTCCTTGTCTTGTCTATAAATTGTCTGAAATTCTATGTTCAGTTCCTTTCCGAGATTTTTGTCTTTCATAGCTTTGACTTTTCTTCCCTTCTTGGCAATGTCAATGAATGACATCCAATTGCTTTGGGATTTCAAAGCACTTCCTGATATTCTCCTTGAAAATAGTCTGTTGAAACAATAGAAGAAGAAGAAAAGAGGAAGGAAGGAAAGGAAGGACGGAGGGAGGGAGGGAGGGAGGAAGAGAGAAGGAAGAAAGGAAGGAAGGAATCTAATGTTCTTTGCTAGCTTCCCCCAAAGAAATTCAGTGGGGAAAACAGCAAGAGGTCAGAAGTCACTCCCTTTGCTTTTTGGCTGTGTGTGGTCATTCTGTTTCTCTATTTAGGTAAAAAAATACCTATGAAATGATGACCCAATTGGTCTAGTTCTTTTTTAAATTATCTTTAAATTCTCCAATTAAATGAGTGCCAGATTGAGATTTAGAGGCCCAAAACTGGCAGACAAGTGCTTGTACTGCTCTGTGCTATTGCTGCCGTTATTAAAATCCGCTAGGCTGTGCTCAGGAGAATTCTGAAGGCCCTAGCCCAATTCTGCAAGGAAGAAAATTACCAACTCCCTATAATAATAATTTCTTTTAAAATGGTAAAATTCATAGATAATGTATATGTAACCAGTGCATAGAACAAACTAAATATTTCAGATATTCAGGAGTTGTCTTCCAAGCCTCCATTAAGAAGTCAGCCTAAACTAACCATACCTCCTTGGTTGTAAAAAGAATGTTGCAGCAATTATAAGATTCCATTGGATACAGGGAAGACTTCATTCTAATTGCTAATAAATTTTTAATTGCAAAATTGGCAGCACAATTACTACATAGAGTACAATTAGGCCTATATTACAATTAAGACCATTTGATTTTTTTCTCCAGTCAAGTCCTCCTTTATGATTCCTAGATGTGATTCAAATGTCGTGTTCAGGCTAGAGCTTTGATTAATTGGAATCAAAGCCAGCTTTTGGCAAGCTAGTGTGGCTGAGGATCTTATTAGTTTCAACTGGACTGTTGCCCTTTCTAATATCTCACCATCATAGATCATGAAAAAGGAACAACATTATGAACAAACTGAGATTCTGTGTTCTCTCTCTCTGCAATAGTTGTTATTTTAGGATTACATAAAGTCAAAGAAGTAATAAAGCATTGGATTCAGGGCATGCAATGGCAAAATAACTTAAGCCAAACAACAATAGTATATTGGCTTCTGGGAAAAATCCAGAGAATTTCTCTTGCAGCATTATCTGTTTCACTTACCTCCCTGAAGTAGTAATAGTTCATTCTTAAGTGTCTGCTTTAATAAGCTCTCTTCAGCATTTCAATATTATGAAGGATCATGCAAAAAAATTCCCCCCTAAATATAGTTATTACTAGAATTTCTGGAACTTCAAGAGGAAGCAGATAAAAGGAAATGCAACCAGGTGTTTGTTGTCTGTATGAAATGTATGTACTTTTGGAGCAGCAATAGAAGGAAGGAAGAATATGTTTAGTACTGAAATATTAAGCTGAATCTTGTGAAAGCACGGAGTAATCAGGGAATAGGATGGACTTTAGTAGGGAATAGAAGAAAGAGAACAGATATAGAGGCATGGTATCCCTACATATCAGAAATATGTACTGTTTAATCAGATAGACAACAGGAGAGTGTTCAATTGCAATTCATATTGAATGAAATGGTCCAATTCTTCATTTTCCTGCTGGTATTAGCGATAACAATAGCACTTAGACTTATATATTGGTTCACAGTGCTTTACAGCACTCTGTAAGCACTTTTCAGAGTCAGCATATTGCCCCCAACAATCTGGGTCCTCATTTCACCGACCACAGAAGGATGGAAGACTAACTCAACCTCAACCTTGAGCCGGTGAGGATTAAACTCCTGACAGTGGAGACAGTCAGCCTGCAATACTGCATTCTAACCCCTGCACCACCACAGCTCACAGTTCAGTATGGGTTGAACTGCATATGGATATAAATAAAAATGCGGAAGAAAGATTGCACCAGAGTGGGGATTATGGAACAAATACATTGACAATGCTGGTTATAATTAAACTTGGTAAGTGCAAAAAGCATAGGCAGAAGCAGTAAATTAAAGCTTGTGCTTTAGAGAAAATGAAGTGTCAATGAACTGGAAGTCATAGAAGGAAAAATAGGAGGGATATTGGGGAAACTCTGTTCTTTTTAAAGAGATGATTGGGGGTGGGATTTTGGAGGAGTATAGCCAGAGTTACCAATTAAAATGTTTTTGGTATCGGGTAGGGATTCTTGGTAATTTTATGGGTCAGAAATGAAAAGCAAAACAAAATTAAACAGGTGCACTTTAATTGATCACTCTTGACTATATCTTTTTGCCAGTGGGGATGACTAAAACTAATTAAAGCAATCTTTTCTAAGGCGATCGCCTCTTAAATTCTAACAATTGGTTAGTCTCTGGTTAACTAAGGTCCACCTATCTGAAAAGTAATTAGAGAAACTTGGGATAGGCAAATAAGGGAGCTTCCAATTCTTTTTTAAGGATTGTGTTCACATTAGGATCTCTGGCTTTTTTTCCTTTTGTGTTAATTCTAAATGGTAAGCAAAACATTTTGCTGTTTATTATTTTGGGGTGTTAAAAATAGAAAAATAAGAGACAAATGATATCATTTTAACTAACACGCCAGAAGCAGTGTCTTTATTTATTTACATCAATTGTTTATTGTACTGATCTTGAGAATCTGGTTGGTGTACAATGAAGTTGGAAAATGAAAGCAGCAAAAATCAAATAGAACAAAGCATATATGCAGGCCAGAGTCTTGACCTACAGTCCATCAATCAAAGCCAAACAAAGATGTTTTATGGCAGTTAACTGCCAGGAAAAGCATATTCTAGAGAGTGAGGGCCAGTATACTGTAGATAAGGCATGTTGTCAAACCTGACTCCTATGTAGCTCCCATGCAAGGGGGAATCTGAAGATGGCCATATAATTTTGACAAGTAGTTGGAGTTAAGTATGGTGAATGATCAAGCTATGTTCAGTGGAATGTTTATGTCTAATAAACCAGAATGGCTGTAGCCCTTAGAGATAAGCAAGCTAAGATATTCTAGAAATGCTTTCTAGTATTGTAGGATAGAATAATAGAACATTGAAACCTGTCAGAGTTTCTCTTTGTTCCATCTCAAACTAAACAAAATGAAGGTGAGGTTATTTTGAGTGTTTTTCTCATGCTTTCCTCTTTCTCAAGAATGGAGTACTATAGTCATTTTTGAAAGTCCTCCATTAGTGGATTGGTTATTCTTTCCTCACTCCCAAGGTCAGGTCTATATTCTTTTACAACAGTTTACAAATTCAGGCTTATGGTTGTAGCCATGCTTGGCAGTTTTTGTAATGTCTTTATGAGCATTTGGCCATAAGTACATGAATAATGAATGAAGTCTTCATTTCTTTAGATTCACGAAATTTTAACAGGTTGTCATAGACATTCTAATAGCTGTATTGCATAATACGTGGTTTCTCCCTTGTGCTGCTTAGAGAGTCCATGGAATGGGTTAATCCTTGTCTGATTGGCCAGAGACTGAGTAAGAATTTGTTTAAACACGCCTCCTCTTTCTGTCTAGCCCCAGTTCCTTACTCAGTCCCGGAAGACTTGTTTTCGTTAACTCCATTCTCTGGACTCTCTAATTATTGGAAAATTTCAGCTTTTTTATTATTTTTTCAACTGGCTAAGAACCTACTGATCTACCGGAGGCTTGAGGTTTCCCGCTCGACTGAGCTAGCTGAGCGCTGCTCAGCTGAGCCATGGATTGCTGGTGGTGATTTAGATCGCATTTCGCTGTCTTCTTGCATCGGCACCAGGATTCCTTTCCCTGCAGTTTCGACGTGATCGTCTGCCCGTGAGTTGCCTGGGGAGCACGTGGGAGGCCGTGTTGTCGGTCTCGCGCCGCGGGGATCGAGGATAGCTCCGTGTTGTCGGAGCTCAGTTCTCCCTTGCTTCGCCCGGATCGCCATTATTCCAAGAGCCATTTCGTCGGCTCCAGCTCTGAGCGGGCTCGATTATGGCATCAAAGAGGGTAGTGTTGTCAGCCCTGCGCCATCGATTGTGAGTGATTTTGGGCACTTCAGAAGCTGTGTTATCAGCTCTGTGCCGTCCCTACAGGGGATCCTGGCTTTAGTGGAGCTGCTCTCAGCCATCTGTCTATCATTTTGTGACGCTCAAGGGCTGTGTTGCCGGCCTGGCACCATTTTGTTTGACATCGTGTGAGGTTGTTTAGTAACGAGGCCGTTCTGCCAGCCTTGTACCTTATTGCCTCAGTGAAATTTCTTTTGGGGGAAGGGTGCTTCAGCATTTACCACAACAACTGGTTTTTCTCTACAATCAATTATGTTCTTCAGGAGCATTTTTAACTACCAGCACTCCTGTCTATTGGCCATTTATTGCAGCCATTATTCACTCTAACATGGCCAATCGCAGTCGCTCCCCCTCCAGGAAATCTAGAGCTCCCTCTCAGCACAGGGGCAGATCCAAAAACAAGCACTCTTCCAAAGCCACAGTATCTCAGACTGCCCCTGTTTCTTCTTCTGCTGCTGCACCAGAAAAAGATGCCAGGAGAAGGCATCTGGCACTAACCAAACAATTTGATAAGGCCAAGAAGCAGGCTGAAGCCACCATCCCCCCTTCACCCCCCACAATGGCAGCTCCATCCACCCCAATCCCGGGGCAGGACACCGCCACTCAGATTCACCAGGATACCTCCTCCTGGTCCCCAATTATATCCACCGAGAGACAGGAGGACCAGTCCATTATCAGAGAAGTTTTCTCTCAAGGAACTGATTCCACTTCACCTCCGTCTAGGCAGCCACGCGCCTCTAGAGCATCTGCCACCTTCACTCCTATGGCGGCAGGGCTCCGCCCCGAGGAGGGCCATATGTCTACCATCCCTCAGGAAATGTGCGACCTCATTGCACAAACAGTGGCTAAGGGTATTTCATTTTCATTTTTCATTTTTTCATTTTATTAAATTTGTATACCGCCCTACTCCCAAAGGACTCAGGGCGGTGAACAGGCACAAAATCAAACACATAAATACAAAAGTTAAAACATGATTAAAACCCAATTAAATAATTTTTGCCCGAGACAATTTAAGGCTCCCAATAATTTAAAACGAATTAAAATTTCAGTTTAAAAATTTAAAAGAAGGGGAGAAAATTAGGCCAGGCCGGCCTGCTGGAATAGGAGTGTCTTCAAAGCACGGCGGAAAGTGTGCAGATCCAGGATCCTCCGTATCTCCGGGGGGAGCTCGTTCCAGATAGTAGGTGCCCCCACAGAGAAGGCCCTCCCCCTAGGGGCCACCAATCGACATTGGCTGATGGCACATGGAGGAGCCCCTCTCTATGAGAGCGTACTGGCCGGTGGGAGGCTGTTTGTGGTAGTAGGCGGTCCCATAAGTAGCCAGGTCCTAAGCCATGGAGCGCTCTAAAGGTGGTAACCAAAACCTTGAAGCGCACCTGGAAGACCACCGGGAGCCAGTGCAGTTCGCGCAGGAGAGGTGTCACACGGGAGCGCCATGTTGCTCCCATAACCACCCGTGTGGCCGCACTCTGTGCCAGTTGGAGCCTCCGGGTGCTCCTCAAGGGGAGCCCCATGTAGAGAGCATTACAATAGTCTAGGTGGGAGGTAACGAGGGCATGAGTGATTGTGTGTAGGGAGTCCCGATCCAGAAAGGGACGCAACTGGCGAATCAGGCGAACCTGATGAAAGATCCTCCCGGTCACGGCCATCAAGTGCTCTTCTAAAGACAGCCGTGAGTCCAGGAGGACACCCAAGTTGCGAGCCCTCTCCGTTGGGGCCAGCGATTCACCCCCAATAGTCAGGGTCCAATAAACAAGTGGTCGCGTTCAGTCTGCCCAGAATCCTGTCCACGTCCTCAGGGGTCACAGGATCAAACTCATCCCAGATAACATTCTCAAGACCTGCCCCAGTCCCTCCCCCTGAGACTACCCAGTCGGAGTCCAGATCTTCCCAGACACGGCCCTCACCCAGAGGAATTCTGGCCCCATCATCTGCTCCTGTTCAAGCACAACGGTCTTCCAGGGCTTCATCCCATCTGGACAGCGATTCTTCTTCAGTCATCCATTCTCTTTCTCCTTCTCACCATAGCAACCAATCGCTCCTTGACAAAGAGGAGGCCTTTGATTATTACCTCTCTGGAGACGAGGAGGAAACCCCTTTGATTAGGCCCCATTCCACGGGTCTCTTCCGGCATGAGCTGTTTAAAACCTTATTGCATAAGGCAAAAGTCACCGCCAATATGGGGGTTTTCCCGGCATGCACTGCAGATTCTTCGGATCCTAGTGAGTCCAATAAACTACTTTTCACAGAGGCTGTTACTGGACAGGAGGTGGTACCATCCCCACAACTCTTCATTGATACTGTCCAGCGCCAATGGGCCCAACCCGGTTCCATATCAGCACCAAGTGGGCTAGACAAAAAACTGTACATGTGGAACAGGAGTTCGAGGACCTCCTCAAACTCCCCACGATTGATGTTCCCATGGCTAGCCTGACCTCTCCCAGCATCCTACCATCCGATGCAGCTGAGGGTCTTCGCACAGAAGACAGATGGGCCAAAATCTCTACTCGTAAGACCCACCAGGCTGCTGCGTGGGCCATCAAGTCAGCTACAGCAGCCTCCTTCTTCGCCAGAACGTCCCTCATTTGGCTCCGTCAGATGCAGGCTAGAGCTTCTCCTGAGGATGCTCGTCTGCACCAGGACATCAATAAAATGATCGCCGCTACGGAGTATGCTGTGGATGCAACTCTCAATTCAGCCAAATTCGCTTCGTGCGCCCTGGCTTCCAACATGTCTCGGCGTCTTCTCTGGCTGCGCCATTGGCAGGCAGACATGAGGACCAAATAGGGTCTCGCTGCAGGTCCCTTCAAGGGCGGATCCCTCTTTGGAGAGGCCTTGGACCCGGTCCTAGTGGAAGGTAGGGACAAAAGAAAGGTCCTCCCATTTACCTCCAGACGCTCGGATAGATGGTCTGCCTTTCCCTATCATAGACAGTCCTTTCGATCTTCCAATCCCGGGTACCAAGCCCTGGCCCCTCCACAACTGTCATCCTGTGAAAATGTGAAAATATGAAATTTGAAAAGTGTTCAAACTTTCCTAAAAAATCAATTATGTAGGGAAATCTTAAATGAGAATATTTTAAGAGATACCTGACCTACAGCCTTCTCTTCTACTTACCATTCATTTTTCAAAATATGAAATAACCATACATTTGTATCCAGTTCAAACAGTAAAACAACATAAGTCAGTATCTTACGTTTGATACAACAACGAATTTTAAAAAATGATAGAAAGCCACATAACCTTTTAGCACTAAAAGATTTTTTTTCCCACTGAGTATCTAAATAAAAATACTTCATAATGAATGAGAAACAATTTGGGAAATTATGAAAGAGACCTTTTCAGAAGGTACCTTTATCTCTGAAGATGTGCCTTCAGTGAGGTGTTGAGGAATAGAAGGATGTCTATGGGAAGAAAACAGCATGTCCAAAGTATATAAACTTTAAAAGCTTTAATAAAGTAAGCTAAGGATGCAAAGCACGGCTTCTGGAATTCTTTTCAAGAATTAAGACCTGCTTTGCTTTGAATGACTTGAGTGGGTTATAGAATAGAACACAATATTTGGCAACATTCCATGCTGTTATCCAGCTGCCTTTCCCACGGGGAAGCACTGGGATTTTTTTCTCTTCAGACCTTGCCAAATCCAGCCCAATTTTTAAATGCCACCTTTTGTCTGTTTCTTCCTACACAGCATATCTGCTTCAAATGAGTTATTTATTTATTGTATTTATTTGAATTGATAATATATAGTTTTGTTCTTAAAGGCCTTTTATGCTAGTGTAAAGTCCCAGCCCCCATTACATAATTTATTTCCAACATTCTGTTGTATTGGAAAGTATAAAAAGATACCTTAACATAGACATAAATATGAGACCATTGTAAGACTGTATATATTGTCTTCTGTCTATATCTGGGTCTGGGTCTCTGTCCATCTGTCTGTGTATCTAGCTATCTATTCCCACCTCCCTCCCTCCCTGTAGGCATGTGTGTGTATATGTGTTTGTGAGTCCAGTAAAACAGTTGTCCATGGACATGTATTTGGAGAAAAGGGCAGCAGCTTCTGAAGCAACTAGTTGACCTGAAGAAAGAATCAGCAGCTTTAATTATTCAAACAGGAATATTCATACATGCTTTTCTGTGCTATAAAAACCTCATCTGAAGGATTCATATTGTTCTTGAACTGAATGAGTAATGCACTACAGTGAAGCATTGTGAGCCAAGATAAGATTTAGTAGTTTTCTTCAGGCTGAGGGGACTCCTACCTTTGGAAAGGTATTAATATGTCTCTTGTATTCCCTGACTTTGAAACACTTGCTAGTAAGGATGAGGGAGACATGCTGTTAGATGCAAAGAGCCAAATAGGTTGTCCATGTCTCTTAAGGATCAGCAGCTAAAATTGATTCAACAATATCAATAGAAACTTGGCTATCAGCTTTCTTATCATTGACAATTCTGAGTCATATTAGAAGCAAGTGATATAATCTATTGAAACCTCAGCAAAACTACTGCACTGAGCTTCTGGGAGTACTGTTTCAATGAATAGTGTCTAACAATTTAACAAATTATTTTTACTCAGAAAAAAATGTTGCTGTCTGAGATTCTATAATTAGACTAGTGGAAGAGAAGAAAGATTTTATTGACATAAAGTAGACAAAGGTATAGATAATGAATTGGACTCCGCTTCTGTCAGGTCAGTTTTATCTTCACTTAACTTCTGAGCATAAATTAAATACTAGTTCAATACTGTCAAAATGTTTTTTATTAAAAAGATAGCAGACTTGAATATATTCTGAATTGTATGTGATTTGCTTATTTTCAAATTTTAAATGATATATGATCTCGGTGTTAAAATTACTTAGTTTAAATAAGGTTGATATTAGACCACTTTCAGTAGTTCCTGCTTCATTTAGACACTTCATAATCAAGCATCATATAAAATAAAAATAAAAGTTTATGGACCAATTTATAAATTATTTATTATTGCAGTGAAGGGAAAGAAAAAGCACTTCGAATCCACTAGAGAATATTCCAGAATTCCTTAGCAGTGCTATCCTTTCTTTCTGACTGCCTAGTAAATAAGTGATAGATTAAGTGCTGTCTAGGCAACTGTGGAACTACTCATACAAAACATACATTTAAATGTATTTGTGAGAGAATGCATTTCTGTTGCTTCTGACCTGTCTGCATAAAGTTCCTATGATTTATTTATTAATTTTTATATTTTCCAGAGTGGTATATCATAATAAGTATCTCTCCACTCAATTTTAGCCTGAAGCTAAAATTTTGGGAGCCCATAGTTACTTACGATGTAAAATTTGAAAAATTTTGAGTTTTGTTTCATTCCAGAGTGTTGTGTTTTGTGGACTGTTTGGTTTCATCATTTTGTCTATTTTTTTCTGTTTGCATTGTGCTGGCAATCTGTGTTTCAGTTAGCATTTTGAATTTTTAGAATATTTTGTCATTCTAAATAGAATTAGTCATATTAGTTCAGCCTAGTTATATGGAAACTAAGTTGCTGTGATTTAGAAACAAATGGCTGTGAGGATTTTAAAAAGTATTTGATTGTAAGGATTGGCAGTTTCATTTCTCAAGGGCAGTAGTTGACAACTTCGATACAAATTAGAGTCATCTGCTAGTCCCAACTGTTTCGTGTAGTTGCCTTTTACTGGCAATTTTTTTTAAAAAAATGAACCTTAGTGCTAGAATGACATAAATTTTTCCCTTGGAAAAATCATCATGAAGAATAACATAATTCCTCTCCTCCCCACCCCCTTCACTTTAATCAAGAACATGGGATTCTGTTATGTAGTTCCCAGGTTTGACGGGAATCTTTCTTCAATCTTCTGGAGCGAACATAGCTATAAAAGTATTTTTAATCATGGATGAAAGAAAATTGTTCTGTTTTTAGTTGGAATTGTAATTTTTTTAATGGCTAGAACAACTTTTAAAAAGTAAAGCACTTGCAGCAGGGCTTAAATTTGAAGGTTTGTCTCTTAGAATCTCTCTTCAGTGCCTTTATTCTTTACCAAGAGATGTGAAATATTAAAATATATTTGACCATATTTAGTGTGCCACTGATTGACCATAAGCATTTCCGTAACATTTGGGATATGGATGAATTGTTCCTGTAGGCACAGTTTGCATTCATAGTAGGGCAGTGAGTTCCTGCACTAATCATTTCAAGTTATTAAAGTTGAGAAATTTCAGTAAGAATAAAGGCTCATTTTCATCATTGAACATATCCTCTGCTATGGAAATAAGTAACTTTTTCCTGAGATAAGGAGCACATTTGCTAACTTCCACTCCTGTTTCAGTCACATACACTTAGGGAAAAACTCTAGAAAATGTTGCTGGCTATTTTAATTTGCTTTGTTACATGCACTGGTGAACATGATGTGAAATTAAAAGTACCATAAAAACTTAAGTGCCAGGCAACTCTACTGAAACAGCCTTTAATGGGAGAACTAGCATGGTCATAAATCTTATTACACAGTTCTTAAAAGCAATTCAGGTATGCAGTAAAACAGGATTTTTGCTATTGAGAATTTAAATGATTAAGAAGAAAAGGAAACATACCCTTCAAACAACTAGTAAGCTATCTATTTTGTAATCTGGGAGAGTTAAAATTGTGCCTTACAATTTTTTGTTTTGCTTTGTGTTTAATGAGTCTAGTAAAATATGATTCCACATTTTTTCAATTATATACTGAACCTTTATTAACCCCTAAGTTAGAGCTATAGTTCTGTGGTTTAGGATGTAGAAAAGGATATAATTCATTTTTAAATAGTGGATGAGCATTTGGTAGATCACTAAAAATATTGCTTTCATAGATTGGAATCTCTCCAGAGTTCATATAACAGTTAAATACTAAACAGGTGAAATTATTAAATGTGAATCTATTTTATCTGTGTATATATAACATGACAGGATGAAAATGTGATATATAGACATTTATAAACAACAAATATTGATGCTTCTTTTGGTACCATTTTTGTATTAAGGAAGAAATGAAATTATTATAATAAGAGGTAGGTAGTCTGTAATACTGTATTGTTCATAAATTTAGTCTAAGCACAAAATCGGTGTCTAATCAAATGTAGGATTAGACATCAGATCATATTGGAATGTATTATTAATCCGTTAATGCCAATCTTACAAGTGATGAATCCTGAGTTGGAGTGTTTAGTAGAATGCTAATTTGCATAAATACTTGTCTATGGAAGCTGATGTTAAAGAACTAGGAATTGGAAACCTTGGATGATCTATTGCAAATTGTCCGAAAATCTATCAGTAAGTTTCAAATTTCCATCCGCTTACCCTGTACTAGGGTAACATGTTTCTTTTGATTGAGAATAATCTGTTCTGTGGATGTCATCCTGAAAAGAGAATTTAAGGAAGTGTTGCAAATGTTTGAAACAAAGTTGGAATATGCAAAGAATGTTTTGCAAAATATGTACTATTGCAAAATGTCTTGCAAAAACTACATAGAGCAGACTTCCTGGTGGACAAACTCATCTTTCATAGTCTGTATATCAGACTTATGCTGGCTGGACATGCTGAAAACGGTAGTCCAGCATATCTAAAATATCAGTTTGTTTGAAGGCACCTGAAGAGCTTACAAATGTCAATGTTGTGTGACTCTACCTTCGAAAGCATAATTAATTTCATAAATTAGCATGAAGAAATACAGGTAGTCCTTGACGTACGGCCACAATGGAGCCCAGAATTTCTGTTGCTAAGCAAGACAGTTGTTAAGTGAATTTTGCCCCATTTTTTATTCTTGCCACAGTTGTTAGGTAATTACTGCAGTTGTTAAATTAGCAACACCATTGTTAATTGAATCTGGCTTTCCCATTGACTTTGCTTGTCAGAAGGTTATAAAATGTGATTATATGACTCCAGGACACTGCAACTCTCATAAACTCATACTAGCTGCCAAGCAGCCGAGTTTTGATCAGGTAATAGCATAGTAGAGTATCAGTAGTATCAAATTAGTGTATCAGTAGATTTCTCTGGAACAGTTTGCATTCTATAGTAAGTGGTATTCAGAATTCTGTTCCTCTCTTGATCTTGGTGACGGAATTTATGGTTAAGAAAAGGCAAGCATCATGTAATGGATTTGATAATCTATTCATTTGTGATGTGAGGGGTGGAAGGTCACCATGAAATATACCAGGTTACAAAACCGTTCACATATTATGATTGAAAATGCACCTACATGCTGTAAATGTCTAAAAGCAGATACCAAAATCCTGAATTGAGTTTTAAGTTGCTTAAGGTATGCATGGGACCTGGTTGTTCGAAAGACCATCTTTTCCTAGTTACATCTACCCAGTCTTGAGTGGGGAGGTAGAGTGTGTTATGAGTTCTGTGCCTCTTAAGGAGGTCCATTTAGTGGGACCAAGAAGAAGGGCCTTCTCAGTGGGGACACACTTCCGGTGGAACATCATCCCTGCAGTGATAAGATTGGGTCTCACCCTGATATCTTTTGAAAGACTCTGAAGACATGGTTTTACCAGTAGGCCTGGGAATCCCAGGATGATACGGAGCCAACCAAGATGTTTGATTGTTTGATTGTGGTCATCAGGGAGATGAGGGTTTATTGAGTTTGATAGAGTTTTATTTCTATAATTTTTCTTTATTTTTTTTAAAAAAATTATTTCTATAACAACCATAGCACAAGAGAAGTGAGCACTCCATAAAGCCAGAGCTGCAAATGCTGCAACAATGGTGCCTACACATGTCTGCCCGACATGTGGCAGAACATTTCGTGCCCGTATAGGCCTTACCAGCCACCTGCGGACACATCGCAGACAGCCTGTTGGATGTCAAGGTTCTCTTCGAACACGATGGACCAACATCATTTATTTCTATAAGCCACTTGGAGTTACCACGAGTGAATTGGGTGACCATATACATTTTCTAAATAAATAAATATTTTTATTTATTTATTGAAATCTATAAGCATGCTACATTCCAAAAGTAGCTGACCTGCCTTTTATTTTTGGGAGGAAATTAAGAAATTTATCATATCAGAAATTGTAGAGATTAATATACCATATTTTTTGGACTATAAGATGCTCCAGACTATAAGACACACCTAGCTTTTGGGGAGGAAAACAAGAAAAAAAAATCAGCCTCTGCCTCCCAGCAATTTGCCTCCTTGCAGCAAACAACCTGGTCAGCTTCAGCACAGCCTGATTTAGCATGAGCAGTTGATTGGCGGTTGGATTGGCCTCCCGGAATACCACCGATCAGCTAGTTGTTCCAGGCTGCAGGGATCACTGCTGCCCATTGCTGCTGCCACCTATCGCTGCCTCTGCAAGTCCCATTTTCGGCCTCCGCATGTCCCATTTTTAGCCTCCATGTGTCTCATTTTCGACCCGTTCCAGGCAGAGGGAATTGCCACTGCCTAGAACGGGCCAGAAATGGGACATATGGAGGCTGAAAATGGTGTGTGTGGAGGCCAAAAATGGAACATGTGGAGGCGGTGATGGCAGTGATGGGCGGCGGCGATCCCCACAGCCTGGAACAGTTGATCAGCGGTATTCCAGGAGGCAGATCCAACTGCTAATGAGCTGCTTGTGCTAAATCACTGTGCTGAAGCTGACCAGGCTGTTTGCTGTTTGCTGCAAAGAGGCAAATTGCTGGGAGACGGAGTCCAAAGGGTGGGGGCTGGTGGGTGGGCGGGGCTTTGGCAACATTCGCTCTATAAGACGCACAGACATTTCCACCCACTTTTTTTTGGGGGGGTGTGTGTCTTATAGACTCAAAAATACGGTAAGTCTTTTGTTTTTCATAAATTATTTTTTAAAAGGCATATGTTTCTTTAACCCATGATATGAAAATCATAAAATAATTAATCCCTCCCTACCAGTATTTAATCTCTCAATCTTAAAAGAATATAGTTGTATAATTAAACTTCAAGAATATATTTGTCTTTAGAAGAATCGTGCAGAACTATCTGGGAAGGCAGCTGATGTTTTACAAATTTGTACTCATTTCCTGGAAGAAATAAAATACAGTTTAAATATCAGTGGTTGTAAAAAGTGCCCAACAGAATGGGAACTTGTGTGGCTATAATAGTAGTAGTAGCTGTTGTTGTTTTGAACGCATACTAATATTTATTTCAGGATAGCAAAACAGGCCAATTGGAACAACATCCCAAACCAAAACATGACTTAGAGACAAAGGAAAAGAATGCTAATGCTGTTTTGATTATTTCTGTTATTGTCTCCAGTGACAGGAAGTGCCTAGCAAGGTATGTATAGATCCATTTTGGGTTTATTTAATTAGTCTTTGAATCAGAAATGGTGGCTTACTCCTCTCAATACATACAAGGAAAGGTGCCAAAAAATGTGACTTCATATAATGACTTAGTCCAGGAAAGAGCCAGAACCCTTGATTTGGATGACAACACAAAAAATTTGGAATGTATCATAATTTATTAGCTGTGCCTCCTTGTTAGAGGGATTAGTGTACGTAAATGTGTAACTTATTAAAGTATATTTTCTTAGGATGTCATACCAACTACCTTAATATGACTAGAAGTGTTTATTTCTGGGATCTCCAGAAATATTTTGAGATTACAAGTAAATTTTCAGAGGTTTATGGTAACTTTCAATCAGAATCTTCATCAGAATGTAACTTAAAGCCATTATATTTTGTTCTGCCTTTAAAATGTCAAAGAATATATACTGCTCAAAAAAATAAAGGGAACACAAGCAGAAGACATCCGAGATCTGAATGAATGAAATAGCCTTATTAAATACTTTGTTCTTTACATACAATATTTTATACACTGCTCAAACAATAAAGGGAACACAAAACCACTATATGTAACGAACAAAGTATTTAATAAGGCTATTTCATTCATTCAGATCTCAGATGTCTTCTGCTTGTGTTCCCTTTATTTTTTTGAGCAGTGTACTTTGGCTTCATTCTTTGTGACATTACTTCAAATACTTGAAAAATGCTATCATATATCTGCCTTCAGTACCTCTTCAGAAGACTTGGATTCCAGGTCTCTAATTAACCTCATTGTCTGCTGTTTATGTTTCTTCATATTTCTCTGAAGCTTTTTAAAAATATATTGCCCAAAAGTTTGTATATGATACTTAAAGTGGAATCTAGCCAATACAGAATATAATAGAATGTTATTTCTTGTGTTTTGGAAACTATACTCCTGTTGGTTCACTCTAATGTAAGTGTATCTGTATCTGTACACTTTATTCTGTTTAACTTAGAATCTATTCAAACAGAAGTATAACTATCAAATCAAGTATCCACATTCTATACCTGTGCGTTTGTTTCCTCTTTCTTATGTAAAGAACTTTGCATTAGTCTGTGTTAAAACATTATTCTGTTATTTTTAGCCTATTTTTTAAAAAGCAAGATTAATTTTAATTATATTTCTGTTTTTTAAGGGTATTAGCTCTTCCATCCAAACTTTTTATCAGAACCAGGAAATTTAAGGGCTTATAAAAGCCAGATTCTTTCTGGACCAACAAAGATAAAATGTTGAGCTGGAAAAAAAAGTATCTAGATCAGCCAGGGTCCTTTTCTTCCATATGAAGATTATGTTGTGCTGCAAAATCAGAGGCCAGGGTATCACCAGTAACATTAATTCAGAATTTCAATTAATATAAGTACATACCAGTCTCCAGAAAAATTAGCCCAGATTTCATTTTAACACATGATTGGTAACATACTAAGATATGTATAAAGAGTCTTTTAAAAAAGGACTGAACTATCTCAGTGAGAGTTATATCATGATTATGGCAGAAGTGTGTGCTATATCCTATTCCAGATAGTTTATAATCTTAGCTCTAAAGGTTTTTATGCCTGCTGGAATCTGGTTATTTGCAATGTAAGAGACAAAACAAAGGAAGGTTATGTTGAAAGAAAAATCTCACCCTCCTTCTCAGTAATCCACATCAGTAGTGAATGAATTTTTAGATTCAAGTGCTCCCTAAGCATAAGGGTTACTCTGATGAGGAAGCAAGAGTGGGGATTGGAGAAGTAGGTGGAGTGTGATGAGAAATGACAAAGGACAACAATGAGAAACCAAGAGATAAGCTACCTGCTGAATTTACTTTAGTAGATAATGAAAAAGCTCATTCCCCCGTTTCTCTATGATTCCTGACTTTGATTCAACCCATTTCCCAGGCAGAGTAGCTAGAAGGGCTTCCTTCAAAAGGAAGAAAGTGAACCAGGGGCTACTCAAGTAGAATATACCCACAGCTGTGATTTGAAGTTTATCTAGATTGTTGCTGAGAGAATAAGAACAGGTCTTAAACTGCTGCTTCCAAAACAGTTTACCTGCTTCATTAGACATTTTATTTTGAATGTTGCTTTGAATTTAGCTTAAACTAATTAGGCTCCAAATCTGTTTGAAACTTGTCTCAAGTTCTCAAGGGTTGCAGCAGAATAAACTTATCAGATTCTATATACTTTTGGAAAAACCAATGTTTCCTTCCTCTTATATGCCAGGCAACTCCCCAATTTTTGGTTTACATGGGTCTCTGCCACAAATATCTTCCAATGTATTAAATGACCCTATGTTCATCTGAGCTATCATCTTCAAATTTGATAAAGTTTCCCTATGTGCCTCATCCATTCCAGTACCAAAAAATGTTGTTCAGGGCTTTACTTTTAATTAAAACAAATTTGCTGATGTTAACATAACTTCATTATAAAGTTAAATACAAGGTTTATTTTATTTATTTGTATCCCACCTTTATTATTTTACAAATAACTCAACATTTTAAAATGTTTTTTAATATTTGTATTCTATGTTTTTTATCTTGGCTGTACACCGCCCTGAGTCCTCAGGGAGAAGGGCGGTATATAAATTGGAAATTAAATTAAATTAAATTAAATTAAATTAAAGGTGGCGAGCGTATCCAACACATCTCCCTCCTCCTCTTTTCCCCACAGCAACAGCCCTGTGGGGTGGGTTGTCCTGAGAGAAAGCGACAGGCCCAAAGTCACTTAGCTGGTTTTCATGGCTAAGTCAGCACGTGGTCTTACGGTTTCTAGCATGATTCCTTAACCACTAGATCAAACTCTTTATATAGAGCGGAGTATGTTGTCCTAAAATAGGAAGGCAATAAGGTACAATAGCTAAATTATATGAGACTTTTAGACCATAACAACCTGAAGAATAGCGGAGAAATAGCCTCCAAGCTGTTCTCAGTCTCTTGAAAATAGGATGGTACAAAGCCAAGAACAATGTGTGCCTTAATACAAAATAATGAGAGACTTTTTACTCAGTACTATAAATCATATTGAATAACATCTGTAGATAGTATCTTGCTCTCTGGTATATTTAAATCATCTTTCCCAACTTTACCTTATTGATATCTCAAGTGATGTAGTGAATTAGGATTAGGAGGCTTCAGGTTCAAGGCTGCTCATAACCATAGATACTCACAAGGTGATCTTGGATTAGTAACCAGTTCTCAAACCAGCCTGCCTCATAAATTGTTTCAGGGTTCAAAGAAAGAAATTCCTCTTAACTCTGCCTTGAATAGTTAAAATTTGTATTTCTCTTAGTTTTAGGTGAATATAACTTTTAATATTGGCCAGATTTAAAGATTTAAATTGTGGCATGATTCAGTGGCCTTGGGTTTGAGGCCTTTTGAACCCAGGAATTTAGCATTTGTGGTGCTGGATAGGGTAGCACTACCCTAAACAGACTCTGTGTACAATATGGGGGTCCTTCTGGATCTACGTTTCTTGCTCAAAGGACAATTGGCAGTTGTAGTTAGAAAAGCCTTTATGTAGCTTTGTGTTGTATGTTAGTTTTGTTATGTGGCTATCCTTGGTGCAAAATGCAGTGTCATGCTTCTAGACCTGCATACTACACCTCTACTCTGCAGTCTGCATTGGTTGCCATCTGCTTCTGAGTTCAGTTCAAGGAACTGGTTATTACCTTTAGAGCCCTACATGGCATGGATCCTCTCCCTGGTTATTCCCCATCCCAACAGGAGGAACAAGTTGCAAGTCCAATTTGCTAAGGTGCCTTGCCTGGTGGGAAATAAGAGGAGAAATTTCTGTGCCGTAGTACCCACACTTTGGACTATCATCCCCACCCCCTGAAGTGAGATTGGCTGCAACTCCTGATGTTCTGCAAGGCCCTTAAAACCTTATTGTTATTGGGCATGGGGATCCTGTAGAAGCATGGAGCCTGCTAAATGGTTATTCTGCCAGTGTTCAGAATGCACTCTCGTGTGTTTTTGTTTTACTATAGTTTTAACTATTTCATGGCAACTTGCCATGGCCATCTTGCCGCAGCCAACCTGGCATGGCTAGTTTGCTGCGGGACAACTCACTGCGGCCAACTCCAAACAGGATAACTCAACAAAATGTTATCCACCATTGTTTCTTTTACCCTATTTCTGTCAATGGAAATAAGGTTGAAGAAACAGCGATAGACTTCCGGTTGGTGACTTGAGGCGACAGGGTGTCGGGTGAGTGATCGCTGCTCCCTTACACCCTTTATCACCGCGTTTTGGGGACCCCTTAGGGGCGCAGGTCCCGGAGAGACCTGCGGACAAGAGAGAGAGTTGGGCGAGCGAGAGTGTGGGACGCAACCCCTCCCCCCGCTGGACCCGGCAGCTCTGTCAAACCAACGCGGCGAGCCGGCCTTTTAATGGCGGGCCTGAAGCCGCAATAGCCAGCAAAAAGACAGGAGCTAAGAGGAAGATCTGAGGTGACGTGTCAGATCGGTTTCCACCGTTCCATACTTGGAAGCGTTTGGCGTGGAGAGAGGGGCCGGCGGAGTCGGGTGAGGAGAGATTGATCGTGTGAGGCAGCGACGAGAGTGGGAGCGGATTGCATTGGCGGAGACCCGACAAGCCGACCAGGAATACGCAAAGAGCAGTTTTACCGTTATAAAGAGCTCTGGAGATCGTGCCGAGAGGGAGAGGAGGGAGAGAGCTAATGCGGCTGGCGCTGTGACTGGAAGCGGAGTGGAAAGCAAATAAGAGCTTGTGTCTCGATTCTTCTAAATCTTTTTTTATTCCTGTGAGCACCGTAAAGAAACAGGAAGCGCGGCCATTATTGAGTGGAAGGAGGGAGTTGGCAGAAGATTGACAGGAGGACGATCTAGCAGAAGGATACACCATAGAGAACTGCCGGAACGCATTGGAAACGGGGTGAGCGGAGAGAAGAAGATTGAATTGCCTTCCATCATTCCTCTAAAACTAAGATACATACAATTGGTGACATTTTGACTTTCACTGCCTACGTTTTGTGATTAATTGATTATTCATTTCCAATATTGGAACTGTGATTGTGTTCTGAATAATAGTATTAATGGGAATTAATGATAAATGGTTAAGGAACATAGTGTATAGAATTTAAACACTGATCTTATCTCATTGCGATTGAATATATTTCCATGTCTATATATGTATATATAAGGGTTTAGATTTAAAATTAGCAAATTAATTACATAACTATAATTATTATATTTATATTTCCATATATAGTTAGTTAAAGCTATCTAGATATATTTATTTACATTTATTTATTATATAACATTTATCTCTATAGACAATATTAATTAATTTATTTATCTATTAATCTATTTATATTAACGGCATATATTAGCTTCGAACATTGATATTTAAGACTCATATTAATTGTTATATTAAGATTTGAAGCTAGCTATATAAATTACAATATCTATATCTATAAGGTTGGATTTAAGGAAGATAGTTTACCGAAGTGAGGAATTGATTCCAATTAAATAAGATAGCAAACCTCTCAATAGACTTAAGAAGAGGAATTGCTAAAGCAAGTAAGGTAATACCATTGAATGGTCATTTGGAAAAATATTGAGAAAATCATAAAAGAACAAAAGTTAACGCTGAAAGAAATGGCAACAATGACATCGACAGTCCTAAAATCAGTTAAAAAAGCTCCATCTAACCCTGTATTAACAACACTATCCCCGGTAATTCAGAAACCCTTGGAAGGCTTACAAAAGACAGATAAGCCACCGCAAACCCCAACCCTCCAAACAGTACAATCCTCTCTATTCCTGATTCAAGAGACCATGCTTGCAATGCAGGAGAAATTATTAAATAGTCACTCCGAGCTAAAAACAGATATTCATGTCTTGGACGCAAAAATGACTGAGATCCAGGCCTCTATCGCAAATAATGAAAGGAGAATACAAGATGTAGAACAGAGGATTGATCAAAGCGAGAAAAAACTAGACATGGTAGACCGGACTTACGCGCTACAACATAAAGAAATTGAAGAGTCCCTGCTACAGCTGGAAATGGATAAGGCCTCATACTATATCCGTCTCCAAAATATTTCTGAGGAGAAGGAGGAGGACTTAAGTGATAAAATAGCCGGGCTGATAGCTGATGTCCTCCAGCAGGACAAACAAGATATTATTAAAGAACTTGATGAGGTCTATAGGGTCCAAACGAATTATGTTAGAAGAAACAGACTACCCAGAGAGGTCCATGTGAAGTTCGCCAGGAAGAAAGTGAGGGATATTCTCCTCAATATAGCGAGAGAAGAAAAGATTGAATTCCAAGGAAAGGAGGTGAATATCCTAAAACAGATTCCTAGGAGAGTGAGGGAGGTGAGGAAAAACTATAGGTTCCTGGCGAGCTACTTAAACAGAAGAAATCTCGTATTCCGATGGATTCTACCAGAGGGGATGATTGTATCATGGCAAGGAAGAAAAGTTAAAATCGACAGTCTGTCTGAAGCACAAGACTTTCTAGACCAAATAAGAGGAGGAGAAGAAGAACAGACCAGCAAAGGAGAGCTTGATACAGTAAACACGGAAGAAGAGACTTCGCAAGAGCAAACCACAAAAGAAGATATAGAGGAGGAGAAGAAAAAAGAAGAAGCGGAAGGACAAGGAAAAAAGACCAGACCAGTAAGAGCGGTTACCCTAAAGACAAACAAGAACTAGAACCCGGACACGAAATAAGAAATGGACGGCCTAAAAATCCTATCATTAAATGTCAATGGCTTGAATGACCATAAAAAGAGAAAAATAATCCTATCAAAACTGGCAAAACAGAACCCAGATATAATTTGTTTACAGGAGGTCCATATAAAAGAAAATGAGGCAAACTTCTTAGAATTCACTAAATTTGGCAAGCTATTTGTGTCACTAGCGGAGAAAAAGAAAAGGGGTGTGGCGATTTATGTGAAAAAGGGAATCGAGGCAGAATTAAAGCATAAGGATTCTAAAGGGAGAATCTTAATGGTAGAAATTAGGAGGGCCGATGCAAAAATGTTGTTGGTGGGAGTATACGCTCCAAATGAGAAACGGGCAATTTTATAAAAAACTACACGAACAACTAGGGAATTGGGCCCAGGTGGAAATATGTATGCTAGGCGATTTCAATGGAATTGTTAATCCCCTGAAAGATTACAAAAGTGGAGAGAAAAAAAGAAATAAAAGGTTACCCCTGCCAAAAAGTTTCTTTGATCTTGTTGATGAAATTAATTTAATAGATATATGGCGTACTCTACATCCCCACGACTCTCAATACACCTTTTTCTCAAATCCACAGAATTCTTGGTCCAGAATTGACATGATTTGGACTACTAGAAAACTAGGTTTAGAAATCAAGAAAGCAGACATAAGTACAAACACGTGGACTGACCATAAACTTCTGGAAATACATTGGCACTACACCAACAAGAGGCGACAACAAAGATGGAGTCTAAGATCCAATCTCTTGTATGATAAAGAATTTATAACAAAATTAAATGAAGAAATTAAACGTTTTTTTATCGAGAACGGCAGGCAAGATATGGCGAAGGAAATTGTTTGGGACACCATGAAGGCGTATTTGAAAGGAGTAGCGATTTCGTACATGGCATATAAAAATAAGGAAGAAAGGAAAGTCAGAGACGACTATATGAAGAACTTAGAGGAAGCAGATAGTAAACTCCAACAAAACCCGGGAGATGAAATGGCCAAACAAAAATGGATGATGGCAAGACATAATCTTAACGTCCTGGACCAAAAAGAGCTGGCACAAAAAATTAAGAGGATAAAACACTATCACTTTGAAAACGCCAACAAGTCGGGGAGATGGCTAGCTTATAGATTAAAAAAAGAACAGGAAAAAAAATCAGATTCTTATATTAGAAGGTATCAAAGGGGACATTCTGACAAAAGAAACAGATAAGCTAGAAAGAGCGAGAAAGTTCTACGAAGCCTTATATAAAGAGGAAGTGATTGATCCAGACAAAATTGTACAATATTTGATGGAAGCCAAATTGCCACAGATAGCAGAAGAAGAGAGAGAAATGTTAAACAATAAAATCACAATGGAAGAACTCAAATCTGCGCTTGCCAAAATAAAGAAAAATAAAACACCAGGCCCAGATGGCCTCCCGGGGGAAATTTATGTGAAATTTGAGGAAGAACTATTATTAGAATTGTTGGACATATATAATGAGGTGCTAGCGGGTACAAGAATCCCAGATTCCTGGAAGGAAACTTATATTACCCTCATTTTGAAAGAAGGTCCTGACCCAAAGCAGATAGTAAACTACAGGCCGATTTCTCTGTTAAATTCAGATTATAAATTATTCACTAGTATAATTGCGGAGAGACTAAAAAAAATTTTAAATGACTGGATTCATAGTGATCAGAAAGGATTCCTCCCTGGGAGGCAAATGAGGGACAATGTGAGGACAATAATAGACGTCATAGAATATTATGAACAACACCCGGAAAAACAGCTGGCGCTGGCGTTCCTGGACGCCCAAAAGGCGTTTGATAATTTAAATTGGAAATTTATGATTAATCAAATTGATTTGATGGGATTTGGCACAAATTTTAGAAAGATGATCGAAAATATATACAACAAACAGAGAGCAAGTATATTAATAAATGGGGATAAGACACGGATATTCTGGATACAAAAGGGAGTTAGACAGGGATGCCCCCTGTCCCCCTTACTCTTTATAATGGCGCTGGAAATTCAACTGAGAAAGATTAGAGACAACAAAGAAATTAAAGGATTACAAATTAAGAAGGAAATTTTTAAAACACAAGCCTTTGCGGATGACGTGGCCTTAATAATGGAAGATCCCTTAAAATCTGGTCCAAGGTGCTCCAGGAAATACAACAGTATGGTGAAGTCGCTGGCTTTAAAATTAACAAAACTAAAACTAAAATCTTAGTAAGAAATATGGCGGAGACGAACAAGAAACAATTAGAGAAGTCCTTGGAACTCCAAATAGCAAAGAAGGTAAAGTATTTGGGAATTTGGATTACTGTAAGATACTCCTCTTTAAAAGAGGATAATTATAGTCCATTACTACAAAAAATAAAACAGGACATAGATAGATGGAAGAAACTAAGACTATCCCTTACAGGTAAGATTTCAGCAATTAAAATGAATATTCTCCCCAAAATCATATTTCTGTTTCAGACTATCCCGGTGAATCTGGATAAAAAATATTTTCTAGAGATGGAAAGGAAGGTGCGAGATTTTTTGTGGGAAGGGAAGAAGGCAAGAATTGCTTATAAAACGCTGCAAGGGAAAAGAAATATGGGCGGCTTCGGATTACCGGATTGGCAATTATACCAGAAAGCGGCCAAATTAGTATGGATCAAAGACTGGGTCACACTACAAAATAAGAGAATTCTGACATTAGAAGGCCACGATCTACAGGCAGGCTGGCACGCTTATTTATGGAGCCCAAAGAATAAAAAGAAACCATATTTCCACAGACACAAATTAAGGGAGACTCTGATTCAAACATGGGAAGAAATCAGACAAAGGTTTTATACTAAAATTCCGATTTGGCTTTCAATTATGGAGGCGTTGATCGCTACTAACAAAAGAGATATTGGAAAATTTGGCACATACAAAGACATATTGGACGGAAATGGTACTCTTAGATCTCGAGAACTACTAAATAATCAAGGCTTTAACTTGGACTGGTGGAGTTATATGCAGTTAAGCTCTAGATATCAAAAAGATAGGGACCAATTTGGGATAGAGACGAAGTATAACAATTTGGATAAAATCATGTGGGGGATGGAAAAGAAAATGCTAGCCAGATTCTATAACTTTCTATTAGGAGAAGACAGAGCAGAAGGGATAGCTAGGAACCAACTTAGCATTTGGGAAAAAAATATCGGCCACAGAGTAAACTTCAATGATTGGGAGGAGGCCTGGAATAGAAATTATAATTTTACTAAATCAGCAACTTATAGGGAGAATCATTACAACATATTCCACAGATGGTATCTAGCCCCAGCTAGATTAGCAAAAATATTTCCTAATGTCTCACAAATTTGTTGGAAGTGTGGAAAGGAGATTGGCACCTTCTTTCATATGTGGTGGTCCTGCTCAGAGACAAAGAAGTTCTGGACGAAAATACAAACTTGGCTACAGGAAATAGTGGAAGAGGATATAAAACTATCCCCAGAAATTTTCTTACTGGGAATGACGGGAGAAGGGCTCCATAAAGACAAAATACAATTAACGATTCACATCATAACAGCGGCTAGATTAACTTTTGCAAAATATTGGAAGGATAAACAAGTACCTCCAGAGACGACAATAATAAGTAAAATCTTGGAATGTGCAGAGATGGTGAAATTAACCAGTATGCTTAAAGATGAGGAGAACTCAAAATTTAAGGCAGTATGGGAAAGGTGGTATATATGGTGGAATAATAGAACATGACTATAAGGATATACTTATTTCTTAATAGTGATAGCTTTGAAGATACTTACTGTATATGCACTGTATATATGTAATTACACGACACCTCAGATGTTACCTGAGATTTGATATTTTCTCTTTTTATTTTGTAAAAAACTTTTTAAAAACCAATAAAGTATTTATTAAAAAAAAAAAAAAAAAAGAAGAAACAGCGATAAATAACATTGAGTTTATTGAGTTGAGTTATCCCGTGGTGAGTTGGCCTGTGGCAAGCAAGATGGCTGTGCCAGGTTGGCCATGGTGAGATGGCTGTGGCAAGTTGGTCCATTCCATGTATATTGACCATTGTACTCAAATGTAATCAGCATCGGATTATTAGCCTCATACTTAAGTAGTTATACTCATATTTTAAAAATGACAGCAGAATTGCCTGTTTTTCTATATGTGTCTGTTACTAAATTTGGTTTCACAGATCTAAGACTCAGTTCAAAAGCCTTTCATTTTATGCTTGATTTTATTTAAATGCCTGACCTTCCTTCTTCATATAAAAATGCTTGTTCGTTATGTTTTGGTATACACAAAAAGTGATTTTTAAAACGTATCTATTCCTGGAATTCCTTATGCAATATCAGAGAACCCAATTTACAAAAGTGCAGAGGCTCTGTTTTGCATTATATGCCGGTATGTGTGTGCTTTTAAAATTTTAAATATAACATTTAAAAAGCGACTTTTTAAAGGCAGTTTAATTCATTCCTGAGAATTAAGATCAGATGGAAGTTTTGGCCCAGATAATCATCACCAGTTACAATTAAAATTGTTTGCTTATTCTAATTTATACAGCTGCCTATCTAATATATATGAATTGCTTACATATATATGCATGGCTTACAGACATATACAGCAATGTAAAAGAGGCCCAATGATACATTTTAAAATAAAAAATAAGACCATATAAATTTGTCATAACATTCATAACGTTAACAGCCAATTACATTTACCAATAACATTTGATATAGTCATCATGTGGTCTCCACTGCATTCCTAGATCCCGCATATCTGTTGGCAGAACCATGGTTTAGAGTCTTTCAAAAAGTCAACAGGAGCAGGAGCAACATAGGGCACATGCATGGCAGAAAATATATTAGTAATTAAGCATGTTTTGGGGTTGGCAGAATATTGTAGAGTATATAGGGCTATGCTAGGCCTACTTCATTTTTCAAGGAAGAAATATATTAGGGAAGTTATACTTCACTTATACAGTGGATATACTCCTCCATTTCTGTATTTAAATTTCCAATACAATTGCTTTATGTTTTCTCTGCCCCTTTTTTTTGTTGTTGTTGTTCATATGCCTTGTCATTTAATCTTTCATGAAGCACCCTGTTTCATACTTCATAATCATAACCAAACATTTTAGTGGCACTCTGTAACATATTTCTTTTTATTCTGTTCCGAATTGTATCCACATCCCTTTTCTTTGTGTCCGCTTCTCATGCTTTTCATCCAAAGTGTAATCTATTTTGTACTAGATTTTCAAACAGAACTTGTCCTCTGGGTGGTAGATTTTTAAAAGTTGTCATTTATATGCTATTTGTAACAAAGATTCAGAAGTATTGGTGAAAGTTAATAGCGTTTGTAGATATAGAATTGGTTGGATTCTTCCTAGCTAATAGCAGATGTGAAAGATCCAGTGAAAGGTAGTTGTCCTGTTTCCACATCTCTAATTCATGGAATGTTTTTAAAAGCATAACTGAATAAGCTTTTAGAGTAGAGTACTATTAATTTTTCCATCATGTGTGTCTTTCTAATAAGGAATTGAGACAAGGGTAGGTCATGTGTTCGTTTTAGAATGTTTTTATAGCTAATTTAAACTCTGGTGAAATCTAAACAAATAAATTCCTGAAAGGTTTTGCATGTTCTAGTTTATCAGATAATGTAACTCGGTTTTTCTAAATTTGTAGAACAAAACTTTGTGAGTGTCCTTGTTTTATGTTGGCATTTCCAAGCTGGAAAAGCCAAGGTCCCTTATTCTTTTATCTTTGAAAATATAATACATGCTTCTTTCGTATTCAGCGAAAGGCAGTTTTCGCCCTCCCCAGACTTCTAGAAAGGCTCGAGGCTGGGGAGAGCAAAAAATGGGCCTTCTGGTCCCAC
This sequence comes from Arizona elegans, assembly GCA_022577455.1. Classification (NCBI taxonomy): domain Eukaryota; kingdom Metazoa; phylum Chordata; class Lepidosauria; order Squamata; family Colubridae; genus Arizona; species Arizona elegans. Next base: position 74,689,687 of record JAKOOJ010000007.1, read on the forward strand.
CAGATGTTGGCAAACGGGCCATTTTCGGCCTCCGAGGGCATGGGGAAGGCTGTTTTCATCCTTCCCAGACTCCTAGAAAGGCTCTGGAGGCTGGGGAGAGCAAACAACGGGCCTACTGTGCCATCATGTGCCAGGAGCCGGGGGGGGCGTGCGTGCATGCACAGGGGCAGGGCGCATAGAATTATGGGTGTGGGCATGCATGCGCGCAACCCCCCCTCACTCCTGGCATGCGATGGCAAAAAGGTTAGCCATCACTGGCCTATGCCATGGAGGGCAATAATAATAATAATAATAATAATAATAATAATAATAATAATAATAATAATAATAATAATAATAATAATAATAACTTTATTGTCATTGTACGTGTATACACAGTATACTCATACAACAAAATTCACTTAACACCCAAAGACCAGGTCCAATACACACAGTAATCCCCAAACACACTTGGGTAATAACCACCACCTTGAATGGTACCTGAAAGCATATTAGGAAACAGTGTAGCTCATATAGCAGAGATATATGAGCAAACCTTGCTATTCACAGCACGGTGTGCTCTGCTGAATTCTGGACCACTTCAGCTTCCATCTTCACCATTAAAAATCTGAACCTATCTAAAATTGGATTGAGAAAAATCACCCTTCTTTTATTTATTTATTCATTTAATTTTTATACCGCCCTTCTCCTGAAGGACTCAGGGCAGTGAACAATTAAAATAACATACATATAAAATGTGAATATAAAATGATTAAGCCAATTTGGTTCATTGGTTAAGAATCTTCAGCATAAAGATTTAGAACAATTAGAAGAGATTTATGCCAGCCCGGCTTGGTGAAATAAAAAGGTCTTAAGTGCACGACGGAAAGTACGAAGATCTGGGATCATTCGTATCCCTGGGGGTAACCTGTTCCAAAGGGTAGGTGCCCCCACAGAAAAGGCTCTTTCTCTGGGAACCACCAGTCGACATTGCTTTAGTGACGGCACCCTGAGGAGGCCCACCCTGTGGGAGCGTGCTGGTTGGCTGGAGGTTATTGGTTGCAGAAGGTGGTCTCGTAGGTACCCAGATCCTAAGCCATGGAGCACTTTAAAGGTAAGAACCAACACCTTGAAGCGCACTCGGAAGACCACCGGGAGCCAGTGCAGCTCGCATAGGAGAGGTGTTACATGTGAGCGCCATGTCGCTCCCAATATTACCCACGAAGGTGCATTCTGGACCAGTTGGAGCCTCCGTGTGCACCTCAAGGGGAGCCCCATGTAGAGAGCATTACAGTAGTCCAGACAAGAAGTGATGAGGGCATGAGTGACTGTGCGTAAGGAGTCCCGATCTAGAAAGGGTCGCAACTGGCGAATCAGGTGAACCTGATAGAAAGCTCCCCTGGCCACGGCTGTCATATGCTCTTCTAAAGACAGCCGCATGTCCAGGAGGACACCTAAGTTGCGAGCCCTCTCCATGGGGGCCAATGACTCGCCCCCAATAGTCAGCGATGTTATCAGTTGGCTATATTGGGATGCCGGCAGCCACAGCCACTCGGTCTTGGAAGGGTTGAGTCGGAGCCTGTTTCTCTCCATCCAGATCCGCACGGCTTCGAGGCACCGGGACATCACTGCAAGAGCATCACTGGGGTGGCCTGGGGTGGAGATGTACAGCTGAGTATCATCAGCGTAAAGATGGCACTGCACCCCAAAACCACGGATGAGCTCACCCAGTGGCTTCACATAAATGTTGAACAGAAGAGGTGAGAGGACCGACCCCTGCAGCACCCCACAAATAAGGTGTCTTGAAGTCGACCTCTGCCCTCCTGCCAACACAAACTGCGACTGGTCAGAGAGATAGGAAGAAAAGCACCGTAGAACAGTGCCTCCCACTCCTAGCCCCTCCAGCCGGTGCAGCAAGATACCATGGTCAATGGTGTCAAAAGCCGCTGAGAGATCTAATAGAACCAGGATAAAGGAGCAACCCCTATCTCGAGCTTTCCAGAGAGCATCAACCAATGTGACCAATGCCCTTTCAGTGCTGTAACCAGGCCTGAAGCTGGACTGGAACGGATCTAAGTAGACAGTTTCATCCAGGTACTGCGGGAGTTGCTGTGCCACCACACTCTCAACAACCTTTGCCACAAAGCGAAGGTTGGAGACAGGACGGTAGTTTGCTAGAATAGCCGGGTCCAGAGAGGGCTTCTTGAGGAGGGGCCTCACCACCGCCTCTTTCAAGGCAGAAGGCAAGAAACCCTCACACAGAGAAGCGTTTATAATCCTCTGGAGCCAGTCTCATGTAACCTCTCGGGAAGCCAGTACCAACCAGGAGGGACACGGGTCCAATAAACATGTGGTTGCGTTCAACTTCCCCAGTAACCTGTCCACGTCTTCAGGGGCCACAGGGTCAAACTCATCCCAAACTTACCCAGTCAGAGTCCAAGTCTTTCCGAATTTGAGCGATTTTATCGTGTAGATATTGTGCAAAATCCTCAGCTTGACCTTGCAAGGGGTCTTCCCGTGCTCCCAGATTGAGGAGGGAGCGGGTCACCCTAAACAAGGTGTTTGGGCGATTATCTGCCGATGCAATAATAGCAGAAAAATAGTTATATTTTGCCGCTGCTATCACCACTAAGTAGGTCTTAATATATGACCTCACTAGTGTTCGGTCAGATTCGGGATGACTGGCTCTCCAACTACTCTCTAAGCGTCTTTTCCGGCGTTTCATTTCTCTCAACTCCTCGGAAAACCACGGAGCCGGGCAATTTCGACGCCGGGTCAGAGGCCGCAAAGGCACAGCCCGATCCAAGGTACCAGCGGCCATCCTATCCCAGGTTGCCACCAGGTCTTCAATCGAGTTGTGAGCTAGAATCTCAGGAAATGGCCCAAGCTCCATCTGGAATCTGTCAGGATCCATCAGGCGCCTGGGGCGGAACCATTTAATCGATTCTGCCTCCCTGCGGTGGGGTGTAGCGGACAGAAAGTCAAGCCTAAGGAGAGAATGGTCTGACCATGACAAGGGTTCGATGACTATATCCCCTATATCTAGGCCATTCAACCACTGGTCAGATACAAAAATCAAGTCCAGAGTGTGTCCCCCCCGTGTGAGTAGGGCCATGAACTAACTGGGTCAGGTCCATGGCCGTCATGGAAGCCATGAATTCCCGAGCTACCTCAGATGTTTCACCGATGGACGGCAGATTGAAATCTCCCATGACAAGAAGCCTAGGAGTCTCAACCGCCACCCCGGCTATTACATTGAGGAGATCGGGCAGGGCTGCTGCTACGTGGCAGGGAGCCAGGTAGGTAATCAGCAGGCCCATCTGTAACCCATGGCCCCACTTCACGTGGAGGGACTCACATCCGGCTGTCTGAGGAACAGTGGCTTCCCTAGGATCAAGACTCTCCTTTATAATAACCACCACTCCTCCACCCCTACCCTGAGTCCTTGGCTGATGGAATGCACGGAAACCTGGTGGGTACATCTCTACCAGGGGGACTCCCCCTTCATGGCCCAACCAGGTCTTTGTAATGCCCGCCAGGTCCACTCTCCCCTCTTGAATTAGTTCACAAATTAGGGGGGCTTCGTTAGCCGCGGACCTGACGTTGCATAACATCAGCCTAAGGCTCGGGCCCTGAGACTCTGAGCAACCCAGGGAACGAGAAGAGCTTTGGGGGTCGGAGCATGACGCCGCTTGAAGACAGTGGTTGCGTGCTCCGCTAGCATGATGTGACCCCCTGCTCCCACCATATCTGCACCTCCCAACCATGACCTTGATGAAGCAACCTCTTTCCATACAGGTATTAAGCCCCTCCATTCCCAGATCCGCACATCCTATGGTATAACTCTGTGCCAGATCTGGCATCCTCTTTAAAAAATCATATTTTAACCCCTCCTTCTGTGGGTTGCCCCCCAAATCCACATGACCCACCCCGCTCCCATCTACTCCCTTTTTAGAAATCTTTAAAATATTGGATAAGAAATTAGATAAAAAGATCCTCAACCCCTTCTTTGCAACATGCCACCTCTCAGGATTCCAAAATCCGTCATCAAGGTAGGCCCTCGATAATGTGGAGGGCCAGGTCTGCGAGAGGGGGGAGTCTCGCAGAGCAAGAAGTTCAGCCGCTGAGTACATCCGGTGACCAAGGGGTGATCTTAGAATGGCCAAGAAGATGACGTAAGTTCTGAAAGTCCTGGAGAGAAGGAAGATGTAAATCTAGCTATTGGTAGAAAATGCTATATTGTCCTCTAATAACAGTAGGAGGAGTCTTATGTTGTTCAAAAACACCAAGGAAATAATGTCAAGGCCACCCTCTCACAGTGGCTGGCTAGAGTATAAATGGTCTGATGTGCCAATCCATCTGGTGGTGAAGAGCGATGTAACGACTCCTGCAATATCTGCATCCTAGCTGTTAAACTCTCCGTCTGACATCATCTTTTTGTTGATCCAGTTTGAGAATTGGGATTACCTGGGAGTCTAGAAATTCTGAAGTCACTTTTTAAAAATTGTAATTATAATTGCAATTTACATCTTTTATAATAATTGTTAGAAAATTTCTTTCTACTTAAATGACTTGAGATTTGTAGGAAACAGATCTGCATCTGATCTGTGTTTTTAGTGTTATTTTGCGATCATAGCTTATATTAGTATTACATATATCATATATTACATAGCATATTACCGTATTTTTTGGATAATTTTATAAGATAAACCTTTTTACCCCAAAAAAGAGGGTGAAAATCTGGGTGCATCTTATAGTGCGAATGTAGCCCTGCCCACCCGCCGGCCCCCACCCTTCGGACATTTTCGGGCTCCGTACGTCGTTCCAGGCAGCGGGGATCTGAGTTGGGGCACAACCTGAGGAACGAACCTCTTTGGGATGGTCTGGGGGGAGGGAAATCTGTCTGGCAGCTTTGGCGAACAAGGCAGGCCCCATGGTTCGCGGCTGGTCCCCCCCTCTGGCCACCCAGTGGGCAGCTCAGGGCAGACAGTGGCCACGATTCACTCCCCAGCAATGTGATGAGCCACCACTGCCTAAGCCCTCTCCGTGCCCAGGAGCCTAGCCAAGCGGGAGCCCCTAAAGCCGTGCACCCGCCTCCTTCTCAGCAGACTGACCTTCTCTTTCCACCTGGCCAGATCCGCCGCCTGAAACACGATGCCCTTTTTTGGCCTCCGCATACCTCATTTTTGGAATTGGGGAGTAAAGCGTTTTTGGGCGGCAGACCCCCTTCCCGATTCCAAAAACGGTGTATGCAGAGGCCAAAAAAGTGCATCGCGTTTGGAGAGGAAAGCATTTTCAGGTGGCAGCGCCAGCCGCACGCCCCATTTTTGGATTTGGGGAGGGGATCGCAGCACTGCTGCCTGAAAATGCTTTCCTCCGTGATGCACATGGGAGAAAGCAGCAGCCATCAGAACTGCTGGAGCCACTTCCAGGCAGACCCTGGGAGGACTCGGAGCTCTCGGTGGCTAAAGGGGAAGAAGAAAACTCTGGGCACGTTGAGACGACACACACTCCTGTTGCTGGAAGAAGGGGAGAAGGGCTGCTTCTCCTGCAGTCCCCCCCCCCGTCCTTGCTCCTTCCCTTGTGCCTGCACTCCTCCCTCCTCAGCCACCTTCACCTCCCAAACGGTCTTTGTTTCTAGAGGGGCTCCATCCGCAGCCGAGGTTGGTTCTCCCCCCCTCTCTTTAACTGAACTGCACTGAGCAGCTGGGGGATGGCATGAAGGAGAAATGTCTCAGCTCCCCACAGCCGCTTGGCTTTTTGACCACCCGAAACGGATCAGCGCCACCTCTGCAGTGGCCGGCTGCTGCTTTCTCCCAGGATCATTTATCAACAAGTCAGAAAAGCACAATGCAGTTCAGTTTAAGAGAGTAAGGGGAGGGAACCAACCTTGACCGCGGATGGAGCCCCTCTGGGCACGAAGAGCATTTGGGAGGAGAAGGTGGCTGAGGAGGGAGGAGTGCAGGTGCAAGGATGGGGGGGGGGGACTGCAAGAGAAGCAGTCCTTCTCCCCTTCTTCCAGCAACAGGAGTGTGTGTCTTCTCAACATGCCCAGAGTTTTCTTCTTCCCCTTTAGCCACCAAGAGTTCTGAGTCCTCCCAGGGTCTGCCTTGAAGCGGCTCCTGCAGTTCTGACGGCTGCCTTCACAACTTGTGCGAGGGCTGGAGATCCCCACTCCCTACAGCAGCAGACTTCTCCTTAACCTCCCAAGATTTCTGTCCCCATGGCTGCTGCGCGGCATAGGGTGAGGGTGGTCCATGCAGACCACCTGCAGGCTTCGGGTGTGCTGAATGGGCTTGCATCTTCAAGGAACTGATGGCTTGCTGGGCGCTGTGAGGAGGTTCAAAGCAAGTCGCTGCCACCCGAAAACACTGTTGCCGTGATCTCCGCTGCCTGGAACCGCCCGAAAACGCAATGCTCTATTTTTGCCTCTGCACGCCCCATTTTTGGAATCGGGGAGGCAGGGAAGATCTCCAGGCAGCGGAGATCATGGGAACAGTGGTTTTGGATGGCAGCGCCTTGCCTTACTCCCCCTGTGCAGTGCCCGCTTCGCCAACCGAGTCCCAACTCCTGCACTTCCCCGGGACACTTCCGGAATCAGGCTCCGACCGAGGCAGCAAAGGCGCAGGGGGCTTGCCGGGAAGCCCAGTTTTTACGAGATGGCAGCATCCAGGAGGACTGAAGTGCTGCGTCTCTATGGAGCCTTGCTACAAGAAAGCCAGGCTTTCAACGCCTACGGTTATAGATAGGAAGACGGGGGCGTCTTGGGAGTGGAACCTTCGGTGCCAAGTCCCTCTTCTGCCCCCATGAAAATCATCCCCCACCCCACCCACTCCAGTTAAATGTGTGTAGAGTGATAGTTTGTTTTAAATGGATAGAAAGATCTGTGCTACTCGTTATCAAAATCTGAGTGGAAGTGAGACAAATTCCTTGTGTGTCCAATCACATTGACTAATAACGTAACGGCTAAGCTATGCTATGCTATCGGGTGAAATCCAGCAGGTTCTGACAGGTTCTGGAGAACCGGTAGCAGAAATTTTGAGTAGTTCGGAGAATTGCCAAATACCACCTCTGGCTGGCCCCATACTGGAGCGGGAATGGAGATTTTGCAATATCCTTCCCCCAGGAGTGGGGAGGGAATGGGGATTTTGCAGTATCCTTCCCCTCCTACGCCCACCAAGTCACGCCACAGAACCAGTAGTAAAAAAAATTTGGATTTCACCATTGTATGCTATGCATGTAGCTTTAGCTCTTTAGGTCAATAACTACCAGTATAGCACGACTACTGAGGTATAGCTTTTCTTAAAATTTGTACATTTAATCTGTGTTACTTTCTCTTTCTTATGTAAACAAACTTTAGTTTAGCTCCTTGAATGTAATCTTTGCTGATGCCCTGATAAATATTAGATTAATTTTATGAAACAACAGAATCCGGATCCAGGTTTCTATAATAGTATTTAGGAGGAAAGCATAAATTCCATTTATAAATGCACAGATCACTTTTTGTGGCTTGGTTCATACACTTTAAGCCATAATATGGTCTGCTTCTTTTCAAGTTTTTTATGTTGAACAAATCCATCCACTGTGCTTTGTGAGCCATGGTTTACTTTATAGATATCATACTAAGTGCATTTTTGATATTCTAAAATTCTGCCTTTCATCAAGATCTTTTAGAAACACATATATTTGCATATGAGTGATCTTTTTCTCAGGAAGTGGGAGGGACAACACTTTCTTATTCATGCTTTACATATACCGGAGAAGCAAAAGGAAGCTGAACTGAGTAATTGATCTTAGAAATGATATTGGAAAAGTTGATTGCTCAAATTTTGAAAGGTTTACCATCTACTTTAACTTCATTCTCATATACTGATGACATAGGTATTGTGTTTCCACTATGTCATTTTGTACAGATTGTAAGACTGTTTCCCATATGATTCTTTTTACAGAGAGACTACTTTGAAGTAGGAAAAATGCATATGTTTGCATACTAAGAAGTTGCATGTTTATGTCAGCTATCTATTGTAATAATTTCCAGTAGAAAAGTCATTGCATAAAACATAACTTGGGATTTCCTTTTCCATTCTTCTCACTCTTCCAAGTTGGTACCCTGTATGCATATATTGTATATTATCCAGTGGTTGACCTAATCAGTTAAATAAGTTATCTTACTTATTAACTTAATATTTTCAATTAACTTTGTTTTTACACATTTCAATTAACCTGTACAATCTTATTTGAGAATAAATCTTAGTTTGTAAAACTTTTTCAATAAAAAAAAGAATAAACCTTAGTGAAATTAAAAGGATTTACTATTAGTACACAACAATAGAATCATATTCTTAAAGTTCATAGATCTTTTTTAAAAAGACATTTCAATAAAGGCTGATTACTATACCCTTAGATTATAGGCACATGGGGATTTGGTATTTGTTTTATGTAATTTATTTATTAAATTTATATGCTGTCCTGTTTGCCTGGAGGTGCCTCTCTACTGTTTTGTATTGTTTTCAGTGTTTTTCCATATTTACATTTATTAGCTTATTTTTAATTATGTCTTAAAGGGACATAACAATAACAAATACTGCTATTAGTTTGAGAATGTGGGCATTAATTAATATAAGAATACAGAACAGTATTCTTCATATATTTATTTAAAATGTATCCTTTTTTATTCAGGAGCACTAAATTGTGTGCTTTGGATTGTCTGATAAGAGGCTGTAATAAAATTAGAAAGAAATTACCAAAGTGGTTTTTTTAATACAGAAATTTTTAAAGTTCTACACAAAAAGAATGTCTGGAGCACTTTGCTTTTTAGGAGCAAAAGAAATAAATGTTTCAACATTTATTCATCTCCTACCATTTTATCGTGTTCCTCTTACATAATTCTTGAAATAGCCAAACCAACTACTGTTGGCAGTTTGTGCAGGAAATTGCAGATGAAAGTAATCAATGGTTTACACAAAGAATTGTTAGTCAAAATACCTTTTCATGTCTTGTAACATGTAATCTTGATCCTTAAATATTTTACATTTGAGGCTAGCTATTTCTTTAATATTCATTTGTAGCTCTTTATAATACATTTTTGCTAATTATCTCTTTTAGGATCGGAAGCTGTCCAAATCAGAAAGACAACGGTTTAAGGAGGAAGCTGAAATGCTGAAAGGGCTTCAGCATCCTAATATTGTTAGATTCTATGATTCCTGGGAATCTACAGTCAAGGGAAAGAAATGTATTGTTCTGGTTACAGAACTTATGACATCTGGCACATTGAAAACGTAAGTATAAGCTAGTGGAGCACAACCTGAATTATCAAAAAGAAAAGCATAGTAATTTCCATTTTAGGCACAAACCTCCTTAAATATGGCATGGAGTCTTTTTCTCCACTGTTTATGAGAAGGAGGTCAACATGTTCCAGTTTGGCTTCAAAATTATGAACATTCTGGGACTATTGCTGTTTTGTGAGCGGAAATGAGTGGAGTTTTTAGAATTTCATTTGGCAAGCCACATCATGTCCATACTATAGCAAATGCCCAGAATTCCAGGCAAAACAAGTAGCAAGGGAGTCCTCTAGTGGTCAGTAAAGCATTGGCAAATATTCATAGTATTTCAATAGCATATAGTGTTAAAATATACTTATACAGTATAATCAGAGCATTCTAATTCTAAGTAGTTCAGTTTAACTATTTGAAGCTAGAATTTCTTAACTGGAGACACATTTTTGAGGTGTATGCATACTTTGGGCTCCGAATACAGATAATTCAAGAGTAGATGTGCCTGAAGACAGTACATTTTTTTAAAAAAATAAATTGCTTGAAGGACTACAAGATCATATGATTTGTGATATTACATGATGGACAGGGCTGAATGTTTTGGCTAGTTTTGGGGAGGTACAAGGGAGTTAAGTGTTGAACATTGAAAAATGCTAAATCGTGCATCATTCATTTTACCTCTTTGATATTTACATTCTCTGAGCTCCCCAGATAGGCCCCACATTTAGACTATGATTGGTTACATCTCTGCTACCCTGTTTCCCCCAGAATAAGACATCCTCTGATAATCCCAATTGGGTTTTTGAGCGCATGGCAATAAGGCCAAGCGCTTATTTCAGGGTTCAAAAAAATATAAGAGTCTTATTTTGGGGGAAACACGGTAAATATTGGAAAAGAATTAATGAGAATTTATAAGAGTACTGAGAATACTCTGAATACTCAAGTTAAGAATAGTTTTAATGTTTTTTTTTAAAAAATGTTATATTTATATTCTCCCTCCAGGAAATCAGTATACAGCAATCATTCTTGTTGTAAACCATGTAGTATCTGTCTCCTAGTAAGATCTTAAACATTAGAAATTTTAGAAGAGTTACAGCTGGTATTTCAATCGAACACATTAGAAAATATTCTTAGCTAGTAATTACCATCTGTGTTTAAGGATGGATCAGAGATCAGGGATGGACAATGTGGTGAATCTACAGGTTATTTTATTGCTACTTGCCTGGCTTTCTATCATTCTCCCTTTTTAAATTTTAGCTAGATTCCTTTAATTAAAAGGCAAAACAAGTGAGTTGCAACATGCCTGAAAAATTAAAAAAGGAGCATACTTTAGAAAATATATTACTTTACAAAGCAAAACTGGTTTTATTTTAATTTTTCATCATAAAAACAGTTAAGAAATCTTGAGTACGTACACTGAATATAATTCCTAGTTTGTTTTATTTAAGTATGAATAATTACATCTCACCTTAATCAATACCCAGGGAACAGCCAGATCTTCAGAACCTTATGAAAGTCTAACAAGGTTTGGGTCATCAGAATCTCTGGAGGAATGTTTTTTTTTACATGCCTGTCAAAGCCAAGGAATAGGCTTGACTCCAGGGACCAACAACATTACATTTTTTGGTGATGGGACATAAAGCACGCCCTCTCTGCTAGACCTGATGGGTTGGGCAGAGACAGTAGGGACTGCTGATTCTGCAAAGAGCCCGGCCCCATGCCATGTGGGGCTTTATAAGTGGTTTTAAAGCCACAGATACATTTACTGCTTTTAGTGTGGAGGAAAAACACTCTTTAAAATGGCTGAAGTACTTCTTTGAACCTACAAGACCACAGAATCATTATGTGTATTTTGTGACTCTGTGTCTTGGAAGATCACAACTATTTAAAAGCCTTTATGTGCTCAATGTTTTCACCATCTACTACCCATTGAAGACTCCTGAATGTTTAACAAATGCAGTTTTGTTTGTTTCTTTGTATGTATGCATGTATGTAATTATTTTAAGTTTAAGGCTACCAGATTCCTTAATGACTCCAAGTGCTTTACAATTAAAAAAGAAAAGCAACTAGTACAGAAGAAATTTACAACCATTCAACAGGCGACACACTAACAACAACAAAAAATAAAAGGAGAGGCATCTTATCCCAAGGCCTGTGAGAAAACCACGTTTTTAATGATTTTCTGAATGTCATTAGGATGGGAGCTCTATTAATTTTTGTAGTGATATAATTCCTGAGGACAGGAGCACATTTTCTGGGTCTTGTTTAATTGACAGGAACCAGGTTGCAACTCCACCAGGTAGGAAGGAATAATTGATGACAAGAAGCCAGGCCCTTTGCAGCTTTATAGGTGATAACCAGACCTTGAATTGTACATAGAACCCACATCTTCCTGTGCAATTCATCTAGTTCTGGTGTCTTAAACTCATTCAGAATTCCTTGACCATGTTTATTTTGATTTTCAATCTCATTTCTGTCTTTTCAGGAGTGTGGTGTGTAAAATGTGTATCTTCCTTTTAGTGAATATTGAGCTGAATCGGGAATTAAATAATTGTTATCCTTTGCTGCATTTACTGAGCAGCTACTGATTCGTTTTTCTTTCTTTTATTCTGAACATGTTTGAGGAAGCTCTCTTTGTTCTCTTTACCATTATTCACTAATTTTTGGCTTATTGTGAGAGGAAATCCATCATTATGTGGTTACTTTCCTCTGTTTTTCCTGCTACTTCCGATTCCTTGTTGTGGAGCTAGTGTATCTGTCCTGGAAAATTCTGGATGACTTCAAAATTTTATTGGAGAGGGGGGGTGGGTTCTGTCACCTTGACTTCATTGGGATTTTTGTAGCACAGTTATAGTACCACATACAGTTATAGTAATACTACTTATTGAGTAACATCAACTAAACGATTGGTGAACTTATGGTATTATTCTTCATCTTTGAAAGAAAATACTAAAGGAGAATAATTGTAGCTCAGGGTTGAAATGAGGGGTCCTTGTTGCTTGTTTTCTTGCAGTCATTTCATTATCCAAACTAGGTAATATCATAAAAGAAAACAGTCAGCAAGACAAGTCAAGAATTTGCTGAAAGGCTCATGCTTGGCAGAATTCATCTTCGACAGATTCCAGTTTTTTTATTATTATTACTTCAAGCCTCTGAAAGATCAGGAGTTTGTTTTTGGACAATTTCATCTTTCCCCTGATTGGGTAATCAGTACTGACATATATAATAGTGCTGCTTTTATTCCTTTTATCCTTTTCTATTATTCCTAGGTGTTCTCAGTAGTATTATCAAATTGAATTCCGTAGATTTTTCCTCCACTGATATACAATTCAGCAAATCCTACATTCTGCAAGATCCAACATAAAAAGTAGTACTAAATTGTTGGCAATTTTGCTTCCATACTTCAAAACAATAGCCAATTGTGGTTTTGTAAAAGCTTGAGCCCCACAGTTACCCTGCTAGAACTGATGAATTGACTCTGTTGAATTTTTTCTCCCACTAAGCCAGCATCTCTATTGATTTCTTGTAAACAGAGTGTGCAAAGATAATATGATAACTATAAGTATTTTTTTTGCTCCAAATTTAATTGCTAAAAATGAAGAAAAAACATAGTTAAATGAGATGCTGTGTTACTATGTAGCATACTTTGTGATTGAAAAAAACTAATGGCTTTTTTTTTTTTAAAAAGCATACAAATCTTTTAGTTTTATTTATATATAATGTACACAATGGCCCCAAATAGTATATAGCAATTTAAAATATTTTCCCTCGAAGGTCCAATGTAATTAAATGTGGGAGAGGTAATCTTTCTAATCCCTGTTGTTTTGAACTACTTAGCACCTTTTTTAACTTTCAAAAAGAAAAGTATTTGAGTATGTCTCATCTTTGGCCAGTGTCCCCTAATGGTCAGTTCATTGAACATGAGAGACTGCTTTTTAATATCCTCTTTCTTAAATATTTATAATGTTACTGTGTAAGCATGAGTTTCAAGATGAAGCTTAATTTTATTTGGGTTGTTCTCTCCTAGATATTTAAAAAGATTTAAAGTGATGAAAATCAAAGTGCTGCGAAGCTGGTGCCGGCAAATACTCAAAGGTTTACAGTTCTTGCACACACGCACTCCTCCCATTATCCATCGTGATTTGAAGTGTGACAACATCTTTATCACTGGCCCCACAGGATCAGTCAAGATAGGAGATCTGGGCTTGGCAACTTTAAAACGAGCTTCTTTTGCCAAAAGTGTGATAGGTAAGTTCCAGTTCTATTTTAAAAGGTCTCATTTGAAACTCTTAATAAAACAAAATAAGCTTGCTTCTGAGCTTTTTCCATATTTCAGCCATAAAGTCTTTGATATAATAGACCTTGTACATTATGCATCTTTGGTATTTGGGTATATTGCTGGAAGAGTGCTGATACCATAGATTGTTACAATTAGCAGAACACTCTTGCTAAAACCATAATATATGCACTCTACTTAAATATCTGTTGCAAACGGGAACTAATGGGACACACAAAAGGGTGACACAAAACATCCATTAAAAAAAAAAGCAATCTTACCATCTAACCTTCAGTTTCTGGGTTTTGCATTCACTTTGGATTTGCCAGATATTTTATTGCCATAGAACTGGTTTTAACGGCTCTGTTCTGCTATTTTCTGTGTGAAGGAAGCAGGCTAACAAGGGAGAAGATTGTCCTTTTTAGTCTGCACTTGTGTGTTTTTAAGAATGCAGTTCTTGTTTTAGATCCCTTAAAACTGATTTTAAGGGTACAGTTTTTATCTGCAGATATCTTGTCCTTGTCACAATGAAACATTTCCTGCTTTCCAGCCAGTCTAAAAACATTAAACGTTAATGGTAAAAAAAATATGTGGAAATGACCAGTTTCCTGAACACAACATTGCCCTTTCCATGTGTTGTGTTCAACTTTCAATTGGAAAATTACCATATTCTCAGTTTTTGTTAACAGTTGTGTTAGTGTGCTGACTTTCAATTAAGACTTAGATACTAATTATTGAACCATGGGAGGGTGGATAGGGATTTAAAAGGTTGTCCGTAAATTTGCATAAAACCTGGTTTGCGTGCAGGAAATAATTCTTTTCTTATTGTAAATATTTCTGGCTTTAAATATCTCTGAATACATAGTATAGTTTTCTACCATATGAGAAACTGCATTCATTTCATACCTTAGAGATAAAGCATCTGCTGCAAATTGTTTTTTGATTCAAGATGTTAATCACACACTCTGTGTCTATAACTCAATCTCTTTATATTTCTGAGTATTTTTGCCTATAGGATTTCCCTCACTATTTCCTGTATCTGTAGTAGGCCTATTAAATGTACTGCAGGTGAAATGGTAAGTATGTGAAAAGGGCTCTGGTGAGTGGCCTTTGCAGAAAATTTTAAAAATCCATTTTTAAGAAGGCTTTATTCGTAGACAGGTTTTTCATTGCAAGGCTTTGTTTAAAAGTGACACTATTAAAAAATAAATAAATGGAGCACTACAGGTCAGAGACTAGCTGTGGACGCTAATCAATATTAATTCTTTACAGCAGAGAGCAGGCAGGAATGCTGAAACAAACATTGCACCTCCTTTCTCAATGGGAGGGAAGGTAAGTGTGGCTAACAAATACTTGGTTTTCAGCCTAACTAGTCTCTTACTTTTATTTTTCTCCATTTATTTTCAATCTAGGATTCAACAGTCAAGTTTGTTAATTACTACTAAAACTTCTTATTTTATTCCTAATTCAATTTGAATTGTAATGTTGGCATAAATGGTAAAATAACTATTTACCATTCTTCACTTCTTGCAAAGACCTTGCAATGGAAGACCTATGGGATTCATTGACGAAAAAGAATGACTGAGGGTATCCTCCCTTTTCTTTTTGCCTCCACTTCTTCTTTTCTCACAGGTCTCCCCATCTGCTCCGTTCTGCGGTGAGTAACGGCAGCAGCCTCTGCTCGCTTTGAGACATTTAGAGTCTGAATCGTTCTTTTAATTTAAGGTACCCCAGAGTTCATGGCACCCGAGATGTATGAGGAGAAATACGATGAGTCCGTTGATGTGTATGCTTTTGGGATGTGTATGCTTGAGATGGCTACATCTGAATACCCTTATTCTGAATGTCAAAATGCTGCACAGATCTACCGTCGAGTGACCAGTGTAAGTTTTGTATATATTTCTCTAACAATAAGTACATCACCTGTCACAGATAAACAAGAACTGTAATCTTCTATGAGAGTGGATATATAACTTTCAAGAGTCCAAGCTGGAACAAAAGAAAAGTTTCCATGTATTTGAGAGGGCTTGCTTTGGTTACCTCCCACTTTGGCTAATGCGATATGCTGCACATGGGCTGTTCTTGAAGGCTACTGAATGTAGCAATTTAGAGAGCTATGGGTGAATCAGATCCCCCCCCCCAATATAATAACTTTACCCTGAGAGTTGCATTGGTTACCAATTTCCTTCTACCTGCCATTCAAAATGGTAGTTGTCATCTTCACGGCTCTGAACTTTGATACCTTCAGGACCACATTTATTTCTGTTCATCCCATAAGATCAGGTAGAAGAGGCTTTCTTCAGCTGCTTTCATGGAGGGAATGTTACTTTCAGGGACCTTGAAGACAAATGTTTTCAGTTCCTGCCCCCCTGAAGATCTGTCCAACTCCAAGCTTACTTGAATTTAGAATGGCCAGTAAAACTTAGTGTTCCCAGCCAGCCTCTTTTGAGGTTTTTTTAAAAGTCTGTTTAGTTTAGTTTTTGAGTCTGTTAAAATGCCTAATGCAAAATAAGGAATCTGCTAATATTGCGTGCACATCCCATAACATTGCTAGAACATATACGTCTCAATACTAGACTTTCCAAATTAAAATATTTGAATAGATTTGCGTAGGGGTACGCACAAAATGTGCATTACTTCAAACTTGAAACATTGTGTCTTAGAAGGTCTACCAAAATATTCAAGTTGGGCTGTGGTTTGACAGCTAAAAGCTGAAACATTTCGGTTCTGGATTTTGGCTGAAACAAAATCTGGAAAGTCCTCACTCTCTTTCCTTCTTTGCATAGCCTGGGCTTTAACATGCTGGCCAATATTCCTTGTGGCTTCCTTTCAATATCCTGCATGCTGCAGCTGATACAGAGATGGGAGGGGGGAATGTAGGGAAAGGAAAGCCTGGTAAAACTAAAATGGATAGACTCATTGGATATGCTATGCTTGAAACCAAGGACCTATACAGGTCTATACAGAAGGTCTACCCAGCATCCTGAGTCTTCCCAGTGCTTCCCATTTCTATCTCCACTTACCTGGTCTGATTTGTGACCTACTGGAAAACATGTACTCTGTTCCCATCCCCATTTGCCTTATGCTGAGTCTGACTGTTGATCTTTTAAGCTCAATATAATAGAATTGACACTAACTGGCAAAAGAGTCTCAGGGTTTTAGGTAGAATTAGGCTTTTTTTTGTTTGGGAGTAAATTCTAAATGCTGGGAGTAAATCTTAGATCTCTGGTATACAATGCATGTGCTTTATCTTTAGGCTATGGTTTTCTGTGAAATGTGTATCAACAGGACACTGTAATAAAACTGCAATTAACTGCAATTAACTGCAATTAACACAAAAATATTAATGATACAAAATTGCAGTTTATTGTGTTTCTGTGTGTGATGCAATCTTCTGCCTTTTTCTCCCTAGATTCAGTTTTTACTGCAGGCAAATGTGCTGCAGTATTTATTTTGGATGCAATTTAATAATATAGTTAGTGCAAAGAGAGTTGTGCTAAATTATGCATTTATTGCTCCCTGTAGTGTCTGTAATCAGTTACCATGCTTTTTCTGAAAGTGTTTCTTAATTTTAAATGTGAGCAATAACTTTGCTAGGTTGAAAAGTTTAACATACATCTTCAAGGAGAAGAAAAAGAAATTGATTAGGATTTGATAGACGTAATATGTGCAAAGTTATGTCTAAACATATTTGCTTCTTCAGATGAATGCTTTTATAAAGGGGTATATCTGTTCTGCCTCAATAGGTGGCAGTGTCTAGCTAACTTAGATTGAACTCAGAAGTTCAGCAAAGCAGCTCTGGTTAGTACTTCAGTAGGGGATTGATTGCCTAGGAATGCCAAGACTGGGAAGTCAGAATGCCAGAAGGAGGCAGGGGCAAGGCTCTTCTGTTCATAAGTAATCAAGGTCTATTTGAGGGCATTTTTTTTAAAAAAAAGTATGTATGTTTGCATAATACTTTTTAACAATTTTTTCCTCTGCCTGTTATCATTCTGGCTTTCTGAAGTATACAGAAATTGCCAGCAAATCTTTTTAAGTAATTGTTACCTATAAAGCTGTGCATACTCAATATCCAGTCTCCAGTCTCCCCTTTTTAAGGAAGACTGTTGAGATGGGTAATGGACCAACTTTGCAGCACTCTAGGTCGGGGGTGTCAAACTGGCGGCCCACGGGCATGTGCAGGTCCCTGCAAACTATGAAGGTCTGGATGAGAGAGAACAGATTATGGTGAACCCACATAAGGCAGAGTTGCTATTATTACATTGGGATTTCTATAGATGTCAATGTGATCTCTGCGCGGGCAGACACTACCCATGAAGGATCAGGTTTGTGATTTGAGAGTCTTCCTGGACTCATAGTTCCTGAGTTTCAGCTGCTGCGCCAATTATGGCCTAACTTGATGCAGGAGAACCAGGTTACAGTAACCAATTTTCACCTGATTGGACTATTATAGTGTACTTTATTTGGGCTGCCCATAAAGATTACTAGGAAACTGCATCTGTTCAGATGCAGTCAGTATACTTTACAGCAGGGGTGTCAAACTTGATTTCATTGAGGGCTGCATCAGGGTTGTGTTTGACCTTGGGAGGTGGGGGGCATGGCCAGGGTGGGTATGGCCAGCTCGACATCACTCATGTCGGGGCGGGGGGGCTGTGGTGGCCCAAGCGCTCTGCCAGTGAAAATGGACTCCTGAGCTCTGTTGTGGCTGCGATGGCCTCCTGTAACCCTCTGCCAGTGAAAACGGAGTAGAGAGTGCCACCTACAGCCATCACGAGCTCCATTTTCGGCTGCAACGGCCCCCTGCAACCCTCTGCAGCAAAAACGGAGCTTGGAAGTGCTGCCTGCAGCCCTTGCAAGCTCCGTTTTCAGTTGAAATGGCCTTCTGCAATCCTCTGCCAGCGAAAACAGAGCTTGGGAGGCCGCACGCAGCAATCCCAAGCTCTGTTTTTGGTGGCAGAGGCACTGCGGGCCAGTCCATTGCTGTTTCCGGTCCCCGGGCCTTGAGTTTGACACCCCTGCTTTACAGCAATGGGGGCCCAGAATACTGATTTTCTGAATCCTGCTCTAGTTGCTAATGTATTTCTGGGTACATTTTAAGGTGCTGGGATTTATCTTTATGGCTTAGCATATTTGCAGAGCTGCTTGCTCCGCTAGATCTTGCAGGGCACATTTACTTATAGTTAATGATTTGGAGGTGGGGTGGGCTGAGGACCCAAAGCTAGAAGGTACTGCTTTTCTGTAACAACACCAGTGCTGTGGAATGGCTTCCATATGGAAATCAGATTCACTTTTCATAAGCTTCAGGAACTGTTGGAAACAGAACTATTTCAAAGGGCATTCTCAAATCAGCAAATATCTAAGGTGATTAGTAATCTGCCTAATTTATAAATTACATTTATATTTAAACTGTATCTGATCCATCACACATATAACATATAATACTGTATTTTTCGGTGTTTAAGACGCACTCCCCCCCCCAAAGTGGGTAGAAATGTCTGCACGTCTTATACAGCGAATGTTGCTGAAGCCCCACCCACCTGCCGGCCCCCACCCTTTGGCCTCTGCCTCCCAGCAATTTGCCTCCTTGCAGCAAACAGCAAACAGCCAACAGTCTGGTCAGCTTCAGCCCAGCCTGATTTAGCACGAGCAGCTGATTGGTGGATGGATCTGCCTCCTGGAATACCGCCTATCAACTGTAGGCTGCAGGGATCGTTGCCACCTGCTGCTGCCTATTGCTACCTCTGCACATCCTATTCTCCCACGAAGAGGAAAAACGTCAGTCAGAGTGGGGATACGTCCCGTCCAGCCAATGACCGAGTCCTATCCAAGCTAAAGCTCCGCCCCTCGAGGCTGCCCCAGTTCTTCATCTCGGTCTTTGCCTGACAGGACGTGTCCTCCTCTGAAGACAGTTTTCTTCACAACTGTACTAGTCTCCTTTCGCTGCCTACGAATTCTTCTCGACTGGCAAGTGTTTCTCGATCTGCAGGCTTCGCGCCTCGCAGCGGGACAGTATTTCGCCTAAATTTGTGCTGCGTGTAAACGGCCTTTGCCTAGCAGCTATTCCTGGCGCTAGCGGCTGCTCGCCAGTTCTCCGGATCGCGATTGTAGCCGGACGGCTAGCTACTGAAGAGCGCCTATTTCTCCAGCTGATCGGCGCTAACGGGGGTGATCGGAGAGATAAGGCTGGAGTGGACGCTCGCCTTAACCCACAGCCGTCGCTCATAGCCGGAGGGCTTGCGACGTGGGCGCTCGCTTTCCTGGGCTTGGTTTACTGCGGAGAGAGCGCTAGTCGTTTTTTGTCTGTTGGCGCCCATTTCGGCAGCTCCAATTAACTTCAAAATGGCGGCCGCCATGCGGAGCTCCGACCGGCCTTCCTCCTCATCCACCAGAAGGTGCCATCCTAGCGACCCCCTTGAGGGGTCATCTACCTCGCTGCCTCCTCCAAATAAAAGACCCCGTTCTAAATGGGATAATTCCCAATCTTCAAAATCTGGGACTTCACGTGAGGAGCAGCGTCACCATAAGGCCATAGAAAAGGACATTTTGAAGGCACAGTCACATACCTTAAATTCTGAGAGGCCTGCCTCCCAACCACCTTCGGTGTCACGCTCTCCTCGTTCGGTGAGGGACCTCTCCCCTGATGTTTTAGGGGACCCTCAGGCGGTTTCTCCTTCGGAGCCCCAGAGACTTTTTCAGAACCTTCCGGATTCTGGACAGCCTCCTGTCCCTCCACCTCCACCCCCAATTCCAGCTACTTCTATGACTAACTCTTTGGAAGCCTTTATTTCTAGGGCTATCAGACAAACTATTTCTGAATGCCTGAGCCAGGCTCCAGCTTCTACCGGCTTAAGGGCCTCCCCTCAACCCCTTTCTGAGGTCCGGGAGGGTTCCTTGCTGAATCAGGAACAATCTGTTCCCCAGGTTAACCTCGACCAAGCCTCGGTGTCAGAGGGCGAGGATTATCAAGATCAAGCCTGGTCAGATGATGAGGGTTTGGGACCTGACCAACTGGCCTTTATTGGCCTTTTCAAACCACAGCTCTTTCGCTCCTTGCTATTTAAGGCCATTGCCATTACTCGCTTGGGTTCCCCTCCCTCGGTTGCTCCACCTTCATCTACATCGGACCCTGCAGCGGCCATGTTTGCAGAGCCCACCAGCGAACCCAAAACCATTCCAGCCCCAAAGTTGTTTACCGACGGGCTACAACGCCAGTGGGCCTTGCCTGGCGCTGGTCCTAGCCCGAATGGCTTGGACAAGTGGCTCTACAATTCTGCCTCTCCTCTAGCGGATATTCTACAGGTTCCACCAGTAGATCCTCCCATCGTAGCCTTGACTGATTCGTCTCATCCCACGGGACCTCCTGAAGATTCTCTTAGACCTGAGGACAGGAGAGCTGAAAAGACTCTTCTGAAAGGACACCAAGCTACAGCCTGGTCCATACGGGCCTCCGCTTTGGCCTCTTTTTTTAACAGAGCGGCCTTACTCTGGCTTAAACAACTACAGGCCAGACTTCCTCTCTTGGATGCAAGGTCTCACCAAGACTTAAATAAGATTGCTGCAGCTCTCGAATATTCAGCGGACGCCACATTGAATTCCACATGTTTTTCAGCCACAGCCTTAGGTGCTAATGTAACATCTCGCCGACTCTTATGGCTCAGAAACTGGCAAGCTGACATGCGCAGTAAATGGCAACTTGCTTCAGCCCCTTACGCCAGTGGGTCCCTCTTTGGTTCAGCCTTGGAGCCCCTGCTTGTCGAGACCAGAGATCGACGAAAAATTCTTCCGGCTACTCGGCGTTCTGATTCCCGTTTCTCATCTTCGCGGTTTCAGTCCTTTCGGACCTCTGGTTCCTCCTCCTTCCAACCTCGGGGTCAATGATCCTTTTCCTCCAGACCACAACCGGATTCCCAGATTAGACAAGGGTCCAGATTTCCCCCTCGTAGGGCATACCGAGGTGGTAGGGGGGGTCGTTGGTCTCGCAGGGCTAAGTGAAGAGATTTTTCAATCGTCTATTGGGGGTCGCCTCTCATTCTTTCGGGATCAATGGGCTTCCTCCATCAGCGATTCCTGGGTGCTTAACACCATTTCCTTTGGGTTAGCATTAGAGTTCTCCTCCCCTCCCCCCTTCCGTTTTATTCCATGCCCCGTTTCCCGGGACCCAGTTAAAGCGGTGATTATTTCAGAGGCTGTTGACCATCTTTTACAAATCGCCGCCATTGAAGGGGTCCCTGTTTCCCAACAGGGCCACGGGTTCTATTCCCATCTTTTTGTTGTCCAGAAAGCTTCGGGGGGTTGGCGCCCCATTTTAGACTTGAAGTCGTTGAACCGGCACATTAAATACCGCCGGTTCAAGATGCACTCCCTTTCGTCGATTCTTGAATCTATTCGCCCCTCTGATTTCCTTTCCTCATCGACCTAACAGAAGCCTACCTGCATGTCCCTATCTTACCTTCCCATCGACAGTTCCTCCGTTTTGCTTTCAGGGGAGTGCACTACCAGTATAGGGCATTGCTCTTCGGGCTCTCCTCAGCCCCTAGGGTATTTACAAAGATTATGGCCTCCTTGATAGGACACATCCGATCCCATCCGATTCACCTTCAGTTTTATTTAGATGACATATTAATTATGTCCCCTTCCCTTCGGGCAGCTCACGAGGACTTGTCCTTTGTCCTTTCCTCCCTTCAAACCCATGGTTTTTCAATAAATTGGTCCAAGAGCCACCTGTCCCCTTCCACCAGTATCCTTCATTTAGGGGCCTCTATTGACACCATTTCTACGACAGTTTGCCTCTCGCCGGAACGCCAGTCCAGTCTCCGTTCCTTGGCTCGTAAATGTCTAGCGGCTGGCACGGCGACTGTTCTCGTTCTTTCCCGTCTGTTGGGCATGATGGTTTCCACCTTCAGTTTTACACCATGGTCACGTCTGCATAGTCGGGAGCTTCAATGGCTTCTGTTGCCATTTCAACATGCGAATCAAGAGGTCTCTTCCCATCGCATCCGGCTACCTGAACCGGTTCTCCACTCCCTCCTCTGGTGGACTTCGCCTGCTTTATCCCGGGGATCTTCTTTCAGAGAACCTCAGAGACTCCAGCTTACTACGGATGTGAGTCTCTCCGGCTGGGGGGCACATCTTCAACGCCACATGGCCCAGGGTCGGTGGACCTCTCAGGAAGCTAGCCTCAGTATCAACTTGTTGGAATAGCGGGCCATTCGACTCGCTTTGTTGCATTTCCATGATTTAGTGATTGGTAGACATATCTTAGTTCTAACCGATAACACTACAGCTAAGGCCCACATAAATAGATTGGGGGGTACTAGGTCTCGTTCCCTGATGGACGAGGCCCGTCTGCTGGGCATATGGGCTGAGGAGCACCTGGCTTCCATCAGGGCAGATTACATTTCGGGATCTGACAACATCCAGGCTGATTCCCTCAGTCGTTCGCAGGTGGATCAGGGCGAGTGGTCTATTTCCCCGGAGCTCTTCCAAGACATCGTTTCGAGATTTGGATGTCCTGTTCTGGATTTGTTCACTTCTCGTATGAATCATCGTCTTCCCCGTTATTTTTCCAGGTTCCTGGACCTTCAGGCGGAAGCCACAGACGCCCTCCGCAGCCCTTGGCCACCTGGGCTCCTATATGCTTCCCCCCCCCTTCCGGTGATCCCCAGGGTCATAAGGAAATTACTTGAAGAACGGGCCCAGCTTCTCCTAGTAGCTCCATTCTGGCCCATGCGTCCCTGGTTTGCGGACTTGATGAACCTCTCGGTGGCTCTTCCTTGACAGATCCCTGTCTCCAAGGTTCTCTTGTCACAAGGGCCTCTCATCCACCCGGATCCGGGGTGGCTTCGCTTAACCATCTGGCGGTTGAGCGGTTCCTCCTGACGGAGGCCAGGATTCCCCCGGAGGTCATCTCCACGATTCAGGCTGCTCGCCGACCCTCTACAGTCCGAATTTATGAGGCCACATGGAGGTCCTTTGTCTCTTGGTGTTCTTCAGTTCCAGTGTTGCCTACTTCAACTACAATTATCCACATTTTGACCTTTCTTCAAGCTGGCCTTCACAAAGGACTTCGGCCCAACACGTTACGACACCAAGTGGCCGCCATTGCCTCTATTTTGTCTTGCGGCTCAAGGGATTCCATCTCACGTCATCCAATCATCACGAGTTTCCTTCAAGGAGCTACGAATTTATGGCCCCCTACAGTACATCGGTTTTCTACATGGAACCTGAATAAGGTCCTTAAAGCCCTCATGTCTCCTCCCTTCGAGCCTGTCCGTTCTGTTTCTTTGCGCTTCCTTTCTTTGAAGGTTGCATTCTTAGTGGCAATTACTTCCTCCCGCAGGATTTCAGAAATGGCAGCATTGTCCGTGCGGGCGGACTTATGCATCTTCCACAATGACAGGGTGGTACTCCGGCTAGACCCATCATTTGTTCCCAAAGTAAATTCACCCTTTCACAGAGCACAGGAGCTCGTTCTCCCTGACTTTTGTCCTCGCCCTTCTCATCGGCTGGAGAGAGCTTGGCACACGCTGGATGTATGCAGGGTGTTAAAGATTTATATAACCCGAACGGCTACTCACCGGAAGACGGAGGCCCTGTTTGTTGCTTTCCATCCGGCATCTCTTGGGGTCCGAGTATCGAGTGTGACTTTGGGCCGCTGGATTAGGGCCACGATTGCCTTGGCTTACCGTCAATCTGACTTTCCTCTTCCTCATCCCAGCACTGCACATTCAACAAGGAGCGCCTCGACGTCGGCCGCCTGGGCGACTCAGGCTCCACTCGAGGAAGTCTGTCGAGCGACCACATGGACTTCCATCACTCCCTTCGTCAGACATTACAGAGTGGACTCCTTCGCTTCCGCCGACGCTGCGTTCGGCAGAAGAGTGCTCCAGTCGGTCCATCTCGCTTAAAGGTTACCGGACCAGTACCTTCCCTCCCTGGTGACATCAAGCTTTGGTATGTCCCCACTCTGACTGACGTTTTTCCTCTTCGTGGGAGAATCGATGTTGGTCTTACCTGATACGTCCTTTCTCGACATGAGGAAAAACGTCAGTCAGCCCCACCCTTGGGTACGTTCCGGTGGTGGTTGTGGGGGGGTGATATTAATTTTCTATCGTTTCAGGAGGACATGTCACACGAGTCCATCGCTTCGCCTCAACGAAGAACTGGAGCAGCCTCGAGGGGCGGAGCTTTAGCTTGGATAGGACTATGTCATTGGCTGGATGGGACGTATCCCCACTCTGACTGACGTTTTTCCTCATGTCGAGAAAGACGTATCAGGTACGACCAACGTCCATTTTGGACCTTCACTCAGCCCATTTTCGGTCTCCACATGTCCCATTTTGGACCCATTCCAGGGGCAGGGCATGCGGAAACCAAAAATGGGGTAAGCGGAGGCCCAAAACAGGACGTGCAGAGGCCGAAAATGAGGCACGTAGAGGCGGCGATAGGCAGCACTGGTGATGGACGGTGGCGATGGGCTGTGGTGATCCCCGGCGCATGGAACAGCTGATCGGCGGTATTCCAGGAGGCAGATCCAACTGCCAATCAGCTGCTCGTGCTAAGTCAGGCTGTGCTGAAGCTGACCAGCTGTTTGCTGTTTGCTGCAAGGATGCAAATTGCTGGGAGGCAGAGGCAGATTTTTTTTCTTTTTTTCCTCCCCAAAAGCTAGGTGGGTCTTATAGTCTGAAGCGTCTTATAGTCTGAAAAATACGGTAGTTTAAGAATGTGTCTTGTGCTTTTTTCCTGTTGTGATTTATTAAATTGCTTTATCATCATTTGATTAGTTCTAAGTCCAGATTTCATATCATTCAGTGTTACCATTATTTCATCTCTATTTTTTTTTAACCACTCTCTTAAATAGCTTGCTCTCTGTACTTCTATACAACCGTATCGTTCTTCATTTCTCCATCTTCAACTCCATAGCTATTACACTATTATGCCTTCTTTTCAACATAAAATCCCTCTTTCCTGTCTTATTTTTCCTTGCTGGTGAATTTTAAAATAGACTAAAACATAGTCGTTCCTCTCTTGGCCATAAGACAGTAATAAAAATATATCCATTGCAATAATATTTTTATTAGAACAATAAAATTCAATAATAGTTGCAGATGTTTGAGTTCATTTGCTCTTTTATGAAATATTCTGATCAAAGCAAGAAAAAGAGATATTTTGAGCTGTATCAGTTTTCTCAAAAATCTTAGAAATCTTATCTGTTCTTTTCTCCAGGGCAAGAAGCTCTACACTGTCCCAGACAAATGAGTGTCCAAATTTTGCTTGAAAACCTCCAATTATGGACCCGCCATAGGAGGAAGCAAGCTATTCTACTGCTTAAAAGTTCCCACTTTTAAGTCAGGAAATTCCTCCTTATTTTCCTCCTTAATTTGAGCTTGGATCTTTCTCTGTAAAGTTTACCTCCATTGGTTCTTGGCCTGCTATGAGAGCCAGTTTGGTATAATGGCTAAAATGCTGGCCTGGAAATCAGGAGACTGTTGAGTTCTAGCCTTCCCTTAGGCATGAAAGCTGGGTAGGTGACTCTGAACCAGCTCCTCCCACCCAGACCCACCCCACAGCCAAACCCACCTCACAGGGTTGTTGTGGGGAAATGGGAGAAGGAGAATTAGGTATGCTCACCATCTTCAGTTTTTTATAAAATGGTGGGATACGATACGAATCTAATAACACACCCTTTTCAAGTATCTGGACACTGCTACTATATCTCCTTAGCCTTCTCTTCTTTAGATTAAATATCAGTTTTTTAATCTTTTAAAATTAATCTAAATTCTTTAGATTAAATACCATTCTTCATAGGATTTAGCCTCTAAGGTTCTCAACATATTTTTAATTCTTCTCTGAATTTTGTGCAGTTTCTTAGCATCCTTATATCTTAGAACTGGAAACAATATTTTAGATGCAGTCTGTCTGTACAGCATAGAACAGAACTGTCACTTCTCATGATCTCAGTCTTGAACCTCTGTTGATGCAGCCTAAGATTTTGTTAGCTCTTTTGGCAGCTGCCTCACATTGCTAACTGTGTTTAATGTAATATAATGTAATGCTTACCAGAATATCCAGATCATTTTCATGAGTACTTCTTCTGATTCAGATACCTGTTTTGGATCAGTGTATCCACTTTTTTCCTACCTAAGTGCAGCATTTCATTTCTCCAAACAGCATTTTATTGGATGGGATCTACTGTTCATATTTTGAACCTTGAGCTGCTATTATAACATATCATTCATTCCCCTTCAGCTTTGTGACACCTGCAAACTTGATGGGTATTCCTTCTGCCTTCCTTTTTATCTCTACATATCTAAAAATGTTGCTTTGAATAACCTTAATTTTGGTTGGATACAGATAGGATATAGTATTGTAAAATAAGGGAAGAACTCTCTTATGGTTTGTAAAGTTCATCATTTCATTTGAATAAAATTTGCTTTTGGATTGGAAACATTATTTCATACCAGCTGCAGCATATAGAGGGAAATTTAAACTCAGAAAACAACTAAACACGGCCCAGAGCTATAAAGTTAAACTTTTTAAATTGGTATAATTAAACATTCTAAGAATTAAAAATTGATATTGGTTCATATGGATAATTTTAATATGCTTCCAAAGTTCTCTAATTTGACTTCTATTAACAAAGACTGCAAAAATGTGAAATCCCGAAATAATTAAAGACCATAGTACAATTGTTTGTGAAAACAATAAATAATGAAATTCCAAACCATTCTATAACTATGCCGAACACCTGAGGCTAAGAACTCAGGTATGTTAGTCTCTTGTATTTCCATACAAATGTGTGTTAGATCTGAGTTTGTTATTAATTTCCTGGAGGTACACTAAGTATTTAACCACAAATGAAGACATACTGTTTCAGTTTGTTAAGGACATTCTGTCCTTGAGTCTCTTGGATTTATTTTCTACCCTTTAACCCATAATATAGAACCAATTGATAGGATTGATAGGTTTTGTTTTGTTTTTGTCCTATGGCTTTTCTTCTTACCAAGATTTATTGCATTTGTCTGTAAATGCCCTTCAATTGTTATATGTGAAGCACAATGATTATATTTATATAGTTAGGAGTTCAGCTCAACTTGAAAACATCTTTCCAATAAAATTCAACTTTATATATATGACTGAAACAGCATCCAGATAAGATGGGACTGCTGTTTACACATATAATAGAGTAACTTGGGAACAGGTAGCAAATCAAAGGTCTTAGGTAAGTGGAAACTTCAGTATTGAGACAATTGTTAGAATGTCCATCCGGCATAGAAATGTTAATTTTATGGACAACCAAATAGCACAAATAGAAATAAATCTTTTCTAGAACATGTAAACTTAATTAAGTCTTGGAATTATTAAATTAAATAACATTTCAGCTTTATCATCTAGAGCAGGGGTGTCAAACTTGTGTCATGGCATTGTCACGTGACATATCGTGACTTTCCCTTTGCTAAATCGGGCGTGGGCATGGCCAGCATGTGACACATCCGACCCAAGGGCTGCGAGTTTGACAGCCCTGATCTAAACCATGTTGCTGAATTCATAAGAAAATAAGATTAGGGTTGTAGTCTTTGCTCTATAGCAAAGGACCTAAATGCTAAAGCAACTCAAGAAGAATTTTGGGGGGGGGGGAAACACCAGGAGCAATTTAAAATATTACCGTGTTTCCCCGAAAATAAGACCCTGTCTTATATTTTTTTGAACCCTGAAATAAGCGCTTGGCCTTATTGCCATGCGCTCAAAAGCCCAATTGGGCTTATTATCAGGAGATGGTTTATTTTGGGGAAAATGGTAGATGGAGACTGTTTGGCAGCATTTTCCATGTCAAATTGATATAATTGAATTTAATATTATAGGTTAAAAAATTAGTGATATCAGTTCTCAATACATTATTATATTTTATGGATAAATACAGCTTCTATATGTATAAATAAAATTTAAACATAAATTACAAAGAATTCATACATTTTTCTTACATATTTCTTATAAGTATATATAACTTTTGTGGCTTAGTGTGAGAACACAGAATTAATGAAGTCTAGACTGTTTATATAATTTATTTATTTATTTATTTATTAAATTTATATACCGCCCTATTCCTAAGGGACTCAGGGCGGTGAACAGCGAACGATAAAAATACATGTAATACAAACGTTAATAAAAAACCAATTAAAATATACTAAACACTCTGGTCCTAGATAATTCAAGACATCCCAGTTTAAAATAAAATCAAAAAGCAATATAAAAGGAAAGTTAGGCCAGGCCGGCCTGCTGAAACAGGAATGTTTTGAGGGCATGGCGGAAAGTGCGCAGATCCGGAATCTTCTGTATCTCTGGGGGGAGCTCGTTCCAGATGGTGGGTGCCCTCACAGAAAAGGCTCTCCCCCTGGGGGCTGCCAGTCGACACTGTTTGGCTGACAGCACCCTGAGAAGCCACTCTCTATGGGAGCGTACTGGGCGGTGAGAGGCTATTGGTGGCAGAAGGCGGTCTCGTAAGTACCCCGGTCCTAAGCCATGGAGCGCTTTAAAGGTGGTAACTAAGACCTTGAAGCGCACCCGGAAGACCACAGGGAGCCAGTGCAGCTCGTGTAGGAGGGGAGCCACATGGGAGCGCCATGCTGCTCCCATAACTACCCGCGCGGCCACATTCTGGACCAGCTGGAGCCTCCGGGTGCTCCTCAAGGGGAGCCCCATGTAGAGAGCATTACAGTAGTCCAGGCGTGAAGTGACGAGGGCATGAGTGACCTTATTTAACAAGTCCCAATCCAGAAAGGGGCGCAACTGGCGAATCAGGCGAACCTGATAAAAAGACCTCCCGGCCACAGTCGTCAAGTGTTCTTCTAAAGACAGCCGTGAGTCCAAGAGGATGCCTAAGTTGCGAACCCTCTCCGTGGGGGGCAATGACTCATCCCCAATAGTCAGTGATGGCACCAATTGACTATATCGGGACGTCGGAAACCACAGCCACTCGGTCTTGGATGGGTTGAGCCTGAGTCTGTTCCTCCCCATCCAGATCCGTATAGCCTCCAGGCACCGGAACATCACTTTAAGGGCATCATTGGGGTGGTCTGGGGTGGAGATGTAAAGCTGAGTATCATCAGCATACTGATGATACTTCACCCCAAAACCACGGATGATCTCACCCAGCGGCTTCACATAAATGTTGAACAGAAGGGGTGAGAGAACCGACCCCTGTGGCACCCCACATATAAGGGGCCTCGGGGTCGATCTCTGCCCCCCTGTCAACACAGACTGCGACCGATCAGAGAGAAAGGAGAACCACCGCTACACGGTGCCCCCCACCCCTAACTCTTCCAACCGGTGCAGCATGATACTATGGTCGATGGTATCAAAAGCTGCTGAGAGGTCTAATAGGACCAGGACAGAGGAACAACCCCTGTCCCGGGCCCTCCAGAGATCATCTACCAATGCGACCAATGCGTTTCTGTGCTGTATCCAAGCCTGAAGCCCGACTGGAACGGATCTAGATAAGCCGATTCATCCAAGTACTGAGGAAGCTGTCGCGCTACCACACTCTCAACAACCTTCGCAACGAAGCGAAGGTTGGAGACTGGACAGTAATTAGCCAACACTGCTGGGCCCAAGGAAGGCTTCTTGAGGAGAGGCCTCACCACCGCCTCCTTCAAGGCGGCAGGGAAGACACCCTCTCTCAAGGAAGCATTTATAATCCCCTGGAGCCAACCTCGTGTAACCTCCCGAGAGGCCAGCACCAGCCAGGAGGGACACGGGTCCAATAAACATGTGGCCGCGCTCAGTCTGCCCAGTATCTTGTCCACGTTTTCCGGAGTCACAGAATCAAACTCTTCCCAGTAATATTCTCAAGACTTGCCTCCATCCTCCCTCCCGAATCTACCCAGTCAGAGTCCAAATTTTCCCGAATCTGAGCGATTTTGTCATACAGATATTGTACAAAGTCCTCGGCTCTACCCTCCAATAATTGATATGTATCTAAATTATTATATATTTTTAGACCTAGATTTATAGAAAGGACTAAATTGATTAATTGCAAATGAAGGATCTGAACATTTAATATTTGGATTTATTAAATCCAGCTTGGTTTAAATCTTCTTAGGCTACTTTATTCTTACTCATGAACTAAAACAATCTGGACCAGTGTTTTTGAAACCAGTGTTTTTCAAACTTGGCAACCTGGCTGGGGAATTCTGGGAGTTGAAGTCCACATGTCTTAAATTTGCCAAGTTTGAAAAATACTGATCTAAACTTATCCATGTTTAGAGGCTTTACTTATCATAATATGTCCTATTTTTCAACAAGGCATCACCTGCATTTATATTACTCAATCACTTTTAAAGGACAACCAGAAAATTCAAATGCCAAAGCCTAGTTAAACGGTTGGTGAAAAAAATACAGTACTGTTTAAAGCAATCTGTTTCTAGTAATTTCAGTAGGAAAAAAAACTGTATACAATATTTATTTCATTTACTTGTCCTCATTGAACTTGGAGCCAAGTTAGAACAAGTGTTGAAAGTGTGATTGCAGTTAACTGAC
The DNA here is from genome assembly GCA_022577455.1 of Arizona elegans. Lineage (NCBI taxonomy): Eukaryota > Metazoa > Chordata > Lepidosauria > Squamata > Colubridae > Arizona > Arizona elegans. Next base: position 74,720,749 of record JAKOOJ010000007.1, read on the forward strand.
CTTTAAAAAATGTATGGATGACACATCTAACTAGAATTGCAGAAAATGGCAGTAAAGTTGCTGCATGCTTTAATAAAATCACTTTTAAGAGGGAAACTGCAAGTAATGCTAATAGCATCTTCCTGAATAAGTGTGATTCTGAGATTATATTGGATGTGTATGTTTGTGGAGAGGGAAGACAGAGGAGGGAGATACTAAATCTGATTCTAATTTGATTTTTTGCAGTTTTTTTAAAAAAATAGATATACAGAATATACATATACATCTTATAAATTATCTAATGTGATTTTGGTTAGTGGCATGAATATTTGCTCACAGGAATGCCAGTAACTATCTAATGAATGAAAATGAAGGGAATCTGTTTCATAAACTGACTTCTTAAAAAATATCACTTTATGGAATAATTAGATTCAGCAAAATATAGTGTGGTTTTAAAATCTAACATGGCTAATTAAAGAAGGTACCTTTACCATCTGCAAGTTAACTTTGCAATTAGATTATGTTAATATTGAATAAACAGAACAAGAGCAGTAGTAGGCTATATTTTTATTTTTTTTTAAATAATACATTTAAAAGCTGTATTTATTAGGGCACACTATAGAACCAAAAGGAAGGAATTAAATATGCCAGCCTCCCAGACTTTGTTGCTAATAATAGGAGTTTGTGTTTCACAAGGAGCATTGAGCAAATGAACTGCCTTGCATGTTATTGCCCTGGGGTTAAAGGGAAGCAAGGTCAACTTTGTTTTCCATTGGGATCATGGGTTCTTTTTAAAATTCCTTTAATGGTTTATAACAGCCTGCATCTAGTTCAAACTAGCACCAAAATAGCCTAGCAAAATAGTAATATAGACTTGTAAAAGCACTTTGTTTGTGCAGCTTGACTCAGGAATTCACAGGCCAACATAATTAATGATAAAGTCTAAAAGAAGATTAAAGTAATTCTCAATAAAATTCATTTCAGACTCTGTATTTAAGTCTCTTGTTTTGAAGAAATCCTGAGCACTATCTCAACTGTTACAGGTAGTCGTCAATTTATAACAGTTCCTTTACCATTCAATGTCTCACTTAACAACATAAAGTTTGGGCTCAATTGTGGTTGTAAGTCGAGGACTACCTGTATAACTTTCCTGATATTTTACACACATAGGGATACTCCATATACATTTTATACAGGCAGCTGTGTATTATACCATTGGTGAACTGCAGCTGGTGTATATATAATAGTATATTAATTAATTTATTTATTTACTTATTAGATTTATATTGCCACCTATTTGCCCATAGTGACTCAAGGCGGCTTCCAGAATATAAAAAAACACATTTAAAAAACAGTAAAACTCATAAAAAATCAAATAAATTAATGCCACCTCCCGCCCCAGCGACAGCCGATCACACAAGCCATTTAATGGGCTCTATCCCGCTCTGGGTTTCACAGTCCCGCTGGCAGAACCAGATCCTCAGCGCTTTCCAGAAGAGAATTAGGGTGGGGGCCATTCTAATCTCGGGGGGGGAGATGTTCCAGAGAGATGGAGCCACCACGGAGAAGGCCCTTCTTCTAGGTCCCACCAGGTATACATCTCCCTGTAATGTTGTTATGTATGTAATGGTGTATATATAATGTAGTTATGGATATGATTTAGGTATACTAGCAAACAGTTCTTTAAATACATTCTGCATCTCAGATTTTTTGAACAAGTCTTACAAAAATAAAGATGAAGGATTGTAAAAGAACAAATTAATCATCCAGTAATAACATTAAGTGGTAGCAGTCTAGTAAATTACAGAAGTCATCACAAAATGTAATAAAATTAGTCTAAATAAAAGCTTTACATTATGGAAAAGCGGCAGCAACATATTTTCTGTACTTTCTTTAAAAAGGTATAATATGTATGTATTTCACTTTTCTGTTTGGTCAGTTTTTTAATAAAACAGATTCTTTTGAATCTGTGTGTGTGTGTGTGTGTGTGTGTGTGTGTATGAAAGGCCCCATGATTTTTCTGTGGCTCTCTTCATCTGAACTTTACTCAGAGTAGGCTGATGGCAGACCAGTGTGGAGCTCTTTGCCCAAAATTATTTGACTTCAAAGTGCTGTTAAATACAACTACACTGTCAAGTGTAAGAGTACTAGGGCAATTTCAGTTGTATTCTCTGAAAGTTAACTAATGTGACAATAATAGTGACAAATGCAACAGTAACCATAACAATAATTTGATATAATTATTATATAATTTTATAATTATATAAATATTATATAATTATAATTCAAGGTGTTATTTATCACCTTTAAAGCGCTCCATGGCTTAGGACCTGGGTACCTACGAGACTGTCTTTTGCCACCAATAGCCTCCCACCGACCAGTTCGTTCTCACAGGGAGGGACTACTCAGGGTACCGTCAGTCAAATTATGTCGACTGGCGACTCCCAGGGGGAGGGCCTTCTCTGTGAGGGCTCCAACCCTTTGGAATGAACTGCCCCCGGAGATACGGAATATCCCTGATCTCCATGTTGTCCGCCGTGCCCTCAAGACCCTCATGTTCCAACAGGCGGGGCTAAACATACGAACATGTGAATGATTTTTTAAATGTGATCTAATTCTGGGTTTTATTTAATTGACCAAACTAAGTAATAATTTTAATTAGCAATTTTATGTTTGTGTGCCTATATTTTTCTTGACTGTACACCGCCTTGAGTCCTACACGAGAAAGGCAGTATAGAAATATAATAAATAAATAAATAAATAATTATTAATTTCTATTCTGTTCTAGGATGGAGTAAAATGTATTGTAAAATCTTGCAAAGATTGCAATGGAAACTGAATAGGAAAGGAATTCTGTAACCTGGTTTTTTTTCCCCTTGTTGTTACTAAGTTTGCAAAACAACTGATAAGTAATCTTTCAAGAAATAAAAATATTTCATTTTCTCTTCTGTTTTCTTTATCTTTCTGCATGATATTACAGTATATTGAATAGCACTGGTTCAAGTTCCTTACCACTTTGTAAGAAGTTACAGGAAAGCAAATGGGAGGAGCTGTAAACAGATTTACATATTGCATGACATTGCTGATGTGTTCTCTGTCTCGAGGGTCCTAGGCTGTGAAAGCAGTGTTCTCAACAGAGCTCTGACTTCTACAGACTGCACACGATGAGGGAAAGTAAAGTTGTAAATGAAGAGGATATGTTTCCTTTAAAGCTCGATGTGTGCTTTCCTTCTGCTGTGCGTTAAGCGTAACATTTAACAGTCTTTTCCAAATAGAACAGTTTTTTTCGCACATTTTGTATAACAGTATTTCCTGATGGATTTTTCAAAGAGAGATTTTTGTCCCGTGTTTCTCATCATAAATTCACACTGTTTCTGTTGTTCTCACAAGGAGTGTGTTAAAGAGGTAAGAATTTCAATCACACAGATACATATTTAAATCGGACTCTACTTGAACAATTATCAGATTATATATATACTTAATAATGTCAAGGCTTAATTTTAAGATTTAGTGTTTGTATATGGATAGGAATGTTCTTATGTAGGCAGACTAATTTCATAAAGATGTTAAGACTTACGTTTTGTGAAGATCTGGTTAATTTGGTATGTTACGTTCATGTTGGAGTGTAATAGAAAGCCTTTAATGTTTGAAGCTACAAGAATATATAATTACCATCATCTGTACTTTTCTAGCTGTTTGATCTAACTGGATTGTTCAGAATATTGGTTCTTCTACACTGAAGGTTGTTAACCTAGGATTAAAGTTAAGTTGCAATTTGTGTAGATACAATGGATTCTAGGACAACTCATATATCATGTGAGGCAGGTATGGTTAAATTCTAACTATAACTATGTGCAATAGAAAGATTCATCTTGTGCAAAAAAAAAAAAAAGATCAGAATACCTGCTAATGCCCATGTTAAATATGTAGAAGACATTTTACTGCAGAATGAATTTTCTGTTTTGTTGATCTGGTAGGAGCTCATTTTGATTGCAGATAAAACAATTTATCTGTAAGCATACTATAAACAGTTATGAAAAAAGTTTTGAATGTATTGCAGAAAAATACATCCACCAGTCTTCAACACATTCAATGGGGAAGTTAAGACCTATCCAAGAGAGAAATACTTTGATCATTATAATTTTTTAAAATAAACAATTTAATGAACATCAAATAGAATTTTAAAGGTAACTGTCAGCTGACATGTTTGCAAGAACTGAACAAATGCAGTAGATGTTCAGTCTGGGAGATTATCATGTGAGAGAAAGTGTTGTCATAAAAAATTATATTTCTTAGATTTTTAATTTCATATCTATAGACAGACAGACAGACAGACAGACATAGATAGATGTTAGAAACTGGTTCGTATTGGAATTCCTTTGTCTTGTTCCAAGAATGCTGACTATAGATTTTTTTTAAAAAAAATCAGGGTTCTTATAGATGTGGATCTGTAAAGTGTGTGTGTGGAGGGGACATGGTGGTAAAGGGTTATTTATAGTGCCTCAATGCATGCCTGCATGCTTGCACATATCTTTTCATGAAATACTACACATTTCCTTTTGTTAAACCTGAAAAGGTGGACTGGTATATTTCTGGTATTGCCTATTTGAAAGAGTGATATGCTTATCTCATCTATTTCAGCCTACATCTGTGTATGTTAATCCTTGAATCTTACTAACAGTGTAAACAAATCATTGATTTATATCAACTGAATCTAGATAAATAAGTAAAGGAATTGGTGGAATATGAGTTAACTGAAATTCACAAAGATATCTAATAAGACTCGGAGGCTGGTACTCGTTTGAATAAAATGAGTAGTTTGGAGGACTATGGGGAAGATGGTTGAATGAAGATTAGATGGTAATTTGTTTACAGTTCAGCCAGATCTGACCTTCATGATACAATGGATTTCACCAGGACTGTCTATCAATAATGGCTTCTTGAGTTCTAGTAAGCTAAGGTCATGCTTATGCCATTAGTAATTGTACTTAGCCATCTTGCTTTCTCTTGTGGGGGTTTTTTTTTTATTGCCCTCAATTTTTCCAAACAAGGAAATCTTCTCTAGTGACTCTTTGCATGGCGTATGCAAAATATGTAAAACTTAACTTCATTATTTATGTGTCTAGTGAGCACAATACTTGGGTATCTAGTGGTTTTTACTTCATCTGGTATTAGATTATATATACTTTTGTAATACAAGTTATTCTTGAACAATAGTAACTTAAATAATTTTCAGAAAATTATCTGAACTTTGCTGTGCAACTTTGTTTATATACTAAACATTTTTTTAACTTGAAACACTCAGTTCAAAATATTCTTTTCTGTTGCTGGGTAATCTTTGAGAGATATAAAATTTTCATATTCTATATATGTATGTGGTTTTGAATGTTATATCTTTCAACTGGGTCTGTGTTTTTCACTTGTTAGAAACTTTTTAATAGATGATTAAACATGGAAAATGTAAATAAATAAAAACCATGTTAGAAAATAAATTCTCCATTCACTGACAGGATGAAAGAATGGTTCTTGTGTGATGGCACATGTTATGTGTGTAGAGGCACCTTTTGAGAGCATGGAGAAATGACCATATTATTTTAGTAATATAGTATGTAGATTCAATGAATCAAAACTTGTTTACTATATTTTAATTGGGGAACAGCTTTAATTTTAATTACATTTGCGCATTTAATTCAAAAAATGTGCTATTGGTGTCTATGTTCTATAATGAATAAAATATATGGTCACAAGATAATAATGCCAATGGCCTTTGCTCTTTAATGAAACTAATGCTTTGGATTCAATTTGGAAGTGATTTTTTTTGGAACATTTGGGAATGTAACGTGTTATTAGTCTGCATTTCACTAAAGAAACTACCTCCATATCCAGAAGTGTGCAGCTGTAGGTGACAGCCTCATGATCCTGGAAGGTGACATGGTTGCTTTAATGATCCAGATGTCTGCCATGCTTGCATTCTGGATGATCCAAAATACTTCTTCTGAATGGAATCTGTATCATGAGCTGCTCTAGATGGTGCTAGCCTCCTGATGAAAGATAGGATGGTGATGATGATCGAAATGCCCTCTTCTTTGCTCCGGAAGCTCAACTGGGAGTTCAACTGAGGCTTGAGCCTGCCAATTTTCTGCCTGGTCACCTGTCCTCTCTTTGCTTGTGGGCCACATAAAAACAGTAGTGGCCTGGAATTGTCTCACCCATAAAAACAATTGTTATAAAAACAATTGCCTGTGAAAGTCTCCACTAGAAACTTTTAGAGGCAAAAAAAGTTCATTCAAAGATAGTTAGGGACATAAATAGAGTATAGCATAATAGGCAAGGGCTTGTTTTCCTGAAAAGAACTAACTAGCTGCCATTTTTGGGACCAGGGATTCCAGGAGATGGGTAGGTAGGTAGGTAGGTAGATAGTTGGATGGGTGGGTGGATAGATGGATAAGATAGGATAGGATAAGATAAGATAAGGATATATAAAGATAACTAATATATGATCATGACTTTCTTTGTTTGGTGTTACTTCTTTGTTTCAGGGAGTCAAGCCAGCCAGCTTTGATAAAGTAGCTATTCCTGAAGTGAAAGAAATAATTGAGGGATGCATTCGTCAAAATAAAGATGAAAGGTAAATGTTCTTCTGCTTGGATTGAGCAGTAGAAATGGGCTGCATTGACAGTTTTGATTGAAAATCTTTCAGATAATCTGTAATGCATCACTACTCTAGTACAAACGTTGGCAAATTCTTTCAGTAAAGGGCGAAATCCCACCTCTCTGTGTCTGCAGGCTTAGTGCAGCTTCCATTGGGATGGTGCCAGGCTGCAAGCAAGGAATCTTCTGAGAGGTGTCCACCTAGTATGCCCTGGTATTCAGCCCTGTCCCTTGCCTTGGGAACCCAGCTAAAACTCTAACCTGGCAATCTCCATCTGTCTATCTGTTCTTTCTTAGCATATCGGCTGTACAAAAACAGGCAGTAGGCTGTATTTGTTCACAGGTCCTAGTTTATTGACTGCTTCTTTAATGTGTAATATATGAATGTGGTACTGATTTTGCACACATTAACATTTCTTTCAATCAAGGTCATAGTCTTTTTTCAAGTTGCACTAATTACTTTCTTTGTAGAAAAGGCATAACTTTCCAATTTGTCCTCTTGTTTAAAGAATGGATAAAGCATTAAAATGTATTGACAGCATTTCGTTTATTTATTAAGTAAAGATCTATTGCCTCATCCATTGGCTATAGTATTGTATCATAATGGTGTTTCCTTCAGTTCTTTAAAAAAATAAGTGCTTCCTTTCTTTGGAGGACAAAGTGGCATGAATGCAATTTGTCTTTGCATAAGAATTAAGGTTTTATTTGGGAGGAAAATATGTTTGGTTCAAATGATAAAGTTTGAATAATCTTTGTATTTAGTTGCACTGCTTCTGTGTCCCTAAATCTCTTATCTCACTGATGGATCCCCTAAATTGTAACTTGTTCTCTTCTTTCTAAAATTATCAGATATGCTATCAAGGACCTTCTGAATCATGCATTCTTCCAGGAAGAAACTGGTGTGCGTGTAGAATTAGCAGAAGAAGATGATGGAGAGAAAATTGCTATTAAGCTCTGGTTACGAATTGAAGACATCAAAAAGTTAAAAGGAAAATACAAGGATAATGAAGCAATAGAATTTTCATTTGACTTGGAAAGAGATGTTCCGGAGGATGTAGCACAAGAAATGGTGAGCAATAAAGGATTAAGCATCTGTCTCTAAATATAGATTTTTGAGTTTTGGATACAGTTTGGTCCGTTTGTATTTTGATAACTGTACAAAACTCAATACTTTAAAAGGAAGTGATAACAAAGCTTTAATTCATGAGTGAATTATGCACAAAAATTCTTAACTAAACCCATGTCTCTCCATTTAATACAAGAATATTGTAAATAGGCAAATAACAATACAGTTTGGCAAAACTTTGAAGTAAATACTAAATATTTACATTAGCCAAGACCAGCCACATTTCTTAAAAGTGATTTTTTCCATTTTGTACATTGCCCAGTTCTGGTGTATATTTAATACAGTACTCCGATACGGTTAACATGTATTCAGGTATAATATTATGATATCCTACTTAGTTAAAAGCAATCAAATCACTTGAACACTTGCTTTTTTAAAAATGCAGTTTAGAACGTTTCTTGTCATGTTCCAGCAGAACTTTAAGCAAAATATTTTTATTTTTTTCTCCACTGGATAAAATTAATTAGCAAACTTTTTTGCCATCAATCTGAGACAGATGTTTCTAGATGTAATTTCTAAAGTTAACATACATAAAATATTTGACATTTTAAAAAAAATTTCCAAAGCAAATCCATCTGGATGGGGAGGAACAGGCTCAAATTCAACCCTTCCAAGACTGAGTGGCTGTGGCTCCCGGCATCCCAATATAGTCAGTTGACTCCATCACTGACTATTGGGGGCGAGTCTTTGGCCCCCACTGAAAGGGCTCGCAATCTGGGACTCCTCCTGGATAGGCAGCTGTCTTTGGAGGAACATCTGACGGCTGTTACCAGGGGAACCTTTTATCAGGTTCGCCTGATTCGCCAGTTGCGGCCCTTTCTTGATCGGGATTCCTTGTGCACAGTCACTCACGCCCTCGTCACCTCTCGCCTTGACTACTGCAATGCTCTCTACATGGGGCTCTCCTTGAAGAGCACCCGGAGGCTCCAGCTGGTCCAGAATGCAGCAGCGCGGGTAGTGACGGGAGCAACATGGCGCTCCCATGTAACACCGCTCCTGCGCGAGCTGCACTGGCTCCCAGTGGTCTTCCCGGTGCGCTTCAAGGTGTTGGTTATCACCTTTAAAGCGCTCCATGGCATAGGGCCTAGCTATCTGCGAGACCGCCTGCTGCTACCGACGGCCTCCCATCGACCTGTGCGCTCCCACAGAGAGGGCCCCCTCAGGGTGCCATCAGCCAAACAATGTAGGCTGGTGGCCCCCAGGGGGAGGGCCTTCTCTGTGGGGGCACCTACCCTCTGGAATCAGTTGCCCCCCGGAGATAAGGAGAATCCATGACCTCAATGCCTTCCGTCGTTCCCTGAAAACCCATCTTTTCCAGCAAGCCGGGTTGGCTTAAGAAGAAATTTTTAAATTCTTTTAATTAGTTTATGATTTTTTTAACTTTAGGGCCAAAATTTATATATATTTTTAAATGTTTTAGTATTTGTATTCTATGTTTTTTATCTTGGCTGTACACCGCCCTGAGTCCTCAGGGAGAAAGGCGGTATATAAATTGGAAATTAAATTAAATTAAATTAAAAATCTCAAAATGCTTTGAAGAGCAGGAGGTATTAAACAACAAATATACATATAAACAATGTAATAAACCTTTCATTTCATGGAGGTTCTCAATCATCCAGGTCATGGTTGTCATGGTTGTTTTCCAAAAAGCAACTGGACTATTTTGGTTTTTTTCTTTGAAAATGTTTCCCCTTCTCATCCAAGAAGCTTCTTCAGTTGTAACTAACTGACTCAGAGAGTAACAATCAACCCTCAGAAATCTAATTTTATTTAATTTTTTTTATTATTATTTATTGGTTCGATTTATATGCCACCCTTCTCCGGAGACTCAGGGCGGCTTACAATGCGTTAAGCAATAGCCTTCATACTTTTGTATATACCTGCTTAGTAGGGCTTTCGGCCCCCCCAAGCGGTGTTCTTTTTTATACAAAGCTTATTGCCCCCACAATCCGGGTCCTCATTTTACCTACCTCAAAAGGATGGAAGGCTGAGTCAACCTTGATGACCAGATGTCTGCAAAGAATATAAATCTCTCCATTCCCCACTAGTCAATTAGAACTGAGCAAGTTTCTTGGATGAGTTGCCTTTTGGAAAAAGCACATTTAGGACTTCCATTTCAAAATTATGAATAGAAATCATTACTTGAAACAATAACTGATTGAATAGACACCAACACCAACATTTAATTAAAAGTGAATTGAAACAGTCAAGTCTTAAAAGCATCCTGGTTTGAGTTTACTTTATGACTTTAGTGTAGGTTACCTATTAATAAAACAGAAGACACTGCATCTAGATTTTCCTTCCATTCCAGATAGCTGTGGATCAGCTGTCCTATGAGAGTGAACAATAGTAGCTATACTATTATAGTTGCAGAAGCGAGTTATTTCCTTGATAAGATCTCATAATATTTTGGGAGAATACTATGATGAATAATTTTTAAACCAAATATTTTCTTCTAATATTCTTGTAATAGTGAATGTTACTTTAAAACTGACAAGCTTATTGTTTCATTTTTGTTGTGTCATTCTAGAAATGGCTGTCTTGGTGTAGTTAATACCATGCATTTCTGTTTTGTGTGCCTTTTTATACCCTGTTTTCCTCAAAATATGACATCCCCTGATAATAAGCCTAATCAGGCTTTTGAGCGCATGGCAATAAGGCCCAGCGCTTATTTCAGGGTTCAAAAAAAATATAAGACAGGGTCTTATTTTCGGGAAAACACGGTAGTTATTCTTTTTCATTGTCAATGTTTTTATACATTATTTTTTTTAATTGATTTCTATACGCTGCCCAGAGTCACTTTCATGTGAGATGGGTGGCTATATAGATGTGATAAATAAATGTATTTATTGTAATTCACCATTTTCTAATAGTATGAACTGTTTTTGTTTCAGGTTGAATCTGGATATGTCTGCGAAGGAGATCACAAAACAATGGCTAAAGCTATAAAGGATAGGGTATCTTTGATTAAGCGAAAGAGAGAGCAGCGTCAGTTGGTGAGGGAAGAACAGGAGAAAAGAAAGCAAGAAGAAGTCAATCAGAAGCAGCAGGCAGAACAGAAAACACAAGCAGGGGCTGCCCAGCAAGGAACAAAACAGGCTGTGCCTACTACTAGTGTCACTGCCATTCCCACCACTTCAACTTCTGTTTCTACCCAAGTAGAACCTGAGGAGCCCGAGGCAGATCAGCACCAACAGGTTCAGTTCCAGCAACCCAGTGTTTCTGTACTATGTAAGTACTTTCTATATGTGTCACCCAACTTCCATTTTTTTCCACTCTTGGATAGCGGAAGCTATGCTGTCATTAGAGATTAATGATAAATTTTTTGTAACTATGGATGCAGTTTCTACCTTGCTGTTATGTTCAGAAATAGACACTGGTTCCTGCAGGGACAAAGTAGTTGCAACAGAAGCCAAATCATCATTGCTAGTTTCATATCTAGCAGAGAGGACCATACATTGGCAGAATTGGTTGCTGCCATTGTCATCTAATCACAGTGGAGAAGCCACTCTTTTTCTCCATCTCACCTCCTCCTTGCTATCATTAACATTATTATTCAACTCCAATAGTCACACAAATTGTGATGTCATCAGACTGGGCGGGATCGAATTTCTTCTATTTAGAAGAGAACTTTTTTAAAAAAAACATTCAATGGTTCAAAAGACACTTTTTTCCCCTTGGGGAAAACATGCTATCACTCTACTACCTACATTACCAAGTAGTCCAGGTACATTGTCAGTAAATAAAGAAAGGCTGGCTAGGAGGAGACTTACCAAGGTAACTTGTGATCTTTCCTTCTGACATTGCTTCTGGGAAGCCAGCAGAGAAGGTCACAAAAGGCGATAACATGACCACAGATGCTACAATTGGCTGGAAGTGCAAACTGGTTGCCAAGTGCCCCAATTTTGTTCTGCAGGAATTTCAAAGACTGGTCATAATTCCCCTCTTCAGCACTGTCCTATTCTTCACAAGATGAAGCTACTAAATTATTTTCCAATGCAACCAAATACAGAATATATCACTGTCTTACCAGTATATAAAAAGAAAGCCGTAGCATGTGGCATATGAGTCTAAATGAATCTAAAGCATTTGTGACTGCCACTGCCATCCTAGCATCATTGGTTAGAATCAGATCCTAAAAAATCTCCCAAGATGGGGCTGCATCTGAGTCCAGGTTAAGGATTAATCTCTAGACTGACTGTTTGCCTCTCCCCAAAATTACTTTCTAACCTCACTTCAAGAGATAGTCAGCTTCCTTGATCCATATATCCAGAGAACCAACCTAATCTACTACTGTCTGGAACTTATTTACATGTAATCCTCGATTTATGGCTACAATTCAGTTTAAAATTTTTGTTGCTAAGTGAGACAGTTGTTAAATGAATTTTGCCCCATTTTACGACCTTTCTTGTCACAGTTAATAACATAGTTGTTAAGTGAATCTGGCTTTCCCATTGGCTTTGCTTATCAGAAGGTCACAAAAGGCCACCTTCACATGATTCCAGGACACTGCAACCATCAAAAATACATGCCGGTTGCCAAACTTCTGAATTACCGTGACCGTGAGGATGCTGCAATGCTCATAAGTATGAAAAATGGCCATGGGTCACTTTTTTTCAGTGCTGTTGTAACTTCAAACGGTCAGTAAATGAACTGTTATAAATCGGAAATACCTGTATTTGTTTGACAGATCAAATATAAATGGGAAATTGTAGTACAATATAAGACAACAAAACAATATATGAAATTTGCATATTAGGATAGAAGTAATTGACTTTTTAAAAATATTTCATTGCTTTTCTGTATCTGTTCTATCTGCATTGTCTTTACAGATGTTATAATGCTGTTTCCCTTCTGCCTGAAATGCTTTAAATTTCGTTTCTGAGATCTTTGTATTTTTTTGGCTTTAACTTATCTTCTTGGCAATTTCCACCTCCAGTGTACTTTTTTATGTTTCTTGATCTCTGGCAGTTGATTTTCACATCCATCCTTAACAGTGTATCTAAAAATCATGTGTATATTGTGTTTTACAGCTGATGGCACAGTTGACAGTGGCCAGGGTTCATCTCTCTTTAGTGAATCATGTTTGAGTAGCCAACAGACGGCTTCCTTTACTACCCAGCATGAACAGACTCTTCCAACACTTCCAGCCTCAGGATATTCAGTTCCTGTTGGCCAGCCGCAGTCACAACAGCCTGGAGGATACCAGACCTCGACAGTGGTAAGCACAAAATTAAGCAGAATGGCAAGAACCCTAGAATCTTGTTCTATTTTCCTGGATGGGTTTAGACCTTAAGTTTTCAGTCTGAGGTTGATCATAGGTAATTATAGAAAACTATGTGTGCAAGCATGTTGCTTGCCTTTCTCTAATATTGCTTTAAAATAGGAAAATTCTGAAAATAAGCATAGTGAACTGAATGTGAAACATTTGCTTACTGGCAATAAAGGGACACACAGAGGTATTTAAAGCTGTAGTTTCAAGCATTGTTGAATTGTGGGTGGAATAAAAATCATGGGATGGAGTTTCTGACTAAATGATGACATTTATAAAACACGTGTTTTGTGAATGTGTTGCAAGTTTTTAATTGCAGCTAAACAAGGTAAGAAGTATTAACCATTATAGAATGCTGCATGTAACCACTTCAGTTTTAAGTGAACCTTATGTCTCCATTTATTTATAGCTCCCTTTTAATTGCTTATGGGCACAGTTATCTTTCCCACTTCATGTGTTCATTTGTGTTACCCTATAATTTGTATCTTTCTCTGCTGGGTTTTCAGAGCTGACATTGGGGGTCTTCTAGAAGATCTCACCTATTCTATTCATTATACTTTTTTATGAAAAAATGCTACTTGTGGAGTCTGAACTGACACAAATTATAACTGATTGTAGAATCTGACCCATAGCCAAAGATGGCAACATTTGGATAATCATATATTCATTGATATTATATTGATGAAGGTAGTTAGTCTTCTTTTCTACAAGAGAAACATTGCCATACATTTCAAATGCACTTATGAAGCTTTGTGCCCTTTTAATCCAAATGCAACATTTTAGTTTTAAGTTTGGCATACATAATTTTAGTTCCTCTCAAAAATATTGTTTAAACAATAACCCATTAAACAGTCTTCACATGCCTTGCTTCAAGGTTCAGTAATATAAATAATACTAAGGATATGTTAATAGTTCTTCTGAAGAGGCCAGTTTCAAATGACAAACAGATTTCCAGGGGGAAAAACATAATTCTGTCTGTTTTGGAAGTTACAATTTTGAGGGAATTTCAGTGGAAAGATGACTTGGGAAGAAAATGATTAAAAAGCCTTAAAAAATGTTTGGCGAGAAGAAAAAATACTGGCTTCTGGAAGAGCTACTGCATGACCTTTTTAAAACTCTAAGTTGGTTCTATCAACAAAATAAGTAAATTATCATCTACCTTGGGAATGTAAACAGATTATAGAATCTTTATTTGTAATGAACTCTTCTACCATATTGTTCATTTGTCAAATTTCTTTGTAATTTTAAAAGTCTGAACATGTGCAGGTTATAATGTGAATCGTTATTTTGTATCATATAATTCTTAGCTGAATAAAGTTGTAGAGAGATCCTGGCAAGGCATTATTTAGGAGGCCATTCCAGTTCGAAAAGAATCAACTAAAGTGAAGAAAAGTGCAATTTTTTGGGGGGGGAGGGGAGAGGAGAGAGATAACTAGAGACAGTTATATTAACATTTAATTGTTAACACTTGGAAGATAGAGCTCTTCTTCATTAAGAGCTTGTTTTCTATGCCTAAATGCAGAGGTCTTCAAAGTTGGCAGCTTTAAGATTTGTGGACTTCAACTCCCAGAATTCTGGGAGTTGAAGTTCACAAGTCTTAAAGTTGCCAACTTTGAAGACCTCTGCTCTAATGGATCCCTTAAACACAACATCCTAATGGAGACCTGAACTTGGAGCAGATGCTTCTTTTCTACATATACTGTTTGCTACCTATTTTGTAGTAGATTTAGTTTTAGTGGAATTTAATAGTCAGAGGAAAACCTGAAGGCCTCTAAGATGCACATATTAATTTTGTGTGGATTTCTGTCAAGTTTCTTCGTAACCCTGTTTGTTATAATCAGTATCAGTCTTCTGCCATGATTATCTCCCTGAGTTTCAGCTCATTAGTCATGTCATTTATGCTCATTTCTTTGTGTTTTTTTTTTTAGCCTCAACATGGCTGTAGCATGTCAGTTTGTGCTTCCACTCTTTCCTCCTCCCTTCCCATCCCGGTCCCTCCCAGTGCTCCTTCCACCCTGCCATTAGCGTTGTCTGCACCTTTTTCTTCTTCCTATCCTCGGACTACCGCGCAGGAAACTTTTGGTGAAAAGCTTTCCAAAGCCCTGGAGTGTGTCCTACCCATGCATATCACCTCTCCACGCAACCAACGGCGCTCCAGCCTGCCTTCCCTCTTTGTCAGCCCTGTATGTCACTCTCCTGACACATTAAGATAAGTTACCACTAAATACATCCTGGCTTCAGTATTGGATTAGGATGGAAAAGGCACCATGGTTACTCTGTGCTATAGGAAAGCTAATTCCTCTCCTTCCTGAAGTTAGAAATTAATTTGATCAAAGCTTTGGGAAAACGCTTCAATGTATCACATAAATTATAGGAGCAATCTGAAAATTATTGTATTATTTCAAAAACATTTGAATGTTTTCTCAGTTTGGATAATAATTATAAAGTTAAACACTACGGTTGATTCTCATTATTTGTGGATTCCATAATTGCAACTTTGCTTACTTGTTAAAATTTATTTGTAGTTGCAAAATCAATAATTGGGCCCTTTTGTGGTGATTCATGGACATACAGAACAGTGAAAAATTTGAGTCACCCAATGCAGACTTTTCAGGATGTGCTAATTCTGTATTTGTGGTGACTTTGTACAGCATAACTTCTGCAGACAATGAGGATCCTCTGTGTGCCAGGTTTTCTGGCAATCATATGTCCAACTTTTCTTGGCATAGTATGAAATGGTTTATCATTCCTTTTTCCAGGATTTTTTAAAAATATCCCTGCAGTCCTGGATTTCCTAGCAGCTTCTATTTAAGCACTAACCATGGATAGTACAACTTAACATTTTCTCAGAATTGGCCTCAGTCAATTGGGTGCTTCTATCTGATATATGTTAGTAATCCTGAAAGTAGCATTTATTTATTGTTAATCAATAATTTACAGTACATGGCTGCCCATCTCAAACAAATGACTTTCAGTGACTAACAATAACAATAAAATAGCAAAAAACTCCAGATAATTTGCTGCCAAGTATTAAAAAGAAAATAAAACAAAATGTCAATAGAAATACAAGATTTCAGCAAGATTACAAAATTAATTCACAGGGTCCAGCAGACTTAACTGTTACATAAGTTTGTCTGGTGGTGTATATATGTGTACTGTATGTGTGTATGTTCCTTTTCCTAAAATGGATTTTTAAAAATACATTTTTATTAAATTTCATTGTAAGATAAAAATGTAGGAGAAACAAAAATTAGAAAAATAAGAAAAGACAGTAGAATGAAAGAGAGAGAGAAATAACTTCCAACTTTCTTCGGTACAGTACATTGCAAAAATAATACATCATCAACCTTTTGCTTCATATTTCACATTTCAAGCCATTTCTTTAATTACAAAATCATTCTAATCATCAAAATCTAAAATCAATTTTTTTTTCCAGTTTCAAGCAAGATACTTGGATTTTTTTTATTATTAAATCAATTGGGGGAGCAATTAAAATATTCAAAATTCACAAAGGAAATGGAAAATAATAAATATTAACCCTATAGGATCTATAACAAATAGGATCTATAACCAAATATTGTACCATATTATTAATCCTCTGATGCATGATGATTTTTTAAATCAAACAATACTTCATTTTAAACTTACTTGCACTGAAATATATTTGCTATAATAATTTACTGACTGCGTGGATAACTTTAGGGACCATTTGCTTTAATTGCCTGAATAACTTTCATCTGTAACCTGTTGAGTCTTGGGTGCTGTCTGAGCTTGGCTGTTTGCAGACATTTTGGTACTAGACAAGATAATACCTTCAGTGCTTTTATCTGTCAACTTGATGATTTCTCTGCTCACACCTAACTTCCAAGTCATTTATGAAGAAGATAAAATCATGTATGTATTTGGCTAGACAAAGTAGTAAAGGCAATGGAAAGAAGGCAGAAACAATTTTTAAGCTTCATCTGTTCAGGAAGCAACTGTTTGCTCTACTATCATGGGGGCTAAAGAAAATTATTCTCAAGACTCACATTTATGGATTTCAGGAAGGGTAGAAGTTTTCTCTTCCTTAAGCCTTTGTGCCATATTGGGCCCCAGGGGTACTCCCAGTATTTTATGTACTGGGTGTTTTTAATTTTAGTTAAGAACAGTAATGGATTTCTTGTTTAATCTCTGGGTAGCAACTGGAGATAAAAGTAAAGTGCTTGTGATTCAAGGTCAACATCTTGCAACTACATGCATATATTTTCTTGGTGACATACAGAAGTGATTGCAATTATTTTTTTTTTTAGATAAGGAGAGGAAATTAGAATCACTTTCCTACAGTACAAGAAAACATTTTCCTCCATTCCCAAAGGGATATGTAAGAGTTGTCACTCCACATTTTTTTCTATGTCATAGGAGAATTTGCTGCTGCTTTTCCAGAACAATTGGAATTTTGATACATGTTCTCAATTGACCCCATTAGTATAAAGAAGAAAAACTGAGCATTTTAATCATATTGGAATGTGTTTAACAGAGCTTTATAAGAGATAACATACCCATTCTGGAATAATAAAGTGCAACACTTGACAAATGTAATCTCTTTGTTATAATTAGGTTTTGGGGGTGTGAAAACAATGAATAATTTCTAGGCTTGTTGCAGTTTAAAAGCAGATTCTCTTCCTATTTAGACAACTATTTCTCAGGAGGTGTATTGTATTGCAAAAAGAAAATGTATTGAGAAATGATAGTTTTGAAACAAATCTAACAAAATGTGTTTATCTTAATAAAAAAATGGTTGGAAAAACAGCTTCTAACAAAAGCAAATATTCCTATAGACAACAGTCTCTGCCATGGATGTATTTAATGGATTTGCATAACACTCAAAACATTTTGTGCGTTTAATATAACCTAAGTGTAGCCATTCTATAAGGTTACTAAAGAGAGCCATTTATTGAGCTGAAATGGTGATATGTTTCTGTAATGTCTGAACTACTTGTCTTGTTCATGTCAATACAGCCTCAGTCCATGATGCATCGGTATGGGGGAATCCCAGCATTCCTAGATTCCCAAGTAATTTTTTCTACCATTCATGAACGGTCAGGCTCTTTCTCACCACCACCCACCTGCCCTTTGGGGGTGTCCATTTCTCAACGGCGCAAAAGTACTTCTATCCTTGAAGCCCAAACTTGCCATTTCCAGCCCTTGTTCAAGACCAGTCAAAATCTACTTCTCCCTGGTGGTAGTCCAGCAATTTGGACACCAGAGACATTAGCGACAATGAGCACAACTGCTCATAACTCCACAAGAGAACACATTCAGGCTAACACTGTGTCGAACTTGACTCAAACCTTGAATGATTACAGACCTGGACAAGCAACTTCGGAAGATGCTACAAATTCGTTGACCCAAGAAGCATTATATTTAGTGGGCATGCACTATCAATCTCAATTACCTGAACACTACGAGACACTATCCTATAATGCTCAAGGAACTGAGCCAAACTTGCTGCAAGCTCCTGAAGCGAGAAGTGTACAAGGTGGCCCTCTTCAGAATTCTGCTTTTGAATATCAAACAGGGCAGACATTTTTGGCAAGACAAGTTCAAAATTTGAGATTGGATTCTGGAATGAATCCATTATTGCCAGTGTCTGGCATATCAGCCCCATTGAGCGCAGACACCATACAGATGAATTTTCATCCAGTCTTTGTTCCACATTCTGCACCTGCTATACTCTCTCACAATGGGGATGGTCAGACAAGTGTGTTTGAGTTCCATGTTCAAACTCCCAGTGTAACTGCAGGAGAAAGTACAACCTTATCTCAGTGTGTTTATAGAAATCGTCACACAGATTTTAACCAGGAGGAGTCTACCCAAAGAACTTTACAGCCTGTTCGTCTTCAGCCTGTAAAAGAGGAACAGAGTAACTATATGAGTTCTGAGTTCATGATGAGTAGAGGCAGTTCTGTTCTCCAGAGCTGGCTGGAAGGTAGCCCAGGGTATTCCAGTGACTCATCACAGTTAACTTCTTCCGATACTGGTGATTTTCTGTCGCCCCCTCCGACTGGGACATCTGTATCATATGCCACAGATTTCTCTTTTTCTGCTTCCCAAATGGCTCAGAAGGTATTGCCAGATTCACAGATCTTCATCCACTTTCCACAGGGAACTTCATCTGAACAGGCAGTCTCTGCATTGGTTTCAACAAGATCATCTGCATTCTATTCTCAGGTTACCAGTACAAATGATTCCAAATTTTCTTGGGTTTTTAGTGTTACTTGGCACTATAGTATAAGATTCCTTACATTCCTTTTTCCCTTCCCAAGATACTCTGATACTGAAGGACAAATTGTTTCTCCAGGAATGTGTTGCCTGTTGAAACCATTCATCCTCAGTAGGACTATTCTGTGTAGAGTGTATTGATTGTAAGCAAATCTTGGTTGTAGGGCTGTGGTAAAAAGTTATTACTTCATTGCATTAAAGTAAAAATCCTGTCTTTTTACTTATCTGAAGCTGAGTTTGGAAGCTCAGGTAAGTGAAATTTATAGCTTCTTTTCACCAACTGAAAATGAAAAATATGGGAAGTTTAGATATTTTGAGAGCTCTTAGAAGCACTCAAACATCCTTGTTCATTTTTATAAAAAAATTAATCCAGTATTTCCTTATTCCGATTGTATATTATGATTGCTTAATGTAAAATCAACAGAAATGATGGTTCACATGTATGTTGTGCTTATACAGAACATATTTTGAACTTTGTAAAATAAATGTGCTGTGAATCCTTAATATTTAGCTATATAAAATTCCGGTCAACAAAACATAAAATTAATCAGGAGTAAGTCCTATGAAACTTAACAAAGCTTATTTTATAGAGAGAATTGTACTTACTGATTTTATGTTTTGAGGTTACAATCTTATACCAGCTTACCAAGGACTAGGCTCACTACAGGTAGTCCTTAATTTATGGGCATACTTGACCCTGGAATTATGGTTGTAAATTGTTGCGGTAGCAGTTGAGGCATCATGTGACTGGACCACATTTTTTGTGGTAGTCATTAAGCAAGTCAATTTTCTCCAATTGAAGTTTCTTGTCAGAACCCCAAAATAAACATCAGACACTGGCAAAAAACACAGATCACAGTTATGTGACTGCAGGATGCTGCCAACGCCCCTAAATGGGAGTCAGTTGCCGAGTGTCAAAAATGCGACCACGTGATTATTTTGGGGGGGGGGGGGGATTGTTGCATCATAACTTCAAAACAGGTTATAAGTAGCTTTTGGATGGATCCATCATAATTTTGAACAGTCATTAAGCAATCGGTCATAAGTCAAGGACTACCTATAAACAATATGTGTCTGACCTGTAAATAAATAAGAGTTGGATTACATAATGTATCGCTCAGCTTCTAAAATTGCATTACTTTGCACATACGATATTTTTATAGATGTATCATATGTGCAAATTAATGCAATTTTAGATGCTGAGCAATACATCATACATATATACAGTATACTCAAATATAAAATCCTTCACTACAACAAGAAAGTAATTTTGTCTCCCAGTTTTCCATTTTCCAAGATTCTGCCTTCCTCCCCCATCTTAAACATTTCAGGAAAGTTTACACCCCAATTCATAATTGGCACCCATTGAAGATATGCCTAAGGAGTAGGAGTAGTGAGACATGGGAGTCTGTCCTATTCGCTCCTCTTTCTCCTTGATTCCTGTGGTCAAACTGGCAATGAGACATCAAAACACCACAGAAACACATAAAACTTGCTTAATTAGACAATAGAGGAACTGTATCACAATAAAGTGTGTGAATTATACAATCTTCAGCTGTTTGAAAAACTATACATAAAACAAAGTTATAAACATAGATAATCATTTCTGCCCCCTCCGGTCCACGGAAAAACCTCTCTCACGAAACCGGTCCCTGGTGTCCAAAAGGTTGGGGGCCGCTGCCTTACATCTGCTTGCTATCCATTCTGTTGGGAAATTGTGTTATATGTCAAGTCCCTTTTTGGTATGGGACTTGTATTTTTTTTCTTTCTTCTGTTGTTTCTATTACTACTTACTACTTTTTAAAATTAATGTTACCTAGCCTGGTAATGAAACATTTGGGAACCAACCCACAAGTTCGGAGAATGAATCTCCACTCTCATCCTACACCCAAGCTATAGATTATGTTCACCACTAACATGAACTTTTTAAAATGTTTATTTTCCCTGATCCAGTCTTGATCTTAGCAAAAAAGAAAAATCTGCCCTGTGTTCAGAATATTTAATTTCCTTCCATTCTTCACTAATTATCTCATCCTTCATCATAAATAAATCATGTTTTGATTCATTCTTTTTCCATATATGCCTGCACGAGTAGATATGCTTAACCACATATTTGAAACAATTCTTTTTTAAGCAGTGCAATATCTTTGGGTTTTCCAATAGCCCAGACACTTTTTCTGTATTTTTGTTCCCATCTGTCCCTTCATTGCACCTAACAGGATTAATTTTTATGCATTAAATTAATTCAGAATATTACACCATTTTTCTATAGTTATCCCTGATTCCTCCATTACCATTTTCCACATTCGTAACATGCAGTTCTCACCTATATATGATTCAATATATCGCTTAGATGATACCAGTTCATGCATTTGATTCACATTTCAGCCCTTTCATTCATATTTAAACTTACACCTTCCATTTCCTGCATGTCCCAAAGGTGCTTTTTCAAAAGGCAACTGGACTTTCTTTATTTTTCTTTGAAAAAAGACCATTGAGACAACCATGACCTAGATAACCTAGAACAGGGGTCTTCAAACTTGGCAGCTTTAAGACTTGTGGACTTCAACTCCCAGAATTCTCTGCTGGCTGGAGAATTCTGGGAGTTGAAATCGAGAAGTCTTAAAGCTGCCAAGTTTGAAGACCCCTGATCTAGAATCTCCATAAATGTTTCCGCATGCATTCAGCAATTCCACATACAGTATCAGACTACTTTCTTTTTAATCTATTATATCCTTCCTATTTCTCTTATTTTCGCACACGTGCAATTATTTGTTGCTTTATTTACTAAAGCTTACTATTCACCATTTAATTCTCCACATTCCAAAGATAAATTTTGCATATGCTATGGCAGTTGCCAGACATTTAGCTCTGCTTCCATTGTACCTTTGACCAATTGTGATTTTCAGCTAACACTTTTTAATAAAATAAGAGAACTTGGAGACTAGATGACCAACATTGGTCCTACCTGTGCCTCATGCAACATTATCTGCTCATGGGGTAAGAATAGTACCAGTTTTCCCACATTTTTGCAGCATGCCATAAGTAGAAACAAGGGGCAGCTTTACTTCAAGCATGCTTTTCCATGTAAGGTGGGAATCTCTAATGCAGTATTTCTCAACCATGGCAACTTGAAGATATGTCGACTCCAACTTCCAGAATTCCCCAGCCAGGATGGGAATTAAGTCCACATATCTTGAAACTGCCAAGGTTGAGAAATACTGTTCTAATGCGTAGTTCGTGTTGGCAGGGGGGCAGAGGTCGACCTCGAGGTCTCTTATATGTGGAGTGCCTCAGGGGTCGGTCCTCTCGCCCCTCCTGTTCAACATTTATGTGAAGCCGCTGGGCGAGATCATCCGTGGCTTTGGGGTGAGATACCATCAGTACGCTGATGACACTCAGCTGTACATTTCCACCCCAGGCCACCCCAACGATGCCCTTGAAGTGATGTCCCAGTGCCTGGAGGCTGTACGGATCTGGATGGGGAGGAACAGACTCAGGCTCAACCCTTCAAAGACTGAGTGGCTGTGGTTCCCGGCATCCCGATATAGTCAGTTGACTCCATCACTGACTATTGGGGGCGAGTCTATGGCCCCCACAGAGAGGGCTCGCAATCTGGGTGTCCTCCTGGATACGCAGCTGTCTTTGGAGGAACATCTGACGGCTGTAACCAGGGGGACCTTTTATCAGGTCCGCCTGATCCGCCAGTTGCGGCCCTTTCTTGATCGGGATTCCTTGTGCACAGTCACTCACGCCCTCGTGACCTCTCGCCTTGACTACTGTAACGCTCTCTACATGGGGCTCCCCTTGAAGAGCACCCGGAGGCTCCAACTGGTCCAGAATGCAGCAGCGCGGGTAGTGACGGGAGCAGCATGGCGCTCCCATGTAACACCGCTCCTGCGCGAGCTGCACTGGCTCCCAGTGGTCTTCCGGGTGCGCTTCAAGGTGTTGGTTCTCACCTTTAAAGCGCTCCATGGCATAGGGCCTAGCTATCTTCGAGACCGCCTGCTGCCACCGACGACCTCCCATCGACCCGTGCGCTCCCACAGAGAGGGCCTCCTCGGGGTGCCATCAGCCAAACAATGTAGGCTGGTGACCCCCAGGGGGAGGGCCTTCTCTGTGGGGGCACCTACCCTCTGGAATCAGCTGCCCCCAGAGATAAGGAGAATCCAGGACCTCAGTGCCTTCCGCCGTGCCCTTAAAACCTTCTTTTTCCAACAAGCCGGGCTGGCCTAACTCTTTTTAAATGTTTTTAATTGTTTTTTTGTTTTTGTTTATTGTTTTAATTAATGGGGCCAAATTTATACATATTTTTAACTGTATTTTAATATTTGTATTTGATGTTTTTATTTGCCTGTTCACCGCCCTGAGTCCTCAGGGAGAAGGGCGGTATACAAGTTCAAAAATAAAAAAAATAAAAAAAAATAAAATAAAAATAATGTAAGTCTACCTTGCAAACTGCTATGTGGTTACAGCCAATATAAATACATGTAATATATTGCACATTCAAACATGTACCTTGGCCCCAAAACATCATCTGTCTCTATCTAAACATTTTGTACTATTGATTGCTATCTTATTGCTATTACTTGTGATTCTAATAAGATCTGTGATGGGGGGGAGTGTTCTAAGAATCTTGGAAAATGAAATGAAAATATAAACAGTTAAGCAAATTGGATACTGAACCTTTCAAGATGGTTACATAATTATCAGGGCATATATTGCAAGACATTTCAAAAAACAGTATCCCCCGCCTCCCCCCCCCCCCAGGATGACTCCAGAATTGTGTTCCATATTTCCCTCTTAACATAAAGTTTTGAACACTGTATGCTTGTTTAATAAAAATTCTTACTGTACATTCCTATATTTTCAGCTTAGCTAAAAAAAATACCCACTTCTTTTGTATAGCTCTCCAACCCTTTTCTCTCTTGCCACTCTTGTATTGCAAAACCTAAATTCTGTTTTTTACTTCTTTGAGAACATTTGTTTTTCATTATATATTGAGATACAGTCCAATACATAATACACATTTCATTATATGGGAATGATTGCAAAAGGTGGTCATTGCCATTCCAGTTTTACATCCATTCATAACTGTGTTGTTTTGATTTTGCTTGCTTACTCATTCAAAATTTGAAATTACTAACCCTTGGCTTTGGGTGCTTTTTCTGGGAAAAAAAACCAGCTGATTCTTACAGTATCTCTGAGAAATTTCTAATAAGGTTCTTGGATTTGCTTAGATTTGGTAGAAAATACCATTATTTCACCTCACTACAGTTCAGCATTTTGTCTTCCTGAGTGATAGATTAGGTTGATATAAATCTTTGAAAAACCGAAGGAAATTTAAATTTTTAAAATAGAGATCAGTAGCAATTTTCCTGTAGAAATTGAGTGTGTGTACCTATAAGCACAGGCTCTTTTGGGATTTTTTTTTTTTATTAACACCCCCTCACACACACACTCACAAACACATATTACATTCTTATAATACTAGTAACTGAGTTTGATTACTGGAAAAATGCAACTGCTTTAAAGTGTTGCAGATGTGAGCACTGTGAAGTCCTTTTTAGACAATTGGGATTATTGCACAGTCCTAATTGATTAAAATGAAATGCTTTTCCATTTCAGGGCAATTATTACTTTAGGTCATTATTGTTTCAATGTTCCCAATACAGAAATTAATGAATAGTCTGATTCTGATTCTTTTTCCCTTCTATGCAGATGCAAGGGCAGCCATCCTCAAATGAATCATCAATGAGCGCATCATCACAACTTTTGCAGCAAAATCAATTGGTAATGATGAATGATTGTTAGCTGTATCATTTTGTAGATTTAGTGATATCCCTCAAAAGTATTTTCATAGCATTTTTGGTGTTTTTCCTCTGGATTGATATTCTAGATTTAAAAAATTGATATACTTAGGGAAATACTATAAATTTAGCAACTGGTCTGATGCAACAACCAGACATTCTAGGTTTTGCACATTTTTCTGCTATTGATGCAGAAATATTTTCCATTTAACTCCACTCCTGCTTTAGTCTTTTCATTTTCCTTAGGCATAGAAGCCAATTTGGTGAGTTGGACCAGTCATGCTTTCTCAGCATTTTCAGTCCTAATTAGCATCAGGTTCTGCGGATAAAACCCCTCATTGCATCATGCATTGATAGTTTTGCTGCAAGAACTAGCAAGCAAAAACAACTGTATACTGGACGAGCGTTAATAAGAACAACAATTGATTTCAGCTAAATCAAAAGCTGGTTAATTTGGCTAAACCTGCTCTTAAATTGAAAAAAGAGGACCTTTTCCTCCATTTCTATTTGGCTATGAATGTTAAGTGTCCAAACAAAATGTATTGGTTAATTGTATAGCTATCCAACTTATACACAGTATTTTAGAATACTGTTGCCTATAAAAGTTGATTTACAATTCTAAATATCCCCAGTGTTGAGGGGACTGGCTTGGGCTGATTGTGGTTGTAGCCCAAGAATATTTGAAAACTACAACTTGCTCATTTTATTTTAGTGTCCGTATGATTCCTGTTCATAGAATCCATGCTTGCAGAAGGCACACCTATTCCAAATTGAGTATTTTTTAAATGAAATATTTCTGAATTCATTCTCTTTTTTAATTTCATTTCTTCATTTCAGACTACCCAACAGCCAACCACCTCTCAGCAGACTGGGCAATACCAAGTTCCACAGCCACCAGCTTCCACTGGAGCTGCTCCACTACAGCCAGTAACACAACAAGCACAAGTAATGCCTATGCCTCAGGTACCTGCTGGGACACAGGTATAGTACAACTTGATATTTCTAAGCCTGTCTAAAGTTTATACTTTTACTTTCATGTGGATAAAAAAACCAGACTATAGATAACAGGATATGTATTGCGTGGAAAAATATAATAAAGGTGTGTTAATTATGAAGTCGATGAAAAGAAATCGATTTATGAAAGGGAAAGACATGTCTGCATGAGTTTGGACATGATCTAAAATTATGTAATAGGCTGGTTTTTGAAAAATGTAGCGTGCCTTTGGTATGTATAATTTCGAGAGTATATTGGAACCAATAATCTCATACTGAACATTCCTTAAAAATGCTCTTTCCTATATGCCTTTCTCCTCTTAGCTAAGAAACTTTCCTGCTAGTTTTACCAAATATATTTTTATGCTTTCTTACTAAGTAAAATGTAACATTTTTTTCTTTCTTGCACTAATGCAATAAGAACGTGCTTTCTGCAACCCTGCTTCTTAAAACTCTATCTCGATTTTTCTTTACCTCCCCAGCTTCCTGTTTCCCAAACAGTGCCGACCATCCAGGGTGAATCACAGTTACCTATGGGAGCACCTTCCCTTGCTCAGCCTTCAGCTGCCCCAGTCATGTCTCATTTCCTCCCAGTGGGACAGCCCATACAACCACCACTTCTTCCACAGTTCTCGGCCTCTCAGATGCCCATGCCAGCACCTCATGTGTCTGTGGCCCAGCCGTGTTTCCCATCTCTATCCATTTCTATGGCAACTGGCATTAACCAGCCGTTGCTTACTCTGGCAACATCTGCTGCAGCAACTGCTATTCCTGTGGGTTCAACAGTTGTCCCTAGCCAGCTTCCAACTCTCTTGCAGCCTGTGGCTCAGCTGTCCAGCCAGGTGCTCCCACAACTTCTTCAGCCAGGTGTTCAATCCATGGGATTGCCTTCTACGCTGGGACAAACTGCTGAAGTTCCACTTCCAGCTACAGATGCTCTGTACCAGGTATTTTGGGAATCAAACAAAAGTCCCTCTCTGTAATCTCATCAGTTCCCCAATGTTTTAATTTCCATGAAAAATCTTGAGTACAGGAGCTCTGCTTTACATGGAAGAAGTATAAATAGGTAAATATAGTTTATCAGTGTACATGGGAATCTTCTGATTTAAAACTAAATCTGTGTCCAAAAAACCTGAACCCTTTATTTTTTTAAAAAAAGCAGTAATACTTTTATTTTAAAAAGTAGCATTTATTAATTAATAGTGCAAAGGCAGCTATTAATGTCTTTTAAAAAAGGTAAAATTACTATTTAAATTCCATGTCTTATCTCATGCTTAAATATAAGAAGGGATGTGTAATAATTCAGATGCTTCCTTAGAATTGCTTGAAGAAAGTGAGAAATTACTAAGATAATTTTTTTGTTTAAATTTTGGCTATTCAGTTTTCACCTCCTAAACTAGAAGGTACACTCTACTGGGAGTACAAACAATATACTTTTGGTTGGTTGGCTTTTTTGTTCTGTAAAGTTCACTGTTCCTTTTTACATTATGAACATGCTCAGCATATTCTCTCTAATTTTAGATTATGAAAATACTGTTTGCTTTATATTTTGCCAAACACCTCTCTTAGAATTAAAAAAAATGGAAGTGGGGGTCAGATGAAATGTAGAGAGTTTTTTTTTTCCAAATTTACCATGAGTAGCATAGTTCATCTTGAATTTTAAGTGTTTGCAGCTGAAGCTCTTCTTTCAAAGAGGAGTAGTTGCTTGTTACAGAGATCCAGGCTGCATGTTAGCTTGAAAGGTAAAGTTGACCCTAAGGCAATATGCTATGGAGCTTCTGAAATAAGATTTTAAGTCTAAATTGGTGGTTGGGCAAAAAACACACTTTTAACAACCTGGCTTGCAATTTCTCCTTTCTTGTCTATTTCATACTGTTTCATACAAGTCACACTAAAATAAGCTAACATGGCTTCCTCATTTGTCACAGGGCTTCCCATCTCGGCTACCAGCACAGTATATTGGAGACTCAAATATTGCTTCCTCTTCTGTGGCTTCTGCTTGCCTTCCTTCTGCAGTATTGTCCCCTCCTTTACCCACAGAAGCATTGGCTCAGCCAAGCTATCTTGCTGCGGTAGGGCAGCCTTACATGGAACAGAGTGTTTTAGTTTCTTTGGGCAGTCTAGGAGGACAGGTTCAAGTGCCCCAGTCTGCTTCCACCCAGCAGACAGCATTAGAGGTAAATGGATGAACTGCATGTTGTTGGGAATGTGCTTTAGAAATGGAATTTCAGAGCATCAATTATAGAGCCAGTCCCGTTTTCAGATTCCAGCTAATACTGTATGTTAACTTTCAAATGAATTTCTCTTACAGCAGAATGTGATGCCAATGTGGAAACCTTGTTGCCCCTGGCTGTGCTGTTGGGAAGTGAGTGGGCCTCCCAGATGCAAATTACTTGCTAGTACTTCTCTCCTGGCTAGTAATGCCCTTTAAACAAGATACAGATTCTCACTAGTACCTGGAAAAAAAATCTTTCCTCAGAACTCTTCTCTGCAGCCTTGTTATTAATGGAAGAGATTTGAATTACCCCTGCATTCTTCATTGGCTTTTCTGTTGCACATTCTGCTAGTAAGATTTCTGGTTGCATGGCAAGCTTTGATGTCACATTAATCTCATGGTTGACTTCTTGAATTTGCACGAGAAACCCTCTGAAAGTTAACAGTTTGAATTCACTTAGATGCTTTAAAAGATGTAGAGAGAGTGCTTTTCAAAAGCTTTTAGTTGCATAGATGATTGGACTATGATATCAGATTAAAAGAAAGAGTTTAAGAAGGTACTTGAATGTTAAGCTTTCTCATTGCAGGGTACAACTCCCGGAATCACGCAGATTGCACCTCCAGAGCCTCAGCCTTCAATACAGCAGCAACCTTCACAATCAACTCCATTAGTTTCTTCAATAGACAGGTAAATACTTCGCTTCGTTGAGTGAGGGTTACTTCCCCACCGCCTTGAAAGAGGCGGTGGTGAGGCCTCTCCTCAAGAAGCCGTCCCTGGATCCAGCAATATTGGCCAACTATCATCATGTCTCCAACCTTCGCTTTATGGCGAAGGTTGTTGAGAGTGTGGTCGCACGACAGTTTCCGCAATTCCTGGAGGAAACATCTTATCTAGATCCGTTCCAGTCGGGTTTCAGGCCTGGGCACAGCACGGAAACGGCATTGGTCGCATTGGTTGATGATCTCTGGAGGGCTCGGGACAGGGGTTGTTCCTCTGTTCTGGTCCTATTAGACCTCTCAGTGGCTTTTGATACCATCGACCATGGTATCATGCTGCACCGGCTGGAAGAGTTGGGGGTGGGAGGCACCGTGTTGTGCTGGTTCTCCTCCTTTCTCTCTGACCGGTCGCAGTTTGTGTTGGCAGGGGGGCAGAGGTCGACCTCGAGGCCTCTCATTTGTGGAGTGCCGCAGGGATCGGTCCTCTCGCCCCTTCTGTTCAACATTTATGTGAAGCCGCTGGGCGAGATCATCCGTGGCTTTGGGGTGAGATACCACCAGTACACTGATGACACCCAGCTGTACATCTCCACCCCAGGCCACCCCAACGATGCCCTTGAAGTGATGTCCCAGTTCCTGGAGGCTGTGCGGATCTGGATGGGGAGGAACAGGCTCAAGCTCAACCCTTCCAAGACTGAGTGGCTGTGGCTCCCGGCATCCCGATATAGTCAATTGACTCCATCACTGACTATTGGGGGCAAGTCATTGGCCCCCACAGAGAGGGCTCGCAATCTGGGAGTCCTCCTGGATAGGCAGCTGTCTTTGGAGGAACATCTGACAGCTGTAACCAGGGGGACCTTTTATCAGGTTCGCCTGATTCGCCAGTTGCGGCCCTTTCTTGATCGGGATTCCCTGTGCACAGTCACTCATGCCCTCGTCACCTCTCGCCTTGACTACTGCAACGCTCTCTACATGGGGCTCCCCTTGAAGAGCACCCGGAGGCTCCAGCTGGTCCAGAACGCAGCAGCGCGGGTAGTGACGGGAGCAGCATGGCGCTCCCATGTAACACCGCTCCTGTGTGAGCTGCACTGGCTCCCGGTGGTCTTCCGTGTGTGCTTCAAGGTGCTGGTTATCACCTTCAAAGCGCTCCATGGCATAGGGCCTAGCTATCTTCGAGACCGCCTGCTGCTAACGACGACCTCCCATCGACCCGTGCGCTCCCACAGAGAGGGCCTCCTCGGGGTGCCATCAGCCAGACAGTGTAGGCTGGTGGCCCCCAGGGGGAGAGCCTTCTCTGTGGGGGCACCTACCCTCTGGAATCAGCTCCCCCCAGAGATAAGGAGAATCCAGGACCTCAGTGCCTTCCGTCGTGCCCTTAAAACCCATTTATTTAAACAAGCCGGGCTGGCTTAAGATGAAATTTTAACTGTTTTAAATGTTTTAAACGTTTTAATTGGTAATGAGTTTTAATTGGGCCAAATTTATATATCTTTTAATTGTTTTTTAATATTTGTCTTGCATGTCTTTTTAATTCTGGCTGTACACCGCCCTGAGTCCTCAGGGAGAAGGGCGTTATAGAAATTCAATAATAAATAAATAAATAAAAATAGTAAGCTGCTGCTTTTGAAAGTCAGCTGTGATAGCAAAGAATCTGATTTTCTTATTGTCGGGTTTGAGAATGTTTTTAGTTAGTCTACTGTAGTACAGTGGACTAAAGCACTGTATTTAACATCTTGCAATTACTGCAAGTTCAAATCTCACCAGGCTCAAGGTTGACTCAGCCTTCCATCCTTTCAAAGGTAGGTGAAATGAGGACCCAGATTGTGGAGGCAATAAGATGACTTTGTATAAATATACAAAAGTATGAAGGCTATTGCTTAACACATTGTAAGCCGCCCTGAGTCTCCGGAGAAGGGCGGCATATAAATTAAAGCAAAAAAAAATTGCATGCAAACTAAAACTGTGTTTTTCAAATTGGAATAAATTTTCCGAGATATTTAGAGCATGCAAGAACCCAATACATTCAGCATAATCACCTAATAATAACTTTACTGTTACTCTTGAAGAAGATGAATCTTCCTTAAAGTAGATGATACCGTACAGTAGAAAACTGCATAGTGTTTATAATTTATTGGGCTGTTGTAGATAGAGTCATTTTGGTGCATGCTATTCTATTCTTTAAACCAAACTCACACCTCCGGAATTTTTGTCCTAGTCCTGGAACAAAACATTCTGATTTTGTTCTGAGCAAAAAAACTAAGTCTGTTCTAAGTGTCCTCATTGGTTTGTTAATTTCTGAGTCATGATTAGCTCGAGGTTTTGTTTTTTTCCCCTTTTTAAATATGCTTCCAAGTTGACATTGCAGGTATTAGTTCTGTCCCTAATGCTCTTGGCTCAGACCGATGGAGCAAGGAGGAAAGGTGGTTGGAGAAAATGGCAGTTGTACAAATCACATGTTTTGGCTCAGAGGAAACACTGCTCATAATAATGTTGAGGTTACAAATTCTAAGTTACTCAAAATAGTTTCTTTATTGAATGAAGACAAATATAACATGTCTTCTATTAATTTATAATATTATATGTGAACTTTATATTGCTATTATTCAAACAACATTATTTTAGAAGAGGATGCTTAAATACTCAATATACTTGAATAAAGAAAAAGAACGAGCCCACCATAACTACCTAAAACAAAGAAAAGAACTGTAAAAGCAATTTCATTTGTGAAATGGAAAGTATTGCTAACAATCTTTTTTTCTTTTTTAGTGCTCATTCAGATGTTGCCTCAGGCTTAAGTGATTGCAATGAAAATGTTTCAGCATCCAGTGGTAGACACGAAGGGAGGACTACAAAGCGGCATTACCGTAAATCAGTACGCAGCCGTTCTCGTCATGAGAAATCTACACGTCCCAAACTGAGAATTCTTAATGTGAGTTACCTGTTTGTGTAATATGTATTGCATTGATTGAAATATAGCACTAAGTAGTTTACTCTGTCAAAGAAGCTGGTTCCCATCAAGATAGAAATCAAAAGCTCTATTTTCAAAGTTCAAGCTTGATGACTTGATTTCACTGTATAGTTAGTTTATGTTTAGTTTGTTTAAATGTTTATATTTGTATGTGTATGTTTGTCTATAATAATAATAAAAAAAAAAAGAAATCAAAAGTCCACTTTTTCCAAGGGGGTAGGGGAGGGTGAGATTCAAAGATATCCTATTAATATATTTTATGACCTATTGTAAGATTTACAAATATATACAATTGCAGTAGTGCTGTTGATGTTACTGCTATCATTGTAAAATGATTAGTGAAAGCTAATTATTTGTCACTGTGTGGGCAGATTTTTCCCTTATGAAATGCTACTTTGTCTTAGCCCTTAAGCCTAAATCTCCTGTAGGCTTCTTGTTTTGTTAGAGTGTTCATTTTCTTTTTCTCAGCGCACTTTAGACTGGTGGCTCTGCTTCTCTCCTGCACATTACTTTCTGAGCTAGAAAGAGGAATAGTGTCCCATCTAGATGACTACTGCACACCACTGGTTAATAAATACTGCACTAGAGCTCAGCATATATTCTGTAATCAATTTGCATTTTGAAAACCATTCTGTTTTTTCAGGTTTCAAATAAAGGTGATCGGGTTGTGGAATGTCAGCTAGAAACACACAACAGAAAAATGGTTACTTTCAAATTTGACTTGGATGGTGACAATCCAGAGGAAATAGCTACTATAATGGTAAAACAGATCATATAAGGACTTAGTTCACTGTTAGCAGCATTAGTTTCATTAACCTACCCTATC
This sequence comes from Arizona elegans, assembly GCA_022577455.1. NCBI lineage: Eukaryota > Metazoa > Chordata > Lepidosauria > Squamata > Colubridae > Arizona > Arizona elegans. The sequence continues at coordinate 74,753,566 of JAKOOJ010000007.1, forward strand.
AGATTTTTTTCTCCAAAAATTTTAATTTTGGTACATTTTCCTCCTAAAATCTATACTATACTCCTAAAATCGAAAGTCTATTGCAGTGTCTACCCTCTGTTGAACAGTCATCTTTTTTGTATGAAAATGGTTAAAGCAAAATTCGGATGCAGGGATTATTGCCTTTTTTTCTGAACTATCTTTTATTTGGCAAATAGCTGCTTTAGCAGCTGTTTGAAATTCTGAAATCAGATGGTTACTGAGTAGCTTTACGTTTAGTGACAAGTTTTTCTCCCGTCATTACTAGTGTGTGTTTGCAAAAAGATATAGCAACATTTATAATAAATGTTTAATATGTTTGTATTGCTTTTCTTTTCTTTTTAAACTTGTTAATCCTTAAAGGAGAAGAAATTAAAATAGTGATTTATAGTAAGCAATGAAAAGTGACAAATGAGGAGCTCTATGCCAAATATAGACATATCTGGCTGTAGGGCTGCAAGCTGGAAAAATCCACGTGATCACAAATGGGTAGCCAAGTGATAGAGAAAACTGTTGCCAACTCAAGATAGTAGTTGCCTGGATGTTTACTGTCCAGAATTATAGTTCTGATAATACTCAATTCAACTAGCATTTGTACATTTGAAAATCACTTGCCATTTTTTGGCTAGAAGATAGATGAAGAGAGTGTGTTTCCTAGAATGGTGTGCAATACATCTTTTACAGGTTTTCTAGGAGAGTGTTGCTATTTGCTCCAGACTATCCTGTAGCAATTCTATAATTGCTGTAATTCCAATTTTACATGCAGGTGCAAAATGAATTCATATTAGCAATAGAGAGAGACTCGTTTGTTGAGCAGGTTCGAGATATTATAGAAAAAGCAGATGAAATGCTCAATGAAGATCCCAGTATGGAGGCAGAAGGCGATCAAAGTATGGATGGTATTCAGAACCAGGTATGGCTGATTTTGATGTCCTAGCATTTATCTTAAATTGTTTATTTCCTTTTTTTTTTTCATTTTTGCTAAGCAATCATGACAAAAGGTATTTATAATCTGAAATTGAACCATCATATGAATAATTGTGGGTCTCTGTCTTCTCTCCCAGCAGTATTGTCCATTTTATAACTCTTTATTGTAAGTTTTATTTCCTTCCCTTCCTTAAGGTCCTTTGCTTAGTTTCCACAGGCAGGAATGTGGGCATAAGTATGTTCGGTGGCAAGTAGCCTCTAGTTTAGAAATGTGTAGACTTCAACTCTCAGAATTTCCAGCTACATTTTAAATTTCTGAACTGTGAAAAATACTGACTTAAGAAGACATAACATAGGAAGGGGAAATTATGAGGAAGAAAGAACTACAAATTTAGTCCATCTTAAGGGTAAATAATGTGTCTTAAAATGCCCATCTGTAAGCAATTAAGGGTAAAGAGAAATGTGAGGGAACCTTACCAGTCTTTTAGCAAAGATGATAGAATGTCCCTCCCTCCATCTCATTTTTTATTGCTCCAACTTACTGAATGGCCATTTCCTTTTATTTACTGTCCGTGTTGCAAACTGAAAAGGCAAATTAAGTGCCTAGGGAGAAGGCCAGTGAGGAAACTAAAGTTGCTTTGAAAATTGAAACATTTGAGAAATGTTTTTCTTATGTCAAACTTTCAATGATTAGATGATTTTAGTATTTGTTTAAATCAGTAATTTTCACCTGCACTAGAGTTGTCCAGAACAGCAAGCTGGGCAGTGTATAGATTTAATAAACAAATCTAAAGATACAGTTTTCGCAGATTTAACAACACTTAAGAGCAAAATATCAGATTATTTACAATTGAAGCTATGTGTATTTCAGTGAGCAGAGTTTCTGTTCTGGGGTAACATATATTATAAGTAGCTGGAATATGGAGAGTCAGTTTAGTATAGTGGATAATTTGTTAGACTGTAAGTTTTAGATCTTCCTTAGGCATGAAGGTCAACTGTTTTTGGGCCAGTCACTTTTTTTCAGCCCAACTCACTTCCCAGGCTGTTGTTCTAGAGAAAATTGGAGGTAGGAGCATTATGTACACCATCTTGAGTCAAACAGAGAAAGGTGAGATAGAAATCAAATATATACATACACACACACGCCTAACTAATTAATTGTTATGACTGTAATTCTGAGATTTTCCTTCGTTACAGAAATTGGATGGAGACTTCAAGCAACCGGATCCTGTTTCTTCCATGCCACAAAAAATAGGTAAGTATTATTAAATTCTACTATGATTTGGCATTGGTGATTTTGATTTTGGATACTGTAAGGTTTCAACCACCTATTTCATTACAGTTAGTCCTTGCTTATTGCCTGCTTATTGAGCAACCATTTGAGGTTGCAACGAGTGGTACTCACAACAGGTCCTCAAAATTCTAGCTGTTCCAGCACATGGTCATGATTTGTGATCTTCCATGCCAGCTTCTCACAATCAAAACCAATAGGAAGCTGGCAGGGAATGTCACTATGTCACTCCGGTAAGTTCCCGTGGTCCCCCTGTGCTTCCATGGCACCACAATCTGTTTGCCCTGGCTCCCTAGTTTGTGCATGGACTGCCTCAACCCCACCTCCCCCATGATACTCCCTCATAGCATTCCCCACCTCCTGCTTAATGACCTATGTGTCACCAGGCTACAGTGATGATTAGGACTGCCAAGATTGTCATCACTTAGTGGTGCAGTCACAGGATGTCATGTTTTATGACTGCATCGCTTAGCAGTGACAATCCTAGTCCCAATCTGTCATCATACATGAGGACTACATGTATAGTATTGAATTAGAAATTTGATTGCATGTAATTGCACACCTATAACCAATTTCTTTCTTTCTTGTTATTTTAGGTGTACCTCCTAATTCATTTACTCAGGTAGTCCACTCTGCTGGAAGAAGATTTATTGTCAGTCCTGTACCAGAAAGTAGATTGCGAGAACAGAAATTTTTCACTTCCATTCCATCAGAATATGAGCTTTTTGATTCATGTAAGTTAAATAACATTCTTACACAAAATGTTTGTTTGTACTGCTTTCAATTAACCCAATTAAGCTTTGTTTAATTGGGCTTCTTTTAATAAAAAATTGTGTAAATTACCCTAACCCAAACATCCACCTTTCACCAGATATACATATCTAGAGCTTAAGAACATCTTCAAAGCAGGAGTGAAATCCAACAGGTTCTGACAGGTTCTGGAGAACCGGTAGCGGAAATTTTGAGCAGTTCGGAGAACCGGTAGTGGAAATTTTGAGTAGTTCGGAAAACCGGCAAATACCACCTCTGGCTGGTCCCAGAATGGGGTGGGAATGGAGATTTGCAATATCCTTCCCCTAGGAGTGGGGAGGGAATGGCGATTTTGCAGTATCCTTCCCCTGCTACGCCCACCAAGCCACGCCCACCATACCCACCAAGCCATGCCCACGGAACCGGTAATAAAAAAAAATTGGATTTCACCACTGCTTCAAAGATTCTCTTTGTATGACTATTGACATGTGAGATGCCATTTTGATTTATATTGGGCTTTTAATCTTTCTTGTCTAAAGCTAGCCTGAACAATTGTGTTTATCTGTTCATGATATCACATGACATTTTAAAAATAAAAACAATCAAAATGAGATCATAGGAAATATTTAAAATATTAACTGTCTCATGAGTTTTCAGCTGCTTTCCAAGTTTTAAAAACATGGGTCAACTGGTAATAGTATTTAGTGGTTTTGTTAGTGTCACATGCTCCTGCTTTAGGCTATATTTGCTTTCTGTGTCTGTACACACACACACATGTTCTGTATTGATTTTAGAATTCGATTAATTTATCGTAAGCTATTGTACTCGTTTGTAAGGAAGACGCTACAGGTGGTCCTTGGTTAATGACCACTTGTTCAGCGACCATTTGAATTTATGAGTGATCTTTGAAGTTCCATCTGCGGCAGCACTCGCATCGTCATGTGATCATACTCGGGGCAGGGGTGTCAAACTCGCGGCATCACGTGACTTTTTCACATTCGCTAAACCAGGCATGGGCAGCACATGATGCATCTGGCCCACGGGCCACGAGTTTGACAGCCCTGCTCTGGAGGGTCAGCAACCGACCTGGATTTTCAACCATTGCAGTGCCTGTGTCTCATGATGATAATTTTTGACCTTCCCTGTCGGCTTCTCACAAGCAGAGCCAATGGAGAAACCAGCTGAAAGTTGGAAGTTGTGGTCCTCTCAAGACCTCACTTAACAGATCCGCTATAATTCACTGGATAATGGTAATGGGAGTGCAGGGACTGCTGTCACTAAGAAGCAGAGTCACACATTGTGCTTTATGACCTCATTGCTTAGTAACAGAAATTTTGGTTCCAAATACCGTTGTTAAATAAGGACTATCTATAGAAGTGCAAACTACATTAGCAAGCATTTAGCATTACATTCAGTGCCCTTCGATAAGTTTTCCTGAATAGGTTGACTGTGTCTTTTTTCTTTCAGTTGCTTCCACATCTCATGGTCCTGGGATGAATCTCTCGCATTCTGCATCATCACTCAGTCTGCAGCAAGCTTTCTCAGATCTCAAACATATGCAGCACACTGAAGGACCTAGCACAGCTCCCCCAATTTTTAACCAAGCTGTGCCTCCTTTTCCTACTGTAGCTTTAGGTGCCAATGGGCTGCCAACTACAACTGTAACTGCTTCTTCTGAGTCACTTCCTCCCTCCACTAGTATTTCTTTATCAGCAACTCAATCCACAGAAACGGGGTTTCCAGCAAGTGAAGAATTGTCAGTCCCAAGCTCTCCACCACCAGTGTTGCCTGGGTCACAGTTAAATAGTGGGGTAGCTTTGAGTGTCAGCGCACCTTCATTTTCATCAACAACTGTAGTCCAGGCAGCTTCTGCTACTGGAGAAATTGTTACTAGTATTAGCACGCCTGCTTCTCTGACGTTGCCACAAGCTGCAACAGGGCCTAGTGTTACAGTATCTGGTGTTATGGCACCATCAGTGCCATCCCAGCAAGTTGGTAGTGCTGTTTCAACAACATCTCAAACAGTTCCTGTATCTATGGCCCAGAGTGTTGTTTCACAGTCTTCTCAGTTGAACACCAGCACTTCTGTTCCCAGCCTAGCAAAAATGGTAGTGGTTAGTGTGCTGCAGCCAAGATCAGAAAGTGAACAGGCATCAGAAAATCCACAGTTGTGCCATACAGGTGAAGTACCTGTGCATGTTTCTGTACCAATACTCTCTACAGGAGCCTCAGGTACGTCTAGCAGCAGCTCCCAGCAATCTGTGGTACAGCCACTGCCCGTTCCACCTATAGTTACCTCATCTAGCTTTGCAACATCGTTGGGTGCAGTCTCTACCCCAGTATTACCCCAGGTCCCTTTGCCTGGTGCCCTACCACTGGCACAGCCAGTAGCTAATATACCTGTTGTCCAGCAGACTTTAATACACAGTCAGCCTCAACCAGCTCCATTACCCAATCAACCTCATACTCATTGTCTAGAAGGGGATATTGACACCCAGCCCAAAGCACCTGGCATAGATGACATAAAAACCCTGGAAGAAAAGCTACGATCTCTCTTCAGTGAACATGGTGGAATTGGAACGGCTCACCCCTCTGTGTCCCTGGAAACATCTTTAGCAATGGAGGCCACAGCCATTCCTGGCTTACCAAGTACTACTGTTGCACCCACAAAGCCTGTGGCATCCATTCCAAGTACCAGTGTGCCACCAGGAAGTTTGGTGCTTGGTCCAACAGGTCTTCCTGTCATGACACCAGTTGCCACTCCAGGACAAGCAGGCACCCCAATTAGTTCTGTCTCAGTGACGTGCTGTCCTGCAACAGCAACAACTAAACCAGGGACGCCTCCTTCAAAACCACCTCTTATCCGGGCATCGGTAAGGAATCCAGTATTTTTATCAAAGCGTTTTAAATCGCATCAAATGAAAAGCCTGCTAAATATTTGTCTATGCTTTCCTTGTTCAACCTTTATAAGTTTCTTAGTGTTAGTTCATCCGTTTCAGTTCTTTGCTAAATATTATAAATATTAGTGCTTTCTGTATTTCTGCTTAGAAAAGCAAAGCAAAAGAGGAATAATAGATACAAAAAGTTATGAGTGAGGTGAAAGGAGGTGGATAGAGAAAATGTTTACCTACTTATCATAATAAAATGTTGGCTCCCTCAATGAAATGGAATGATAGGGAATTTGATTGGATAAAAGGTATTTCACAATATCACACATATTAAATTATAAATTACCACAAAACACTGTGATAACTACCAACTTGGATGGTTTTAAACCTGATAAATTTATGGAGGGATAAGGCTATGGTGACTAAATATCATCATAGCTGTGTACTTTGTAAAGTTATATATCTGCCTCCTCAATTAATCCAGTCTAGTGGTTAAGGCACCAGGCTAGAAACCAGGAAACTCTTGAGTTTTTGTCCTGTCTTAGACATGAAAGCCAGCTGGGTGACTTTGGACCAGTCACTCTCAGCCCTACTCACCTCCCAGGTCCTTATTGTTGAGGGGAAAATATGAGGAGGAAGGTGTATTAAGTATATTCATCACCTTGAGATTTATGAAAATAATAAAGGTGGGATAAAAATAAATAAAATCTATGTGTGTGATGCACAGATATAACACAAAATAACAGCTGTTCATTGCGAATGGTCCTTGCTTAACAGCTTCACGTTCAGTGATTATCTGAAATTACGACGGTGTTGAACAAAGTAGTAGTTATGACTAGTTCTCATATTTACGGCTGTTGCAGTGTCCCACTGTCATGTGATCATAATTTGTGACTTTCTCTGGCTTCTGACAAACAAAGTCAATGGATAACTGGAAGGAAGTTGTATGTCAGGGTCAGTTGAGGTTCTTGCTCAACTGACCTACAGGGTTCTCTCCTAATGATGCCAGACTGCCAGAACAGCCATTGCTAACCAATCCGGTCTCTGTACTATAACTATAATTCTTTGAGTGATCATATGTACATTCATGTGACCCTTTCCCTGCTAAATGTGCTTATTAATGGCACATTTATTTATAATGGCCTGGAACAGAGTAATTACCAGGAAATTGAATGCAACAAGATGGAGTCTATGCCAGGCTCCAGTAACTAAGGAAGACATGTTAAGATTCTTCTGAGCAATTTTCTTTGTTGCTTCTTATAGACAGAAATCTTGCCAAACTAATGCACTCCCTTCCTCCTTGGAATCTGGACAACATTTCATCACGGTCTATCTTTGAAGCGTAGCTTTTTGCCAATAAAAACTCAGCCAGAGTATGTTTCAGAATATTGGTTTGTATAGGAACATACCCCATATGTGTGAATCCCCAAATCGCTACTTTAAGATCTTCAATCACAGCTGAGTAATGTGCTGTCTTCATTTAGATATTAAGTGGGAGAGATACATTGCCAAATTAAAGAGAACATTGATGAACACAAGGGAAACTAATAGATTACAGGAGTTTGAAAAAACTTGGATGGAGACTGAGTTTATTTTTAAGTTTTCTGGAAGAAAACAAATGAAGATCAAATTAACTCATTCTTTTTTTATCAGGTTACTTACATGATAATCTTTGTGTTTTCTTATGTGGAGTTAAAAATTTCCCTAAACTATTCATATATAAAGATATATTGCAACAACTTGTAATGTTTTTTCCAAAAAAAAAAGAGAGAGAGAGAGAGAGGTAAATATCATTCCAGACTAAATTTTATACAGCTACCTATTTTTGATGGAGGAGTGGAGAGGGAGAGGTTCAAAACTCTGCATTCCATTCTTTAGACGCACTGCTATTACGTATAATGGAATTATCCAGAACTTTGTTATTAGGCTGATATTTTGGTGCATCTGTTTTAACAAATGTTGGTAACATAATTTTTCCCCTCTTCAATTTGCATGTTCCAGTATCTTTTAATAGAACAACCAATTTTATAGTTTCCTTTAGCATATTTGTTAACTTTTTCCTTCATTTGCATGGTAGCTAGGGCAGTCTCATGAGCAGTTCAAATAACTGTAACCTTCAACCGTAACCTAACTCTAGCTAATCTTGCTTTGAATGTATTTATTTTTGAGTTAAGCATATGACAACTACTTAACCAAAGACAGTATGCCTATGTAAACCATATACGTTCAAATCCCGTGTAAAATACAGATGGGGTTTAAAACAATAACTATTCCCTCAGTGCTTCTTATTAAAATACTAGTGGTGTGCATTAACCATTTTGGTTTGGAATTCATTTTGTCACATTGAAAATTTGTCCACATTAGCTTGGGTTAAGAGTTTACCCAAGGTCTCTAATGAGATTTTTGCCTTTCATTGATAAGCTTGAGAGAACTACAAATGAATATGGCTTTCGTATTTTTTAACAGATTGGGATAAAAAGTTCCAAGCAAAATAAATACCTTTAAAGTAATAGAAATTGCTTAGTTTTAGACAAAAAGTTATACACTTTTTAAAGGGAAGTGCCAATAATTGATATTTGGACAGAACTAAACTATTTTTTCATGAAATATATTCTGCCCACTAGGTTTCAGATTATCATCTTCCCCCCCAAAAAAGGAATGCACATTCCACTTATTATGATCAAAACTTGGGGTCTGAAAATGGTTACTTTCTTTGTTTTTGTTTTTGGTGTATTACTGATACAAAGAATTTCAGCAATTAATCATAACTGAAGTTAATGATGTTATTTTAACTAGTGAAGGCTCTAGAACAGGGGTGTCAAACTCAAGGCCCGAGGGTCGAATCTGGCCCACGGGGTGCTTAGATCTGGCCCACAGAGAACCCTGGAAACAGCAAAGGACCAGCCTGCGGTGCCTCTGCCAGTGAAAATGGGCTCCCGAGTTCCGTTTTTGGCTGCGACAGCCACCTGCAACCCTCTGCCAGTGAAAACAGAGCCACACGCAGCCCTCCCGACCTCTGTTTTTGCTGGCAAAGAGTTGCAGGAGGCCATCACAGCCAAAAACAGAGCTTGGGAGACCATTTTCACTGGCAGAGTACTTGGGCCACCACAGACGCCTCCAATACAAGTGATGTCAAGCTGGCCACGCCCACCCCAGCCATGCCCCCCCTGCCTCCCCCCCCGAGGTCAAACACAACCCTGATGTAGCCCTCAATGAAATCGAGTTTGACACCCCTGCTCTAGAATGAAATACTTTGGTTCCGTGTGAAGTTTAATTTTTTGCTTCTGTCACTAAACTTTAATTTCATGTCTATCCATAGGCACTACCAGTAGGTTCTGAACTTCCAACTGGTGCTCTACCCAGTGAGCAGCCGCCACCCTTTCCGGGACCTACACTAACTCAGGTGCTCTACGGCTATCTGCTTCTCCTGTTTTTTCTTTCAATGAGCATGCTTCAATTAAACTCTATTGCATGATAATTCTTCCTACACCTTCTTTTATTAACTGGGCAACTTTTTCTTGCATAATCTCACTTAATAATAGAGAAACTTCTTATTTAAAGGTATTTCTATTTTCAGTCCCTCTCCCTCCCAATACAAAATAGCTGCTGAACTTTTCTGTTAACTGGTTTAAAGATATCAAGGAAGCTTATGCAGTGCATAATTCCTTTTAAATGTGTTCTGACGTTTGACATGTAATTAGTTTGTGAGATGTATTTTTTTCCCTTTAAAAAAAAAAGTACAGCCAGTCAATAAAGTCCTGGTGCTTCATGTTTAGTTGGTAATGGGGACCCCTTCAGGGAATTGAGATGAAAATACAATGTCCCTGTTTTTGATAAGTAGTCAGCTAGAAATCTTTGGGGCATTTATAAGCAATGTTTTTATAGGAAGTATTATCTTCAAAGCCTGCTGATCAGTATATAACGGTATGAGTCTTTTGAGTTCTGTGGATCTTGATTATAGGAATTGGAGGGATCATAGATGAGTCCACACAGTTATCCTGATGGGATACAGAAGTGGTTTATTATTGCTTCGTTATTCTTTTTGATTTTCCTGTGTAGTCTACAGTTCTTGTCTCCCATCCAAATACTAACCAGCCCTAACTCAACTTAGGTTTGGAAGCCCAGTCAAGGTTGAACATGAACTTTCATCCGCTGAAAACTGTTGTTAGATACCGTATCTACATTAACTGATGTTGGAGAGGACTATGTGGATATATCATTTTAGAGTTAGCATGACTAAGATGTTGGGCAAGAACTAGAGAGGGTTAAAATTCACACTCAGTAATAGAGACCAAATGAGTCACTTTGGGCCAGCCACTCTCTTGGGGCAACCTACCTCATGTGGTTGCTACTGCACTGACAGAAATAAGGACAATTCCTATGGAAATGGCTTCGGGCTTTTAGAAGAAAGGCAGGATCTCCCTCCCTCTCTCTCTCTCGCTCTCTCTCCCTCTCATTCTCACTCACTCTCTCTCTCCCCCTCTCCCTCTGTCTCTCTCACACACTCATACACAAAACAGAGAGAAAGAAAAATAAAAAGCAATGTCATATATGATTATATTGCAAGATATTTTTTGGGGGGGGGCCATGTAGCCTCTTGTGTTGGAAACATTGTCAGTGTTGTGATTGAGATGTGCAATATTTGTTAAATTAATTTTAATGTGTCAATTGCTGCTTGCTAAACCAAATATAGTTAATGGTTAAACCAAATCTTAAATCTATGCTGGCTTTCTGAGAATCGGTATTACTATAGTCCTGCTTGGGACTATTCAAACAAATAAACTGCTAAACTCTGAATTGTACAATTTAAGATTTATTTATATAAAGTGTCTTTACCTAGTGTCTGTTTTTTTAAAATATTTTCAGTACTATTCCTTCATAACACAGTGTTAGAAGGGTTATAAAAATACAATTGGATATGCTTGAAATCTATATGTAAACTTGATCTTGTAAGTACAATAAAAAATAACTTATTAAAATTGTTACTTTGTTAAACAGACAGCATTCTACATAGTAGTAACTGGATTTTGAAATCATCACTCTGCACATTGAGGAAAGGGCTCTGAATCTTAGACTTAGATTCTTTCTTAATAGGCCTTTGAATGATTGAGCCCGAAGAATCAACTAAATCGTTAAGGTGTTTTCCAGTGTGTGAAGGAAATAGATGGCATTGGTGTTCCATTCCTTTTTTCTATTATTGTGTTATATAGCAAGAGTTGATATGTACACATGGATTACCAATTTATATTAACTACTTAATGTAATAAATATGAATCAAGTAGATGTGATTGTAATTTTACTTGTGCATTTGCCACAGATAATTTGTATTTAATCCACATTTATTGTGCAAAAATATGGTTGTTGAGAAATTTCTAAATGGCAGTATGAAAAATACAAAGGAGTGGGTAGGCATATTTATATCCACTCAGAAAAAAGAGGATCTGTGGGGTTTGTATCGTAACAGTCACAATGGCTCGGTAGACTTATTAGTGTACACCTATATTCTGTTTTAGTGTTTGCGATATATACTTCCAGATTTTTTCAAGTAAGGTTGCTATGAGCAAACTGAAGCTCAGAAGCAATAAATGAATATAAAATTAGAGAATTCATACATATGCCAAATGCCTTTGAATATATTTGAACAAAAAGCTATAGTTTTGTGAATATAAAGATATATGACTATTCAAATGTTTATTGCATGTTAAAGAACTTATGTGTATTGGGAGGCTTTTAAGGAGCAAAGTCTAATTATTTCTTCCTTCTTCTAGTCCCAACAACCTCTGGAAGATCTGGATGCCCAGTTGAGAAGAACTCTAAGTCCAGAGATGGTTACAACAACTGCATGTGTATGTTTTGACCAAAAATAACTTGAATATATTCACATGCTTGTGACCTGATGCCAATTCTCCAGAAAATTTAAGAGTGCTAAGCAGATTTGCTGGCTATGTTTCGCTTGTCTCATATTCTAGAATTGCCCATGGGCCACATATGGCCTCTTGCATGCCATTTGCAGCCCTGTTGACTTTCCTTCCAGGGTTGGGGATGAAAATTTTAAAATGTGTTAAGTGTTGCAGAGGTTTAATGAAGCATCTTCAGTACTTTACAAATTCCAACCCTTCTCCACCAATGTAAGTTGATTCTTTCCATGGGAAAGTCCTGAGTCCTTCGGGAGTAGGGCGGTATACAAATTTAATAAAATGAAATGAAAATGAAATGAAATATTTCCCTATGTACTTTAGTTGCCACCCCTTCCCAAAGGTGGGGAATAATAGGAATCTTAAAGGTCTGCAAGGCTTAAGGCACATACTTTCCATTTAATCATCCCACTCCCTGAAACAAAATGAGAAAATTTTGTTAGCACCTCCTCCCTCTTTCTGATCATCACCAGGTAGAGCAAAAACTGGAGGATCTTTAGGTGTTTATTTTGGGTGGTTGAATGAACATGAGGTCTGCTTTTACAGCCAATGAACACATTTAGAATATTGAGAATCTGTTGTTGTTTCTTTAATGAAAGGACTGCTTTGGAATTAGTGCCACATTGGGTATGGATGCTTATAACCCAATCATTTATAAGACGCAAACTAACAAAAAATCTTCCCCACCGTTTTCTTAGAATCCCAAATTGTATTGACATATACAGCATTTTCCTTTTTCTGATAAGAAATACAGTTTCTGCCAAAAGACTGGCCGCCATTTTTATTTTCTCAGGAAGCTCATATAAAATCCAAGGGATTCTTGGAAACAAACAGTTGCAAAGTGCTTGAGTTTTGCTTTGTGCCATGGCAGTTTTCAAGTTGTTATGCATTTCTAATTTTAAAAGTCAAAGTCAGATGTACATGGAGCCTAGTCAATATCGAGAGGGGTGCCTTCAGGCATCATCTTAACTGTCTCATGTCATAACTGTGTCTAAAATGATGCAGTTCAGCATCTGCTCAGAGTTCTTTCCCTTTGACAAATACAAGGGGTGCAAATCTTTTTTACAGTAGCACAAACATTCTGGAACATTCAGTATTGAAATTAGCTGAACTATTTCCCAGTGGTGTCAATCTAGTACAGCGGATATTCATAAGTACTTTGCTTTTATATCTGCATCTTAAGAAAAATGATGGGACAATTGAATGATGACATATTGATGATTGTCCCAACTTACAAAAGAATAAAAAGAACAAACTTTTTTTTTTTTTTGCTGTGTTTTTATAGTCTGTGCCACCTGTGGCAACTTCAGCAGTTACTGGAATGGTATCCACCTCAGAACAACCCACAGATTCTGGTAAGAGTCGCTGGTTATAACAATATCTGTAAAGTAGAAAGCATGCTTCTGTCATTGCTGAAACTGAATGTTTTATTTAAAATTGTTTTGTAATAGGGTTAGAAGTCTTTGTAACAGGTTTATAATTTCAAAAATATTTTCTTTTAGAATTTGTTCACATCATAAATGAACAAAAAGTTACCTAGCTATTTAATGTGATTTTGTAGTTAGCAGACTTTTCTTCTTTGCTTTAATTATGTGTTTGTAGATGCTTTGGATTCAGTTCTGAAAAAAATGCAGTATCTGACAGAAATACAGAATCTTGAAAACAGTTCTGGCTGTTTTAGTAAATGACTCTTAAATGCTGCTTTCATATTCCACGTGCTTCAAAATAAGTTTTTGGAATTGAACCCAAAGAATTATTTGTGCTAATAATTCCATAATATGCTAAAATGGGTTCTCAAACTCTGGAGTAATCTGGATAGGTTCCCTCCTCTTCCTCTTTATGGAGATAGTGTTTAGTGCTTATCTGTACCCAGGAGCCCTCTTGGATTAATTTAGCCAGTAGGATAGGTAGTAGCCACTCCCATATAGGCAAGCTTGCCAACACCAGGACAGCCTGTGACAGCCTAACCTGTACCTAACCTGTAATGGAAGTCGATGAAATACAAGGCACAAGGCAATTCTATGCCCACTGTGTCTCCAGGTTTGGATAGAAAGAGTAGTAAGTATTTTGGAACCTGCCACAGGCATCCCTAGACCCTTTCATCTGTATATCGTTAGGGCTCCATATCTGGGGATAGCTCCTGGCTAATAGGTTAGGTAAGGAGAAGTCCTAGTTGGAGAGACCCAAAGTTTCTTTGTTTTGGCCTTTCAGCAAAATATGGCTAGTAGAGAGCACACCTCTCTTGTTCCTGCTGCCTTGGAAAGAAAACATTCATCTCCCTTTTGAATTAGGAGGAACAGTCCCCTTCAATTCCAGGTTCATCAGGTTTGCCCTGAAACGCTGTTTCCATCCTGTGCTCTTTCTAAAACCGCCACTCATACTTGTGCCTGATGCCTGGGAATTCTGGGCAGCCCCAAGTGACTCCATTCTCAACTACCCTGCATCCCTCCTCCTTCAGCTGGAGTGAGCAGAGCAAAGCCAATGGGAAGGAGTATAAAGACAACAAACAGCTTTCAGAGAAAGAGAGGCTGGATGAGGTGATGTGGGAGTGGTGGCCAGTGTTGCTGTCAGGCAGGTGGCAAAGAAGGAAAGGCATCTAAGAGCAACATTGGTGCACATATGTACAAAAGGGGCAGCCTTTTCATTTGCAGTGCCACCTCTGCCAGCTTGCCTCTTCTGATCCACCCACGGACACCATTGTTTGCAAATGCAGAACTGGACTCCCTGTCTGGCTTGTCCAGGCAAAACAAGTGTCACCTCCCTCACATCGTTCATCATCCTCCAGTTGTAAATTTTTGAGGTTCATGCAGTATTAAAAGATGTCCAAAAATAAAAGCTTGTTAGATTTCATAATGGAACATAGGAACGTAACAAACTGCTGTATGTAGTCTGAATCTTGGCCTATCAAGTTCAATAATGTCATCATTGACTGACTTAATTTGATATAACTAAATATTTTCAATGGATTTTTTTTTCCTCAGAGTATTTATTTTCCAGTGTTAAGGGATAGAGAGACCTGTGTCTCATTCTCATGTTCTCTTTCCATTTGATGTTTCAGGTTCTCAGGATGCAGAGAGCAGTGCCACAAGCAGCACCTCCGGAGTTGCAGTTCTTAAGATGGGTCGTTTTCAGGTATTAGCATGGAGTGTTGATTACTCCTTTTTTACAGATGGGTTTTGTCATAGACAAGCGGGTGCTATTAGAGCCGATCACCACTGCCAAGAAAGTTATAATTAGAAACGAAGCCAGAAAAGGGGACGATTTCATCCCATCCCAAACCTTCTTCCAGCCTTTAAAAACCCATGGCTTTCTGCCTCTCTCAAAAACAGGAGGGTTTTTAATTTGGATGTTTACTGTGAGGGCAAAGATGGCATAATTACAGATAAATTGAAAAGGTTCAAACATTGTAACTTTATTGTAGCAAAAAAATATATGTTCTGATGTACATTTGCTTAGATATGTTGATGCCTGCTTGTTCAGTTATTTTGTTGCTTATATGAACAGAAGAAAAACTATATAAAATTGTGTGGAAATGACCTCAATTGTGCTTCAATAAAATGTCAGGCAGAATGTTCTTCCTGGAATTTCCCACTACATTTTTCACACAACATCAAGTTATTTTCTTATAATTCCTGTTCACTATCTTGGCCTTACACTACCCCCCACCCCCCATTAGAGATAGAGTTGCATAATAATTGTGGTAAAATAAATTTCTTCCAAGAACACTCATATAAGTTATAGATTTCTTTTCTGTTTCATGCCTATTATGCCAAAGATTCTTCTGTTGGGGTCGCATTAGGACCAGCCTACTTAATGTTGGTGGGGATTTTGCTATTCTCAAGTCATATTGCTTCTGGCCATAATTTCAGCCTCTTTTCTTCAGGAATTGATGTTTCTGCCTCAGCCTGTTTTTTTCCCAAGTTTTCTGCTGATTTGCCTTAGGTAGATAGCAATTTCCTAAATTGCTGCTCAGCTAATTTCTAGTTATTTAGTTGGATGTTAGACAAGCCCTTTCATAAGACATTATGCCTACTAAGAAACCAATACCCACACAATCTTTGATCTTGCAGTCTTCTTCCCTTTGAGCATTTTCAAACTTTATAATGATTGTGTTCACCTGGTACAATAAATAGGTAAAGGGGAGGTTAACATATTGTGCAAACAGGACAACCCAGCAATAGTTGGATCAGAATAGGATTAATTTTAGTCCAAAAGTATTCCTAATTTAGTTTCTGTTGTGCTGACTGTGTTTGTGATCCTTGACCAATTTATATGGCTGCCCGTCTCATGAATGTGACTGAGCCATTAAGAATGCATTAAAACAATAGCAAAAAGTAGAAAGAGCCACATAGACACAATCTGATTCAAAGTCGCAGTTGGTTGGAACATGCACCATATCTTCAGCAATGATCCAAATAGCCCTCTGAAACCAATGGAATCCATTAGTTGACTAACTGAAATCATTTATTGCAAACTGACTTGGCATTCAGTAGCAACAGCCAAAAGCCGGGGTCTCTGAGGGTCCATTGGTCAGGCAGTGAGCTAGAGAACATGGAGCCAGAATGCAACACCAATACCAAACACTAGAGGCACATTCCCCTGGTAAATTACCTTGTGCCAAGGGTTTCCCAATTGCATAGGAATGAAATTTTAGAGAAGACACATAAAATTCCATCACTTTCTCTTCATGTTATTTTCTATGAAGGTTTCTGTGATCGTTAATTGCTAGCAATTGGCCATAAATATTCCTCAGAATAGTGGTTTACTACATGAGCATACAATTCTTCAACCAGGCATTCTGTTTCCAGAAAAGTGGAAAAGTCTTTAAAATAATATAAACATCCATTTTAAAAAGGAAAAGCCAAAAGTAAGATTTCCAAAGAAGAACGCTGAGGTGAAATAATTATTTCTGTTTCTGTTATGGATGGACTAGATAGAATATTAACAGCACTATTGTACAAACTGGTAGTGGGAAATTATGATCCTCCATTGTCTCTTAAAATTGGCTGAGATTCATAGTTCAGGATCAGGAACAGTGTCTTGCTAAACATTACTGTAACACTTAAAATAGGAAAAACAGCCCAATACCACAGCTCTGATCAGGTGTTGATTTTTTTAATTTTGTGACCGGTATTGAAGAGTGATCATTTTATCAATGAATAGTCCAATGTAATGGTTGGCTTTTTAACTAAGTATGGGTAAAAGGGAAAGTATATTTAAAATGGTCATGGCTTTTTCCAAAAATTAAGCTTTTGGCGCATCTCTTAGGCCCTCTTATTAATTCCCCTTCTTTCTACAATAGAAACAAGCAAATTCTGCTTCATTTCTCTCTATATTTCTTTCACAACATAAAATGTATATTGTCATTGTTTCAGTGCAAGGACCTAAAACACTATACACTTTATGTGTTTCTACAACTAAACTGAATTAATAATATCTCTGTTACAATTAGGTGTCAGTGGCTGTAGATGATCAGAAAGACAGCGAAAGTAAACCCAAGCACTTTGATACAACAACCTCAGAATCCTCATCTTTGTCTAGCAGCAGTCCAGAAAGTACTCTTGTGAAGCAAAGCTCCAGTGGGACAGCAGATAATATCCCTGTTACTTCAGTGGATGCAGTGGATGGTGCACTCTCTCCCACCGTTCATTTGCAGCCAACCAAGGTTGGACGCTTCCAGGTGACAACAACGACAGACCACGTTGGTCGCTTTTCGGTGTCTAGAACTCAAGACGAGGTAACCTGCCTAAAGAGAGAAGTTCCTGAAGTGGTCCCTTTGTCCATGGACGCTGAGCAAGTTTCTTCTCCACTTACAACTCCTAAATCAGAATTTGCAGAGAGAAGGCCATCTCTGCATCTGAATGGGCCATCCTCTGAATTGGAAGCTGCTTTCCTGAGCGGTGCAGCTAAAGAGTTAGATGATGGTTCAGGGAGTCCTGATTCGATCCACCCTCCAGCCTCAAAAATCAGTCTTCCAGTCCAGAGTCTCAGCAACTCATTCAACTCTTCCTACATGAGCAGCGATAATGAGTCAGACATAGAAGATGAAGATTTGAAGTGTGAGCTGCGTCAACTGCGGGAAAAGTAAGTTTTCAGGCAGGTTTATGGTAACCGGTGAGAAGAAATACTCCATCTCTGAATCGGTTTTCTTTATCCGATGCAAGAGTAAATAACTTTTAGGGCTGAGCATGGTTGGAATTTTGAGTGTTTGTGATGGGCACACTCACAAAATGGCTATCATGGGAGACTCGCCTAATTATAAAACTTCCATGATTACCTTGGCAATTGCAAACCATTAACCAGAAGGCAAGCTAGTCTCTGGGATGCTCATTAGCAATCCAAGAAATTTTTGCTGGGCTCACAAGAATTTCTGCAAATAAAAATGATACAATAGTATGATTCTTTGACTTGCAACATCTTTTAACCTGTTTATTTTTTTTAATTATTTATTTATTTTTAAATAGTCAAGGGGGTAAGAACTTTCTGTCTATATGGCTTATAGCTAAAGCTCTCCAGATGAAATTTATTTTCTGTATGAATTTTGTTTGAATTATCTCTAGGGCTTGCTCTAAGGCAAGCACTTACAGCAGTTAACAAAACTTCAAACCAAAATTAGCAGCACACACTCGCATTTGTGTCAGAAGTACCTCAGATGCTTCTGGGTTGAAAGGATTAGCCGGGGACATCACTGGGGGATGCCCAGTTGGGGTCTCCTTTCAATTCCCCATTATTGTGCCCACTGAAGTGGTACCTATCCACTTGCAATTACACACTTTCGAACTGCTAGGTCAGCAGGAGCTGGAGTGCATGACGGAGTGCACCCCGTCACACAGCAGCACTCAGGTCTTAAACAAGAATAAGAAGCTAAAGAGTTAAAATGTAAATTAAAGATAACAGTACAAAAATGCTAAGTATATATTCTGTGTGTGCGTGCACATGCTTTATATTTTATTCAAAAATGAATAAAACAGTTGAAATTAAACATGGGGGAAAATTACAGCAGCAGAGATTTTACGTGTTCCCCCATCTGGCATCCTCTGAGTGTGTTAAAAGGACCATATGATTACTAATTCTGGGAACAGGGGTCCCACATCTGTAACATGATGATCCATGAGGGAAGGACAGACTGAAACATTAACAGCATGAATTTCCAAAAATCCATTTGCTATAAACTAACTAACTAACTTAAATTAAATTAAGAATTATATAAAAAACTAAGATCAAGGGCATGGGGTCAAAATCATCTTATTCCATCAACCACCTCCAGCATAAGAGTGCCTCCCTCAGGGCCCCAAACCAGTCCATGTTGTAATGCCCTTCCAGAAGGCCAGATGGGTAAGAGCAATTCCCTATATTACTTAACAGGTAATACAGCAGTACAAAAACATTGGTCTAGGACTTGGTAAGGTATTATGTAAAGGACTCACAAATATATAAGTATGCCATCGTTCCATTTTGCAGGCACCTTAAAGAGATCCAGGAACTTCAGAGTCGTCAAAAGCTGGAGATTGAACTCCTTTACACAAGGTTGGGCAAAGTACCTCCAGCAGTAATCATCCCTCCTGCTGCTCCTCTCTCAGGCAGGAGAAGAAGACCTACTAAAGGAAAAAGCAGCAGGTCCAGTCGCAGCAGTTCCCAGGGTAATAAGAGTCCACAGATTTTGGGTAAGATTTGTAAAAATGTGGGAAACGTTGTCGTATTTGGTGCAGTTAATTCGGCACTGAGTCAAAGGAGTTTTCATTTTTGTATTGGTGGCCCGGTTTATGTCCATTTAATTTGCTACAGTTTCAATTTTGTTTCAGCCAAACCACGTTATGTGTGCATGTATGTGCGCGCGCACACACACACACACACACACCAAACTTATTATTCACCCATCTCCCTCACAGAGGGACAGTTATTTTCTTACAATTGGCCACTTATTTTATCATACTTCAAGTAACTCACCTCCTTAACTTAGGTGTCTTGACTATCCAGAATTCTCAGTAAAGGCTTTGCTGAAGTAGCTCAACTGTACCTAACTCTTCCCCTACTTATTTCTGTGGTGTCTATAGAGACCATGTGACTGAATTCAATTTTATGGCTGTTTTTACAGTGGTAGTTAAATCAACTGTGATCATTAAGTGAATCACATAGTTGTTAAGCAAATCATGTGATCATAAATCTAACTTACCAATGGGCAATTTTGCGAGCCCTATCCTAATTTACTATTATATGACAACTGGATGCTGCAACCAATCGTAAATGTGAGTCAGTTGCCAAATGCCCCAAATGTGACCATATAACCACAGAGTGCGGCAGCAGTAATAATTTCAAGGACAAGTTGTGAGTAGCTTTTTTTCCAAGTCCATCGTAACCTCAAACAGTTGTTAAGCAATCAGTCATAAATTGAGGACTATCTGTGGGTCCTTCAATCTCACTTTCTAGGTCTACGGGCTAGAGATTCACAACTCCTGATCTACGTAGTAAAAATGAGTCATGTCATGTGAAGACAACAATGGTGCTTTGTTAACCTTTTTTTTAAAAAATTCCATTCAATCGTCTGATTCTCAGAGGCTGCATGGAAAGGTCCCTGCAGTTTTCTTGGCAAGGTTTTTTTACGCTGAGAGAAATTGAGTGGCCCAAGGTCACCTAGTTGCCTTTGTGCCTAAAGGGGGACTAGAATTCATGGTCTCCTTATTTCTAGCCTGATGTCTTAACACCAGTAACGACTAATCATATGTGAACACTTGAATGTTCATTTGCAACCATAACCTTCTAACTAGAGATAGATGGTTTCTCAACGAATTTTACTCTTGTAGTTTCAGCCTTAATTAATAGCTAATGCAAACCCCTATCTGTCATTAGAGATCATGACTGGATTTTAACACGACGTAGTAGGACTGGAAAGCAAAGGCTTCACTATGTTAACCAATGCCTTAACTTCTGCTCTCCTCTGTCCCTGCACAGGAAACCTGTCTGCTCAGAGTGCCCCTTCAGTTCTACCCCAGCAGCAGACCCTGCACCCTCCTGGTAGTGTCCCTGAAACAGGACAGAACCATCTGTTACAGCCACTGAAGCCATCTCCTTCTAGTGAAAATCTCTATTCAGCTTTTACTAGTGATGGGGCCATTTCTGTTCCAAGCCTTTCTGCGCCAGGCCAAGGTAAACATTGTAGATGAGTATCAGTCGTATGGAGTTTCAGTGGGGCTTATCTGCCTGCGTCAGAGGATGACAAGATTCCTAGAGCCTGGCATACCCTGACAAATAAAATTTAAGAGATATGATTGAGAGATGAGGGTGGAGGAGTAAAACGTAAGGCAGATGGCTGCAAGGAAGGTTTAGCCAAAATAAGATAGATCGACTTGTCCGTCCCACTATACTTATTTGAAACCTAAGCTTTCTGGAAGATTTGTACAGTGTACTCTGATCATTGATTCCCCCCTTATAAATAAATGTACAGTTTCATTGTATAAACAGATCAGGCATGTGAAATAAGGATGAAATAAGGAAGAATGAAATGATGCAATGTAATAGTCAGGGCTCCTTCCAAACCATAGAAAGCAAGTCATTGGAGCATACTGATTTAAACCTTACATATCTTTCAAATTGCACAATATTATGTCTTAATGTGCCGTTGCTATAATATATATTACTTGGATTAAAATAGTTGTGTTCTGGTCAGAAACAACATGGTATTGGAGACGTGATTATGTGGGGGTGGGGCGGGGGGGAGAAAGATCCTGGTTTCCTGTGTCTTGTGTAAAGCTGTCAATTGGTTGAGGTTCTTTCTCCTGTGTCTTGCTAATGCATTTCACCAGTCCAGCCTAGAGTTCTCTAACATCTTGTAGTTGTGTTCTATCTCCTGTCCTTGTTCTTCGCCCCTTTTTTCTGTTTTTTGTTTTATCACAGGCTGTGTGAAGTTTAACTGTGCATCTGAGCGGGTGACATTCAAGCCTGGTGGCAGGAGGACCCGATTTCTGAGTACGCCCTGCTTGGCTCTTTGTGTGTAACACCTTTACTCCTTCCTCGTCTTTTTGTTTTTGGCTACTTGGATCTGTTATCACATGCTGTCCATTTACATCTGCCTTCTTGTATCTCTCTGACCTTAGGGCTTGGCTGAGAAGTGTAGCTTGCAGAAAACAGTGTTCTGAAATTGTTACCCTGCTGCTCAGCTAAAAGGTTCTGGTGGTAGTAGTGGTTTCATGTGATCCTTCAGATTACAAGGAGACAACCTTAGGATTCCTTACCTAGGCCTTTAAATTTCCCTGTAGTGTATACAGAAATAATGGCCAGGAATAAGATAATGCCAGACAGAGAGGTGCTTACCCCTTTCCTAGTGGACATGACAGCTGTGCTGAACATGAGAAACTAATTCACACAACTCTGAAGTGAACAAATTGTGGTTCATCTGTCTAGGCTTATTTTTGTCAACTCAGGCAAACAAGCATGCACAGGTATGAATATAGCACTGACTGAACACAATAGGAGTTCAGTAAGATTTGGGGGATATATCTGCCCCGGGAGAAATGGTACAAAGATTTTTCCATTGATGTGCTTCAGATCAAGAAGATAATTTCCCCTGAACATAATGTAGCCAACTACTCACAGTTCAGTTAGAAACTAGGGAAAACACCTGATCTACCATGATTTACAAAAATTTAGGAAGGCTAGAGCTGATTTACAAGTTGCATAAAGATGGCCAGTTTAATTTACAGGTATTACGATCCTATCTTCTCATCATATGAGTGATGTGTGGACAGATGTTCATGCATGGAATTGGGGCAAAAGTATTTCTTCCCTTGAATTGATTTTAGAGGAAAGTTTCCTCAATCAGTAATTGAATTTTATATGCCTTAGTTTCTGAGCCCGGACATGATCTGTTAAATGGTGATTTAGCCAAGACTGAAAAAAAGTTATTAATACTAAATTGCAGTAAAATAAAAATTTCAGAAAACAGTAGTTACTTTGAGGATAATTAATAGCAAGGATATGGCTAATTCACATGTATAAATTGCTCCATGGGATTTTTGTCGGGAGTTTTTTGGTACATAAAATATTCTGTGAACTATGAGCCATGTGGGGGAAAGGTTTGGGGAGTCTAAAAATAATGGAAATGTATAATGCCTTCAGTTTGGCATCACTTGATTTCTGCTGTCCCCTAAAACTTGGCAATGCTTGTGGAAGCATGGCTTGGCTTTACTCAATTTTTAACAGGTTTTCTGTTTTCCTGAGGCCTGTCTTTTTTGTCAATAGATTGTATAGGGGAAAAGGTCCTTAATAGCAAATATGAGGCTGATCACCTCTGTTGCAAATAACACATGTCTTTATACACTTGACGTAAAAGTAGAAAAGGTTCAACAGGTTCCTTCTTACTTTGGATGGCACTGACCTTCTAGGAAAAATGAAATTGACTACATTTATTTTATTTTATTTTAGAAAATATTGCCACCTACTCGCCCATGGCAACTCAAGGCGGCTTTCACACAAATATAAATCAGCCAATCGTTGTATCAGTTACAATAAAAACAGCAAATAGCCCCTGGTGGGTTTATTTATTGTTACTCTTTTTGAAGTCGATTAAACATAAGAGGAAAAGTTAGAATATTGAATTTAGTTCAGATAATCGAAAAACTAATTGAAATTACCCTATATTATAAAAAAAAGCTCACTGCCGTAGTGTACTTGAGAAATTCTAAACAAGTATGTACTTAAATTGATCTACTGTAGCTCTTTCTCTACTTGAAAGTCGTCATGCTGTAAGGCCACTCGAGAATTAAAAGCAGTGTCATCAAGGGATGATAACCTGTTGTGTTTTCCTACTTTATCACTGGGTGCTTTTTGCTATTTGCTAATACTGTGTTTCTCACTGTTTCTCTTTAACCAATTGCTTTCTCTTTGTGCTTTAGGGAAGATGGTGAAAAAAGTCTGTCCTTGCAACCAGCTCTGTAGTAATTATTTCATTTTTGGTTACCTCTGAATTCTGATTGCTAAACTATGTTGTTTTGCTCAAGGCCATACAGTTTAACCTCCCTGAATCTGTCTTAAGCACAGCATCTGTTCTTTATATGCCTTTGTTCCTTCTAATAATATGTATTTCTGCATTACTGCAGAAGTAGACCTAGGCACCCTGTTACTACTACAAAGAACGACTTTGATCATCACTTAATGATGCACTTCTTGGAGATTAATCATGAGGCTCTAGCATATATTGGCTCTAGTAATTTTCAAATCATATTAGAAGGCACATTCCCTTTTTGAAAGCAATTTGGTTGTAATAATTATGTCAAAAGGGGGTTTCTACAAACACTGATTCAGCTGCATATGACCAGTATGCTATCCATATCTTAAAGGACCACTAGCAAGCAAACAAAAGACCTCAGGGTGACCCTACAGCAAGGGTGTCAAACTCAAGGTCCATGGGGTGCTTAAATCTGGCCTGCAGGGGTGGCCTGGAAATAGCAAAGGACTGGCCCATGGTGCCTCTGGCAGCCAAAATGGGGTGCGGGGGGCTTCTGTGCCCCGTTTTGGCTGGCAGTGTGCTGCAGGAGGCATCTGTCCCGTCTCACCTCCCCCAGCCGGCCCATGGAGGAGAATTAAAATGCTGATCAAGCCCTCGAAGAAATCCAGTTTGACACCCTGCCCTACAGCATAAGAAAAAGTGTCATTAATAAAGGTACAAGTATTTCTCGACTTATAACCATTCATTTAGCAACCATTCAAAGTTACAATGAGACCGAAAAAAGTAATTTAGAACCGGTCCTTGCTCTTACCACCATCACAGCATCCACAAGGTCACATGGTCAAAATTTGGGTGCTTAACAACTGGCATATATTTATGATGATTGCAGAGTCCCGGATTCATGTGATCACCATCTGTGACCTTCCCAGCCAGCTTCAGACTGCAAAGTCAATGAAGGAAACCACGTTCTCTTAATGACCGCCTGATCCATTTAACAACTGCAATGATTCCCTTAATAAGCATGTCAAAAAAGGTTGCAAAATTGGGCGAGACTCACTTAGCAACCACCTTGTTTAGCAACAGAAATTCTGGTCCCAATTGTTATAATTTGAGGACTTCCTGTAGATGAAGTGAAGCACTTTGGCAGGGTTAAGAAGGAGAGAGATTCAAGAGGTTGAATGCAGTGATGTAGCCATGGAGGGAAAGAGCTCCATTTATTCTTTAAAGATAAGAGCCAAAATTCTGTAATATTTGCTGTGACTGAGCAAGATTGAGGGGAGGTTGTTTTTTTTTTTAATTGACACTGATCCACATTCTTGTCAGACTCTTCTTGATGGCTGGTTTAACAGATTAAAAATTGATTACTTTTAACAATTGAGGTCGTTTTTTATATGGTATAAATCCTTCTTATTTAATTATCTTAGAGCGTTTCCGAGGCAATTGGGTGCATGCTGAACAGCCAGTGAAAGTGAAAGATTAGTCACACCTGAGAATTCACGCCATCAACTTACCCCAATGTCTTGTAGGCACTGTACAATGTATCTTTTATGGCCATCAGGAAGGGGCTGAAGAATATCTTCTAGTCCCTGCATGAAACTGATGACAATGCTTTTAGGCATGACGTGAAGGTGGTTTTCTTTTCTTCACTATTGTGTGTTACCTGTGCTGGTGTGTGTCTGGCTGTTTTTCAATTAGACTTATGCCTGTGTTACAGCCTGTGTCTCTTATTGTATCAAATATTGTTCCTTGGCATGTTACACAGTAACAGTGATTCAATACTACATTCATTTCTCTCACCTGGGCAAAGGATTCTTTTTTTTTCCACTTTCTTGTTTGCATGTTTACCCCCTTCTGTCTGTTCAGTTTGGGGGAGACGGTTACCTCTTATGTCATCTTGGTTAGTCACCTTGCTTGCTTGTACAGTATTTCACAGTGCAGTAACACCTTGCCTCACTGTTACCACAAATAAGGACTTTTATTTCTCTGCTTGCATTTTTATCAGGTCTAGGGATCCAGAATCCAGTTATTACTGTCTGTAACCTTTAGCTATTAGTTTCTAAGCAACAGGATCCAGTTGCGATAATAATACGATGCCACAGAGACTAAGATTGTGCAGCAGTTTGAATCTGAAGGCAAAAGTGCTTAGGATTACATGGGGTCCTGCCCATAGAACATAGCAATCCCAGGAAAAGATGTTTGGCTATGGAATTGTAGGCATATGTAATCCATGCCATTCATTATGACACACACACAGAGTAGCATCCCAGTGTAAACCTGGCCTTTTTTGCTTGTAACCCCAACATTGGGTATAAGTGTGAAAGTTGCAAAATTTAAGCTTAACACACATTGCCTGTTTTGTCGCTTGTCAGTCTTGCCTCCCACTGAAGATGCATGTGTAACACGTATGCCCCTGCAAGCTCCAAAGCACCTCTTTGCTCTCAGATCCAAAGTGCTGCTCAAATTCTTCATGCCTTCCAGACTTTTTAAAATAAAACTTAGATTCCAGTCCTTTTTTTAAACAGCAGTATTGGGAGTACTTTCATACTGTTCTGTTGTGCTTTGAAGTTTTCTTCACATGACTAGGGGTTATTTAGGATCAGTATGCTAATTGACTTATACTGCAAATTTTTCCACGTTAGATGTCCTGTACAGACCTATACAGTGACCCTCCTGGGTTCAGATTCTGTTTTATAAATTGATGAACATATCTGTTTTGGTTATGGGTGATTTTTTTTCATAGCACATTGAAGACTTGTGTTGACGCTTTTGCTATTCAGCTAACTATTACAAGCAATAATACTTTTCCAAATCATTTCAGCAGATTTGCCACTTGGAAAGCCTTTGGCATACACCCATGGATATATTGGAATTTTCTTTATTCTTATGATCTGATTCTAGCAAGTGCCATATTTTTTATTTTTTATTTATTTTTTTCCTTGTGCCTCTCTTTTTAGATGTATTGAGATCATTCTGTCCCATGGTATGAACCCTTTGGAACTAAATATGCAGGCTTCTCTGGAAGCCGCCTCTCAGTTTGAAGCAAAGGAGATTGTTTGTCATATGTCATCTTTGGTGCTGGGATGTGAAGTCAGTGGGCTCTTAGTACAATTTTGTTTCATGATTACTGCCAGTAACACAAGTGTTTCTTTCCAGTAATGTGTTCTTGAGGTTTCAGAGTGTCCATCTGCAGAACAGAGTGGTTATCCTGAGGAATATACAATTTCTTGGTATTGAACGGAGTGGGTTGGCAAATGGGTTAACTGAGCATAATAGGTGCTTGTAGACAATTGGGAGAAAACTTCCCGGCAGCCTGGTTATTAATGCCCAATGTTAATCCACTTGTCTGTGGAAAACGGCAACTTTGCAGACCACCCACTGATTTGAAAAATAACATACAATTACATAATTAACTTAATAGCAGAAAAACTGCTAGCTGAGCTCTAAAATCCTTCCTTTTCATTATGTCCAAGTAGACTTCATATGCATGGCTTTTTAAATTTTTGCTCTTATTTTGCATTGTAACTCTTGATGGCCTACAGGGAATTCTGTTTCAATCAAATTTAAATGATAGCTGCTTTCCTTTTTCTAGGGACCAGCAGTATAAACACTGTTGGAGGTACAGTAAACAACCAGGCACCCCAGTCTCAGCCCCCTGCCTCTAGTCGGAAAGGAACCTTTACTGATGATCTGCACAAACTAGTGGACAACTGGGCTCGTGACGCTATGAATCTGTCTGGCAAGAAAGGAGGCAAAGGACATGGCAATTACGAGGCAAGTTTAATATTTTGGTTTTTATTCTATAACTGCAACTTTTTAGATTTCTATTAGTTTTATATTGGCTGGTTTTTTTTAATTGTTATGTGCCATCAACAATTCTCGTTGGGGAAGATGGATGGCTATTTAAATTTGATTGATTGATTGATTTCAATTAATTGATCAAATTTAAATAGCCATCCATCTTCCCCAAAGAGAATTTTGGTTACACAGCAAGAAGAACTGATGGCAGGTGGACCAAGTCAGTCATAGAATGGACCTCACTTGATAAAAAGCACCTACGAAAGAGACCTAAAACAAGACAGATCGATGACATAAGCAAGTATTGCTGGCTCAACTGGCAAAGGGAAGCTCAGTACTGTATTGGTTGGGAACATGCGGAAGAGGCCTTCATCCTGCAGTGGAGAGACAATGGCTAGGATGATGATGATGATGATGATGATGATGATGATAAAGAAGAAGAATTAATACTGCAATGGTGCTTAACAGTTTGTAAACCCCTTTGAATATTCAATATTTCTGGATAAATATAACCTAAAACGTGATCTCATCTCCACCCAATTCCTAAAGCTAGATAATAAGAACTTAATTAAACAAATGAGTGAAAAATGTATTAATTTGATTTATTAAGGAAAATGATCCAAAATTACATATCTGTGTGAGGCAAAAGTACATGAACCTCTAGGATTATCAGTGCATTTGAAGGAGAAATTAAGAGCTAGGTGTTTCAATCCATGGGATGATAATTAGGTATTAACATGGGAATCCCTCCTTTATTTAAAGAATAAAGAATCAAAAGTCTGATCTTCAGTACAGAACGATGCAGAAGTGTGTCATGATTGGAAAAGGTTAAAAAAAAAACTATTTCCAGAGAGTTTGGAGTCCACTGTCAGGCAGATTGTGCACAAATAAAGGCAATTCGACAGCATTGTTGCCCTCCCCAGAAGACATCAACCAAGATCACACCAAGAGCAAAATATATAATATTCTGAGAGGTTTCAAGGGGTAACATCTAAGGAACCAAAGGCCTCTCTTGCATTTGCAAATGTTGGCCTTTGCGAGAACCACCATCATCAGGACAGCACTCAACACCAGTGGTGTGCATGGTGGGACTGCAAGGAAAAAGCCACTACTCTCTAAAAAGAACATTGCTGCCAGTCTACATTTTGTGAAAGACGATGCGAATAAGCCAGAAGGCTATTGGAACAAATGTTCCATGAACAGATGAGACCATAATGTAACTTGGCTTGAATGAAAAGTGTTATGTTTGGCGAAAGGCAAACACTGCATTCCAGCATAAGAACATTATCCCATCTGTGAAACAGGCGAGTGACAGGATTGTGATTTGGGTCCGCTTTGTTGCTTCTGGACCGGGACGGCTTGAGAGAAGCGTAAATTCTGAATTCTACTGGCAAATTCTACAGGAAAATGTCAGGGTATCTAGCTATGAAATGAAACTCAAGTGAAAGTGAGTCACGCAGCAAGACAGTGAGCCAAACCACACAAGTTGTAGGACCAAAGAATAGTTCTGTCAGGTTCTGTAAAGTATGGGGGGAAAAAAACCCTCAGCACACAAAAGCAGTAACCAAGTTTGTTTATCCTGATATCAGTATTAACAGACCACCTTAAAGTGTTAAAGGAATCTTTGTTGGAGCTGACGCTCCGTGCTTTCCATCACCCTTTAAGCAGCATACAGCTCCACCCCAGTGCAATCACTTAATTATCCAATTAACCCATATCCTCCCTCTCCCTCCCCAATCCATCGCAAGCCGCTCCAGTTCCGCACTGCTCCGTCTTTCCTTAATGTGATGGATGGTGAGAAATTGCCTCAGTGCATGCCTCTGAAGTCATCTAGCATGCGGCTAGGGAGTCGAAGTGAGAGGCATGCCTCGAGACTGACGGCCCAGCAGAGCAGGCACAGAGGAAGGGTCATCGGCGGAAGCGTGCAGCAGCGGAACGGCGATCCTCACACAAATAGTGGCCCCAAGTACCGTTGCAGGTCTGGGGCTGACAGGTTCAAGTAGAAGTTAGAGTTAAAGTTAAAGGTTTTGAAATGGCCAAGT
The DNA here is from genome assembly GCA_022577455.1 of Arizona elegans. NCBI lineage: Eukaryota > Metazoa > Chordata > Lepidosauria > Squamata > Colubridae > Arizona > Arizona elegans. The sequence goes on from JAKOOJ010000007.1 coordinate 74,783,133, forward strand.
CAAAAGTCCTGACCGTAATCCTATAGAAATATTGCAGAAAGACCTGAAGCATGCAGTTCATGCAAGGAAGTCCACCAACATCCCTTAGTTGAAGCTGTTCTGTAAAAGAGGAACAGACTAAAATTCCTCCAGGCTGATGTGCAGGACTGATCAACTGTTAGCAGAAATCGTTTTGTTGCAATTATTACTGACCAAGGAGGGCACACCAGTTACTGAAAGCAAAGTTTCATACACTTTTACCACATACAAATATTTAGCTTTGGATCATTTTCCCCAATAAATCAGTGAACAAATATGTTTTTGACTATGTAATGTGGTTCTTTTTATGTAATTTTAGGACTTGTACAAATAAACAGATTACATTTAGGTCGTATTTCTGCAGAAATGATGGAAATTCAAAAGGGTTCACCCACATTTAAGCAGCACTGCCCAAGTGCCTTAGTTACTTTTTGGGGTCATGCTTGGATAGAGTTGATGAAAGAAGTTTGTTTAGCAACTCTCAGGTAGCTTGATCTGGGATTGATTTCAGTTGTTTTTGTTTGTTTTAGGGTCCAGGAATGGCAAGGAAGTTCTCTGCACCAAGCCAACTCTGCATCTCAATGACGTCCTCTCTTGGTGCTACCCCTATCTCTGCAGCATCAGCTACCTCCCTTGGCCACTTCACCAAGGCCATGTGTCCCCCTCAGCCGTTTGGTTATCCAACAGTGCCCTTTGTAGCCCCCTGGAGCGGGACGGGTGGTCCAGCACAGCAGCCTTTAAACCAGTTCCAGCCTGTAGGAACTGCCTCATTACAAAGCTTCAACATCAGCAATTTACAGAAATCTATCAGCAACCCCCCTGGCTCCAATCTGCGGACCACTTAGTGATTCCCAGCCACATTGCTGGGTAGACCTTTGGGCAGGAGTTGGGGCCTGAATTAACTGCTATGCTCTTTGTGCCCAAAAGGGATGGATGCCCCTCTCTAACCATTGCTCTCTGCACTCAGTAAGTAAAGCCCCCCTTTCGGAAGATGGGGAGAACGTGATCAGGATCCTCTAAGACGGCACATGCTTCCTCTAATTCTTGCATGTGGCAGAATGTATAGAGATGGAAATCACCATGCAAGTCAGCAGCCTCTGACTGTAAAATTCACATGACTTAAGAGGCTAGATCCTATGGGTTGGGAAGAAAGTTGTTAGCCTTCGCATGAATCTTGGTATTCCGTTTGCCTTGTTCGGAAGAACTAAGCCCAGGGGGAAAGCTGTCCATTTTTCCATCATCTTGTCTATTCTTTCCTTCAAAGCATCACATCACAGTTCCTGAACGAGTGAGCACACAGATGGACATGCAGAATAGCCCATGCTTTGAGATAAGTCTTTCCTGCTTTCAGGAAAAGATATTAACAGCTTTGACAGCAGCATTAGAGCAATTTAAAATGTTTAGAAGAAAAAAATAATAATTAAAAGTTCCCTGCGGACATGTACTTACCATCAGTTTTGATGTGGAAACACTGTGATATATAAATGTTGTTGGACAACAGTAGTTTAAAAAAAAATGAGTGGAGTATAGAGGGTTAAACAGTCAAAAAAGAAAAAATGGGAAAAAAGCTAGCTATATCCTGATACTTATTGGAGACACTTTAACTTTTTTCCTTTTTATTTTCATTGTATTAGATAAATGTGAATGTATAATTGTATAAATTAATGTACTTGAATACTTGTCTGTTCTCCCAGTATGCTTGCTGGATATTTTAGTGCCTTGGACTTTTTATTGCTTCTGCAGTTAGCATCACCTGCCCGGCAGACTTTAGACAGACCGAGGGAAAGGAGAGAGGGAGGTTATTTTGGACATAGCCACTGAAATACCAAAGGCCTAAAACATTGGATGCTTATACTGTAACAGTGTCTAGAGTAGGTGTTGGAGGGGAGCTACTGCAGCTGTACGTTGAAAAGGTAAAGCTATAGAGAGGTGGAGGGAAAAACCAGCAATGGATATTGGTGGAGGGTACAGAAATGATGACATGTTGTGTAACCAGAGTAAAGCTGGGCTGAATGTGAACAGAGAGAGGGTGGGTGGGGGAGGAAAAGGAGAAAGGCTTGTCTGAAAGGACGGCTCCTAAGGGCAGGCTGACTGAAAGCTACAAAGGGTTTTAGGAGGGTCAACATGTGTTCAGAAACTGGAGTTTATCACTCGGGGGAGCGTGAAAAGCCTCCTGGGGTTTGCTCTTCATTGTCTTTAATTCTACCTAGGAAGGGCAGAAACAGATATTCCATGTTGCGGGTTTCATTGCCAAGGACAGATACACTTGAAACACTCAGAATCAAAAAGAACTTTGTTTTTGTTAAACGTCTAAAGGACTTAAAACTTGGTACCAAGACTATAACTATGTTGCCTTCTAGTAGGTGTGCTGTATCGCCTACTTTCCACTCAAACTCGGTTTCTAACTTGACATACAGGTTCTCTATTCAAATGACATACTGCAACCAACTAGTATTACTCTGTATTGCTGCAGCAGGCTGTGAAGGGTCAAAGTACTTCTATTTTGTATTTGGGAGTAGCTTTACTGCTGGTCTAAAAGTTTGTATACTAAGTAAAAGAAAAATCTCTCCCCTTTCCCCACCAAAAAAAGTTCCTTTAAGGTTAGCAGGGAATTTGTTATTTCTGTACTTGTTCACGCTACCCTCAAACATATACACAGGTTTGTCTTTCCATCCCTTTGTCTCAAGTTGAAATTTAGAGTGGCTTTTGTCAGGAAGGGATGCCTCGGCATAGTGGCTGGAAAGCGAAAGACGGGAGTCTATAAGGTAGTTGGGCTTCAACCCCTTTTGCGACTTTAAAGTCCCCATTGTGACGGAATATGGGGAAGCTGTGGCTTCCTACTGTTAATGGAGAAGCTTTTACTTTCTGAGTTTGTGGCCCATTCTTCAAAACAAGAAATGAATTAATATGCAGAAAGTATAAAGAATCAGTGATGAAAGGTGCCACTTCATGGTTAGAATTGGTCAGCTGAGTGTTGCACGAGGATGGTATTTTGGTTTAATATGTTTGAGGTTGGGTTTTTCACTTAGTTATGCAAATACTGGTTTTATTTACCATTGATTTCCCTCCTGTGGATTAAATAACTGAGGTCTAGAAGAATTAACTAATGCTACTGAACTGTTAAATTATTTTGTGTTAATATTACACTTTTGAGTACCTTTTTTTTCCACAAGATCTGTTTCTGAATTACAGATGTTTTCTTTACATTATTTAACAATGTACACTGTAAAAATAAAATAAAAGAAATTCAAACCTTGGGCTTCCCTGGCCGTAGTTAATGGTATGTTTTGCACTAAATCCAGGCATTGCGCTTCATGTACAATTGCGCTTTGTGCTGCAGTTTGTTACCTTCTTTGTAGATATTTAATGAAATCATTCAAATAAACCAAACCTGCTTTTGTTGAGCTGTGGTATTTCATTTTCAATTGGCATTTGCTTCTTTCAGTGCCCTGAAGCTTCACTGTCAAGTGAGCCCCTGCTGCTGTCAGCAACGGTTACAGGACAGATGGTTCATCCATTCTAAAGCCAGGGCTGAAATCTCTGGCCGGAAACCCATCTGGATAAGGCCAAGATGAAGAATGCTACGAAGCAGTTATTTGAGCTCAGAGAAGAACTGTGTCTCCAACCAATGGTTATACTAGTACTTGAAAGGCTTAGCTATATTGATGAGGGTTCTGTGGTGATTATTTTTTGGGAGACTTCAACAGGCATTAAACTTTGAAATCTATGATGTACGTGGAAGGACTGAGAAGTTGCATTAGTAAATTCATCATGTCTTAAACTCTCATGGTTGGGAACAAAAATAAATACCTGAAAGTATCCATGTGTGCCAAATCATGCATGGCCAAGTGGAATTCACTTGTCAGTCTGTTCATGAAGATTCAGTGAACGGGAGGAAATTATTTCCAAGATTGGAAGTTTTGAATTTTGAAGTGTAATAACCGGCAGAGACATATCAGTTAAAAACAAAAATAATTCTTCTCCATGTTGTCTCACCCATGTTTGCAACTCCCTTGAAATTCTCAGTTCCCTCCAAGTAAAGTTCATGGTTCTTCAAGATCTGTCCATCCCTGCAGCTTTATTCCAGAATTTTTAGGTCATACCAAAGAAGAATCTTCCTTTTTTAAAACCTATCTTAGGGAAGTACTTGTAAAGCCTTTCTTGGAACATAGTCTCTGATTCTAAGACATAACCTCCCATTGAGGTATGAAAAAAAAAAGAACCCTGTTTTGATACTAGACAATTAATAGAACAGCAGGCCTTAAAATTGAAGTGTTCATTCAGCTATTGAAAGGCTCTCTAATTTGCCCTGTATCTTTGATCTGTGAGCACATTTGGAATTTAACATGGTAGTTTTTTATTTTTATGGTTTACATGAACTAGTTTGCACTCTAGTACAGGGATCTTCAACCTTGGCAACTTTAAGACTTGTGGACTTTGCTGGCCAAGGAATTCTGGGAGTTGAAGTCAACAAGTCTTAAAGTTGCCAAGGTTGGAGACCCCTGCTCTAGTAAACTAGAGTCTTAGAGACTAGCAGGACAGAAGCTGCTATACCTCTAGGAAAAAAGAGTGTGTGTGATCACTGTGATTTTATAAATCTGCCGTTATATGGGAAATGTATGTAGAATTTTGAAAGCTACATGCAATACAGGAAAGGATAAAGGGAATAACATGGAGCTTTGTGCTTGAATTGATTAGAACTGAATAAGCTATTACAGGAGCTGTTTAAGTACTGTAGACTTATAGCTGAAATCCTTTTATTATTATAGGAATGGAAAACAGTGGCCTGGGCTACAACTTAGTTCTAGTATAATACCCTGTTTCCCCCAAAATAAGACATCCCGATAATAAGCTCAACCGAGCTTTTGAGCGCATGGAAATAAGGCCAAGTGCTTATTTCAGGGTTCAAAAAAAAAAATACAAGACAGGGTCTTATTTTCGGGGAAACACCAGGGGTGAAATGCTCCCGGATTGGACCGGATCGCCCAATCCGGTAGCGATAGAGATGGTTGGTTCAGAGAACCGGTAGCAAAAATCCCTACCCCCCCCACCCCCCACTGCCCAGCTGAGTCGCGCGATCATCAGAGGCTTTTTTAAAATTATTTTTAAAAGCATTTTTTCTACAACCTCTTTGGCCGAAAAAATGCTTTTAAAAGTAAAAAAAAAAAAAGCCTCTGATGATTATGCGGCTCAGCTGGGATCGTCAGAGGCTTAAAAACAAAAAAAGAAAGCCTCTGTGATCAGGCTACTCAGCTGGGATCGTCAGAGGCTTTTAAAAGCATTTTTTTTACAACCTCTTCAGCCGAAGAAGTGGTAGAAAAAATGGTTTTAAAAGTTAAAAAAAAAAAGTTGGTGACACCCACTGTCATATTACCCCACCACCACCAAGCCACGCCCACAGAACTGGTAGTAACAAATTTTACATTTCACCACTGGGAGACACGGTAGTGTACTCGAACTCCAACTTTTATCTGATACTTTTGTGATTACTGTATGGAATAGTTACTGCAGATCTTGCAATAGTCAAATTGGAAGAATTCCTAAAGATTTCTTTTAGCCAAGTAAACATTTCCGTAGTAATCTTGGCAACAAGGAGATGAAGGAAACAAGGCAGTTACACAAATGGGCTGTCACTTCCACTTGCTTTTAAAGAATGAAATCAACGTAACCATTTTTCCAATAGGAGCTACTGGACATCAGTCATATTTTTTGTGCTAACCCCTGCTTCAAGACTGGAAGTTGTTTCTTTTGCCAAAAACGTTCATTCTTTGTAACGTTGAGTCTTGGAATCTGGAGTGTATTTCTTGATTTGCAGTTTAGCAACTTCCATCCGTGTAAAATATAGCACATTTTTCCACTTCAGGTTCTCAGGGTTTCATAGACGTACCTATATAGTTTGGTTGGCAACAGTACATTAAAAAAAACCAAAAAAAAAAAAAAAACCCCTTCTAGTTTAGTGTATAGCTCCTGCATTTCCAGACAATCAAATACTGAGCAGGTCCAATGTTGCTTAGATTTTTAAAATCAGCTAAGGAGTATTTGCCTTTATCTCTTCTATTTTAAGTTGCATATCATAAAATACCGTGTTTCCCAAAAAATAAGACCCGGCCTTGTATTATTATTATTCTTTTGCCAACAAAGGCAGCAGGTCTTATTTTCAGGGGGGGCTTTCACATGTGGCGGCGGAACCCGCTCGTGGCCCACTTCTGCAGCCGCTTGCCACCGCTTGCGCGTGTCACCCCAGGCCTGTTTAGCTTCCAGAAAGGCCTCTGCAACCAAGAAACGCGGTCTGGATTGATGAACGCATCGGCCCCTACCCCCAGCCTCCTTTTCGCCATCAAGAGGCCCTTCTGGAAAGCCTTCTGCAGCCAGATCCAGAGCTCTGTTATCAGCTGCAGAGGGCTTTCCAGAAGGACCTCTTGATGGCAAAATGGAGGCGGGCATACGTGCGTCAATCCGAAGCCTGTTTCTCAGCTGCAGAGTGAAGCAGGCCAGGGGCGATACGCACAAGCGGCAGCACATGGCCTCAGAAGGAGTGGGCCAGCAAGGCAAGGTGTCTGGGTGTGCAAGGCTTGGTAAGTAGGGCAGCACCACTATCCCCATCCTTATCCTAGCTTAATTTTTACCCATGTGCCTCGCCCCACCCCCTGCACCCGAGTGGGCAGGGTCTTAATTAGGACTTATTTTGGGGGGTAGGGCTTATATTGGGCACACGTGTAAAAATCAAGTTAGGACTTACTTTTGGGATAGGTTGTATTTTTGGGGAAACGGTAGATTTTTATAGGTAGGAAGCTAGATATATTGTAGCAATCATAAGGTGTCTGGTTACTATATTGCTTGCCAAGGAAGTAGTGGAAAATTTCATGTGTCCAGGTAGATTTTTACATTTCATCTTCATTTCATTTATTGGATTTATATACCGCCCTACTCCCGAAGGACTCAGGGCGGTGAATAGCCACAGAATAAAACACATAAATACAAAATTTAAAAACAGAATAAAACTGATTAAACAATTTGGCCGAGACAAATTTAACACACCCAATAATTTTAAAAACAAATTAAAATTTACAGTTTAAAGGGGAAAGATTTAGGCCAGGCCAGCTTGATGGAATAAAAAAGTCTTGAGAGCGCGACGGAAGGTGCGCAGATACGGGATCCTCTTTATCTCCAGGGGGAGCTCATTCCAGATAGTAGGTGAATCTTAAGCTTAAGCTTCCAAGAAAACACAAAATATCTCCAGCCCACCTCCAATGCCCACTGATGTGGTCCACCTGGGAAATATTAAGATTGTTCTGCAGTCCCGATCATGAACAAAAAAAAAAAGCATTTTTAAAACATCCTTAGGTTAAAACTTACTTGTGCCTAGGTAACATATACATGCAATAACCGCCACAGAATAAAGAGAGATAAACAAATGCTAATGTGTCAATACCAATAGGAAGAAATGCCAACGTCTCTTTATTGAAACATTTCATTAAATATTTCTATGTGTCCTGAAGCTTCATTATATACAATATTTAGCATTCTTGAGAGTTAATTTTGGTTTAATCTGCAGATCGGAACATAGTGGGCCAATTTTGAAAATTAAGGAAGTTTATTTGAAAAGAATGATCAAAGAAAGTTATATAAATGATATGCATACATTACATAACACCTTGCAGGTGGGATCTTCCTAAGTCAATGACATTTGTGACATATGATAGTAATGGGATCCTTTCTGATGTTATCTATTGGTCCAATGGAACTACATCCTACAGATGATCTGGAGATAAGGGATTTATTTCAGCCTGATGTTATTGGTCTCGCAGAAAAACTGCTTTAATTATCCTCCTCCCTTTTGCAACAGAAAGAAAAGGTATACTGATCCTATTTTCACATTATATTTCAAGAATTATTTGGGGAAAAGTTGCTCAATTTAACAAAATAGATTGCTCATCATTAGTGTATATACGGATGTATGTATGTATGTATATGTGTGTGTCTGTGTGTGAGTGTATATATATATATATTTGTTTTCGTAGATTTTCACAGGTATAGGTATGCAAGTCTTGGTGTATTCAGGTCTTCTCCTGTGTAAGATTGAGAGCACTTTGGCAACGTTTCGGCAGAATCTCATCTGCCATCATCAGGCTTATGCAAGGGGTCTTTTGCAGCAACTGCCGTTGCTATTTCAAATCTGGTGCTGGTAGTCTGCTTTGCTGGGATGGCCCCATCTCTTCATTCTGATTGGTTGGGAGTCCCAGTCTGTGTCTATTGGCTTGGCTTCGGGTGTATGGTTGGGTTGTAGATTTTTCTGTCTGTGGGTGCTGGGACTCGTTTGTTGACAAGGGCTAGTTTCCAGATGTCTGGTAGGCGGGAGATATCGTCACGTTTATTCATGTTATGGGGGTGTTTTTCTAATTCAATGGCTTCCATAATTATTCTCTTGTTGAAGTGTTCAGTTTTGGAGATTAATTTGGTTTCTTCAAAATCAATTTCATGTCCTTTTACTTTAAGGTGCTGGAAAAGGGAGGAAGTTTTTTCTTCTTTTCTGACTGCATTCTTGTGTTCTGCAATGCGTTTATTTATTCTCCTATTAGTTTGTCCAATGTATGTGGCTGGGCAGATTTTGCATGGTATTTCATAGACTCCTTGGTTTTCTAGTTGGATCTTGTCTTTGGGGTTTCTTAAGATGTTGGCTATTTTTTGGTCAGTGCAGAAGGCTGTCTTGATATTGTGTTTGTGGAGAATTTTGCTGATTTTATCTGTGGTGCCTTTGATGTAAGGGAGGAGGGCGATGTCGTCCTGTTCTGTGTCTTGGATCTTGGGGGGTGTCTCCCTTTGGATTGGGTTGGTGATAGTGTTTCTTTGGAATCCGTTAGAAATTAATATGTTTGTGAGAGTGTGTAATTCAGTTTTCAGGTGGTCTTTGTCGGCTAGGCGTTTGGGTCTGGAGATGAGAGTCTTGGCTACGGAGTTGATCTGTGCAGGGTGGTGATGTGATTGTGCGTTTAAGTAGCGGTTGGTGTGTGTTTTTTTTCTTGTAGATGGTGTGTCCTAGGGAGCCGTTGAGTTTTTTGTAGATTAGGACGTCCAGAAAGGGAAGTTTGTTGTTAGCTTCTGTTTCCATAGTAAATTGTATTTTGGGGTGTAGGCTATTGAGATGTGTAAGGAAGTTGTCCGGTTTTTCTTTCCCGTGTGGCCAAATTACGAAAGTGTCATCTACATATCTCAGCCAGAGTTTGGGTTTGTGTTCAGATTTATCTAAGGCGATGGTTTCAAAGTGTTCCATTTATAGGTTTGTGATGACGGGTGAGAGGGGTGATCCCATAGGTGCTCCTTCTATCTGTTTGTATCTTTGTCCATTGTGGATGAAGTATGTGTTGGTTAGGCAGTGGTTGGTCAGATCTAGGATGTGTTTAGGGGGGTCATATTTGTTTAGGATTACTGTCAAGGCTTCTTTAATAGGCACTTGGGTGAAGAGGGATATGACATCGAAGTTCACAAGTAGGTCGCTGGATTGTAGGTTTTGTTTCTTTATTGTTTCTATGAAGTGGAATGAGTTTTGTACGTACAAGTTGATGGATTCTGCGTAGGGCTGAAGTTGTTTGGCAAGAAATTTGGCAAGATTCTGTAGAGGTGAGCCTATGGAGCTGACTATGGGTCTGAGTGGTGTTCCTTCTTTGTGTATCTTGGGGAGGCCATAGAGCTTGGGGCATCTGGATGATTTCTCTCTGGGGATGAGTCTTTGCTGGATCTCTTCACTGATGGGAGAGGCTTTTATTTTGGATTTGGTGGTTTTTTCCAGGTAGGCGATGGGGTCTGTGTTTAGAGGTTTGTAAGCAGGGTCTTGGAGTAGGTTGGATAGTTTGGCTTGGTAGTCAGATGTGTTCATCACCACTGTGGCATTGCTACAGAAAAATCTACACCCCAGAAGCCAGACACACACACCCCGAGACCTCCAGCCAAATCACATTCCAGCCAGCCACAAAGATGAAGCCCGGCCACCTGGTGGAGAAAACCCGACCATACACCCGAAGCCAAGCCAATAGACACAGACTGGGACTCCCAACCAATCAGAATGAAGAGGTGGGGCCATTCCAGCAAAGCAGATTGCCAGCACCAGATTTGAAATAGCAACGGCAGTTGCTGCAAAAGACCCCTTACATAAGCCTGATGATGGCAGATGAGATTCTGCCGAAACGTTGCCAAAGTGCTCTCAATCTTACACGGGAGAAGACCTGAATACACCAAGACTTATATATAGGTTTTCTGAGGTTTTCGCGGGTGTTTGGATGTAGGTCTTTGGTTATTCAGGTTTTCTCCCGCGTAAAATTGGAGGTGTCTTGGCAACGTTTCGACGAAGTCTCATTCGTCATCTTCAGGCTGGTGTAACACCAGCTTGTAACACACTTCAGGCTGGTGTAACACCAGCCTGAAGATGACGAATGAGACTTCGTCGAAACGTTGCCAAGACACCTCCAATTTTACGCGGGAGAAAACCCGAATAACCAAAGACCTACATACACACACACACACACACACACATATATATTTGTGCAAGTGACTTAGAAAACATGACAGTCTGAACACAAAACTAGTAACCTGTTACCTCTCCTATCTACCAAGATGTGGTAGAGAATCCAGAGACAGTTTACGCAACAATATTTACTGCTATGCTATTTAATGCAAGCAGCACAATCAGAGTTCATGATTACATGAGACGCTGCATTAATTTATAGATTTGAAAATGAATTATACTGTTCGAATGATTGATTTTTGTTTTCTCAGACTCTGCTAGTGGATCAATAAATAGACAACATAAAAAGTCCAAGACACATATATTTCCCTTCCCCTCCCCCATCACATACACACTTAAAAAGCATGCTTTTCTATACTTCTAACAGTAAATTTTCAGGTTGTACCTCTTTGAGTAAGTGGAAACCTTAGTTTTGTTGGTTTTGTTCATCAAAAAAAAGGACAATTATAATTTAAATTAAAAATGTTTTTTCCTGAACATTGAATTCATATCCATCTTAGAGCACTTATAACACATTTAGAATATATTATTACTAAAATTGCTCTCTTCTGATTGGAATGAAGAAAGTTAAGAAAGTTCCTTTTTAAATTTTAAAATAGAATTACATATAAAATGAAATATTAGGGCTTGTAATATTTAATTCTTTTAACTACAGTTGAAATGGCATTTTAAGCCATTAGTTAAATACTGCAAAGCAATGTGCTTTTTTCTGTAATAAAATCTAGGAAAGACACTTTGGTCTGCAACTTTATTGGACTAAAATGTATTCTGAATTAAAACCCTCATGCTGAAATCTTAAGTGCTTTCTATGCAGGCTCCAGTCTTCTCTTTTTCATTCCTTGGCCTCTTCGGTAGGGGCTACGTTCAGCTGAAATAGAAAACAGTCACTCAGAAAAGGATTTCCTTTAAATATATATATATATATATATATATATATATATATATATATATATATATATATATATATATATATATATATATATATATATATATATTTCACCTAGTTTTCCTTTATCTACAATAAAACGAGTCCTGTTTCATTTTTCACCACTGCATTTTAAGCAATTTTACTGACTTGCATATAACGCATAGGCTGGAATCCCTGGGAAATATAAAGGTTTTTACATGCATTCGTCATATATAGCCTAGTTCCATGATGGCGAACCTATGGCACACGTGCCACAGGTGGCACGCAGAGCCCTCTCTGTGGGCACGTTAGCCGTCGCCCCAGCCCAGCTCCACCGTGCATGCGCACGCGCCTCCCACCAGCCAGTTGGTCTTTGGGTCTCTGCCGTGCATGATGGGGGGTGGGGTGCATCTGGGGGACAAGTGCATGCATGCACGGGGGCGGGGCACAGGGGGGGGTCTAGGTTGGTGCAGGAGGCTTTCCAGGGCAAAAACGGGCTGTAGGCGGGGCTCACGCAGTGACTCCACGCCCCATTTTGGCTTCCAGGTTGGTGCAGGCGGCTTTTCAGGCCCAAAAAGCCAACCCCCATTTGGACCTGGAAAGCCTCCTGCACCAACCTGAATGCCAAAATGGGGGAGTGGGGCGCATGCACAGGGGATGCATGCACATGTGTGGGGGTGGGGTGTATGCACTGGGGGTGCTTGCATTGCATTTGGGGGGTTCGGGCACGGGCACATGCATTTGTGCACCCCGTGCGCGCATGAGCTGGTCACTTGGCACCAAAAAGGTTAACCATCACTGGCCTAGTTAATATAGACAAAGTTACTTGTTTTGCTATCTCTTTTACAGTTTACCTGGTAAGTAAGATTTGGGACTGGAGGCCGGGTGCCAAGATGACGGTTTTATATTTGATTGCTGATTATTTATTCTTTGTGGGGTTCGGCTGCGAGTCATCATGGTATGCTGTCCAAGAGGGGAACGTAAGCATTGGGCTGGCATTGCTGCTGTATTTTGATCATTTGCTTCCAAAGGAAAGTCCCACAGTTCTGGATCATCTGTAATCAATCAGGTATTAAAACTAAAACCTAAACTATTGATTGTTCAATTATGCATGTGATTCTCAATAGCTCTGGATTGTAATGGAAGCCGCCATAATCAGGGTCAAGCTCAGATATGTGAATGTTTAAATCTGAGTTTTTCTAGAAAAAGGGAATGTGTCATGGCCCCGTCAGAGCCTGAGTCCGTGGAAGAGGACGAGGCGGAGCTGGGGCTGATGAAGGAAGAGGGTGCAGTCTCGTTGGCGCCGGAGGAACAACCAGAGGAGCAGGATGAGGCAGCCCCGGGTGTCTCGGGCCTGGGAAGGATTGCCAGCAAGAAAGAACGGGTGCAGGACAACTGAGAGAAGGGGGCAGAGAGGGCAGGCAGTGGAGCAGGGGAATGACGGAGCTCTGGCGACGAGCAAGGAATGCTCCTCCTGATCCCCAAGCACAGAGACTGGAGAGAAGGCAGGAGCAGCGCAGGCTGACACGACGAGTCGGGAGGAGAGCACCCTGCCCCTCTTCACAAGGCTTACCTGGGGACAGAAATTTAAGGAGAAGCTGTTGGGAAGGGTGTTTGTCGGGAACAAGCCTTGAATCTGTGGAGCCTCGTGCGCAGTTGGCGATGTCTGGATTTTGCTGTGGTTTGTCTGGTTTGCCTGCCTCGCTGGACTTGCCTTGGTTGCTACCTTCTAACTTTGCTTGCTGGACTTCTTGCCTTGGTTGCTGCCTTGCTAACTTTGCTTGCTGGACTACTTGCAGCCAGAGGCTGTCGGAGGTGTGAGAGAGAGCTTTGCTCTAGGACTTGCAGTAAATATGGGGACGTTTGGGGGAAAGTTGGAGCTATAAAGGGGAGTCAGAAATGTTCTGTGGCTGTGATGCTTCCGTACCTCGCCCCGGGTCATCACAGAATGTGGGTGAATAGACGGGTAACACTTTTGCTCCCAGTAACTTTTCACTACAAATGCCCCCTGGTTGTTTCTTCCTTTCGTTACAGTCCTTCCCACAGTCTTCATTCAGCATCAGACCAGGTGTGTTGGGGAGGAGTTGCATGAGAAAAGGATGCACATTGTACCATAATTGGTGCTGTGAATACCATGAAAAAACCTTGAGCTAATCAACTTAAAGCAATTTTACACTCACCTGCAAGGAATTCATCCACAACAGATTGCGGCTGTACAGAAGAGTTGCCTTCCAAGGCAGTGGGAATGGACACCTCTGTATGCAAAGAACAGAATTGCTGAAAAAAGTGGAACAGGTTACCCGTCTTTCTAATTTGAGGCAGGGAGACAGGATCAAGGTAGGTAAAACTAAATTGGTGACGGACGAATGGCATATGGCGTCTCAGAGTCTTTTCCTTATGGCATCAAAGGAGAATCGGTGGCAGCTCAACGGTGTAACGCCAAGTTGCTGCAGATCAACTTTCTACCCCTCTCTTTCTTCCCAGGAGGTAACAGATTGGGAAAAGAGATTTTATTCTCTCCCTTTCCCTTCCCAGGTTCCTTTTTTCTTTTAGCACTAAAGGACTAGAGTGGAGGGTCAGTTATCACTGGCCATTCTTGCTATTGTCTTTGTAATTTTTTAATTTTAATTTAATTAAAAGGCAAGACAAGGAACGATAGATGGAAACTAATCAAGGATAGAAGCAACCTGGAATTAAGGAGAAATTTCCTAACAGTGAGAACAATTAACCAGTGGAACAGCTTTGTCTTCAGACGTTGTGGGTACTGACGTTTTTAAGAAGAGACTGGACAGCCACCTGTCTGAAATGATATAGGGCTGTGATGGCATGGGTGCCACAGGTGGCACGTGGAGCCATATCTGTGGGCACGCGAGCATTGCCCTAGCTCAGCTCCAGCGTGCATGTGTGTGCTAACCAGCTGATTTTCGGGCCTTCCGGTCCCACCGGAAGTTGGGAAATGGGCTGTTTCCGACCTCCGAAGGGCCTCCAAGAAAGTGTGGGGAAGGCTGTTTTTGCCCTCCTCAGGCTCCAAGAAAGCCTCTGGAGGGTAAAAAACAGGCCTACCGGGCCGACTGTGTCATCGCACAGTGGGGTGTGTGTGTCACACACGCATTGAATTATGGGTGTCGGCACACGCTCGCGCGACCCCACTATCTCCCCCCGCTTTTGGCACATGATGGCAAAAAGGTTAGCCATCACTGTGCTATCACTGATATAGGGTCTCTTGCTTGAGCAGGGGGTTGGACTAAAAGGCCTCCAAGATCCCTTCCAGCTGATGGATTGATTTTCTTTGGGGGGGGGGAAATCTTCTCAATATTCCTGTTCAGGGGTAGGTTTCACAAATTGTTGCCATTGGTTTGCCTTCTACACATGCACCCGGTCTTCCGCGCATGCACTTTGCTTGCACGCGCGCCTTCTGCACATGTTACTGGCCTCGAAAATGTGGCTAAATAGGATGGCATTACATCCAAGCAGATAGGTGGGCCCACCCGCAGTTGCCGCTACCAGTTCGAGCAAACCGGTCTGAATCAGTTGAATACCACCTCTGTTCCTGTTCTAACTACAACTCCTTATAATTCTCTTGAGTTACAAGGAAGAGCTATGATAGCCTTTCACTGCCCTCATCTCCCCGCCCACCTCCCCATCAAATGAACTGTGTTGCCATATTTATGCTTAAATGATTTTTTTCAAGTGAAATCTAAAATCCGTTGGAATACTTTGGGATAGTCATTGTATTTTGTTGATTCCCTCCTCCGCCCCCTTTAATATTTTAATTCAAACACTTATTGGAAAAGTTGTCATATATGTGACCCAACAGCACTTGGGAAAGTTTCAGGGGCAAAAGAAGTCACTGCAACTCTCCGATTCTTTGGGTCCAAGCCTTTCCCAGCCCTCTGAGTTCCACATCATTGTATTTTCTTGCAAAACTATATCAAAATTGCTTCACAAAATCTATTTACGGCTCAACTATTCAATTTTTTGTCAATTAGAATTGCCCCTTATAATTACTTGACCACCTCCTGTTTAAAAATGCTGATTGTCAGAGTATATTCATCAACTGGAATAGGACATGGTAACAAGGTCAGCCAATGTATAGGCATAGCAAATAAATCAGCCAATGAGGGCTCTTTGGGAGCTGAGACAGACTGGAGCCAGGATGTATCTTAGTCTGCAGCTTCTGAGTCTGTGCAGAGAAAGTAAAACTAGTCTGCTCTGCTGAAATGAAACTAGCTGTTCTCTCCTGCCTTGTGATTTGTTTGTAACTGCTACTACGTTGAAGAAGAATCTATATTGGTATTGTACATTTATCTTCATGTATTATTATCTATCTAAAGAAGTTAATGAATCCTGCTGCATCAGTCTGCCTGCGTGTGCTTTCTGGATTTGATTTTGCAGCAAACTCTGACACTGATCTCTGCATTCCTAAAATTATTCCAGATTGTTTATTTCTCTACCTCTATTTTCTTTTATGATTTTCTTGTTATGGTAAAAGTGGTTGATATTAACAGGTTATGCGTTTTTGTGTAAAATAACCTTTGTTTAGCAGGTCATTTTCTCCCTCTGATGAAGGCACAATTAACATGGAAGGTATTTATTTATTTATTTAGTGTATGGCACGTGTTAGCCAGGGATCACCGAAGTGGCTGGCTGCCTCTGTGAAAGGAATTTTTTTGGGTGGTGTTATCTTTACCTACGGGACGTCCGAATGCCAGTGGGCAATCAGGGGAGGCTCCTTTCTTGTCCCTACGCAGTTTATTCACTCACAGGAATCAAGCTGCCTACCTCAGCGGTGCACAGGCCCAGCGTCTTAAGTGAGCCACTGCGGCCCCTATGGAAAGAATTAATCGTACTACTTACATTCTCCTCTATCCAGAGTCAATCAGAATAGAGCTGGAGGGGACCTTGGAGGTGTTCTAGTCCAACCCCGTTCAAGCAGGAGACCTTATACCATTCCAGACAAGAGGCTATGCAGTCTCTTCTTAAAAGAGACCTGTGATGGAGCACCCACAATTTCTGAAGGCAAGCTGTTTGACTGGTTAATTGTTCTCACTGTTAGGAAGTTTCTCCAGGTTGCTTCTTTCCTTGATTAGTTTCCATCCATTTTTTTTTCTTGTCCTGTCTTCAAGTGCTTTGGAGAATAAGTTGACACCCCCTCTTCTTCTTTGTGGCAGTCCCTCAAATACTGGAATACTGCGATCATTTCACCCTTTAGTCTTTCTTTTCTCTAGACGAGCCACACCCAGTTCCTGCAATCCTCTTTACCTTGATCTTTAGTTCTGCAAGCTGAAACATCTGACTGGATCTGCTGTTTCTCCTGCATTTGCTGTCTGAACTGCTGTTGAAGCTGCTTCTGTCGTATCTTCCGAAGGTGAGTTGCGTCGTAATCCAAGGGCAGTGAGATCCTGTGATAATAAGAGTATAAACCAAGGGGGATTATCCCTCTAGTTCAGGGGTGTCAAACTCGATTTCATTGAGGGCTGCATCAGTGTTGTGCTTGACCTCGGGGGGGCTGGGGTGGGTGTGGCCAGCTCGCCGGGGGCACCTGTGGCGGCCCAATTGCTCCACCTGGGAAACTGGGCTCCTGAGCTCTGTTTTTGGCTGTGACGGCCTCCTGAAGCCCATGGCCCTCCTGAGCTCTGTTTTCATTGGCAGAGGCACCATGAGCCAGTCCTTCACTGTTTCCAGGGCGGCCCCACGGGCCAGATCTAAGCACCTGGGGACAAGATCTGGCCCATGGACCTGGACTTTGACACTCCTGCTCTAGTTCATTAATAATCTTTCTTTCTTTCTTTCTTTCTTTCTTTCTTTCTTTCTTTCTTTCTTTCTTTCTTTCTCTTTCCTTTCCTTTCTTTTCCTTTCCTTCCTTTCTTCCTTCCTTCCTTCCTCTTCCTTTCTTCCTTCCTTCCTTTCTTTCTTTCTTTCTTTCTTTCTTTCTTTCTTTCTTTCTTTCTTGGTTCGATTTATATGCCGCCCTTTTCCGGAGACTCAGGGCGGCTTACAATGCATTAAGCAATAGCCTTCATACCTTTGTATATACCTGCTTAGTAGGGCTTTCGCCCCCCCCCCCAAAGCGGTGTTCTTTTTTATACAAAGTCAGCTTATTGCCCCCACAATCCGGGTCCTCATTTTACCTACCTCGAAAGGATGGAAGGCTGAGTCAACCTTGAGCCTGAAATTGCAGTAATTGCAGGCAGCTGGTGCTAGTTAACAGCACTTTAGTCTGCTGCGCCACCAAGGCTCTCTCATGCTGGATGGCAAGGCATGTTTATGGCATATTAAATTTCAATTCATAATACTTATCTTCTAATAATAGCACTTAGCAATAGCACTTAGACTTATGCTTAACAGTTAACTCTAAGCAGTTTCACAGTCAGCCTGTTGCCCCCAACGATCTGGGTCTTCATTTTACCAACCTCAGAAGGATGGAAGGCTGAGTCAACCTCGATAACTTACTTAATAATTTCCTTAAAATCCAGGAATACCAGTATAAACTCACGAGAGCAGCATTCATGCTGGATAATAAATTCTGAAAGCAGAACGTTAGTACAATCAGCAGACTGAACAAAGCTGCTATAGGATATATGTGCCACTTGGGTATGTACTTTGCCAATGTTGTACCCACTTAGGAAATAGGAAACATTTAGACTAACTTTTTTGTGACTGAAATCACAAAATTTTGAATTGTCAAAATTCAAAATCTGTCAAGATTTTGAAATCCTGACAGAATTCACAAAAGCAACCCTGTATTACTTTTTCTTTGCCTCCTGCTAGAAGAAAAGTAGAATATCTGACAACACCCAGGAATGTCTTGCTGAATTAGAAGTTCAGATTGCATTTGACAGCAACTTTCTGATGTCACGATGAAGTTTAAAATTTCAAAATGTGTGCCCGAGGAGAAAACATCTAATGAAGCTGCTAACCTGTTTTGGTTTTGTTCAATAGCGTTCAAGGGAGAAGCCAACTTGCAAGATTCGCTTGGGGTTGACAAGGAGAAGAACTTCTGGTCTTCACTTCCTTTTTGCAAGCAGCTGTTATATCTTGCTTTCTCTATAGTAGGCTCGAAGTCCTGCCTTTTAACTTTGTCCAAATCTAAATCTGGAGGCATCTAGCAAAAGGATAAAACAAAAATAGCCATTCAAGTAGAGAAGTTCAGAAAACAGGAGAAGCATTTCACAGAATTTACCAGGGGGAAGCTGCTCAGGAAATACCCCTCACCCCCACCCCAGTCCAGAGGTGAAGTTACCAGGGAAACAAGTGGTATTTTATGCAGAATTTTCATCTTCACATCATACGTTTAGCCAATGCAACCTGAGCTAATGTGGGTTATTTATCTGATTAAAGCAGGGGTGTCAAACTGGATTTCTTTGAGGGCCAGATCAGCATTGTAGTTCTCCCCGGGCCGGCAGGGGGAGGGACAGCAGGGGGGAGATGGGACAGCTGCCTCCTGCAGCACCCTGCCGGCCGAAAACCAGCCCCACGTGGCCTGTTTTTGGTCCTGTTTTGGGGCCATTTTTGAGCAGTTTTCAGCTGGCAGAGTGCTGCAGGAGGCCAAGGAGTTTGAAAACGAGGCGTGGCCATGGAGTTTGAAACACGTGGCCCGTTTTAGCTGCCAGAGGCACCACCGGCTGGTCCTTTGATATTTCCAGGCCGGCCCTGCAGGCTGGATTTAAGCGCCCCACGGACTGAATCCGGTCCGTGGGCTTTGAGTTTGACACCTCTGGTTTAAAGCAAATTACAATTATTCTTAGTGCCATGTACCCTGTAGATCACCTTTGGCTTCTTTTATTTATTTATTTATTTATTTATTGGTTCGATTTATATGCCACCCTTTTCCAGAGACTCAGGGCGGCTTACAATGCGTTAAGCAATAGCCTTCATACTTTTGTATATACCTGCTTAGTAGGGCTTTCGCCCCCCCCCAAGCGCTGTTCTCTTTTTTATACAAAGTCAGCTTATTGCCCCCACAATCCGGGTCCTCATTTTACCTATCTCGCAAGGATGGAAGGCTGAGTCAACCTTGAGCCTGGTGAGATTTGAACTTGCAGTAATTGCAGGCAGCTGGTGTTACTTAACAGTGCTTTAGTCTGCTGTGCCACCAAAGCTCTTTTTTTGATTTTTATGACAATTTATTTATTTAAAACATTTCTATAGACAGCCACCTTATAGCAAACGAAGGGCAGATCCCAATCAAAAATTAAAAACCATATTAAATGTAGGAGATGCCCAGGCTGTTCCCGAGGGAGGAGTCAAGCACATCATCAGTCTAGAGTCCCTTTGCGCCCACAAGATCTAAATCCAGCCCATCTTGAATTCTGTTGACTCTTATCTACCGCCAATTTGCTTTGACCTCTTGTTGAGGGTGTTAGCATGCAATCATTTGAACCACATTGTCATGCCCCCGTCGGAGTTTGAATCTGCTGGGGAAGATGAGCTGGGACAAGAACAAGACAGAGATGGAGAGGTTGGCTCCGTTGGTCTTGGAGGAAACTGGTGAAGGGCACAGTCAGTCCAGGCAAGCTTTTCTGAATTAGTAAGGCCTGCAGACAGGGAAAGCTCAGGAGAAGAGCAAAGACTACCTGCTCCTGAGTGAAGAGAGACGGCGAGATCAACGCAGATTGAGGAGGCTACGAGGGAGGATAGTGCCCCGCCCCCTTTTACCAGGCACACCTGGGGACTGAGATGTAAGGGGGTGCCGGTGGGAGGAGCATTTGTTGGGAACAAGCGTTGCATCTGTGGAGCCTTGTGTACACTTGCCATAGCCTAGAGCCGCGATGGCGAACCTATGGCACGCGTGCCACAGGTGCCACACGGAGCCATATTGGTGGGCACGCGAGCATTGCCGTAGCTCAGCTCCAGCATGCAATCGTGCGCCATCCAGCTGATTTTCGGGCCTTTTGGGCCCACCGGAAGTTGGGAAACAGGCTGTTTCCAGCCTCTGGAGGGCCTCCAGGGGAGTGGGGAAGGCTCGTTTTTCACTCTCCCCAGGCTCCAGATGCTTTCTAGGAGCCTGGGGAGGGTGAAAACGGCCTTCCCCAGCCCCCGGAGGCCCTCCAGAGGGCAAAAAACGGGCCCACTAAGCCCACCATGCCATCGCGTGCCAAAAGTGTGGGGAGCGTGGGGGAGGGGTCACGTGCACATGCACAGGGGCGGGGCCCATTGAATTATGGGTGTAGGCACGTCCGTGCACAACCCCCCATGCTCCCCCCGCTTTTGGCACATGACGGGAAAAAGGTTAGCCATCACTGGCCTAGAGATTGCTGTACTGTGTCTTGTGAGGCTTGCCAGTTTGCCTGCTTCACTGAACTTCTTGCTCTGGTTACTGTTTAGCTAACCTGGCTTATCGGACTGCTGGCTGTGGTTGCTGTTTGGTTAACCTGGCTTACTGGACTACTTGCAGCAAATAACCTATGCCTGTACCATATAGGGCTATATAGATGCTAGCCAAGAGCTTGAATTGCACTCAGACAAAAAAAAAATTGGAAGTCAGTGCAGCTCCTTCAACAGGGGTGTTACTGGGCAGACTCAGGGACACCCATCACAATGCATCCTGCTGCGTTCTAGACCAGTTGAAGTTTCTGGGTGGTCTTCAAGGGTAGCCCTATGCAGAACACATTACAGTAATCCAAATGGAAGGGGATCAAGGCATAAGCAAGGCCTCCCTGTGAAGGAAAGGATGCAATTGGTGCACTAGACAAAACTGTGCAAAGGCTCCCAAGCTATGGTTGCCACCTGCTTCTCAAGTAGGAGTCCAGGAGACCCCCAAGTTGCACTACCACCTATCCAAAGATGAAATATCATCTGGACGTGGGGGACCAAAAACCCAGAGTCACCTCATCTCACCGGGGTGAATCAAACCCGGTTCTCCCACATCCGGACCCTTACAGCCTTCAAGTACTTGTCCAGCGTTGCCACATCATCATCTGTCTGGCTGAGGGTGGAGATATATCATTGGGTATCATCGCCATTGCAAAGCCCTAGTGCTCAATCTCTCCCCAACTGGAATCGGCCACAGAGGAAGGAGGAGAACCATCATAACACAGTGCCTCCCACTCCCAGCTCTCAAAGCCAAGCCAGGATACCAGGTTGAAGCTATCAAAAGCCACTGAAGGCCAGAATGGTTGCACCGCTTTCATTCTGAGCCCTCGGAAGGTCATTGACTAGTGCAGGGGTCGGCAACCCGCGGCTCTGGAGCCACATGTGGCTCTTTCATCCCTCTGCTGCGGCTCCCTGTCACCGGTCAGCTCCACAAATGATAGGGCTTTCAATTAGGACAGGTAGAGGAAAAAGGACGCCTTGCTAGGAGGAGACTTTATGGTGGGGAAACCGGACTTCCGGTCGACAGAGGAAAAAGGATGCCGTGCTAGGAAGAGACTCTATGGTTGGGGGGGGGGGTGGAACGACCTGACTTCCAGTCGGCTCCAGAATTGAAGAGGGGCTTCCAGTTAGGACCTTTGTGGCTCTTTGAGTGTTTAAGGTTGCCGAACCCTGGACTAGTACAACCAATGCCGTTTTAATGCTGTTTTCTGGTCCGAACCCAGATTGAAAAGGGTCCAGATAATCCGCTATATCCAGGCCCATTTGTAGCTGTCAGTCAACAGCCTTCCCTAAAAGGGAAACATTTGAGACCAGGCTAAAGTTATCCAGTTATAAGTTTTAAAAAATAAATAAATCACGGTTAATGTTGTGGCAATGCCGAGGGATATTGAAAGAGGGGTCTTTAGAAACTTATAGTGTAATCTTAAAAATGAATATGCAAAAATAAATACAAGTTCCATTAACCTTACTATTACGCTAAATAAATAAATGAACTGCAGGTTCAAGAACATTTATCCAAAGGGTCATAAGGTAGAAAACAATATACTTGAAGGTCCGCATAAAAATTACACGAAGGCACATGTGTTTTTGTGCAGGTTACAGAATCTTATTCAAAATTAGGCCAAAAAAAAATAATAATAATACTTGTTTTATAACGCTAGAATAATGACATAATACTTTTGGCTTAGTTCTGAGTAATACTGAACAAAAGAGAGAACATTTCTAATTGAAAAAAAAAAAGCCAAATGGTGAAATCTGGTAATTATGAAGAAGAAATGATGCAAGTTACTATTAATTTTACAATTTATGCTCACTCCAGAATTTGGCATTTTTTTCTTTCTTTGAAACCTGCTCTCCTCCCCTCTCCCCCCGACCACCACCCCAACATACCTGACGGGGGAGCTTATTCACTGAGCGCAAGTAGTCCTTATCCAAAATACAGTTCCCAAGAGCATTACCAAAGCACCTGAAGAGACAGACGGCTGCTTCTTAAAACACAATTCTCTATTTCACAACAACAAAGTATTGTATGCGTTGGTTACTCTTACTTGAGTGCCCTCTTCAATCCATCTGTGACAGCCTCTTTCCTTGCTTTTTCAAGGGACAAGGCCTTCGATTTCAAGCCTTCACTTACTCCATAGCCAACATCTTCATGGTAAGCCCCATCCTGCAATATGAGTAAATTATGCTACATCCCCCCTTACTATAATTACCTCAACAATTCCTTTCTTTTGAAGAAAAAAAAATGGATGACTGAGGTGCATTCAGTTTTTCTGGGATCCACAGGGATTTGGATACTTAATCTGCAGTATCACACCACTTCAACCTATTTTAATTCTTCAAGGCAAGTGTATCTTTGGCCTATAACCGTGATGGCGAACCTCTGGCACGCGTGCCACAGGTGGCATGCAGAGCCATCTCTGAGGGCACGCGAGCCGATGCCCAGGTCAGCTCCACCGCGCATGCCCACGGGCCTCTCCCCGGCCACTGATTTTTGAGTCTTTGCTGGGAGATGTGCACGCATGCGCAGGGGTGGGGGAATTGTGCACGCATGTGCAGGGGTGGGGGGTGGGTGCGGTGTCCCCCCTGTGCCCCATTTTTGGTCCCAGGAGGCTTCAGGGAGGCCTGCTAGCACCAAAACGGGGATCACGCACGCATGCGCAGGGGGGTGGGGGGGTCACACGGGGAGCAGGGGGGGTCACACGGACATCCACGGTTGGGCAGGGTCTGTGGGGCGGCATTGCATTATGGGTGTCGGCATGCACGCGCACGCTATCACGCGCACAAACACACCTTTGGCACCCAAGGAAAAAAAGGTTCGCCATCACTGGCCTATAACAAGGGGGGAAAATATAAGTGGAATAACTTCGACAGCATTAAATAATCCCTTTCAACCAGTAACAGAACTGACAATAGTAACAGTTTTATGTAACAATAGGGTCTCTCCACCTGACTAAAAATAGTACCTTCAAGAGTTCTTATTGTGCACATTTGGGTATAATTTAACTCAGTAGCCCCCAACCTTTCTGGTTTAGCGGCCCAGTGGTGCGGGGGAGGGATGTTTCCATTCAAATGGCAGGCACACTCATGCACAGCTCCATTTCTGTGAGCTGCAGGTACGCAGGGCTCCACTCGCACAAACTGAGCTGCACATCCAAGCGTGAGCACCTGCCACTCATGCAAGTGGAGTTGCGCGCATATGCTCGCCCGCTGCTTGTATGTCCCAGTTCCGAACAGGCCGTGGTAAAGGGGTGAAATGTAAAATTTGTTACTACCGGTTCTGTGGGCGTGGCTTGGTGGGAGTGGGGGGGGGTAATGTGACTGGGTGGGCGTGGCCAACTTTTTTTTAAAAAAACTTTTCAAAGCATTTTTTCTGATGCTTTGAAAAGCCTCTGCCGATCAGGCAACTCAGCTGGGATTGTCAGAGACTTTTCAAAGCATTTTTTTAACCACCTCTTCGGCCAAGAGGTTGCAGAAAAAAATGCTTTGAAAAGCCTCTGACTATCCCAGCTGAGCCGCGCGATCATCAGAGGCTTTTTTTTGGTTACTTTTAAAAGTATTTTTTCATCAGAAGAGGTTGCAGAAAAAAATGCTTTGAAAAGCCTCTGACTATCCCAGCTGAGCCGCGCGATCATCAGAGGCTTTTTTTTTCTTACTTTTAAAAGCATTTTTTTGTCAGAAGAGGTTGTAGAAAAAATGCTTTTAAAAGTAAAAAAAAAACCAAAACCCTCTGATGATCGTGCAGCTCACCTGGGCATGGTGGGGGGGCGCAGGGATTTTTGCTACCAGTTCTCCGAAACACCCGCCACCATCGCTACCGGATCGGGTGATCCAGTCCGAACCAGGAGCATTTCAACCCTGCCATGGTAGTAGGCCACAGCCCGGGGTTGGGGACCTCTGATTTAACTGTCTTCCCTAAAAACTCCACCTCATTAGAATCCCCACCCATATATGCGTGCTTACCTTAAGCTGAACTTTCACAAAGGCACAAACACCCACATAGAATTTGCCATTATTTAGATCAACAAAATCTGCAAAAGGAGGAAGAAAAAAAAGTTAAAGACTAAGGCAACAGGCAGTAACAGAAATATATAAAAATGTATATGAGGTTTTTTTTTTTAATAGGACCTGTGGTAGCTTTTATTTTTGAAAAGAAAACTAAGGTCAAACACAGTATAAATTACATAAAGAGGAAGCAAGAAAACATGCATAACTAAAATTAAATTCAATGGTGCCTGATAATTTTCATTGTTTTTAATAAACAGCTATTTATAATTAGCATTTATTGATTATAAGATACCATATTTGAGGTAAACAAAACCTCCATAAATATTATTCTGTGTTAATTAGAAGTACCAAAGAAACTTTACTTTG
Organism: Arizona elegans; assembly: GCA_022577455.1. Classification (NCBI taxonomy): domain Eukaryota; kingdom Metazoa; phylum Chordata; class Lepidosauria; order Squamata; family Colubridae; genus Arizona; species Arizona elegans. The sequence goes on from JAKOOJ010000007.1 coordinate 74,808,266, forward strand.
CACTGTATCATCTATCAGTGCTTGACCTTTCCTAATACTGTAGCAAAAAGCAAAAAGACACATTCAGGTAAAATGATGAATACACCTTGTCTTGTAAGACAGAGGCGTGGGGGGGGGGAGGCAGGCGATCTGGACGTGCAGGCTGTAGGAAAGCCAAGTGGCAGTGGGCCAGAGCGGCGGGTGGCCACTCTTCTTCACATCACTTGGGTTGCCTGCAGCCCACGTGACACACCAGGATCGCCTGCCTTCCGCTGTGCCTTCCACTCTGCGCAGCTCCAGAGTGCGCCAACTAAGGGACCAGCGGATTGCAGCTGCTGCCAGATACCATCAGTTCCCACGCGCTTGCTGGCTCTTGTGTGTGCATCAGGGGCGGGGCACCCAGCCAGGCTGATTACCCTGAAATCTTGTTCCCCTTAAAATAAGCCCTAGTGCTTATTTTGGGGCCCAAAAGAAAATAAGACCGGGTCTTATTTTCGAGAAAACGCAGTAGTTCTTAACTTACAAACTACCAATTTCAAAAAGTGTAAAGTATTGCAGGTGACAGAGGCTGGAGGTGGAGAGAAGCAATCACAGAAGGAATGATAACCCAGGAGACAGTGAGCACCAATGACAAAAGTGCAACAGAGGGTCAAGACTTGAGAATATTGTACAAACTGGACCTGGCCTAGAGGTGGGTTTCAGCAGGTTCTGGCCAGTTCTGGAGAACCGCTAACGGAAATTTTGAGTAGTTCGGAGAACTGGTTGTAAAAATTCTGACTGGCCCCACCCCCATCTATTCTCTGCCTCCCGAGTCTCAGCTGATCGGGAGGAAATGGGGATTTTGCAATAAACTTCCCCTGGATTGGGGACGGAATGGAGATTTTATTTTTTTTATTTATTTGTTTCCATTTCTATACCGCCCTTCTCCAAATAGGACTCAGGGCGGTGAACAGCCAAAGTAGAAAAACAGAGCATACAAAATTTAAAAAACAGTTTAAAATAATTAAATATTTTGGCCGTAAATTAAAACAACCCAATTTAAAATCAATTTAAAATTTAACTCAAGCCAGCCCAGCTAGTTGAAATAAATAGGTTTTCAGGGCCCGATGAAAAATCCGGAGGTCTGTTATTGTACGTTAACTCTGGGGGGAGGTTGTTCCAGAGGGTGGGCGCCATCACAGAGAAGGCTCTCCCCCTGGGGGTCGCCAGCCGACATTGTCTGGCGGATGGCACCCTGAAGAGGCCCACTCTGTGTGAGCGTACTGGCCGGTGGGAGGCTATTGGTGGCAGAAGGCGGTCTCGTAAGTACCCCGGCCCTAAGCCATGGAGCGCTTTAAAGGTGGTCACCAACACCTTGAAGCGCACCCGGAAGACCACCGGGAGCCAGTGCAGCTCACACAGGAGAGGTGTCACATGGGAGCGCCTCGTCGCCCCTATAATCCCCCGCGCGGCCGCGTTCTGGACCAGCTGGAGCCTCCGGGTGCACCCCAGGGGGAGCCCCATGTAGAGAGCATTGCAGTAGTCCAGGCCATCTATTCTCTGCCTCCCGAGTCTCAGCTGATCGGGAGGAAATGGGGATTTTACAGTATTCTTCCCCTGGAGTGGGGTGGGAATGGAGATTTTACAGTATCCTTCCCCGCCACACCCACTAAGCCACACCCACCAAGCCATGCCACACCCACTAAGCCACACCCACTAAGCCACACCCACAGAACCGGTAGTAAAAAAATTTGAAACCCACCACTGACCTAGCCATAGGGAACAGTTTTAGACATCTATCAAATTAGGAAACCAAATAATAAATAAATATGGGTGCTTGAGAGTATTAGCAAAAGACACATTAAAGCTGTAACTAGTAGAATAACAGGTTATTGTGGTGATTTCGCTTAAGAGGTAAGAGAACTACAACATAGATAAGCAAATCTGCTTTCTGGCTGGCAAATACAATCTAAAATGATGAATATGCATCAATTTTTATTTAAGTTTTTAATTAAGGTTTTATTTAAGGTATTTAAGGTTGACTCAGCCTTCCATCCTTCTGAGGTGGGTAAAATGAGGACCCAGATTGTTGGGGACAATAGGCTGACTCTGTAAACTGCTTAGAGAGGGCTGTAAAAGCACTGTGAAGCGATATTTAAGTCTAAGTGCTATTGCTATTTTATATGCAAACTAATTCAAAAGAATTCTTGGCCACCCTCGTACTTCAAGATCTCAAGTTGCCTAAGGAAGAGAGGCAATTCTATAATTCCTCATAATATTTCTCATCCTTTTCTACAATGGATTTTTATCAGGAACACATGAGAAATAAGCAAAACTGCTTCCTAACTTTCCTCACATGAAATCTATTACCAGTTCAAAGAAGCTTCCACAAGCAGAGCAGTATTGTGAAACTCCCAGCCTTTAGTTTTAGAGTTTATTAGAATTGCCTTTACAGTGGAAATATTTTTCAACCGAAACAAGTTTTTAATTGGACTCACCAACATTCTGCTGAGTGACAGAATGAGCCCAGCCATTATATCCAAACATTTCATTGGCCAGGCTGATGACTCTGTGCCCCTCTATGTAGCAAACCTGAGAGCAGAAAGAAAGGAAATAAGTTTTGCTATAGCCTATCAAAGATCCATTTTTATCTCATATTCAAGAAGGATCTATAGCCGTGATGACGAACCAGGGGTGGCACGCAGCGCCCTCTCTGATGGCACGCGAGCCGTTGCCCCAGTTCAGCTCCGCTAAGCATGTACGCACGCCTCCTGCTGGCCAGCTGGTCTTCAGGTCTCTGCCATGCATGCGCGGGGGGATGCATGCAGAACACGCGCATGTAGGGGGGGCACATGTGCATGCGTGGGGGGGGCGCTGCGGGAGGGCACACACCAGTGGTGGGTTGCCCCCGGTTCGCACCAGTTTTATAGAACCGGTAGTAAAACTGGTGGGAGGCTCCGCCCACCGACCCCGATGTCATCAAAACGTCAGGGTCGCTTGCGCAGAAGAGCGTGCGTGTGGCCCCACTGCAAACCAGTAGTAAAGGTAAGTAGAACCCACCCCTGGCACACACATGCACAGGAGGCGGGACACATGCAGGGGCCATGCGCACATTGCATTTTGGGGGTTTAATTTAATTTAATTTAATTTAATTTAATTTAATTTAATTTAATTTAATTTAATTTAATTTAATTTCCAATTTATATACCGCCCTTCTCCCTGAGGACTCAGGGCGATAAAAAACATAGAATACAAATATTAAAAAACATTTTAAAATATATGTAAATTTTGGCCCGAAAGTTAAGAAATCACAGACTGATTAAAAGAATTTAAAAATTTCTTCTTAAGCCAACCCGGCTTGCTGGAAAAGAGCAAGGGGGCACAGGGGCGCTTTAGGCACTCGGTCCGGAAAAGGTTAGCCTTCACTGATTTATAGCTATGTAATATAGTTTCTAAGTGACATAACACAGCAAAAACCATAAAGAAGCAGGTAACAATATGCATTTTAACAGGGCTTACTTTTTATGTTTACCAACTCAGAGACAGACACCATTTTCATATAAATAGCTCTCTACATAAGAGCTATATATAAATATTAAAGTGATCAAATGGACTCTATTTCAGGAGGAGAAAGCTGGTAGTATCTCAAAATCTAGGCCACAGTGTGGGATGGGATATGTAGGGAACAAGGGTGGGATTGAGCACATTATTTGCGTCATGCGCCTTTAAACATGTGAAAAGCTGTTAAAAGATTCAGCGCCACAGAACAAGAGATCCTTTGTACAGCTAGTTGGGCAAAACAGGCAGTCCTGGTCTTACAACAGTTCACTTAGTGACCGATCAAAGTTACGACGGCACTGAAAAAAAGTGACTCAGGATCGTTTTTCACACTCACGCAGCATACCCAAGGTCACGTGATTTACATTCGGATGCTTAACTGACTCATATTTATGACCGTTGCAATGGCCCGGGGTCACGTGACCTCCCCTCCTTTTTGTAACCTTCTGACAAACAAAGTCAAAGCCGCTTAACAACCTTACTCATTTAACAACTGCCATGATTCACTTAACAAATGTGGGAAGAAAAGTCGTAAAGCAGGGCAAAACTCACTGAACACACTTCTCACTTAGCAACCTGAATTTGGGGCTCAATTGTAAATTGGTCATAAATTGAGGATTATCTGTACGCACCAGGGGTAAAATGCACTTACTTTCGCTACCGGATCGGAAATGTGCTTACGCACGCCTCTTCCGCGCATGCGGTCAAAAACGGGATGTGATGACATCCGGGTGGGTGGGCGGAGCCTCCCTCCGCTGGCCCTACCGGATCGCACAAACCGGATAAATCCGGCTGGATTTCATCATTGGTACACACAAAATATAAAATCGGAATAAAAACTGGCATTTAGAGCCATTTTGCCCAGGATTATGTTTATTTTTCCTCTTGAAATCTCTGGTCAGCGGTTCTAATTTGGCAACCTGAAGGTTAGTACTGATTTTCTACAATCTGGTCTAGTGATACTAGCTGTTGACAGCTATATAGTACATGTGTTGTTGTTTTTTTTTAAAAAGTGTTAAAGCATCTTAACATACTACTCCAAGCCTGCCAGGGTCACATCTCTGCAGTTAAAAGAATGCTTTTCAGTATAAAGTAAAGGAAGTCTCTAATCCAGAAGTCTTCAAATTTGGCAGCTTTAAGACTATGTGGACTTCATAGCTGGCTGGAGAATTCTGGGAGTTGAAGTCCACAAGTCTTAAAGCTGCCAAGTTTGAAGACCTCTGGGTTAAAAGGATACTTTTCAGTATAAAGTAAAGGAAAGCTCTAATCTCTTAATTTGTACCTTCTGTCCTCCTCCGGCTTGTCTGCTACTGATGTATTCTGGGCCCAGCCTCTGCCTCAGAGCAGCCTGAACAGCCTGATACTCGTCTGCTGTGTACTGGCACTTCACAAACACAAAAACCAACAGATTTGAATACCTTTCTGTCTTCTTGCCTCTTCTGGTTGTTTCCATGTCAAGATTCGGTTGGCTCACACTTAAGTCTTTTTCAAGATGAAAAAATAAACTGCACTGTTATGGTACTGTCATCAATTATAAAATGATTTTAAAAAATAACATCTTTATAGAGTTCACTCCTGAAGTTTCGCTACATCAATGCAAATCGAAGAGATAATTGTATCAGCATATTGCCTAGTATTCCTCACCAAGAAACAATTTATGAATTCTAACCCCCCACCCCAGAAAAAGACCCAAACGGCACTCAAACCTCAAAATTGTACAAAGTCTTCTTTGTAAAATAATCTCAATAATACCTAAGCTTCACTTTTTCTGTACTTTTTCTGCATAGGATACAAAATACACTGAGATTATTTCAAAAAGGTTGATTAACACCAACCTGATTTTCATTCTGCTTCCATTAAAATTTCTAAATAAGTTTGCTACAGATTTGTTACAATGAAGTAGAAACCATATTCTTATTGTTAATAAATGTTGCACAATGCCTCATCCCAGAGAATCTTAGATAGCTGTAGCGAGATGGGCAGCAAAATAACTAACTAACTAACTAACTAAAAGTAATGATATACTGACCTGTCCAAACCACGTACTGGGTGTGTCACTGGTGTTGCCATTGCCATCTCTTGCCATTTTTACCATGGACATCCCTACAAAATAAATATATTAGAATTAGAATTAGAATTAGAATATTCTTTATTGGCCAAGTGTGATTGGACACACAAGGAATTTGTCTCCAGTTCGTAAGCTCTCAGTGTACATACAAACAACAAAATGATAGGTCATCGACCATAAATCATAAGATGCAATCATGAATTGCAAGATACAAATAACAAGTGATAAATCATAAGATACTAATAGGAGAAGGTAAGTGCCATTAATACATTTGAACCAATATTAATCCCAAATATTGCAAAGAATTAATGGGAACATATTTCTTCAGAATTAGCAGAGCAGGACATCCACACAGAAGTTCTGCACAGATTTTGTTCTTTTTCCAGAACTTGATTTTTCCTAATAAATGCAAAAGAGAGCATTTTATTTCAGTAAGAGAATATGATGCACCTGAAACTAAGAATAGCTTTCCCCTTGTACTACGGTACTATGACTCCTTGATCATTCTAATGACTGAGATGAAAGGCAGGGTGTTTTCCTGATTATAAAAATTGGATGCAAATATACAGGCATCAATTTCCATTAAACCAAAGCAACCCTTATTTCAGAAAGGAGCAGACTTGTATATTTCAACCTAAATCTGAACAGAATTATTCTGCACAAATGCTGACAAAAAGACTGCCTAAGCATAGCAATCTGGTATTACTAAGTATTTGCACTACATCTGCCATAAATCCTAATAGGCACAGCCTGTCAGAAGTTCAAAAGCTTTGAAAAGCGCTAAGTTGCTTATTCTCAAATGCATGAAAATGCCACTTTGGTTCTACATACATACATTTCTCCATCATACACACGTACATACATACCCGTTTCCCAGAAAATAAGACCCTGTCTTATATTTTTTTGAACCCCGAAATAAGTGCTTGGCCTTATTTTCGGGGAGGTCTTATTATTTTGGGGCGTGTGGAGCAAGATGGGACTCCTCTTGCCATTTTACCTGATATCCAGCTCTGTGTTTAAATATTTTCAGGGAGGGCTTATTTTCGGGGGGAAGCTTATTTTAGCACATGCACTCAAACGCCCGATTAGGCTTATTATCAGGGGATGTCTTATTTTCGGGGAAATACACATATACATATACATATGCATACATACATACATACATATGCATACATACATACACACACACACAGAGAGAGAGAGTATACTGTGTTTCCCCAAAAATAAGACTGTCGTATATTTTTTTGAACCCCAAAATAAGTGCTTGGCCTTATTTTCAGGGAGGTCTTCTTATTTTGGGGTGCATGAAGCAAGACGGGGATCCTCTTGCCATCTTACCTGATTTCCAGCTTTGTCTCCCTGACCCTAACCAGAGGAAATGGCAGGGACCGGCTGCGCATGCGTTTAAATATTTTCAGGGAGGGCTTATTTTCAGGGGTGTCTTATTTTAGCACATCCCCTCAAAAGCCTGATTGGGCTTATTATCAGGGGATGTCTTATTTTTGGGGAAACAGAGTATATATCTCTGACATGGTGTTTCCCTCCAGAATAGCCGACATTATGCAGAATGCACAAAAAGGGATAAGAAACAGTAAGTCAATTAAAGGCATGAGAGAAAGAAAAGGAAAGGAAACGCAGCCATCTCATATCAAGAACATGCTCCAAGAGGAACAATTTCCCATCCCAGAAGTTGTTTTTTTTAATGACTCAGAATTGCATATATTTTACAGCAGGGTGGATTTGATTTAAATCGAGTTGATTTAAATCACAATTGAAATCATGATTTAAATCACTAGTAAAAAGGCTTGATTTAAATCAACTCAATTTAAATCATAATTTTTAAAGAGCAACTGTCATCTCTGCTACTCCTTTGACCCACTGTTGACTCAGTTGTCCCAGTGTTGCAGAATATACAGCCTCATGCTACATAACTAAGCTCCATTTCATGCTGAATAAACTAAATTATTTATGTATCTTAAATAGAAAACTATCTTACGATAGATTTTTACCCCAAAAGTTTTTTATTAAAATAAATTTGATAAAAATCAAAAAAATCCAATTTAAATGAAAAAAATCTGATTTTTTTGATTTTTTTTAAAAAAATCATTGATTTTTATCCACCCTGTTTTACAGGCATGCCTTTGATTTTAAAAAGATATGGTTTGATTGACTATCCTTTATAATAACTATGAACTTCATCTACGTATCACAGGCTTTATAAAAATAATATTATAAGGTTTTCATTGGAACTCAGCAAAACAAGCGTTCCCAAAACATGCTTCAATTTGTTTCTCCATAATAGCTTTGCCCAAAGATGCAAATAATTCTAACTGAATTGAAAATTAATCTGCTTTCATCACGTTGCTACTCAAGGACTTGGGCAGTTAAGTTCCAATACTATTACTTTTCTCAGCATGATGTTTCCACCTTGGTGCATCTTGATCACATTTGGACTACATGTCCCACACTTCCTCTTCAGCAAGATGTCTGACCTTCCAGCTGGGAGTGATTAATGTTTATCATACAGTGTCAAGTCAAGCTGTTTTTGCATAAAACTGATTGCCATCAAATCGGTGTGAGCTCTTAGCAACCCCACAGATTCTGTAAATATGTTTCATTTGTCTTTGAAGCAGTATAAAATAGTGTTATCATACCAGGAACAGCTAAAAGGCCCTAATTTAGGATAAATGCTTGGAAAGGAAGCAGAGATAATGATCGTTAAAAAAAAAGTGGTCTCTTTTACATTGAGATGGATAAAGGTCATAATACAGTTTTCTTGCTGACACTATAGAAGTGGTTAGCACAGGTAGCCCTTGACTTATAACAGTCCATTTAGTGACCATTCAAAGTGACAACAGCACTGAAAAAAATGACTTATAAGAAGATTCATATAGCTTATGAATGAAATATTTTAAGTAGTTTATGTTTATAGTTTTTTGAGTTATAAGGCGTTAAAGATCTAGGGAAAATATGAATGCAATAATTTGTTAGCATATTTTAGTTTTTCGTTTGTGAATGTCTATACCCTGTGCTTGTTCTGGGAAATCTAGAGAGGGGGGTGGGGGGGAGGGGGGGGAGAAAATGTTTGTATTTCTTATAAAACTTTTCAATAAAAAAAAAATGACTTATGACCATTTTTCACACAATCTTTGTAGCATCCCCATGATCGTGTGATCAAAATTCAGATGTTTGGCAACTGGTTCACACTTATGACCGTCGCTGTTTCCCAAGGTCATCTGATCCCCTTTTGCAAACTTCTGACCAGCAGGGGGAAAGCTAGATTAACTAAACAAACAGGTTGCTAACCTATCAACTGCAGCGATTCACTTAGCAACCGTGGCAAGAAAAATGGTTGTAAAATGGGGCAAAACTCACCCAAAACAAATGTCTCACTTAACTGCACAAATTCTGGGCTCAATGGTGGTCGTAAGTCGAGGACTACCTGTAGTTGTCTTTTTCCATAATTATTTTTGACTTTCCAATCCATGATAATTCCTCCCTCACCCTCCCGGGGGGTGAGGGGGGGGGAGGGGAGGATTTCCTAGTGGTCTCCCATTCTAACCATCTCTAGATCTAAATCAGGTGGAACAACGGCTGATGACTTCTTTCTATTGGTCTATGATAGAAAGTGTCCTCACCTACTCTATAACTGATAAGATGATACTCAGCTATACATCTCCACCCCGGACCACCCCAATGATGCCCTTAAAGTGATGTCCCAGTGCCTGGAGGCTGTACGGATCTGGATGGGGAGGAACAGACTCAGGCTCAACCCATCCAAGACCAAGTGGCTGTGGTTTCCGACGTCCCGATATAGTCAATTGGTGCCATCACTGACTATTGGGGATGAGTCATTGCCCCCCACGGAGAGGGTTCGCAACTTAGGCGTCCTCTTGGACTCACGGCTGTCTTTAGAAGAACACTTGACAGCTGTGGCCGGGAGGTCTTTTTATCAGGTTCACCTGATTCGCCAGTTGCGTCCCTTTCTGGATCGGGACTCGTTAAGTACAGTCACTCATGCCCTCGTCACTTCACGCCTGGACTACTGTAATGCTCTCTACATGGGGCTCCCCTTGAGGAGCACCCGGAGGCTCCAGCTGGTCCAGAATGCAGCCGCGCGGGTAGTTATGGGAGCAGCATGGCGCTCCCATGTGGCTCCCCTCCTGCGCGAGCTGCACTGGCTCCCTGTGGTCTTCCGGGTGCGCTTCAAGGTCTTAGTTACCACCTTTAGAGCGCTCCATGGCTTAGGACCGGGGTACTTACGAGACCGCCTTCTGCCACCAATAGCCTCTCACCGCCCAGTACGCTCCCATAGAGAGAGGCTTCTCAGGGTGCCGTCAGCCAAACAATGTCGACTGGCGGCCCCCAGGGGGAGAGCCTTTTCTGTGAGGGCACCCACCATCTGGAACGAGCTCCCCCCAGAGATACAGAAGATTCCGGACCTGCGCACTTTCCGCCGTGCCCTCAAAACATTCCTGTTTCAGCAGGCCGGCCTGGCCTAACTTTCCCTTTATATTGCTTTTTTTGATTTTATTTTAAACTGGGATGTATTAAATGTATTTTTATCGTTCGCTGTTCACCACCCTGAGTCCCTTAGGAATAGGGCGGTATATAAATTTAATAAATAAATAAATAAATAAATAACTGTATGGCAGGGCTGGGCAATTATGGCCCTTTTATGAACTGTGGACTTCAACTCCCAGAATTCCTAAGCCAACATGCTGGATCAGGAATTCTGGGAGTTGAAGTCCACAGTTTATAAAAGAGCCATAATTGCCCAGCCCTGCAGTATGGTATCCTGGTCTAACAGCTGCGGACAGGAAGGCACTACAGAGAGTGATCAATTCAGCACAAGAAACCATCGGTTGCCCTCTAACACCACTGGATGACATCGCCAGGTCTCCCTGTTTCAGCAGAGTAAGGAAGATCCTTAGGGATGATTGGCCAGTGTCTCTTTTCGCTTCTGTCATCGGGCAGAAGACATCGAAGCATAGCCAGCTGGACCAACAGGTTTAAAAACAGCTTCTACAATTTGGTTTAATTTTGAAGACAATTTAAATTGAGAGATGAAGTTGAAATGTTAAAAAAGTGGGATGGGGAATTTGAGGAATATATCTAGCAATGGAGAAATAAGATCATTAACTGATGTTATTGTAAGAGATTAGGAATTAAAGGCGATTAGTAATATTGTTTATGTATAAAGATAAGATAAAGAAAACATGGAAAGAGAATATGATGGCTGAAATTGGAAACGGAGATGTGATGTAAAATGGATTTGAAAAGAGAACAACATGGCAGAAGCTGAAATAATAAGATATGGTGAAAATGATTAATTTGTGATAAAGGATTATATAAAAGAGATGAATATGGAAAAAATGGGAAGATTAGAATAGATTATTATGTATAAAATGTATAAGATGTGACCCAATCAACACTCTGTTCATAAAATATGTATGATGAACGAAAGGAAAAAAACAGCTTCTACTCATCGGCTGTCAGACTCTTAAACACAATCACAATACGCACATATGGAAAAGTGTGACTGGTCTTTTTTCCCCAGTTACTTGTATAGGGATTATTCTCTATACCAGTGATGGCTAACCTTTTTGCCTTTGTGTGCCAAAAGCTGGAGGAGCACGGGGGAGGAGGGGTGTGTCACACCCACGTGTGCTCACACCCATAATTCAGTACGCCATGCCCTCACGTGCTTGCACGCACGACACCCCTGCGCTTTACCCACTTTTGGCATGCAATGGCACAGTGGGCCCAGTAGGCCCATTTTTTTTGCCCTTCCCAGGCTCTAGAGGCTTTCTTGGAGCCTGGGGAGGGCAAAAACAGCCTTCCCCGCTCCCTCCGGAGACCCTCAGAGGCTGGAAATAGCCTGTTTGCCGACTTCCGGTGGGCCTGGAAGGCCCAAAAATCAACGGACCGGCACCATATATAGCTGAACTAGGGCAATGCTCGCGTGCCCATTGATATGGCTCCGTGTGCCACCTGTGGCACGTGTGCCATAGGTTTGCCATCACGGCTCTATACTATTTATGTTGTTTTGTATTTTCTGTTATGGATTGCACCAGAGATGCTAAACCAGTTTCGTTGTATATATGATGTACAATGACAATAAAGGCTATACTACTATCTGATCCTGATCAACAGTTTATGATCAGCCTGAGGGGCCCTGGGTGCTCTCAGAGCTTCCTTATTTTCTTGCAGACGTTTCATTACCCAAACTAGGTAACATCATCCGTCGCTAGTAAGGCGTGAGCTTCGCTGTCAGTTGATATTACATTTTTTCTAGCACTGATGATGTTACCTAGTTTGGGTAATGAAAGGTCTGCAAAAAAACAAAGCAAGCTCAGAGAGCACCAAGGACCCCCTCATCATGTCACCCCCGAGCCACAAATATTCCACTTTATTACTAATTGTAACAGTAACAGAGTTGGAAGGGACCTTGGAGGTCATCTAGTCCAACCCCCTGCTCACGCAGGAGAGCGGTACTAGGGATTCGAACCGCCGGACTGCCGACCTTTCTGAGCGACAAGCTCAGTGTCTCAGGCACTCAGCCACTTAGTCAGCCTATTTGTTATCAGACTGTTTGCTATCTAGCTGAGCAAATCGAATGTTTTATCAACTTACGTGAAAGTTGGATTCCTTGAATGCAGAGGGACGGAAGAAATTCGGAATGGCGTTGTCAGGCAGCTCAGAAGGAGTGGGGACGATCGTTGAGCCCCTTTTATCGCTCCGGACAAGGCAGCTGTTAAGGGCACCACCCTCCCGGATAAAAGATAAATCAAGCCCGAGGCCACCTCGGAATCCCCTAATATTAAAAAAAAAAGCAGGCGAACTTCCCGCTCGGGCCGACTGCGCTTGCGCCGGACCGCCCGGGAGGGGGAGGAGCCTGGAAGAGTACTGGCATAGGAAAAAGGGGGCATCCGGGACGTGTCTGGGTGCCGCCCAGGCCTTCTCGGAGAAGGCGGGAGAACGTTTCGCCAGCAAGCTTCTATTGGTCTAAAGGTGAGAGGGAGAAGAAGGGAGGGGAAAGGAGCGCCACGCGCCTCTCGTGATTGGCAGGCATGGGTGGGTGGGGCGTTCAAGCGCTACGGTGAGCGGAGGGCCGAGGTGAGTCGACATTCGAGAAAAGGGGGAGGGCAGGGCGTGGGCTGCGCGTGCTGCCAGTTGACCGTCCGGCCGATCGATTTCCGCCCCCCCCCTCACACACACATACATACTCTCGGCCGGCAGGCTCGGAAAAGGCGGGGAGAGGCTCGCCGGGGCGTCACACGCCAGCGGGCGGGGCTGGCGGCGACGGCGGGGGTGGGGGGGTGGGGTTGAGAGTGGGCGGAGCCTGCCTGATTCCGCGGCTGGAGGCGCGGGCGGGGAGCCGCTGGCTGAGGTGAAGAAGAGGCGCTTGCCCGGGTGCAGCGGGGCGAGGAAGCGGGCTTGCTTGCTTGCTACGGGACGCCGCTGACAGGTAACGGGAGGCCATTTGAGAGCAGCCGGGGGTGGGGGACTGGAGAGAGCCGGCCTGGATCTCACTGGGCCACGGCCGAGCGGGTTCGAGCTGGGCTGTGGGGCGAGGGTTCCTGTAAGGGGGGGAGGGAGGGACGGATGATGTGGGGAAGGGAAGGTCTGGGCGGGGCTTGCCCGCCTTGGTCGTGAGGCTCCTGGAGCCCGGCCTTCCCCCCCACCCGGGTTCAGGGAAGAGGAAGGTGGCCCCCCCTCAAGGCCTGCCTGGGCATCCAGGGTCCCTCGACCGGGAGAAGGGCTCTTCGTGCTGGCTCCGTGCCTTGGAATTGAGTGGCCGAGCCTCCCCGCCCGGGAAAGAGCTTGTCCGTGTGAGCCCCCCCCGCATATCCCACCCCCGGTCCCTTTCTTCACAATCCGTGGAATTATATTGGACTGGATTGATGGGGGGTTTTTTTACGGGTTTTTAATAGTATTTGATCTAATGAGGCATTTTAACTTTGCATGATGGATTATTGTGGTTTTATTGTTGTGAGCCGCCCTGAGTCCATTAGAAATAGGGCTGCATATAAGCTTAATTTTATTTACATATATATATATATATACACACACACATACATATATACACACACATACACACACACACACGCGGGAGGTGTCCAATTTTACGCGGGAGAAAACCCGAATAACCAAAGACCTACATACAAACACCCGCAAAAACCTCAGAAAACATATATATATATACACACATATATATACATACATACATACACACACGGTCCCACCTCCTTAAAAATAAAACAACTAGTGGTTTTTAGGACGAAGCTGTGAGCCACAGCCCATAATTAGCCCATCCTGACAGATGATTGACACAGAGCTTCGAGTTTAAAAAATATATATATAAAAAAATTTTTGACACATCTTATCAATGTCAAACCGGCCCCTTCTTCTGTTTGTTCTCTTTGGAGTTAATGTTGCCCACTGTGATCTCTGAAGGAGATCTGTTGGATCAATTTGAGGTAACAAGTTGTGCATCACTTGAGCAATTGGATCATTTTGGACCTTTGCAGAGATCCTAAGCAGTTAAGCTATTTGATGGGGTTATAGATTCATCCTCACTTAACAGGTACTTGACTTATTCTTTCCTCCACTAATAATAGGCACTTGGAAATAGTAGATGAGATATTAAAGTGGTGATTTTTTTTTAAAAAAAAGTACAGATTAAGGGTACTGAAAGAGGTTAGTTGGTGGGGGACCTGGACAACTCTTGTCATTTCCTACTTTTAAAAATCCTATTGAAAAGTATGCCTTGATGCCTTTTGTCAATTTAAATAGCACCCTTATAGATACAGAAGTTATCTGTTGAGAATTACTCTTACATCTCCTATTGCATAATGTGATATTAACTTTGACATATGTAGACATCATTTTAAAAACTCGTCTGAAATCACTTTTCAAAATTACACAACCATTAAACTTCGAATTCAATAATTCAGAATAATGAATTTGAATGTTTTGATTTGATTAATCCAAAATTATTCTTAATAGTTTTTAACTTCTATATGTATTTGTATTTATTATGGCTGTTCACCGCCCTGAGTCCTTTGGGAGTAGGGCGGTATACAAATATGAAAAATAAATAAATAAATAAATAAATAAATAAATAAATAAATAAATAAATAAATAAATAAAAGAGGTATTAGAAGCGCTTTATAGAGATGTTTGTTGTTTCACATATTTGACTTGGTTTGTAATAACTTATGTATTGTAGACCTTTGTCTCTGTTCAGATAAGATTTTGCTATTTTTGGTTAGCCATAAAGCAGAGCAAACAGTTTTCTTATTAAAAAAGCATGACTAAATGGAGTAGATCCTCTCATAAAAGGGAGATGTCTATTTTTAGTTTACCTTCTAGAAAACAGTAGGCGTGGTTTGCTACTTTTAACATTGATTTAGATATCATTTGTTATATTTCAGGCCAGAGACAAAATAGGAAGGAGGGCCACCCTGAATTTAATACCTTTTTGTTCCTACTCTAGCAGCACACTTTAATATGTGATATACCCTGCTTAAGCCACTGCTTAGAACAAGGGGTAGCTGCTTTCTATTAAATGACTCACTGCACTTTATCCAATGCATTTTAGCTACACAAGAAACAGTAAATGGTATTGCATATAGTATGAATCGGCAGCTTTCTGCTCTTTGTTCATGAGGAATTGTAGTTCTATCATATTTTGTTTGTAGTGTATTTTGTTTGTAGTGCAAAACCAATGGGGAAGCCAGATTCATTTAACAACTGTGTCAAGAAAGTTATAAAATGGGGCAAAACTCACTCAACGTCTCACTCAAGGACTATCTGTAAGTGTGGGAAAGAAGATAGCTGTCTCTTCATTTCTTGTGAAAATCTGTCTGAAATTACCTAATGGAATGTGGATGGGTTTTGGTTCTCATTATACCACATTACTGATAGTATCAGTGGCTCTGTCAGGAGTGTATCTTTTGCTGCATAATCAGAATTTTATACCAGTTGAATATTCTATCATCATAATGGTTCTTTTTTAAAGCCTGCTTCTGCTCCCTTTCTTTCAAAGGGAGATTCAAAGAAAAAATTTCATGCAGGCTTGCTTTTTTAATATAGTAACAATTGGTATGCTTGTGTAACATTATGAGCAACTTCTTTTAATCAGTAGTAGAGTAAGTGATCTTGAGAAATCCATACAGAAAACTGGAGAAGTCAATATAGAAATGGCAGGTCAATTTAATGTAGTGTAATTCTGGTGCTGTCACTTCATAAGCTAGATCAGAGGAGTCAAACTGGTGGCCCGCAGGCCAGATGCGTCATGCGCAAACCACGCCCACCCCAGCTCCGCTGTGTAAAGTGACGCGGCGAATTTGACATCCGTAAGCTAGATGAATAAAAATAATTAGTTGACTTGGCAACCAATGTCAAGATTTTACCCGAGTACTCCTGATCATTTCTGAATCTTGACCTAAGATTTTTTTTCCTATTTCTTGCCTTATGGATTTCTATTTCTATACATTGTATATACAATTATTGTGTATCAGTAGTTTAATGGAAATGGTTTCATAAGGTGTTGATGATCAGAACCTGACTATGTATCAGAAGAGGTATAAAGCCTGTTTATACTTTTTCGCTTTTGCATGACTTGTACCTTATATGACACAATATAATTATAAAAACTGATAAAAATATTACATTTTCTTGCTGTTTTAATGGATATTTCAGCCCCACTTTAACATAAATCAGTTCCAAAATACCATTAATAAAAATGAAGGGCAAATAAATACAACAACAACAGCATTATAGAATTGCTGTTTTCATTTGTAGGTCATAATCTTTAGTATTTATTCAGTGATGAGAGCATACTTGCTTATGTTGTTGCTTCATGTTAGAATAAATGACACTGAATTGCCTCATACTAAATAGTTCTGTAATAAGATTTAGGGTAATCTGTGTTACCTTTACTTTGTCTGTTTCTCCATGAACTATTTGCACATAGTTTGTGTCTCTTTCCTGCTCTTCTCACTGTGTTTTTATCTGGCTCTTGCTTTGCATAGATGTGCTTTTAGCTCATCCTATTACATCAAACAATCTTGGCTTCTCCACCCACAGCAATTCTATTTTTTTAACTAGTGAGTGAGAAACAAAAATGCCTCCGTGACAACTCTAATTTGAATGTGCCTTGACAAACTGTATAATTAAGTATTTTTGTGCAGATCCTGAGAATAAACAAATTCCAGCTCCCGAGAGTTAAAGTCAGGGTTTGTTTTCCAGCACTGACTTCAAGCATGAATCCCCATCTAGAGAGGTGATACAGTGCAGCTTATCCAAAGTGGAAAGAAATAGGGATTATCTGTAATTGAGGAGGAGGACACACGGACTATTTGAATAATGAGAACAATCTTCATTATAACCTCAGAATGGGACCTTTTAATAATACTAAGTAATTCCAATAGTCTTAGATATTATGTTACTGATATTTTGTCTTACTCTGCCAGTTTAGATTCAGATTTTTTTTTAATTTGGGCTTCTGTATGAAGAAATTATGAAATTATATATTAAATTGAGCAGGTAACGTCTACTCTCACATAATCATGTACAGAATCTGCTCTGTTCTACACGGTTGAGGAATCCTCTGATTTTCATTCCTACTATAGATGAAGACATTTACTGATATTATTACACCTTGCCCATCTGTATGAAGCAGACTAGTACATAGAAATCATTTTCCTTATGCTAATTTTCTGCAAACACATAGAAGCAACAGATAGTTCTTTTCAGAATTTGGTAACTGGAGAAGGCAGTGTTGGATTTGATTTAAATCGAGTTGATTTAAATCACAATTTAAATCATGATTTAAATCACTAGTAAAAAGGCTTGATTTAAATCAACTCGATTTAAATCATAATTTTTAAAGAGCAACTGTCATCTCTGCTACTCCTTTGACCCACTGTTGACTCACCGATAGTCCCAGTGTTGCAGAATATACAGCCTCATGCTACATAACTAAGCTCCATTTCATGCTGAATAAACTAAATTATTTATGTATCTTAAATAGAAAACTATCTTACGATAGATTTTTACCCCAAAAGTTTTTTATTAAAATAAATTCAATAAAAATCAAAAAAAATCCGATTTAAATAAAAAAAATCTGATTTTTTTAAAAAAATCATTGATTTTTATCCACTCTGGTTAAGACTGTTACTTTCAAGTTCAGTATAACATATTCCTATATCTTGCCTGCCAAAGACAATTTACCAAATTGTAATGAGTAATTGCAACCAGTGCCATTATTTTTCCTTTCCATATTCTCTTGTACTCCAAATGTCCCTCAGGGATATGCAAACATTTTGATTCAAATAAAGCTATTCAAAGCAGTTTGAATCAAAATGTTCTGCACGTCATTACTTTCCCTTCTGACAGTCTAAATATATTATTTCAAGTTCTCCTTCTGTCTGAATTCCATTCTACATTCTTTCTTTAACTTCTCACCAATTAGAAATTCTACACTTTCTACAGCAGGGGCATCAAACTCGACTTCATTGAGGGCCGCCTCAGGGTTGTGTTTAACCTCGGGATGGGGTGGATGTGCCCAGGGTGGGCATGGCCAACTTGATGTCACTCGTGTCAGGGGCACCTTTGGTGGCCCGAGCAGTCTGCCAGCGAAAATCGGCTCCTGGGCTCTGTTTCCAGTTGCTATAGCCTCCTGCAACCCTCTGCAGCGAAAACACAGCCCGGGAGGGCCACACGCAGCCCTTGTGAGGTCCATTTTCAGCTGTGATGGCCTCCTGCAACCCTGTGCCAGGGAAAACCAAGCTCGGGAGGGCCACATGCGGCCCTCGCGGGTCCGTTTTTACTAACAGATGCAACACAAGCCGGTCCTTCGCTGTTTCGAGGGCGGCCCCACAGGCCAGATCTAAGCACCCCGTGGGCCAGATCCAGCCCTCAGCACTTGAGTTTAACACCCCTGTTCTACACTTTCACTTTAATTACATTTTTATACCGGTATATATTGAATAATCTGATACATTTAGTTGATTAGTAGCTTTTCGTTGAACTAAGGCTGTTGCTTTTTATCCTTAACAATGATTTCATTATTTTTTATTTATTTGATTTCTGTAGCCGTCCCTCTCAACCAGTGATTCTGGGTGACTTATATCATAAGTGACACAATGCTATTAACCATGCAATAGTTGTGGTTTAGATGATGTTTTTAATCTGTTAAATGTTTTGATCCTTTAAAAGGAACAAATCTTTTATTTAGTGTCTTATAAACATCACTGCCATATGTCACTTCTGAGTCTGTTTTACACTATGGTGTCTGAAATATTTCTAGCAGTCTTTCTGATAGATGGATTTTTTTTACTTCAATTTAATAACAAAATTCTAAATTTCAGCATTAAAATCTGATGACTGATGCTTAAAAAATAGCACAAATGTTTGTACCACAATTTTTAAAGGCATGATAATTGCATTTATGCTGCTGCTTTTATTTATCATGGTCTTCATATCCGGGCTATTTTATTTTTATATATGTGCGCATAAGGAGCTAATTGATAAATGTTACAGTGCACAAGAGTAAAGACAAAGAGAAGAAAAGTAGATAAGCTTGCAAATATAATATACAGATTTTACAAATCTGTATACTCCTGAAAGAGATTCAAAATAATTTTAAAATATTAAATTTGCTTTCCTAAATAATACACCATGTATTTAAACATACTATGTATTATATATCTTAGTAATATAAGGAAATTTAAAGCATATTGAAAAATGGAATAGATTGTGGGAAATGAGATATTGATACTTTTGTTTCTGTTTCAGATGATTGACATCAAAAAACTATGATTTTAGGAACGAATGCTTGGACCTAATATAAAAGTAACCGGCCTTAAACGGAACCATAGGAAGAAAATTTCAGAGAATCTCAAGTCATAATCAAATTACATCAGAAATTCAATCATGTATGGAAGTGCTCGGTCAGTTGGGAAAATTGAGCCAAGTAGCCAGAGCCCTGGGCGTTCACCAAGGCTGCCACGTTCACCACGATTGGGCCATCGTCGAACCAACAGCACAGGGGGCAGTTCTGGAGGTAGTACTGGAGGTGGAAGTGGCAAGACACTTTCAATGGAAAATATTCAGTCCTTAAATGCTGCCTATGCCACGTCAGGCCCTATGTACCTAAGTGAACATGAAAATGTGGGCGCGGACACACCTAAAAGCACCATGACCCTTGGGCGATCTGGGGGTCGTTTGCCTTACGGTGTTAGGATGACTGCAATGGGCAGCAGCCCCAACATTGCCAGTAGTGGGGTTGCAAGCGATACTATTGCATTTGGAGAACATCATCTTCCTCCTGTGAGCATGGCTTCTACAGTGCCTCATTCACTACGCCAAGCTAGGGACAACACAATAATGGACCTGCAGACACAACTAAAGGAAGTGCTCCGGGAAAATGATATATTGCGGAAGGACGTAGAAGTGAAAGAAAGCAAACTTAGCTCCTCCATGAACAGCATCAAGACATTCTGGAGTCCTGAGCTGAAGAAAGAGAGGGCCCTGAGGAAAGACGAAGCATCGAAAATCACGATTTGGAAAGAACAGTATCGGGTGGTTCAGGAAGAAAATCAGGTTAGTAAACTAAAGACTTAAGCAGAAAAAAAAAAGGGTGTGTGGGAGAGTGCGGGAAAATGCAGTCGTGATAGCAGGTAGATTTTGAATAATTCATTGCTGTGAAATTCCACCATGAAGACAATAATCATCTTATCCAATCGGACTGGTTTTAAAAAGAAAGATTCTGTCTTAGCTTTTTCTATATTACCTGGGTAAATATTTAACTTAGGGGCAACTTCTTTCTTTTCCCATTTTCAAAGTACCAAGCACAGGTAGTCAGCCCAAAATTTTCTGTTACTAGCCAAGACAGTTGTTAAAGTGAGTTTTGCCACATTTTATGGCCTTTCTTGCCCCAGTTGTTAAGTGAATCCCCTACAGTTAAGTTAGTAACACAATCATTACGTGAATCTGGCTTCCCCATTTATTCTGTTTATCAGAAGATTGCAAAAGGTGATCACATGACCCCATGAACCATGATAAATATGAGCCAATTGCCAAGCATCTGAATTTTGATCACATGATCATGGGGTTGCTGCAATAGTTGTAAGTGTGAAAAATGGTCATAAATCACATTTTTCAGTATCCTTGTAACTTCGAATGGTCACTAAGTGAATGGTTGTAAGTCAAGGGCTACTTGCAGCATAAATATATTCTCTTGATTTCTTCAGGTCAAAATTCATTGCATAATACAGAAACACTAATTCATAACATTAAGTAATTATTAATTTCAAAGCACAATTAATCAACAGTACCTAATTTGAAAATGTTTAAAATTTGGTTGCTACAGATAGATAGAATCATAGAACAAATACGCATAGATCCAATTCCTACCTCAACAATAATAGAATACACTGCAAATTAGATAGGAAACTGCAAGAGTGGCAAAAACAAATGCAGGTGGTCCTCATTTAATGACCACTTATTCAGTGGCCTTCCAACTTAAAATGGCACTGAACAAGCTGTAGTTGTGACCAGCTTAGTGACCAGATTTGAAGTTCTGATGTCGTTCCACCACCCACCCCTGCTGCTTCTGGTCAGGTGATTTCACCTTGAGCCTTTGACAGTTGGGTCTACATTCATGGCTGTTTGCAGCATCCCCCAATCACATGACTGCACTTTGCAACAGTTTTGCCAAAAACTGGTACTTCATGTTTTCAGCAAAACCGCTCCCATAGGGAGCCATTGATTCGCTTTAATGACCATGACATTTCCTTAACAACCATGGATTCATTTAATGACTGCTGTAATTTTCTTAATGACTGTTGCAAAAAAGGTCTAAAGTCGGGTTTTATTTATTTATTTATTTATTGGTTTGATTTATATGCCGCCCTTCTCCGGAGACTCGGGGCGGCTTACAATGTGTTAAGCAATAGCCTTCATACTTTTGTATATACCTGCTTAGTAGGGCTTTTGGCCTCCCCTAAGCGGTGTTCTTTTTTTTTTAATGCAAAGTCAGCTTATTGCCCCCACAATCCGGGTCCTCATTTTACCTACCTCAAAAGGATGGAAGGCTGAATCAACCTTGAGCGTAGTGAGATTTGAACTTGCAGTAATTGCAGACAGCTGGTGCTATTTAACAGCATTTTAGTCTGCTGCGCCACCAAGGCTCATTTTGGTCATGTGACCAGCCTTCTTTACGACCCTCACAAATTATGGCGCTGATGGCCAGGCTCCATTATGGTCAGGGATTATATGCATCATTAGAATCATGCTTGCTTGTGTTTGTAACATCCAAAAATATTCATACAGAATGGAGGGTTTTTTTAAGAATTTATTTACGGCTTTTAGAATTTTTATTAGGTAACAGTGGAGAGCTTTCCTTAATGGCCCCTAAAGAAGGTTAAAATGAAGAACGGCAAGACTTTCAAGCAGTTTTTTGGCTGCGGATCCCATATTATGGGATAGTTTTAATCTGGAAATTGAGCTAGAGTCCTCATTGCTCACTTCAGGAAACTATTTAAAATAGAGCTGTTCTAGAAGGAATCGGGAATAAATGTCACAACTATGCTTATTGTCTTAAGGTAAGCTATTTGTATATGGAATGAAAGCAATTGGGTGTTAAGTTTTTATTACGTTTTTATGATATAAACTGTCAGGAGTTTTAATTCTGACAATTTTGAATGAATGATCCTCTTATCTAAAAGTAAAAGATATTTCTTTTTAATTTAAAAATGCATGAAAAGCTATGGCTTTTTGGTCAGCCAAATAATATTCAACAGCAGAGGTTACAGTGGCTTTTCTATATAATTCTGCACACCCTTTCTAATTGTTCATTTAAATCCCACTATAATTACCACTATAATGATGGGCTTGTGGAACAATGGCCAAAAAGGAAGGGTGTTATTTAAAAGCATGGTGAAATATATAATGACATGTGTAAGCTTGGTGTCCTAATTTGCCCGTTCATGTCTAATTGAATTGTTTTACACCCTCTATACCACTTGCATCTAGTGATTTCTGCCCTTTATACTGAAGATCTGAATAATGAAATTTACTTTAAAGAAATATCCCCACATACTTTCAATTATGGTTTATTTGGATATTTTTAGCTGAGCTCAAACCACATTTATTGCTGAAAGTAGTAGTGTAAAGTAGTGTTAAGCAGTCTTGAATCAATCACTGCCCTAAAATGAATTGAAGACAGTTTTCATTGTTTCTAATCAGTGTTGTCAATGTTGAACATGTAGGCTGTGAATTATTGAAGTTGTAATTCAACATGCCTGGTTTGGAAATTTTAGTATAAAGAGTTAATGTTTAAATATGTTAGAAACATTAGATGAGTTAGATCAGGGGTGTCAAACTCGCAGGCCAGATGCGTCACATGCTGCCCCCGCCTGGTTTAGCAAAGGGGGGGGGAAAGTCCCGATACATCACGTGATGCCGCTGTGACAATGCGAGTTTGACACCCCAGAGTTAGATACTTTCTGCTGAAGAAAATGAGTTTGCTAACTTATAAGTTACTGTAGAAGTATCAACTATTTTGTATGGGATTGCATTATGATCAATGTGAAGTTCCTCATGTTTTTATACTTTATTTAAATAGGAAAAGAAAATTATCAGACCAACTTCAGTTTCAGCTTCTTATATGAATGATATACTTGGTATGTTCAGAAAACAGAAGTATAGGTAGTCCTCGACTTACGACCACAATTTCTGTGGCCTAAAAAGCCTAAAATTTCCGTTGCTAATTGAGACAGTTAAGTGAATTTTGACTCATTTTACAACCTTTCAACCTTGCACCATTAAGTGAATCACTGCAGTTGTTAAATTAGTACGGTTATTAAGTGAATCTGGCTTCCCCATTGATTTTGGTTGTCAGAAGGGCGCAAAAGGTAATAACATGGCCCCGGGACACTGCAACCGTCATAAATATGAAGCAGTTGCTAAGCATCTGAATTTTGATCATGTGACCATGGGGTTTCTGCAATGGTCATAAGTGTGAAAAACAGTCATAAGTTACATTTTTCAGTGCCGTTGTAACTTTGAAAGGTCACTAAATGAACTGTTATAAGTTGAGGACTAACTGTACTGTAATATTAAACACTGTTTTCGCATTAGAGTTGTCCGATTTTTAAGAATTAGCACCCTACTTTCCAATGCAAGAGTTCTACATACTTGTGCAATGTAATAACAGTATTGGTGTACTGCTTTCCATAATACCATTTATACCTATACTTTATCTAATAAAACTCTTTTTCCTAAGTATCCAAGTGGTAGAATGATATACGGCACAGCTCTACTGGAAAAAAAATTAGCTACCTGACCATAATGAAGCTTTTATTTAGTGGACCTTGCTTTACCCAACTTTCCATGCAATAGACTCTATTTCTGCAGTGATTTACATAATTTGCATGATTATGTAGTGATGCAAATGACATAAATTAATGCTGGTAGGTTAAGCCATCACAGTGACCCACGTCATATTTGACAATCATTTGTAAATTACAAATGTAACTTCCTCGCTTGTACACTGAAATGTCATTTCATTGTAATTCACTTTTTTGGGGAGGGCAACTTTAGTTCTTCCAAATTTACTATACAATTCTAAATTTAGTCACAACATATTTGCTTTGGAATAAAACTAAGAAAAAAAATGGTGCATTCCAGATGATTTAGACTATAACTCATATGATCTGTTGCCAGGAATTGAGTTTTATTTATGAACCAGCTGTTATTTGGTTTGCAAGCTGACCTTTTCCTCTCCTGAGTCCATAATATAACAAAAACCCAGGTGGAATATATCAAAACATGCCTCTCCTTTCCTTGATTATATGTCATGTGCTTGGAGATAAACAAATTTTGATTCTCCATTCTTTCTAACAGTATGTGTTATCCACCTATACAAGCCCCTTCTTCAGAATCTTCTACCGCTTGAGTAGTTCTTTTGTTCATAATTTTAGTGCAGTTTTTAATAAACAGTAAAAACTAACACAAAGTAAACAAAAAGAAAAGAGAGTGCAGAAGGTTATAGGAAAAAGAAAAGAAAAAAGCAGAAAAGCAAAAGGCAACAAAGATAGTAATAAAGAAGTGGCTTCCAACTTTCATTACACGGAGCATGAACCAATATACTAACTTTTCATTCTATCTTAAAGTTACAAATACAAAAACGCTTCTCTCCATAGCCTAAGTTTTAGCGACCTAGAAATCATATCTTTTCCATCCTAATTCAGCAAAAAATCTGTTAGGAGTTACCAGAAATCTCAAACAAACAGTTTAGCCCTGATCAAATAGTCCAACTTTATATTCCTTATTTCTGTTGTGCTCAGTCTTGAACTTTAAATCATTTCCATGGTATTGCAGGATTTGATTTTTTATCAATCTTCGGGGTTTAAAGGGAGTCTTCAAAGTTTTCATCAACTTGTTTTTTTAAATTCCATAAAAAAACATAATCCTGGGTTTTCTTGTCACAGCTGTTCCATGTCCAGATCCTTTTCTTGATTTTCTGTAATGTTTATATCAGGTGAAAGTTTTGTAAAGTTTTTCTCATCTTTTAAAAGTTTATCCACTGAAATTATCGTTACTGAAATATTAGTTATTAATATGTCAGTCAATGTTTCAAAAATCTACTCAGCTTAGCTGTGTTAACTCTTTTCTGCCTGGTCCTTTAGTTCCCTCTAGTGTCCATTTGTAACATTTATCAAGTCTCCGTTCTTAATATTGGTTTAATTTCATTTCAGTCATTTCCTGTGAGTATATTATTTAATTATATTTGTTTTTCAAATCTTACAGCAAAAATAACCAATAATCCAAATTTCTCTGGTCTCCCAATCCATTTAAATCTTTCTTAAATCAAAACCCTCTTTTTTTTTTTTTTTGGTTTTTGCCAAGTGTATATTATTTTAAATTCTTAAGTCTCTGTTTAAAAAATTTTAAATCCGAAGAAGGTGAAACTCACCAGATGTCAAAGTAAGCTTATCGTTTTGAAGGTCTCTAATATCCACAAAGTGGTTAAATTGAACATTTCTGAATGTGATTAAAAAGTGAGTTTGGCTGGCTTAGTGTTCTTATGAAAGACTGTATCTTCTGACAGCAAAGATGTCATCTCCCTTGACTCCTGGCATTCACTGGAAGCCCGGCTTGACCAAATTTTTTTTAAAGAGAATTGCCATATCATCTGTTATACATACATTACTTTTGAGTACACTTATGTCAGGCTTTTCTGGTAGCTGCCTGATAGCCATGGAGCACAGGTTGCTTTTCCATGTTACTTCTCAAAACTTTCATATGATCAGTTGTGCTTGTCAACCCTTCAAAGTAGACTAGATCAGAAAACGGACTCTTTTAAGTTATGGACTACTATAATTCTGTTGTTGCTGGAACTAATAATAGAATCTCTAAAGCTTGACAGACTTTCTGCCTGCCTGCACGTATTTCAAACAAAATCAAGAGGGAATAATTTTGAGGGTGGTTTTTTTTCACTTCCACTCCCACCCGCCTTTCAGAACTATGCCGATGTTTTGCTCTTCTATTCCTTCAAGAGTATCTCCTTCCTCTTCTACCTGTTCTTACCTTTGGACCAGTCTTGCAGGACAAAGTGAAATGATAGAAATGGCATTGAACTATAGAGCTGTTTTCTGAAATAGAAGCAAATTGATTCCGGTTTTTATTCCATTTGATTATCAGGCACATTCAACGAAAATCTCCCTGGTAACATTTTATTTCATGGTTACTGTGACAGTTGGGTATGTTCAACTTTTTGAAAATGGATGATTCATCTTGATGTTGTCACTCTTTTTGGTTGATGGAAAGTCTAACACTAGATCAATTTATTTATATTTGCTGTAATTCATGACGGCTCTAAGAGTTCCATTAATAAAAGTAAACAGGCATACCGTACACGATGTTTCTTTTTTCACTACGTTCATACATGTTTTTATAATTTTAATTCAAATGTAGGATTTGAATTCAAATTTTAGAATTTAGAAACATTAGAATTAGAACTTTTGAGATGCATTCATTAGATATATTTTTTAGATATTAAAAAAGCATCACATCATTTGTCATATCATTTTTTTAGGTTCTAGTTTAAAATCTCTGTTAGTCTTTTTATTGTGGGTTTTTTTCTCCAAAAGTAATTAGTTCCTAATATTCGTAACAAGTTCTCAGGTTCCCTGTTTTAATTTTGTCTGATAAAAAAATATGTTGATCATGAATAAATGTGAAGTCTTCCCAAACTTCATAGTTATCTTGACTTGCAAATGACATATTCAAGAGCCTTTTTGAATGAGCAATGATCAAAAATGGAAGAGAGAGGGTTCAAGCAGGGGTTTATAAAGTTGAATACTAGATTGGCTATGATCCAAGAAATTATTTTCTCAAACATCTCTTAAAAAGGGAATGGAAAATGCAAGTAGAAGCTGCCTGTAAAATAAACCGTTGTTCAGTACATCCTTTTCTTAGGCAAGTAGTGGATCCAAAAACGCAGCGTAGGGATTAATTATCTCTATGGATAATTAAGTAAGCCACTTTTGGTAAACCCTTACCAGTCGAGAAGGATACAGCCAATCTGTGGATCACTTTTTATGTCAAAACACATTATCTAGATTGGTCATTACAAGTAAATGAAACACCATATGAACATACATCGTGAAAATCATAATATTAATATGACTGTTCATTATAGCAGAGCTCTCCCTTGCTTTAGGAAGCCCAGAATAATCCAATCCACATAGCAACTGCTAGTAGTGGAGAAGGAGAATCGAGTCTTAAAAAATCATAATTATTTTCTGATGGACAGAGAATGGGTAAACCCCTGCAGTCCTTTTGCCAGGTCAGTCACATATCAGTTTTCCAAACATAGTAGGAATTAATCTAAACAGTTTTTCTTCGAACCCATCAGTTCCGGCCTTCACTGGAAATCTTAATTGCAGGAAATGAGTGGGAAAGCTGTCTTTGCTTGCTGTATGTTGATATACCTCTAAAAGACACATGCACAACTACAAATAATATTGGCCATTTTATTAAACTAGATTGCTTAGCAACGTATGAAAAGGTATACCAAGTTCTTATGCTCTATGTAGCATCATATTTAAGTTCCCTTGTTATGGGTGCAGACAAAAGATAAACTGACATATTTTGTTGGCATGTGACCTCAGAACAGGAGAAGTGAACAAAGGAGTATTTACTGATTTTATCTGATTTAGTAGCTGCAGATCCAATTAACTCTGGGTGGCTCACAGCATAAAAAAACTGACAGACGGACAGACAGATCAATCTAGTATTTAGGCATGAAGCTGGAAACCAGGAGACTGCGAGTTCTGATTCTGCCTTATGTATGAAAGCCGATTGGGTAATTTTGAACCAGCTATCCTCTCTCAGCCCAACTTACTCCATGGGGGAAAATAGTAGCAGGAAGGTCTGTTAGGTATGTCCTCTGCTTTGAGTTATTTATAAAAATAACAGGCAGGATATAAATAATCTCCAACACAGAATCTATTCCCCCAACGTCCTCCCAACGGTAGATGTCCATAAAACATATACTAATAAGGGTATATTGGAGCTGCAGCCCTTTTGTTATGTATGATCATGATGTAACAATGTTCATGATCAGGGTTAGTTATTATTGTTAAACTTAAGACAAAGCAGAAAAGTGATTCCTCTTTCTGATTAACAGAACTTGACTCCCATCACCCCCCCCCCAAAAAAAAAAAATCTGGAAAGTTTTACCGTCAGAGAGGAAACAATGAAATGTATATTCTGCATATATGCTCACATATTCTTCACTGCAAATTAGTCAAATATTAATAGAGAAATTTAAACATTGAACAACTTATAAAAATTACATTTGGCTAGATGGAATATATCCTACTGTGCATATTTGAAACAATCCCTGTAGAAGTAAAAGCCAACATTAAATGACAACCGAAGGCGGGATTGAAATGAAAAGGAATAATTTGTCATAGTTGACCTCCAACCGCCACCAGGATATACTCAGGATGTGAGTCTTCCCTGCAGGAATATGTGATCATTGAATGTGTATCTTAAATGTCAGGTCTGTAGTCTGTCTTTTATAAGGGGCAAAGGAAAACATTAGGACTATTTAATTAGTCTTTAAATAAAAATAGCCCAGAAGGAACAAGGAAAAAAATAAGACATAAACCAAACCTGATAGAACAATGGGCCATAGCCCTTAACAGGGGAGCAAATAGTGGAGAATAGAGAGCTGGTCACATTGCAAAAGAGCCCAGAAGCTAAATAGAAATCAGGGTTATAAAACTGTAACTAGAGCCGTGATTGCGAACCTATGGCACGTGTGCCACAGGTGGCACACATAGCCATATCAGTGGGCACGCCAGCTCAGCTCTGGCGTGCATACGCGCGCTGGCCAGCTAATTTTCGGGCCTTCTGGGCCCACCAGAGGTAGGGAAACAGGCTGTTTCCTGCCTCTGGAGGGCCTGGGAGGGTGTGTGGAAGGCCCGTTTTTCTTTCTCACCAGGCTACAGATCCTCTCTATGCATCTGGAAGGGTGAAAACAGCCTTTCCCACTCCCTCGGAGGCCCTCCGGAGGCCTGAAACAGCCCATTTCCCAGCTCCTGGTGGGACAGGAAGTGATTTTTTTGTTGTCCCCAGCCTCCAGAGACTCCTAGAGAGGCTCTTAGAGACTCCTAGAGAGGCTCCTAGAGACTCCTAGAGAGGTTCTGGAGGCTGGGGACAGCAAAAAAGTCACTTCCTGTCCCACCGGGAGTTGGGAAATGGGCCGTTTCAGGCCTCTGAGGGAGTGGGAAAGGCTGTTTTCGCCTTCCCAGATGCATAGAGAGGATCTGGAGCCAGGTGAGAAAGAAAAACGGGCCTACTGGGCCATCGTGTGCCAGGAGCGGGGGGGGGGAGGGGGATTGCATGCGCAGGGCAGGGCTCATAGAATTATGGGTGTGGGCACGCGCGCGTGCGAACCTCTCCCACCCCCCCTTCCTGGCACACGATGGCAAAAAGGTTAGTCATCACTGAACTAGAGCTTAGTGTTAAGCAGATGCCAAAGACAAATGTTATGCTTATCAAATAAAATAAATCCTAAATCAAGACTTAAACCAGGGATTTCATAAAAGACTGCATGACTGTGGGTTCACAGAACTTTGGTTTCCATCTTTGGTTCTAAAGTTGCACTTTCCCAGACAAAACTGGATGTGTATTTGGGGGGGGGGGGGGTTCCCAGACACACAGATCCTGCTCAAAGAGCAAGTTGTAGATGTGGTGTTGAAGATTTTTGCCCAGATCCATCTAGTGCAGGGGTATCAAACTCAAGGTGCTTAGATCTGGTCCACGGGGCTGCCCTGGAAGGACCAACCCATGGTGCCTCTGCCAACAGAAATGGAGCTCAGGAGGCCCGCCCACAACCTTCCCAGGCCCCATTTTTGGCCAGGATAGCCTCCTGCAGCCCTCTACCAGCTAAAATGGAGCTCAGAGGGCTGCAGGAGGCCATCCCGGCCAAAAACAGGGTCCTGGGGGCCGCACACAGCTCCCCCAAGCTCCATTTTCGCTGTCAGAGGGCCACACCCACCTCGGCCCAGCCATGCCCCCCCTCGAGGTCAAACAAACCTGATGCAGCCCTTAATGAAATCGAGTTTGACACCCCTCTCTAGTGCATCAATTGTACCCTTTCCTGGATTAATAGTGCTTTCTCTTGGGACACAGGAAGTGAACCTCCTGTGTTGTGGTGCCTGCCCTCTGTGATAGCATTCTGCTGGCATTTCAAACAGCCCTGATCCTATCATCTTTTCAATGGGTCTTGAAGATCAGGGCTACTTTTTGCCCATTCGGATTGAACTGTTGTGTGTGTCTGTTTTTCTTGATATGTTTTTTTATTTCTTTTGTTGGTCCTGTCAACTATGGTTTTGTTTTTAATTTGTGTTGCCCAGGGTCACTGTTGACTTGGGTGTCCATAGAAATCTAAATTAGAAGTAAACAAGCATCTAAAACCCTTGCTGAGATTTATGACTTTTGGAAAGTAATGTGATAGTGGGAACAGAGAAATTTTTCTGCATGTCTCTGCATTGAGATCAATCTCTCCAGGAGATTCTTTCAGCTTTCTTTGACTGTTGTTCCATTGTGGTCTGTTTCTGACTCGTTTAGCTCATACTTTCTGGAGCGGATAGGGGAGAACTCGGGGTCTTCTTTTCTTTGGAAGCATATGTTTGTCTAAAACCACAGAGCAAGTTGTGAGTACATTCATGCACATGTTTTATTTCATTGTGGTTAAAGAAAGGATGAAAATCCCAAGATGAGAGTATTTATATCCGCCCACCTACCAAATATCTCTGTCTCCAGCCTTGATCAATATTGGGATATGAATCTGAGTGTGTTGGAAAGCTTGAATGCGGTTAAAGATAGATGGAGCCAGCAGCGCTTTGCTTTTAAGGTCATGCTTAGAGAGCAAAGAATTTTAGAGAATCAAGGGAGGAGGAAAGTATTTTAGTCATTCAAACAATACAAAAAACTATTTTTTTTTAATCACACTGAACTACTTTAATAGCCATAGTGAATTTGCATGGAAAGAAGCAACTGAAATAGGTTAATATGAAAAAAATGCAAAACCCCGATACATTTGCATGAGTCACTTCACCAAAGAACACTTTTTTTAAAAAAAAAATGCTTGGTTTGCTTCAAAGTAGTGGGGACCTCCTGTATTAAATATGCAAAGTAAAGTATGCAAATTTAAAGATCATGCGGCCAGATTTCAGGGAGTTTGAGTAAAATAAATGATACCACACAAATACCTTCTGTACTTACATGCATGTCAGTGTCTGTCTCCCACTTAAGGTGTATGTCTAGTTGAAGAAAAGTAAGAGAAAGAACCATTTGTTTTTCAAAATGATATTCTTATTAATATTAGTATTACTACTACTACTACTACTACTACTACTACAATAAGGAAATGCAAAGAAAAAAATTTCACATTGGATAGAAGAAGTTGAATAACACAAGAATGAATTATAAGTATTAATAATACATAAATAAAAAAATAGGGAAACTTTCTGGTAACACATTTTCCCTTCTTTTTGGTTTATTTCTCCAGCCACTAACCACAATCTAGATAGATGGATGAATGGATGGATGGATGTTAAACATTAAACATTTATCTTAAACATTAAAAATTATTGCTACATATATTTGAATTCATATTCCAAATGTATAAATTTGCTCTGCTGTTTAACATAATATAGTGGGAAACTTTTTTTGCTGGTTAAACTTCTGTTACAGATATACATCATCAATGAAACCATTGCTTCATGTTCCCCAGTTTTGGTCCTCCAATCTGATATCATCAGCAAAGTTTCTCTTTTCCAGTGTTTTATTTATTTATTTATTTATTTTTATTAGTCATATTTCTTGCTGCCCACTCTCCGAGGACTCTGGGCGGCTTACACCAAAGACAGTATACTAAATAGCATATTGCCGCCTAACAATCTGGGTCCTCATTTTACCCACCTGAGTCAACCTTGAGCTGGTGAGATTTGATCTGCTGAACTGCTAAACTAGCAGTAATCTGAAGTAGCTGCAGTACTGTACTCTAACCATTGCGCCACCTCGGCTCTTGTTGTGCCAAATTTGTCCTTGCTGCCATTAGAATATGTTTTAATAAATTCTGCTAATATTCATTTATTTTTTTTGGAATTATACTTATCCAGAGATCACATTCAGAAAGGAGAGCCAGCTGCTCCACCCCTCAGCCTCCCTATGCATTATGGCGACTACATGACATCATCCCAGAATTGGGCATCATTTTGGAACAGCCACAATTCATTGCAGCCAGTCCCAAAATGGTGCTCAAGTCTGAGACGGTGCCACACAGGCTTGGTGTTCGGTGAATCAGCTACTTTCTGAAGGAGATCTACAGAACAGGTATCCCCAAGGCATGATGGGGAGGAGGAAGATGGGGGAACCAGCGTGGTGAAAAGCAGGCCCAATGCCTGGAAGAACCCAGCAGGGTGGGATGGGGGGAAAGATACGCAGGTGTTCTGTAGCATCCCTGCAGTTGGTCACAAAGTGGATGGATTGCCAAGCCTAAATTTTGTTCCTGTGACTCGAGGGGTCCTGCAGCAGCCATAATTTCCAGCAAGCCCCTCTTAAGGCTCTTTGTTCATCTCCCTCATAATTTCAAACGGTCACTGAATGAACAGTCCTAAGTCAAAGACTAATTGTATTTCTTTGGAAGTTTTGCATCTTATTTTATCATAGTTTTAACTTATTCCACCTGTTTCGTATTTCAGTCAATTTATATATACACCCTGAGAAATGATCTTGATTTTTTTATAAATATTTCAAATTCTGTCAGTTTTCTCTATGTCCTTTTTTGAGATGACTTTTTATTCTTCTAATAAGCAGTTCTTGCTGTGCCTTTAGCCTGTTTCAAGCAGGGTGGATAAAAATTGATGATTTTTTTTAAAAAAATAAAAAAATGGATTTTTTAAATTTAAGTCGGATTTTTTTATTTAAATCGGATTTTTTTATTTTTATCAACTTTATTTTAATAAAATGCTTTTGGAGTAAAAATCTAAATAGTTTTCTATTTTAAGTTACATTAATAATTTAGTTTGTTCGACATGAATTGGAGCTTAGTTATATAGCATGAGGCTGTATATTCTGCAATATTGGAACTGTCGGTGAGTCAACATGGTCAGAGGACAAGCTACTGAGGGACAGAGATGACAGTTGCTCTTTAAAAATTATGATATAAATCGAGTTGATTTAAATCAAGCCTTTTTACTGGTGATTTAAATCATGATTTAATTTGTGATTTAAATCGACTTGATTTAAATCAAATCCACCCTGGTTTCAAGAGACTTGATACACTATATTAGCATATGTGATTACATATTTCTTACTATAGCTTTCTTTGAAATAAAAGGTATTTGATAGTGAAGCTAATGGAGAAGTCACCAGACTTACTCTTGTTTTTAAAAACAAGAGATAGAATTGTTTCATTTACCACATTAATATTATACATTGTCCATAAAGCATGTATGACTTCTCTCTGGATGGTACTATATTATAAATTCCTTTTTCTGGTAGACTTTCACCTGCTAAAGTTTGTTTTGTTCAGTAATTTTGTAGACTAAGAAGTTAATGCTATTACAATTTGATTACATTTTGTTGAATTTATTATTTTTTTTATTTTAAACTGTTCTAAGATGCTATTCATTAGAAAGGCAAGGCTCAAATTTCAATATCAGTAAAAATATTTTTTTCCTGTTTTATCAAATCATTGTGTGTTTTATGGTAGGTTACATTGGAAGAAATTATATATGGTCTTACATTTGAACAGTTCCAGCATGTGAAATTGTATTTTTATTTTTGGATAGCATTGGAATATCTTTTCCTATTTGCTTTCATAAACAAAAAAAAGTTTTTCCTGTTCTAGGAATCTAATAAAATGCGTTGATGCCAAGGTGTTTCTGTTCTTTCCTCTGTGGCATACTTCTGTTCCTTGGGTTTATTTTGACTATTTTCTGTTCATGTAGACATGAACAAAATGTTCTTTGCTTGACCTGATCGAGCTGAGAAATGTTCTACTGACAAGCTACTTATCTGTAAACATTTTTAATCTCTTTTCTACTCTATTGCCTTTGAGATTATTTAGCAATAGAGTACGTTTAAAATCAACTTTTTAATGTAAGATTCTATAGTATCATAGCCTTATAAGACATCTGTCCTTTTTTAGATATTCTATTCAATTGTTCTATATTGAACACAATATACAATAAATTTTATTGATTAAACACCTCTCCATATCAAAAAGCTCTCCAAAGAATTCTCCAAACACAGTAAAACATATTCATACTAAATTGTTACCTGTGGTGTCAAACTCAATTTGTTTTAGGTAGGCTATCTTCTTCATAATGGTCTTTGATATGAAAATTGCAGCCTTCCTAGCAATATGCAAATTCACTCCCTATAAGAGGTATGACTCTTTATCCTGATTTTCCCAATATTTCTTAGTTTTTAAAACAAGATTCCAAGTAAACATCCATTTCCCCAGAATATAGTTTGCAGTTATACAAGATACGTTTGATACCTTTAGAAGCAAGTGCACCACCATATACTGTTCTGACCCAGCTCCCCAAACACAACAAACCCTCTGAAGTGAACTCAAAAAATTCCTTTATTAGGAGTGCTGGCAGCCCTGGCAAAAAATTTCTCTCTCAATGCAGGCTAACAAGTCCGGCTGGCTAGAAGATGAATAGTTGTCTGCCACAGGGTAGGGTGGGGCTAGCAGCAGTGGCTCTTCCTTCCCAAGGATCGGCCCATGGATTTCCACTGCTCTTCTCTTCTCTGCCTTCTGTGCATCTGCGCATCAGGCACTGGACCCAGCTGTTCCTCTTCTTCTTCATCCACCGCCTCCAGACCTGGAAGCTGTTGACTCTCCATCTGAGGGCTGACGGACGGCCCAGGCTGCGACGCTTTCTCCCTCCCTCCCTCTCTCTCTCTGTCTCTCTCTCTGCCAGCTCCATTCCCTCTTCCCCTTGAAGCTCTCAGGTTTCCTTGATGCTGACCCTGATTCCCATGCCGCCGCCTCTGATTCGGCTGCTGGAGGGGCCGGCGGCCAACAGGCCACAACATATACAATCTTTCTGCAAATGGAACTCTATGGCAGGGGACTCCAGGCCCTGGGCTGTGGGCCATACACGGAGTGTGCGAGTGCAAGCATGAGGGCACATGCACACAGCTCCACTTCTGTGAGCAGCGGGCATTGGCTGTCACATGCAAAGCTCCATTTGTGTGAGCGTGTGCACATGCAACTCGCACAAATGGAGCCGTGTGCATGTCTACCGCTTGCACAGAACTATCCCCATCCTCCCTGCCAAGCCGGAAAGGTTGGAAACCACTGCTCTATGGAATCTGTCATATCTTAATTGTTCAAAACGTGTTCTAAATCTGTTCTAAAGAAAGCTCTTCTAAGATGTGGGGGCATATAAATGATTAAATACTCAGTCTGAAAGACTAATTTGTGCCAAACCAGCCACTTCAAGATCTTAACATTTAAAGATATGATATAGTCTTAAAGCAGTATCATCCAAACCCTTCGTTTGAAATTTTTCTCAGCCTTCAGATTGGAGTGGACTAGGAATTAGACAGAGAATTCATGTTGTCATATGGTATTTATAAAGTTGGGCAGCCCAAATATGAGGAGACATACTAAGTGCCTTCAGAGTACATTTTAGCACTTATATACTACTCCATAGTGTTTTACAGCACTATCTGAGCAATTTACAGTGTCAACATATTCCCCCGAAAATCTGGGTCCTCGTTTTTCTGATTTCAGAAAGATAGAAGGCTGAGTCCACCTTGAGCTGGTTGGCATCAAACTCCAGGCTGTGGGCAGATTTTGTCAGGGTATGTAGATTTAATAGCTGTAAGCTGATGGAAGGTTGTAAGCGGAAGCAACTATAAACTGATGCAATGGGAATGAGGCAGCAGGGTTACTGCCACTTTAAGAAGCTGGGTAAGAAGCTGTCTATATAAAGAAAGCCATTAGAGGGCGTCTCCCTTCTCATGTTCTCTCTCGTCGTGTATCTCATTGCTCACCTTGTGTCAGTAGGTGTATTATAAGGTATTTACCTCGTATAAGTCTATATATATATTGCTGTATATAAACCACTGTTAATTATCTAAAAGTGCTGTGTGCTGTATTTTGGCTCCTGGGTTTATCTCATAATACTAGTCACGCTGCTTGGTTCAGCCATTACTGCTGGAGTTGGCATGGATTTGCCCACCCTTAAGAAGCATTTTAGGTTGATGTAGTGTATCTGTTTCAAAAAGGGATCATTTGTCCTTATAATTCTGCATGATTTGTAATCATGCACAACTATTTTCATATTGTATACTTTGATAATTGGAATTGGGGATCCAGGGTAGTTTTGGTTGGCCAGCGCCTTCGGCCACTAAGTGTAAAGAAGCAACCTAGAACTAAGGAGAAATTTTCTGACAGAACAATTAGTCAGTGGAACAACTTGCCTCCAGAAATTGTGAATGTTCCAACACTGGAAGTTTTTAAGAAGAGATTGGATAACCATTTGTCTGAAGTGGTGTAAGGTTTCCTGGTCCCTTCCATCTCTGTTATTCTGTAAACTTCTGTAGCTCTTCAGTGAGTTCCTGCCTCTCATTGACCTCTTGAAATGTGGGAGCCAGGAACCTGTTTCCATGAAAATATTTATTATTTATTTATTATTAATTCAATTTGTATGCCGCCCCTCTCCGAAGACTCAGGGCAGCTCACAATGCATTTAAAATCATTATAAAAACATTCAAAAATTAAAAACATTAAAAACATTAAAACTCATTCACACCATTCATGGCCGGATCTTGCCGGATCGCAAGAGCGAGATCAATGGCCCCAGACCTGCTGGAAAAGCCAGGTCTTCACCGCTTTTCGGAAGGCCAATAGGGTGGGGATGGTCCGGACCTCAGGAGGTAACTGGTTCCAGAGAGTTGGGCAGCCACAGAGAAGGCCCTCCCCCGCGGCCCCGCCAGCCAGCATTGTTTAGCTGACGGGACCCGGAGGAGACCAACTCTGTGGGATCTTACCGGTCATTGGGAGTTATGCGGTAGAAGGCGGTCTCAAAGATACCCTGGCCCTGAGCCATGTAGGGCTTTAAAGGTAATAACCAACACCTTGAATTGTGACCGGAGACCAATAGGGAGCCAGTGCAGCTCGCAGAGAATTGGTGTAATGTGGGTGTACCTAGGTGCACCCACGACAGCTCGCGCGGCTGCGTTCTAGACCAACTGTAGTCTCCAAACACTTTTCAAAGGTAGCCCCATGTAGAGCGTGTTGCAATAATCTAACTGTGAGGTGACAAGGGCATGAGTGACTGTGAGGAGAGCCTCCCGATCCAAGTAGGGTCGCAATTGGTGCACCAGGCGAACCTGTGCAAAGGTCCCCCGAGCCACAGCTGTCAGATGTTGCTCTAATCTTAGCTGTGAGTCTAGGAGGACACCCAAATTGCGAACCCGTTCTGAGGGGGACAATTTCTCCCCCCACCCCACCCCAGAACCAAGGAACCAATTTACTAAGTATAGGTAAGACCTAACCTGGTAGAATATGAGAATAGAGTAGTAGATGAGCAATTTATCATATCTGATATATTATCAACAAATTCTTTTTTTAAAGAATATATAGAGTATATAATGAACAAGTTATTATTTAAAAAAACTTTTAAACTTTGTTGAAACTGTTGGCTTTAACTTTTAATAACATTAGAAGATCACTAATTGAACTGGATGAGTAAGGGATGCCTCCCGTACTCGGAGGTGTCCCAAAACTAGGAATGTTTTGGGACACAACATTATATATTTATATTCTCTCTCATAAATCTGTATTGTATTTTTTCTTACTGAAATGATTATTGATTTGGATGTTTATTTCTCAGCATATGCAGATGACCATTCAAGCTCTTCAGGACGAGCTTAGGATCCAGAGGGATCTGAACCAACTTTTCCAACAAGACACCAGCAGTAGATCCAGTGAACCATTTCTGACTGAACTAACAGAAGAAAACTTCCAACGGCTTCATGCAGAGCATGAGCGTCAAGCCAAGGAACTCTTCTTGCTACGCAAAACCCTGGAAGAAATGGAGTTGCGCATCGAGACTCAAAAACAGACCTTAAATGCTCGTGATGAGTCAATTAAAAAGTTACTGGAAATGCTGCAGAGCAAGGGATTGTCTGCAAAAGCCACCGAGGAAGATCACGAACGTACAAGAAGGTTGGCAGAGGCTGAAATGCACGTTCATCACCTGGAAACCTTACTAGAGCAAAAGGAAAAGGAGAGCAGCTTGCTCAGAGAAGTGAGTTTATTCACATAATCCATCTAATCTTGCACATTTTTTTTCTTGTTTTATCTTTTGATAGGAACAAGCCCTTGCAAATTTTTTTCCTAACCTGTTTAAAACAACACGCATCTTAGGCTTGGAATCTAAACTTACTTGATTGGCAAATTGGTTTCTTATTCATAATTTATTCTGAGCTCCCATATCAGTTGATAAATTCTGTATGTAGGAAGTTGGGGATGTATCTGGGAATAATATCAAAAGTATCAAAAAAAAAAAAAAAAGATTGGAAGCTGAAATTTGAAATTTTGGGTTGTTAATATCCATATATGTTTAAGTCTGGATTCAGACATGGAGAGGATATCGATCAAGAACATGTCTAAAAATAAAATAAGCAACATATTTATGAACTTTATTTTTTTGTTCTTTAGGAATTCATTCTTGCGCAAGAAAAATACTGAGAGCAATCAGGAATTTATCCTATCCTTATACAATAGTGCTGGGATGCGGTGTCTCAGTGGCTAAGATGCTGAGCTTGTCGATCGAAAGGTCGGCAGTTTAGCAGTTCGAATCGCTAGTGCCACATAATGGGGTGAGCTCCCGTTACTTGTCCCAGCTTCTGCCAACCTAACAGTTCGAAAGCACGTAAAAAATGCAAGTAGAAAAATAGGGACCACCTTTGGTGGGAAGGTAACAGCATTCCATACACCTAAGACTAAAATGCTTCTGGCTCTTGAAAATGGCTGAACTGACTGGGTATTGCTTGTATGAGAAAAGGGAAAAGTAGAAATAGCATTCCGTGTGCCTTTGGTGTTTAGTCATGCCGGCCACATGACCACAGAGACATCTTCGGACAGTGCTGGCTTCTCAGCTTTGAAATGGAGATGAGCACCGCCCCCTAGAGTCAGGGATGACTAGCACATATGTGCGAGGGGAACCTTTACCTTTACCTTTATACAATAGCAAGTCTATTCTGTGTGTTTATAAATAGAGCCTACCTGAATCATGACAATCTGTACATTATTCTTTTATTTGATTTTAGTGGGAAGCTGTAAATGATTGTCTACTTCTATTTAGAAAACCAGAAATCTGGGCAACAATAAAGAATGACAGTTCTATAGTTTCCATAGAAACAATTACTTTACTATGAAGGATGTTTGAAACCATTTGCTGTTTTGCATCATGTTTCAAGTGGAGTAAGCATTATATTCTTCACTGATTTTCATATAACTTTATGATTAAAATTTATAAATTTAAGGCAAAACAGCTGAATTATTTTGGACAGAACACATTCATATAAACAAAATCAGACATTCATCATATAGGGCTCAGAGACTTTCTTATAGAGAAAACCTGCATTCCAGATTTCTTTTGTAGATTAAAATCGTATTTCAGCAAATAAAAGTCAAATGATGTAAGGAGACCTGACAGCTCTATGGGAGGTATACAGGTATACAGGTATGTAAGAGGGTGCTGAACACTAACAATAAAAATATTGAAGGAGACTTTTGAAGAATGGAATCAGAAAATAGACTCAATATCAACAATGTCAGTAGTGGTGTCTGCTTCTATGGACAGACTGTATCCAAAATATGTTATTGAAGAAATGTAGAAAAAACATATCTGACAAAATAGAGGTGATATTGAAAATGGATTTACAACTTACAGTCTAAGAGAATGTTTTAGAAAAGGTTGTTTCATTGGATGTACAAAGAAATTGACTTACAATTTAAAAGGGAAATATACATTACAAACCAAGAAACTGACTTGAATAATTTTCTACTGAAAATTACAAAATAGGTTCTTTAAGCCTTGAAGAATTCTTTGTGATAGGACAAAGAAGAAATGAAGTTAAATCAAATTGTACAACAATATTTGAATGAACTAAAGATTACAACTTTTAAAAGTAAAATGAAGGAATATAAAGTTGGTTTATTTGATCAAGAATAAAATAAGACATGTTATTTCTCCTGGCTCCTGAATGGATTTTCAGCTAACATCAGAACTGAAAGATAATGTTTTATGGATTTGTTCAGAGGTAAGAGATGATGAGATAAATGTTTGTAAGTTTAGAGATGGTGAAAAGTTATTACGCTTGTTTATACTTGTAATTATATTTGGAGGTCACTTTTTTATATATTTCTTTTTTCTCTTTTATTAGATTCGTTTTTTTTTCTTTTGCTTTTCTTCCCCTTGCACTTTTTACTCCTCTCTAGTTTTTTTCCCTTTAGTCTTGATGCTTATATTACACCAATATTTAATACCTCATGCTAATATTTAATGTGATTTAATATTTCCGGATGTTTCATTATGAAAATTGCTATAAAAATGGGAGGAAAATTAGTGCATGATTTGTTTGTCATTATTCTAATCCAAGATTAATTGTGGTCTATAGTGCAAAACAGTTTCTAGTGTTTTAAACCCAGGCATTTTCATTTTGCTCCTTCTTAACTACAGACCATTTATGTCAGCTGCACTTTAATTGTTTTGATGAACAGTTCCTTGTTATCACTGTGGAAAGAGCTGTCGTCATTAGTAACTAGGTGGTTGCTACTCTGGGAATGTAGGAGTATCGCTGGCATAGATGCTTTATCAGCTTGTTAAGTACATAGCAGATTGTTGCTGTTATTTATTAATCCTGTTTTTTTCAAGTATTTTGTCCTTCTGGAAGACGAAAGTTTCATAAGATCATTGGTAATAGGTATTTAAATTTTTTAAAAGTTCCTTCAGCTATTACTTTTGAGTATGCTTTTTTTTGCGAAAAATCATTGATATGCAGTTCACTGTAGCTATTTCTTGTTTGTATAAAAAATAATAATAACCGTAGCTGTACCAGGAAAAAAGATGGAATCATTTAATACCTATAATACTTTTTCTATGAATCCCAGAAGTTCGATGCTGTTGTGTTTAGGTACCTACCATACTTAATATTTCTTCTTCTTAAATAGGAGATGCACCGTCGTTTTGAAAATGCTCCTGATTCTGCCAAAACTAAAGCTTTACAGACTGTTATAGAGATGAAGGTAAAAGAAACTAATTCTTTCTGTCAAATGGAATAGATTTTTCTCTTTTATTTTTTGAATTTTCATCCTGACATGTTGTACAATGCACTTTTTACCATCTCTGCTATTGTCAGGAGATTTTAGATACAGTATTGTTGTATAAATGTGCAGGACTATTTATATCTGGTTTATATTATGTATGTGAAATGAATGTCTATTTTACCCTATTGTCATACTTGTCATCATTAATTTTTTTAATATGTGCCTATTTTGTTATATATTCTAGATAATGGTTTGTTTCATAGGAAGGACTTTAATATAAAATAGTTTCAATAACAAGGAAATAATTGTTATATTTGAAACAGGAAAAATTATTACAGAAAAAAATTAAGAAATAGTACATCTTTTTCTAGATGATATTCTAAGTGAGCAAAGCATAGCTATTTTCATTGAATGTACAGATAAATACTTCTGACTGTGTTGCAGAAATGTATAAATGTTTTTCTATTGAAGCATTTTTTTCTTATTTGCCTCCAAGTTCTCATTGTATTCCCAGTGTTATTTCTGGGTTCAAAATGCCAGTTTCCATTAGTGTATATCTGTTTTCTGTTTAAATTGTAGATGTCTGTGGAGATTTTCAGTCATCCAGGTCATGGTTGTCTCAAAGGTGTTTTTTTTCAAAAGGTAATTGAACTTTCTTTTTTTTCCCTTGAAGATGTTTTGCTTCTCATCCAAGAAGCTTCTTCAGTTCTGCTGAATGATGGAGAAACCTTTCATTCTCCACCATTCAGTCAGAACTGAAGAAGCTTCATGGATGAGAAGCAAAACATCTTCAAGGGAAAAACAAGAAAGTTCAATTACCTTTTGAAAAAGCACCTTTGGGTTAAACTAAAGATGCCTATTTAATAACTGCTACAGTTAAAAATTATGTATAGCACAGTGCTACAGGGAGAGGTTTCTCGGACATAAACTCAAATGTTATTAGCAAAATATTGGCCTTTTTTTTTTTTTTTTTTTTGAGGAAACTAAACCATTGTTCCATGTATTTGAAGGATTCTAAAATTTCTTCTATGGAACGTGGACTCCGAGATTTGGAAGAAGAAATCCAAATGTTGAAATCAAATGGTGCACTCAGCACAGAGGAACGTGAAGAAGAAATTAAACAAATGGAGGTGTATCGTAGCCATTCCAAATTTATGAAAAACAAGGTAATAATTAAACAGCGTATGTTAAAAAATAGCTTTCAATTCCCCCAAAAACGAATTCATCCACTGAATCACAGAATAGATAAAGGATTATAGTGATCTATTTTCTCTACTAGAGTTCCTTCAAATTAAGTGAAAATGCTTAAGCAACGCTGTAAATCTGTATAACTATAATTTAAGATTGGTGAACCAAATTTGATTTAAGATGTAGAAACCAGTTTAGGAAAATTGAATTGCGTCAGCACAATTAAATAAAACTGTGTGTTGTTCATACTCTGGTAAAATACTCAAGGGACATTTCTTGCATAAATTAATGTAAACAACTGTCCATGATATAACAAAGTGTCTTGGAGAAAATGATGACTTTGAAATTTAAGACTC
This sequence comes from Arizona elegans, assembly GCA_022577455.1. Lineage (NCBI taxonomy): Eukaryota > Metazoa > Chordata > Lepidosauria > Squamata > Colubridae > Arizona > Arizona elegans. The sequence continues at coordinate 74,851,299 of JAKOOJ010000007.1, forward strand.
ATCAGGGTGGAAGACCTCAGAAGGTTACAAGTGGTCATGCATTGCCCAAACTATAATCAATATACATGTTTTTAAAGTCTGCTTAATGTTAGAGAAAAAGGAGGAAACACCCTGGGCTTTCTTTGAAAAATGCTGAAATTGGGGTCTGCATTATAAATTGTTGATTATATGCTAATTAACTTTGGGCAGTAGAGTAATCAGATTAAAATGCATAGCTTGCCTTATTTATGTAGCTTCCAATCAATTCAGTATTTGATGTGGTTATGATTAAAATACTAAACTGAGCTGAAAATAGTGAAAGGAAGCCAACTAGCAAATCCAAAAAGTTTTTTTTTACAAGATTATTGTTTATAAGACATGGGTGAATAATATGGTTACTTGATGCCAAAAAGATATATCTAAGACTTCCGGAAGGGCCCAATTCAGTAATACTATAGCTGAAGGGCCATAATGTGCTCTCTGGAAGGTATGTGTCTCACATCACTTAATGAAAGCACAAAGAACAGGTCTTCCCAAAAACATTCTAAGCAGGGATGGTATTCACTTACCTTCACTACCAGTTCGCAAATGTGAGCGCACGCGCCATCTCCATGCATGCACAGAGCGTGAAAAATGGGACATGATGATGTCCGGGCAGGTGGGCGGAGCCTTCCACAGCTGCCGCTACCAGTTCGCCTGAACCGGGTAGAGCTGGCTGAATACCACCACAGAATTCTAAGGGGTAGTTCTACATTAAATCCAGAAATGGACTGGGTACAAATGCAGCAAATAAAGTGTAATATAAATGAAAAAGCACTTTAGCAATCTTGTTTCCTTATTTTGGATCAACGGCAGTTTCCAGTTAGTTTTCAAGAGCAGCAGTATTTATTTGGGTCGGTCGGGGAGGGGACGACAGGTCTGGTGATTTGGGAAGAGTTTGATCCTGTTACTCCTGAGGAAGTGGACAGGATCATGGGGAAGCTGAGCGCCACCACGTGTGTGTTGGACCCATATCCCTCCTGGCTCTTTTATTTGGCCCGGGAGGTTACACGCGGCTGGATCCAGGTAGTGATTACAGCTTCTTTCGGTGAGGGGCACTTTCCGGCTGCGAAAGACCCCTCCTCAAGAAGCCTACCCTGGATCCAGCTACTTTGAATAACTTTCGTCCTGTCTCCAACCTTCGCTTTATGGCGAAGGTTGTTGAGAGTGTGGTGGCACATCAGCTCCCGTTCGTCCTGGATGAAGCATTATATCTGGACCCCTACCAGTCGGGTTTCAGGCCCGGGTACAGCATGGAGACGGCATTGGTCGTGCTGGTGGATGACCTCTGGAGGGCTCGGGACAAGGGTTATTCCTCTGTCTTGGTCTTATTAGACCTTTTGGCGGCTTTCGATACCATTGACCATGGTATCTTACTGTGGTGCCTTGAGAGGTTAGGAGTGGGAGGCACCGTTCTTTGGTGGTTCACCTCTTACCTCTCGGGGTGTGCATAAGCGGTATTGGCAGGGGGACATAGGTCGGCCTCGAGGTCCCTCACATGTGGGGTACCTCAGGGGTCAGTCCTCTCTCCCCTTTTGTTCAACATCTATATGAAGCCGCCGGGGGAGATCATCCGTGGTTTTGGGGTGTGGTATCATCAGTACGCTGATGATATCCAACTTTTTATATCCACCCCGAACCAGCCCAGTGATGCCCTTGACGTGATGTCCCGGTGCCTGGAAGCCGTGCGGCTCTGGATGGGGAGGAACAGGCTTCAGCTCAACCCCGCCAAGAAAGAGTGGCTGTGGGTACCGGCATCTCGGTTCCAAGGGAATATTCCATCGTTGGTCATAGGGGGTGAGGTGTTGCCCCCTTTTGAAAGGGCGCACAATTTAGGCGTCCTCCTGGATTCATGGTTGACTTTGAAAGATCATGTTGTGACCATGACCAGGGAGGCATTTGCACAGATTCGTCTGGTGCGCCAATTGCGCCCCTACCTGGACCGTGATGACCTCCGCACAGTCACTCATGCGCTCATGACCTCCCGGATCGACTACTGCAGTGCTCTCTACATGGGGCTGCCCATGAAGAGCACTCGGAGGCTTCAGCTGGTGCAGAATGCAGCCGCGCGGGTAGTGATGGGAGTGTCCCGACACACTCATGTTACACCCCTCCTGCGCGACTTGCATTGGCTACCGGTTGCCCTCCGGGTGAGATTCAAGGTGCTGGTTATTGCCTATAAAGCCTTACATGGCCTAGGCCCAGGGTACCTGATGGACCATCTGCGGCCAACGACAGCTCCCCATCACCCGGTGCCTTCCCACAGGGAGGGCCTCCTTGGAGTGCCGTTGGCCAGGCAGTGTCATCTGGCGACTCCCAGGGAACGGGCTTTGTGGGCACACCTACCTTATGGAATCAACTCCCCCTGGAGCTCCGAGTGGCCCCTGACCTGCGCTCTTTCCGCTGTGACCTTAAGACATGGTTATTTCGCCAGGCCGGATTGGACTGAAGGGGTTTTTAAGAGGAGTTTTAATGGTTTTTAACACTTAATATTGATTTTATCTGTTTTTATTGCTGTGAGCCGCCCCTGAGTCCTTTCCAGAGAGAGGGCAGCATATAAACTTAATTAATAAATAAAATAATAAATAAATAAATAGTTATTCTGAGAAACTGGTGTTTAATCATGGGTGGGTCTGTTAGCTGTTTATATGTTTGCGACACTTTGTATCTCTTCAAGTAGTGGCAGGTTAAAAGGAAAACATTTTGCTCTAAATGTAAAAGAATTAACAATGTCGTGGCAGGTAGAGCAACTGAAGGAAGAGCTAAATACCAAAGAGATTCAAGGGGAGGAACTGAAAAAAAAAGTGGCCGATCTCCAGACAGAGGTCTCTGCTGTAAGACTGAAGTTTCTTTATGCGGCGCCGCTCTGCTAGCTTTCTGGGGATGGCTTACTTTCCTTTCCTTTACCCTCTGCAACACTAAAGAACAAGAAAACTAACCCTTCTGCATCTGTCCTCATTCACACCTGGTTGATATATTACGATGTATAATCTACTCCTTTGAACACCCAATATTAGTTGCTCAGCTTAAAAGATCACTATGGTTGCATGAATTGTAATTTTAGCGCCTAGACAGAATATGAAAGGAAATTGCCACAGCATGATTTGTATCTTTGAGATGCATGTATTAAGCTTTTGAAATGAATAATTTGATCTAGCAGAGGTAATCTTGTTTTAATAAGGTTGCATAGTTTTAATGCACTGTTAGGGGCATAAATGCGAATCTTGTGTTGCTTGAACTTCCTGGAATGATGCTTTTTACATATCACGCATGGGCACATTTCATCGTTTTATGATTTATTGTATGCAGCAAATTCAATTTCTAGTTCTAGTAAAATTCAATTCCCTGATATATATTTAAAAGAGGAATTTTACCATTTGAAAATGTGTGAGTTAATCTGTGGTCTTGAATCCATTCTGGGCTCCTTTATAGGTGGAATAAAATGTTTTAGATTTTTTATTTTATTTTATAAGTAACTCAAAGCAGCAAACATACTTAATACTCCTTCCTCTTCCTATTTTCCCCAGAACAACAACTCTGTGTTGTGTGTTGGACTGATAGAGAACAACTGGCCCAAAGTCACCCAGCTAGCTTTCATGCCTCAGGCAGGTCTGGAACCCCCAGTCTTCACCACTGTACCAATATTTGTGTGTTTGAGAAGCTTGATTTGTTGATTTTGAAAGTTTCTGAACTTTGTACCCTCCTATAAATGTTATCTAGTTGTCCTATTGTGTAGGAAATAGGAAGCCATTGTATTTTTCATCTTAAAAATTAGGTCTTAAGGCAAAAATGAAGTGAAGTTACACTTGTCTCTGAGGTCAGGTAGTAGATAGTATTTATAAACAGGAAGAGGAAATACTTTTTGGCATCTTGATATTACTATTAGAACTAAAGATGTTTTTAAAGAGCTGGAAGTCTAATGAAAGATAAAAAGACTTACTATTTATTATTTAAATTCCTTCCATGGACTGGGGTCAGCAATATGATACCCACAGATATAAAAGCATATTTTGCCCTCAAAAAATTTTACCCAAAATGATGGAATGAATTGAGATTGCTAACCTTCATCAGGTTTTCACTTAGTTGCTCAGTTTTATTGCATGAAATTTCATGAGATCTTAATGTTCTTGTATGAAATCTAGCAAGATTTTGCCATTTTCACATAAGGTTTTAAAAGATGGCCAGCATATAGACTTTAGCTACGTTTCAACTAGTAGCTAATTATCCCCAAGCCTTGGAAATAACCTTGGAAATGAACTGAAACTATATTTGCCCGTGTATGTTGCTCTGGTTTACATTTATATTTTATCCTGCGTCTCTTGAGGTCTGAGGAAGCAATTAAAGCTAACGTGAAAAAAGATGTGAGGTAATAATGCAGACATGTAATATGTTCTAGTGATAGTTTTCATCAAATCTGAATAATTTCTGCTTACTAAAAACCAGGGTTTCTTTTCCTGCTGTTCACTTTTGAGTGCTTAAAAAAATACCTTATGCTACGACTGATTTCCTTGGTATTTGGGCCTTTTTCAATTTTGGCCTTCCACAATAGTGAGGCTAGTGGTTATAAGAGAAGCTGTTTACTACAACTATATAGTCTTATTGTCTTCCTATCAAGGAGCTTTCTTTTAGAAATGCTTTATTCTCTTTTCCTCAAAAACTCTTTAAACTTACACAAAAGCATGCTTTTTTCAGGTTTACTGTTCCTTTATTCAGATTTCTTGAGCTGGCTTGATGCCATACCTTTGAGATTGCTGGAAATGTGGTGCTAAACATGGAATGAAGCCATTTCCATAATGCTTCTGAATGCATTCTTGCCATTTTATAACATATATTCTCATACTTGGTTCTTCCTGTAGATTGGTCAAGTGAAACAGGAACTATCCCGAAAAGATACAGAGTTGCTGGCTTTACAGACAAAATTGGAAACCCTCACAAACCAGTTTTCTGATAGCAAGCAACATATTGATGTACTCAAGGAATCCCTCACAGCAAAAGAACAGAGAGCTGCCATCCTGCAAACAGAGGTAACAAATATATCCCTAATACCGGGGAGTTCTGCATGATGATTGGGTTGGGCTGTGGAATGTGCATTCCTTCTTGGTGTTTTTTCTTCAGTTCTTCTTAAGTTAGAAGGAAAATCTGTGACTTCCTATGTTTTAAAGAGATATTCAAATTCCATACTTGAATATCTCTTTAAATCATAAGAAAGAATTGAGAAAACAAAGAATCTGGTCTATTCAGCAATGTTCACTAGTTAATCTATAAACATAGTACGAAGATAATAGTTCTTCTTTCCCATTGTTTATCACTTGCAGCTCGTGACAAACCCTAGAAGATCTCTGTGATCCCTAAATATTGATAATTCTCATAGCTTTTGTTAAATGGAAATTTCAGTCCCAATTATTGATATTAAATGAGGAATATCTGTCATTTGTTATCATCCATAAGCTTACCTTTCCTGATGTGATCATTTAGGTCCCAATGAGAAGAAATACCGTATTTTTCAGAGTATAAGACGCACCGGAGTATAAGACGCAGCTTAGTTTTTGGGGAAGAAAATAATGGGGGAGGGGGGGAATCTGCCTACCAGGTATTCATCTGGCTAGCGTCCTTAGTCTGGTCAGCTTCAGCACATTAGTTTGCTGGTTTTGGGTGCACTCTCCCGCTTTTTATCTGTGCTTCTAAAGCACAGCTGAGAGGGCGCAGCAATGAGAAAAGCAGGCAAAGCACAGCGATCGCTTCACTCTAGCACCTTGTTAGGGCTGGAAAAAAGCTTTTAAAGCACAGCTGAGAGTCGAAGGGAACAGGCAAAGCAAAGCACGGAAAATCGCTTCACTTGCTAGCACCTCGTTAGGGCTGGAAAAAAGCTTCGAAAAGCTACATTTGGAGTATAAGACGCACCCAAATTTGCAGCCTCTTTTGGGGGTGGGGAAGTGTGTCTTACACTCCAAAAAATACAGTAATTTATTTTCATCCAGATTTAAAACTGACTCTCCATTCCTACCTCCATTTTGTCTTCTTTAACTAGTCTATAAGACACCCTGTCCTGTTTATCAGCTATTAAACTTGTTTACATCTGCATCGAAATTAAACCTGATTAATGTTAGTTTCCTCTTAATCACGTTTTGTTATCGTGTTCCAAATCCTCCTTTCGGGTCGTAGTAGAAGACAAATGGTGCTCAATTTAAATGCTCGTATAAGACATTTAGAATTGACACTGAAAAAAATACGAGATGATTTCACATTGGAAAAGAGATCATTTTAATTGGCAACTTGCTGTCAGTCTTGTAATTAAATATGTCAAAACCAATACAAATACAGCATTGAACATTTTTTTGGTATTGCTTTTATTTATTTATTTATTTATTTATTTATTTATTTTATTTTTCAAATTTCTATGCCGCCCCGAGGACTCTGGGCGGCTTACACCAAAGACAGTATACTAAATAGCATATTGCCCCCAACAATCTGGGTCCTCATTTTACCCACCTCGGAATGATGAAGACTAAGTCAACCTTGAGCCAGTGAGATTTGATCCGCTGATCTGCTGAACTAGCAGCCAGCTGAAGTAGCTGCAGTACTGCACCCTAACTGCTGCGCCACCTCGGCTCTGTGTGACATTTTACATCCTGACTGTATTCTGCTTTATCTTTTATTTACAAATGCAGGAAGTGCTTGATTAATGATCACAGTTGGGACCAGAATGTGGATCATTGAGCGAAATAGAAGATGATGATGATGATGATGATGATGATGATGATAATAATAATAATAATAATAATAATAATAATAATAATAATAATAATAATTTTATTTCTATACCGCCCTTCTCCCGAAGGACTCAGAGCAGTGTACAGCCAATTTAAAAACACAAGACACAACAATGATTAAAAATTAAAATAATTAAATAGATTTGGCCGGTTTAAAACCCCAAAAATTTAAAATACCCCAATTTAAAATCATTATGTTGATAGCCCAGCCTGGCGGAACAACAGGGTCTTCAATGCGCAGCGAAACACCCGGAGGTCGGAGATCTTACGTATTTCCAGGAGCAGTTCATTCCACAGGGCTGGGGTTCCCACAGAGAAGGCCTTCCCCCTGGGTGTCACCAGCCGACATAACTTGGCCGATGGCACCCTGAGGAGACCCTCTCTATGGGAGCGGACTGGCTGGTGGGAGGCTACTGGTGGCAGAAGTCGGTCTCGAAGGTACCCGGGTCCTATGCCATGGAGCGCTTTAAAGGTGGTAACCAGCACCTTGAATCGCACCCGGAAGACCACTGGGAGCCAGTGCAGCTCGCGCAGGAGGGGTGTCACACGGGCACAACCGCGCCCATAACCACCTGCGCGGCCGCATTCTGGACCAGTTGGAGCCTCCGAGTGCTCTTCAAGGGGAGCCCCATGTAGAGAGCACTACAATAGTCCAGCCGGGAGGTGACAAGGGCATGAGTGACCGTGCGCAAGGTGTCCTGGTCCAGAAAGGGCTGCAACTGGCGGATCAGGCGAACCTGATAAAAGGCCCCCCTGGCCACGGCCATCATATGCTCTTCTAAAGACAGCCGTGCGTCCAGGAGGACACCCAGATTGCGAGCCCTCTCTGTGGGGGGCAAAGATTCACCCCCAATAGTCAGTGATGGCACCTGCTGACTATATCAGCAACAGCCACTCGGTCTTGGACGGGTTGAGTCTGAGCCTGTTCCTCCCCATCCAGACCCGCACGGCCTCCAGGCAGCGAGACATCACATCAAGGGCATCGTTGGGGTGGTCTGGGGTGGAGATGTACAGCTGAGTGTCGTCAGCGTACAGATGACACTTCACCCCAAAACCACAGATGATCTCACCCAGCGGCTTCACATAAATGTTGAACAGAAGGGGCGAGAGGACCGACCCTTGTGGCACTCCCCATGCGAGACGCCTCGAGGTCGACCTCTGCCCCCCTGCCAACACGAACTGCGAGCGGTCGGAGAGGAAGGAGGAGAACCACCGCAGAATGGTGCCCCCTATTCCTAACCCTCTCAACCGCTGCAGCATGATACCATGGTCGATGGTATCAAAAGCCGCTGAGAGATCTAATAGGACTAGGACAGAGGAGCAACCCCTGTCCCGAGCCCTCCAGAGATCATCCACCAATGCGACCAATGCCGTTTCTGTGCTGTGTCCCCGCCTGAAGCCCAACTGGCACGGGTCTAGATAGATAGCTTCATCCAGGTGCCCGGGCAGTTGTCGTGCCACCACACTCTCAACAACCTTCGCCACAAAACGAAGGTTGGAGCCTGGACGGTAGTTAGCTAATTCAGCCGGGTCCAGGGAAGGCTTCTTGAGGAGGGGTCTCACCACCGCCTCTTTCAAGGCGGCGGGAAAGGCACCCTCACTCAGAGAAGCAGTTATAATCCCCTGGAGCCAGTCTCGTGTAACCTCCCGGGAGGCCAGTACCAACCAGGAGGGACACGGGTCCAATAAACATGTGGCGGCACTAATCCTACCCAGAACCCTGTCCACATCCTTGGGAGCCACAGGATCAAACTCCTCCCAGATAATATTCTCAAGACCTGCCCCTGTCTCCTCCCCTGGACTCATCCAATCGGAGTCCAAGCCATCCCGAATCCGACCGACTTTATCATGCAGGAATTGCACAAAATCCTCAGCGCGGCCCTGCAAGGGATCTTCCCGCACTCCCCCCCGAAGAAGGGAGTGGGTCACCCTAAACAGGGCGGCTGGGCAGTTCTCTGCAGATGCGATAAGAGCAGAAAAATGGTTAGATTTCGCCGCTTTTATCGCCACTAGATAGGTCTTGATATAAGACCTCATTTGTGTCTGGTCGGAATCGGATTGACTAGTCCTCCAAATGCCCTCTAGGTGTCTTTTCTGACGCTTCATCTCTCTCAGCTCCTCAGAGAACCAAGGAGCCAATTGAGATCGGCATCGGGTTAGAGGCCGCAAAGGCACGACGCGGTCCAAAGCTCCGGCGGCCGCACTCTCCCAGGCGGCCACCAGCTCTTCAGTCGAGTCGTGTGCCAGGGTCTCAGGAAATGGCCCAAACTCCGTCAGGAACCTTTCGGGGTCCATCAGGCGCCTGGGACGGAACCATTTGATCGGTTCCGTCTTCCTGCGGCGGGGGAAAGCGGTAGGAAAGTCTAAGTGAAGGAGCGAATGATCTGTCCATGACAAGGGTTTGATGTCTAGGTCCCCTCTACCAAGATCATTCAACCACTGACCAGAGACGAAAATCAGGTCCAGAGTGTGTCCCCCTATGTGAGTTGGGCCTTGAATTAACTGGGTCAGGTCTATGGCCGTCATGGAAGCCATGAACTCCCAAGCCACCTCTGACGCCTCACCCGCAGACGGAAGGTTGAAATCCCCCATGACAATAAGTCTGGGGGTGTCAACCACCACCCCGGCAATGACGTCGAGTAGCTCGGGCAGGGTCGCTGCCACATGGCAGGGAGCCAGGTACGTAGTCAGCAAACCCATCTGCACCCCACGGCCCCACTTCACAAAGAGGGACTCACATCCGGCTATCTGAGGAACAGTGGTCTCCCTCGGACAAAGACTCTCCCTAATAATCACCACCACTCCCCCACCCCTCCCCTGGGCCCTTGGCTGATGAAATGCACGGAAACCTGGTGGGCACATTTCAACGAGGGGAACCCCCCCACTCTTGGCCCAACCAGGTCTCCGTAATATCTGCCAGGTCCGCACCCCCCTCTAAAATAAGATCACAAATGAGGGGGCTTTATTAACGACCGACCTGGCATTACACAACATCAGCCGCGGACTCTGTTAAGCGAGTTGACACATAACTGCTTCGCTCAACAACCACAATCCTGGCACTCTTGCTTGTAGTTGTTAAGCAATTGCACGGGTTGTTAAGCAGCTGGAATAAGAACCATGGGGTTCCTCAGGGGAATATGGGAGATCCTGTAAGGCTCCCCTCAGGAGATGAAAATCCTCCCTGCCAAAATCCAAGCAGGATTTTCAACCCACGAGCAAAGAGACACTCATGTACAGCTTGCACCGAACCTCCCAAGGTCTCCTCTACCCCCTTACCATGCTGACACTGCTTGGATTTCATCTAACTCTTTTTTCTAGAGGCTGGATGAAAGAACTGCACGCTGAAAGAATTCAGCTTTCCTATTTGCATGGTAAGGAACTCCTTCAGTGGGATGCTGAAGGATTTCGGGCTCCATTTCTGGACTCCATTGAAGGAGTTCAGCTCCCTTCCATGCATGGAAGCAAATTCCTTCAATGGGGTGAAGGAACAGAGCCAAAATCTTCAGAATTTTGGCTCTGCTTCAGTGCCCTCCTCCCCCAAAGAGTTAAGCTCTCCTTGGGAGGTAGCTCTTTCAGCCAGCCCCAAAGATGAGAGGGGCAGCAGCTTGCAACTGTAGACAGCAGGTTTGAGTGCCAGCTTTCCCATTGGCATTCTAGGAAAGCCGGCAGAGAACATTGCAGTCACATGATCATTTGTAGCTGGTGACAAACTCTAAAAGATCTCTCTCATCCCTGAATATTGATTCTCCACCATTCAGCAAGGCCTAACAGGTTGCCAAGCACCTGGATCCTAATTACTTGGTCTGTTGTGTGGATGTTTGGGTAGTTTAGGAGTGGGGAATTGTGGTGGATGGGAGTGTGTTTGGGGATTGTTATGTGTGTTGGACCTGGTCTTTGGGTGTTAAGTGAATCTCATTGTATGGATATACTGTGTATACACGTACAATGACAATAAAGTTGTTGTTATTATTATTGTTATCATATGACCTCAAGGGTGGTGGTGTGACATTTTGCGATGGCCAGGAGTACTTTATAGGCTGTAAAGTACCCTTTCCAACGCCATTGTAATTCTGGACCATCATTATATAAATAATCATAAATTGAGGACTACTGGTATGAGCAAAAAGTACACATAAAATTATCAATTTCATGTTAGGATTCAGGTCTTTAAAAGAGTTGTTTATTTACAGAAGTCCTTTAATCTTGACATTGAAAAATGAATGACAGGAAATTGGTTATTTGGTTCTTTGTTTTAAATATACCAATATCATAAAATATAAAGGGAAAAATCAAGCATTTTTGCAGCTTTTACTCTAACAGTGGTATTGTCATTGGCTAATATGTTACTTTGACATGTATTTGTGTGCCATAGATTAAATACCGTATTTTTCACTTCATAAGACACACACCCCCCACAAAAGTGGGTGGAAATGTCTGTGCATCTTATGGAGCAAAAAATACGGGCCACCACAGCAGGGTCCTTTTACAGTGCTGAACCTCACTTCTTCTGTCTTTGTCATTGCCCGTTTTCTTCCTCTAAACCTAGGTTCATTATGGTCAAGTGTGTCTTATAGTGCGAAAAATATGATATATGCAGTGGTGGTATTCAATTTTTTTTTTACTACCGGTTCTGTGGGCGTGGCTTGGTGGGTGTGGCAGGGGAAAAATACTGTAAAATCCCCATTTCCACCCCACTCCAGGGGAAAGATACTGTAAAATCCCCATTCCCTCCCCACCCCACTAACCCGCTTTCCAGCTCCGTTCTCCTGTGCAGGGCAACAAAAGAAGACCCAGCCAATCAGCTGCGACTCCGATCAGCTGGGACTCGGGAGGTAGCGAATAGATGGAGCAGGGCCAGCCAGAGGTGGTATTTACCGGTTCTCCAAAATACTCAAAATTTCCGCTACCAGTTCTCCAGAACCTGTCAGAACTGGCTGAATACCACCTCTGGGTATATATTTCTAGAAGACCATGTGTACTGAAAATAATACATATAGGGGTGGGTAAAATTTCCATTACCTTTTTAACTGGGAAATGTTCAATATGAACATAAATAACTATGTGTATATTTGTGTGTGTGTGTGTAATTGCTTCCTTAGGGCTAACTAAAGTTATGTATATTAGCCATAAGAGGGCGCCAGTATATTAGTTATTAAAATTTGTCTTCTGTTAGAATCAAAATTACAATAAGATTAGAATAGGATTAGTTTTCCAATTAGGTTGCAAATACCTAATTGGAAAACAGTTTGCAAAATACGAAATGATCATTTTCATAGCTATGTTGAATTCTTTCTTATCAGTTAAATAATTGTTATATTTCACTGCTTTGGTTCTGAAAGTTGAAATATCCTAAATTGACAGAATCCTAAATTTCAGGATATTTTTACACATTAACTTATATTATGAGTCAAAATGCTTTTTTATCTAACATTAATTTGATTTACAAAATTTATACTGTTCTTTAAATGTTTAGCCTAACAATTTGCAGTTACCTGATTTAAAACTTCCATTTAGCAGTTTGAGGAGGGGCAAGACAGTCTTTGTATAATCTCTTACTGAATATTATAACAAAGAGCCTGAAAGAGAAAACAAATTGTACAGGAAATTGTACAATGAAAGTTACATGTAGAGAGCTTCTGTGAAGCATCATAATGAAAAAAAAAATGGTCTGTAATGGTATAGGAATGGAGATGACATTTCTTAAATCTTTAATATAAATTATTTTGTGATCCAAAAAAAAATATTTTTTTTGGCCTTTAAAGCAGTATGGGCTTCTGTTATTTAGTACATAAATATGCATTTTCAGAGAGAACATGAATTAATAACAGCTGCCAGTATGTTTCACATTTGCCAGTGGCCAAGAAATTCAATATGTTTTCTGCATAATGAATTTCTTTGGGGTAATTAATGAATCAGTGATATGAATTACCACGGATACCATTGGATTTATAAATTTACATCTTGTGTTTTTATGTAACACATCTGTTTTGTTTTAAGTTGCCTAAAGTTGGCAGTGACTTTTGTAACAGTGGTCTGAAATGCAAAATATCTTGAGCTTCTTTATTCCAAAAGGCGAATAGGTAGAGAGGATATTATAGCAAGTTTGAATTCAAGAAAGAGGCTTTATAAATAGACCAAGGAACTTAGAATATTTTTGTAAATAAAGCAACATTTTTTTTGGAATAAAATGCTTCATCTATATTTATTTTTATTACTGTGCACGTGATCCCTTTGGCTTACAAGAATATTGTGCCAAATAGTTTTCTTAAAATAATTTTTTGTTTGTTTTGGATTTTTTTTTTTTAAGTGCCAGTTATTTGGCCTACTCCTTACCAATTCAGCGTAGAAACATAAACAAGAAATTTATTTTCTCATGTGAAAATATTTACTAATATTCCAGTTTTGTCTATTCTGCACATGTAAAGTAAATCTCTACTTCTGTTTGATATTTAAATAAAATGTTTAGGACACTCACTGTGATTTTAAATTTTAATTTTACACATACGTTCGCACTCACGTACACATAGACAAGTATTCCTTGGTTAAAGACTTATTGTTTAACAACCATTTGAATTTACCTGTATATCTGATCAGCTCAGATTACAGCTTTTTAATAAATCTCTTTTCCCTGTTTGCCTAAGATACACAAAAGAAATTTTACAAAATAATAATTTAGTTATATTTCTAGGTGCCTGAACTGCAGTGATAGTAGAGTAGTACATCAGTTTGGTAGTAAAAATTCCCATTGTACCATACAGGATAGAAAGAACATTCAAAGATATAGTTTATTCCAATTTCTACTATAATAAGAGAATTTTCCCTGTTCTTACAAATTTACAAAATACAAATTGATAATTCCTTTGTCAAGTTCCTATTTTTTTAACCTTCTCCATCCCTAAATCCTTTTCTAACAGCAATTCTTCATAATTTATTATTTGTTAATCAGATTTGTAAAGCTGCCTGTCTATCCACTTTAAAACATCAAAAGTTAAAAAAAGAAAGAAACCCAGGTCAAGGACCTCTCATTAAAAACACAAAGTACCTATGCTATACATCCTCACTGATGTATCCAAATTAGCAGCCTGGCCAGTACCTGGGAGAAGAAAACCCAGTAACATTGGGGTTGTCCATGTTTCTGGAGGAAGATTTTTCCAGGAACTGCTTCCTAGGACCTATCAGGGGTTAATATTTCACTGAGGGAACCAGGAGCATGCAGATACAATTGGAGTAAATAACCCGGCCCCATGCCATGTAGGGCTTTGAAGATGATAGCGAATACCTTGAATTGCATCCAGCAGCAACCTGATCAGCCAAAATATGATTACTGGATGGCAGTCTGCAGACAATAAGAAATAAGTATGCCTTCCCCCTCCCCCCAAATTGCTACAAGTTAGTCCTTAACACAGACTCTTATATGTGTTTAACTTGACTTGCTCCTCTTTCTCCAGTGGTTTTATGGATGGCTCTTTTGTCACTTCATTCCCCATGGTATATCTGAAAATCGGAGACTCTGTGGGTCTCTGATTCAAGGCCAACATTGTTTGTTCATTCCAAGATTGTAGCTTCAGTAGAATCATATACCATAGCTATAGGACCGTGATGGCGAACCTATTGCACACATGCCACAGATGGCACACAGGGCCCTCTCTGTGGACACATGAGCCATCGTCCCAGCTCAGCCCCACTGCACATGCGTGCACGCCTCCCACCGGCCAGCTGGTTTTTGGGTCTCCACCTTGCATGCGCAGGGGGGAGGGAGCATGCGGGAGGCGCACACGCATGCGCTGGGTGCACGGGAGAGCAGGGGGGTCGCATCCGGGTGGGCGGGGTGCACGGGAGGGGGCATTGCATTATGGGTTATAAGTGCAGGGAGGCCTACTAGACCCAAAACGGGGCGCAGGGAGGGTGCGGCGCCCCTCCGCAACCCGTTTTTGCTCCCAGGAGGCTGCAAGGAGGCCTATTAGGCCCAAAACGGGGCACGGGGAGCGCAGGAGGGTCACGTGTGCATGCGCAGGGGATCGCACGAGCATTGCATTATGGGTGCAGGCGGGCGTGTGCGCGCTTTCGGCACGCAACAACAAAAAGGTTAGCCATCACTGCTATAGGAACTACTCTAAGCTGGGTCCATCAGTCGCCTGGGATAGACTGAATAAATAGATCGTTCTCCCTATAGTGGGGAACAGCAACAGAGAACCCCAAGCCCAACAGGGAGAGATCTGTGCCCTCAGTTTACTAATTCTTAGTGAGGAAGAGAAGAAGATAAATACAGTACACATGTATCGATCAATTATTTGTTAGTAGTGTTTACTTGCTTAAAAGCATTTTAGTGAAAAGAAACTGGAATTTTTCCCCTTGTGACTGAATTCAGGTAGATGCACTTCGGTTGCGCCTAGAAGAGAAGGAGGCAATGTTGAACAAAAAGACTAAGCAAATTCAAGAGATGGCTGAGGAGAAGGGAACTCAAGCCGGAGAGATTCATGATCTCAAGGATATGCTTGATGTGAAAGAACGCAAGGTTAACATTCTTCAAAAAAAGGTAGGCTTACCAAACATTGTTTTAAAAACTGAAGTCTTATTTTCACCAGAATGTTATTTGTTATTTTTTCTTGCTGCATAAGTACTATAGTTTGATAGTGCCAAAGAACAGTGGTTTTCATTTTTTAAAAAAATCTATGAATTTGAATGCTTACCACATAAAGCCATAAGTAAATACTTATGGAAAGCATGAATTAAGTACAAGTTAACTACTATTCTTGTTAGACATTTAGGAAGTAATGATACTATATTGTATATGTGTGTGTGTGTGTGTGTGTGTGTGTATTATATATATATATATATATATATATATATATATATATATATATATATATATATATATATATAGTATATATATGTAGTTCTTTGGTTATTCGGGTCTTCTCCCACGTAAAATTGGAAGTGTCTTGGCGACGTTTCGACGAAGTCTCATTCGTCATCTTCAGGCTGGTGTTCTCGGCTTCATGCTTCCAGGAGCAATTTACAGCAATATACAGACATACTGTGTGTGTGTGTGTGTGTATTTTATATATATATATATATATATATATATATATATATATATATATATATATATATATATATATATATATATATATTATTTTGCTATATATAGAAAGAGCAACAGTTTCAATGTCTATATATACACTGTGTTATCTGATTACAGTTCGTTTGAAAAAAAAAACTAATCAAACAAACTAATTGCTCAAACTATATTGTATAATAATCAACCTGTTTTCTTCCAGATTATTTGGGTACAACCCCACCTTCTTCAATAATACAGGCTAAAGTAGTAAGGAATCATGAAATTATAGTTCAAACGTCTGGAGAAACCTATGCTTTAAATACTTAATTGAGCAAAAAGTGAAATATAAATTGAACAAATAAATAAAGTGATCCTAGATATTTTGAGCAGCTCTCTTTCTGTAGTGCTTCTTTTATTCCAGTCTCCTCAAATAAATGGTTAGGGTTAACCAGGAGAAGTCTGGGGAAAAATGGTTTCATCAAGACATGCAAGGTCTTAGCTTCAAGATGTTTAAGATTACACCTTGAGTATCGTTACTCTTCCTTGCAGTAGAATGAAAAAGAAGTCTTAGTCATTTTTACTTAATTAATTCTCATTAAATTAAAACATTATTTGAATAGCAATATCTCTTTGTTGATCTTTAAGTGCCTATCAGTAATTATATTCAGTAATTAGTTTAAGTGAGCAGGATTTTGTAAAAATGCTAAGAATTCTATATAACATGCAGAAAGTCTTTTGCTTACTGTTATTTCATATTATTATACTTACATTCTACTATATTTTAACATATATAAGCATTACAAAAATTATTATTATTGACATTCTTGAAAATGTGTTTTCGAGACTGTTTCACTGAAGTCTGTGAAAACTTCCTGGCTGCTGATTATGTGAACTGTTTGCTAATATTAATTGAGAGAAAATAAGCAGTGTGACAGCTTGTACAAGAAATAAAATAGATTTATAGAATAAAATGTCCTACGGAGCTTGAAAGTCTATGTCACGGGCTTTACTCTAATTTTAATAGGTCCTCTTTAATCATCTTCGCAGGGTGTGTAAGAGGGGGAGAGCAGACACAATGGATTGATGAAATATGCATGTGGTCTCCATTACTTTTAGATAGCTGAGACAGTTTTACATTTTAAATTGATTTAAATAGGGTATTTCTCTTAGAAAGAGGTTGTATTTTTATGGCTGTACTGAATGGCATTTTTAGTTTGCTTTTTATTGAATTGTACATCATAGTTCTATTGATTTTTAAAGTATACACACACACATACATATTTTCCCAGCAGTTTTTTTCCAGACATATTTAGAAGGATTATTTTTTTCCCTGATCTTTTTTGTGTAATCTTTTTGTATTTGCATTAGAACAAAGTAATTTGAGGTTCCTACACTACAACCATCAGTCCTCCATCAGTGTGTACACATTTTTCCTGTGTTTTTTAAATTTTTCTATCCGCAAGAAATTAAATAGGACAGATTAGACATTTCTCACATGCAATTACGATAAATGCCATTCACTGAAGAATTTCTCGTGTGGAATTCTGTTATGGATTTCTGAACTTTGTAATAAATCATTGACTTGGAAAAAAGAATTGATATTTCAATTAAAGTCAGTTTGGGGACATGTGTTAAAATAGTAGAGATTCCCACTTACTTGCTGGTACAAATTCTAAGATTAGACTTTCTCTATATGCCTGTAAAGACCCTTCATATGTATTTTTATTGACTATGTTTCTATTTTAGGCCACTAATTGATTAAAGATACATGTCTTGACTTAGTCTTCTGCTTGTTTAGCTACTGAACTGAAAGGGACTTAGTAAGAATTAACATTAACTACAGTTGAATTAACTGTTCATTCAGTTGGCTAATAAAATATTGTAGTTTCCAGGGAGATAGTTGTTGGTCATTTCAGCAAAATACCTTGGGACACTTTAAATTCTTGACAAATACATCATAAACTTTAATGGAAAGGAAATCCTCTAAATCCAAACCCTAACCCTTTCCTGAAAGCCATACTTCTGATACCATTAGTTTCTTTATTCAGAGTGAAGCAGAATAGAATAGAATAGAATAGAATAGAATAGAATAGAATAGAATAGAATAGAATAGAATAGAACAGAACAGAACAGAACAGAACAGAACAGAACAGAATTCTTTATTGGCCAAGTGTGATTGGACACACAAGGAATTTGTCTTTGGTGCATAAGCTCTCAGTGTACATAAAAGCCATAAATGATAAATCATGATCATAGACATGATAAAAATATATTTATCATAAATCATAAGATACAACACTTAGTGATAGTCATAGGATACTAAATAAGCAATCAACATAAATCATACTAGGAAATTAAAACAATATAAATTGTAAAGATACAAGCAACAAAGTTATAGTCATAAGTAGAAAAGGAGATAGGTAATTGGAAAGATGAGAATAATAGTAATACAACCTTACTAAATAGTTTGACAGTGTTGTAGAAATTAGTTGTTTAGCAGAATGATGGCATTTGGGCGGATGGGGGGGGGAAACTGTCCTTGTGTCTAGCTGTTCTGGTGTGCAATGATAAGAAAGTGCTTTCTTATTCAGACAAGCATAGAGCATCCTA
Organism: Arizona elegans; assembly: GCA_022577455.1. Taxonomy (NCBI): domain Eukaryota; kingdom Metazoa; phylum Chordata; class Lepidosauria; order Squamata; family Colubridae; genus Arizona; species Arizona elegans. The sequence continues at coordinate 74,869,758 of JAKOOJ010000007.1, forward strand.
AGTGCTTCATGCTTTTGGAGACAGAATTGAGCTTGAGGCCAAATGACTGGATTCAGTTGCATAAAGGCAGAAGAAGCCTTAGAGCCTTGGGGGTATTCCTCCTTGTTGCCATTCCCCCTTGTCTCTAGATTCTGCACAATAGAACCATAAAGTCTGGACTTCAAAAATCTGGATGACCACCAGTTATCAACAAGGAGAACTTTCTGTATCTAGTGGTGGTCTGGATTTTTGCTGCCCAGACATTGTGGCTGAATCGCAGGGCCACAATAAAAATAATGGCCAAAGAGACTAGTTATCAGCTTGCAAAGTTTGGATCATGGCTCATGAATTAATTAGGGCATCTTTCGGAAACTTGACACTAGTGGCTATGACATCTTTCACTACTACTCTCTAGTAGAGAATAGCAATTAAGATTATCGGATCCTGATAACTGTGATCCCTAACTGTGGCCCCCAAGTTTTATGTTCTGTATCCTTCCCTTAAGATTGAAAATCTTCAGGAGCAACTAAGAGACAAAGAGAAACAAATGAGCAGTTTGAAAGAAAGAGTAAAATCCCTGCAAGCTGATACCACCAACACCGATACAGCCTTGACTACACTAGAGGAAGCACTTGCAGAAAAGGTAAGTCTGAAGGAAAGGAAGTAACATTATTTAAAGATTGTGCCATCATCACTGTAGACATCTGTTTGAGAAGTAATTCTATGTGTCCTCTTTCATTTATTTTATTGCTTGAAACGAAGAAAAATATAAATGTGTACCATGGCATTAACAATATAATATAAAGTTATTAATCCTGGTAATGATAAATAATTAAAGGAAAAGGAGAAAATGTATGAAACAAGCAGACCCCCTTCTTCTTCCAAGTTGAAAGGAACAAAAAATGAATTGAGATAAGGACATTGTCAAGGTTGCTTATTCAAGTGGAATCTTGGAGTCCCTAGAATTTTGATGGCCTTTAACATTGAATAATGAAAATAATCTTGCATGACAATTTTAGGTTCTCACTAGACCAGGAGTTGGCAACTTTAAGACTTGTAGACTTCCAATTGCCAGAATTCCCCAGGCAGCATGGCTGGCTGGCTGAGGAATTCTGGGAGTTGAAGTCCACATGTCTTAAAGTTGTCAAGTTTGGAGACCCCTACATAAACAACCAGTGATCTGTTGGGTCATTGTTTAGAAATGTTTCCTTGCCAGATTCTTCAATATCATCATAAACCATGGCAGTTTTTAATGTATTGCATTCACTAGAAAAGTTCTTTAAAATTCAAGGAGACATTCAGATATGTATACATGCCTTGCAAGTTGCCGATGTTGACCACAGAAAAAGTTTATGATATTCTGTTGAAAATTATTTATGATCATTTGAATAAATGTTTTATAAAATTTGCCAAATTTCAATTCTACTGGAGTCATGGGTCCCAGATATTGGACACATTCTCTAAGTTAGTCCATTTGAAGTGCTTTGGTTCAAAAGGTTTTATCCTGATTTTGCCCAGTCAGAGGGTACAGACATGAAAGTTTTAATAATATATAGATTTTTCTGTAGAGAAATTATAAATATTCTATATTAGGATTCAGTCACCTATACTCCAAATTGAATTCTAACCTCTTTTGCTTTCGCTTCCCTTTACCTTGGGGAAAGAATTGCAGGTATTAACATCTTAGTGTGATTACAGTCACTCTAAAGTGAATATATAAATTTGTAAATGGCTATTTCAAAATAATCAGTGATGTTTTTCAATTTTTTTTAAAAAAAACCCAGAACTGTTATCTTTCCATAATTTGCTTTTTTTAATGTTTCTCATATATAACAAAGCCTGATGCCTCCATTGTGAAGTTCCTTTCTTAGTAACTTATAGCATTATGTTGCATCCTTTGTCATTTTTGTTAATGTTGGTATGCCTTTTTTAGAAACAATGAGTCTGCTGTGTCAGTTCTTAATTTCTGGAAATAAAAATCCTTGCAAGTTATTTAATCATTTATTTCAAATGTTGACCATTTAATGGTTTCAAAATAAAACGATTACAAGCATTTATTTAAAATCACATTTCTCTATATCCTTTAAAATCCAGTAAATTTGAATTTACCAAGGCTTGTATTCTGAGTGAGACGGGAAGTCTGGAATCAGCCATGTTTATGTGCATTAAAAGATGATATTTCTTTGACAATAATATTCTGTTTTTGCCAGGAGCGTACTATTGAGCGACTCAAGGAGCAGCGTGACAGAGATGAGCGAGAAAAACAAGAGGAGATTGACAACTATAAAAAAGATATGAAAGACCTTAAAGAGAAAGTCAGCGTCTTGCAAGCAGATCTTACAGAAAAGGAGGTTAATCTCAGAGATGCATATATTCGTTTTGGAATTGCCACATTAAAATGGGCTTAGAATAGTTTCTTACCTACTGATACTGGTTAACGATAATGGTTCAACTATGAATTTAGATATTTCAAATGTAGTCTAAAGTCTATTAAGAAAATGGACAAGAGGGAGGATAAAAATACACAACTCTGAAAACAAATAAAGAGAGCACAAAATATACTGTGCTGAGAGTCCTTGGAATGCCATTGAAATAAACTGTTCCCAGTAGCCACTGGCTGAATGGCAGGGTACCCAAACTAGGCTCTCCAAAGGTTAGCTTACTGCTCTCTTATTGTGTGAGGGGGGTGGGGATCAATGGGAAGAGGCATTCCTTCAATCTATGGAGTTTGAAAATTAATTTAAGTTTCCTTGCTGAGAAAAACTTTAGAATCTGTTTGTCTGATTCTAAGCTGCCAACTAAGTTAAATGAGTAATTGCATCATTTGCATAAGCTTGTGTCAAAAGTAGGGGTAGGCAAAACATTGGCATTTGAAATATTTCAGTTGTTACATGCTCAGAATGAAATGTGCATGTTTTAAAAGTTGTTGTGAGTTCCAAACAACTTATGCTGTTTTCTTCGGTACTTGGAGCAAAACTTCAGATGGTATTTTCAGTATTTCACATGGAAACACTTTCAGTGTGTGTTGCCTGTGCCTTGTGATCTGGTATTTTTTGAAAAAGAAAATCGATCTAAGCTAACGTAGTAGCTGCGACCATCCATAAACTATAACAAAACAACAGTTGCTTAAATCTTAAATTCAGCCTTAAGCCTGAAGAGCCGTTGTGTATTTTGCACTATTGTTAGAGACAATCAGGGCTCCACAACTGAATTATTACAAAAGCTCGAGAATTGCAAGTCGTAAATCCAAGGACCACTATTATTACAATACGGAGTTAGTATAGTTTAAGTTGCTCTGTTGAATTTTGGGCTATGTGTGCACTGTTGCTAATGAGTTGCAAATGGATGGATGTAAATGAATGTAAAAGCTTGAGGCATTGGCTTGTTTTGTCTTTTCCTTATTTAACATTAATGATATGCATGAAAGAGTGCAGCAGCCCACAGAAACCCAAAGTAAAACACAAATGTGGGAAGACCAGCAGACCAATTGTTTTTTGCTAGGCTTTAGCTTGTGAGATTGAAAGGTCTCCTACTGCTTACAGTTGGATCTTATTGGAATTTTTAAAATAAAAATGATTACTTGGTGAATTTTTTCTGCAGAACGGATGACAGACACTGATATCTGTGAACCTTGGGTGGAAAAATTAGGAAAGGAAAGACTTATTCCCAAATCCCATGGTTTTCTATAGCCAGAATACATGAAACATATTCTTTTTTATTCTGTTGAAATGGTTGAATTGCTTCTATATATATTTCACTAGAAAATAATCTATTTAGAATGTTTTGGGAGAAGGCTTATTGTCAAAACTAATTATGTTTCCCATTTTATACACCTTTACCCAACCTATTAGATGAAACAAACCTTTATGTTGTAAAAGAGAACAATTTCTCAAACTATTTTTTGGATTTACAGCATATTAAAACTTAAATGCATTTAATATTTTTATTAGTCTTGAAAGTCCCTCCCAAACTCCTATTGCTTATTTAAACAAATAAGCAAACAAAGCTGCCTGCAATTACTGCAGGTTCGAATCTCGCCAAGGCTCAAGGTTGACTCAGCCTTCCATCCTTTCTAAGGTAGGTAAATTGAGGACCCAGTTTGTGGGGGCAATAAGCTGACTTTGTATAAATATACAAAAGAATGAAGGGCAGCATATAAATCAAATTAAAAAAAAATAGATAGCTATCACACTGAAAATAGTATGATAGCTATTTTTAAATCATATATCCTTTAAATGAGATTTAAACATTAGTAACTAAGTTGTAACTAAAAGCACTTCAATTTTGACTCTAAAAATATGACAGTATATATGGAATGGAATGGAATAATCCATTATTGTAGTATGGTACTCAAGCCTATGAAAGAACACAATAAATATTTGAGAATGAGAGCAATATATGTTGATGCATTTATTGTCTTGTAGACTACACTCCTGGATTTGAAGGAACACGCCTCTTCATTAGCGTCAGCAGGATTGAAAAAAGACTCCAGACTGAAAACATTAGACATTGCTTTGGAGCAAAAGAAGGAAGAATGCCTGAAATTTGAATCTCAGCTGAAAAAGGTAAACAATATATACCTGTCTCCTGTCTCCTCATAAATGACATTTTAATTATGACTTTAACCTTATTTCATTGTATCATTGAGTTCATTGCTATGCAGAATAAGATGTAAAATCGGCAGATATGGCAGGAGCAGAGGACCTTATCTTGTGCCGGGGGTGCGCACTCGCTACTTGAGAGCGATTGCACGCCCCGGTCCCCAAGGCTCCCCTCGGATACTAGGTGGCTCAGATACTCAGGACCTGGGCCTCCGGCTGACGCTGTGCAACGCCAGGTCCGTGGTAAATAAGGCCCCCCTCATTTGCGATCTTATCCAAGAGGGGGGAGCGGACCTGGTGGGTATTACGGAGACCTGGTTGGGCCCGGAGGGAGGGGTCCCTCTGGTTGAGATGTGCCCACCAGGCTTCAGAGCATTCCATCAGCCGAGGGCCCAGGGGAGGGGCGGGGGGGGTGGCGGTTATTATTAACGAAGGTCTTGGTTCGAGGGAGACCACTGTGCCACAGATTGCCGGATGTGAGTCCCTCTTTGTGAGATGGGGTCATCGGGTTCAGATGGGCTTGCTGCTTACGTACCTGGCTCCCTGCCGCGTGGCAACGGCCCTGCCCGAGCTACTCGACGTGATAGCCACGGTGGCAGTTGATACACCCAGGCTTATGGTCATGGGTGATTTCAACCTGCCATCCGTTGGTGAAACGTCGGAGGTGGCTCGGGAGTTCATGGCTTCCATGACGGCCATGGACCTGACCCAGTTAGTTCATGGCCCCACTCACAGGGGGGGACACACGCTGGACCTGATTTTTGTCTCTGGCCAGTGGTTGAGTGGTCTTATTATAGGGGATATAGACATAAAACCCTTGTCATGGTCAGACCACTCATTCCTTCGTCTGGACCTTCGAACCGCTACACCCCGCTGCAGGGAGGCGGACCCAATTAGATGGATCCGCCCCAGGCGCCTGATGGATCCTGATAGGTTCCAGACGGAGCTTGGGCCAATTCCTGAAGATCTGGCACACGACTCGGCCGAGGACCTGGTAGCTGCCTGGGATCGGGCAGCTGGTGGGGCCTTGGATCGAGTCGTGCCTTTGCGGCCTCTGACCCGGTGTCGATCCCTCGCGGCTCCTTGGTTTACCGAGGAGCTGAGGGAGATGAAATGCTGGAAAAGACGCCTAGAGAGCGGTTGGAGGGCCAGTCTCGCTGAATCTGACCGAACACTGGTAAGGTCGCATATTAAGACCTACCTAGTGGCGATAAAGACGGCAAAGTTTAATTACTTTTCCGCCTCTATTGCATCATCAGGGAATCGTCCGGCTGCCCTGTTCAGGGTAACCCACTCCCTGCTCCATCCGGGAGCGCGGGAGGATCCCTTGGAAGGCAGGGCGGAGGATTTCGGACAATACCTGTATGACAAAATCGCTCAGATCCGGGGGGATTTGGACTCTGACTGGGTAGATCAGGGCAGGGTGACGAGGAATAGTCTTGAGAATGTTACCTGGGAGGAGTTTGATGCTGTGACTCCCGATGATGTGGACAGGATTTTTGGGAGACTTAGTGTGGCCACACTAAGGTACTGGCCTCCCGGGAGGTTACATGAGGCTGGCTCCAGGGTGTTATCAACGCTTCGTTGAGTGAGGGTCACTTCCCCACCGCCTTGAAAGAGGCGGTGGTGAGGCCTCTCCTCAAGAAGCTGTCCCTGGATCCGGCAATATTGGCCAACTATCGTCCTGTCTCCAACCTTCGCTTCCTGGCGAAGGTTGTTGAGAGTGTGGTCGCGCGACAGTTTCCGCAATTCCTGGAGGAAACATCCTATCTAGATCCGTTCCAGTCGGGTTTCAGGCCTGGGCACAGCACGGAAACGGCATTGGTCGCGTTGGTTGATGATCTCTGGAGGGCTCGGGACAGGGTTTGCTCCTCTGTTCTGGTCCTGTTAGACCTCTCAGCGGCTTTTGATACCATCGACCATGGTATCATGCTGCACCAGTTGGAAGAGTTGGGGATGGGGGGCACCGTATTACGGTGGTTCTCCTCCTTTCTCTCCGACCGGTCGCAGTTCGTGTTGGCAGGGGGGCAGAGGTCGACCTCAAGGCCTCTTATATGTGGAGTGCCTCAGGGGTCAGTCCTCTCGCCCCTCCTGTTCAACATTTATGTGAAGCCGCTGGACGAGATCATCCGTGGCTTTGGGGTGAGATACCACCAGTACGCTGATGATACCCAGCTGTACATCTCCACCCCAGGCCACCCCAACGATGCCCTTGAAGTGATGTCCCAGTGCCTGGAGGCTGTGCGGATCTGGATGGGGAAGAACAAGCTCAGGCTCAACCCTTCCAAGACTGAGTGGCTGTGGCTCCCAGCATCCCGATATAGTCAGTTGACTCCATCACTGACTATTGGGGGCGAATCGTTGGCCCCCACTGAGAGGGCTCGCAATCTGGGAGTCCTCCTGGATACGCAGCTGTCCTTGGAGGAACATCTGACGGCTGTAACCAGGGGGACCTTTTGTCAGGTTCGCCTGATTCGCCAGTTGCGGCCCTTTCTTGATTGGGATTCCCTGTGCACAGTCACTCATGCCCTCGTCACCTCTCGCCTTGACTACTGCAACGCTCTCTACATGGGGCTCCCCTTGAAGAGCACCCGGAGGCTCCAACTGGTCCAGAACGCAGCAGCGCGGGTAGTGATGGGAGCAGCTTGGCGCTCCCATGTAACACCGCTCCTGCGCGAGCTGCACTGGCTCCCAGTGGTCTTCCGGGTGCGCTTCAAGGTGTTGGTTATCACCTTTAAAGCGCTCCATGGCATAGGGCCTAGCTATCTTCGAGGCCGCCTGCTGCCACCGACGACCTCCCATCGACCCGTGCGCTCCCACAGAGAGGGCCTCCTCGGGGTGCCATCAGCCAAACAGTGTAGGCTGGTGACCCCCAGGGGGAGGGCCTTCTCTGTGGGGGCACCTACCCTCTGGAACCAACTGCCTCCAGAGATAAGGAGAATCCAAGACCTCAGTGCCTTCCGCCGTGCCCTTAAAACCTTCCTTTTCCAGCAAGCCGGGCTGGCCTAATTTTTTTTTTTAAAGTGTTTTTAAGTGTTTTGTTTATTGCTTTTAATTAACGGGGCCAAATTTATATATGTATATTTTTAACTGTATTTTAATATTTGTACTTGATGTTTTTACTTGGCTGTTCACCGCCCTGAGTCCTCCGGGAGAAGGGCGGTATACAAATTCAAAATAAAATAAAATAAAATAAAAAAATAAAATTATTACTGCACTTCTGTTTGGGAAGAAGTTCCTGCCCATTTTCATATGATATTTAAAATCAGATAGCCTGCTTCCTTATAGCACACATGTATTCAAACGGTTATCAACTAAATACCGATAAAGTAGAAATAAATCAGTTGAACATACATATATGTTGAATGAGTGTTGAAAGAGGTGCTGATAATTGAAAGTCTGCAAGTCAGAGTCTTAAGAAAACTCATATTATGAACTAGGGAAGCTACTGAAAATCTTTATGGCAACACTTCCAATCTGGAATAGTGGCTTTGGGGAGCGGGGCTTTCTGAAATCACCATATTTAAAAAAGACGGGAAATAGTCCAATTCTGTCCACAACCACAGATTTCTATATTTAGAAATTAGCCAAAAAATGTATTATAGCTGGCAGGAGAGATGGACACTTGTCTTACTCCAACTAATTTATCAATAGTATTTCGACTCTATCCAGCCAGTAAAATTTTAAGTCAATTTTAAAAACAGTAACCTCTTGGAGAATGTTTGTGGTCAGATGTGTTTCGTCCATTTGTTGTAGTTGTCATGTGTCTGTGCAGAGTTTATTGGGATTCCCAGGAAACTCATAAGGTATTAGGGTGAAATTGTCTGGACTAAAATCTGAGTCTCTTAAGATACCCAAACAAAAACAAAAACTGGCAGCAGCTGGAAAGAAACAAAAATGTAAAAGACACTCCAGTAGAAAATTAAGAAATATTGTGGTATAATTTATACCGATATTTTTTTTTAAAAAAAAGACTTATGCTGTTGCCTCTAGGATAGGTAAAAATATTCAGTATAAAAATATGGCTAGTATTGGACACTCACACATTAACAAATCTAAAGAATACTTTATTATGCCGCAGGGTGGATTTGATTTAAATAAAGACGATTTAAATCATCTCTGTCCCGCAGCGGCTCCTCCGCTGTTGACTCACCGACAGTCCCAATATTGCAGAATATACAGCCTCCTGCTACATAACTAAGCTCCATTTCATGCTGAATAAACTAAATTATTAATGTAAAATAGAAAGCTATCTTTAGATAGATTTTTACTCCAAAAGCATTTTATTAAAATAAATTCGATAAAAATAAAAAAAATCCAATTTAAATTTTTAAATTTTTTCGATTTTTTTAAAAAACATCTATTTTTATCCACTCTGTTATGCCGATCTATGACTATAATAAGGATCTTATTTTATATGAATATTATAGGAGATATAAGTATAGTTTTTGTTGTTCAATAATTAATGTATCTTCATACTGGAAGAAGAACTGGGGTCCATTTTGTATGCAGTGGCTCTCCATACGTTCTTTTTTTTACTTTCAGAATAGAATATTTTGTAGCGTGGATGTGCAAAATAACTCTTAGAATGTTTTTCTTCAAAAAGGCTTACGAAGCAACCATTGAGGCCAGGGCCAATCCAGAGATGAATGATAGATTTCAGCAGTTCGAAAAAGAGGTGGCCCAGTATCGAGAAGAGTCTACCAAGGCTCAGGCTGAAGTGGATCGCCTGCTGGAAATCCTAAAAGAGATGGAAAATGAGAAGAATGATAAAGATAAGAAGATAGCTGAACTGGAAAGGTGAGAAGGGTGTAAAAGAGTGGGGAAGGAAAGGCAACTTTCATATTTATTGAGCTTCTTTTAAAAAGCTAGGCATGGGTTATGCACTTGAAAACAATATTTTCTTCATAGTTGAGACATCTGCCATTTTTTTACTATTCTGAAAGATAAATTGAAATTTTGGGATACTGTCTAATGAAGTATTTATTTTATGAAATAAAATTCATCCAAAATTCATCCTTTTTTAAAAAAACTAGACTTCCTTAATTTACTTAATATAGATTTGGTGATATATTTTACTTGTGGGCACAGTTTAAGATTTGGTTGTTTTTATAACTTGACTACTATCTAAGGCAGAGATCTCCAACTGTGGCAACTTTAAGACTTGTGGACTTCAACTCCCAGAATTCTCCAGCCAGCTATGCTATTCTGGGAGTTGAAGTCCACAAGTCTTAAAGCTGCCAAGTTTGAAGACCTCTGGGTTAAAAGGTTAAAATGGGGGGGGGGGAATTCTGCCTACCAGGTATTCATCTGGCTAGCGTCCTTAGCCTGGGCAGCTTCAGCACATTAGTTTGCTCACTGGTTTTGAGGTTGGGGCTGGTTGGGGCTAAAAAACAGCTTCTAAAGCCCAGCTGATTGTCGAAGGGAACAGCAATTAGAAAAGCAGGGAAGATCACTTCTCTCGCGTAGGGGCTGTAAAACCGCTTCAAAAGCACAGCTGATTGTCAGAGGGAGCTCCAGTGACTAAAGCAGGTGAAGCGCGGAAGGAGTAAGAGAAGGCAACAGCTGTTCCAGGTAGCCATTTTGGGCACCACGTGTTGTGTTTTCAGCCTCCAAACATGTCGCATTTTCAGACTCCGCGATCAGCGGAGATGTGCTTTGGCGATACCCACAGCCTTGAAGGGCTCTCAAACGGAACGTTTGGAGGCTGAAAACGCGACGTGCAGAGCCCAAAAACACAACTCATTGTCGGTGGCAATCTCTGCAGCCAGGAAGAGGACGCGTGGAGGCCAAAGGGTGGGGGCCAAAAGGTGGGCAGGCCTACATTCGGAGTATAAGACGCACCCAAGTTTTCAGCCTCTTTTAGGAGGGAAAAATGTGTGTTTTATACTCCGAAAAATACGGTATTTATTTCTTAGCATTTTTTGCCTAATGAAACAGAAAAATTAAATAAAACCTTTTTGCTTTCAATTTGCTTTTCCATAATCATTTTTCATTGATATTTATGTTGCATTTTTCTTTCTCTCTTTCTCCGGCTCTTGGGTTGATTTATTGTATGGTTCCTTTGGCAATGCCTTTTCTGAATACGCATATTTCATACCCAGGGCCTGCCCCTGCATCACAGCCTGTAAGGAAGGGTTTTATGGAAGTTTGTAGGATACAGAATTTTGTTCAAGGCTAATTGTTTCTTTTCTCTGAGGTGCTTGTTTTTATACTCATTGGCTATAGTTTTTCTTCGGCTTGTTGAGTAATTATTTTGTGTATATTTATTGCATCTTAATAATGCAATTTTTATAATAGTCCAGTGGCATGAAATTACAAGGTCTTCAGAGTGATTTATATGTTTTAATCTCACTCTTTATTCATTTGTAATATTGCTGTGAATTTATAATGTTGCTGTGAATAAAATTCCCAATAGTGTTTCCCCATTAATTTTGAATCCATGTGCAAATAAGTACAAACAATTGAGGAAGCTATTGTAAGAGCATAGTGAAGCTTAGAGCATTTAGGGAGGGTTTTTTTTTACTATAAAAAACAAATATAAAAATAAATAAATAAATAAGGCATTGGAAATGAGAAATGGTTGTCTTGAAAATGAAACATAGTTTTCAGGAAATATGAAAAAGTTAGCAAGCTTTCCATTAAATGATATAGCTTTTAGTAAAGGGAATATTATGAAGTAAAGGTTTTGCTTTATTAAAATCACTAGTTTCTATTATTGTTTTAGTTGATATATAAATTAAAATTTGATTATCAAAGTGATACATTTGTTACCTAGCTCATAAATTTCATTTATCATTTAAGGGGTTGTGATAACACAGAATCAGGAAAACTCCCTTGTACATTATGAAAAGTTCAGTTATATATAATACGTACTGCATATAATGCAGTACTTTGGAATATATGCACACACAATGATAGCATATATTTGATTTTAAAAATATAAAGTCCGCATTTAACGTAGAAACGACAAACATAACATTCCTGATTGTTGCAGCCTTTTTGTCATCAGGAGCGAATGATTTATCAAACAGATTGTAAGCTGTTTTGCTATGTAATTTAACCTAATGCCATTTCTTGGCAAAGAATAAATTTAACTTTTCACAGTTTTAAAGGAATGGTCTTAGAAAGTAGATATATACATTTATATTATAATCTCTTTTATTATAAGCAAGTAAGTGATACATAAAAAGGAAACATTGACTGCTATCTCTGTTTTTAAATTCTTCTTGCTTAGATGGGGAGGGGGTAGATTAAAACCTAAGTATCCCAACTAAACTGATTTCCCATGCTGATTACAACAATATTCAGGGAAGAATTGGTGATACGAGAGCAGCTTTCCCAGCATTGAGGCCAAAAGATTGTCAGTCCAGTAATAATCTTAAGTAAAAGAAACTTGACCCATGGAGGTCAACTTGAATCAAAGCTGGAATAACATGGTCTTTTTCTGTTCTATTAGAATTAAAGTGACACTAATACAGTTTGTCTAAATCCACAAAAAATACGAAGCATGTCATTGTACACAACTGTGATAGTTCAGCCAAAAGAAATGAAAAAGAGTATATCATTTATTCAGAATAACCTTTGTGGTGTCTTATCAGAATCCGTTGACAAATTAAAACCACCCAGTCATTGCTTTTTTTTTTTCATGTTTTCAGGAGGTTGTGCTTTAATCGTAAATCCATGGATTAATACCAAATGAGTAAAACAAACATTCAAAATTACCGCTTTGAAAATAAATGAACTAAGATATGTACATTATAAATTATTTATTTGAAATGATAAAATATCCTAATTTACAGTTTTAGCTTTGTGTAAAGATAAATTTAATAGCTTCCACCTTTCATTATTATTTACAGTAATAAAAAACTTAGAAGCTTAGAAGAGGTATGACATCTAGACACTATAAAGAATCCGGAAAGCTGTAGATGCTTGAAGAAGAAAAACTTGAGAATAACATGAAATACAGTATTTCTTATGGTCTAATATTCATATATTACTTAAGATTTGTTTACTCATTAAATATTCTAGGTTCCCCTGAAGCTTCATGAGCAACATATGAAACCTCAGTTTCATCTAATCTCTGTCCTCTCATTAAATTTGGCTTCCTCTTTGAGATAATCTTTTCAAATAAATATTAGACTTGACTGAGGAACAGCCAAAAGAAACTTGGTATTGTCAGGATTTTAACTTTCCCACTAAGATGTTTAAGATAAGAACATTTCCTCAATGGTAAAATCTTAACTTTTCATTGTGATCCACACAGTGTACTGTGTATTCTTTCAGTGTTACTTTTGGGTGGTGAGCCCTGAAATCGTTTTTATTTATTTATTAAATTATATGCTGCCCATCTCACTGAAGATGATTCTGGAATCACATGTTATGTGTGAAAATATATAATCTTAACTAGAAAGCTCTTTTGTTGATCAAGAAACTTTCTTAAATATTGAGATTTGACTGAAAATGTCTTACCTTGCTTTCTGGCTCTGCTTTCTGATGCTATGCTGCTTTTCCGTCACTCTTCTTGATGTGTCAAGTTTGGAGTGTGTTTCTCATTAAATCTTTCTCTGACTTTCTCTTTCTCATTCCCTACCCTGGACTTGCTGCTTGCTTCAGCCTCACTTCAAGGTCAGTATGTTAATTTCAAGATTTTATTAGACTTCTACGTCTGAAATTTGTGATGAAGCACTGCAGCTCTTTTTTCTTTTTTAAAAAATCTCAAACCGAGGATTTTCTGCACAACAGAGAAAAAATATGCTTTATTCATATATTAGCAGTGTTCCTATTACTGTGATAAGTAGGAGAGAGTAGAACAGATAGTACATTAAGGATTAGCTTCTTCCCTCATCATCTCATTGACATAGTTTTCATGTCACTCACATTCATTTTTCTTCCTTTCTGATCATGGAGTAGAGAGGCCAATAACAAAACCATTTGCCAGTCACTGCAGTTTTATTATTTAGCTTGATTGCTTATTATCAATTGTTTATTATTAGCTTTTGGTTCGGTGGCTTGTACAATTTCATTTATCATTTCAAAAGCTGTCATACTGCAAACGTTGTAACAAACCTACCCTCATCCCCCAACTTACAGTTTGCTGTGGATTATATGTGGTGTCAGGTCTTTGAAAAAACATTTGGTTTACCTTAAAAAAGAGTTATCATTTTTATTTGCTAAAATATTTGGTGTGATCCGGTATCTGAGAGGAATGCTACTTAATGGCTCTATAAGTGTAATACCACAATGTAATAAATATTTTCTAGGTCTCAATCTTTGAAAAAGCATGTGGATACAAGAAGAGAAATGCATTTATGCAGTCAATCATAACTCCTCAAATCAGTTGAGCATCCTTTTAAAAAGAAAGCACGTTGGTGTAATGATGGATGTTTGCAAAATGACCCTCAAGAATATAGACTACTGAATATGATGCCACTCACATGTTTCTTCTTTGCAGGTTTCAAGAATGATTGAAAGGGTATTAATAAAATTCTAAAAATATTTGTATAAGCAGGCTTACAATAAAAGTCTGTGTTGAGCTATCGATTGGTATTAACTCCACTTACTCATATATAGGAGAGGATAAAGTTGGGAAGCAAAACTAACAGTAAAATTCCCTGTTTTCATCACATGTAGTGGGAGAAAATTTAAGAACGCTGTTGTGGTAATTTCATAGGCTGCATGTGCCATAGAACTTCCAAATGTTTAGCATGTAGCTTTATTAATGCCATATGGAAGAGGATGGTGAAATATTCCAGTCTTCTGATAGGTAGATTTGTTTCAAGTCAGATCTAAAATACTTTAAAGTAAAAGGCCGCAAAGGAGAATTTTTTAATCCAAACAAAACAGCACCTTAATTTTCTTAATTTCTGACTGGATAAGAAGCCAGCAGGAAATAGACCTAATCATATTTCACTAGCTAAATGTGAACAATACTGAACATATATTTGTTTAAAGGCGTGTGCCAGAAGTTTCCACGGAAATATAGTTGCTAGGGAATTGTTTGGTATGTAGTGCATATTGTAAAAGTTCGGCATTTTTTTTAAAAAAAAAAAAAACAATAGCCTTATCTCTGGAAGGAAGGGTTCAGCTGATTATTTATATGTAATTATTTTGCAAACATAAAATAAATAACTTTTAAAAGTAAATTACATTTAGAATAAAAGCCGTTTCACCTTCCTGGCTGGATAAATATGCTACTGTAAAAATAAATGAATCATAGAATCAGGAATGGTCTGATATTCATACATTTATTTACTATACAGGTAATCTTTGATTTATAACTTATGTCTTGTTAAAAGGTTCTACAGATGATTCTCTTATTATAAATAGGATAATTGAGTGCCAAAGTATTGGGACATGAGAGATTTCTTTTTTCTATTAAATATACCATTTTTCCTGGTATTGAAAGAAATAAAATCTCATTGGAAAGAACTTCATTAGCTTTATTCTAGTTCTTGTATTGCTTGATGCTTCTTACTAATGCTTTTAATTTTATCAATAATCCTAAACAATTGATTACAATTATACTTTGCCTTCGGTAGCACTTTATTGAAACCAGTATTTGATGTTCAAAGTGGGTTTCATTCTTGGATTTCTAATATCAGAATTAACTTTTCATAGCTTTGCTACTAAATAAATGTTAATAAATAAATAAAATATTTTTAATATTTTTAAAGTAACCATATTCTTAAAATAACTGTCCAAGGAAAAACCTCAGTGTAAGAAAAAAAAAAGTAAGTGTAAACAGTCATTCAATTTATTTTGGTAAACAGTCAAAATTAAGAGTTTTATATCCAAAGGTATAGATTTTAAACCTTGTAAATCAGGATCTCATTTACATGTCCCATCATGCAGAATTATAGATAGTTCTAAAAGATTTACAATCTTTTTGTCTTCTAATACTGTAATATTAATATAGTTCAGTGACTCCCTTCACATACGAAATTAGGAATTATAGAAATGAAAATGCTTCTAGATGTCTGTACCTTTGAATTTTATTACAATCTTTTTTAAGGATTAAGTGCAAAATTGTCTCCTATTCATGTCTGACCATTTTCAATTCTACTTCCTTTTTCTTTCCTGTATAGTTATCTGTATATGAAATTTGTTTTTAAGATTTGAGTTTCCTGGTTTCCGGAAATAAAATCCACCCAATCATCTCTAAAAACCCATTTGGGACTTCTTCCTGGCACACATACAACAGGCTAGTTATAGTTTTGTGACTTTTAAAGGAACAAACATTGTTTTTATTGGCATTGGATACCAAGTCTTATAAATGCAATGGAAAAAAAGAACATCAGCGTAAGAAAATGACAAGGACTTGTGGCAAAAGCTGAGAAAGAGAACTCCTGTTTGACTTACAAGTTTTCATCTTAATAGGGCCACATTAATATTTGTCCAAAGCACGGTAACTTTGTAACATTTAAATTTTAGTCTTGGGGATAGCTGAAAAGAAACGGGAGATGGATTTTAATATTTTAACCATATTACAAAGTAGATATTGTCATAAATTCATTTTTTGATACAGGGACACAAGCAGGAAGTTGAGCAAAATTCTGCTTTGATCTTAACAAAAATGAAGGCTTTTATCTCTCCTACTCCTGTGCCTATTTAATTCCTACTTTCTTATCTGGCTTTTTTTTAAATCTTACTCACTTATTCACAATGTGCTTGAAGTATATTTTGTTCCCATTTTGAACTTTAAATATGAAAACACAGTAAGGTATGTCTGAAGTAAGCAGTTACGTACTCTGCAAAAGCGGTGGTTGCCTCTGTAGATCAAACTTGTGGAATTAATAGAGGAGCAGGAGCCTCATTGATAAATTAAAAATCTTTGCAGGCCACCAAGGAATACCAGGCAAAACCAATTGACTGGTAGGTAGCAGAGTGGTTGCAGTGCTGGAGGAGTTGTTGGCAGTGAGGCTTGGAGCTACTCAGCAGCATGTCTTCATATGGGAAGTGAATTAAAAATGCCAACCTTCACAGGTTTCTTGATGGTGCTGCTTGTTGTGTAGGCCTGCTTTAGATGTTGGTGGGCTCCTGTCAGCCATTCTCACTATCCGGCCTCTCCATCTTTTCCCACTGCATCTTCTCTAACAGATTATGTGCTAATCTGCTTATTAGCCTTGCAAGATAGTCCAGACAAAAAAGCACAACCAGGAAATTACTAGCTCCATTTTTAGGCTGCATCGTGCAAAACTGAAAGTATTTCTCCCTTCCTTTTTTTTTTTTTTTTTATTCTCCAGAAAATTAGGGAGTCTTCCTTCTGAAATCAGTCCCATCTCCCTTTCTGTGGGCTGAGACATCCCTTCATGCTAGTTGTCTAGTCTGTGGCTTTCTCTCACTGTGGCTCTCTCTCTTTCTCTCTCAAAGCTTTTCCCAGGCTTTGTTTTTCTATTTTTGCTTTACTCCATAATGGGCTGCTTTTCTTTTTTTCTTAGTTGCCTCTCCTTTTTTTTTCTGTCAGTCTTCTAAAATTCCGGCTTCTAATGTTTCTTGCCATCTTCTTTTACTGAGCTTAAGTCTTCTTTCTTCCTTTCACCAAAAACCAAAGATACACTGTCCAAGAACAGAGATATGCCAGCAATCTCTTGCTTCTATTAGAATCCCCTTTATGGCTTCAGAGTGTGTGTGTGTGTGTGTGTGTAAGAGAACAGTGTTTCATGGTGCTTTAGGAAAATGTGTTTAGGTTAATGAAACAAAAGAACTTGTTCATTCTAGAACCATCTAGAGAGGGGAGGATCAGGAGGGGTGAATGGGTTCCTTCACTACGATGCATTCCTATTAAAAACAAAATGCAGAAGAGGATGTTCATATCTTCCTCACTTTTCTATCTAACCTTCCTTCCATGATACCTCTCACTTTAAAATCTGGTGCTTTTTTTAATTTCTTCTTCCTTGGAACTATCCATATTTTCATCTCTCAGATTGTTATTGTTTTTCTATGATTGCTAGTACAGTGTCCTTGTCCTACCTTGACAGAAATTCTGCTGTTGAAGTTTGCTTTCCTGTTTTATGCATAAATGATACCCTATAACGTTACAGAGCTAGACACTATCTGAAGACATTGATTGGTTATCTTTCATCCATTTGTAGTCATTTCAGTAAACCTCCATTCCTCACAAACATATATTTCAGGGGCTCGTTCTCCAATTTAGAGCATTTGCCTCTTTCATACTTTTACTATATGAGTACTCTCTTTGCAGCCACTTTGAGAATTCTGGTGCTGGAAGATTTACATCATTTTACTTTTGTAATAATGTAACCTCTATATTTGACAGTTCTACATGCAGAATAAAAGGATAGAAAGTTGGGGTTTCTTAAAATTGGACATATACTATATATATCTTTTGTGAATTTGGGTGTTAAAGAACATTCCTGAAAATACACTGAATAGCTAGGAAACATGAATAAATAATGGTATAAATCAATCCAATGTTCTCCTTTGAAGCACAAATTATCATGCTTAGCCTATCATATTTTGAACATGTCCAGCTTCCTTGAAAGGTCCACAGTGCTGGGAAGAGTGGAAGGAAAGAAAAGAGGATAATTAGTAGCAATGCAAATAGATCCACCTACCTTCCTACTGATCATCCTCTTCTTTTTCCTTCCATTTTTGTAGTCAATTTCAGCAGTAATGAATGTACCACTTAGAGACCTACAAGGTGAAGTTGAGAACTAATCATCTCAGAGAAAATGCACCTAATCAATCAGTCAATCAATCAATCAATCAAGCCTCGTGCAAATCTTCAAATGCTTCCTGATATGTCTTTGCCCATCTTTCCCCTATTAGGTTCAGATTTCCTAGCTAAATCTGTAGAAATGTGTGCTAAGATTGCATAATGAGATATGAAATAATCGCACTGCTGTACCTTCCATAAGAAACACGTCACTTATTTTCCTATCTCCAGAAGATCTATTTCCTACTTTCCTCTTTTTTGCTTTTAGTTCTTGGTTCCCTCCTGCAACGAGTCACAGATATTTGAGCTGTTGGAAACAAGGGAATAAAATAATAAACAATGGAAAGAGAGGAAATCCCCAACAGCTACCTTACTGAAAAGAGTAGCAAGAGGCTATGAAGATTGTAAAAATGAGTAAATTTTTCAATCACCTGCTGAAATATTTTAGTTTCCTGATTTTAAAATTTTGTATGTCTTACTAGCATATGGTTAAGACATTGAGATAAAATCATGGGGATAAATTGATTCTCTGGCCACTTTAGAGTTTTGTGCAGATGGTAAAAGTTGTGATCTAAATATGACATTACACTTCTAGTTTCCTTCCATAGATGGCATACTTGCAAAGAGAAGAGCCTTCCATATCTTATATGTCAAGAAACCTCTTCGGTTAATTGTCAAGAGAACAGATAGGATGCAGGCAAGACCGTAATCTTCTCTGGGTCATCTGCCAAAGCAAGCAAGGTCAAAACAATATCTAATCAAAGAATATCCAAATGTCTAATAATGTACATAGCGGAATAGTCATTATTTGGGTAACGGCTTTTAAAGCCTCACTTATCTTAAAACAGCAATTCCTAAATGTTGTTATACTACAGACTACTATTCTGGTTTTCGTATCCTTTGCCATGTAAGGGGCATTCAGAAAACTTCTCCATAGTAGGAGATTCATGATATAACTATAGTATGCACATGTGTGCATGCACACACACAAAGACATACACAATCAGATAGACACAACCCTGGATATTCAGGGGGCCCTCCCCCATTGCTTTTCTTCATATAAAAATGTTCCATGAATAATAGTCTTAATTGATGAAAGATCTTAAGGGCCATTGGCATAAGTAAAGTAGCAAACTTACCCACTGAGTGAGAACTCTTGTCTTTACCCTGTTCATTTATTCTTATGGTCAGAAAACAATCAGGAACTCTATCACCATATGTTTAAATGTACTGCCGAAAAGCAAATCATTTCCACATTGAATTTTTTAAAAAAAATATTTTATTTTTTTTTTTTTTTTGCTTTTTTGCTTTCCTTGGTGGTCTTGCGAATTGTCTGAAAATTACTGCGATCTGCCATCTTCTTGGCTTTCAATCCAGGTTAGGGAGACCTATTATAAAGGCATTACTGTTAATGGTTATTTTATAACACATTTTTCATGTCATTCTGAAGTATTTTTTTTAAAGTGCTTACTTTTTTTTTTCACATTACGTTTATTTAATACAGCTGGATTTCATTGTCTTTCATTCCTAACAGAGCAGAAAGTAGTTGTGTCCTGGTTTGTAGGAGTTCCATCTTCCTGACCAGAAGATCCTCCTGACAGTCTGCAAATTTTAATTACTTGCTGCTACATTTGTGTGATTGAGGTAGTGTAGGATACAGTCAGGATACTGTGCATCTTGCTTCACATAGTCACTCTTACTGAGCTAGCTGAGATGGTCTGCCTTTAAACTACATCACACTTATTATCTTTAAGTGACCCTTCTGTTGTTGCCTGATCAAGAGTGGCTCAGAACAGCCCCACATATACAGCGTGATAGAAGTTGTTTATGTTATTCTGTTTGGTTGTGTAAATAATATAAAAGTGGGGGAGCTATCTGTAAATCCATTGTCTTGAAAAATCGTTTTCTGGTCAGGTTTGGAATGTAAGCTGTTATGAACCTCTCCAAGGGAACACGCCAGTTAAAATGATCTAGCCAAGGTACTTGATCAATCTGGACTTTAGAATGTGCTTGAGGAATTCCCCCTTATCTGTTGGTGATATTTTCAAGGTCCTGGCTGGTTCTAGAAACACGGAGATAGGCCAAGCAAATGATACTGCTGCTTTTTAAATCATCAAAGGGAATTGAGAGCAACAAAGGACATGGCAGAGAGTAAGACCACAAGTGGAGGAATTCTTGCAACAAATTGGTTCAATCAGTGATCATGGCTTTTCTTCTGGACGTACAACATCCTGTGCTATAGCTGTAGATGAACAAAAGAGGTCCTATATCCATGCCTTCATTGCATCTGCAAAGAACAGACTGATGCTCCTCTACCACACTGTTTGGTATCTTCTCCATTAAGGTTCTGCAGATGGCAGTAGGGACTAATGGAGACCTACTATGATTAATTTTATTTGCTCTTTTCAAAGTTTATCAGATTTTCCTCAATTGGGAATCCTATAACCTTAATTGAAACAAAGTACAAGAAGGTAACTTCTGTAACTTCTTGTTTCGGTGTGCCCAAAGGATCTTTCAATCATGTAAATCCTCATCTGAAATCCAAGAATTATATATTTGGGATCCAGGTTTAATATTTTTTCCTTTGCTGGAAGAACACAAAAGAGTACAATATGATGTTGGAACTTGATTCCACAAATACATGTTTAGATTTAAGTTATTTCCCTGTCTAGGTTTAGGGAGTTTTTTTCTTTCTCTTTCCCTGTCTCTCTCTCTCTCTCCTTTTAGTGCAGCTGCTAATGGATTGTGAAGATTAAAGAGTTCTGTAATTTGTGGTATAGGAGCTTTGTTCGTGAAGAACTTCTATTCATTTCTCTTTCCCCTTTTAACCTATTGTTCTGTAAGGATACACAACACAGAAAATAAATTGCTGTTTCCTGACAGGTCATTAGAACTTCTACCTCCCAAGTGCATAGATTTTTTTTAAACTTGTCTTTGATCAATATTTAAGCTCTCCTTTTTCTATTGTGAAGGGATGCACGACTTCCATAGTTCAACTTAAAGCTCTCTGAAGTGATGGCCATATTTTTAAAAGAATTTAAAGCATCTCTGTATTAGTAAATCAACAAAAGTATTCATTTTAAAAGTAAAATGCATTACGTGCAACTGTTGACCTTAGCAGTCATCCTATAATTGAATACTACTAGAATTCAATATAATTAAATTCTGCAGAATCATTTAGTTTTTCATCAGAGATTTAGTGTAACACAAGTGGGTTTTCAGGAGTGAGTGAGGGAGAAGAAATATATATGCTCTGCAACATATGCACTGCTCATGTTACTAGTATATAGTAAAACTCCAATTATTCTCATTCTTGTTCAATAGTAGCACCATACTTGGACAAATATCTTCAAATTATTTTCTTTTATTGATGCAGCTTTTTTATCCATTTCTGTATTAACTTCATGGAAAGAGTTTTATTTTTCATTTCGCATATTTATTATGCACAGGGAGGACCCTTCAAAATTCTTGAAGCACCGCCTCATGCAAGTGTTGGTATTCTGAGGTGATTTCTGGCCCTCTGGTAGGAAAGATTTTTTAAAAATCAAAATTAAAAAAAAAACTATTCTACCTTGGAGATTAGCATACTATATTTAATGCCATCTGCACTGTCAGATGTTCACTAAGCAGGCCAGATTAATTAGACTTTACACCTAAGAACAGTTCTCTGGGAGCAGACAACTAAGCAATTTCTCAGTTCCTCCTTATCAGTCTGGTGTCCCCATTATAAGATCATTGATTTTCCTCTTGAGAACACAAAAGTCACCCTATTTCCTTAGCGGGTCTGCATTTTTAAAATTCTGTTTTCACTTTGTCATTATGGAGTACTGAATGTAGATTATTGAGGAAATGAATTTCAACAACTGTAGAATCAGGCTGCCACATAACAAAATGGACAAAAGTGAAGAGAGTCTGAATACATTGGTGGGATTCAAATAATTTAACAACAGGTTCTCTGCCCTAATGACCGGCTGGATGGGCATGGCCCTGGTGGGTGTGGCCAGGGGTGTTCGACAGGCAGCACTCGGCCTTCACCCCCCTGGGAGCAAAATCGGGCTGCGGAGGGGGACACGCTGTGCCCCATTTTGTACCTAGGAGGCCTCCCTGAAGCCTCCTGGGAGCGAAAATGGGTTGCAGGGGAAGGCATGCCCCCTGTGGCCCGTTTGGGGCCTGGGAGGTTCCCTGCACTTACCTAGGAACCAAAATGGGGCATGTGGGGACTCCTGGAAGGTGAGGGGTCAGCCACCAATTTAACTACCGGTTCGCCCAAACCAGCCCGAACCAGCTGAATCCCACCACTGTCTGAATACTTTCTGAATGTGCTATAGATCAGGCAGTTAGGCAGCCAGCAGGCCAGCAGACAGTTAAAGGCAAAAATGGTATACGCCTGAAAAGAATACACATTGTTTCCAATAATGAACTACTCTCAAGCAGAAAATTTTACATTAAAAGCTGTAATTTCCCACCGTTCCTCAGTTGATATTCATCAAATTTTATCTGGTTGCAAGATTTCCCATGCCTGTTAAACCTGATTTGGCTGCAAAGTTATCCAGTGTCAGAAGTGTGATCTTCAGATGTGGACGATGATTAGGAAGACACATTTCAGTAATCACTTTTGTGCTGCCAGCCCCATCAATAAAGCAACCAGCTGTACCACTCCTGCTCTGGGCCCTTCCAGACCATGAGCCTCCTCCTCCACCCAATTCTTGAGAATATTGCATCTGAAAATAGAGCATAAACGGACAGGCATAAGAATGTTTGGCTGTACCAAGAAATGATGGGAACTGGCGGGAATTGTTAGGATTTACTGCTGAAGGAGGCACACCATGATCAGGATTACTCAAGAAGAGTGTAAAGTCTCCTGGTATTTCAGAAGCAGTCTAGAGAAGTTGCTGGTTCATTAAGGCCTCTGACGGTCCAATCTGTTTGTAGAACCTTTCTGAAACTTGACTCGGATTGTTTCTGGTTCTCTTCTCTTACTCACTCCTTTAGATGCTGTCCTCCTAGTAAGGTTTTTTCTGTTTGAATGAAACTTGGATTGCATTCACAGTTTAAAGATAAACCTTATAAAATTTTAATATGATTGTAGCCCAGATAAGAGCTGCTTGTGAGGCCAAGGCATCCAGGCATCTTAGGCTGCCTTATTTTTTAAGTTCTCCTCCTTTGCAAGTGAGTGTTTCAGTGCCACTCTGCATTCTCATATTTAACTCATCAAAATGGTGAATTTTGAAACCACATTACCTTAGCAGTGTAGATCAGATTCCTGGAGAGAAAGTTCCGGTAGTGGAGACTAATTCTGGTTCAGGTACTAAACCAGATAGAGAAAGCTTGATGGCATTGCCTAACCCTCATTTAAAGAATTGCCCTCAGACAAGGTCACAAGCATTTGCTGTCTTGGAAAACTGCCTTTTTAATTTTGGTGGCCAGTTGATCTAGCATATTATTCAATGTACAGTCTATGTCATGCATGAAGGCAAGCTAATTTTGCCTCCTGAAATCTCATTTCTACCTCAGACTGTCTCTCTTTCATCTGAGCCAGGACATTCCACCCACATACAGACACACATCCTATAGCTTGGAGTAATATTTGCACTCTCTTGATGCCTTTAGAGCAGTGGCCTTTTGCTGAATAATTACCTGTTGTGGGAGAGATCAGTTCCTGTTTTGGGGACAAGAGTTATCGTTGTAGCAGTTCTTAAAAGAGTTATAACCACCATAAGGATTTGCTATGATCTAGAAAATTAGCGGTGTCCGACTCACATTGAGGGAGATGTTTAGACACAGCTGTGACAACCCTCTGGATTTCCTTCAGTACAATCTTTGCCAAAATTGTTAAGCATGTACTTGGTCACAATATCCAAGCACTGTGGATGTCCAGAAAGATGTAGCATTTGGGAGAAGGATCTTTTCTTCCCATACTTTGTGGTCACTCACCCATCTCCTAGACCAGTATTGGTGAATCTTTTCTGCACAGAGTGCCGAAATGGGAGTGTGTGCACACGTGGGGGGGGGGGAAGCGCCGAAAACCGGAAGAGCAGTTCCCTGGCATGCATGCACGTGCCAGGAAGCTAAGCTTCCGGTTTCCGGCCTGTGCATGCATGCTGGTCTTCTGGTTTCTGACACGCAAAGACCATCTGGCATGCGCACACCAGAAACCAGAAGCTCAGCATGCTGGGGAGCTTCTCTTCTGGGTTCCAGCGCTCCCGAACGCACAAAGACCAGCTGGCCAGCACGCATGTGCGTGCCGGAACCCGGAAGACCAACAGGCAATGGTTGGCATGCCCGGAGAGATGGCTCTGCATGCCACTTTCGGCATACATGCCATAGGTTCGCCATCATAGTCCTAGACAGTTCGCTATTCACCCATTCATGAGAATCAACTGGTGAAAGAGTTTGATGGCAGCTAGGAAGATTAGCGAAAAGTGTGCCTGAAGCATGTGGAAGATTCATCAAAATTCCTAAGCTTAGGAATGTTCCAAATGGAGTTCTGCACTGCTAGAGAGTCCATTTGTGGGAACTCATAAGTGGCTACTCAAAAAAAACCATAATATTACCGTAATAAGTAACCAGTTCTTCTACAAAATTTTACCTTGCTTGGAGTGTTGACAAGATTCAGATTTCTTCAATGAATAGCTTTCCTAATTAGCATTCAGTTCTGAAGTATATTTTAGAGGTTCCGTACAAATGAACCATGGACTCCTTTTTTTCCTTTAAAAAAATAAGATAACTAAGTAGGATTTTCTTTTTATTAAATTACCAGTGGTTTTCAAGTAAATTATTAATGTCGCTTTGTAGTAATTCTCAGTGTTTTATCATAATGAGGGAAATTATAGTCTTTTTGCATATTAAAAAAAAAAATCTGGCTTGGAATCTTGAATAGGAATTAATTGTATAATGTGTTATGTGCGCATGTACGTAGATTGCAGGAGTGATCTGTTTGCATTCATTGGAATTACGATCTGGACGGCTGCTGTTTGGTCAAAATCTATAAAAGATACATTTCAAACCTTCATAGAATTGCAAACAATTGCAAAGTTTGCATTTCAGGGACCAGAATTTGTACATTCAAATGGCAATAAAAAAGAAGCATATTGCTTTCCGTTATAGGACAAATTCCACATATGTGGTTTATAATCAAACAGAATGGTAGAAATTATTAGACTTGGTTACTTCTAGAAATGAGATAGCAGAAGGAACGGTTAGTTATTTCTAAAACTGGAGAGTCAAGTATTATTTAAGTTATCTGTATTGAGTGTGAACATTCTCTTACAGTACTTGCTATTTTCAAATGTATGTGGGTCACACACATGTTTGAATATTTGATTTCCTATTTGTAGGCAAATTAAAGATCAGAATAAGAAGGTAGCAAATTTAAAGCATAAAGAACAGGTGGAGAAGAAAAAGAGTGCACAAATGTTGGAAGAAGCAAGGAGGCGGGAAGACAATCTTAATGACAGTTCTCAGCAGTTACAGGTAACATCATATCATATATATGTAATGCATGATCATCTGAATTAAACTGCTTTGCTTTGCTTTAAAACTTACTCTGAATGAAGGATTGTTTTATACTGAAAGATGTAACTTTGCCCTCATAATATTCTAAGCTTCTGAAAAGAACAAATCATTTGGCTTTAGCATTTGAATCTCTCTCTCTCCCTCTCTCTCTCCCCTCCCCCCCCTCTCCCTCTCTCTCTCTCTCTCACACACACACACACACACACACAGATTATACTGTGCAGTAGTCAGTTTTTAGTTCAGTCAATAATCAGCATAAAACAAAAGCATTCAAACAAAAGTGTTAAAAATACAAAGCATTTCAGGTGACTTCTTTGGTAAAAGAGTAAAATATTGTGACAAAAAGTAATTTAAGTAAAACTTTGAGACTAAAATAGAAGTAGAAATAGTAGTTATGCTAAAATACTAAATCTAAAACTACTGCTTCTGATCAAAAGAGAAGCATAAATTTCCTTGGCACAATGAAGTTTTTTTTTTTTTTAATGTATATCTTCTGAAACAGCCAACAATAAAACATTGAACTGAGCTAATGTTAGAGCCCTTCTCGGTTTGGAAATGGAGATAAAATTTAAACATATGGCAAAACAAAAGGAATTGCCTGCTGAGATATTGAGAGATACACAAACTTCAGTAAATATTATCAGACTTACAGAAGTATCTTTCTAAGCATCCTGACATTCCTTCATTTTTATACTTATTCAGCGTATATTTCCTCCCTTTCATCACAGAATATTTACAGGTGCTATATATTGTTGTAAACATATACAAAGATGAGTTTATATATAATAGATGTTGTGTTCCATGGCAAAAATGTAGATCTGATTGCTACTCCAGCAATAATAGTTTAGAGTAGCTCAAAATAGGTTGTCCTATATCTAGGCTTACTTCTGATTGGCTCATGCCAAATTCAGTAAGATAAGGTTTTAGGCAAAAAATCCAAACGTTTCGCCAAAAAACTAATTTAAGGGATTAATGTATAATCTAGACATATGACTGATTCTTAAATGATGATTTATTGGTAGCTAATTGTTTTCTGATAGCAACAGTTGTCACTTTCATTTCATTAATTTTTCCAGAAGATTTGTTGAATAGTAGTGTAGGTGTTTTTGTGTGTATATTTCTGAATGTGTAATATACAGAATTTATTTAAACATCAAATTAAATGTTCATCTGATTATATTATAATATTAAGGGCCATCAATTTTATGTGAGATAAAATTACCAACATTCTATATATTTCACATTTTTGAAAGTGGAAATTAACTGAATTAATTTTATTTACAAAAACAATTGCTCCTTTCCACCATTGCAGAGTACATGGAAATCTGTTACATAGCTCTGCTTTTTTTTATTCCTCATGTTTCTACATAATTATTCAGATGTATTGTACTTGGACAAACAATTCTTTGCATAACTGAAGATAACAACTGACGATACTGAATGTGATAGTCTGGATTCTGATATATGGTAGACAACCTAATGAGTATTTTTCCTGTCTATGTAGTCAGAACAAACAGCATACTATAATTTTCTAGGACTGTCTTTTACAGGCTGACTGAGTATAATTCTAAGGCTTTTAGCAGCTTTATAAGAATGTAGTCTAACAAAACTGCAGAAAGCATAAAAGAACTAGTATTCTTGATGCCTTACTAGTTGCTCCATCAAGGTCGTTCAGTTTATCATCTTTGTTGATAAGAGTATTCTGATACAAACACTTTTTATCTGTTAGATGCATGTTGCATTCTGCTCTTGTCTTTCCTATTACACATCCATTAGTAGAAACTAGGAAACGAACAAATCTTTCTACTTCGGTTTCACTTTTTTCATTGTATTCTACTTTCTTACTAGTTTCCCATTTAAAAAAAAAGAACCAAATAATTATATATAGGAATGCATTTCTTCTAATATTGGATTTTTTTATATTCAGTTTTGTGTTAATATGTATACTTTTGCCAGCTAGTTTCTCAAAGGTAATAACATTTTTATTATTTGCTGTTAATAGAGTTTAGAAACTGGTATCAGGCTTCAGTTTGCAAAATGATCAAGAATTCAGATTTGACATCCCATCATTTTCCATTTCCTTTTAATTAAAATCAAGGCTTTATGCTCCACTCTTTTCCATGCTGTGTTTTCCTATCTTAATACTGTGTTTTGAACATGTATATTTCACACAGCTAACAATATCACTCTTATGGACATATTGTAGGTATCTTTCATTCAGAAAGGCCTAGCAGGCCCTGATATTAAGTACCATCTGTGGTAATTACAATGCTGTGTAGGATTCTACAGTTATGGAATTTATCCTGTCATATAATTGGCAGAATCCAAAGCACTTGGTAGATGGCCATTTTATCATATCAGCAAATCAATCAAATCTTTATTACAATCATAGACCAGCATAAGGAAGGTATAACAGCTAGGAAAGGCAACTATTTCTTGTATACAAGTTCAGAAACAGAAAATGATCCAACATTTGCTATAATGCATTTCAAGTTTTCAAGATTTGATTAATCATCTTTAGTTGGTTATATTTTCAGGCATTAAGTGAATATTTAATGTAGCATTTTGATCTGTAAACATGTGTTTTATTCTGAGAAGATTATGTTTCTAGTCATATAGTACAGGTTTTTTTTCAAATACAATTTATCTTATTCCTTTGTCTTCAGATTTTCACCTGATTTTTTTTTCAGTTAGATCTATTACCGGTATCTTTAAATGAAAGGGGGTTGAGAGATCTTAGTATTGTTTTTTAAAGACAGTTTTTCTTAAGTCATTTACTACATCTCATGCTTCTTCTGATTTCTTACTTTTGAACTGTCAGATTGAGGGTACCTGTGAAGGAAGGGTAATGCTTGCTGTACATCTACATCTTCTGCCTACTAACCTGAATTGCATGTGAAGATGTGCTTTTGCACAAAAAAACTACCCACCAATCTCTAGCTGTCTTAACACTAATTGCACTGCTATTGCTCATCTCAGTTTGCTAACTTTTGTCTTGGCTATGGATTTACTCCAGCTCTTCCTTCACCTTACATCTGTGATTTTCTTCTGTATGAAAACTTAACTTTGTGGAATTCCATTGCTGGAAACTCCCTTGTGGGTGACCTGGCACTTGACTTATTTGCTCTAGAAGCTACTTCATCTGGTGTCCTATCATTTTCCAGGATAGTTTGCATAAGAAGGATGATCGAATTGAGGAGCTAGAAGAAGCACTGAGAGAGAGTGTACAAATAACTGCAGAACGGGAAATGATATTAGCTCAAGAAGAATCAGCCAGGACACAAGCTGAAAAACAGGTTTGCATGCTTATGGTCACAGGTATTGATATTTCAGGTTAATATTGGTAATACAAGTAAAGGAAATATATTAAACCATGCGATGTATAATCAATTTTTCCAAATATATAAATTGTAGGCCTCAAAATAAGCCGCCTCAGTAATGCCATCACATTTCACTACATAAGAAGCAGATAGAATCAACCTTGTTCTAAGATTGTGTTACTAGATTGTTCTTGAGCATTGTTAGACTGCAACTTTTATAAATGCCTAACTGTCTTTGTTTAGAGATGTTATTGTCCAAAATATTTAAAAGCTGCCTAACTACTCCTGAACTGAACCACATAAATAATGTTTAAGACTGTAAGGTAGAGGGAATGAGCCAAATAAATGAAGTGAAAAATATGACAAGTACAGCTAGCATGACAAATGAAGCAGAGAGAGAGGGGAGGAAGAAAGGAAGACACAGAGCGTCAGGCAATTGTTTCAAAAAGATAGAATCCGAACCTTTTTCTCTTTGCTGCAATAAAGACTAAAACCACAGTAGACCCAGGAACACAGTAGAAGTTAAGAACGGTTATGAGGTCAGATCCCTTTCATAAAGTCGTTGTTTGAAATTTTTTTTTTCAAAAACTATAGCTATCAGCTATCAAAATAAATCTCACAAAGAGCATTTTTCCACATATAAATAGAATATTGTATTCAAAGAAGAAATGAGTTTTTTTGCTTTAATCTTGACCCACCCCCCACCCCCCGAAATGAAACTGGAATCCAAAGAGGATGAGGTCAGCAACTTCCCTAGCTAGCAGCTGTGTCTTGGGCCAGCTGCAGTTTTCTGGTCATCTTTGAAAGTAGCCCCATTAGGTATCTCTTTGTGTTGCTGAAGGTTTTTCTTGATACGACTTTCATCTGCTGCTCCAGCAGGAGTCATAGGTCCAAGAAATACCCTTTTTTTAAAAAAAAAGTCTTTATTTACATTTTCCATTAAAAACAAACAAAAAAAATACACCATATAAATAACGTACAACACAAAGAACATTACAAATAACACACAAATGGTAGGTACAGATGGTATCTTCATATCTGAGTATTCAATATTATATTACATTCCAGGGGAGATAGAGCAACTCATCTCTTTTAATATATCAATTAGGTCTAACCGACCTCACTTAGTATAGTTTCCTCCTTAACAATCCTTCCACATTTCCTTTGGGTTATAACATTCTCTTCTCTAGCCAAATATATAGTTTCTCCCAGGATAAACATGTTTGTGTTTGGTCCTTATCTTTTAATTTTTTGATTAATTTATCAGCTTCTGCACAATCCAGGATCTTTTTTATGATTGCTTCCTCTGATGGGATATTCTGGTTTTTCCAAAATTGAGCATATATCAATCTCGCCACTGTAATAATGTGAAGAGCTAAATACCATGAATCCTTCTTGATCTTATCTGGTTTGGAGCCGAGCAAGCATGTCTCTGGTGACCATTCAATTTTTTGTTCTAAAATCTCATTCAACCATTTTTTAATTTTCCCCCAAAATTTTTTTGCTTCCTGGCATGTCCACCATTGATGATAGTAAGTGCCTTTTTCTTGCCCGCATTTCCAACAAACTGCCGATTGTCCAGCAAACATTTTAGCCAGTCAATCAGGGGAGAGATGCCACCTATATATCATCTTATAAATGTTTTCCTTATAAGTCGTGGAGACTACTAATTTCATATTTTCCCACCATATCCCTTGCCATTTGTCTAAGTGAATTGGGTACCCAAAATTTTTCCCCCAAGCAATCATTGTGTCTTTGATTATCTCATCACCTATCTCTAATTCCATTAGTAATTTATAGCTTTTTGAAATCATGCCTTTTTCTTAGGTCCAAGAAATACCCTTGATCACCCACTGGCTCTTTCTGGGGAAATTCAACCCCATCAAGAACTATTGATGGAATTTCCATGGAATTAGAGAGTTTCTGTACTAATGAAAGCCGTTTTATTTCACCTAGTCCCTCACAGTTTCCAAGCACTGGTCAGGACTTCCTGCTCATTGCTTCTTTGGCCTGGAGACATGATATAAAGTTAGGAATCATTGGCATATTGATGTTACTGAAGCATGCTAATGTTAACAAAGCCAAAGCAACAGATGACTTCTGCCAGTAATTTCATGTAGTTGTTAAATAAGATAGAAGAGAATGAATACCCTGAAATAAGGAGTTGGTTTGACCTTTCCTTCCCCAGTAATACTAATCAGATATGTTTTTCGAGAAGGAATAAAACCTCTGCAAAACAGTATTTTCAGTCCCCAGCCTGTACAGGCAATTCAGAACAATACTATGGGCATTTGTATTGAATGTACAACATGAAATAGGCAGGATTGGTGCTGTACCATGTACTTTATCTTTCTGTGGAATTTCTGGCAGGTTGTTAAGAACGTTTTAGTTAACAGCCTGCATTTGTAAAAAACTACATTTGGAAGTAAATTGAGTTTGGTTCATAGTTTGTGCTGCATTCTCTGGGATCCATAGCTGGGGCAGAACAATATATATATGTATGTATGCATGTGTGTGTGTGTGTGTGTGTGTGTGTGTGTGTGTATGAATATGTATATGTATATGTATATATAAACACGTCATTCTGAAGGCCTCTAATATCTTAGAAATAATTAATGAGCAATTTCCATAAGTGATTAGAAAGTGAAGTTTGTGAATTTAGTGTCCTTCAAAAACTAATCCCACCCTTTCTCGGTGCTCAATCCTACCAAAACCTTTGTCCCACAAAGTCCTCAGCTGTCCAGAGCACATGTGAGTGATCTCCCATCATCTTTTTATCTAGAGAAGTTCCAAGAAACTGATCTTCTCCTACAGGGCGCCCACGGCAGTCATGCCTGGGTACTGACAAGGCTGTAGACCAATAGGACCGAGTCCACTGGAACTTTCAGCACCGCCCCTTCCTGCTGTATCCCAGTTTTTCGACTCGGTCTGTACTTGGACAGTCGTGTCTGTAGTTTTCTCCTTAGCTTTAGTGATTCTCTTTAAAAAAAAAAAAAAAATTTAGTACAGGATAGAAGAGGACAGACCTGCCTTTGATCGCGAGGCTTTTTGAGCTGCGAGGACTGCCGGCTGGCAGCTTCCTCTTCTTTCACATGCGCACGAGCTCGTTTCATCTTGCTCCGCCGCGTTGCAGCCCTCCTCGTCGAGTAAGCGGGCCGTTACAGCCCCCTCGCCTCGTAAGTCGGCCGTTGCAGCCCTCCTCTCTTTGCCAGGCGACAGATTGCAGCACCCGGCGCTCCGCTTCGCATCGGATCGGCGGTCCCTTCCGGCGCTGTTTCTGGGACTTTGGAAGAGCCGGCAAGCCTCTGAGGGACACGGTGAGCTCCTCTTCGTCTTGGCGCTCGGCCAATTCGCGCCATTTCTTCGGGCCCTTTGCGCCTGTTCTGCCGCTAAGCGCCTGGGCTTTTCCATTGCCGCTGGAAGATCGGCGGCAAATTACGGAGCCACTTATCCGCCTCTCAGCTGACAGGCGCTTGGGGATTCCGCGCCTGGCTCAGAACGCTCGCGCCGAAGCCGTAAGGCTAGTGAGCAGCAGCAGCAGCAGCAGCCCTATTCCGGAGGCATTGGGCCCCATTGCAGGTTTGTTTTTTCGTTGCTCAAGATGGCGGAACCTACAGTCGGCTCCAAGGCCAGAGCGAAGCGCCATCATCTGGAGGAACCCGGGGAAGGCTCCTCTAAAGGCCACAAGTCCAGGGCCACAACGTCCTCCTCGGATCGCCCCTCCCGCTCCAAGGCCTCTGGTCTTTCACGGGCTGAGGACAGGCGTCACAAGGCCATGGAGAAGGCCTTTGAACGAGCCAGTTCTCAAGCGGCACAGCGGAAAACCGTCCCTCCTCCTCCTCCTCCTCCCCCTCCTCCTCCTTCTTCTGCTCCAGCATGTTCTCCTCGGGCCTTGTCCCCGGACAGATCCATCCAAGGGGACTGTTCTTATACTGTAGAGGTGGAATCAGTTTTCCCGTCTCATCCAGAGGAAGCCTGGGTTCAGGACCAGAGTTCCTCCTCCATTCAGGCGGCTCCGGAAAATCCACCTCCTTCAGCCCCCAACTCCATCCGCCCTCTTCAGACATCTCAGTTAACCCCGGACATGCAAGGATCCCTGGCTGGGCTCATCTCTGAGGCCATCCGCCAGGGCATTGCTCAAGGCATCCAACAGATTCAGCCCATCGTTGCTTCCTCGGATAACAGGCAAGGTACCACACACCACCGTCATCGCTCCCCTCGCGAGGAGCCTCCGGCTGATGCTCTTGATTGCGATTCCGAGAGCCAGGACTCGTTGTCAGAGGAGGGGGAGTTGCCTGAACAGGACCTTTCTGAAGACAAAGGCCTTGAGCCAGATCAACCGGCATTTGTGGGTCTCTTCAAGCCACACATGTTTCGCTCCTTGCTTTATAAGGCCAAGATGACTACTTGCCTGGGGCTTGAGAGCGCTTCTTCCACTAATCTCTCCGATCAGCCTGATCCATCTTCTGCCTTGTTCCAGGAGCCCAAGGTGCACCCAGATATTATTCCAGCTCCAAAGTTATTTTCTGAGGTCCTGAAGCGCCAATGGTCTTCTCCCAGCACTGGTCCTATCCCCAACAATTTGGATAGGAAGTTCTACACTTTGGCTCCTGAATTTTCCAATCTGCTGCAGGTTCCAACTGTGGATTCTCCCATCATAGCATTATCCACTTCTGCTCCTCCTACGGGGCCTCCGGAGGATTATCTGCGGCCTGAAGAAAAGAAAGCCGAGAGGACCCTTATCAAGGGCCACCAAGCCTCCGCTTGGTCTATCCAGGCCTCCTCAGCGGCATCTTTCTTCAATCACGCGTCCATTTTGTGGTTGCGCCAGCTTCAGGACCGTATTCCTGCCTCAGACCACCGTTCCCACCAGGACATTAATAAAATTCTTGCGGCAACGGAGTTCTCTGCGGATGCCACCCTCACCGCTTCTCGATTTTCAGCCAAAGCCATTGGTACCTCTATTACATCACGCCGACTCCTTTGGCTCCGGAATTGGCAGGCGGATGCAAGAAATAAGTGGCGGCTGGCCTCGTCTCCTTATTCGGCTGACAGGTTGTTCGGTGTCCCGCTGGATCCCCTGTTAGTTGAAACGAAGGACCACAGGAAGATCCTTCCCTCCATAACAAGGCGCTCTGACTTTCGCTCCCAGGGCTCCTTTCGTCCTTCCTCCTTTCGAGGCTCCGACTCCAACTTCTCTCACCACCGCTCTTCCCGTTCCCTCCCGTCCAGAACTTCCCAGCACTTCGGACACCAGGTCAGACAGGGACAGGGATCTCGCTTTCCTCCTAAATCCTCCTTTCGTGGGGGGAGGGGTCGCCCCTTTAGACGGCCCCGCTAAAGAGCTTCCACATTCTATGATTGGAGGCCGTTTGTCCAAATTTTGTGACCAATGGGATTCATCTGTATCCGATGTTTGGGTAAGGGATACAGTAAGATTTGGCCTTAAACTGGAATTTCAATCCTGCCCTCCTAACCATTACCTCCCCTGCCCAGTCTCTCTGGACCCTATAAAGAGGGCTAGAGTCAACCAGGCTATTCAACATCTCCTAACCATTAGGGCCATTCAGCCTGTCCCATCTCTGGAACGTGGCAGGGGGTTCTATTCCCGGTTATTCCTGGTTCCCAAGTCCTCGGGTGGTTGGAGGGCTATCCTTGATTTGAAGTCTCTCAATCGGCATATCACATATCGCCGTTTTAAAATGCAGTCACTCCAGACCATTCTGCTCTGCATTAGGCAGGGGGACCTTATGTCCTCCATTGACCTAACGGAAGCCTATCTCCACATCCCCATTTACCCTCCCCACCGTAAATTTCTTAGGTTTTCCTACAATGGCCAACATTTCCAGTATGCTGCCTTGCCCTTTGGTCTTTCTTCTGCCCCTAGGGTATTCACCAAGGTCATGGCAGCCCTTATGGCCCACATTAGTTCCATTCCCATTCGGACCCTCTTTTATTTAGATGATATTCTCATCCTGTCTCGTTCCTTAGACCAGGCCTTGGTGGATCTGGACATGGTGGTGGCCGTATTACGGCGACATGGCTTCTCCATTAATCGGGAAAAGAGCCATCTGACGCCTACCACATGTCTCCAGCATCTGGGGGCTGTCATTAATTCTTCTTCCCTTCAAGTTTCCCTATCACAGGAGCGTCAGTCGAGTCTCTCTGACCTGGCCTCCAGGATTCGCAAGCGGGGCTCCGCCTCCCTATTAGATCTCTCTAGCCTTTTAGGCAAAATGGTCTCCTCTTACGGGATCGTGCCCTGGTCTCGTCTCCACAGCAGGGAGCTGCAGTGGCTGCTGCTCCCTTACCAACGGCGCCGGACCAGCACTTCGGCATCCAAGATTGTCCTGCCTCCAGCGGTTCGAGACTCTCTGACTTGGTGGACATCGTCAGCCATTTCCCAGGGCTCTTCGTTCGGGGATCAGTGTTGGATAACTCTCACCACGGATGCCAGCCTTTCGGGCTGGGGGGCACACCTGGACTCGCATTTGGCTCAGGGTCTCTGGTCCGAGAGGGAACGGACCCGGAACATCAACTTCCTGGAATTGAGGGCCATTTACCTGGCTCTCCTCAGTTTCGAACCTCATGTTCTTGGCCGGGACGTCCTCGTTCTCACGGACAATGTCTCGGCCAAGGCCCATGTCAACCGCCAGGGCGGGACTCGCTCCAGGTCCCTGATGCGAGAGGCTCTTCAGTTGGGTCTCTGGGCGGAGGGCCATCTGTTATCCCTCCGGGCCGAGCACATATCGGGATCAGCGAACTCCACAGCGGACTCCCTCAGCCGCTCCCTCATCGATCCAGCCGAGTGGAGTCTTCATCCTCTCCTGTTCGAGGAACTATGTTCTCGGTACGGCCGTCCCTCTGTGGACCTGTTCGCAACATCCGGCAACCGTCAGCTACCCCGTTTCTTCGCTCGATTTCCCTCTCCGGGAGCGGAGGCGGTGGATGCCCTTCGGAGTCCCTGGCCTCAGGAGCCTCTTCTCTACGCCTTTCCTCCCCTCCCCATTGTCTCCAGGGTCCTTCGGAAAATGGTGGCGGAACGAACGGAACTCCTCCTCCTGGCTCCACACTGGCCTCGCCATCCGTGGTTTGCCGAACTCTTGGACCGGTCAGTTGCTCCCCACTGGAGGATCCCGGACGACAGGATTTCTCTTCATCAAGGTCCTCTCCACCACCCGGACCCTCAGGTCTTCCAACTGACCGCATGGCGGCTGAGCGGCTCCTCCTAACCAGGGCTCATGTTCCCCCGGATGCGATCCTCATCATCCAGGCAGCTCGCCGTCCTTCTACGCTCCGAATTTATGACTCCACCTGGCAGGTGTTTTCCTCCTGGTGTCGTGGGAAGGGCATTTCGCCTGCCGATGCTTCAGTACCTCATCTTCTGGGCTTTCTCCAACAAGGGTATTCTGCTGGTCTTGCGCCTAATACACTCAGGCGGCAGGTTGCCGCTTTGTCTTCAATTCTTTCCTGCTCGTCAACCACGCCCATTACCAGTGATCCACTCATTAGATCCTTTTTGAGGGGTGCGACCAATCTCCGTCCCCCTACAGTTCACCGTTTTCCGTCGTGGGACCTGAACAAGGTCTTATCTGCCCTGACCGGTCCTCCGTTCGAACCTTTACGGGACGTTGGTCTCAAGTTTCTATCGTTTAAAGTAGCTTTCCTCGTTGCTGTGACTTCTGCGAGGCGGATTTCGGAGCTTGCTGCCCTGTCCGTGCGCTCTGACCTCTGCATCTTTCACACAGACAGGGTGGTTCTTCGCCTGGACCCGGCATTCGTCCCGAAGATTAACACCATCTTCCACAGGTCCCAGGAGCTCACGCTTCCGAACTTCTGCCCTTCTCCCCGTCATCGCCAGGAGTTCCTTTGGCACAAGCTGGACGTTCGCCGGGCCCTCAAGATATATGTTGCCTGAACGGCAGCATTCCGACGGTCAGAAGCTCTGTTTCTATCCTTCCAGCCTTCGACTATGGGTTCCCGTGTCTCTTCAGTGACTATAGGGCGGTGGCTCAGAGCTACCATTGCGCTGGCCTATGAGGCGCAGTCCCTGCAGGTGCCAGCTAACATCACGGCACATTCAACCAGGAGTGCAGCCACCTCTGCTGCCTGGTCCACTCAAGCGCCTCTGGAGGAGATCTGCCGGGCCGCCACGTGGTCGTCTGTGTCTCCTTTCATCCGGCACTACCGTCTGGATGTCTACGCGTCGGCGGACGCGGCCTTTGGCAGGAGAGTTCTGCAGCAGGTCCAGCCTCTCCCTCCCTAGGAGACACCATGCTTTGGTATGTCCCAGGCATGACTGCCGTGGGCGCCCTGTAGGAGAATGGGCATTGGTCTTACCTGATACGCCTCTTCTCTGGCGGGCGCCCACGGCAGTCAGCCCCACCCATTCCGGCCGTCCCTGGGTTCGGTGGGTGGGAAGTCTTTTACTCTCTGCTTTATTTTACAGACACTCTAGTCCGCTGGACAGCCTCGCCTCAGAACTGGAATACAGCAGGAAGGGGCGGTGCTGAAAGTTCCAGTGGACTCGGTCCTATTGGTCTACAGCCTTGTCAGTACCCAGGCATGACTGCCGTGGGCGCCCGCCAGAGAAGAGGCGTATCAGGTAAGACCAACGCCCATTCTCACTGGTTCCTTGATCTCTGCTGCAGTCATTGGTCCTGCTTTCGTGGAGCCGTCTTTAGTTTGCCATACCTTTCCCAAAAGCCCCTGAAAAAAATCTTCTTTAAACATGATTATTTGTCATCAGTACCTTATTTGTTTTTTCTTTTTTTAAAACATGAGAATTTTTCCCATAGAGGACTAGAAAAGAGACACAAAATAATATTTCTGAATGTTGATGTGCACTCAGTTTTAGGAGTCTTTCCTATAAATATAGCAGCGGTGAAATCCGGCCGGATCTATCCGGCTCGCATGAACCGGTAGCGCCAGCAGTGGGAGGCTCCGCCCACCCGCCAGGATGTTACTACGTCCCATTTTTTACCCTCTGCACTTGCGCAGAAGAGGCAGGCATGCACGCTTCCTTTCCCGAACCAGTAGCGAAGGTAAG
Organism: Arizona elegans; assembly: GCA_022577455.1. Taxonomy (NCBI): domain Eukaryota; kingdom Metazoa; phylum Chordata; class Lepidosauria; order Squamata; family Colubridae; genus Arizona; species Arizona elegans. The sequence continues at coordinate 74,907,900 of JAKOOJ010000007.1, forward strand.
TGGATTTCACTGCTGAAATATAGCCCTAAGACGTGAGAGCTCATCTTCTTTGCATTTCTGGAAAAATGGAGACCCTGTCTGCAAAAGACTTTAGCAAATCTATAACTCTTCAGCTTTCTCTTCTCCATGCTATGCTTCTTTAAAAAGCTCTTGACGGCACATTCAAATTGATATGGCTGACAATACATCAGGAATAACATAAACAACTGCAACCTTTTTCATGAGTTTTGCATCAAAGTCCAGTTTTTATATTTAAGATTCTTCTAACAATTTTACTTTGAATAAGCCATAATGTAAAATTAGCTGTTTAAAAAATTGTCTTCAAACCTATCTTCGCTATTTCATTCTTCAGTGTTTAAATCCTGTTGCCCTTTTCATCACAGTTCTAGCTAAATTTTGTTCATAGATATTTTTTAAAATTATCTTCTGATATAACTCTGTCCCAAAGTTTATCTAACCAAAGTACTCCCATAGATTAATCTATTACATATGGTTTCCTCTGTCCACAGTGTACTATAGCGCTGAATAAACTCAAACGGTGTTATCAAATTATCATTGATATGTAAATTAATCATCTGATGCAAAAGAGGAGTCTACTGGCTCAGACATGGGTGAATTCTCTGGAGGAGAACACAGTAAAGAACAGGAAGTGAACAGAGACGTCTAGAGCATTCTTCATATTTTTTTGAGATGTGTTCCAACAAATTAGGCAGGCAGTGGGACTGAAATTACTGTATTTTTCAGAGTATAAGACACACTTTTTTCCCTTCTAAAAGAGGCTGAAAATTTGGGTGCGTCTTATACCCCAAATGTAACCCTGCGCGTTGCCCAAAATGGCTCCCCGGAACAGCTGCTGCCTTCTTACTCCTTCTGCACTTTGCCTGCTTTAGTCACTGGAGTTCCCTCTGAGGATCAGCTGTGCTTTTGAAGCTGTTTTTCAGCCCCAACACGAGCGAAGCGATCTTCCGTGTTTTGCCTGCTTTTCTAATTGCTGCTTCCTCCGACAATCAGCTGTGTTTTGGAAGCACAGCCCCAACCAGCTCCAACCTCAAAACCAGCAAGCAAACTAATGTGCTGGGACTAGCCAGATGAATACCTGGTAGGCAGAATTCCCACCCCTCTATTTTCCTCCCAAAAAACTAAGGTGCGTCTTATACTCTGAAAAATACAGTAGTTTGGGATGTGTTCTGCTGCTTTTGGGGGGTGTTCCTGGTGTTTTAGGCTGTTGTGTTTTGTTTTTTTTAACTGACATTTTTAAGTTGATTTAGTTCTCTAAATCGAGTTTTACTTTGAAGGACTAGTGCAAATTAAGAATAGAAAATTTTTTGAAGCTTTACAACAGCCTTTCAGCTTACCAACAAACCCATAAATCCAGTTATTGCCTTCATATCAAGCTTCTGACTTTGCATAGAGGAATTATTTTTATTTAAGTAAACGTTTCAATGTTACGAGTTAAATCAAGCATCTGCTTTAGTTAAACAGACAGATTCATTTAAATAGAGGCCCAGATGCAGAGAGGGATAGAAACCTTCTTATTGGTTATAGTATTTGGTGCCAGTTTATTGTCTTTTGCAGTTTTTTTTAATCTCTTCTTTTTTCTATTGCTTAACAAGCTGCAACTGCTATTTCTTCTCTTCAGGTCTGGGAAGGTCGATAGATTTGAAGAATGATTTCGTTTCTTTTTTTTTCAGTGAGGAGAAGATTTTAGGGTATTTTTCTAAAAGATTTTAGATTTCATGCCATAGTTTTGGTGCATACATTCTGCACACAGAGAATCAAATTCTCTCAGTGAGCACTTTGAGGTAGTTCAGAAAAGAAACCAAAACCATGAGTACTATTAATACTACCTTGATTGTACGATTACAGTAATATAATCTTGGAAGTCTGAAAGCACTTACGTCCCCATCGCCTATCTTTCCTTTCCAGAGAACTAGGGAAGGTCCCTTCTGAGATGCTTTCTTCACCACCATTCCTTCTGCAAGCTGAGCTATCTCTTGTCAGACTTGGCTGCGGCTCTTCTTCCTGTCTCCCAAGCCCATTATAGCATGTCTCTTCTTAAATAAAACTGTAAGAAGTTAGGAAATGTATCTGTTGAGGCTGCAATACATATCGCATTTAATCTGTAGACCCCAAAGATTAGTTTCAGTAGCCAAGTCAAACAATCTGTTTCCAAACAATGAAACATACATTGAAAATGAGCATCATCTTCCACTCTCAAAAATATTTTCGTAATAAAAAGCTTTCTTAAACTTTTCCAGATATTTGTACTTCAGATTAGCATATTTTTTTCATAGGAGTCCTTAGTCCCGTGATGGCGACCTAGGAGAGGCATGCCCGAAGTGGCACACAGAGCCATGTCTCCTGGCACGCACGGCATCGCCCGTTCCTCTTCCGGGTTTCTGGTGCGCATGCGTGCATGATGATCATTTGGCCCTTTTCAGCACTCGGTGCCACATCCACTCACGCACGCTCGCTCCATTTTCAGCACTTGGTGCCTAAAAGGTTCGCCATCACTGCCTTAGTCTATCTTTAAAAAACATTGGATATTTATGGATTTGCATTGTTAGTTCTGTCCATGTGACTTCTACTGCATATCTGGAAGCAGGAAATGATTGACCTTAAAATCCATAACTGATATTACAACTTATACATGTAACAGTATATTTTATGAAGATCCGAAGGAATATAATTTGATAATAACAGTATTTCAGAATATTCTCAATTTCTGTGTTTTTAGTAGTCCATTTTTATTTAAAAGAGTTTCAACTCTTGGATCTTAAATCAAGAAGCATGGATTTTTTAATATATCCAGATAACATTATTCTAAAGGACTTGTATTAGATGTTACATAATCTTAAGCATATGGGAGAGAGTGTTTGGGAGTTTCTTTGTCAGTTATGCTAAAAGTATCTCATTTCTACATTGTTTCCGTGAAGTGTTGGTAACTTGGTATCCTATAGATTAATGTATTTTGCAGGGTTTGTTGAATGCCCCAGTATCTGTGGTTTCCCTTTTTAAACCAATGCATAAACATCTTCTACTTCTGCTGTTAACAAATGCTTTATCGTCTGAGAGATAATATTTCAACATGCTCTACTTCTTGTTGTTGAATGATTGCCATAATCTGAAACTGAGGTTTGTCTACTACCGGTATATGTTAAAGTTTGGGGGATGGCCAGAAGAGAAAACAAATACTTAGCATTGGGTTTTGAGGTTTGTAAATCTTAGTCACTCAGAACTTTTAGCAATTTTATGGGAAAATATTTTCACCAATCATTTTAAAGAAGAGAGATTTGACTTGGATGGATTATATTTTCAGTTCTATTATAGTTATAATTATAGTTCCATTCTCAACGGCTCAAGGTTGACTCAGCCTTTCATCCTTCAGAGTTGGGTAAAATGAGGACCCAGATTGTTGGGGGCAATATGCTAACTCTATAAACTGCTTAGAGAGGGCTGTAAATTATGAACTGGTGTATAAGACTATTGCTGTATTGGGGGGGGGGGGTGTTGGGATTGTACTGAATATTGTCATAGAGCTAGAAAGGGTTGAGTGAATTATTCAGCTGAATCCTCTATCCTGACTTGGGATATTTTGCAATAGAACTAAGTAAATGTTGGGTACTATTAAACTAAATATATCATTAAACAGACAAACCAATTTGGCATGGGGCTTAAGGCATCAGATTAGAAACTGATCACAAAGTCAGCAGGGTGCTCTGACCTAGGCTTCCTGAGACAGTAAAAAGCACATAATTAGTCCCAAAAACCCTCTTTTTATTTCAACAGCTGTGAATTCTGTTCATTCACAGATGAGTCACAAATAGTTGTAAAGAGTCCGACAGAAATCTGCCACAGTCCTTCAGGATAAGGCTGATAAGCACCCACCTTTATCTCCCTTGACACACTGCCAAGACCTAATTGGCAATTAGTTTTGCAAGACCACACGGAACACAGAGTCAAAACGGAGCTGCAGAATTTAAACCGCCCAGACCAAACAACATTGCTTCCTGCAAAGGCTCACGTGCCTTTGCTCCTCCTTTATGCCTTATGGGAGGGTCCAATCATCTCCAAGCCCTACTCCCCAGTCATCCCTTTTGTTTTAACTGTTCTTGCCTTCTGGCAGCTTTGCGCATACGCATACTGGGAACAGGCTCCCCCTGTTCCTCTGCCTTGCTGATGTCCAACTCTGGAGGCTCCAGAGTCTGCACATAACTCCCAGATGGCCCTGGCCCCATCTCTGCCTCTGACGCAGAACCCTCATCCGAGCCTTCCCCAGACTCCAGGACTGACCCATGTTCCTCCCCAGCCTCCTCACTGTCTGACTCTGCTGCCAGCTCACAGGCCGCCAGTGGACCACAACACGGAGTGACCTTGCACCAGTCACTTTCTCTCAAACCTAGGAAGGAAATAATGGCAAAATCTGAATTCTGAAAAATCTTGCCAAGAAAACAGCAGGGACTTTGCCAAGGCAATCTCCAGAATAGGATATGATTAAATAAAATAAAAAAAATATTCAACTAAATTTGTTGCTATGTGAGCAAATCTCTTGAAGGTGGAGCTCATACTTTCTTTTCTTTTCCCTAATACTGCCCCTCAAATCTATTTAAAAAGAAATCCCTCTACAGCAGATTTGGAGGACTTCAGGAAGCCATAGGGGGCAGAATTTAAGTCAACCATGTTATGGTTATATGTTTAATGGTTTGAGCATTTTACTGGTGTTGTAAGCCACCCATAGTTGTCTTTTAAAATGGGGGGCATACGAATCTTTTAAACAATGAATGAATGAATGAATTAGTAGCATGCATTTTTGGTCTGTTTTTGGCCTCCCAGGGCCTCCGCGCATCCCGTTTTTGGTCTCAGCTTCCAGAAGGTGGGTGGGGGCCAGTAGGTAGGTGGGGTGATGTGGGACGGTCAGCTTTGCGGTCCCATGCGGGTTGGATTAATGGCTTCGATGGGCCCGTAGTTTGAGGACCTCTGGCATAGACAAACAAGACTGTTTGAGAGCCATTGCTTGAGTGTGCTACAATAATGGTTCTCATTTCATCTCATCTTTAACTTTCCCAGTAGGAGATGTTATTTCACCAGAACTGTTGTTTCACGTTGCTGTCTGCAATGTGACATTAACAAGGAAGACTTCAGGGGTATCTGTGGTTCTAGCCTATTGAAATCATCCAGGCTCTAGGAAGAGCCTTGACAAATAAATTTGCCTCTGCATAAAACGTCTTCCATATCTACCTTTCTTTTATTGGTTTTAGGTTTAGTTAGATAAGAAGGGGTTGTCTTTTTGTCCTGTTTCTGATTTCTTCAGACTAACTTGTGCTGGTATCTTTCTCCTTTAGTAATCTACACTTTCTTGCAATATATTTTGAACTGTATCAGATCTGATGGTCCAGTGAGGTCCGAGATGGTTCAAGAGCTGATAGATAAATAAGATGGCTCCATCCACTGCCTTTAATCAAACCATAGAGAAAAGCAAAACGGAATAGAGTTCCAGCACAAATACAAAACTTTTCAATTAGTTAAAGAACAACCTTCACTCCATATAAGCAAAATCTTTGCTCTGAGCGAGAAAGATCTATTCGAATATTCTGAATATGATAGGAGAATTACTTTAATGTATTTGAGAATGTGTTAGCACAGTTTTGTTGAGATGCTGAAATTAGGAATATTGGCTTTGTAATTAAAATTTTGTAATGTAACTTTTCTCTACATTTTAATGAAGATAGGGCATAAAAGATTTATTATCAGTGATTATAAATTAAAACCCAATATTGAATAGACATATGTGTAATAAAGAAGTGCTGCCTGTAATTTATAATAGTATCAATATATGTTATTTTAGACTAACCATGTTATTTCAACAGGGATAAATTGACCATTTGCAATATTTTTGTTCCATCACGCTATAACTCTGATGAATGGCAAATATTGTTTCATAATCACATACTTTCTCTCTTCTTCCTCTTTATCATTCTTAAATTCCTTAGGTAGAAGAGTTGATGATGGCTATGGAGAAAGTAAAACAAGAACTGGAATCTATGAAAGCAAAGCTGTCCTCTACTCAGCAGTCTCTGGCTGAGAAGGAAACCCATTTAACCAACTTGCGGGCTGAACGGAGGAAGCATTTGGAGGAGGTGCTAGAGATGAAGTATGTCTTTGTTTCTCTTAATATTTCATTCTGACTTCTCCTTTAAGAATGATTGGTTAACTCCTGTTCAAGTTATTGATAAAGAAAATTACTTAAATAACTGTTGTCTTCGATTGTAATGACAACTTTTTAAAAGTGGAGTTATGTATAAAAAATAGAGGTTATCCTGGTAGAAGTATATTTTTCCCACCTGGCACCACATGCATTCTTATTCATAGATAGCATTATTTGAATTAGCCCTTATCTGAAATTCAAAATTAGAATAGGGTATTTTTGTGTGTATGTGTGTGTGTGTTGACAATATGATAATAATAACAAGAATAAAGAATGGAAAGAATAAAAAGGAAAGGAAAAAGTAGGAATACAATGAAAGAGAAAATAAATGTATAAAGAAGTGACTTCCAATTTCCATCATAAGAATAAATAAATTTAGCAACTCTTCACTGCCTCTAAGATTACAAAGGTTTATTTCTTCATCCCATATCCCAACTGTCATCTATAAACAAATCCATAAATCATCTTCTGGGTCAGCAGAAGGTCCATTAAGGATTTCCAGAAGTAAGATATCTTGCTTTAACTTTAACCAAATAAACCAACTTTATATTCTTTCCTTTTACTTCTAATAATCTTAATTTTTAGATCATTCAAATATCATTGTCCAGATTCCTATTTACCAATGGCATCTCTCTTGCCTGGATTTAATTTCTGCATGTTCACTCTCATACAGACTATTTTTAAACTGAATGCTTTAGTCAAGAATGCTGTTCACATCCTTGGAATTAGCTGGTAAGGAACAATAGAGTTGGGAGACTTGTATACCCTTCTACAATGCCCTCCAGCATTCTCTGAGTGATTTACAACATCAGCATATTGCCCCTAACAGTCTGGGTCCTCATTTTACCAATCTCGGAAGGATGGAAGGCTGAGCCAACCTTAAGGTAGTCAGGATACTGATAACACCCATTCCAAACCTTAAGTCAAACTCCATTAGTTTTACATAGATATTAAATAATATGGGGAGAAGATAGAATGGGAAACAAATGGGATTTCTTTAAAAATCTTAGTGACAATTGCATTTTTTTCCCATCCCAATGTATCTTTTTTAACTTCATACCATACCTTAACACAGTTATTTTGAAACAATATACAATTCGAATTAGTCAAATAACACCCAAATATTTAACTTTTTTTTACTTTAAAACTATGTTTTTTTGTAAAATCAAATCCAAATCATCAACAAATACTCTGAATTTCAAAGTCTAATTTTTAATTTTTAGATCCACTATCTTCTCATCTTGTTTAATATCTATTCAAAATTGAAGAACCAAAATAAACAGAAAAGGGGACCAAGGACAACCTTGTCTTGTCCCCTTCTGGATATCACAATGTTTAGTCAATTCATTGAACCATTAAACACCATTTGAGATATATATACTACTTGATTCCTTGGATAAAATTATTATCAAAGTCCATATCTTCCAATGCTTCAAAGAGAAATTGCCAGTTCAAATTGTCTATAGTTTTCTCAGCATCTGAGATTAGTGCAGCTTGTTTTAATATTCCACATACTTTATACTCCCCATTTAATACGTCATTTGTTCCATGTGGTTGACGAAAAACAAATTCTGAAAAATGTGACTAGCAAGTTACGTTATAGAGATTTTTTTTTAACATGAGTGTATCTCATTATACTTTGAATTCCAAGATCCCTGCGAATCATCCTTTAGAAAAAAAATGTGCTATACTATCTAAATGAGCCATGACAGTCTTGGAAGGAAAACCAACTGCTGAAAACAGGACCAGGTGGTGATTTAAGGGCCTTGTTCCAGTCAACAATTGCTCAAGATGTTAATGATGTTGGAAAAAGAGATTCTTTCTGCTGTTCACTTCTTAAGATTTGGCTACTACTGTACTCTTGTTTCCATTCTGTTTTCAGAGTAAACTCTTCTTACCACTGCCACTCTTCCTGAGTTTGTTTACAGAGGGAGTGTTATGAACAGTAAGATGGTGCTGTAAAAATTTGGTTCTCATTCTAAGGCAACCCCAGAAAAAGCTAGCACATCAATTCCAGTTGCAGGTTGTAGAGAATAAAACCTGTCTTATATTGTTTTAATTGAGTTAAAAGCTAAATATTTATAGTGGGATGGAGGACCCCTCTCAGGAAGCTTTTTAATCAGAACAGATGTCTGAATTCCAGTCAGCTATACACAACTTTGGAGTCATTTTTCCTCTCGTATTATTAGATTATAAAATGCTTATAGAAATGTAGTTGGGGAGAAAAATCTCATGTGCTTTTGGAATGCTATGTTTGGTGCTGTTGTTGGAAGTCTCAAAGGGACATTCTGGATGAGCAGAAGTTTTATTCTTTGTGGTAATTTTTGCAAGGAAAAAAAAAGCTTTGGATAGGTGTTGCTTGTCTGAAAGACAGAAACTAATAAACGACAACAACTAACTAAATAATAAGATAATGCCAAGAACCAGATTTGAAGACTGCAAAACTGTGATTCAGAGCATCTGTGGGTGTGCCCATAGCCCTTGTCAGGATCATCTGAAAGCAGCTGCATCTTCTCCTGGCCTCCCACAACTGCCTTCCCTTTGAATTCAAATTGCTATGCAGCCCTGTATGTCTCTTAAGTATTTTGGTTCGTTTCTAAATACAGTAGTTGTCTTTTCTAGCAGCTTGATCATAATATGAAATTCTTACTCTGCTTCATAGGTGGCAAGGAGAGGGTTGGAGGAGTACTGAAAAAGAGCAATTTAGTTGTTGCCTAATCCTATTTTTCATGCATCCAAGTGGAATAGCCTCTGTAAAACACGAAGCATTGAAGAAGGGATGACGTAATTATATAGCTCCTGCTCAGATATGTAAATTTAGAATTTGGTCCTCCTGAGCAAATTAATGTTCTGCTATTTTTTTTCATTCCCTTCACCTACTTTTTATGTGTATCAGTATAGCTGAAGGATGTTCTGACTAGGCTTCCCAAGAGCATGAAGCAGACTCCTTGTCCTGACAAAAACACCTTTTTATTAAGTTACTGTGAATTCCTCTCATTCACATCCAGCAAAGTCTTTCAAGAGAAAATTTACAGTCACAGACCTTATCTGGCTTGGAGAGCTGCCAGGCCAATATCTTCAAAATTTGGCAAGAAGTCTCTGAGAGTCATGAACCAATTAAGTGAACTAATGGTCTCCTGCAAACTCCCCTCCCCTTTCGCTCCTCTTTATTCCCTATGGGAGGGGCCATTCACCATCCAACTATAGCTTTACTCCCGAGTCGACCCTTGTTCCTTAGCTGTTCCCTTTTCCTGGCAGCTCTGCGCATGTGCACACTGGGAACAGGCTCCAACTGTTCGTCTGCCCCACTGATGTCCGACTCCGAAGGCAGCTGACAACTGTCAGGTGGCCCTGGCCCCATCTCTGCCTCCGACACAGAGCACTCATCAGAGCCTTCCTCAGACTCCAGGACTGGCCCATGTTCCTCCCCAACCTCCTCACTGTCCGAATCTGCCGCCAGACCCACTGGCTGCTGGCTGGCCACAACAAAGGAGGTCTGGACAGGAGTTCAGCCATGACAAGAAGTTTCTCAGATGGAACCATATTTTCCAAGAGGCAAAGCAGATATCTTTTAATTAATGTTTTACTGAGGTTATTAGATCATTAGAAAAAGGAACAGGCCCTGAGCAATAGGCAGCTGAAGCAATAATAAATGAATATTATTAATTTACAGGATACCCCTTTCTGAGGGGTTCGTTATTTTGATGCTAGGTTTAGAAGGGAATCAAAATTGTCCAAGAAAAACTGGATAGTGACCTACATAGGTCACTCAATCACTGGATAGAGTGATGAAATCAATCAAACTTACTCTACTGTTTATATACTGTAAATTGGTAACTTGTTTTTGCAAGTGCCCTGACAATAACATGGTGATGCCCCTTTGACAACACTTCATTTTCAGTAGCACAGTCAAGTGTCCTTCAATATTGAGTTCCACTTCTCAGTTTTTAGTATCAACTGAAGATTTATTTTTTTTAACCTAGATTTTGAATGTTTGTTGGTGTGTCAGCAACAGTTATGGATGAATTACTGTTCCTGCTTTCTTGCATAATATTTAACCATCATATGCTTTCATTGTTTTAATTTATTTCTACTCCAGCTTTGAAATTATTACAATGAAAATTGAGTTGTACACTTCCTAAATAAGTAAAAATGGTTCATTTAAAGAAACTGCCTGGCTAATGCCAGCAAAAAAGTATAAAACACAAACGACGCATGTTCAGAGCCAAGGCATTTGACTTTGAACTCTTCAGTAACTTTCCATAGAATATGGATTAATTTCTTTGGTCTGATCCAAAGATCGTAGATCAGAAGAACATTCCACTGTAGGCCAGCTTTCCATTTAGGTTATGTGTGAACTTTAAGTGCCAGGATCAAAGTTTGCCACGGCTGGTTGCTGTAATCTGGCCCACTAGCTGCTCCAGCATTTCAGTGTAGCTAATGAACTACAACCGGTTGTGCTGTGGTTTGTTGTATCTATCGTCCAAAACATGGAATTCTGCGGAGTTTTTTTATGTGTGTTTGGAACAAGCCTAGGAGCTGTGCCTGGTTGCAGGAGGGAATAGCGTTTGTGGTTGTAGCCACATAGACCACCAAACTGCATTCCTACATTGAGAAGCAATAATATTCCAGCTTCTGGAGCGTAAAAACAATATTGCTGCCAATTTCAGGTGATACTAATAAAGGAGAATATTTGTAATTGCAGGGTTGAAATGAGGGGTCCTTGGTGCCCTCTGAGCTTGCTTGTTTTCTTGCATATTACCCAAATTAAGTAATACCATTAGTGCTACTAAGGAATGCAGTTTGTTGACAGTTTATATTCCAGTGGCTTGCCTGTCAGTGTTGGTGGGAGTGGTCTTAGAGATTTATTTTTTGGGGGGGCTATTTGCTTCTTGGCTTCTTCGGCAGTTTTTTGATTGGAGTATTGTTTACTTGATTGCTGGTCTAATGTTAACCTTGGAGTTAATCTGTGCTGATCTGGGTTAATGATTGCTGGTGGAGAGGTGCTTCAGTCTTTTTGTTCCTTTTTGGGCTGGGTGATAGTGTTTTCTGCATAATCTATAGATGTTGTTAATGTCCATGTGTCTCTAGTGATGGTTGATTTGTCAGAGTGCCAGGCTTCTAGAAATTCCCTAGCATTTTTTGCATTGGTCTAGGATGGTCACATTTTCCCAATTGAAACTATGGTTAAATCAGTCTATATGTTGTGAAATTAAATTTCAGGTGAAGTAGCAGAGTGGGGATTCAGCACAGCATAACTCATGATTGATGATTTTAAGTTAATTTGAAATATCAATGGATATGTGCTGCCAACCATCTATTAATGAACCTCTGCCTTTGGTCTCAGTAGAAACCAATTTATTTTCATAAATATTAGACGGACATGAATTTTTAGGACATTCACAATATGTTCTTCTAATAGTGCTTCCTGGATTGGAATTCTTTTTTTTTTTTTTTTGTCTTTTGCTTGAGAACCTTTGATTGGTTCTGGCATCTTTAGCTACTTCAAGATTTTTGTAAGAGAAGATATAGATATTTTAAATGCATGAATAAAAATTGCCAGAATTGTTTCCAACTCTTTTACAGAATCTTATAGTAAAACTCTGCAAATGCAGAAGATTATGTTACTTATTCCTGATCTCTTTTTCTTTTAAATAGACACTTTCACAAAAGATATCTAAATGCAGTATTATTTTTGTTTGTTTTATGAAGTCTGAAAATTTATGCACAGACCTTCAGTACCCTTGAGAGAACCTACCGAATGCCAAGCCTTCCTCTGGCTACTACAATGCATGAACAGAATCAGTATTATTTTTTTAAAAAAATCTGTATTTCATTACAGCAAAGAGATGCTTTTGAAAATCACTCATAGCAAAGAGCTAGTCTTTTATCTTCCCTGTTTTGTTTTCCTCTGTGCAACAACTGAATGATTACTATGAAGCTTTCCTTGCATCAACATTTCTTCAATTACTGACAGTTTCCTTCAGAGGCCTTTCAAAAGAGATTTTGCACAATATGCAGCAGCTGAAAGATAGACTAGCTGCGCTTACTGTATGCTTCCTTAACTTTTGGCAAAAGTTCTTATGTTTACTTGTGGTCCAATTTAATCAAACGGAAAAATTGCAAATCACCTTGGACTTTTGGCTGCATTTTTTGAGGAAGTACAGCATGTAGATTTAAGCCCACATCAAACTAGTGCACATTTATATAAGGACACCACAGCAGTTCCATATATTCCACATTCAGATGTCTTCACTCACAACTAAACTGGTCCTAATACTTTAGGACTTCCATAGACTTTGTGTAATTTTACCAAAGCCATACAGTAGTGGCCAAAATTGTGGAAATCTTTTGGGAAAAGTGTATTTTTGAGGTTTGATGGCTAATAACATCACTTTTTTGGGGGGAGTTTCAAGATAATCATATTCCACTATTGGAATGGCCTGGGAATAGCCCACACCTTAACCCAGTTGAAAATCTATGGAGCCAACTAAAGAAACTTGTTAGTCAGAGGTGACCCGGCAATAAAACCCATAATAGAAGCAATCATTCAATCTTGGTTTCACATGATAACAGCTGCAGAACTAAAGGACTTGGTTCATTCCATGAGAAGGCGTTGTAAGGCCGTAATTCATGCTAAAGGTTACCCAACTAAGTATTAACTGACATGGTGATAATTTTTGTATATCTCATTCTTTTCCTATGTGTTTCACTTTTCTTCTTTAACTGTAACTGCTATTCTAATAGCAAATCCTTCATAAAAATTACTGCATTACATCTTGATTAAATTATCTTTCCATTGATATATAATTTTATGGTATTACTCTAAAAAAAAGTGGTGTTATTAGCTAGTTTTAGAAAATACACTTTTCCCAAAAGGTTTCCACAGTTTTGGCCACTACTGTAGGTAAAGAAAAACTACCTGTTTCCCAGGGTATCATTCCCTTTCTCATAAATGTTCATAGCACTTACTAGTATATATGCATTGTTAATCTGCTACATATTTCATTAAGTATAGACCAGGGGTCTCCAACTTTGGAAACTTTAAGACTTTGTGGCTTCGCTGGCTGAGGAATTGTGGGAGTTGAAGTCCACAAGTCTTAAAGTTGCCAATATTGGAGACCCCTACTTGCTCTATTTAACAGAATTTTCAAGTAAAATTAATTTACTGTATTAAGGTTCGTCATTATTGATTTAATATAGAATTACAATAAATACTAGCTTTTAGTAGTTGCCAATAGTTTATTTTACACATATAGTTTTTTTACGGTGTTTTTTTTTAAATGAGCAAAGTTGCAAGAAAAGGGAAAATGGAAAACTATACCATATGCCCATGATGGCGAACCAATGCACACATAGCCATATTGGTGGGCAGGCAAGATCAGCTCTGACGCACATCAGCTGATTTTCGGGCCTTCTGGGCCCACCAGAAGTAGGGAAACAGGCTGCTTCCTGCCTCCAGAGGGCCTCGGGGAGGCTGGGAAAGGCCCGTTTTTCTATCTTCCCAGCCTCCAGAGCCTTTCTAGGAGTCTGGGGAGGTCGAAACAGCCTTCCCCACCCCCTGGAGGCCCTCCAGAGGCCGGAAACAGCCCATTTGCCAACTTCCGGTGGTATCGGAAGGCCCATTTTTTGCTCTCCCCAGCCTCCAGAGCCTTCCGGTGGGACCAGAAATTGGCAAACGACAGGGCACATAGAATTATGGGTGTGGGCACGCGCACACACGACTCACCTACCCCACTCCTGGCACGCGATGGCAAAAGGTTAGCCATTCCTGCCATATGCCATATCAAAATTAGCTTGCAATCTGTTTTGAGTTATATATTAAGTGTAGAAAGAATTTTCTAATTAATATCTATTTTTCCTCAGATTCTTTAAAGATATGGTGCAGTAGTTGATACAGATTTTGTAAAACAGAGGAATATTAAGCCTCTTTAATAGGAATCCACAGAAGTGTTTAATAGGGGGGAAAAACAATTTTTGGATATATTTATTTACAACTGTATATGCCACATGCAATCACTAGGACTAGAATACAAGGCAAAAAAAGAAATGAGAAAAATGCCATAAAATTAATCACAATCATCCTTTGGTCAAAAAGTTCATTGAATTAAAACAATCTTTGGCCAACCGTAACTTCATGGACAGCATACTCCATTGCATGGTAGGAATAAATAATAGATATTGATACATTTTAAAAGGAAGATAAAAACTAATCCAAATTATTACAAAGTAACTAAAACAAAAATCAAAGAGAAAGCTACCAATGCAATAAAAAAAAGAAAAATAGAAAAGAATAAAAGATACAAAGTATCTTCCAAACTTCTTTTCAGTAGTTATAAATGTATCTCTCACCATGTGATTAGAACAAAAATTCTTGTTTTACTGTAATATATACTGTAATATACTATAATATATTTATCAATACTATAATTTTTTTCTGTTTTACACAAATAGTTCACAAGAGGTTTTCAGTCGTCAAATAAACATAGATCTTGTCTTTCCTCTGATCAAAGAAGCCAATTTAGCCGCCTCAGCAAGATCTACAGTCTTCACCAAACATTCCTCCATTGTAAGAATTGCTGAGCCTTTCTATCTTTGCATATTCAATATATCTGGTTATCATACACAAAAACAAAGAAGTTCCATTATTTTTTTTCCAACTCTTTGTCCATCAGTCACAAAACAAAGACCTCTGGTCTTAATTGTATGCTCCTCTTTAAAGTCCTCTGAATTAGATATATAAAAAGTATTTAATTTTCACAGGAGAATTGACAAACCGAATAAGAAAAACAGAGAAGGCTAAACTGATTTCTTTGATCAGAGAAAAGACAAGATGATGAAGAGAATAGGTGCCAATCAAATTTTATTATTGTTGTTTAAAATAAATTTTTAAATTGTCTTCTGCATGCAATCACTTTTATGATAAGATGCATGCTGATATCTGCTGACTCAACCAGCAAAGTATGTGTATTTATAATGAAAGAAATGTGAAATAATTATGAAACCTTTCATTTCAGCTTACTAGCTACATAATACAATGAGCCTTTAAATAAATAAATAAAAAATGATCTCTGGAAAAGCTGCAAGATAGTTTTATCTTGATACAATTTTAAAGTATCTTGAATATTTTGCCTTAATTCTGAAAATAATAATCTTATCTAGGAAATGTCATGGAAATTTTGCACGCAAAAAAAAAAATCGCTCATGCTTTTATTCAAGATTGAAGATCTTGACTGGGAATATTTGTGCTTCCTGTTCTATATGTTTACATGCCTAAATAAAATTTTCAAAGTGAATATGTGTTCAATGTACTCCTCACCATCTGTCTGCCTTGTCTTCAAAGAGGTGGTCTAAAGGGCTGAGTTAGAATTAAAGGCTGTGGAAAGAGAATAGTTTTAACCACTGGCATCTTCACAAACTGCACACAAAATGTGCTAATTTGGAGGACTTGGCTTTGAAAATGGAGAGTTGGTTTGGGGTATAATTTCATAGCCTTTGTGTCAAATGAGGCATGAAACAAACTGGCAAAAAATGGTAATGGAGCCAATGGAGCTTGTTCTGTATTTTCTGCAGACAAGTTGTCAATGAACGGTACAGCTTCAAGAACATTGGGATTAATCAGAACTTCAGTCGAGCAATATTCAACACCTATTTGAGCTGCAAGGCAGAATAAATAGCTTCAGTGTCAAACTAAAAGTATAATAAAATCCTGTAAAAGAACCCCGAATCTCCATATATGGCTAATCAGGTAGCTCTACATATATGGCTTAGATATTTCACAGTATGATAATGTTGACCACTATAGTTTACCATTCCTTTGCAACACGGAGTGTGTAAAGTAATACATCATTTGTACAGAAAACTTAGATTTACAGTCAGCATATTTTGAAAACCATTCTTGCTGATAATTTGTTCTTCCTTGAGAGAACAGTCACACTGTCTGATAAACCCAGAAGAATACTTGTAGCTTACTTAATAGAAGTTGGCTGCGTATTGTTATTCTAAAAATGTATACCTGAAACATGAAAGCCACTTAAGAGATTCACAGAATCAATTTTTTTAAAAAAATAATCTGCTTTTGGGCACTATTGCTATCACCACCTTGATCCTGATCCCTCATCACTTATAGAAAATAATTGTATTTTGGAAAAAAATCCCATATATTCTCTTCCAATACAATATGTTCAGAAATGAGATGTGGCCATAGCCTATACTTTAAAAACTGTTAAACTTAAAATATATCAAAACATTTGAATCAAAGATAAAACAAAAACTAACAAAAGAGTATTATTGGATCTCTTTTTTCCAGTTTTGAATCAATTGGCACCTGTTTTGGAAGATTGTTATTTTTCCAATTCTGTCTCTGTTCCTGTGAATCAAAACTCTTTCCTGCTATTTTTTTTACACAAATACAACCATGACCATACAGGTACGCTCCATGTTATAGGAATATACTTCCCATTCTATAGGAATGGTCAGTTTAAAGAAGGGTAAGGGAAAATTTAAAGTCAGCCTGTTTATTTTCTAATGCATATCATGCAACAAAGTTTCAAGATTTAAAAACTGCAGGAAGTGATTCATCACAGTGCTGTATGCATACAGAACATTATTCTGTTAAATCTGGAATGATATGTTGCAGATTCATCAACAATGTTGTTAAAAGATATAAGAATATTATTTGTTTACTTATTAAAATTTATTAAGAGCAACTCTGGGTGGTGTACAATAATCAATAAAGCAACAAATATAAAACTACAAAAATCCACATTGAAAAATAAGTATTACAACTAAAAACAAATATCTTGGTGGCGCAGCAGACTAAAGTGCTGTTAAGTAGTACCAGCTGCCTGCAATTACTGCAAGTTCGAATCTTACCAGGCTCAAGCCTTGACTCAGCCTTCCATCCTTTCGAGGTAGGTAAAATGAGGACCCGGATTGTGGGAGCAATAAAATGACTTTGTATAAAAAAGAACACCGCTTGGGGGGTGCCCTACTAAGCAGATACATACAAAGGTATGAAGGCTATTGCTTAATGCATTGTAAGCCGCCCTGAGTCTCCGGAAAAGGGCGGCATATAAATCGAACCAATAAATAAATAAACAAACAAACAAACAAACCCTAGACAAAAAAGAGAAGAATGACCAGCCCAACAATGAAGCCATCAAAGCATGTCTTTGGTTCCCAGGAGCCTCAGGCCTGATAACATAACCAGATCTTGAGGGGCTTCCGAATATCAAAAGGCATGGAACTAATCTAATCTTGGAAGTAGGTCCCATGGCAGAGAAGGCACGTCTCCCTGGACTCACCAAATGTAGGTCCCTAATCCATTTACAGTAATCAATTCAGCTATCGCCACCTTTAGAATGAATGTCTCCGGAGCAGAATTGACTTCCTAATTCTGGATCTATTATGCTGCTGGGGTTTGAAAATAAAAATTTCCTACCGTCCAAGAAAACAAAATGTTTTAGTGTGGAGTGATTCATCATGGCATGTAAGCTCTTGGTTTGCTTTGAAATTGAGCTTTTATTTTAGCCAGTCTTAAAATTATAGCTCTCTGTTTTGAAGAGAGGTACAAAACCAGGGTGGTATTCTAGTATTTTAAGTGACAGAAATGTGGAAATAGATAATGATCTGCAGAATAACTGTAGAGTTGGCTGATCGGTTATAAGTGTTCACTATCATTTTATCATCTCCATATATATTGGCAACATGTACTTCGTAGGTTTTCAGATACGTCATCTATGGACACTTAAAAGTAATTGAACTATAATGAGTATCAAGTATTTCTCCTGTGCATTGCTTGGAGAGTACAAGCATGGGTTTATTTCTGTCTGATTGGCCAGAGACTGAGCTGTAATTTCTTTGGCCACACCTCTTCAGCCCGGCTCAGCTCCAGTTTTTCAACTCAGTCAGCCTAAAGAGATACAAAAATAGTTGCTCCTTTGAATTTAGTCTACAGGACAAGAAAAGATGAGTTAATGAAGACTGCAGTTCTTTATTGTTAGTGGGTTGGAGTGCTGCGGAGCGTGCAAATCATTCTCCCGCACCAATATCGGCAAAGCAACAGCTGCCATGCCATGCCTCCGGGAAGGTCGGAAAACCCAAGATCAGTCGCTCCATGCAGGCCTATCAGCTAGGAAGAGAGCACTGGAGCTTTGAAGGACCTCAGAAGACCAAAGCTTCAGTCGGATGTGAGGGAAGGTGGCCAGACCGTGTGCAAAGTAAAACTGTGTTGTCAGTTTTCGCGCTCTTCTACTCTTTGTGGCGCTTGTGACCCTGTTGCCGGTTTCGCACCTTTTTTTGCCTCTGCCGCGTCTGCTGCTGCTACCCTATTTCCCTGAAAATAAGACATCCCGATAATAGGCCCATTCATGCTTTTCAGCACATGCCCTAAAATAAGCTCCCCTTGAAAATAAGCCCTCCCCAAAAATATTTAAATGCCAGTCCCCGCCATTTCCTCTGATTTCCTCCACATGCCCCAAAATAATAAGACCTCCCCAAAAATAAGGCCAAGCAGACAAAGCAGGACCTTCAGATTACGGTCCAAACTCTCCAGAACCACGGTTTCTCTGGGAGAAAAGCCAAATGACACCCTCCACCAGTCTCATACATTTAGGAGCAGTGATCAATACACACACATCAGGTTTTCCTTTCTCAGGAGCGCCGATCCAGCATAAGAGCCATGGTGATGCAGATCAAAACTCAAAGACTAGTACCATTGATTCTTCTTTCCCAACTATTGGGAAAGATGATCTCCTGCCTGACAATCATCCCTTGGGCTCGATTTCATACACAGACCTTACAATGGCTCCTATTGCCCAACTAGAGATCAGGGCTCAGCAATTCCAACACACGGATCCAGGTTTCTCGGCGGGTGCTCTGCTTCTTGGACTGGTGGACGTCGGCAGCCATGGAGAAAGGCTGTCTATTCAAAGAACCCACTCGCTGGTCTTGACTTTGACCTTTTTGGCTGTGGTGCCCACCTGGAATCCCAAGTGACCAAGGGTCAGTGGTCAATGGAGGAACTTCCAAATGACATCAATTGGTTGGAACTAAGAGCGGCGCATCTGGCGCTATGCCATTTTCAAGAGGCATTGTCAGGTCATCACATGCTATTACTGACAGACAATATGACAGCCAAAGTGCATGTGAACTGACAGGGAGGCACCTGTTCCAAGGTCCTGATGTGCGAGGCAAGGGAATTAAGTCTTTGGGCAGAGAGGCACCTGTTGTCATTATGAGCGGAACACATCTCCAGAGTCTCCAACACTCAAGTGGACTGGTTGAGCAGGACAACTATTGACCAGTCCGAATGGCTACTTCACTCAGACCTATTTCACCAAATAACAGAGAAGTTCAGTCATCCAGCCATAGATTTATTTGCCAGTCCAATGAACACTCAACTTCCGAGATTTTTCTCCAGGTTCCGGACGCAAGGGGCTGAGGGCACCAATGCCCTTTGCTGCCTGTGGCCTTCCGACCTGTTATATGCCTTCCCTCCGACCCCTATCATACCGAGAGTCATCAGAAAGATCTTGGAGGAGGAGGAGGAGGAGGTGCTGCTAGTGGCACCTCACTGGCCACGGCACCCGTGGTTTGTGGACCTAGTGACACTTTCCATCTCTCGTCCATGGAGGATACCCCCACACAGGATCTCCCTCAGCCAGGGGGCCGTGAAACACCCGGACCCTCAGTGGCTCTAGTTGGTCGTTTGGCACTTGAAAGGGAGATCCTGAGGAAGGGTCAATTTTCTGGTAAAGTAATTTTGACTATTCTATCTTCTCCACGCCCGTCAATGAACAGGATATACAAAGCCACATGGACATCCTTTTGTCGCTTGTGCGCTAGGGAAAAATTTGTTCCCACATCAGCGACAGTTCCCAGGATGTTACACTTCCTTCAATGGGGATTTGATAAAGGATTATCCACGAACACTCTCCGCAGGTAGGTGGCTGCGTTGGCCACAATCCTACCACGCAGGGGGATGATCCCTCTTTTCCAGCACTCCAAGGTGCGTAGTTTTTTGAAAGGGGTGTCCAACCTATTACTCTCAATGGTCCATAGATTTCCAACTTGGGACCTGTCATTCGTCTTACAGGCACTCACATCGCCTCTGTTCGAGCCCTTCGGGTCCACCAACCTCAGGCTACTGACCTTCAAGGTAGCCTTTCTGGTAGCGATCACATCTGCACACAGGATCTCGGAACAAGTGTCCCTTTCTCTACGACAAGATTTGTGCATTTTTCACCCAAATAGGGTCATGCTCCGATTAGATCTGACATTCGTCCCTAAGATTAACACCTGGTTTCACAGGGCACGAGAAGTCATCTTACTGGATTTTTGTCCAAATCCCAGACATCCAAGGGAACGACGATGGCATACCTTGGACATCCGGAGAGCTCTTCGCAAATACATCAAACGAACTGCCTCATTCAGATGGACTGAACCTCTGTTCGTTTCATTTCAACCCAGGTCTATGGGCAAGAAGGTATCCCCATCCACCATTGGACGCTGGCTAAAGGCGTGTATTGCATTGGCCTACGAACACCAGGCCAGGCCTACACCAGACCGTATCATGACACACTCAACCAGAAGTGCAGCCACCACGGCAGCTTGGTCTACGCAGGCTTTGATTCAGGATATTTGCAGGGTGGCTACCTGGGCTTCTCCTTCGCCATTTATCAGGAATTACAAATTAGACATGTTTGCCTCAACTAAGGCGGGGTTTGGACGACGTGTGTTACAGCGGGTCTGCCAGCTGAGGGGACCCTGAACCAGTCTGTTTCCCACCCTAGGACGATTTAGCTTGGGTATATCCCATGCTTGGACTCTCCAAGCAGCACACAGGAGAAGGAATGTTGGACTTACCCGAACGTTCTTTCTGTGTGTGCTACAGAAGAGTCCAATCCCACCCTGGTACTGGAACGGTCCAGGGTCCAGGACTGATCGATTTCATTGGTTTGGCCATGTCCTCTCCAGATCCAAGTCTTCGTCGAAAAACTGGAGCTCAGCCAGGTGGAAGAGGTGTGGCCAAAGAAATTACAACTCAGTCTCTGGCCAATCAGACAGAATTGAACCCATGCTTGGACTCTCCTGCAGCGCACATAGAAAGAATGTCCAGGTAAGTCCAACGTTGCTTTCATTAATCAGTCTTGGTCCCCACAGAAAACATGCTTAAACTTCTTAAGTGGATTATTTAAACTATCAATTTCTATCATAATCTTTGTTTTATTTCTGCTGAGAATACATACGCAGACAGATTTCATCTATGCACCAGAGGAAAAACTGGCAAAGGAAATTTAGGAACAATCATAAATAGATTAGGAATACTTTCCTTTTCTCTCCCTCCCTCCCTCCCCCCCCCCCCTGTGTGTGTGTGTGTGTGTGTGTGTGTGTGTGTGTGTGTGTAAGTGTAAGAGAAGTTCTTGGCTTTGGACATCAGAAATTGGATAAAAAAGTTAGAGCAATTCTATCAGAGAAAAGAAAAACACTAATACAGTTCAAGGAATCTGATTACAGGCCTTGGTTACAACTGGGTGGAATTGGCAAGCAGGAGGCAGGGTGATGACTTTGTTAGTAACAGTATCACTTTTGAAAAAAATAACCTTAATGTGGTTACTTGCTTCTTGGCAAGAAGCCACTGCCTGTTCTTAATTTCCCTTTTTGCTTAATTTGGTCCTTGAATTTCACATTTTCCTAACTGCCCATCTAGTCTTCTCCACTTCTATAATGAATGTTTAGGATTTTTTTTTTTTTGTAGCAATGTTTGTTTTGGGGTTGTTGTTGTTTGTTATGGACAGCCATGCTTTATTACATAGCTCATGGATGGATGGATTTGTTTGTTTGTTTGTTTCACTTTTCCTAAATACAATTCTCTACAAAACAACAACCCTGTGAATAGGTTTGGCTGAAAGAGTAGGTTGGCCCAGAATCAACATGTGAATATCAATCGCTGAGGATAGACTTGCATCTTGGTCTCCCCAGTCTTAGCCAGAAGTGATTCTGCTCTTCCTAAATGAAAATGTAGTCTATATTAGAAAGGAAAGAGTGATCTGGGCCATCATGATTCTAGTATACTCTAGTATACAATACCTTCAGCTCTTTTCTGTATTAACATTTACATTATTTTCAATCCATCCTCTCCTAAAAGATAAAAGACGTGGGAACTCAGAAACAAAACTTCTTGGTAGCTGCCCTGGCCTTCTGGAAGAAACTCTCTCCCCTAAGATCAATGCTGTCTTTTAGAATGCTATAAAGTCTTGACTTTTCCAGCAAATATTTGGGGGCTAAATATCTTGGAATTTACATTGCTATTTTAACCTAGAACAAAGTTTCTGATAGGTGGCACACAAGTAAAACAGTACGGTGATAAGTGACCCAAAATAGCCCAATTAGAGTCTATTTGTTTTTGTTGTGTTCTTGTTCTAAAAGAGGCAATGCTGGTATGTTTGTGCACCTTCCTTCCTTCCCCAAAGTGATTATATAAATGCTGCGATTGATCATTTTCTGTTCTTAACTAAACAGTTGGATATAAAGCAGGGGTGTGTCCCACCTTGACAACTTTAAGACTTGTGGACTGGTGAATTCTGGGAATTGAAGTCCCCAAGTCTTCAAGTTGCCATGGTAGGACAACCCTGGTCTAGAGCAAGGGTCAGCAACCTGTGGCTCTGGAGCCGCGTGTGGCTCTTTCACCCCTCTGCTGTGGCTCCCCATCACTCAAAATATGCGTCACAACCCCCAATGTGTGATACCCGCCGGCACATGATTTATTGAGCTTTTCAACCCCCGGTAGGCCAACCATGGATAAATCCAAGAAAAGAAAAGTTTCAGAAGAAAACAGAACATTTAACTCAACTACATATGCTAGTTTTGTGGCCGCTCAAGAAATAGTCAGGTACTGGAAGGGTTTTGTGGCTCCCGGTGTTTTCTTTTCTGTGGGAAACGGGTCCAAATGGCTCTTTGAGTGTTTAAGATTGCAGACCCCTGTTCTAGAGGGTTAAAGAGTGTCCATCTGTTCCATAAAGTGTTGCTTGAGAAGACAAAACAGCCAGAAATTAGTGGATGGCTTGGTCTTTTGTCTCACCATTGGCAGCTGACAGAAATGGTGATGAGGTGACAATGAAGAAAACATCTGCTCCCCTGCTGGATAGAAGAACATGGGCAAACCTTATTCTCTTTAATAGAATCTTGTTAAAGAAATAATAAGTATCCTTTCCTAGATGCATATCAGTAATTTAACCTACTATTAACAGATACTTGAGGCAATATATTTATATATATGTAAAATAATATTTCAATTCTGCTGCATACAATGTGGGCATCCATCGGCTGGAGTTAATACCAGACAGTCTAAACAAGTATAGGAAAACAGCAGAAGTGATTTTAATTTGTGCAATTGTTTATAAAAGACAGATGTGGAAAGTTTATTATTAATTAAGCGCATCCCATGTTATGTGTGAGAGGAAAAACATTGTGTTTAGCATTGCTAGTGTATTTGCTTCACTGAAAATCACATTGTGTGTTTCCTGTTGTATAGATCTGTATAGCTTCAAAGCCGGGTATTTTAAGAGGAATTCTATACATAGACACGTTTGTGTATATTTTACTTCAAAAGAAGGCCACAATTGTTATAGGAAATGGGATTTTTCTTTATAAGAATCTGAAGCCTCATGTTGGGACTGAGAAACGGTGGGTGAGCAAAGACCCTGTAAAGAATTTAATACTGAATAAATTTGAATCTGAAGTTACGTTTTGGTTTCCTTTTCTTTTGTTTTCCATCGTGACTCTTTCACATTACTTCTCCATATGGCTGAGCTGAATATGAACCGCATAGTACAGTGGTTTTTCAGCCTTGGGCAATGGTGGTGGTGGTTGTTAGGTAATACATATACAACATGAAATCACAGCTGCCAGTTCTTTAGCTGGCTTTCATTCGCATGGAGTTTTTCCCAAGAACCTAGGAGGTTGAAATGTATCAGCATAATAGATCCAAGCATTGTGGCGTTTTGTAATTGACAGATGGAAATGTTGTCGATGTGCAGTTTTTCGAAGTGTTGGCAAGGCTTTTTGGTATGGTACCCAGTGTGTCAATAACCACTTGGGACTACCACAGCCAGTTTATGCCATAATCTTTCCATTTCAGTTTTCAGGCGTTGATTGTTTGTGATCTTTTCTATTTCTTTGTCTTCTACTATCCCGTGGTCATGCCGCACCAGTTATTTATTTATTTACTAAATTATTTATTTATTTATTAAATTTATATGCCACCCCTCTCCAGAGACATTTTCTTCTTTTCAACCACAGACAAAAGTGGTGTATTATGCACCAGGATTGTTTTAAGTTTGTATTTGTAATTATTAGTTTCTTGTAGCTTTGACCTAAAGCTTACACCTTATCAGGGCTTCCAAACATCTAGGTTCATTTTTCCATAGCCATTTGCTCTTTGCAGAATTTTTAAAAATCTGCTTTGCCTTTTTTTTTACTGCAAATGTTAGCATTATATCCACAGTTATATAATATGTGAAAACCTGTGCTTACTTTCATTTACTAGTTGTTAGTACTGTTTTCATTGAGGAGTAGTATCCTTGCCTTGTTGCTGGCATAAAACTGTACAGTGGTACCGTGGTACTCAATTACTCAACTGCTTTGAAACTCATCAAATTTGGTACTCAACATATTTTGACGCGAATATTTTGTCGTGATATTCATCGTTTGTTTGGTACTCAACGTACAAGCTAAAATGTTAGTTACATTACATTATTCCTTATGGGAAAATTTTGTTTGGTACTCATTGTTTTTCGTCATCGTACCTCCCAGAGCCAATTAATGATGAGTACTGAGGAACCACTGTAATTTTATTTATGGCTTTTAAGATGTCATATTTTGTTGGATTGGGCATGCAGATCAAGTGGCAAGTAGGGATTCACAAATTGCGAGTTCATAAATGGGAGCATATAGTTGTCATCTGAAGAAAACAACTTTCAGTTTTGGATTAATTTTTTTTTAAATTTTATTTTTATTGCATTTTTTCTCTTTACATATCTCTATTACATATTTAACGATCTGTGACATTATTCATACAGCGAGAATCAATATTCAATACATTATATACATTCTATTTCTAAACATTCTATTCCTTTATGTACATTTCCATTCCTTATTTCTATTATCTATCTATTCATACCATTTCTCCCGTACTGCATAATATTCCGAGTCATCCTTTCCCTTTAGCTCTAGTGTGAGTTTATCCATTTCTGCGCAATCAAAGTTTTGGATTAATTTTTAAACAGAAGATGGACATTCACCAATACATATTTTCCTTTTACTTTCAGTGCAAGGTAGGCACACAGCATGCCTGTAGACTGGCTTGAGGGGGGGAAAAAGAGGAAAACTACATATTTAGAAGAATTAGGGAAAACAGATGACTCTTAATTAAAAGAATTTGTCAGCACTCCAGAAGTTTATTTCAAAATTTATTGCCAAGCTTTCAGAGTCCCTTCATATTTTGCTTCCCGTGACATATTTCAAGGAAACCAGAGTGTGCTGTTTTTAAACTTGATTATAGGTTGAATACTGCCAAGTAATTATCTGCCCAGAAATTGCTTTTCTTTCTCCTTTTTTTCCCCTCCTTTTTTCTTTATAAGTATGCATGAGAGGAAAGCTTGCTCAGAGTTGCTAGTATAATTAACCATTTCAGGCTGGCCAAGTTTCCACCTAATAAACATTAGATTTCACTTACATTACCTGCTATAATCTATAACTTTCTGTACGTTTCATTCTGGCTTCACAACTTATTGAAATTCTGACCACTTCTTTACTTTTATTGTGAGTAGGTCCTAAATTACATTTAGATGTATTTTAAAATGTGGTAGGTTTATTAATCTAGTAATTTATTAAATGATGTAATTGATTATCGGTTATTAAATTGATATACATTATGTAATTAATTACAAAAATAAATAACTCAGTGTAGCAACATACTGTTAAATTTCAGCTTTCAACTGAGAATTTGAGTTCAAATAAAAAAGAATTCAGTTGACCAGTTCAACAAAGTTGTATTGAAGGTAGAGACGCATGATGGGAGAAAATTTGCAGACTTGCTTGCGGGATGAGACAAGTGGGCTCTTTAAAAAGGGCTCTGCTACATTGAACCAATGTGGGTCATTGCCGCAAAATGAACAGTGGAGAAGAACAGGAAATAATGAACCCCAGAAGAACAATGGTGCATGACAAAACTGATGGACAGGAGAGCAATGTGTCATAGAAAACAATGGAACTTGCTGACAGAGTTAATGAGGGAGTGGTGGTACCTGAGCAGCCTATCCTGAGATGCTGCCCAGTTGTTAGTGGAAGTCAAGGATATTGACAGAGAAGAATCAGGGAGTTGGAAGTCAATTGGGAGCCCATGGCACAGCCACTGAGGTCCAGGATGCTAATAGTGAAACCAGAGCTGGCTGAAGACCTAGAAACAGTGAACCAGCTCACAGTAGATGGCAAAAAGAGCAGGAATCTCCCAAGCACCACACCCTCTAAATCCCCAGAAAGCCAAGTCATGAGTCTTTCCCAGGACAACAGTTGAGTGGTGACTCTTAACAAGCAGCAGCAATTTTCTTCCAGAAAGATTCCTCCCAAAAGCTGGATACCCTGTTTATTGGACCGTTCTGTGTAATAGTAAGGATCAGTGCTGTGATCTTTCACATTCAACTGCCAGACACACTGAAAACACATCCAGTTTCCTATCAGTTCCTACTAGTCCTGCAATTTTTTATTTTTTTTTTATCCTTTGTGCATAGCTGTGTAAGAACGCTTGGTGCTGGAATATTGGAAGGAGTCTTTGATGCCTAAGATATCCGACTAGCTACTCTGTCAGTTTCTGCACCTGCTAGCAGTTCTAAATGGGAGAGGACGTTGTTTGAGGAGAGATGGGGGGGGCACTTTGCACAAATGAGAGAGGACCTGTTCCCATTGAAGATGTGAGGGAGAATTCTGTGAATTCCTGGCAGAGAGACAGAAGAAACCAACATTCCCCTTTCCTGCTATCCTTAATCAAGAAATAGAGGGAAAGAAGCCTGAAAAAGGAAGTAAAAAATAAGAGGAAGTGCTTCGTCTGATTTTTTTTTTAAAAAAATTGGAAGTGCAAGAAATGGCGTGATATTCTCCAGCTACCCACAACCAGAAAGAGAAAGGAAGCACTTGACTTTCTCAAGTCAGACTCCCTTTCTGACCTGCTTTCCATGGTTTCTGAGTTTCTAGCTCCTGGTGGCCCCCTACCTTGGGGATGATCACTGCTTTTTGACTCCTAAAGTGGTTTATTTGAGCTCCCCTAGACCAGACTTTGGAATTTATGACTAGCATCCCTGGCAGTCTCTCTTCAGATACCCCCTCTTTCTGCTACAGCACACAGGCAACATACTCTTGCCAGATTTACAACCTCTAGTGTATGTGTTATCTCTTGTTTATGCTACCTTGTTGAATTGATTTACAGTTAAGCTAATAAAAGTTCTGAGAACCGGTATGCTATTCATTCTTGCCTGTTCACAGCTGGACTCACAGGAGGAAGAAGCCCAGAGCTTAACCTGTGCTCTGAAGCGTAGATTTCTGACTCTTTTGCACTGCAACAGGGATCATTTGTTCATCTTGAGGCTTCATTCTTGTCCGCAGTAAAGATGCTAATCTAGCTGAGTTGTGTCTGGGAGTCTTCTGCCAAGCCCAGCTGAGACCTGAATTAAGTGTTTGATTTATTACCAAAACTGGGTGTGAAGCCTGAGATGAAAAGGAGTAGCTCTGGGTTTGTATTGATTCGGAAAGTACAAATCAGATAATATTCACTGAACTAATTTTTCCTTGTTATTTAAAATATGATCCCTCCTCTTTTTTTTGCCACACAATCATGATCTACTATTTTGGCCTAATAAACTGTTCTGTAATTACTTGTTGCCGAGATTTTTCTGTTTTGTTTCATGTACCTCAAAACTTTCGATTGAATCCCTTCCACATATTAAGGGGTAATGGTGTCCATGTTGTCCATTGTCCCTTGCATTTTTTCTGCATTTTACTTTTAGAGAATTCTATAGCTTCTCTCTCCTGAGTCAGTCCTGTTTGACAACAACAATGATTTTTTCACTAATTTAGAAGAGGCAGTATGAATTGGAAGTATTGTTATATTAACTGAACTGATACAGCATGTTTCCAAGGATTTCATTCAAATATGGTCTCTCTGATTATGTGTATCTGATATTCCATCTCAGATTTAAAAAAAAACAATTTCTGATGCCCTGTCATGTGCACTGATAACATACCACAATTACTAATCTTTTGAGAACATCAATAACAACAACAGAAATAGTGAAAGGTAGAAGGGAAGAAGGCAACAGCGGTCTCTCTCCAAGAATCTCAGCTACAGCATAAGAAATTGGATCTGGAGCTCCAAGCTCTCCTCCCCATTGATTTTCATACATCTGGAATTGTATGTAGGTAGGATGGATGGATGGATGGATGGACGGACGGACGGACAGACAGACACTGCTAGATACATGATAGATAGACAGACAGACAGACAGATAGATAGATAGATACCGGTAGGTAGATAGATAGGTAGGTAGGTAGGTAGGTAGGTAGGTAGATAGATAGATAGATAGATAGACGATAGATAGATAGATAGATAGATAGATAGATAGATAGATAGATAGATAGATAGATATAGATAGACAGACAGACAGACAGACAGACTGATACAGACAGACAGACAGATACTGCTAGATACATGATAGATAGATTCCAGTAGATAGATAGATACATACATACATACTGTACGTACATACATACATACATACATACATAGATGGTGGATCGACTTAACCATAATGGACCCCAGTATTTTGATCATAAACTATAGTGATTGTAAGTCAAGGCATCATGTGGCTGACTCAATTTTAAAATCATTTTACAATGGTCATAAAGTGAATCATGCAGTTATTAAGCAAATCCGTCATATCCAATGGATATGTTTTGCCATTTTTTACTGGAAAGTGATGAAAACCCCCATCATCAATCATGGTCATGTGATCACAGGTCACTACAATGTTTCTAAATAAAACTTTGGTTTCACTTGGTACACTCTACACTGAGTTTGTGAGTTTCTGGCTCATTTATTTTAGACATCAGAAGCTGCAAAAGTTGTTAATTTGATTTTTCATGTAACCAAATGTGACAAATAAGAGAGGCTGATGTTAGATAGTAAAGAAAGGGTTTAGTTGAATAGTAAGGACAGAGCAGAGTATCACTTGCAAAGTGAGATATGCTTCATCTTTTTCTAGCAATATTTGAATACTTCCCACAAACTGCTCTTAACATTGTAATACTGAGTAGAGTTACAAAGATAGAAAGAAATTATACAATTGTCTGCAGTTTTCTAGGTTTAACCCAGTGAAATTATAGAATAAATGGGAAGGATGGAAAACACAGACAAAAGGAATAGAGACACATTAATCTTTCATTAATGACTGTATGAGATGATGGTGATATGAACCTTATTTCTTTAGCTCTAACAAAAGGCAATCATTACTTTGCAGAATTTCAGAATAAGTAATGGCATTTTATTTTCCACCTTATTTTCCAGAATTGAGGTTTTTCCTGCAGCCACGGTCAGCCATTCAAACTCCATAGCTCTTCAACGTTTGCCAGCAATTGCAATATTTTAAATTTGATGACATAGCTGCAAAATTGATTCAGATCTATTCTGTTTGTAACCTAGCAGTCCTTCCTATTTGTTCCAACCCAATGAAACCTTGGAAAGAATTTACAGTACGCAAAGGGACTCCATTAGCAAGATTACTCTCTGAAAGCAGAACAGAACTAAATGTGGTGTGCAAGGAGAAGCCAGCAAAAGCAATATAGAGTTCAAAAATAGGTTGGATCAAACCAGGAGCTGTCAAAAAATAAAATGAGAGGGGAAAAAATCACAGTGCATCACTATGGGAGAAACAGTTGGGCAACGGCTCAGAATATTGCTGGCTGTTCCATTCAAAGTTCTACTCCATCATTGTCATTTACAAATCTACACATAATTCAGAACTCTAAATTGGGGGGGGGGGGGGGGGCTGTTTAATAACCTCAGACAAATATAAGTCAATTTTTTTTGAAGTCAATTTTCCCCTTGCTCTATTTTACACAAATGGAAAAAAAAATTATGACCAGTTGATTTTTTGGCTTCTAGTAATTTTTTTGAGCAAGTTAATCCAGATGAGCACTTTTAATATGATTCCTATTCATTTAAAGTAGCTTTTTTTAAAAAAAAATACAGAAGAGTTCTAAACTCTCCATAAAACATCTCCTTCAAGTACAACTTGACTTTATGGATATGTCCATGTAATTTTACAGCAACTATACAAAAGTGGTTTGTAATTGCCTTCATCGGGGGAGGTGGGGTGTTGGGGTGTTGTTTTTTCTTACTTCCCAACCTAGCCTATAACCCCAAAAGTCCCTGGAGGGGTCTCATTCAAGAGGCCCAACCTGTATGGCTTCCAAGCCAAGACAAGGTCAGCTACTTGCTGAGAGAAATATTTATAGGTAGCCCATAAAATGGTTCTCAACTTCCTTCATTTATAAGGAGTGACCTATTAAAGTTAGAGATAGAATTTACCAGACAGTCTTGATCTGATAAGTATACAATCTGGAAATCATACCTGCTGTTTTTAAAATACCTTTTAAGGTTCCTATTAATCATACTTGTCAGGTGGGAAAATGTGGATAAAATCTTATTTAAAGCTTATATTAAGGAGCTATCCTATTGGTATTTCTAACATTCAGTAAACATCTTCAGAGATTAAGAGTTTGAAAGTTGGACTCATATTTGATCATTGTGAACACTTACGTGAGAAGCTATATCTTGTCTGTGAAATTGTGGGAAAGAATACTGTCATAAGAAAACTAGTAGTACAGGTAGTCCTCAATTTACGACCAACTGAGTCAAAAATTTGTGTTCCTAAGAGAGACAGTTGTTAATTGAATTTTGCCCCATTTTATGATCTTTCTTGCCACCATTGTTAAATGATTCAGTACAGTTGTTAAGTTAGCAACACATTTGTTAAGTGAATCTGGCTTTCCCCATTGTTTGCTTCAGTGGTGAAATTCAATTTTTTTTACTAGCAGTTCTGTGGGCAGGGCTTGGTGGGTAGGGCAGGGGAAGCAAAATCCCCATTCCCTCCCCACTCCTGGGGGAAGGATATTGCAAAATCTCCAGTCCCACCCCACTCTGGAGCCAGCCAGAGGTAGTATTTGCCAGTTCGCCGACCTGCTCAATTTCCGCTACC
The DNA here is from genome assembly GCA_022577455.1 of Arizona elegans. Taxonomy (NCBI): domain Eukaryota; kingdom Metazoa; phylum Chordata; class Lepidosauria; order Squamata; family Colubridae; genus Arizona; species Arizona elegans. Next base: position 74,939,415 of record JAKOOJ010000007.1, read on the forward strand.
GGATCTCCAGAACCTGCTGGATTTCAGCCCTGCTTTGCTTATCAGAAGGTCATAAAAGGTGACCCCAGGACTCTGCAGCTGTCATAAATATGAGTCAGTGACTATGGGGATGCTGCAACAGTTGTGTGAAAAACAGTCATAAGTCACTTTTTTCCAGTGCCATTTTAACTTTGAATGGTCCCTAAACAAACTGTATTTTGAATTATTTCAGCCATACTGTTTTGAGATTTTGTTTATAATCTCATTTATTCTGTCCAACCAAACAGAAATGTTGGAAAGAAATTAAACAAAGCAACTTTATCTGCCTATCCACTAGCAAGCTAACTCTCCAAAAATAGAACAAGGTAGTATCAAATATAGTGAGATGGGAGAAACCAACAAAAGGTACATTTTGCTTGAAAATGTGCTGCGACTGTTTGGGAAGATAGATAAAAAAAATTCTAAGAATACTTCTCAGTGCTTTCCTATGGCCATGTCTCAGGAGGGTTGCCGACTCATCCATCCTAAGCCCTCTTTGTTCAGGTGACCTAAAGCAGAACTTTTTTTAAGGGACTGGAAAGAATTGCAGAAGATACACTCTGCACAGTTTTTCTGACTGTTTAACAAAAAAAAGTCATCAGTTCTGTTTTGTTTGTTTCCTGCTGGAATATTGTCCTATATTAAAGTCATGTAGGTGTTTTTGATTTCAATTTAATGCTACTATAGTTTTTGCTTTGTCGTTTATTTATTACTCTTTTGTTACAGTTGCTTTTATTACATTTTGATTTGTCTTTCAAAGCAGATTAAACTAAGATAAACCCTCCCTTAAAATAAGGGAGGAGAAATAGATGGAAATTAATTTTTCAAGGCAAGATGATTATGCATGGTAGAGAAGTATAAAGAAGTATAGAGCGGTATATAAGTCTACGTTCTATTGCTGTTGCTATTTCTTCAAACAAAATCTAAATACAATTTTAACAGATAGATGGGCCTACTAAACAGATGACGTTTTGATCACGGTCATGCTTGGAAATGAGTGGATATTGTAAGGTAAATCAAGAGTATTGTCTGAGAAATAGAAACCTGAAGAATACTAATTAAAGTGAAGCATTTGTTGTGAAAAGAGATTAAACATTCCAGTACGTTTTACACAGGGGTGGGTTCTACTTATCTTTACTACCGGTTCGCATCGCGCCCGCACACTTGCTGCACTTACCTGCGCTCTTCTGTGCACGCGCAGTTCATTTATGATGATGTCCGGGTCAGTGGGCGGAGCCTCTCGCCGGTTTTACAGCCGGTTCTTGTCAACCAGTCCAAACCGGGGGCAACTCACCACTGGTTTTACAATGGGAATTAGGAAACTATAGTTAAAGATATTTTCTTACTTGTCCATTGTCATTTCCCAACATGCAACACTCAGAATTTTTTTTTTTTAAGTCCCCTGAGTGCTAACAGAAATTTTAAGAGATTTGTTGCTATAGAGTGACATGGCGGATATATCTCTTGCTATGACCTCATGCCCCCCATTTCCTTCCATAGCATGAAGCTTTTTAAAAACCTCTAATTTGCTTGGGTATAACATAAGGAAGGAAGGAATAAACTTTTTTCCTGTAATTGGGAGTTAAAAGTATGGAGTATTTGTATGTCTAACTCCCAATTACCAGAAAAGCTTTGATGTGTAAGCTATTTTTAAAGTAAATAGCCACAACACCTTATAGCTATACTGTACAGTTAGTGCTGGGAGCTAAGATAGAATGTCTGGCTGTAACTTCCATGGGTGTTTTCAGACAAATTTAATGGCACCCTTGCTAGAACCATTTCATTTGAATGAACTTTTACCTCCAAAACAAATGAGAATTGGTCTTGTATGTGCCATATTTGGACTTAACTGTTTTATATATGCCTCTCAGATATTTTATAATTCAAAAGCAAAACAAGAGTTTCCAACATATGTTAAGGTGGGCTTGTAATGATGGAAGAAGATGTAGAAAGTCCCTTACCCTGGACAACATAGTGTCTTTGTAATTTAAATATCCTCTAGGTTTCCAGGGCTAACAAACATTTTCTTCTTTTAAACTTCTACCTTTGTCTTACTGCAATCCAACACAGCACTTCATGTTGCTCACAATTTGAGAATGGATTTAAGAACCTGTTACTTATTTGAGATGCATAGCTCCCAGGTGATTCTTGCATTCAGAAAATGGGTGTTGAAGACACTGATGAATTGAAGGCTACACTATGGCTAACAGTTACTAATTCCTGTTTATATCAGTCTCCTATGAATTGCTCATTTATACCTTTCCAAATTCCGGTCCAATTAAAATAAGGTATTCTTTTTTTAAAAAGGAAGAAGAGCCTTATATGAATATTTATTTATTTATTATTTATTACATGTATTTATATGCCGCCATTCTCCCGAAGGACTCAGGGCAGCGAACACAAGTTAAGAAACAAGTACAATAAAATCCCATTTTAAACCAAATAACTAATTAATAGTAAATAATAAAACCCGGAATCAGAGTCATCCTATTTGTTTGAACAGCCAAGTCTTCAGGTCCCGACGGAAGGAACGGAGATCAGGAGCCGTCCGGAGCTCAGTAGGTAATTCATTCCAGAGGGTGGGAGTACCCACAGAGAATGCCCGACCCCTATATAACAGTTTGTGTTTAATGCAGTTCATACCTGAATGTGACGAAGCCTTGTTAAGAATGATTGAAGTGAAGCATAATAGTTGCATTCTGCTAACAGATAATAAAAATGTATTTGGCATTATCTCTAGGCTATACTTTTGATCATCAACTTTCTCCCTGTTCTTTTTTAAACCATTTCTTACTTTCAATGACGTCTTATGTACACAGGTATTAAAGGTCCTTCATTTTATCCATTAAAAATATTGATCCTCATGCTTTTTTAAATAGTGACTACAACCAGTCTATTTTAGGGTGCTGCTTTGGGATCACTAGTATGGAATAAAATTGTTAAGACACTTTTTTTTTTTAATTTGATTTATATGCCGCCCTTCTCCGGAGACTCAGGGGAGCTTACAATGCATTAAGCAATAGCCTTCATACTTTTATATATTTTTATACAAAGTCAGCTTATTGCCCCCACCATCTGGGTCCTCATTTGAACTCATTCAGTTCACATTGAACATTCAAAATATTTTACTGTTACAGAAAAGTTAATGGGGGGAAAAAACTAAAAGGGATTTCTTCCTTTTGACAGTTACATATTTCGTGAGTAGCAATATCAGCGATTCTCTTTGGTAGGTTGTTTGCTCATGTCTGAATTTCTTTACGCTTCCCACATCAGGAACCCAGGCATTATTTGTAACAATTCCTTCCTGTTGCTTTCTTGTTCTGCTAGAACGGGCAAGATTTTTCCTCCCTCCAATGTAGAGTTAGTGTCTCTCTGGGGTACGTTAACTAAATAAAAGTTCAGTGTCCACAGACCATCAGTCTTACTCTGTCCCTCATTCACCCTTCCCATCACCCGCCCACCTTCAAGCTAATCAACCCAACTCCGGAGGCTTTGAAATGTTTAGTAAGAAAACAGTTCTGTTTTGACAGACAGCAATTACAGCAGCTGGCTGAAGGCAGATTTTACAGCTCTTTAGGGGATCCCTTATGAATAGTAACTGAAGTTGATGTACTTTTATACAAACAGGCTCCTTGGTTCAGATCGAACAGTGTACTCTCAATGGTTGCCTATAGACTTTGAGAGAAGAACTAGAACTATCACAGAGTAACCTCAGACTGCCTCTGTAGTAAAGTCTGTGATATGAGGCACCCTACCCTCCACCAAGTAGCTGCCCCTCTCAGTTGAACCAAATTTATTTCCATAAGTATGTTCTTGATTTCCCAAGCTAAAAAAGTAATTGAGGTTATGTACGCAACAGCTGTCATTAATCTTTATTGTTGCAACAACTTGTTTGCTCAGGTGACCCGTGGGTTCCAGCATTTACCATCCATTTGTTCTCTACAATTATTGGAAGAAACTGTTAGTCGTAACACCTAAATATGCAAAAGCAGTGCAATGAGCCACCAAACACCAGGAATAATCAGTCTTGAGCTTGCTGGTTGTGTAAATACTAGCTCATCCCTCTCTCACATACAGGTTGACAGGAAATATGGCACTTGTAATTAAAACTTCTGGGTCTGTTTTTATTTTAGTTCTGTTTCTTGAAATATCCTTTTGGAAAATTCAGTGATTAAAACTTTCATTCTTTGTCTTAAAAAAAAATCTTTCTTGTCATGGTGTTCATAGACTCTTAATCTTTATTGATCCCCAGAATTTAATTCTTGTTTCAAGAATATGTTATTCTGTTTTTCAGTTAACCTCTTAACCTGTGTCCAGGAAAAAAAAAATCAGCATGATTTCTGTTAAAGCATGCATCGTTCTCCTGTGAAGTTGCAGGAAAGAGAAAAATTTCTGTTGCTCCTTTGAGAATTCTTCTGCAATCAGATGAAAAAGCAATTATCTTTCTAAGAAACACTGGCACCACGTGAAATGTATTAAGATTGATCCCTTAGAGTCCTTGTAATAAAGTTTGGCTACCATGCTACAACAAACTTAATGTGTTCTTGTTGTTGCTGTATACTGTTTCTTTTTGGTAGATTGAGAAAATGTATTCAATCTTTTAATGCTAATTAACAAAGAATTATAAATATCTATATACTGTGATTTCCTGGAAGCATTTTTTGTTTTGTTTTAGGATTTTAGTAAATGAGCACAACTCAAACTAATGGAAGGCTGAAATAAATATTAAGTTTTAAACATATTAATGCATTTAAATGACCCTAGTCCCTAATGATGAGTTTCATTTTTCAGTATTGCTATCTAGGAATGCATCAGTCCTGGCTACAAGAACCTCGTATTAGGATTTGGGCTGCAAGGAAGTTTTTGGGGTGTAGTATTTGTATTAGTATTTTCTATTTTCTAAATTATCCCATTTTGATCAGCACTTACAACAATTTACCACATCCTAATTGAGTTCTTGACAACTCTATAAACAAACCATTTAAATGTTTTTTAACATAGCTTATAGGAATCACATATATATTAAGAGAAATGAAAAGCTTTCTAATAAATTGTCACATTTACTTATATATTGTATATAAATTTAGCCCTCTTTATTGCATACATGCACACACATGCACAGAGAGAGAGAGAGAAGGTTGGAGTGACTGATTTATATCCTTTATGTAAGAATAGTGAAGTATGTCCTTATGAAAACATTTTTGTTCTGCACAGCAATCAAGAGCTTATTTTAAGAGTAAGAATATCGTATTGATTTAACAGTTTTAAAGCACAGTTTTAAAAAGTCAAGTTACTAGCAGCCAAAGTACAATTTTTTTGTGTCACAAATTTTCTGTACCATCTTGATAATAGATCCAACATATAGGTTTTCTTAATGTAGTATTAAATGTTTGCCAGTCTACTTGATGGGCATATAGAGTATTTTAAAAGTTAGCAGCTGTAGGATGCGAACACCAGCAATAAGTTGCACCAGTGTGGTTCAGACCTATTATTTCACTTAAATAATTGCAAGGCTGTCCAGGTGTCTTAATGTAAAAGCTGTTCGCTCAGACAGGAAATTGTATCTTGTTCTGAGGTTTATTTTGTAATAAAATCCATAGACCTGAGGAATGGAGCTCCTGGGCCATAAATCATTTTATGAGTGGACTGTTCTGACCTCAGGCCATTGAATTTTTTTCCGTCATTGCACTGTGGGAATAATAGAAATGTAACCAACACATGGTCTTGACCCTTGATGTATCTTTAAGTAAGAGACCAGTCTATAAAGTCATATCTGAGATGTCTTTGTAATATTGGTTACACATCTGAAGGGACTCCCTCAGTGGCTCTACAGGGAGTTCAGACTTCATCAGTTTCTAGATAGTTTTTCCAGAAATGTGGAGGTGATTCTTAAATAGTTGTTTTTTTTTTTAAATCCAGAAATAATTCATGTCTAAGGTTTCATATAATTCCAACGTTTTCATTATAAATGAAAAATATTTAGCTGGGTACCTGTACTACTATTGCCTCTTCTGACAAACATCAATTATAATTTATAGTAAATATTCAGACAGTGAAATAGATCTGCAATATGGCAATCCTTTGAAATTATTTAATAAGTTGTTGAAAATGTTTAAAATCTAGAAGATGCAAAATTATTTGGTTTTTTTTAAAACAAACAAACATTTAAATGATTTGTACCGCTTATGTATGTGTTTTTGGAACCTAGAGCTCAGTAGCATAATATCTGTGGCTCTGAAAAGTAGATTCAGGAAACATGTAGACCATGGATTTTCCAGCTGTATTTTAAATGTGAGCAATGTTTAGAAGATTCTTAAAACATTATGCATATATTATTTACTTAATTTAGCTGTTAGGCAACTAACTAACAAATATAAAAACCTCTAAAAGCAGAAATAGAGCTAGACACATTTCCTAAGGAAGCACAATCAGTTGCTTAGAAGTTACATAGAAGGTTTATCCCAGGTGCCCAGCAATTGCTCCTCTAAAAATGGGTGAAAACAAGAGCATGGAAAAGCACTTCTGGCCTATTTCATGGAGATGTGATGGAAGGAGAAAAAGAAACTTTTGGAATATATATAGAAATGTTCTGAATTCTGGAAACAACCATTTTCATGGATTCCCTCCCCCCCACCCTTGCAGATTTTGTATCAATAATCAACATAAAGTTGTCCAGAAGGTGGTTTTGCAGAATCCAATCTGAGTCGGTCACCGGGACCAGAGGTTTAGTCTTCAGAGCTTTTGGACTTGTGTGACACATTGTGGTGAGAGAGAAGTTCCCTGAGGATGGGCTCCGGCATGAGTCTGAAAACTCATGGGTGAAAACTCACCCAATCTGGGTGACCGACCCAGATTGGATCATGCAACACTATCCCGGGATATGTATATTTGCCTTTATTCATGAGAAGGTGATTAAAGTAATACAGCTAAAGTAATACAGACTGCCTCCTTTTCACCTTGCCAATTCCATTTGAACAGAATAACAAATCTAGAACATACGTTGCTGCATGGGTAGGCTCAGATACAACTTGAGAAATACCCACAGTTGAGTATTAATCTGTGAGCTGCTTGTAGTAGGACCATGCAAGCAACCTGTGTTATAAGGTACTGCTTTAAAGCTGTGATGACTAAACTGGTGAAGTAGAGAGTTTCCATGCATTTGCTGCTACCTCGTACACTAATCAGTGGCTGCACATGCTGACAGTTTTGTTGAGCGGGAGGAAATATTCAGGCATGATCTCTCTTGTTGAGAGTTCTTTTTCCCTTTGATATGCTAAGCGTTTATATTGCATTTAGTAAAAATGCAGGGCGTTTTAAGTTGAAAAATGAACTGAAAACTCTTTTAAACTTAACTTTTATAAATTAGAAGGTAAACTTATCATTTAACTTGCATGTAAAGTTGCTCTGAGTTTAACTGGATATAGGTTGCTTTAGGAAGCTGTCGATGTGTGTGTGTGTACATACAACTTTCTTGCATAAAGGGGATATCCAGGATATAGTCATATATTTAAAAGGACTGTCAGTTCTCTGATAGAATCTCATTGCTGTCATGAGCTATCCCAATAGATTTATTTAGCAAATACTTCTGCTATAGACTCCAGTGAATGCTAAGCCAACGGGGCTTATAGTTCCCTCAACATATCATCACTTTCAGAGTCCTAAAATGACCATAGCTTTAACTAGATGCATCCTGATATTTTAAAGGGAGCACAAAGCAGGAATCGGCATTAAATTATGAACAGGGCAAGATACATTTGCATATTTTGAGCAGGGTGAGTGAAATTAATCAGTTCATTTCTTTTCTTTCTTTTCTTTTCTTTTCTTTTCTTTTCTTTTCTTTTCTTTTCTTTTCTTTTCTTTTTCCAGACAAGAAGCCCTTCTAGCTGCCATTAGTGAAAAAGATGCCAACATTGCTCTCCTGGAGCTTTCGTCCTCTAAGAAAAAAACTCAAGAGGAAGTCGCTGGATTAAAACGTGAAAAAGACCGCTTGGTTCAGCAGCTGAAACAACAGGTACTTTTGCAGCGCTCTGAGGCTTTTAGCTTATCAGGAGCAAATGCTCTTGATTCCCGCTTCCTCCAGTATCTCTTTCTTCCAGAGCAGAATATCTCAACCTTAGACGTTTTAAGATGGGAGTTGAAGTCCACACATCTTAAAATGCCCAAGGTTGAGAGACATTGCAGTAGATGACTTATGCTTTTCAAATTTCTTAGAAAATGGAAACACCACTACACCAAAGAGCCAGGCGTTCTTTTTTCAGTATCCGCTACAGTTAGCAGAGAATTTACTCAGAAGGCTTTCCTGCTGCTAGAGTGAGAACCAAAGGTTGTTCTTCTGCTTTCTTTTTTTTCCTTTTGTTCTGTTTTATATGGATTATGCCCCTGAGCATAATGTCGCAATATACGTGATTCTCAATGAGGTGCCTTCCAGAAGTGTTAGATTTAAATTTCGTTCCCAATCCAGTGGCATGAAGGTTGTCATAAGGCCATTCTTTTACAGTGTAACCTCTCTTAACATTGGTTTCTTTTGATTTTAGATTTATTTATTTATTTATTGTATCCTTACAATTCAGCATTACCTCCAATATCAAGAATTCTCGTTCTGGACAAGTTATAAGTTCTACTGTACTCAGAACTCAGCTGATGATTTCAGAGAAGTTATTTTTCAACTGACTATGTTTGTGATAGCCACCTTGGAAAAATGATTCTTATTAGTATTTTTATGGAAAGAAAATAATACATGGTTGGTGGATTAACATGCTTAATAAGGAGAAGTGTTTATCTTTTCTGTTTTTTGTGTTACCCAATAACTGCACTGATTTTCCTGTGTGGTCCTTGCTTGTGGGTTGTTATACAGCATATGGCTAATTGTGAAGGGGCCGTTTTAGTAAGAGTCCACTATTTGTGAAATATACTTGGCAGAAAGAACCATTGGGGGCCTAATTTACTATGTTTAGTGCCAACATCCCTTTTTTTTTCTTTTAAGATTTTTAGTTTTCTTAAGTTCGTTCTTCTGTTGTAGTTATAAGATATTTGATACTCTTGATTTTTTGAAGACATTATTTTCCCTTCATTGTTTTTAATTAATTTTAGAACCCCTCTAGTTGCTTTTTGCAGGTGAACTTTTGCCATTTTTCATGCATTATTTCCTAAAGAGGAAATATAATTGTCACCATATTGTCACCTCACAGTAGCTACTACAATCCTTTCCCAAAACATAAGTGGCTTCTCAGCTGGTTCATGATAGAATATAGATTGGGAAATTGATTCCTTATAAGTTTGAAGAATAAATAGGACTGCTTCAGGAATATAATGCGCTCTAATGAAGCCCAGATATTTTGATGAGGATAAGATAGTATACTCATCACTGAGCCCTACTTATGTGCGGTAATAAGTCCAAATAGTTGGAATTACTGTATATGTATATTATTTAACTATCAAACATGTGTCACAGTATATTTCTGTTATGCCTTGTGGCAATGTAAAGTATAATCTGCTGTTCTGCAGATTAATAATGAGAGAAGCCAGTACAAATTGATTTTCCTGTGATACCTTCAATTGTTTAGGTTTCAAACATTTTGTATGCTCCCTCCACAAGTCACCTTGTTTGAGTTGGTCAGCCTTATAAAATTAGTACAGAAAATAAATGATTAAAATAAATCTTTAGGAAAAAAAGCTGTGGTTTCCACCTTCAATGTATTTATTGACATTTAGAGAGCTCTTACAGAAGTAAGAAAATCTAAGAAATAGAGCAGTAATTTGATGCACAGTCAAGTTCAAAGACACAGGTTTTGAACAGGAATGAAAGAACCACAACTTATGGATAAAAATTTAATTTCTCCTAGTATGATCAGTAATGGAAGTATTGTGCCAAGTAAGAGTGATAACAACTGTATAGAAAACGTTTTTGGAAGTGATAATTGAACATACCACTGGAATCGGATTAAATTCACAGGAACATTTCAATTCAGAACAACTTCATTAATAAATACCGTAGTTGTTACAGAGAGTTGCAAAGGTACTAGCAGGACCCTGAAAATTGGGGCAGAATGGAATTACGTAGCTGATGCACAGTACATGTGGTTCTTTTGGAGGTAATGGAACCGGGGTAAGAATTGTGGCTATTAGAAAGGAAATGGTGGTGAGGACACTGTGTGAATGATCTGGTACTTCATGCTGGAGATGGGAAGAAGAATTAGACTAAGAAGACAGTTGTTCTTGGAATCAAAAAAATAGAGAAGATGATAATGGCTGTCAAACTACATTGCATTTCGGCAGTTTTAGCTGTTTAAGAATCACTGACTTCAAGGCTATCAAAGAGTTCTTGGCTGCAAGGAAGATAAGGATAGTGTGTATCTATCCAGTGGGAGAAGAAGACCCAAGGAAAAAAAATCAATACTTTGCTAGCCCTGAGTGTTGGCCAACTAAGCATAATTAATACCCTTGATTAACTCAAAGGGGGAGATTCACTAATATAAGTTATAGCTTAATTTAGCCATCCTCACCATAATAATAACATGAGATGTAATATTATAGGCGGTGACCTTTTTAATCACTGAATAGTAGAAGCACTTGTCAGAAAGTAATTTTCTATTTTACTGCATGTCAAGAATGTCCGAAGTTCAGCAAAGAAGAGAAAAGGGGGAACACTAGATGCTTAAGGTAAATGTTACTTATGTGATTAGTCTCAAGACTGAAAGAGAAACTAATATTTTCTATTTTTGACTTACATAATCAGTAAAATTTGGTTCACAAGAAGATATTCATATGCTGGAGTTTATCTGACTAGATCCTCAATAAATGCATTGGTGGCCAATAAATTTCCAGGCATCCTTGAAAAATGTTGGTTTTAATCTGCAAAACTGAATGTGGCTTTGTTTCTAGAAGACCACTTCCTCCCTGTGGAATTGTCAGCACGTTGAGGTAGGCCAGATCAGGAGACAGACTTTACAAGAACTACTGGCGCTCTACTTTATTGATGTAGGCTATCTATAATAATAAAATCTCGAAAGCCTAGAAGTATATGGGATCAAGGTGTGGGGCAATGTTAAGTTTCATTCTAATCTTTCTCATTTCTTCCCAGGTTTGCTCGCTTCCTTGCTCTCTTGCTTACTTCCTTTTAGCCTTTGCATTCCTTCTCCAAAGTCTTTTCTGTGGTTCTCTATCAGAACTGACCTGCATACTTGTCCCACTTGAGGATTCTTTCTCTTTTTTCATTTATAGTAGGTAAGATGGGTGGAGATCCAAAGTCAGGCTTTTTCCAAGACGTTCTTCCCTTGATGTCTAACCCTGGCCCATTCCATAAGACCTTCAAGACAAAACTGTTTCACAATGATTTTGGAAATTAGAATAGTCAGCGTCGTTGATGTTTGTGCTAAATTACTATCCTGTTGATTTGGATTTTTAATTTATATTTTATTGGGTTTTTTTCTTTGTTTTTAATTAGGATTTTTTGTTATTGCTTTATAAACCACCATAGATCATTTAGATTCATACAGTGATATGTAAGCTTAGTAAATAAATAATTATTCCGGCCACATCTGTTTCTGAGAGCACCATTCCTGGTGTGAGTTTACATATCTGCTTTAAATCAGTGAATATATTTTACAAGCCATTACAATAGTAATGCATCTCAAATAAAAGGTTTCCACTTGGTAACATATAGAAGAAGGCACGTTTGATCTGCCAAGGGAAGAAATTTTAACAGCATGAGCACTCAAGCAAATAAAACTCTGCTCTGGAAGCAGAATTACAGTTAACTCTGTAGTCTAACAAATTGAATTTTAATGTAAGAAAGAACTCTTTCTGATTGGGAGGACTGCATCTTGCACAATATGGATATACCAGTTTCACATAGGTTTATTTAATCCGCTCCAAAAGCATGAGTTGTTTTATGGTCTCTCATGATTTCCATTTTTTTTAAGATAGTGTCACTATTTTTCTTTTAATCCCTTCATACCTAATACAAGTAGTCCTCAACCACAATAGGAACCAGAATTTCAGTGCTAACTAAGCAACACTGTTAAAGCAAGTCATCACATGACCAGACCCAGTTTTACAGTTGTTGTCATCATGGTCATTAAGCAAATCACATGGTCGTTAAGTAAATCTGGCTTACCTAATAGACTTTGCTTGTTGGTAGCTCATTGAGAAGGTTGCAAATCCCCATCATGGCTGCAGGACACGGCAAGCAGCCTAAATGGAAGCCAGTTGCCAAGCACCCAAATTACGATCATATGACGGCAGCAGCGGTGCAGTTGTAACTCTGAGCCTTTGGGTCATAACTCACTTTTTCTGAGGCTTTTGTAACTTCAAACCATCATAAAATGAATGGTTGTTAAATTGAAGACTACCTGTAATTGCAAAGTTAATACAAATAAGGGAGAATATGTGTAGCTCAGGGTTGAAATGAGGGATCCTTGGTGTTCTCTGCCTTGGTTGTTTTCTTGCTGACGTTCCATTAACCAAACTAGGTGATGCAACACATATATCCAGTATGTAGAAGTTGTGAGAACTTGATATACTGTTTCGATATGCTGTTGTAACCTAGAAATTTAAAGTCGCAATATACATGATTCTCAATGAGGTGCCTTCCAGAAGTGTTGGATTTAAATTTTGTTTCCAATCAAGTGGCATGAAGGTTGTCATAAAGCAATTCTTTTACAGTGTAACTCGGGTGGGTTCTACTTACCTTTACTATCGATTCGCATTGTGCCCGCGCACGATTCTCCATGCGCAGATCACCTATGATGACGTCTGGGTCAATGGGCGGAGCCTCCCACCGGTTTTACTACAGGTTCTTGTGAACCCGTCCAAACTGGGGGCAGCCCACCACTGGTGTAACCTCTCTTAACATTGGTTTCTTTTGATTTTAGATTTATTTTTTTATTTTTTATTTTTTTGTATCCTTACAGTTTAGCATTACCTCCAATATCAAGAATTCTCATTCTGGACAAGTTATAAGTTCTACTGTCCTCTACTCAGAACTCAGCTGATGATTTCAGAGAAGTTATTTTTCAACTGTAGCACATTCTTTCATGAGGGTCATGCTATGCTACCTGTTAGGACAGAGGTCTTCAAACTTGGCAGCTTTAAGACTTGTAGTCTTTAACTCCCAGAATTCTCCAGCCAGCTATGCTGTGCTGGAGAATTCTGGGAGTTGAAGTCCACAAGTCTTAAAGCTGCCAAGTTTGAAGACCTCTGTGTTAGGACTTTTTAAGATATATGTTTAAAAAATTGTTTTGTCTAAAACACGATATATAGTTTGTAGCATGATGCTAAACAAGACTGCTTTTTAACAACGTTTAATATGCCTTGGTAATTTCTCAGATTGATGTTCTCTTATCAGTATATCCAAGTCTTACACTAAATCTCCCTCATCTTTATCTTTAATTCTGAAAACCAGGATGCTTAACTTCTGCCAAATAAATTCTGAGGTTAATAATTCTTCATTTCCCAAGACTATACAAATATGTATTAGTTAAAATTGAAGATGTTCTGTTTTATGTTGTTTGTTTCTGTATCTCAAAAACTGTCTGCTGAGGTTTCAGCCTTACACCAGATTTAGAAGAATCTGACTTGGAAAAACTGGATTCAGATCAACTTCTTCTTGATTATCTGTTCTTTCTCATTCTTTCCAGATGTTTAAACTGCTGCAAAATTCTGATACATTTGTTTCCTCTTTAAAACCTGATTTCTCCTTCCTATATTAGATCCTCTGCCTATTATGATACCACTGGGATTTTATAAACTTTTGGCTTTCCTGGTTCTCCCTCAAAACCTCCAGTTGTCAATAAATCAAACTAAAATTTGCAGCTTTTTTCTATTAACTCCTCTCCTCTTACCTTTCTGACTCTGCTTCTGACTATGATTTCTGATATTTCTTCAACTGAACTTCCTGACCTACAGTAATGCCATCCTCTTTGACGAGAGAGGGACACGTAAATGGGGGAAAAGGATCAAATTTCTCTTGGGGGGAAATTCCCCCCCACCTCCATTCCTATAGACTTTATATATATTCTCTTATTTTTCCACAATCTTCTTTTTTGGGGTGGGTGGATTTGAGTAGTAGTTTGCTGTCAATTTATACAATAGTCCAGTCCAGGATACTATTATAGCAGAATGTTACAGAGAAACTGATACCAGCTGGGATTGTGCAAAATGAAATTAGTTTGGCCTCTACAGCAGTCATTTCTGTGGGTCAGAGCAAATGCAGGATAAACAGAAATAAAATTGGCAAGAGGAAATAATTTTTTTCCCCATCCTCAGTAGTTTCAGGAAAAGGATGAGTGAGGGGAGTGACAGAAAAAGTAACTTCCACTTCTTCCAAATAACTACTTACCCCATCCATATATTTTAACATGCAGATATGTAATTAAAAATAAATAAGAAATTGATGCTTGGTGAAGTTGGGCTGCAGAAGCATCTTCACAATGATTTAGGAAGTGATTCTTCTGAATTTGCACATCTAACAAAGGGGAGTGTAATCCCCCAAAATTAAACAGCTAAAATCTAACTTTTGCCAATTGTTTTTTGCAAAAATATCTTTCCTGTATTGTTGAAAGTTACTGTCATTGAATCCCCAATAGGATCACAAACTTTATTATACATACCTAGCAGACAAGTCAGGGTAGGTTTTTTGTTTTGTTTTGTCCCTTTACATAACTTGTGACAAGTTGATGTGTCTGGGCAAAATGCCATCAAACAAAATCATCAAATGGTTTTCTTACCAGTTTTTGGCTGATTTGAGAGACATAGGATGGGATAGGATAGGATAGGAATGGAATGGAATGGAATGGAATGGAATGGAATTGGACCAGTCGTGGGTTTCAAATTATTTTACTACCAGTTCTGTGGGCATGGCATGGCTTGGTGGGCATGGCAGGGGAAGGATACTGTAATATCTCCATTCCGTCCCCAATCCAGGGGAAGGTTACTGCAAAATCCCCATTTCCTCCCGATCAGCTGGGACTTGGGAGGCAGAGAATAGATGGGGGCGGGACCAGTCAGAATTTTTACTACCAAACTCAAAATTTCCGCTACCAGTTCTCCAGAACTGGTCAGAACCTGCTGAGACCCACCTCTGGATTGGACACACATAGAATTTATCTTTGGTGCATATGCTCTCATGTACATAAAAAGACAAGATACATTCATCAAGAATCATACGGTACAACACTTAATGATAGTCAAGGTTACTAATAAGCTATCAAATCGTACTAGGAAACAAATAAAAACAATATAAATTGAAAGATACAAGAAACATGGTTATAATAATAAGTGGAAAGAGATAGATACTAGTAAGGAAGAGAAGAATAATAGTAATACAGTCTTAGTAAATTATTTGACAGTGTTGTGGGAATTAGTTGTTAAGCAGAGAGATGGCATTCGGGGAAAAAACTGTCTGTGTGTCTAGTTGTTCTGGTGTGCAGTGCTCTATAGCGTCGTTTTGAGGGTAGAAGTTGAAACAATTTATGTGCAGGATGCCAGAGGCCTGTAGATATTTTCACAGCCCTCTTTTTGCCTCGTGCAGTATACAAGTCCTCAAGGGAAGGCGGGTTGGTAGCCATTGTTTTTTCTGCAGTTCTAATTATCCTCTGAAGTCTGTGTTTGTCTTGTTTGGTTGCAGAGCCAACCCAGACAGCTTCATTGTTTCATTACTATTAATTAAAGTACAAATAATTAGCAACATTAAGAAAATACTTAGGTATTTTTAGGTACTGAAAGATTATGTCCGAGGAAGAATAGGATCTAGATGTTAAATCAGAAAGTGGCTAAGAATTGCCCTGATTTCCTGAAGACATGAATAAAATCAAAGTCAGCCTTGAATTCTTGGTTCTAAAGAAGGAGAGGAGTGGTGAATGAGCAGTGCTTATTCATCAGGAAGAAATCCACATCTAATATTGTTCATAAGCTACACCCATGCCTCTTATTTCCATAGCCATCTCCTTTGTCTACTGGAAAACTAGCCACATTGAACTTCTGCATCAGATAACAGCGAAGGCTCTTGGCAATATTAACCAGCGGGTTTAAGGAAAGTACTAGTTTTATAATTCAGCCAAATTTTATTACTTTTCTGAAAGACACAATAGCAAGGCCAAGTAGGATTCTTTCCTTAAATAATGTTGCTATCAGCAGTGTTTACAAGGTGCAGACAAAGGGACATTCATGTGTGCATGCATAGCTGTTTCAGGGCTCTTGCAGACAGCCTGTGTTAAGCTGACACTGAACAGTCCCCATCACTTTAGAATTCAGGAATTTTGAAGTATTGGGAAAGGAGTTTTTTTTTCCCCTTGCAAAAAATAGTTCCTGGAGTTGGGGTGAGAGGGTGGTGAAGAATGGATAATCTTTTCTGCCTATGTATCACTGAAATGCAATTGATATACTGGTATATATCAGAACAGCAACAAAGATGATTATGGGATTGGAGGCTAAAACATATGAAGAACGGTACCAGGAATTGGGTATACCTAGTTTAATGAAAAGAAGGACTAGGAGTGACATGATGGCAGCCATGTTCCAATATCTCAGGGGTTGCCACAAGGAAGAGGGGGGGGGGGTCAATCTATTCTCCAAAGCACCTGAACGCAGGATAAGAAGCAATGGGTAGAAACTAATCAAGAAGAGAAGCAACCTAAAGCTAAGGAGAAATTTCCTCACAGTAAAAATAATAAACTAGTGCAGGGGTCTCCAACCTTGACCACTTTAAGCCTGGAGGACTTCTACTCCCAGAATTTCCCAGCCAGCAAAGCTGAAGTCCTCCAGGCTTAAAGTGGCCAAGGTTGGAGACTCCTGAACTAGTGGAACAGCTTGTCTTCAGAAGATGTGGGTGCTGTGTACTGGAGGTTTTCAAGAAGATATTAGACAGCAATTTGTCCAGAATGGTATATAAGGTCTCCTGTCTGAACAGGGGGTTGGACTAGAAGATCTCCAAGGTCCCTTCCAACTCAGTTATTTTGTTATTCTGATGTAGCTTTGAACTCCACTATATAAAAGCAAATGTACAAAGTAGCTCTGTTGAAGATAGGTTGATTAGTCTTGATGAGGTTGGTTGCCATTTCAGTTAATTTCAGAACGGTTTAAAGAATTCTTTAGTGCCTAAAGGAAGATTTTTCTTTTAAGGCAATGTGTTGACATTCAGCAGCTGAATAAATCTAAGTCCATATGATCCTGAATAATTCACTTACACATCTTTGGTTAAGAATCAGGCATCCTGCTACTGGGTGTGAAAGGAGTGATAATGTAACACAATTGAAATTCTCTCAGCCTGCTTCACTGTGCTTTTATGATAAAGTCCTTTTCTCATTGTCTCTCCACAATTCTCACTTGTCAAGTGCTGCCTCCTGGACTGTCATTACAGAAGCTAGCCTGGTTTTGAAGTTTCAGATAGTAAATGCTAATAGATATAAGTTGCAGTTTCAAGTGTGCAAAATTGGAATGCCGGTCTTCATAATGTCATAATTAAAAGACAGTATTGGCTGATGTAATTGTATTATACAATTGAAATATAAGACCTGCTCTAAATTGGGGGGGGGGGGGGGGGGTTAGAATCCTTTACCTATAGCAGTGATAGCTAACCTTTTTGCTGTCGTGTGCCAAAAGCTGGGGGAGAGTGGGGAGATCGTGCATGTGCATGCCCACACCCATAATTCAATGCCCACCCGTGCTCCGCCCTCCCGTGCACATGTGCGTGGTCCCCCAGTGCTCCCCCTGCTTTTGACACATGATGGCACAGTGGGCCCATTTTTCACTCTCCCCATGCTCCAGAGGCTTTCTAGGAGCCTGGGGAGGGCAAAAACAGCCTTCCTCAACCCTCTGGAGGCCAGAAACAGCCCATTTCCCGACTCCAGGTGGGCCCAGAAGGCCCGAAAATCAGCTGGTCGGTGGGCACATGTGTGCTGGGCTAGGGCAACACTCGTGTGCCCTCAGATATGGCTCCGCGTGCTGCCTGTGGCACCCGTGCCATAGGTTCGCCATCACAGACCTATAGGATATGTGCAATCCTTGAATCCATTTTTGCAACTTGCAGTGTCTTATTCAACTGAGTACTGTTGCTGACTTCCCACCATTTTGTTTGGCCAGTTAGTCATCACTATCATCTAATGAGTAGGGTTCTTTATGCCAGCTCTCAGGCCTGCATCTGTTCCTCTTGGGTGTCTGCCTATTCCCATGTCTCTTCCAGCAGGTGAGAAGAGCAAGAGAAAGATAAGAGAAAGATAAGAGTATTCACCATCATTTCTTCCCTTTGGACAGTATTATGGACTTGAATTCAGTAGGAGATTTGGTAAAAAACCAGAAAACTAAGATATCTTTCTTTAGATCAGTGATATTAGAAATAACAATTGTTGAATAATTGAGTTTGGGGTAGCTACTCTTCAAGAATGCTTAAGTTAAGGATTGTTTTATTCATATTCATATTTACTTTTTACTATATTAGAAAAGTAATTTCATTCACTTTCTTGCTCTATAGAAAATATGAATATGGATATGTATGTCTCTCCTTAAGATAGTATGGATAGTATGTCTCTCCTTAAGATTAGAAGAGTATTTATACTCCCAAACTATGCAAATTTCTTCTTCCATCTTTCTAAAATTGGCTGCTTTTAAAAAATCTCCTTTTTATTCTTTGTGATATTCTTCATTTGCAGTGTTTTGGTGTACATTTAAATAAAAATGTAATTTATAAAAACAAGATGGGAGACAATTAGGAAGATAGTTTAAAAATATTATTTTGGACATGCCCAGAGGGGAAAGGACATTCAATAGCCAGTGATGACAGCAGTGAGAAAGAGACTTATTGAGGCAATTTTTCAAATAGCTTTAGTGTATTTGTTGCAGTATATCTGTTGCAAATAAATATTTTGTACATACCAGTAGTTATCACTTAAGTATGCAAGACAGCTGAACTATATCTTTTACCTGTGAATTTAATTGTACTTTTCATCTTCCCTTCAGTTGGCGGAATAAATTGTCTTTTCTTTCCTCTTATTCTCATTAAAATAATAGACTTGAAAATCTATATGAAGTAATTAAATTTTTGGCAACTCTACTGACACAATTAAATGGTAAAGTTTAAATCTTTTGTCTATGCCCCATTTACTCCAGCAGTTTCTTTCTTTCTTTTTTTCTTTTTTGAGAATAAAATAAAATAATTTATCTATTTATTAAACTTGTATGCTGCCCATATTGCCATAGGTGACTCTTAAATGAAAGAGTTACATTAAAATATAATATTGTGAGTATATAAAAGTACATTAAGTGAACTGTTATCTACTACCAATTCTTCTCCAAAATAGTATGTTATGAACAGTTCTTAATAGAATATGAGTATGAACAATTATTTTAATAGCCTTGAACAATACACCCAGCATATTTTAATACTTTCATTTAGTACAAACAGGATATTCGTATAGTGCTATAGTTCTGAACCTCTTTATGTATTGATATTACTAAATTGAAAACTCTGTACATTGTTATATTAATTTCTTCAATTATTCCTAAAAATATTAATTCGGAAACGTCAATCTAGCATATAATTACAAGTAACACTCATCGCCCCCCCCCCCCCCCCCCCCCAAATCTGATTTTTCTGGATCCAACCTAATAGCTTGTAGCCTTTCATATGTGATAATCTTTCAAAATATTGTGCCTGTTAGGCCTCAAATGAATTATTTATGCCCTAGAATTAATATTTAATATTTCCTAAGAAATGTTTGGCATGGCAAATCTAACAAAATCAGCTTATCAAGAGTCTCTCTTGAAAATGAGATAGACGGCAAATAAATTTAATAAATAAATAAACATAATATGTTGCTATTTACTTTAAAACATGTAAATCAGTAGCAGAGCCTTGCCTTTGTGGCATTTGACATTGAAATTCAATTTTCATTATTTTCTTCATGACAGGATTGAGGAAAGGACAATTCGAAAGAAAACTTACAGACAATTTAGTGTGTTAATGGAAAACTTGAAGCAGAGATGGAGCAGGATCATCTGTAATCCAGGGGAACTTTTTACCCTCAGTTTCTGGCAATAAAGGGACATTACACAGAGTTTTTCAGTGGAGGTTGTGTATTTAGTTTATACATTTAGTTAAACATGATAATTTTTCCACATCTCCTTGTAAAAACATCAAGCTAGTAGCTACTTTGAGGTAAAAAAGCTTTACCTTTCTTGCCACCCAATGAGAGCATGTCCCTTCAGCACTGCAGCATCAGTTACACCCTGCTCTCAGATTCTTCTAACACATGGGTGTCAAACTCACCCCGTGCCGCAGGGTGCTTAGATCTGGCCCACATGGCTGCCCTGGAAACAGCGAAGGACCGGCCCATGGTGCCTCTGCCAACAAAAATGGAGCTCGGGAGGGCTGTATGCAGCCCTCCCAAGCTCCGCTTTCACTGGCAGAGGGTTTCAGAGCTCAGGAGCCTGTTTTCTCTGGCAGAGCGCTCGGGCCACCACAGGCGCCCCTGACACAAGTGATGTCGAGCTGGCCACACCCACCCCAGCCCCCCAAGGTCAAAACACAACCCAGATGCAGTCCTTTGACACCCCTGTTCTAACACAAGCACAGACGTCGAAGTAAAAGAAAGAAGAGGTATTTCCTCTTTTCCTCAGAGGAGGAGAAAACCCACAACCAAAATAGATGATAGCAGGTTATCATAGAGAAGAAAACTGCTGCATAGGAAGCAGGGTGGATTTGATTTAAATCGAGTTGATTTAAATCACAATTTAAATCATGATTTAAATCACTAGTAAAAAGGCTTGATTTAAATCAACTCGATTTAAATCATAATTTTTAAAGAGCAACTGTCATCTCTGCTACTCCTTTGACCCACTGTTGACTCACTGATAGTCCCAGTGTTGCAGAATATACAGCCTCATGCTACATAACTAAGCTCCATTTCATGCTGAATAAACTAAATTATTTATGTATTTTAAATAGAAAACTATCTTACGATAGATTTTAACCCAAAAGTTTTTTATTAAAATAAATTCGATAAAAATCAAAAAAATCCGATTTAAATCAAAAAAATCCGATTTTTTGATTTTTTTAAAAAAATAGGAAAGTACATAGGTACTCTTTGATTGACAGACTGTAAGCGAGAGAGGATATGGTTCACCTACTGCACTCATGATAATAATGTAAAACAAAGCATATGGTTTTTCTTTGGAAACTTTCTGGGCAATAAAGCTTAGACTAAAAGGCATAGTGAAAATATTTTTCCATCGTGATACAATAGAGGCAGTTCTGTCTGATTGGATAATGATGATTGGATAATGCTGGGTTCTTACAAGAAGCTGTAATGTGCACCATTTATTTGAGATACTTCCGCAAAGGGTTCATACTCATATTCCTATTAAAATATCACATGCCCATTAAAACATTCTACATTCATTCTACAGATACAGAATTGTCTGTGTTAAGCTCAGTAATCAATTGTTGATCATCAAATTACTTACCAACCATATCAAATTAATACCTATTACTTTCTCCTTTAGTGTATTTGACTATGATATGGATATGTATTTTAAGTACAGCATTGCTCTACAGAAGTGTTCCTAACCTTGGCCATCTCAGAATTCTTTTCAATGGTCAGGCTAGCTGTGGAATTCTGGGAGTGGAAGTTCACACATCTGGAAATGGCCAAGGTTGGCAATACTGCCTTATAAAAGTCAAGAAGATTTTTTTTAAAATATGCAATTTACATTATTCAATAACAAGATGTCCATTGAAACCAGAAAACAACTTTTCTCTCATATTGATAATACTTTTTAAATTAGGCCAACTGCATCATCTTCTCCATCTGCCACATTCATCAACCAAATATGTACTAACCTTTCCTCATCACTGCAATCTTAGCTACAGTTTTCTTTAGGCCTCTTAGATTCTATATTATTCTAGATTCTTAGATTCTATATTATTCTAGATTCAGCTTTTAACTTGCTTTCTATCATATCTCTGTCTTAAAATAATTTTCTTCTTGTTCTCGGGCAATTTACTTGAACACTAAATATTTGAACATTTTAAACAAGTATAGGCAGAAACAGCTCCACTTCTATGTTAATATTTAATTTTTAGTTTAATTTAATTTAAACTGGTTCTTAAATGACAACCCAGTAAGTTAGACTGATTACAAATTGTTAAAAGTGTGCAAATAAACAATATTCTGTTCAAAGATAATCTGCTGGTAGTCTGCTTTATATTCCAGATCTGTATATGAACATGGAAATCAAAAGAACTTGAGTTATATCATACCACAAGCTGCTATTTTCAATAAAATAATTACCCTATTAGTTTAGAGGATTCTTTTACAAAGTTTTCGAGACATTTAATAGATTTGTCAGAATTACTTCTCATCCTGTTACATCATCATATTTTTTCGCAAAAGCTTAGAACATTACAGTAACCAATTTTATATTAATGCTGTTTGACCTCCTTCTGTAGCTATATTTTTAAAATAGTTTCTCACAGCTTATTTTGGAAGTGTACAGTGTCTAATTTTTGGCATCACAGTAACAAATCTAAATGTTCCAGAAAACAGGGAAAGAAAGAAAACCTCTCAACAAAGATGAATAGTGAAAAAAGTTCATTGCTGTGCCAAAGCATTAATAGCTTCTTCGTAATCGCCATTAGTCTTCCTTATCAGAAACCAAGAAACATTCATTTATCCAGGGTTTTTTTTCCTCTTTATTCTTGGAAGAGGAAACAAATTATTAGTCAACATAGGCCTGCTTTGGCATTGTTAATTTGGAAGCAACACTTTATCATATACGTTATATTGTATATTTTATATATACACAATATATAAATTATACATGCACACACATGCGTACATAAACTGAATGTTGTCTTTCAACATTACATAGGTTACATTTTAAGATCAAATTACTCTTCTCTAGTAACACTATGCCTCGTGTATTTATGCAAAGTTGTAAAATAGTAAAGATTGTTAAAAGATTAAGCATATTTCACTTAAAGCAATTATTTTTAAATTCCTCATTTTATCTTCTTTTACTAAATGCCACTCTAATTAGCTCTGCCTTGTTCCATAATCAGACAAAAACAATTCCCAGGAAAAATCTCATTTTAACTGCTGCCTTCAGATGGAGACGTTTCCAACTAGCCTCTATGAGTACATCCAGCTGTGAAGTGGCAACTTGCACTATCAGTCTAATGTCACTGAATTATGTCCAGAAGGCCTTTACAAAACATCCCTGCATTTCATCCTTCAGCACCGAGTTTTCTTCAGCTTTGCTTCTTTACGCTGGGAAAATGGAAATTCAACTTGGTTCTTTAAAGTGAGACTTTACATTAGGTTTTGGGTGGGCTTTATTGATGGTATTGATGGTAAGAGCTGTGGTGGCACAGTGATTAGAATGCAGTATTACAGGCTAAATCTGCCAACTGCCAGGGGTTCAATCCTTACTCTCTTGAGGTTGACTCAGCCTTCCATCCTTCCAGGACCGGTGAAATGAGGACCCAGAATGTTGGAGGCAGTATGCAGACTCTGTAAAACCTCTTAAGAGAGAGCTGAAGAGCATTATGAAGCAGTATATAAGTGCTATTGTTATTGCTATCTGCAGTACTAGAAAATGCATCAGAGACATAAAAAATAACCTACTGATCAAGAATAAATGCAATGAACTTGTATGTGACTAATAGCAGATTATAGGTTGCTTTCACAATCCTTCACAATTTAATAAAGGAAAAATACTTATTTTCAGAAGGGAAGAATTCAGTTAGGACAGAAAGGCTTTGTTACTTACTTAGACCCATATCAGAAGATGCCAAGCAATTAAATATCAAGCCAAAATGTTTCTCTAATCCAAATTATTTGTATGGTTAATTTATACCTAAGTGCTCATATTACTCTGAATAGGCACTCACTTTTACATTTTTACTTTCTATTTTTTTCTACTATATCTTAGTGTATATACTTTTTTTTTTTTTGCTTTGTTATTTTTTACTGGTTCTGGTATTTTAAGTCACTGTTTAAATCAGTGGATTCCAATAATTGGCTAAGTTAAAAGGACATAAAATAAAAATAATAGTTTCATTTCCCAGTACATTAAAATACAAGAGTCACGGATTGTATTAATTGCCTTTTATAATAGGGTTGGTTCTGGTTAGTGCTTGCAAGGGGTTCATCAATAATCTGCAGGATTATAAAGGAGAAGTCAGTGACAAACCAGTTTCTTTCTGTTGTGAAAAAAGCTATTTGGCTGTGTTCATAAAACCACCAGGAGTTAGGGTTAAACTGGGAGACTTTATCTTTCAATGAAAACCGATCCTCATCAATTCAAGATTAGTTTGTGTTTATTTTAACTTTCCAGCTGTAATTACTTCCATAACCTAGACTGAATAACACATTAACATTATATATGAAATGTGAAGTATACAGATACATAAGTGGAGAAAAGTTTAAGAAAACTGCATACCCTCAGAGCTGAATAAATGTAAATCTATTTTCTCAGCCTCCTACCCCATCTTCATGCTGTCAAATTTCTACCTCTGTTGTTTTTCTGGAAAGGAAAGGGAGCAGATGGGCTAGAGACAAAGAAGGGGAACAGAAAACCAATAAATTTTCCATTCCAAGAACTCTCATTCTGGCTTTATAAAAAGTTATTTTGTGAAAGGGCTTTAGATTCTTGCAGTTGCTTATCCATTCTCAATATTTTAACTTTCTTTAGCATGTCACTTAAATTTAGTAACTCATCCAAGTTTTGTCTGAGAAACAAAAACATCCTGGTTCGTTATGATGAAGTGTGATAATAAGGGAGTAACTATTAGATTCAAACTTGTAACAAAATTAATAGTTTCTAATAAATTTGTAAAATGTACTCAAGAACCACTAATTATCTGCTTCCTTGTTTTCCTCCCTAACCCCACCATTACCTTAATAACAATCTGAGGACTCAAACAGGTATTTGTTCTTCCTCTGAGTTTAAGAGGTTCATGTCTTTAGCATGCATCTCCTAATCAGTCCACTTGAACATACTAAGTCATACTGCAAGATCATTCAACCAATTAGAAAAAATGGAAGGTGGCCTT
Organism: Arizona elegans; assembly: GCA_022577455.1. Classification (NCBI taxonomy): domain Eukaryota; kingdom Metazoa; phylum Chordata; class Lepidosauria; order Squamata; family Colubridae; genus Arizona; species Arizona elegans. The sequence goes on from JAKOOJ010000007.1 coordinate 74,964,481, forward strand.
GAAAGGGTGGAAAGTCCACATCTATCTAATATGACAATCGCTGAGAATTCTGAGAGCTGAAGTCTACACATCTGAAAGTTGTTCAATGGTCTGACTTTATAATGTATATGTCATTGATGATGATGATGATGTTATCCATTCAGTCTTTTCCAACTCTTGGCGATTCTATGGGCCAGGTGTCTCCACCTCTTTTGATCTTACACTAGTTCTTTGAGTTGTTCTATGCTTTGGCTGGTGTCAGCTTTGATGGTGTCTAGCCACCGTGTTCCTTGGTGGCCTGGTTTTCTTTTACCACTAATTCTTCCAAGTATAATTGCTTTTTCCAGTGAATTCTTCTACATGACATGGCCAAAATATTATCAGCCATCTGTTTTAATTTTTATGTTCACATATGCAATGTACATATGTGAGAATAATTTGGGTTTTCCTCTCTGGAAAGAGCATAATGTGGGCATTTTAGTGTCCCTCATTTCTTTCCCACAGAATTTAGTAATCAGCCAGATGCCCAACCAAGAAATAGTAGTACAAGATTGTTAACTGTAGCTAGTAACTGGATCTAAGTAAATAGGAATAGTTCCATGGAGTGAAATAAGATAAGACAAACAGGATAACCGAATAAAGTTCTACAAAGTAATTTTCCTTATTCTTTTGCTTTTCTTAGTAACTGTGTGTGCTTATGTTATATTGTATTTTATGAGTACATATAATTTTTCCAACTATAAAGTCAAGACAATGCAATGTTGTCTGAAATATCTCATATAAAAGCCTCACAATAATATTTCAATTAAATACAAAGCTCTTAAAATAAATAAAAAATAAATAAAAATTGGCTCCTTTGATCCTCTGTCAGAAAATAATCAGTTCTATTTTAGGAATATTGGTATAACTTATTCATTTTTAAAACTTACTTTTATAAATCCTGGAGGTTTTCTTCTATGACGATACCTGTCTATTACAGCAATATATCATATTTTGTAGCTAGGACTATACATTCAAATGTATGTGTCCTTGAAAAAACATATTTCTCTCCTTACACTGTCTTTTCCAGGCAAGACTGGGAAATTAGAATGGGCCAATTATGGTGTGTTAACTATAATGTTTCTCCTGAAATTTCAGTCAGTTGCTATCTTCACTTTTTGAACAATTCAGTCAGTCCATAATTGCAGCTGTTATTTCTTAAATTATACCTAAATTATCCCCTGCTTTCACATTTTTGATTGTCGTCATCCAGATAGTACCCTATCCATGGGCTTACTCAAACTTGATGATTGCCAGATACAGACAATAAAATCATTTGCTGTAGATAAGAATTCATATTTATTTTAATAACAATGATATTTATCTGTGAAATAAACCCATCAAATATTCAGGCACTATGTTTAAAATGTTATCCTTAAGAAGCTATTGTAACAAATTGCCTCCAGTGCTTTGTCAGCAGAAAATAGTTTTGAATTTTAGAATTTCAGAACATTGAGAAGATATATTTATTTGGATCTTACATTGATAATTTAATCTAATACTGATTTCATTTCACAAGACTCTTGTGCCAATATGTCAAAATCTACCTACCCTAAATCAGGGATCAGCAACCCACGGCTCTGGAGCCGCATGTGGCTCTTCAATCCCTCTGCTGCAGCTCTCTGTCGCCGGTTCACTCCACAATTGATAGGGCTATCAGTTAGGACAGGAGGAGGAAAAAAGACGCCATGCTAGGAGGAGACTCTATGGTGGGGGAACTGGACTTCCGGTCGGCTCCTGAATTGAACCGGGGGGGAGGGGCTTCCAGTTAGGACTTTTGTGGCTCTTTGAGTATTTAAGGTTGCCGACCCCTGCCCTAAATAGTAATGAGGGCCTTTCGCAATCTGGCATTTTATGAAAAACTGTCATTTTCTTAATTTTCCAATAGTGATTTGTCATTATATGAAAACTATTTTTCCCTCCGTTGTGTGCTGGAATATGCCTATATCTACTTCTTCTAATTTTTCAGTATTTATGTTTAATTTACAATCATCCACTTAATTTTTCTCTTTGAGTACAACTCCATTTTTGTCTGACATGTTTAGATCCATACTCCTTATTTGCATTCTCTATAAATCACTTGATCACTCAGATGACAAAATGGTGTCTGCATACAAAAATACACACACTTTCAAATCCCCAGCCCACACACTCATGTCATCAAGAAAAGGTTAATATGTATTAATCTCAACTGAGCTTCTGTGGAACTCTTGGGTTCCAGGAGAGGTCGCTGAGGGTTCTGCAAGAGATAATGGTAAAAAGAATAATAAACATTGTTTTTGAACTTTGCTCACTGTGGAATGCTAGCTATAGATAACCACTTTCCTATAAAGATCCTCTGAAACCTAAAAAATATTTGAAATGTTCTGCCAGGATAGAGGAGTTAAATGCTATATTAATCTTTAAATACATCAAATTCCTAAGGAGCACTACACATCTTTGCCTTATTCACAGTTCAATTTAGAACTGTCTGCTAAAGTTTCCATTTATTCTTGTGCATGCTTAACTACAGGTAGTCCTTGACTTACCACAGTTCATTTAGTGACTGTTCAAAGTTATAACACCACTGGAATAAGTGACTGAAGATTGTTTTTCACAATTATTATTATTATTATTATTATTATTATTATTATTATTATTATTATTTTATTTCTATACCGCCCTTCTCCTGCGGGACTCAGGGCGGAGTACAGCCAAGATAAAACATTGCATATAAAATTTAAAAACAATTTAAAAAACAATTAAATAATTTTGGCCCAAGATATTAAAAACAACCCAATTAAAACCAAATTCAATTAAAACTGAGAGGATGGGATCAAGCCAGCCCAGCTAGATGGAATAGGTGTGTTTTCAGGGCCCGATGAAATGACCATTGCAGCACCCCCATGGTCACATGATCAAAATTCAGATGCTTCACAACTGACGTATGCCAGTTGCATTGTCTTGGGGTCATGTGATTCCCTTTTGTGAATCTCTGACAAGCAAAGTCAATGGGGAAGCCACTTAACAACCGTGTCCCTAACTTAACGACTGCAGTGATTCACTTAACAATTGTGGCAAGAAAAGTCATAAAATAGGACAAAACATACTTAATAAATGTATCAATTAGCAACAGAAATTTTGGGCTCAATTGTGGTCTTATGTCGAGGACTATCTGTACCAATATATATTCATTTTCCAGGATTCACCAACCAATCTTCAACCTCATATTTGCCCGGAACATTCTGTTCAAGTCTATTATCTCTAAATCAGCACATGTATTAATGGTGGCTCAGTGGCTAAGACACTGAGCTTGTCGATCAAAAAGGTCGGCAATTCGGCGGTTTGAATCTCTAGTACAAGTCTCCTGTGTGAGCAGGGAGTTGGACTAGATGACCTCCAAGGTCCCTTCCAACTCTGTTACTGTCTCATTCTTCATTTTATTCCTTTCTCAGCAATTTGCTGAAGAGTAACAAATTGCATTAAAGAAATAAACCTTCGAGATCTACAGCTCACTTCACCAGATATATGAAGTGGCTGAATCAATATGAGATTTAAATTGGTGTGAAGCAGGAGAATAGAACAGAAAGGAAAACAAAGTGATTCTTCAAAGTAGGATATAAATACCCTATCAATTAACCGTTGTAATGTGTTTTTAAAAATGTATTTGTTGAGATGGCCTGGAACCATTTGATATATGTGTGTGTTTCTTCCGCTTAATTTTGCTGGTAAATTTTCTTTGTTCCAAAATAGCTATTTTGAATTCTGAAATAATTGATACCCTGGGAGCTGAAATACTTATTTTGAATCCTGATGTGAAATGTGTATCCATTAATTCTTTTTACACAATCTGGTCCATTAACTATTTTAGCCAATTGCCACAACTGCTGTTTTACCAAAAGCATGTTCATGCTATTCTATGCAAAGTAGGAATGCTGATTTATAGACTACCTTGAAACCCAACATTCTGTTGTCAGCATCCCACCAAATAGGAGGTATATAAACTATACTACTACTCAGGATAAAGTGGTGTATGTGAGAGGAAAGTTCTCCTCTCTTACTAACTGTAATGGACTACAGCAGATTTTTGGGTAGGAGGGACCATATTCCAAGGAGTGGGGTGAGACAAGAGGCAGCAAAGGATTGTGGGAACAGGAAGAGATTCAGCATAGCCATTCTCTAGAACAGGGATGTCAAACTCGTGTTGTCGCTGCAGCATCACATGACATTGCGACTTTTTCCCCCTTGCTAAACCAAGCGTGGGCGTGGCCAGCGTGTGATGCATCCAGCCCACAGGCCGCAAGTTTAGGATATAGCCATTAGGTGAGGCCAGTATAGGTTTAATCTGACAAGATTCTGTCTATACGGTATATTCAAATAAAGAATTGAATTTTGACTAGATTGTGTCAAATCATTCTTTAGATAGGCCTGACACTTGGTAATGTAATGAATTTATTAATGTAATGAATGTATATTATAGATTTAAAAGTGTAAATTAATGTTTTACGAAATTGACATTTCCTTTTATCTGTTTTGTAGACTCAGAATCGTATGAAACTGATGGCAGATAATTATGAAGATGATAATCTGAAATCATCTCATTTCAATCAAACTAATCATAAGCCCTCCCCAGACCAGGTAAGATTATAGTTGTTCTTTTTTTTTTTCTTTTTTTTTACTAATCTGTTACTACTGAAATATGCCCGTTTTTTAATTGTATCTAAGAGCAGGATCAGTTCTTCTGAAATAGAATCGAAGAACTGTTTGTTGCAGTTATATCATGATTTTCCTTTTCTTTTATAAAGTTGGAATTCTCACTAAGCAAATTATTAGATTTCATTGTTTCAGAACTCTTCTTGGAACTGTATTGGTGGACTGATTGTTCTTATAATAATAGAGTTTATCTTTATTATGATGTCTGACAAATTGTATGACTAAATAAATAGCTAAATTAATTAGCGTCTACTTCAAATAAAAGAAAATATAAAATTGTACTAGGTCATTCAGGTAATCAGAATGTAGTGTTACAGATAGTATAACAAAATGTTACTAAATTCAAGGAAATTAAACTAATGATCTGATAAAAGTAATTGTAGATAAAGTAGATCAGAATTTTCAAGACACTTCACCAGATCTTATAATTATATGTGAGGACTATTTGAAACTGCCACTTCATTTGGAAATATATATGCTCAAATAAGATCTGTGATTTATTGATTATTCTAAGGCAGAGATTGGCTGTCTTCCCCATGGCAAAATCTCAGTTTTTACACTAAACGATCATAGGCTCCTTACCTTACAAGTTTAGTAAAACTTGATGTAAAAGAAATTAATTTATAATTTCTGATGCATGGGCTAGCTTTCTATGTTGCTGACTAAACTAAAACATGATTTGGATGATATCAAATGGCTTAGCAAACACAATAGCTAATGCAAGAGAACTTTCTAACTGGAAAAACATTAGCAGTAATATAAGATGGCCAGCTTACTGAAAATATTAATACTGGCTCAAAGAAAACTAAGAACTCATGGATTTTTCCACTATAGTTCTCAATGGCCTGGGGAGATTAATGAGGTTTTAGCCATTCTAGTTCATAAAATATGCTATAATGATATTTAGATTATCATGAATAAGTAAATTATCCAAACATACAATGATTCAGAACAGTAGAATAGAAAAGTATGCTAAAATAGTGCTCCCTTTCCTATTACATTATTCCTTTGAATGATTTAAATACTAACCAGATCTTTATTTCATTCCCATGCTTCTCTGGTGCTTTTCCCCCTTGTCTTCTCTCAACCAATAGGATGAGGAGGAGGGTATTTGGGCATAGCCAATCAGATGCTCTTAGTTCAGCCATTTTGTTCAGAACGGTGAGAATTGGCTTTATTTACCAGTAGAAAAATATCCAATGGTCACTCTTGCATCTTGCTTCTGTGTGATTATGTGGTTTAAGTGTCTTTCCTTTCCCTTTTAAATGTGGTCTTTGCATGTAGAAGTCATTCCTACTTTTTGTTGTAGCTTTATTGTTTTGTAATTTATGTTAGCTTTGAATTGTTTTGTGAGAATACTCTCCCAAAGCATGCGATTGGATTTGCAGCAAAGCAATAGCATGATTCATGAAGGAACAAATGTTTCCATTATAATTTAACAGCACAATTTGAACATTGTTTCCCAATATTTATGTCTAGAAAACTTTTCTGACAAAGTTGTCTGTTCCATCTTTTATTATTAAATTACACATAAATAAAAATATTTTATTTCCATTGCTTATATTATAATTCATGAGCAAAATGAACTATGCTGTTGACATTGCTGTATGTAAAATTATGTAAAAGGTTCAGTATAATAAAATTAGATTGGAAGATGAATAACGCACCAGATTCTGTATACACATTTTAATTTACTAAATCTATATATTGTTATCCTATTTCAGACACGCAAGGTTAAATTTTAGTAAGACAATCTGAGAATTAAATAAGTAATCCCCTTCGTACAGAAAATTGTTTAATTCAAGCTTCTTTGTGATTTCGTAGTGTTTGAAGTTGCTTTTTTGTCATGTCACTATGTATGTTTAAATGGTTTGTAATAATAAGTGAACTATATTGTTGAAGAATGCTAATGAACAGGAAGAGATGAGGTAAGTTAATTAGTTCAGATACATTTTTATTGTAAAAAGTAAGTAGCAGGCAGGGTTTCATGAATAATGAGAAAAGTGCAGTTGAAGGAACATACTCACTTTTCTAAATCTAAATCATTGATTTTTATCCAGGTTGGTTGGTTGGTTGGTTGGTTGGTTGGTTGGTTGGTTGGTTGAAAAGTGGAGGTCCCAGGGTCAGATATATCAAAGAATAAGCAGGAAGATAACGAAAGGATTAAGCGATTAACCTCAAAGAGAAAATGAGTTTGTGCTGAATAGAGGAAATTGAAAAATTAGAAGAACATCACAAAGTCACAGATGTTGGAAAGATGACTAACTGGCAACAAACTGGAGAGGTGGAAATATATTGAAGTATATGAGAGGAATACCATTTAGGAAAAATGTGTTAATGAAGATGGAAGTTAATTAGACTGTATTAGTTATCTTTGGGGGGAGAAAACAGTCAATTATTGTGCAAAGTACAATAGAATATATGCCTTTTAATGTAGAAAATAGCCGATGAAAGGTCATCAGTTATATATCATCTGTTGAGAGCATACCTTTGGCACCTAAAAATCTCCTCACCAGATTTGATTTTAATGTGTATGTTTTTGACATACTTTTATTTTAAATCAGTACATGGGAAGCTAGCATTCTGTACGTAGTCTCATCTTTACTTACAAGAATGCCTCTGGGCCTGTCACACAAGTCCTATAACTTTCTTATTAAATAGAAACGGTGAGTAGTTTCACCTAAGTCCTTTGTTTGGGCATGTTCTCATCTGCCCAGGAAAAGAAAAAAGTAAAGAGCATCCTGAGGGATAAAATGGAGACAGGTATCAACCTTACCCATTTGCCGCCTTATTTGATATTTGGGACCTGACCACACTTTTGCACCATTTTGTAAGAATCCCCTCATATGTTCAAAAAAAAGCCCATCTGTATCCAATGGGCAAAGCTTGCTTATGACTATTTGAACACTTTCAGCAAGTATTAATAAGTTTTTTCTACTATTCTTTAAAAAAAAGTTCATAATTAAGTTAGAGCATGCCCTCCAGAACAGCTTTCCCACAAATCCTGGTGGTTCCAATTCTATTTTGCTTTTGCAGGGCTCAGAGGACCTGGCCCTTGGATACAATGAGTTTATGATCTGTTTTTAAACATTGGAATGGAATCCTTTTTTATTATTATTATCCTATGACCATTCATTCAGCAAAGTTATAATGGCGCTGAATGAATCATGGTGACAAACAGTCCTTGGCATTCCAGCCGTCCCAGCACCTTCAGAGTCACATGATCACAATCTTGGATCATGGCCATCCCCTACACCTTCCTCATATCCCCTACACCAGTGATGGCTAACCTTTTTGCCATCGCGTGCCAAAAGCGGGAGGAGCATGGGGCGGTTGCGCGCATGTGGGCCCACACCCATAATTCAATGCACCCCATCCCCCTCCACGCATGCGCGCACGACCCCCTTGCACTCCCCCCGCTTTTGGCACACAACGGCAAAAAGGTTACCGGTGGGCCCGGTAGGCCCATTTTTCACCCTCCCCAGTCTCCCCCACCCCGCCGAGGCCCTCTGGAGGCTGGAAACGACTGACTCCCGACTTCCAGTGGGCCCGGAAGGCCCAAAAATCAGCTGGCCGATGCGTGCTGGAGCTGAGCTAGGGCAGTGCTTGCGTACCCACAGATATGGCTCCGTGTGCCACCTGTGGCACGCGTGCCTTAGGTTCGCGATCACGGCCCTACACCTTCCACTCTCCCCAATCTGTGTCATAACTCTCACAGACACTCTTGCACCCGACCTCTGCCACACTTCTCACATATCCCCTTGCATCCTGTCCCTGACCCTCCCCCATGTACTCCCTTTCTCCCTTGGCAACCACCTACCTGTCTGTCAGGTAGGTGCAACTTTCTTCCAGCTTCCCCACTGATTTTGATTGTGGGAAGTTGGCAGGAAGTTGCCTGTGGGTTTGGGTTAATGATGGCACCTGGGACTGCAGGGATTACTGTCACTAAGCAATGCCATCGTGTTTTATGACCACATTGGTTAGTGATGGAAATTCTGGGCTTGATTGCCATTGTAAGTCACGGACTACTTGTATTGGTAATGTATACTGGGGGAAAGGTTCTTCTACTTCCCAATGCACTGTTGATTATCATTATTTATATTATTATGTTGCCGAGATTTTTCTTTTTAGAGACCAAACATATAAGCTGCATTGTGATTGAGGCAGCAGACCAGGCTTTCTTCTTGTAAAACAAATGATGACATGGTGTGATATGCCATGTGGTGTTGTTTATCTGACGTTGCATTTACCTATTTTTACAAACTGCTAAGGACCAGATGATTTTTACTATGTCCTGATATGTAAAACTTTAGAACTCGAAGAGGATGTACTTTCTTTTTCACATGACATGACTGTAGTTTAAATCTAAATACTGAGAACTAATGAAATTACCATAAAAAGTATCCACTACTTCTGTACAAAAGCATAACACATCTGTTATCTTCTCATTCTTTTGCTCGAGTCTTCAAATACCTGGTTCAAAAGAATATTTGCTAATAACTTTGAAGAGAAATCAATTCTCTTGCTGCTGAACTGCTTAAATTCGCTTAAATACTGCTTAAATATACGGCTTACCAGTAATATATTGTATATCATTTTTTGATATCTATCTTTACTCTAGGATTTGTTATATAGGGTTCATAAAACAATTTTCTTTTAGAAAAAAAAACCTTTACTCCTTATCTGTTGTATCTTAGAAGAGCTGATATCTAGGTCTTATTGCTTCTTACAAGCAGCATAAAATCACATTATCACTAATTGTGGTTCCTTTTTTCTATTTAAGGCCTATAAGTATTAGTGCACTTCCAGTTTCACAAACATTTTAAGAAAAGGAAAAACTAGCACATAAAAAACATTTCATGCTGCTAGTAAGGAGAGAGGAGCAGAGAGTTAAAGAATCAACACTTGGGTGGCAGAGAAAAGTAGGCCGATAGGAGAGGAATTAAGTGTGGATAGCAAGGGAGGTTACTAGTGAAAAAATCCTATGTGAAGGTTACCACTGGAATGATAATTTATGAAAGATGTTCCATAAAGATAAATTCTTTCCTTGGTAATTTGAGTGGATGAGAAAATCAAACAAAATTGTCACCTTAGTGGTGATTATACTACTTGGGATGATTGGCTTCTAGAGATTTATGAACTTGGCATGCCTATCAAAATAATGGAATATAAAACTTGTACCAAGGGCCCGAATCTAATTAGAAGTCTGGGCCTCAGATTCTAGTCCTCCTTTAGACATGGAAGGCAACTGTGTGACTTTGGGCTAGTTACTTTCTCTGAACCTTCATCAACATTAGGCTGTAAGACAATATAGCCAACGAACAAAACACATCACATCATATACTGAGCGCTTTGTGGTAAAAACTAGAGGAAGCACAGTGAAAAAAACAAACATATCCTGCAACTATATGAGACCTACGCTAAGAACAATCCCATAAGATAAATTAATGAAGTTAATAAATTTCAATCCTTAGCACAGCTGAAATTCTTCTCCGCATTGAGATTTAAAAAGTGTAACTAAATAATACTTTGTGATAGTCAGTTTCTGCAATTCACTTTGAAGCAAGTTTAGGAAATTCAGCAGCAAGATATATTCAAAAAATATTTAAAAACAAATGAAGAGATGCTGCTAGGGCAGAATCACTTTTTTTAGGTAAGGAAGCCTCTTAAAAAAACATTCCTGCCTTTTGGGAAGGACCCCTCTCGTTGATGGGCGCTCTAGAAGGCATGTAGGTGGTGCAAGGACTTGTGATCTGGTCCATCAGCCCTGTCTATTTGGCAGGTGCTTTTGTATCCTCTCAAGATAAGCTCTGCCGCTGTGGGAAGTGGTGCAGCTCTTGCTAAGTGGTCAGCTCAAATTAGATGTGGGAGAAGTCTAGAGATAAGACATACTTACTGGTGAGGCAAATGAGTCCCAAGGGAAATAAGCAAACTCTTCAGAGATCTCTGCTTGGCTCCAAACCAGCAGGGTCAGCACATTTCAAAAGTAAACTATATACTGATCAAATTAGGAGGCTTCCCACAAGATGTAAAGATGTTGATAACAACAACTCCTATTAATTATTAATATAGTCTCCTCTCCATCTGCAAAGGCAAAAGTGAAAGAGGCAGAAAGTATTTAGGCAAAAAGTTCCACTTTCAGACATGTAGTGTGCTTTTGATGTATTTTAGCTGTCAAGAAGGAGATACTCCATGGGAGAAAGATATGTCAATCATCTCAATAAAAACATATTTATTTTAATCAGTGAACCCCTATTCAAACGCTTCCTCGTGTTTTAATTTTTCTTCTGTAACCAAAGACCGTTGATATTTTCCACCTAGGTTCCTTGTGCTGTTATTCCATGCTGCCTCTTTATACAGCGCTAAAATGTTAATCCCAATGTTGTACTATAAACAGGGTTCTACCAGGGAAAGGATTTTGACACCACTAATCTAAAGCTTTCAGCTCCTCCTATTGCATGGCCATTAATCCATTCACAGAGTGTTGGAAACATAGCAAAGGAGCCAGAACAATTGTGTATTCATCGACACTGTTGAAAGTAATACCAGCACCTGTTTCTGTTGACTGAGAGATTATCACACTTCCACATTCATTATTAGGGTTAAAGGGTATGGTTGGAAAGATACCTTATGCCTGCTGACAAGCAGCAGGTGCAGCCATAGTTCTGCTTGCAGTGAACGTTTAGACAGCCAGAGGTTTGCCATTGGTAGTCTTTGCTGAAGTTCTGTAGATCATTTGTCAGAAATTTCATTTCATACTGCCTAATGTTTCATTAGTCATGATCAAAAAGAAATGTGGCTCCCTGTATCTTTCAAAATATTTGAAAATAGTATTCTAAGGTACAGTAGTATAGGTGGGGAGGGGTTGTTGTATGAAATGTTCATTTCCTAAAAGTAATTGTTAGTTAAACAAAAGTTGACTGCAAGTCTTCTGAGACTGGATCCACACATACCCTCCCCTTGCCCAGTAGTTGGTGATTTCTCTCAGCTTTCCTCCAGTTTCTTTTATTAAATTTCATTAAACATTCCCTTTGTTTCTGTTTCAGGATGTGATTGAATTATTTTCTGTTATTTTAGGTAATTCAGCCTCTTTTAGACCTTGATCAGAATCGTAGCAAGTTGAAGTTATATATTGGACATTTGACAGCCCTATGCCATGACCGGGACCCTCTGATTCTCCGTGGACTCACTCCTCCCACATCGTACCACCTGGATGAGAATCGTGCAGCTTGGGAGAAGGAGCTGCAGAAGATGACTCTGGAGCAGGTCAGAATCTGACATTTTCGTTGGGATGCTTAAACTGGGAGCAGGTCATGGCAGTTCCTTAGTTATGTCTGAATTTGTTTTATTTTCTAAATGAAAGTGTGCAGTTTTTTACTTCAGAGTATAAAGGGTACTTCGAGGGGTAGGTACTGCTTATTCTTAAATAATAGGAATTCAGAAATATATTGTCAATGCAGGATTCAAAGGTAAAATTCCATGTTTCTTTCAGCAGAATGGATAGAAAAGCCCCCAAATTCAGTACGGTCAGCTTAACCGATATTAGAATAAGTAAAATAACATCTATTAAAGAGAAAAATTTTGTGAGGACATTTTATCCAGAGTGTAAAATTACTTTATACACAACTTCCAAGAAATCCTAGCTGATCTATGTCACATTGCCCTAGACATGCCCAAAGACCCAATTAAATTTTTCCCAGGTCCACCCTAATTACAATTAACCGCCGTTTATAGAGTGTAAGATAGCTTAAAAGCCTGAGATTCATTCATATATTACTGAATCATTACATCCAGACAAGGCTAAAGTATACCCTTTTTTATAAGATTGGTTCCAAGCATTTCTGGTGCTTAAAGTATAAATGAGCAAATCTGCCCTTGAATTAACCTGGAATAGAATCTTCAGTGTGTTTGTATTGAATCTATATAAAAGGGATTTGCAAGTGATTTAGAAATATGCTACTGCAGTATTTCAGCAAAAAACAATATTCTCTTTATAAATCCGAAATATCCTAGTTGGTCAGACTGAAAATTACTATTAATCAGTATTTTTCTTCCTGTTTTTGTAATCTAGAAATTCTAGATAATATTTTTCTTATTCTGTATATGAAAAGCTTTGTTTTCAAGAGGGATTTTTGTTAAAATACCTAAGTGAAATCTCAGCAATATGTCATGAACTCAAAATAGCATAAAACACAATATATATCAAGAGGTTGACAGATAAGTATTAAATCTGGAGTCGTTCATTGAAAAATTATTGTATGGCTAAAACAATGCAAGAAATTGTTTGGATCTTGAAGAATGGATATGGTTCCTAAAAATACATGTGCACATTTATTTTGCTGATAATAAGCTTTATGTTTCAGTTATATTTCTTCATTCTCCTTATAACTGCTAGATAACTAATGATGTGGAAAGTCTGTTTCACCCCAGATTCTTGTTTCTTTTACTTATTGCAACAAAGCTTCTGATATGACTTGATATCTTTTCAGAGTATGTATGTTTTTTACATGCATTTATGTATTTATTTGATTTCTATCCAACCTTTATTTGTACAGCTCAAGAAAGCATTATGTAGTGCTGTACAAATAAAGGTGGAATAGAAATCAAATAAATACATAAATGCATGCAAGAAACATACATACTCTGAAAAGATATCAAGTCGAATCGGAAGCTTTATAATAGTCCTATTTTCCTCAGCACAACAATCCTCTGGGATGCATTGGGCTGAAAGAGAAGGACTAGCCCAAAGTTACCCAACTATCTTCCCATATTTTTCTAGTCCAGGACCTTAACCAATACATTAAACTAAAGAACTGCTTGTTTCTCTATCATGTACATTTGAATATACATATATAACCATGTATTATATTTGCGTACTTAGAAAAAACTTTTGTGACTTCCAAACACAAATTATACTGAATCTTTCTTTTACCATATTATATACTTAATGCTGCTGGATTTTCTATTATTAACTGTTTGTATCCCAAATATCTTTCTCTTCGTGCTTCAGCATAACTCGGTTTAGTAACTGAATTTAATCCTATTCTTTGTTAAACAAATCTTTCACCATCTTGGGTCCCAAACTTGAGCTTCTGTATCATTCTTGAATTAGTCCCCACCCCACCCCCATTAAATTTGTCAGTCTGATTTTTACAGGAGTTGCTATGATCAGTTAGTCAGCATAAACATCACCTTATCAGAATTCCTTTTGTATATTTTAGTGGAAGGAGGTTTTCATGCTTTGTAGCTATTACTCTTAAACTAATAGAAAAAAAGCATAGATTTGGCATTAGAAAAGTTATATAATTTTAAAATTAATAATCACAACAATAATAAAAATTGAAAGAAAAGGGCAAAATCTTATCCTGTTCATGAGGGGGGGAAAATAACATATATTTACCCAGAAAAATGTATTTTCTTTTTTTCCAACTTTTGACAAAGAATAAATACATCAGTAGTCTTTTGCTACAGATGTAAATTTCTCTGGTATTCTATTTTAGTTTTTTTTAGCTAACCTCCCTGCCTGAAAAATCCACAATGCTATGTCCAAATCCTGACAATATAAATAATAAGAACATACACATGTATAGTATTAGAGGAAAAAGAGATATCTGAAGAACACAGAACTTGGAACACGGTCTCTTGCATAGAGTAAATTTCAGATACATATCTATTTTCACTTTTCTTACAAATAAAGCATGCTGTGGCCAGAAAGGTTTAATCCCCAATGTATATCCATAGTTGGTTCCTTATTTTAAAAATCACCCTTTTCTCAAGTAATATCAGCTGCTACTACCTCAGAATTCATGAAATAAATGACCTCTAGATAACTGTATTCTTCAGTTACTTGAATAAATCAAAACATCTGTTAGCCAGTAACATAAAGCAGAACATTTAAGCATATAGATAATCATATTCTAATCCCTATACAAATATGTAACAGATAAAGACATAGGAATCATATTATTCCAAATCAGTACCCTGTTACACTTTTTAAATCATATTTGCTTTCTATATCAGGAGCTCAGTTCCATTTTGTTTACTTTCTTATATTGAACATTAATGCATAGACAGTAAAGGCTGTGAATGTAATGAGCCAGTGTTCCAATGTTTTCATTAATAGGCCTCATTAAAACAATACCCCTTCTTCCTTCTCAATATATCCATATTTATCTGAAATATATATGTCAGGGCTCTGTGTCTCCAAGAGTCCAAAGCCCTCTTAATCAAACTTGGCCAAAATCAAGTTTGCACAAAAACATTTTTACCAGTTCCTATGACATGCAATTCATCTTGTGCCAGCAGTCCACCCAGAAAATTCAGACCATGTTTCCAGAAGCCAAATATCTCCAGTCAACTCATTTGGATAGTCCATCGTTCACTTGTATTATTATTTTTTCCCTGTACTGGTTGTCTTCCATGAACTAAGTTTTTAGCTTTTTTCATAGTTCTTAAAAGTCCATTATAATTTTGTATCTGTTCTATTCAGTGTAAATTATTCCCATGTTGATTGGCAAGAAATAGTCAATATCATTGGGTTTTAAGTTGATTAAAAACACACCCATTTATATGGCTACTCAGTATTCAGTGCTGAGTTTAGCAAACTTAGGACGAGTGCAATTCCACCAACATCAAGCCTATCAAACTCTGGAGCCTGGTTTCCAGAAAAAGCAATTTCTCAATTTCATTCTCCAATACCTTATCTTTACCATCTGGACACCTCCAAAGACTTTAGAAATAGTCAACCTAGAGCTTCCAGAAACAATTGAATACACCTGACTCCAAACTCCAAATCTGCAAGCAGTCCTTCCTGGTGGCTTCATACAGATATTAAATAAAATGGAAGATGATGTAGAATTTTGCAGGATCTCCAAGACAGGTCCCAAAGGGTTAAATAAATGTTTTTATTTATACATGTATATAAATAATATAAACTCACACACACGTGCACGCACACACACACACATATATATATATATATATATATATATATATATATATATATATATACACACATACAGACACACACACACATGTATATAAATATATAAATAAATTTGTGTGTGTGTGTATATATATATAGGGTCTACCCCAATATGGGAGGGAGCATACTGCTTCCCTTTCGCCTTTCAGCTCCAATCCAGGAGTTCTCAAACAGTCGAATTCACGACAAACCATTTTATACCAAATTTATATTTGCTGATAAAGAAATAAAGGGAGACTAGTATAGACCTATTTCAAGCTATTTAGCTCTCATCAGCTAGCCATACCCTTACTGGAGATGCCATATTTTCATCAGCCATAATTTAAAATTGGTCAAAATCATAGATGTCTTTGCATAAAATACTGTGGTCCCTCCGTGTAGCTTGGCTTTACTTTAACTATACCAGTTTTTCAATATAGTATCACTTCAAAATATTTATGAATGCCATAATAAGATTATACATTTAGAAATATATTTTGGACTGATGTGTAGATACTTCATATTTCTTAACACTGTTTTAAGTACATTTTACGACCTTTCCTATCACAGTTGTTATCATGTATATACAGTTGTTGTAAGGTTGAACTGTAGCAAATCGACTACCCATATCTAATGGATCAAGGAGCTGCAGTTGATTTCAGTGTATATTCAGATTATATGATTGTCTCCAAAAAAAAACATTGTTTTTGGAGACTTTTATTTTTTTAACAACTCCTAGAGGGAAAACTGAATCTTGATTTGGCCGTTTAATGAACCCGAATGCAGGAACTGAAAGTTTTCTTTTTTCTTTTTCTTTCCTTGCAGCTTCACAACGAGCTGGAAAAGGCCGAGAAGGACAGCGCAGAGCTACAAGAGTTTGCGAATGCCATTCTCCAGCAGATAGCCGATCACTGCCCAGACATCCTGGAGCAAGTTGTCAATGCACTTGAGGAATCATCGTGACTGAAGCCAGCACTGCTTCTCCACAGCAGCCTACCACGGGGTCAGGCCCTCCCAGTTCAAGGAGTCATGAGAATAATAAAGCATATGAAAAGGGGAGGGGGAGGAAACACTCTTGGTGCACCTTTTTATAAACAAATGAACATAAACTGGTAATTCCTCCAGTCGATAATGCCTGCATTCATCTTCTTACTGCCTTTCTCCGTCGGAATATATGCCGCACAGTTACTTTCCGGTTGGCTCTGGGTTGTGTCTGCTCTGAAATTTGCCAAGACTAGAAAGTGTGACGAGGGCACTTGCCTTTATTTTACTTTCCAAGTAATGAAAATCTTTGGCCTGTGTGGGGAATTTGATGTCCTCTAATAGTGTCTTACAATTGGCCAACATCCGTTCAGCTAGGTTTGCTGCTTACGTCTCTACAGGAGGGTTGATCCTAAAGGAGAGGTGGGAAGTGTCCCCCATTCTTAGTGATGCATTCTGTTAAATAAGTATGTGTTCCTGTGTTTTCCTTATTCTGTTTATTGTGAGCCTCACTTTTTGTTTACCAAATGAGCTATGAAATCTGGTAGCTGGTTTCTTCAGCTCGTTTTCTTGGTATTTTAGTCAATTTTACTATAACACTATTGTTGCATTTTTAGTTCAACTGTGCCCTCCCCGCCTCTTCTCTCATTTTATCTGTTTTTTGGGTTCTTGGGGAGTTGCATCATATCCACTGTGGTATGTTCCAGAGCCTCCATCAGCGATTGAGAGATCAGAATAGTTTCTCTACATGGTATTAGGTTAACATATTGCAATTCACAGCCTAATTAGGAATCTGAACATTCATTTGAATTATATTAATATTGAAAGCACATTTTGACTAAGGGCGCGACTCCTTCTATGCATAATTTATTCTTAAAAACGTTCATGGGAACAAACTTTGGTTTTGCTATATTCCTACCTTCATTAAACTAATTTCCTTATTTCAGGCTTCAGGGTCATGAGGAACCTTTAGAGCAGTGTTTCTCAACCTTGGCAACTTGAAGCTGGCTGGGGAATCTGGGAGTTGAAGTCCACTCATCTTCATAACTGGCTGGGGAATTCTGGGAGTTGAAGTCCATTCATCTTCAAGATGCCAAGGTTGAGAAACACTGCTTTAGAGCCTAAATATGCTCCTTCTTTGACAAAGAATGCAATGTCTACAATATAGTCTCAGTCTTAAAAGATTTTTTTTCCCTTCCTTTCTGGATGCTATACATTTCATTCTTCATCGCTAAGGTCCCCTTTTCCCCGCTGCCTCATCTCTACCCAGCACATGCCTATGTTCAGATCTGGAAAGCCAGCTCACACGACGTCATGCATTCGATTTTGAAAGAATGCAGTCAGGCAAATTAGGTGTTCACATTGTCTTGTAGATGGTTCAGAAAATGGATTGGGCATAAATAAGCTTGGTTTTGAATTGTAAACAGTCTTTCATCCTATGCGTTTCCTAATGAAGGGTTCGTATTGCTCTTAGTTAGCAGCTCCATGGTTTTAGAGATCTGTAATGATAGCTTAAAAGCAACTACAGCCTCTGGTTAATGCTTTTTGACATAAAAGAGAAGAGACCTGAGTGATCTTAAGTTGGCAGTTGCCTTCACCGGAAGGCATATAGACAGCAACTATACGTACTGTTCACCCATGTCTCATATCAAAGCCACACCTTTGGCCCTATTGCTTGAATGGCATATTTTGGTAGGACCTGCTGCTTTGAAAGCTTCCTTTCAGGTTTTCCTCCTTCATCCCTAATTACTCACTGTAGGAATTTAATGCTGCCTATAAAACCATCTCAGCCTTCAGGCCTAACATTTGCCACCAGTGCTTATCCTATTGAGTTATATGGTTGGATCTTCAGCTGCCCTTGTTCCCTGCTGTAAAATAATCCATTCTCTGTAGGAAAAGCTCTGGAATTTCCTTATCTCTGGTTGAAATTACTTCTGCTTGTAAACTTAGCTGAGATGCTCCTTGATAGCTTTTTCTTTTGTTTTGTTTGAAGGGGGAATTTTTCTGAAAAATGGAGAAGATAGTTTGTAGTTGTTCCTGCATTCTCATGTGCTTTTTGCCCTGTTTATGCTAATGCTTCCTGAGCATTTAACTCTTCCCCTACATTTGGCTCCACTAATGCAAAACAGGATCTGTTACAAAAAACATAATATTCCGAGAACTTCTTAAAGGTCCCACTGCAAAGAAATGGTGATAGGTACTATTGTTTGCATTCCATTCACTACATTCTGGAAAGGGGGGGAGAAATTTGTTAAATTACTCTTATTAGTATAGCAGCTGTTGAACCCTTGCCATTCTTACCACAGATCTGGACTGGAGCTCCCGTGTTGCTCTTCTTTTCCTTCTTGTATAAAATCTCTTCCCTCTACCGTGGATTCTCTTGCATTTTAAGGATGGATCTAAGCCTTCAACAAAAACTTGGGAGAGAGAAAAATGCATAAAAAAGTTCTTATCTGGAAACAATGATCTAACAGCAGTAAACTATTGCAGGTAATCTTGAGGCCATTTGGAAAGAGGGCCTGTCTTTTTTCACATCTCTAGGAATTGTGGGCCTTAAATACAAGGTGTTGGCCATGAGTTTGTAGAACAACCATTCTATTCCTGTTAGCCATGTCATCTGGGAATTCTGGATGCTTCAATCCCGACCTCTCTGGAGGTTGTAAGGTTAGAAAGTAATTCTGGAAGAGCATGCTATTCTTATTTCCTTTTTACCCTAAGGTAGGAGATGGTTAACAATCTTGTAGATTTAAACAATATTGGCTCCATTGGAAGACAAAATGAAATACTCAGACCTATGTCTGGTAATCTGATATTTCATTGAACCACTCACAGCTTTCCTCAGTTTTGATATCTTTATGGTCTGCTACAAGTAAGACCAAGCTTTTGTGTCCAGAAAATATACCCCGAAAGGTTTTTCTGGAAAATCATTCTTTTTTTTTTAATGTGCCTTTTTACTCGCTTCAGTTTTACATGAATTTTATTTAGATTAGCCATGTTAATAGATTTTTATTGGGTAACGAGGCTTGTCCGTTTTGAGAATTGTTTTCCTTTTCTTTCAAGCTCTGAAAAGCTGGTTTTCTGTTAATAAAATATGTTCCATGATCTCCAAAGATGCTACACAGAAAGAATTTGAACATATTAAGAGTTTCTTGAAAGAATAAGGTAATTTCTTGTGCCAGCCTCGTTAGATTGTTTAATGATCCAGGTTTTCACTCTGATTTTATCAAAACCGAATTTCAAACATTTTTTAAGAGGAAAAGGGAACTTCAGCTTCAGAATTATGCAGTTACAGACAAGAGACATGTCAATGTAAAACACCTTTCTTTTTTAATTATTTGTTACAATGACTACTTTTGGCCCTTGTTTTTATGTAGGAATGCCAAGTACTTATCTGAGAACTCCCAAAGACTTGCAATAGCTAAAGAAACAAAGAGTACAGCAAAATAGATACCAATTTTTTTTTAATGTGGTGGGGGAGGGTTAAAGATCGCTGGAAATATATACACATCCACGTTCATCAGTAGTATTAAACTTCTGTTTTATCTATCAATTCTAATATTCTGTCAGGAAAATTTCTGTATCTGAACATAAAATAAACTTCTAATCTCATATGAGTAAATGATCGCCATAGCATAAAATCTTGGAGTGACCTTATCAAATGGAAATAGGATGCATTTTTGCCACAGTTGTTGGAATCCAAGAGGTGCTACTTCAGCAAAAGAAGTGAAAGCAGATTGCTGCATATCTAATACCTTATTCTCTGAAAAAGGTGACAGAGCAGAGAAATTGGGCAGTGGGGTGGTTGGGGGCTGCCAAAATTACCAAGACAAACTCTTCTCTTGCCAAACACTCAGTCTTTATCAGTGCAACTGGTGCTGTTTTTGTAATAACCGTTTTTTACTTTTTTTCCATTTATAAAGGAAGCTGTTACCTTCTGAACAAAATGGCTGTCTGTCGACATTTTTTTAAAAACGAGAATAAAAGCATTTCCGAACTTTTCAGTGTCAAAGCGTAAAACATAAGAATACAGATTTTTTTTTTCCAGTGCGTGTGGTGAGTGCTGTAACCCTGTCATCATTGGTATTCTTAAATCTTTCAGGGTTGGGTTTGTTTTGTTTTTTAATTTTATTTTTCTGTTTCGTTCTCTGCTTGTCAATTTACTGTCTGTGTGATCCTCTGGCTGGGGCAGTTACTGACCGTGTGTCTATTGTCTGATTTTAAATAAATAAAAAAAAAAAGGTAGAGTAGAAATCGAAAAGTTGTACTTTAAAAATATAAACATTAAATGTATTGTCCAAAGGAATTCAAATATGAATAGGCAAAGTTGTGAACTCCTCCTTTTACAGTTATCTTAGGCAGTTCCCAATCTTGTTCGTTTTAAGCATGGTTGGTTGGGGAATTTCTGGAAGTTGAAAGTCCTTAAAGTTGGCAAGATTGGGAAACTCTGGTCTAAGGAAATGGATGATTTAGGTTCAGGTTACCTTTTAGTTGCCTTGGTCAGACTTGAGGAAGACCAGACCAGTGTGGCCTTCATAGGAACATCACTAACCCTTGGATTTCCTCACTGTATCACTACGGTAATATATATGGAGTCCCTTTACAAGAGAAAAATAAATTAGTCCTGCAGTTGTGGGTTTTTTTCCTCAAGTTTCCTAGTTTTTTTAGTAGTACAAATTTAAATTGAACGAATACACGGAAGCTGGCATTCATATTTTGATTTTGATTTTTTTTTTACACATAAGTTATATTTCCAATTCTTCTGCCAAGAGTTCCATTGTTTCTTTGAAAATATAATCTTAAAGGGCTTGTCATTGTGGTAGAAGATTTCTCCTACTGCTCCAGGGTTTGGCTAACATAAATATGCATAGCATCATTAGATTTATTATTGCTGCTAATCGTATCTTACAAAACATGAATGTACTTTCGAATGTTTAAACCTGGTTAGTTTGGGGAATACCTATCAACCTTTTCCATTTGAAATAACCAGTGTTTCAGCAGAGATGTATCTGATTTACTATCAAGTGTTCCTGCCAGAATAAGAACGCTGAATTTATTGCAGATGGTTTGTAATTTCACCCTTGGGACATTCTTATTAATGCTGCATCTTAAAAGATTTGAGCCAAGTTTAATTCGTAATTGCCTTTACTTTTTCCCCCATCTGTTTTTGGCTTAGATGAAGTAATGCATCTTTCAGGCATTCAACAAATAAACTAGAATTTGTCATGAGCATCTCCTTAAATACAAACGGCTCATAAGCCTAACTTACCTGTATTAGCAGTCACATTACTGATGGCTTGTACATACCATTTTAAGGATAATGATCACATTGGTTCAAGTGAATGAGATGCTCCTATACAACCTGAAATGCATGCTGTTAATTCTTCCCGGCCAAAATAGTTGGTTATTTTCATCAGATTTAGTTCATGATGAACTTAGAACACTAAGTTCTGTTCTATCAAATTACTCACAAAGACAGCATAGTAGGCTGTTATAGGGGTGAAAAATAGTGGGATGGCTCCCCGTGTTTATAATACTGCAGGTGGGCATAGTAAAGATGGGATATTATTTTTTTGTCTACTTGGAAAGTGATGTTTTGCACTTTAATAGAGGAGGAGACAACTTTTGCATATATAGTCTGACATATGTTGAGTTCCTTTTGGAAGGACTAGCAGTGGGAGATAATAGATGTCTGTAATACAAGTGCATATGCTGCCTTCGACATAAATGTGTTTAATTGATGGAGTCATGTTACTGACAAGATAATGAATTGCAAAGAAATTGTGTTATATATTCAACTTTGCCTTGATAATATAAACATTTTTGTTCAGTTGTTTCTTTTTTTATTAACAAAGTTCATGAGGAGATTATAAACTTGTTTAAAAATTAGATGTTATGTCCTTTTTTATATATACCGTATATTTAAAAAAAAACATCTTTGTACAGTAAACTTCAAAGTCTCCTATTCCAAGATGTGAAATGTGCAAAGTAATGAGTCTTCTGACGTCACACTTCTTACAATATCTCAGATGTGGTTATTACACAGAGAATGTGTAGATCTGGTGGGAACCATCTTGGGAGAGAGTTGGTGAGCAGCATTCCTCCACTTAAGGCATGTTGATTATACCAGTGCTTACTCATAGATGACACATTGATCTTTATAAAAAACAAAATGTCTGTTGGATGGAATTGGCTTGCCTTTTTAGCGCAACAAAGGATGTGTTCATCTATATAGCTTTATGAATATAGTTTTTACAACACATGGTCCCCTATGCTTCTGGTTCTCACAGTCAATTTTCTTCACCATGCAAAGCCATGGCTGCTAATATCTCTCCACTTCTGGTGCCCATCACACATCTATTTACTTTGTGATACTTGCCCGAAAGAAATAATTTTTTTTCTATACAATTCTACCCAGAGAAAATTCACGGGGCCTTAGATTGTGGCTTGTCCCCATTGTTATTGACAATGTCACTCTCATAAACTGACAGTGTCAATTGTATCCTCACTTTGTGTACTAGAACAAAATTAGTTTCGTTAGTCTAATGGTATTGCCATGGTTTCAAGAGACATGTTGAGACTCTTAAAAATGTGCAGAGAGAAGAGAGACCAGGATGATTAGAGGACTGGAGACTAAAACATATGAAGAATGTTGCAGGAACTGGGCATGGCCAGTCTAGTGAAGAGAAGAACCAGAGGAGACATGATAGTAATGTTCCAATATTTGAGGAGCTGCCACAGAGAGGAAGGGGTCAAGCTATTTTCCCCAAAGGCCAGACAAGGAATAATGAATGGAAACTGATCAAGGAGAGATTCAACCTAGAAATAAAGAGAAATTTTCTGAGGGGAGAACAATCAACCAATGGAACAGCTTGCCTTCGGAAGTTATGGAAGCTTCACCACTGGAGACTTTCATGAAGAGATTGTCAAAAATGGTGCAGGGCCTCCTACTTGGGCAGTGTTGTAACCTAGGCCCAAGTAGGTTATTAGTAGTATTACCAGACACAATCAGTCCTAAACAAACATATTTTATTAGAACAGCCGAGAATTACTTCATTTTCAGCTTAGTCCAAATTAATTCCAAAACAAATTCTTCATAAACAGTTCTTTGGCCTTATCACCAACCTTTGTCTTCTTTGGCACCCTGCCAAAGGCTTTTCTTGGCAAAACCCCACAAAGTTCAGAAGCAAGAGATGCCAACAAGAAACAAATGTAGCAATGTTGCTTAACTACAAAGATCCCAAAAGCCGTTGCTGCTCTTTTAAGCCTTCTGGGAGGGACCAATCATTTCCTGGCCTTACTCTCAAATTGTCCTTTTTACTTTAGCAGCTCTTGCCTTCTGGCAGCTCTTTGCATGCGTGCACTAGGAACAGGCTCCTCCTGTTCCTCTGCCTCTCTGTTATCCGCCTCTGGAGGCTCCGGGGTCCACGCATCGCTCCCCTATGACCCTGGCCTCATCTCTGCCTCCGACGCAGAGCCCTCGTCCGGATCCTCCCCTGACTCCAGGACTGGCCCATTGTCCTCCCCAGCCTGTCCGACTCCACTGCCAGCTCCACAGGCTGCTGGCGGACCACAACAGGTGGGGGGGTTGGACTAGATGATTTACAAGGTCCCTTCCAACTCTGTTAATCTGTTTAATTTTCCCATTCGCACCTAACTATGGCACAAACACAGCCTGGCAATTTTTTCCTGCCAAGTTTCCATAATGATTGTCCCCAGGTTGTTTAATAATACATTTCAGCTCAGCAGTTTGAAAAGGCCCAAGGTATATAAAATGTATAATGCTTGGCACCCACTATTTAGAATTGAGGTCTCTCACAGATGGAAAATATTCTAATTTGGCTTAGAGTTCTGATTCAATTCTAATTTGGACCTCTATTTAGAGATGTATTGGTGGGGGGTGGGGAATAACATTCGGGCAGAGAGGAGAGAAACATGCTACATGCTGATTGTATGGATTGAGAAGCTTGTGTGGCAAAACTACACTTAAACTTAATTGTTTCTGGCACACTTAACACCATTTTCCAGGAATTTAAAAGGGGGTAGATAGCTGAGCCTAGGGAAGGAGACATTCTTATGCCAGCATGAAGTACTCTAGAAGCCCTTTGCTATTCATTACTCCCTCACCTTCAAGGCAACTTGAAAAGATTCCCATACCAAAAGTACGTGTGTTGCCAATTACCCCTCTATTAACCTGTACAAGAAATGGGAAAGTAGCTAAAATCCACCACCATCACCCACAAAAGAAACGGGGGGGGTCCAGTTTTTTCATATACAACCGACTTGTGGTGCTTTTTCCCACTTTAGGATTGTATCTCCTTAATGACAAAAGATCTGGGCCATTTTTAAAGTCAGTTTACTGAAATACACAGAGGTATTTTACAGCAAGAATGTGGAAACCAGAGTTCTCTAGTGCAGGGGTCTCCAACCTTGGCAACTTTTAAGACTTGTGGACTTCAACTCCCAGAATTCCTCAGTCAGCTGAGGAATTCTGGGAGTTGAAGTCCACAAGTCTTAAAAGTTGCCAAGGTTGGAGACCTCTGCACTAGTGGATGCTTTTGACCCCAACTGGAGATGGAATTGATCAAGTGGTGGCTCTGACCGTGTTGGTGCTGTCACGGTCACCCATCACTCTTAAGCGGTCTTGAACTTCTGCCATTCTGCAAATCAGAAATATTCTTTGCATACCGATACAATTTATTACTGTTCCATGGTGTATTTTGGCTTTGGCTTTATTTGCCTTACTGTAACTGTCAAGATAATCAAGACAAACTAATTACACAGTGGCCTAGGGATCACCTAAGGAGTGCTCAATTGAGTCTGAGAAACGTAACACCCAAAGCAAGACAACCAACGTGTTATTCTTTCTGGGTAACCAGCTGAGATGAATGCAGTGGTTCTCCAAGTTTTGGGGAAAGAAAATGGATGCTTTTAACAAATGTGTTTCTAAATTGCCGGTGGGCAGTAGCCCAGGAGGAACAGCTGTCCTCTCTCTCATGGTTCTTGAATCTTGGGAAGGGATGCAGTTTGAGAAAAAGGCCCACAGTGGAAGAAGCTGTGTCCATTAAAACAGTTGTTACCCAAGTTAAATTCCACTTTTTTTGCCCCGACAACCTGACAGGACGACTGATTCCAAACCCATTGACTGGAAAATAAAGTTCTTTTTGTTGAATAGGAGCCTCCTTAATTGAAGGCTCCCTAACTTAATGGGAGCCATGCAATTTACTCCACTGCTCCATTTTGCACTGTTTTATTCATTATTTTGCACACAGTTCTGCCTATGTGGGAAGAGCAGGAATGCTGTGGTTATTTTGCATGTTAGCATCGTTTTACCCTTCAAAAAGACAAAAAAAAAAAAAAAAACAGCCTCATTTTCAGTTCCATCCTATTATCAAGGGTTGATGACTAGGACTGGGAGATTTCCACCATATTCCTTTTAAGGACTTCAAGGTGGAGAGGAAGGCCCTTGAGCCCTGAGGAACAGGACTTCTTGACTCATACAAGCTAGACAACCCACATGCCAATATTATATACAACCTCATTTCTCTCTGAGTAAGGGACTTTATCCAGGTCTAAAGAAATGAGAGATGACAAGATGCTTTAGTTTTGAAGGCTGAATCTAGCTTCTTTTTTTGCATAATCAAAGTTAGCAGCCCTAACTTAGCTGCCTTTTGAAGACAGCCATAACTAGAGCAACATGGAAAGACTACCGTGTTTACCCCAAAATAAGACTGGGTCTTATATTAATTTTTGCTCCAAAAGACATAAGCATTATGGGTTATTTTCCAGTTAGGTCTTATTTGGGGGGGAAATACAGTATTAAACGCCTCCGTCTGATTGACGATCTTAACGGGGGCTTATTTTTGGGTTAGGGTTTATATTACGAACATCCTGAAAAATCATGCTAAGGCTTATTTTCCAGTTGGGTCTTATTTTCGGGGAAACACGGTTCATACGCAATGATATGAAAGGAAAGCTCAGGTCAGCTAACTAGCCTAACTTGTCCGAGTCCAGAATAGGCAATGGAGTCTACTTGAGCCAGAACTGCACCATCAAACAGGAGTCAGAACAACTTTTACATGATCCTGAGAAATCTGATACTGAAGGGTAGAGTCAGGGAGCTTTAAAGTTCATCTGAGGAGGACGATGGCACGCTAAAGAAATTCATGTATCCAGGAAGACAAAACATAAATTGAAATAATAGACGGGACCCAGGAGGTGAGCCTCCTCTGCCATGGAATATCATTCCCCCAAAGAGACTGATGTCCAAGCCTTCTGGTTTTTCAGAAATCCTTGAAAACCTGGTTTTGTCAGGCTTAGACTATGAAGCATGGGGATCCTGTGAAAAGGCTATATTGTATTTAAGTAAGATCTCCTATGCTTTAGTTATAGAGGGTTTTGTTTTGTTTTTTTATTGTACGCTCCCTAGAATCAACATTTGTAAGATGGACAGCTAATATAGGAGAGTAGGAGGCTAATGCTTCCTACTAAGGCAACATTTAACATCCAGCTGCCTGCAATTACTGCGAGTTCAATTCTCACCAGGCTCAAGGTCGACTCAGCCTTCCATCCTTTCTAAGGTGGGTAAAATGAGGACCCGGTTTGTAGAGGCAATAAGCTGACTTTGTATAAAATATACAAAAGTATGAAGGCTATTGCTTAACGCATTGTAAGCCGCCCTGATTCTCCGGAGAAGGGCGGCATATAAAAATAAATAAAAATAAAAAATAAAAAAATAAAAAAAAATTGATGCATAAAATAATTTAAACGAACAGCATCAAATGACCATTCCACACGTGAAAGCACTCATAAATCAAAGGTCACCTGTCATTCTTCTGCGATCTAAGCCTCCAAAAGTGAGGATTTCCCAGTGTGGGTTTAGGCATGCTGACACTGGCAGCCCCATATCCAACAGCGACCAAGTTGGAGAAATTTATCCATCCAGCAAGCCATCCTATTGACTTCACTATTTCTACCTTTCAAAACAAGCCGCTTGTGCAGTCTAGATCAGGGATCTCCAACCTTGGCAACTTTACGACTTGTGGACTTCAACTCCCAGAATTCCCAGGAACTGTGGGAGTTGAAGTCCACAAGTTGTAAAGTTGCCAAAGTTGGAGACCCCTAGTCTAGATGATCAGCCAACAAGGTGATGTCATGTTGGGTGATGAATAACTGAGAAATGGTTCTCAAATGCCAGGTATTGTTGTATGTTCCTCTGCAGAATAGCAAAATGGAGTAATAACAATGGGCGAGCTAGTCCTAGATGTTCCAATTAGAATAAACTAACGTCATAGTCAGCTTTATTATCTCCACCCATGTAACATTGAAAGCTAAATAAGAGTTTATCTTTCCACCAGCTTGTTTGTTTTGGTAGAATCAAGATCAACGTTTGCTCCTATGCTGTTTGCTATGCCAGTCTAACAGATCTGATCTGAATTAATCTGATATGATATGATACTGTTTATTGTTCTAGGCACCTTTAAGCATGAAACTGATTTATTGGAGAATTATGTTAACTCCAAATGTGCAACATTCTGCAGCAAAGTTTGGGCTGGTTTTTTTTCCAAGCATGTATTTAAATGAGTGTGGGTATTGCAAAGGCTTATATTGATGGAGCTGGCAACCTTTTTTAATTTCAGGTTTTGTCACCTTTAGCTATCCACAGCAGTCTTGACAAAGTAAATATAGAACTTCTAAAGGGAAAAAAGTGGGAAAAATCTATAATATACTGTGTGATGCATGGTGGTTCAAAATATGGATCCACCCTTGGCCAAACTTAACTATTTCAAAGGAGATATTGTAGTAGAGAACTGTGCTAGTCTAAGAAATCTGGAAGTATCTTTTCAAACCAAAACCTTTTATTAAAAAGCATATACTTCGATGAGCTGCAGCTGCTTATTTTTTTTTAAATAAAATGTGTTAATAAAAAATGATGCTACTGGATTTCTTTTCATTTCAATGGAGAACATCATTACATCATTTTCTACAAAGTAATTGGGTACCACCACAGTCATTTCCTAGAGTTCTACCAATCCAATTTATTATTTCAATGAAATGATTAGAAATTACTCAGTTACTACAGCTTGGATAATTCGAGAGCTTGAACATCTGGCAGATGGAATTAAGATTTCACAGAGCATCTGCATAAAGCTTTAAATATTACTACAGCAAGGAACACCCACTGGTACTGCTGACCCAAATGAGAAAGCTTGCCTTCAAAAATGACCTTTGGCCAATTCTCCTAACCATGGACCTGCTTACACCATCAGCCTGGTTTAGGAAGCAGAATACTATTTGAATATCATGCAGTGATGCTTTTCACACTCGGAATGGTAACCTAATTTACTAACAAACCATCAAAAAACCAGATTAAGCCTAACACAGCAGGCTAAGACAAAGATACAAAGCATTCATTTGGTTTAGATTTAACCATTGTGGTTTTCAAACCACTGTTTGTGGTTTAGCATGATTTGTGAACAGAGGCTGAAGATGCATCAGATACTCAAAGCAATTTAAGGTGGATTCCTAGTCACTGCCTACTACTGGATGAATCCACGACAGAGGAGCAGATAAGCAGGTAGAAATATCAGGTCATGAGCTTGGAAGCCTTATCATGGAGTAACTATACACCAGCAATCATTTGCAGAAGCCAAGTTCTGATAGCATTTAAGAGTTTACTTCAAGTACCCTGTTTCCCTGAAAATAAGACATCCCCTGATAATAAGCCCAGTCGGGCTTTTGAGTGCATGCGCTAAAATAAGCCTCCCCCCAAAAGTAAGCCCTCCCCAAAAATATTTAAATGCAGAGCTGGAAATCAGGTAAGATGGCAAGAGGAGCCCCATCTTGTTCCATGCACCCCAAAATAATAAGACATCCCCGAAAATAAGGGCAAGCGCTTATTTCGGGGTTCAAAAAAATATAAGACAGGGTCTTATTTTGGGGAAAACATGGTAGGTAGTTATTCCGCAAAAATGGGGTTCCTATCATCCTACTCGGAAGTAAACCATCTTTATTTCTTGAAGAAAAACATAGCAAGCAGTTGAGCAGCTTCTTCTTGCGTCTCTTAAATATGTGTTGTTTTTGTTGTTAGTTGTGAAGTTGTTTCCGACCCATCGCGACCCCATGGACAACATTCCTCCAGGCCTTCCTGTCCTCTACCATCCTGAAATGTGTAGAGGCCCAAAATTATGGGGACAACTCCTCCATTGTTACCTGATTTGCAAAAGTTCCCCAGGATGGAAGTTTTTAAAAACAAAAGGCTTAATAGAAAATCTTCAGTAAGAATCAATTGAGACTTTTGTTTCCTTTTAGAAATAGAAAGAGAGAAGATTTAGAAATCCAGTATCCATGACAAAGCTTTTCTGCATCTTCAGCTATGAGTGATGGTATCCATCAGGTTCAAGATGCTGAATCTAAAGTAGTATTTCTCAAACTTGCCTACTTTAAGATGTGTGGACTTCAACTCCCAGAATTCCTCAGCCAGCCATGCTATGAAACACTGGTCTAAAATAGCCTAATAACAATGAATTATTACTCAGTCCTAATTTTAAAAACTCCGAAAAAAAAATAAATATGGGTTACATGCATTTAATAAATTATGAAAGGTAGATTTAGTCTAAAGTAACACCCATTGAGAAAATATATCCTCTCTCTGGCATTACTCCACCTAAGATCAGGAGAGAAATAGCAGCAGATGCTGAGAGAACTAAGCAAGAGGGTGATCTTTGACATCATCTCAATGGACATATGCCCCAAGCCCGCCGACTCAAAATTAGGAACAGTTTTATGGCAAGAACAAACATATTTCAAGGTATACAAGAACAAAATCGAATTAAAAGATGGAGGAAGAAGACCATTGAGCAAGGAATAATATTAAAGGAGGATTTGGCTGAAGGATCTGACCAGCCTTGTGCTACTTGGAGGACCCTGAGTAGGTTGAGAGTTGGAGTGCCTAAATGAAAAACACCCAAGTGGAGATTCTTAGCAGATAACAACATGCTATATGAATATGGAGAGGCACAGAGCCCAGCCAATCTGCTGGCATGTTGGCTATTACCAGAAACATGTACCAATAATGACTTCATTGGGGCCAATGACAAAGCCAAGAAGGTGGCTTCATTCTGAGAGTTTAAAGTTTGATCTAGACACAGAAGAAGTCTAAAGTAATTGACTGTATAGAACATTCCTTGAAATCTGCTTCAGCTCCAAATATAGCTTTTCATGCTTAATCCTGTGAGGTCCTGAATGACTTGCCCATGCGTTGAAGAGCCTACTTTAAAACGGACCCTTGAATCTAACTTTCACAGAAAGAGTTTCTATCCCCGAGTGCAGCAAACCATAATTCATTACAAGAGTTGAAAGATGGGATGGATGCTAAGAGCAAGGCCGGCCTGTCAATGGAGACACCCAAGTAGCCTTTTTAAAAACAAAATGGAGAGAGACAGTGCTCTGTTTGCATGTCTCTTGGAGATGGATGGTTTCCCACTTAATGCCGGAAAGTATAAACAACGTGCTTTGTTTTTGTTTGCTTTGAAAGACTTTCAGATAAGTACTAAAGAACAAGGTCTGCAACAAATGCAGCTAAAAGCCCAACAGTGCATTTAATCCCAAAGCTAACTTTCAATCTGATTCAGGCCATGCTATGAAACAGAATGTGCTTTTTGTTTGGGGTGTGGTTTGGTTTTGTATAGGTTTGCGAGAAAGATTTACAAGGAAGCTACAATGTTAAGATGCGGCAGGCAGAGCTGGCAATCAACCTCTGGCCCCATTAGATGGGAAGTGGGACCAGATAGGTAGAAAGAAGGTGGAAGATGCAATAGAGAAACGGGTTTCAAAAAAAGTTTGTTCCTGTCACTGAAGTAAAATTTCATGACGGTATCTGCATTCTTCAATGAATCCCTTCCATGAAAACAATGAAGTACTGCTATTGTAGCATTTTACTCTTGGTTTTGTCATTAGAATAGAATTGACTAACAGAGTTGGAAGGGACCTTGGAGGTCTTCTAGTCCAACCCCCTGCCCAGGCAGGAAACCCTACACCACTTCAGACAAATGGTTATCCAACATCTTCTTAAACATTTCCAGTGTTGGAGCATTCATAACTTCTGCAGGCAAGTTGTTCCACTGATTAATTGTTCTGACTGTCAGGAAATTTCTCCTTAGTTCTAAATTGCTTCTTTCCTTGATTAGTTTCCACCCATTGCTTCTTGTCCTGCCCTCAGGTGCTTTGGAGAATAGCTTGACTCCCTCTTCTTTGTGGCAGCCCCTGAGATATTGGAAGACTGCTATCATGTCTCCCCTAGTCCTTCTCTTCATTAAACTAGACATACTCAGTTCCTGCAACTGTTCTTCATATGTTTTAGCTTCCAGTCCCCTAATCAACTTTGCTGCTCTTCTCTCCACTCTTTCTAGAGTCTCAATATCTTTTTTACACCATGGCGACCAAAACTGAATGCAATATTCCAAGTGTGGCCTTACCAAGGCATTATAAAGTGGTATTAACACTTCACGTAATCTTGATTCTATCCCTCTGTTTATGCAACCCAGAACTGTGTTGGCTTTTTTGGCAGCTGCTGTACACTGCTGGCTCATATCTAAATAGTTGCCCACTAGGACTCCAAGATCCCTCTCACAGTTACTACTATTGAGCAAGGTACCACATATACGGTACCTGTGTATTTTTTTTTTTTAATTTGATTTATATGCCGCCCTTCTCCGAAGACTCAGGGCGGCTTACAATGTGCTCAGCAATTTTACCTGTGCATTATGAGGATAGCCTTGCTGCCCTTCTCCCCTGCACAGCTATTGTTCTCTCTCTGTTGCTTTACTAAATTACTCAAGAGAACCAAAACCATGAGCTGTGTAGACTAGGGTTTTTCAAACTTGGCACCTTTAAGATGTGTGGTCTTCACCTCCCAGGCTGGCTGATGAATTCTGGGAGTTGAAGACCACACATTTTAAAGTTTCTTGGTAATCATCATCATCATCAATTATTATTAATAGCAATATCAATTATTAGTGATATCAATAAATTATATGCTTTGGTTTTCGACAACTGATATCTGGATCGTCATTTGGAACACAACACACCAGATATCACAGTTGTCGAAAACCAAAACATACAATTTATTAATATTGCTGTACCAGGAGACTCCAGATTCAAAGAAAAAGAACTGGAAAAAAGCATGAAATATCATGACCTGGCCATCGAAACTATGCAATTATGGATGAAACATGTAACAGTGATACTCATTGTCATCGGGGCACTTGGTACCATGTCCAAGAATTTTGCAAAATACATCAAGAAGTTGCAGCTTCTTGCTGTAGCACCAGTGGAGCTGCAAAAGACTGTGCTACTTGGAACAACATACATTTTAAGAAGATACTTGGTTGATACCTAGGATGCTGGCAGCAACCTGTATCAACCATCAGAGCCAGTCAATGATATTTGTGATATATTTTTAAATGTCCAGTTGACCGAGTTTCATGTTTAATGAATAAAAGAGATGATAATAATAATACAGACCACTCCAAACACCTGCTTATAAAAGTAATTGCTCCTATACCAGGAATAAATGTATCTGGTTATGTAAAATGCTATGACATCTCACAGAAAGGCTACTCTTGAAATAATTAAGAGGTCATTATAAGAATAAGCCCATGTGCTGCATGACTAAAGGGTATGCCATACAGTATATATCTTTTCAATGGATAAAATAGCTTTTCCCAAACTTGATGGCCTCCAGATGTGCTAGACCTCCACTCCTATAATTCCACAATCAGCGTGGTATTTGGCTGCGCAATTGAGAATTCTGGCATTTGAAGTCCAACACCCCTGGAGGGCCTTAAGTTGAGGCATGCAGAAATAAATGATTTCTGTGGATTTACTCTCTCCTAGACACAGCTGGGACTGCTCACCCACTTCTTCCTTTTCATCATCCATCACAGCTGTCCTTACATGAAGAACAGTCTGCCATACTGTAAGAGTGATATCTAAGCACATCTTAGATAAATCTTCAGGATGGGGGGATTTCATCCTTCCCAGCTTTTAACTATCCTTGGATTGATAGGGTGGAAGAATTTGTATTGGCGGCCAGAAATAAATCTGTGCTAGCAGAATACCAGTTATTTCTGAATATTCAAAACATACTATGTTCTTTTTTTATATATCGAAGGAGCTAGGCAACATACATTTGCTTTGATATTTTCTCTTCCATTCTCTATTTTGGCTTATTTATCTTGCATACTGGTTACAGTTCAGCCTTGGAACACCTGGTACTAGGAAGTCTCTGCCACATGATAACTACATCCAAAGGTGGACCAATTGTTTGGGAAGCCTCCTCTTTATTACTGGAATTAATCATTAATTACTAATACTGTATTGGTATCAGCGACGGCATGATAGACCTTTATGATATTTCATTGGATAAGATCAAGGACTTTTGTACTCAAGTGTCTTGTTACTTACCATTGTCAATCAGCATCCAAGAAGCCTGCAAGCAGCTCTGGAGAGCAAGAGCAGAATGTCTTCACCAATAATTGGTATTCAAAAATGCCTCTGATACTAGAAAATATATATATATAAGCAGGCTTTTAAAATCTCATCTATTGGGTTATTCCCAGTGGTGGGATCCTAACAATTTAACAACCAGTTCGGTGATCGTGCACAATTGAACGAAAACTCACCTTCTGCTTTAGTGCTAAGGAATTAAAACAGCTGAGGCACGGCAATCCGCTCTGCTGGGCTAATCATCTGTGAATATATAGGTAAGTAAAGCGCAGGGGCAGGCAGGTGGGCCCAGCTGATCGTTGGAGCAAACCAGTTCGCTCCCAGCTGATTGTCGGAGCTGCTGATTCACCCGAACCGGTTCAAACCGGTAGAATCCAACCTCTGGTTATTCCTCTTCATGTCCTTCATGTTCTAAAAAGTTAGTGAGATAAAACTTAAAGAAGTTATCTCAACTGTTCTTCAGTTGTAATTCTTAGGAAACATCTTTGATTTCATGTTCCATTCCATCTCAGCGAAGTGCATTGGTTAGTAAGAAAATAATATGTCCCAACCGATCCTGTTAAAAAAGCCCCAAAAAAATTAACAGAAGCATATATTTTAACTCATAAGCAAAGCCCCCAACAGATGATAGTTGGTGGAGTTGACATACGCAAGACTGATTAATATGAAGAGCTAAGCTGGTCTCTAAGTCAAATCTCACTGTTGCTGTTCCCATAACATACTTAGTCCATCAACCACTTAACTCAAATCTTGCCTCCATTTCTGGCAGAACAGAATCCCATTGAGCCAAAAATTGTATCTAGGAAGTGCCCAGTTTCCCATGAGCCTTTGTACTTGCAGAATACGAAGAAGACTTAATGACTTCACTGCTAGACAGACAGCAATAAGCTTGGTTTGAACAGGGTAATCAATCAGTGATTGGGAGGTGTCTCCTATGCTGCCAAGCATGTAGATAGGTCAGTTGGGTTCCCACAAAATAATCAGGTGGAGTTGATTTGATTCTGTGTGTGGCTGAGACCATCTGAACTCTCAACCCTAAGGGTATTTTTCCTGGTATTCTCACAACTCACTAAACTTCCAATTTATTCAGTTAACCATGTCATTAAAATAAGCTCACTGGGCTTCTCATAAGCCGTTCTCAGCTTTAGTACTTCCGTATGAAAAAGATAATCTTGGCTTAAATATTATTTATTTAGTGTATAATGAGAACATGACAGAAAAGAAATAAACATATACACACAACCTAATTCTGTTCAATTTCATCCAGACACAACAAGGCAGGTCAAAACCAGGTGGCTTGGTAGGAGGATCATTAATGGTCATGCCAAAAGAAAGTACCTTTGGACCAGGGGTCTCCAACCTTGGCAACTTTAAGACTTGTGGACTTCAACTCCCAGAATTCCTCAGCCAGCAAAGCTTCTGGGAGTTGAAGTCCACAAGTCTTAAAGTTGCCAAGGTTGGAGACCTCTGCCTTGGACCATCCCTCTCTCCAAGCATTCTTGGGGTTAAACTGGCTAGAAGTTAAGTGAATAGCTGTTTTCCATGCTGGCCTATGGGATTTAAATCTTGACTTATTACTAGGTTTTACAAGTGAGACTCTGCCAGAGTGTTGAGCTTCGTCTCTCATAACTCACAGCCAGCATTCTTTAACTCTGTCCTTTTGATGTGGTTGCTCTTTTACCATCTCAAGTTGCTGTTCTAGGATGCTCTGGACTGGAATAGATAGAGGAAGCTGCTGGAAGGGGGAAGGGGGAGA
Organism: Arizona elegans; assembly: GCA_022577455.1. Taxonomy (NCBI): domain Eukaryota; kingdom Metazoa; phylum Chordata; class Lepidosauria; order Squamata; family Colubridae; genus Arizona; species Arizona elegans. The sequence continues at coordinate 75,000,396 of JAKOOJ010000007.1, forward strand.
ACAATGATCTTCATCTAGAAGAGCGTTGGGAACCCTTCATAAGCATAAGAACACATGCAAGCACAGACCCAGTCTGGCCAGCAGGCCCTCAAGCTCCGGAAAAAGTCAAAGGTCAATTTGAAAAGTGGTTTATTGCCAACAATTTCTGAGAATTGAACCAGAGGAATAGGACTGAGGAGGATATGAATCAGAGGAAGAAGAGCACAGATCACTTCTATGTACTGCTTTAACTTTACAAGACCTCCCAGCATCTCTGCCTTTAATGATAGCAATAAAAATAAGGACTGAGGATGGCGCCCACTGAGATTGTATTATGGCCCTCCAGCCATGTAATGTTGGTTAAAGCTGATAAAACCCTAAAACAAGGATTTTAAAACTATTTGTGGTCCACCCCCACCTCAACTAAACAAACAGAAACCAGATACTTTTAGTGTCTTTTAGTGTCTGTCATAAGGCCTCAGATGACGGTATTTAGCTCCTTCTGTTGAGCTGGAGCTTTGATATAAATGGACTGGTTTTCTCCGTGGCAGTGGGCCTTTAGTGGAACTCAATAACAACTCCATTATATTAATTCTTTTTAAGTAGTAGAAGTTGTAGTTGGATACTCTGCATACAATGTGTATATTTTTCCAATGACACTCCCCTGCTCAAAATGGTACTAATATTTGAATTACTAGTTACGTATATTTTACCCTAGACTTGGAAAAAATATACCTTGCATAACAATTTTTTCAGCATCTTGTCCCGCTGTTAAACATGCTTTTCAATCCATATTTTTAGTTTTTAATCTGATACACCCTTTAAGAGAACATCACTGGGGTTATAGATTGTAGCGGAATATTAAGATACAGGAAATCGCTTAGTTATGTTTGACTCAAGCCGCCTAAGATCATCACCAACAAAATGAATTAAATTCAGAATTCAGAAATTGAAAACGGATGCTTTGGTCTCTTACCTTCTTTCATGTGTAGGGTTCAAAGGACCGTTACATTGGTCTACTGGAACAACAGCAAAAAAAAAAACCCAAAACCCTGTCTTATGATGCTTTGAAGGTTAACACATTCATTATCTTCTGTGTTTTTTTGTGGATCAAAGTTCACGGTTTATGCAATATTAAATCAGACTTTAAGGTGCCACAAGACACTGTGTTCATCTAACCACCAAATTCACAAATGCACTGGTCACCCAGTACATCCTGATTGCTCATCAGTCTTTACCAAGACTTGCATAGGAACCACAGCTTATATATACTGACACATACTTTCAGCCACTGAAGTATTTTGTTAATACCCACACCATACCCCTTGTGTTTAGCTCACAAGGTTTTAAAGGGTAGGTTAGCCTAATACAGTTACTGTCAATAGCTGTTGGTTATGATAACCAAGCAGGGAAGACCACTTTAAAAGGTTGGGCCAATTGCAGGCAGTAAAATGTTTAAATCACTACATGTTTCTCATTAAGTATATCTACTGAAGAATCCAGTTTAGGGAAATTCAGGGAAAAACAGTTGTAAAAGTTTAATTTAGTTATACTAACTAAAACATCTAGTAACTCACCAAAGCAAGCCTGCAGGTACTTCTGGACAGTGGTGGGATTCAAATAATTTAACAACCGGTTCTCTGCCCTAATGATTTCTTCCAACAACCAGTTCACCAAACTGCTCAGAAAGTTAACAACCGGTTCTCCCAAAGTGGTGCGAACCGGCTGAATCCCACCACTGCTTCTGGATCTTATACCATAACAAGGTCTTTGGAATTGAAACATCTTGGAATCTATCTGAAGGCAAAGGAGATTTCAAAATAGAAACCTGTTCCTATGAGAGCTGGGTTAATCCTCAGCTAGAAAAATGACAATAGATGAATTAATATCGGAGATGATCCAATAATAGCAATAGCACTTAGACATATATACCGCTTTACAGTGCTTTACAGCCCTCCTTAAGCGGTTTACAGAGTCAGCATATTGCCCCCCAAAATTTGGGTCCTCATTTTACCCACCTCGGAAGGATGGAAGGCTGAGTCAACCTTGAGCCTGGTGAGATTCGATCTGCCAAATTGCAGGCAGCCGGCAGGCAGCAGAAGTAGCCTGCAGTACTGACCTCTAACCACTGCGCCACCGCAGCTCATAATATTTTCCCCAAATTACAAGAGGAAAAGCCACATTGTCACAAGCAGATCTTACTGACATTTGTCTAGTGGACTCAGATGTAATTTGAGGTAGCATTAAAAATCAAGTTAGTCGTGCTGAAAAAGAGATTACCCAAAAGTCTGATTGCAAAGAACTTTCCAGTCCAGTCCTAATTCAGTGTTCTAGCCCAGGATTCAGAAGTTTGGGTTTTAGTTTTTAAAATTCTCAGCAATGGCTATTTTGGCCGGAGAATTCTGAAAGATGAAATCCAGACATCTAGAAAGTACATATTTCAGGAAAGGTTGTTCTAATCACTATACCAGTCTGGCTCTTAGACCTGGCTATGAAGTGTGATGCACACTCAATGATTGTGATAAACCACTTTGGTTCAACCTAAGTTGTCTCAAGAAAGCCTTTGAGATGAATACCGAGCTAAAAGAAGACAAATATATGATATACCACACAAACACACATCTAACAAGTTAAGCAAGATTAAAGAAACATTTCAACATTCTTTCTTATGGCTAAAAGCTTCTGCTGTCTTATGAGAAACTGCTTCCAGAAAAACCATGTTTGTGTGTGTCTGTTCCCTGCTTAGCATCATGCTAATTGTCTAGTTAAAATGAACAAAGTCCCGCTTTACTCAAACATTCGTTCTCTAAATATTTGCAACATTCCCCAAGTGCGATTTGGATGAATGATACTGCCTCTCTGTCTTTGCAATTGCACAATTAAGATTAAACCCAAAGAAAATAGAAACCCGGCCCTTAGGAGATCTATGGATTCTATAAAAGCTTTGCATTCTTGGCAATGTTGCCTCATATTTGTTTGGGATAGGTGGGGAAAGGCCTCATCGTAAGGCCATACCATATAATCATTCTGTAAAGCAGAATGGTCAGATGAAGAGACCCTGGTTCAGTAAATGATCGAGTCTTTTCTTCACATCGGTTCTCCAATCCTTAAAGGGCCCTAATTTGGGACTTCAGACAGCCACCGCCAAGCAGAGTGGACTACGTACTCCTTGGGTGTGGTTGTGTGATGCAGTTGAACTACAGCTTATACACCTGGGGAGAGGATGTAAACATCAATTTGTCTCCCGGGGGAAAAATGAGAGAAGGTAAATATTATGAACTACTGTATATCTGGCTTTGCTTTGAAGTGCACTTTGAATAATGGCTCAGTAACTCCTGAATCGTGAAGGGTATCTTCCCCACATCAGTGATGCTTTGTGGCTCCCAGATCTCAAAATGGAAGGATCATGTTGCCTTTCATAGCAATTCTTTCTGCAGATCTGGTATACAAACTGAAGTAGGATGGAGGTTTGGTATTATGGTATTCCCATAACACATTTGACTGCATGAAGTTAGCTTAACTTGGACTTTACAGCATCTGTTTGGGGTTAAACCTGTGTATTATTATTTTTATATAATTTTTATTAATATATTCTATACACCAATACACCAATAAAATATACAATCCTGCCACCATGGTATAATGTGATTACATTGTCCATAAATATAAAGTCATTCCTTTATACATACATATTTGCCATCATATATATACATCATCCTATATCTATTCTATCCCACCTTTTCTGGACCCAATCGTATCATAATTTCCAACAGTTATAAAATTCTGAATCTTTTTTACGTCAACCTATCTGATTCCACACACTCATTAATTTTATAAAAACACCTGTGTGTTATTGATTGGGTCAACTGGGTCAACTGACTTCCATTTTAGTATTTTCATAACACACAATCCTTTGTCTCAAAGGTGCTTTTTCAAGAGGCAACTAGACTTCCTGTTTTTTTTCTTTGAAGACCTTTCGCTTCTCATCCAAGAAGCTTCTTCAGAGCTGAAGAAGCTTCTTGGATGAGAAGCGAAAGGTCTTCAAACAAAAAACAGAAACCAAAAAAAGTCCAGTTGCCTCTTGAAAAAGCACCTTTGGGACAACCATGACCTGGATGACTGAGAATCTCCATAGACACACAATCCTTTGAGAAAATTGAGTATGTTTTTTGAGAACAGGGCCCAAAACAATCTTGTGGCATTTTATAATCTAACACACTCATTATCGCACAAACTTTCTTGGACAGATAATTAATTAGTCCTGTAAACACTTAGATACAAGTGAATACCTACATGTAGAATAGAATAGAATAGAATAGAATAGAATAGAATAGAATAGAATAGAATAGAATAGAATAGAATAGAATAGAATAGAATAGAATTCTTTATCGGCCAAGTGTGATTAGACACACAAGGAATTTGTCTTGGTGCATATGCTCTCAGTGTACATAAAAGAAAAGATACATACATATATACATACAGCACACACAGAACATAGCGTGTTTTATATTTCCCAGTAAGTAGGTTTCCACATGGCACTAGAGCACGTTTTTCTGGAAAAAGCTACAAATTAAGCTGCAGATCAGAGATGACAGATATTTTGGAGGTTGCTGTGTGCATTTAAGATATACATGTTTCAGAGCCAATATGGTACAGTGGTTAGGTGATAGTCTGCCATGGAAGTTCATTGAATACTTTGGGCCAGTTAACACACACTCTCTTTCTCTCTCGCTCCCTCCCTCTCTCCCTCTCTCTCTCCTTCTCTCTCTCTCTCTCCCACCCCCCTCAGCTTTTGAAAGTAATCTAGTTTGGAAGCATGCCTAGATAAACTAATTCTACTTTATTGTTAAGTTACATTAACATAGTTTTGCAAGTCTGAAAGTACATTCCTTCCCTGTCACCTTTACAGCTGAAGAAACTAGGGAGGGTTTCTTCTGAGAAGTTTGCTATGCCCACATTCCTTCTACAGGCTAAGCTGCCTCTTTATCTGACCATGTTGCTGTTCCCCCTTTCTCCCAAGGTCATCCTCACATACCATTAAATTCTCAGCTCAACCTTCTTTACAGGTTGCTGTGATGGTGACAAAGTAGAGGAGTGGGTATTGTGTACTGCTCCTTCAGCTTCTAAAGAAAAGGTGGGGTGTAAAATAAGTAGAAAGCATACAACATCTAGGCTGCAAAATTCAGACAACCACGAGGTGGTACTGAAGAGATACAGGGCATCTCATTTTTCACCATCTACTGATCATCAATATTTTTATAGCCCTGATAAATGGTAAGTGTGTACCTTGTCAAGGTCAGGATTAGTCAGGTTTGCTTCTATTTTACAGTGGGATGTTTGAATAGGGAGATTTCTTTACTGCTTTAAATTACAATAATGGACATTGCTCGCTTTTGTCTTACCCACATCATGTCAGAATGCTGAGAAATTCTATCATTTCTTTTCAACAACTGCTGTTGAAGGAAGATCCTCAGGCCTAAAAAGGAATAGAATAACAGAGTTGGAAGGGACCTTGGAGGTCATCTAGTCCAACCCCCTGTTTAGGCAGGAAATCCTACACCACTTCAGACAAATGGTTATCCAACATCTTCTTAAAAATTTCCAGTGTTGGAGCATTCACAACTTCTGGAGGCAAGCTGTTCCACTGATTAATTGTTCTAACTGTCAGGAAATTTCTCCTCAGATCTAAATTGCTTCTCTCCTTGATTAGTTTCCACCCATCCACACCATTAACCACAATGACTGAGTTCATACAACACGCTAAGCCCAAACCACAAAACCACACGATGGCTTACCACAATGTGTGAATCCAGCTTCACAACCACACACATGAAAGATTTAGATTTGTTGTATGATGGCAAGCACCGAAGAAAATGTTGGGATTGGGGCAAAAATAGACCCAAGACTGTTTGATGTGGCTCTGATCATACCCCCTCCAGCAATAAGCATTTCATCAAGAGGAAGTGGGCAGATACTTCCACAATACTGCAACAGCTGCCTTTTGATGCCAAGTCTAGCTTCTTATCTATACTTAAAAGTTTTTTATATTATTTTTGAGAAAAATAAGACTCCCGTTGTCATACGGCCAATCATGCTCAACTGGACAACTTTTTAATCTGAACTAGGTAATTACATGTTTCGCTGGTTGTAGTAAAGTACATAATAATTTAATGTAAAATAATATTTATAACGCCCTTTGTACTCACATGCAACCACTTTAAACTGAGCTTTCAGAATAACATATATCAACTCAATGTCAAAAGTGCTGGAAGAGTGATGAAAGAGCCTCAGCAGTCTTCTCCAACCTGGTGCCCTCCAGATATGTGAACGGAGAGATCTGGAAAACATCAGGTAAAGGTAAGCTTGTACTTAAGGATAACAACAATATTGTTCATTGTCAGGATGAAGGAAACACAGTAGAAATTAATCAGTTATCAAGGGATCATTTTGATTTTACAGATAGTCCAGTGGCAGGTTCCTCCCAGTTCGGCCCGGTTCTCCCGAGCCGGTAGTGGTGACGATATGACGTCACTGAACCGGTTCTGCCCCCAGCGCCCCCCCTGCATTATTCTTACCTTTTATTTGGCCCCACCCCCAATCTATTGCTGCCTCCTGAGTCCCAGCTGATGGCTAGAGGAAAAAAAACTATTTAAACTCTTGTCGCGGGGCTTCAAAGGGCTGCCCTACAGCTGATCAGTGTTAAAAGAAAACAAATGAGTAGACCAGTGCCTGCAAAAATACATGAGTAGACCAGTGCCTGCAAAAATACATGAGAAGATCAGTGCCTGCAAAAATAAATGGGTAGACCAGTGCCTGCAAAAAATAAATGGGTAGATCGGTACAGCTCTGCAAGCAGTTAAAAGCCTGGTTGACCAGAACCTCTGCTAAATCCTAAATAATTGTCATATGACCATCAAGCCACACCCACAAAATAAGCCATGCGCACAGAACCAGTAGTAAAAATTTTTAGAACCCACCCCTGAGGTACTCCCTTGACTTATAAACCAGTGGTGGGTGGCCCCCGGTTCGGACCGGTTCGCAAGAACCGGTAGTAAAATTGGTGGGAGGCTCCACCCACCGACCCCGACGTCATCAGGGAACTTCTGCACATGCACGCGGCCCCGTTGCGAGCTGGTAGAAAAGGTAAGTACAACCCACCCGTTACAAACATTTGTTTAGTGACCATTCATAGTTGTTTTGTTGCAGGAATCACAAGATTCATGGGATTAAATTCAGGTGCTTGGCAACCAGCATGTAATTACGATGGTTGCAGCGCCTGGGATCATGTGATCCCCATTTGCAATCTTTCCAGCCAGCTTCTGACAAACAAAGTTAATAAGGGAAGCCAGATTCTCTGAACAACCATGTGATTCACTTCGTTGCAGTGATTCACTTAACAACCACAGTCAAGCCTGACTCACTTAACAATCGCCCTGCTTAACACATCAGTCTAACACAATGTAATATTCTAATGCAAGGGAAGGACTACTTCTATTAGTACAAGAAACATGTTGAGTCCCACATTTTAGAATATTTGAGTGGGTGTTGAGTTGGTGTATCTAAATGGCCCAAGACAATTTTAACAATGATGTGACTGCTGATGATGATGTTACCTAACTGATGAAATTACCTAGTTTGATAATGAAATGTCTGCAAAAAACTCTACCAAGGTCAGAGAGCACCAAGGACTCCATTGAAACCTGTGTATGTAACAATAATGCCTTTAAGTAATCGTACATTGTCTTTAAGGCAAACTCTTTTTTTAGAGACTAGCAACTTATTTGTTTACTCCAAAATACTTCTTTCCAGAACTTAAACAAGTTCTTTTTTTAAAAAAAAGTTTTATTGGATTTTTCTTTTTAAATATACATCAATATCCATACATGAACAGTGTGGCTTCTGGGTATAATTCATTTTGATACAAATAGCAATAATAATAATAACAACAATATTTGTTACATTAATCAAATTTATATAATCTGAGTATTAATATACATGTTTGCGTTAGAGTAGTTATTCAATATTTCAATGTTCCATTTTAATGCCAATGATATTATTAAGCATACATAGTAATCCATCTTTCAACCTCTAATCCCGTGATGGCGAACCTATGGCACGCGTGCCACAGGTGGCACACGTAGCCATATCAGTGGGCACACGAGCTCAACTCTGGCGCACATGCGCGTGCTGGCCAGCTGATTTTCAGGCCTTCTGAGCCCACCAGAAGTTGGCAAATGGGCCTCTGGGGGGGGGAAGCAGTTTTTGCCCTCCCCAGACTCCTAGAGAGGCTCTGGAACCAGGTGAGAGAGAAAAACGGGCCTACCGGGCCATTGCGTGCCAGGAGGGGGGAAGGGGGGGGTCACACGTGCATGCGTGAGGGCGGGATGCATAAAATTATGGGTGTGGGTACATGCACACATGCCTCCCCAGCCCCCCACTCCTGGCACGTGATGACAAAAAGGTTAGCCATCACTGCTCTAATCTTTCCATCTAGTTATTACTTACATTCTATTATATAAAGATTATATTCCCCCTATTTCTTATTTCTACCTCTATTCTAGCTTCTAGTCAGGCCACCATTACTAATCCTACCAGTATCAACTTAAATAAGTTCTGATGTACCTAGCCTAGATGGTTCTGTTGATTTGGTTGAGTGGAGGTCTGGATTTTCCCTCAATGAAAGAAAGGCACATGTTTCGGATATATAGAGGAATAAGATGCAATTAGAGAAATGATAACATTTCCATTGGAAAATGGAAAGAGCAAATTACATTACAGCAACCTTTCTCAAGGTTGCTTTCTCAACCTTGGCATCTTTAAGTTGTGTAGACTTCCACTCTCAGAATTCTTCATGTAGCTACTTGCATTTTAGAGTATAATTTAGTACATATGGACTCGGGTAAATCTCTGGCTAGTTTTCCAAATGCACATCGTAAGGATTAAGTTTGTACTAAGAACTTACAAAAGTCAAGAAAGGGAAGCAAAAAAGTTGCCCAATTGAGGAGAAGCTGTAGTTCAAAGCTAGATCTGAATGCCGAAAGTGCCAATCAATCTTTGCTCTTTCCTGTTGAAATGATCTGGTTCCCACCATTATAACAATATAAAAGTAAAACAATTCCATGATAAGTTTCCTAATAAGCCAAAGGGTCCTCCTGGGGGAGGGAGACATGATTAGTATGATGCTGAATGATTAACCACTATGCTACTCTCGTTTCAGGAGACGCATTTCTGACCGGGGGGGGGGGGGTGGCCTGTTGGGCCTGGAAGACATCTTTGGTGTTAGGCCTTCAGGCTTGCCACGTTTACACTGTGGGAAATTGGGAAAGGGGGAATTGTATGGAGCATGGGTGATATATAGTTATAATAACATTCCTTTCTCAAGAAGTCAAGGACATCTTGCCCTGCACCTGGACAGCTGGAACTGGGAGGCATCTCCAGTTGGGACGGTGCTTGGATTGGAACATGTGATGGATTTGTGGGTGTTGGGCAGGGACTTGAACTTTTCTTTGGGTGGGGAAAACCTGGAAACTTTTAGATTCGGGTTTTCCCAGATGTGCCAATATGACCTCTCTAATAAAATGGAACTTTGAGGAACTTCAAGCCTTGGAGTTTTCTTTCGTTGCGGGTTTTACTTGGAACCCTGACATTGACTCTACTTTAGAATTTCAAGCCCTACCTCTGTGGTCTGAGAGGGATGGGAACTGCAATTACAAAGTCCTAGGGGGCAAGATGTTGTAGAAGGCTAGCTTATTCCATTTATAGTCATCAGGAAGTGTGTGTTGTGCTTTGTTATTGATTAAAAAGGAATGCTGCTCTCCCAGGAAACTTGAGTGTCTCATCATCGGTGTTTCCCAGAAATCGGACCAGACGGTTTGCCTTTCGTGATCCAGTATAATCTAAGAAATGTTTTTTAACTGAGAGCAGATGAGAAACTTTTCTACCGTGTCGGTGTTCTGGAAATTCCCATGAGCCACATCATGCCAAACTATTAAACTTGGCTAAACCGGAACATCATTTTCCATGACTCCACAGGTCAGCGTGGAAAAAAAAAATTGTAGACAGGAGACATGTTTGGTCCTCCTGATTCCAAAAGCAAAAAAAAAGAGCCAATCGGTTTTATCACACCGGTAGACAAACCACTTTGGCATTTTAAAAGCATTCGAGTTAGGAGGTGTCACTCAGAATTACCCTTTTGGGGTCTGCCAATCATCCCCAGGCCACAGGAGCTTTTACCAGAGTAGAGATTGGGAGGGCGGGGAGGCTGATTCCCACACAGAAAGAGTTCAAAATGGGTTGTTTGCAAGGCCAGATAAGAGTGGATGCTAATTGCTGAAGGATTTCTTTAAAAAAAAGAAAAAGGAAAAAAGGAAAAGAAAGTGGGGGGAAAAAACACCAGAGTACTGATTAAAAAAATGGTCCTTCTTCTTCTTCTTCTTCTTTTTTTTTGTTTGTCTTCCTGATAGAGAATGGAAGGGCTTCCTCAGTTCCCGAGTCTCTATCCTGTTTGGATGTCTTCCAATTTGGGGAGTGGGGGGGAATTAAGTGATTCCTTATCTTTTTCCCAGCCTGCTATTGCCTTTTTAAAAACAAGAATGAGGAGGATGGCACAGAGTAAAATGCATGTTTAAGTACTTTCCATGGCACTTGAAGCAATCTCTCTTTCTATCTGAGCTACCGGTGGACTTTAGAGGGTCTTCTTCAAGACCCCTCTCTACAAAGACGGTGGTATGTGCCACTTGAGGACAATGCTTTTAAATGGCCGCCCCTCCCCTCCCTCAACTGTGGAATTCTTCTCCCCCAAAGTAGATATTTCACACCTATTCTATTCTCAGGCCAAGGCCTTTTCTTTCTCTAAAGCCTTTGGGTTTTCATTTTTGAATATAAGGCGGCTATATAAGGTTTTATCACTTTAAGGAGCATCTTGCTTTGAAGCTTTTATGTGGTTTGTTTTTTTTTTTTTTTAGTTATTTTCCCCATGTTTGTATATTGCTGTGGATTCATATTTCTGCATAGTGTTTTGTTTTTTGTTTTTGGTCATTTTAAAAGTATTTGGTCATCACTGGAAGCCCAGTTTGAAAAGCAATATGTAGATTCTAAAATAAGTGACTAAAAAGAAATAGAATTTGTTTTTTTAAAAAATACTGGATATAACTGTTGGAAAAAATATCCTTCTGGGTCAGTGGTGGGTTGGTCCCAGTTCGGTCCGGTTCTATAGAACCGGTATACAACCGGCAGGAGGCTCCACCCACCCGCCACAATGTCATCATGGGTAATATGCACATGCGCAGAAGCACGAGCGCTCCTGCTGCGAACTGATACTAAAGATAAGCGGAACCCACCCCTGTTCTGGGTTCAGTTCCAGGTGGGGAAAAAGACACTGGAAACATTTAGATTTTAGATTTTATTGAACTTCTATACTGCCCTTCTCCCAAAGGACTCAGGGCGGTGTACAGCCATATTAAAACACATATAAACCACAAAATTTAAGAACACTTTAAAACAAATATATAAAATTTGGCCCACGAAATTAAAAACTAACCAACACCCAATTTAAAAATTCCTATTAGGCCAGCCCGGCTTGTTGGAATAAAAGAGTCTTCAGGGCGCGGCGAAAGGTACGCAGGTCGGGGATCATATGAACCTCTAGGGGCAGCTCATTCCAGAGGGCTGGTGTCCCCACAGAGAAGGCTCTCCCCCTGGGTGCTGCCAGTCGACATTGTTTGGTCGACGGCACCCTGAGGAGCCCCTCTCTGTGGGAGCATATTGGCCGGTGGGAGGCTATCAGCGGCAGAACATGGTGGCTGTTTGGAAAGATGGTTTTAATGGTGGACAGAATCACATGCCTTGAAGATCTTGGGTGAAGAGGAAAAAAAAAGTGGGGGAAGAGATGCTGAGAGTGCCTGAGTTTTATACCCTCTCTGGGCTTTTGAATTTGAGCTTGTATTCTGATTGGTTGTCAGACTCCCATGGGGCCATGCAGGGGTAACTTTGTAGGTTGTGTTTTTGAGTCCCAAGTTTGGTTGACTCTTGCTGGGTGATGATGTAATGAAAGGGCTTTGGGATTTCTATTATGGCTCTGCCTGAAAGAGGTAGATCTTTGTTATATAGAATAGACTGGCCCAGGCCTTAATGGCCCATTGGCAAAGAGGGGGGGGGCTGAATTTCTGCCTCCCTTTTAGGAGAAATAGTCTGCCCTTTTAATATTTCCTAAAATATCTCATTTTCCTAGGAGAAGGGTGTGTGTGCTAACTTCCTACATAACAATAGAAGCAATTACCTAGACAGGAGGTGGACTCCATATCGTTGTATATATTTAAACAGAATCCAGATAGCCATCTATCATGGATGCTTTGTATTCTTGCAACAAAAAATAGGGAAAGACTTCAATGCTCTACAAGGCTCTTTCCAACTCTAGAACTCTCAAGTTGCTGCAATATGGTAATTGATTCCATCTTGGGACAGAGAGCATAATGCATACCTGTAATTTTGATTATGAGCTGATAGATTTCTAGGCTGCAGGGTTCAATCGTGGTAGAGACATAACTCTTAAGCTGCTAGAAAACAGAGAGGACTACAGCATAATACAATGGCACCTTGGTACTCAACTGCTTAGAAACTCATCAAATTTGGTACTCAACACATTTTGAAGTGAACATTTTGTCCTGCTATTCATAATTTGTTCAGTACTCAACACACAAGCTAGAACTTGTCAGTGTTGTCTGCCTTGTGACTCACTACATTATTCCTTGTGGAAAAAATTTGTCTGGTACTCATTGTTTTTGGTACTCATCACACCTCTCGGAACCAGTTAAGGATGCATACCGAGGTACCATTGTATCCTTATGAGGTTCTGAGGTCTATTTAAAAAGTGGGCTTAGACTGGGTTCTTTTATATATTTCAGATCTTGTTTATGATGCAAGAGAAAAGAAACAGAAGGACATATTCTTTCACAAGTGAAAATTGTCTTCATTATTATATAAGGAAAGCTATTGCTACAAAGTCAAGACTATTTCTACTCCCACTATTATCCAACCCCTTTATCCCTCCTAAAATCTATCTTGGGTGTACAATCAAGGTTAAAATCACAGCCAGAAAATAATTTCATGCATGGATCCTTAGTACTCAATTCCATTCCAAATTTAGCAAATCTTAGGTGAGGTTTACTCACCCACTATATTTGTTATTTTCTCATATTTGTTTTAGGAATCAAATAGGATTGTGTTCCCTATGTCCTTGGGCCATCATTTCCAAGAAAAAGGATTGAAAACTATACCGGGTAGTGTAAGGGCATCAAATCTAATCTACTTATGATGCCTCACTTAGAGAAGTCCTCTCTGTTACAACTGTGCCATAGTTGAAATTTATTTTGAAAAAGTGACCTCCAGAGAAGCATTTAAGTCCTGGAAATTTGCAGTCCTGCAAATAGTGAGTAGAGTAGAGTAGAGTAGAGTAGAGTAGAGTAGAGTAGAGTAGAGTAGAATAGAATAGAATAGAATAGAATAGAATAGAATAGAATAGAATAGAATAGAATAGAATAGAATAGAATAGAATAGAATAGAATAGGTTGGAAGGGACCTTGGAGGTCTTCTATTCCAGCCTCCAGCTCAAGCAGGAGAACCTATACCATTTCAGATAAGTGTCTGTCTAGTCTCTTCTTAAAAACATCCAGTGATGGAGCACCCATGATTTCTGAAGGCATTTGCATTGCTTGTTTGTTGTTATTAAGACACACTGGGCCATCTCATGTAGCATTACAAAAAGCCCAAATTCCAAATATTAGGTCCATAGATTTGCATGATCAGAAACTGATTTCTGTGGATGAAAGTGTTTTTAAGTGGATCCCATGGAAATTCTCCCTTATTTTGCTTTCTTTTGCTTTCTAATTTTGTACTGTACCAAAAGCAGTTTGTTATCTATTTACACTGCAGTGATGAAGAAAGCTGTTTCCAGCCCAGAAGTTGAGTCCTGTCTTAATGGAATAATCCTGGATTATAACCCAACTATAATACTGAAGGTAGACTTCTGGTTCTGGTCACTTATCCTTTATTAAATATTTTTTCCCCAACACGTTCTGTATCAGCTTTTACTTTTTGCTTGAAAATTTCCCAGACTAACTTGAGGCACTGCTCTCATGGTTAAGGCATTCTATTTAATGTTTAACTTTTACATACCTTCCCTATTTACATCTGCACACAATGCTTCTTGACTTCTTTTTGGCACATACATCCAACTATTGTTCTCCCTCTTCTTTCTGTGAAAATATTTATAGATGCTCAGCGTACTACATTCCAGTCTCTTTAATCTATTTGATTCCTGAAGTACACCTAGATTCCTTTACTTGCAATGCAGGCTTAAAGAATTATTCTGTTGTTGAAGGAAGCACAAAATGTAGTTCAAGCTTTTTGCTATTTTAGGAAGAAGCTTCCCCAGTTCATGGAAGACCTACCTCTGCTTCTCTCTCACATACTTCCATTTCTCTCCTTCACCTGTACGATGCTCAGTCTGGCTTTCTGGGCATCCCAACAGTGTCTCATACAGGATAGAGAACAAAATTGACAAGCTGCTAAAACCTGTGGTTGCAAATAAATGTCTCTTCCTTCCTTCCTTCCTTCCTTCCTTCCTTCCTTCCTTCCTTCCTTCCTTCCTTCCTTCCTTCCTAGTTCTAGGTTGCTTTTAGAGAAGCAACTAGAACTAAGAAGAAATTTCCTACAGAACAATGAACCAGTGGTACAACTTGCCTCCAGAAGTTGTGAATTCTCCAACACTGGAGGTTTTTAAGAAGAGATTGGACAACCACTTGTCTGGAATGGCATAGGGCAGTGATGGCTAAGCTTTTTAGGCACCGAGTGCCAAAAGCATGCACGGGCATGCACCCATAATGCAATGCATGCATGCCCCTCTGCATGCGCCTCCCCGTGCATGCGCTTGCGACCCCCACCTGCACCCCACCCCCATGCATGCGTAGGCAACACCCTGCGCGTGCTTCTGTGACCCATGTGTGCGTGACCCCCCACATGCGCCCCACCCTCCGCATGCAGCAATGACCCCTGCATATTCGCCTCCCCGCATGTGTGCACATCTCCCGCATGCACCCTGACAGAGACCCAAGAACGAGCTGGATGGTGGAAGGTGCAAGTGCATGCATGGCGGTGCTGAGCTGGGACGACGGCTCACATATCCGCAGGTTTGCCATTATGGGTATAGGGTTTCCTGCCTGAGCAGGAGGTTGGACTAGAAGACCTTCCAACTTTGTTATTCTTTTTTTTTTTTTAAATTTGATTTATATGCCGCCCTTATATGCCTATCCCTGTTAATAACAGGGTTCACTAAACCACTGTACTATCAAGGCTCTTTGTGAATTATTTATTTATTTATTTTATTTTATTTTATTTTATTTTATTTTATTTTATTTTATTTTATTTTATTTGATTTGATTTATATGCCGCCCTTCTCCGGAGACTCAGGGAGGCTTACAATGCGTTAAGCAACAGCCTTCATACTTTTGTATATTTATACAAAGTCAGCTTATTGCCCCCACAAACTGGGTCCTCATTTCACCTACCTTAGAAAGGATGGAAGGCTGAGTCAACTTTGAGCCTGGTAAGATTCGAACCTGCAGAAATTGCAGGCAGCTGTGTTAATTACAGGGTGCATTAAACCACTGTAATACCAAGGCTCCTTGGTATTATCTGTCTGTCTGTCTATCTATCTATCTATATCATCTCTATCTATCTCTATCATCTCTATCTATCTTACATCTCTCTCTCTCTCTCTCTATCGTAACTACATCTATCTATTTATCTATCTCTCTATCTATCTTACATCTCTCTATCTATCCTACATATCTCTCTCTGCATCGTAACTACATCTATTTATCTATCTATCTAACTTACATATCTCTCTCTCTATCGTAACTACATCTATCTATCCATCCATCCATCCATCTATCTATCTATCTATCTATCTATCTATCTATCTATCTATCTATCATCTCTATCATCTAATTTAGAAGCTCCCAATCTCCCTCACAAAGGAACTCTGGATGGTGTACAAGTAAAATATTAAAATATAAAAACTGTATATGAAATTTAGATAAAAGGCAAAGTTAGTTAAATTCAACAATTTAATTAAAAGTTAATTAAAAGGCAGGGGAGAGCCTTTGGGGCACTAAGCAGCCCCATGGAAGCCCCCAAGTGAGTTGGCAGAGCCAGGACTTTAGACATTTCTGAAAGGCCAGGAGAATGGAGCCCACCTCACCTTGGGAAGGCAGCGGGGGGGGGGGGGAGAATGGTCCAAAAGACAGGGGCAACGGCAGAGATGGCTCTCTTCCCAGACTCCACCAGTCAGAATTCTTCAATTGATGGCATCTGCAACGTATCTTCTCTGCCTGATGGGTGGAATGGATTGATGTGATTGGGCGAAGATAGCTCCTTATGTAACCTGGTCCCATGTCATAAAGGAGTTGAATTGGACCTGGAAGCAAAGCATCACCTTTTGAGATTTGCGCAGCAATGGTGCCACATGTGTCGTTCTTTGGGTCCTCAAGATTGCTCACACAGCCACATTCTCTACTGGCTGAAGCTTCCAGACACTTTTCAAGGGTAGCAGCTGCCCTATCTCACTAACTCACTTTTTCTCACACAAAAAAGTGGGTTTCTCAGTAATTCCTTGGACAGGAGAAGAATGCTGGAGTAAACTTCCTTTTGGAGCAATGCTGTAAGCCTTAGTAATAACCACATGTGTCTAATATTATATGGGCAACTTAGAAAGCGCAGATGTGCTACAGAATGACAGAACGCAATTTTGAAACTGAGTATGAGACAGAGCTTTCAGATCTTCATTTCTCATCAAAATAGTCTACGAATGAAACAGATGCACATTACTCTGTTTGCTCTTCCGCTACTCAGTGAAGTAACCTGTAATTGCCCAGGACAATCGGATAGTAAATATTTAAGTATTAAATTACCCACACAATTGGGGTCTAGAAGAATTCCAGCAGGAAGAGGTGGTTTTAGCTTTGCAAGAGGCTTCTGCTTGAAGTCTCCTAAACACAGAGGCCTCGTCCTTATGCATCTTAGCCATTGGTAGCCAAGCTGCACATACCAAGGAATGATATTCTGTTTCCTCTAGATATCTGGGAGCTGAAGTGTTAAGTTTTTGCAGACATGCAGGGAGGCCAACATCCCATCTCATAAACACAGTTACCTTGGGGTGAGAATTCCTGGCACCAAGCACTTGCTCTAACCAGGGCAAAGCTGAGGCAACCATTTCCCTTTAATTAGCTGGCATTTTCTTGAAAGCTGTTGCGTTGTTGTTGGTATAAAGTTCTGAAGACAATGGTTCCTTCTTTCTTGCTCAAGCATGATGAAGTAAAATACTAATTTTCCCTGTCAGGTAAAAAATCCTTCACTGTACAGAAAAGAAGTCCAGCTGAAGAGGGCAAGAAGCAAAGAGCAACGTAGCTCGAAAAAGCTGGATAAAAGTTGCAATTATTTTTATTCTGATCATCCACTTGGAATTAAGAGTCATCTATTCAGTTCAAAATGTCAGGATCAATAGTTCTGGGTCAAGCAAAAAAGTGAAACTCAGGAATAATGTGGATAACTGGAGGACGGAACTGGGACAATTCATATCCCAAATCATCGGCCTTTTCTACAGACAAGAACTTGTGTGTCACACGACACCATGGAACTTCCACACATCATGCAAAACAGGGTCAATGAACCATGCAAGATCTAGTTCCTTCTCTAACCATTTTACAATACTTCTCCTGAAACTACAGGGGAATACAATAAACAACCAAAACACATAGTGAAACTCATTAAAACCTTAAAAATAATAAAAATTATAACAACACGATCTGTGTGAGAGCAGCATTCGTTTTCCTGAAAGTACAACCACTTAGTAGGCCCTCCACCAAACTCAATGGATCCTCGGGCCAGATGACCAGATGTCTTCGGACTCTTACAGAAGGCCAACAAGGTCAGAGCTAATCTCACCTCAGGAGGGAATGATGTTCTAAAGGGCAGGAGCTGTAGCAGAAAAGGCTCTCCCAACTGGGTTCCATCAGATGACATTTCTTCATAAAACAAGACACCCAACATCTCCCTCCAGGACCATATGGAATAGATTGGGGAGATTGGGGAGAAGCACTGGCCCCATGCCCTATAGGGCTTTAATGCTCATACTGTCACCTTGAATTGAACCTAATGTAGCTCACGGAGCAGAAGCATAATATGCATTGATTTAGGTGCACACATAACTAACTTCCCACATTCTGCACCAGCCAATGCTTCAAGAATCCTTCTTCTTGTACGTACAAATGGGTTTTTTTTCAATATGGTGGCATGATACTGTACATTGGCAGTTGAATTCTTCCCCTCAAAGCTGTTGTAGCTTGAGGGTCCAGATGAAATAATGGGTCACCAGAGCTCAGAGGGAAAAAATGCTTCTGAGAGAAAAATGAAAAGTCCAATGTAGATTTAAGCAACTAACATGGAAATGAGTTTTTCATATAGATTGTGAAACTGACTAGGACTAACTAGAAGGATTCAGTTCCTTGTTAAGGTTCCCATGAAATCTATTAGAAGGTGATAAGTTTGGTGGAGGGTGGAGAGCCAGGAAGGTGGACAAGAGGCCCTGGCAAAGTTCCCTGGAGTTTTGGGGCTGCAAATTGTAAAATGGAAGCAAAGTCATTTGAGCCACACTGTACAAAACTGAAAGAAAATCAGTTGAGTGGCTCCAGGATGCAAATATTTTTGTTGTTGTTGTTAGTTGCGAAGTCGTGTCCAACCCATCGCGACCCCATGGACAATGTTCCTCCAGGCCTTCCTGTCCTCTACCATCCTCTGGAGTCCATTTAAGCTCACACCTACTGCTTCAGTGACTCCATCCAGTCACCTCATTCTCTATCGTCCCCCTCAATCTTTCCCAGCATTAGGCTCTTCTCCAGTGAGTCCTTCCTTCTTATTAGGTGGCCAAAGTATTTGAGTTTCAGCTTCAGGATGCAAATATATGTATATATATTTTTAATCAGGATATGAGTTACTTCTATTCCTTGCTACTCTGAGGCAACCAAGCTCTCTGCCCAATACTGAGTCTGTCCTATCCAGTTTTCAAAAAAGTCTGCAGGCTTACTCTTCAGTGACTACCATATTTTGTCCTACTCCTCAGATCTTTCTCTCCCATTTTTGTTACATTAGGATTTGTACTCTTGCATGAAGATCAGAGAAAGAGAATCATCTAGATCAGTGTTGGCAAACCTTTTCGGTACCAAGTGCCAAAATGGGAGTGTGTGTGTGTGCCGGAAACCGGAACAGCAGCCATCCAGCGCTCATGTGCGCGCCGGGAAGACGATCCGGTTTCCAGCATGCGCATTTGTGCCGGCCACCTGTTCTTTGAATTTCTGGCGTGCATGTGTGCACGAAGACCAGTTGGCCGATGCACATATGCGTGCCAGAAACTGGAACAGCAGCCGCCTGATGCGGATGCCCGTGGCGGGAAGATGATTTTCCGGTTTCTGGTGCATGCATGCACACCAGCCAGCTGATCTTTGCACATGTGCTCCAGAAACCGGAAGACTAGGTGGCCGGTGCCTGCTCTTCCAGTTTCCGGTGCTCCAGCATGAGTGAAGACCAGCTGGCTAGCTTGCCGGAACCCGGAAGACCAAGGGCAACAGCTTGTGTGCCCGGAGAGAAGGCTGTGCATGCCACTTCCAGCACACATACCATAAGTTCACCATCATGGATCTAGATCTAGCAAAATTGTCTTTCTCATAATCAAAACTTCTGTCTAAGCAAGTGTCTAGACTCTTGTAGATGTACAAGCAATATGTTAAATTTTTTGACTCTTGTTACTTATTTCCTAGTTATGCAGGTAGAAAGTGAAACTAGGCAGTGAGTGAAACTAGATGGGGATTTCCAAAATAATTCCTATTGTGCATCCATCCTTCTTCCTTGAAACATAACTTGTTTCTTACAAAATGATCCCAACTCCCCTCAAACACTACAATGCATACGCCATTTACAGAATTACCGATTAACGGAGTTATAAAGGACCTTGGAGGTCTACTGGTCCAACTATACCCGTGATGGCGAACCTATGGCACGTGTGCCACAGGTGGCACGCGGAGTCATGTTGCGTGCCACAGGTGGCATGCGGAGTCATGTTGCGTGACACGCCAGCTCAGCTCTGTCAGCTGATTTTCGGCCCTTTTGGGCCCACCAGAAGAGGGCCTGGGGTGGGTGGGAAGGCCCGTTTTTCTTTCTCCCTGCTCCAGATCCTCTCTATGCATCTGAGGAGGGCGAAAACAGTCTTCCCCACCCCTTTGGAGGCCCGAAACAGCCCGTTTCTCAACTTCCATGCTCTGAGAGGGTGGGGAAGGCTGTTTTCGCCCTCCCCAGATGCATAGAAAGGATCTGGAGCCAGGTGAGAAAGAAAAACGGGCCTACCGCGCCATCGCGTGCCAGGAGTTGGGGGGGAAGGGGGGTCGCACTCGCATGTGCGTGGCAAGGCACATAGAATTATGGGTGTGGCACACACAGGCAAACCTCCCCTGCCCCCCCCGGCACGCGATGGCAAAAAGGTTAGCCATCACTGAACTATACCATTGTAGACAAATGGCTGTCCATAAGCAAGTATAATGTTTCCACTTTCAACACAATTAGAACCAAATTTTGTTTTATTGACAGGGCTTGCTTACTAATGTCATATTTAAAAAACTAGTTAAACTTACCTCTAATTAGAAGTCATAAAATAAACCAGTTGTTTAAAATTGGCAGAGTTAATAGCAATGGCATAAAAATTTGCCAGTAACAGTTAGTAAAATCTCGGAGTCTCAGGAATCTGAGATTACTTAGCATACTTTCCATGCTAGAATGGATTGGCCTGAAGTCAGAGTGTCTGTTTCTAGCTTGCACAAATTTAATAAGGACAGAAATCTGAAGGCAGATATATCCAGATTGTTGGCACATACAATGCATTACAGACGGATGCTGTACACATTAACATGCATTAGACACCAAAGCAGCTTTTTCCTGTGTGCTACAACTCCCAGCATCCCAACCATAAGGTTCAGCCCAGCTGTGGTCTTCAGCTGATGGCCTGCTCTTCTCCTATTGCAGGAGTGGGAAGTTGGTGGTCCAAGATCACATCCATCCCCCATTGTCTTTTCAGTTTTTCATCCCTAGGAAACATACAACTATAGGATAAAAACAAAATGCTCTCTTCCCAAAAGTAGGTAAAATCCTAAAATTACTGGTCCCCTGTAAGACTCACTTTTCATCATTACTGTACTCCAAAATTCACAGAAGTGCTTGGTTCTCAAAAATGTGGAGAGAGAGAGGGAGAGAGAGGGGGGGAGGGAAGGCAGACGGAGGGAGAGAGATTGAGATTAAATTTAGAAATAATTCTGGAGAAAATTAGATATAACAATCTATGGGGGGTTTTTTTAGAATCCTAACACCACATCATTTGGCTGTTTAAAAACACCACGACATAATTTTGGAAGTTAAGGAATTGAGTGCAGAATTAGAATTACAACTTTACATTAGAATTATTTTCTCAGATGCTGACAACTACTTTAATCACAAAATATCTGTGTCATCACAGAAGAATTAAGGATATAAAAATAGGTTTGTTGAAGTATAATCTGTTTATCACTATAAGGATGGGATGCAACCAAACATATTATGTTGTTGCTTATACAAAGTAAACAACAAAAAGTAAAACACACTCACTGTACAAAATTCAGCTAAAAAAAACCCTCTGAAAATTCACCTGAAAAAAAAAAATGGAAAAGCTGATGCTGTAAATTGGTATGTGCAAGTAGTTACTAGCACATACCTAGTATTGTTGCCAGGTTTCGTTGCTATCTCAAAATAAAAGAATTTCCAAACTGCCGATCTTTGAGGAAATTTTCTCTGTATTGAGCATAGTGATCTGTCCCTGACTCTTTTGCGGTCAGCACTGACCTTTGCCTCCCAACCCCTCCCTTTCCGATCCCCAATTCTCTGCATCTTATTGGCTATCTTCCAAGCCACTCTCCTCATCCCATCTCCGTCAGATCACAGGAATGTTCCCCACTCCTCCCATCTCCGAGGAAACAGAATCTTCAAAGGAATTAAGTAGGCGAAAGTTCAAGCTTCTCCTCTCCTTTACTATGTCAGTGCTGGAACGCTGACAATTGTATTGTAAAAGTAAGAGTTGATAGTATGCTGTCATGATGTAGAACAGAGGTCAGCAACCTGCGGCTCCAGAGCCACATGTGGTTCTTTGGGTCCTCTGCTGTGGCTCCGTGTCAGGTGAGCCTAACATTGGCTGGCCCCGCCCCTCACCCTCCCCTCCCAGTCACTCCTCACCTCCTCTTGAGAAGGTAAGGGCGACAGCAGGGGATGGAGAAGCGGCCAGGGCAGAGACAGAGAGATACACAGAGAGAGGGAGAGAGAGGGAGGGGAGAGGGAGGGAGGGGGAGAGAGAGAAATGTCAAAAGGGTTTTGTGGCTCCCTGTGTTTTCTTTTCTGTGGGAAACAGGTCCAAATGGCTCTTTTGAGTATTTAAGATTGCAGACCCCTGGTGTAGAATATACTTCCATTCAGGGTATTTTTTGCTGTATGCATTTGAATATGTTCATATGTATATGGCGCTGATCACGTTTCAAAATAACAAACCACATTAATTCTCCCCAGCTATCTTTCACACATAGATCCCTCTATACTGTCCTGAACAGATTGCTGGAAACAATGTACGCACAAGGGGACTTTCCCTTCCTAGCCAGCTGCTTGGAAACCACCATCGTCCTGCAAAATCAGTAATGTTTTGTTTTGCAACAGGTAAATGGAATCCTCTCATCCGTTACCAGGCTGAGCCCAAGTACCTGGGCGTAAAGTGACACAGTGCTACCGGAGTTGTTGCAGGAACTTAAGCTGTGAAACACATCAGTGTAGTGGAGAACACAAGAAGACACTTGCTTTAAGTGCATGTGGTAAGAAGATGTTCTCTGCTTATAATTTACATGCTTCTTTGACAACAGTAATGGATTCTGGGCCAAAAGAGTACCTTAAATATTGACAAGTGAAATCAGAACAGATTTTAACATTCATTATTGTCCAGCATGCTAACATGCCCATGAAAAAGTGACTCCAGTTAAAGTTAGAAATGCTTATTTAGGATTGAACATTGCCTAGGACTGCCAGGATAGTCTCAAGTTCGTCGTTTAGGGCAGCTGGGACCCTGGGAGTTACATTTGGATTTGTCACTGGTTCTAACTGCAAGCAGTGGCAGTATCATTCTAATTTCCCAATAAATTCTTTATTTGCTATTTTACGAATCATTAACTTTTATTTCTATTGTTGCTGGCAGGAGAATGGCTGCTGAGAGGACATCACTATGCGCTGTCCTCTTCCAACATGGTTTCTTTTAAAGTGCCACATAATCCTTGGAGCTTGTACAATACTTAAAAATCATTGTTACCACCCAACATTTAAGCAAGTTATCTTCTCCAATGCAACAGGAAGAGGAAGAGGAAGAAGAAGAAGGGGAGGAGGAGGAGGAGAAGGAAGGAGGAGGAGGAGGAACATTTAAGCAAGTTATCTTCTCTGATGCAAGAAGAAGGAGGAGGAGGAGGAGGAAGAGGAGGAGGAGGAGAAGAAGGGGAGGGGGAGGAAGAGCAAGAAGGGGATGGGAGGGGGGAGGAGGAGGAGGAGAAGAAGTAGAGGAAGAGGAAGAAGAAGGAGAAGAAGGGGAGGGGGAGGAAGAGGAAGAAGGGGACGGGAGGGAGGAGGAGGAGGAGAGGAAGAGGAAGAAGGAGAAGGGGAGAGGGAGAAGGAGGAGGAGGAGGAAAAGAAGGAAGGAGGAGGAGGAGAAGAAGAAGAAGGAGAGGGGGAGGAAGAGGAAGGAGAGGGGAAGGGAGGGGAAAGGAGGAGGAGGAGAGGAAGAGGAAGAAGAAGGGGACGGGGAGGGAGAGAAGGAGGAGGAGAAGGAGGAGGAGGAGGAGAAGAAGAAGGGGAGGGGGAGGAAGAGGAAGAAGGGGAGGGAAGGAGGGAGGAGGAGGAGGAGAGGAAGAGGAAGAAGAGGAAGAAGAAGAAGGGGAGGGGAGAGAGAAGGAGGAGGGGGAGGAGAAGAAGAAGGGGAGGGGGAGGAAGAGGAAGAAGGGGAGGGGGAGGAGGAGGAGAGGAAGAGGAAGAAGAAGGGGAGGGGGAGGGAGAGAAGGAGGAAGAGAAGGGGAAGAAGAAGAAGGGGAGGAGGAGGAAGAGGAAGAAGGGGAGGGGAGGGGGAGGAGGAGGAGAAGAAGAGGAAGAGGAAGAAGGAGGAGAAGGGGAGGGGGAGGGGAGGAGGAGGAGAAGAAGGAAGGAGGAGGAGGAAGAGAAGGAGAAGAAGAAGAAGAAGAAGAAGAGGGGGAGAAGGAGGAGGAGAAGGAGAAGGAAGAGGAGGAGAAGAAGAAGAAGGGGAGGGGAGGAAGAGGAAGAAGGGGAGGGGGAGGGAGAGAAGGAGGAGGAGAAGGAAGAGGAGGAGAAGAAGAAGAAGGGGAGGGGGAGGAAGAGGAAGAAGGGGAGGGGAGGGGGAGGAGGAGGAGAAGAGGAAGAGGAAGAAGGAGGAGAAGGGGAGGGGGAGGGGAGAAGGAGGAGGAGGAGAAGAAGGAAGAAGGAGGAGGAAGAGAAGAAGGAGGAGAAGAAGAAGAAGAAGAAGGGGAGGGAGAGAAGGAGGAGGAGAAGGAAGAGGAGGAGAAGAAGAAGAAGGGGAGGGGGAGGAAGAGGAAGAAGGGGAGGGGAAGGGGGGATGAGGAGGAGAAGAAGAGGAAGGAGGAGAAGGAGAAGGAGAAGAAAACTATGTTGTTAAACTGCAGTTTGTGCAGCTCTGATCATTAAGCTGAGATTGGGGGGAAATCGGGTCTCTGCCGCCTTCTGCTCTCAGAAAGAGCCGAGCAGAGAGCCAGGTGGGGTCAGGGGCAAAAGACGGAGGGGGAGACCCCCGACTCTGCCTCTGCCTGCATCAACGGTTCCCCTCAAGACAAGGACCAGTTGCCTGTCCCAATGGGGGAAATCAAAGGAATCGGACACGGGTTCGTGGAATAAACTGGGGGGGGGGGATCGCTGGGGTGAGCGGCTGCGGCTGCGTGAACCTGTTGCTGTTTCAGATGAGACCGGGGAAAAGGGGAGAAGATCCCACAGGAAGAGCGGAGGGGATCCAGGAAAGGAAGCCGGGCGCTGCGGACAAGGAGAAGAAAATGAGGGATTGGCCAGGAGAGCCAGAAAACGACAGGCGCAGGCAGCAAACACTCCAAGGGCTTGGAAGAAACGGTGCCCGTTGCCAGAGGCGAATGAGTGGGGAGGAGGGGAGGGGTCGCAGTTTGCTCCCTGGACAGCAGGGGCAGCATTCTGGCCACTTTAAGCCTGGAGGACTTCAACTCCCAGAATTCCCCAGCCAGCAACCTTGGCCACTTTATAAGCCTGGAGGACTTCAACTCCCAGAATTCCCCAGCCAGCAACCTTGGCCACTTTATAAGCCTGGAGGACTTCAACTCCCAGAATCCCCCAGCCAGCAAACCTGGCCACTTTATAAGCCTGGAGGACTTCAACTCCCAGAATTCCCCAGCCAGCAACCTTGGCCACTTTATAAGCCTGGAGGACTTCAACTCCCAGAATCCCCCAGCCAGCAACCTTGGCCACTTTATAAGCCTGGAGGACTTCAACTCCCAGAATCCCCCAGCCAGCAACCTTGGCCACTTTATAAGCCTGGAGGACTTCAACTCCCAGAATCCCCCAGCCAGCAACCTTGGCCACTTTATAAGCGGAGGACTTCAACTCCCAGAATCCCCCAGCCAGCAACCTTGGCCACTTTATAAGCCTGGAGGACTTCAACTCCCAGAATCCCCCAGCCAGCAACCTTGGCCACAACCTTGGCCACTTTATAAGCCTGGAGGACTTCAACTCCCAGAATCCCCCAGCCAGCAAACCTGGCCACTTTATAAGCCTGGAGGACTTCAACTCCCAGAATTCCCCAGCCAGCAACCTTGGCCACTTTATAAGCCTGGAGGACTTCAACTCCCAGAATCCCCCAGCCAGCAACCTTGGCCACAACCTTGGCCACTTTATAAGCCTGGAGGACTTCAACTCCCAGAATCCCCCAGCCAGCAAACCTGGCCACTTTATAAGCCTGGAGGACTTCAACTCCCAGAATTCCCCAGCCAGCAACCTTGGCCACTTTATAAGCCTGGAGGACTTCAACTCCCAGTGGCCAAGGTTGGAGCCCCCTGTTCAGAAGGAACCGGCAGCGACGGGGCGGTGGGGGTGGGTGGGAAAAGGAAGAGCGATTTCAGGTTGCGCTGGGAGGACCTCAGGATCGGGCGGGGCAGCGGGAGGGCGAAGGTGCCTGGTTGGGGGGGGGGGGGAAGGAAGGACTGCCCGGGCGGTGCCCATCGCTGGCGAGACTGCGGGACGGGCGTGTGGTGGTGTGTGTGGGGGGGGGGGGCGCCGCTCCTGTGGGAAGGGAGGAGAGGCGGGCGCGGGGCGTGAGGGGAGGCGGGCCGGAGCCTCTTTTCGGAGCCCCCGGGATCGCCACGCCTGCCTGCCTGCCTGCGATGCAAGCCACAACTCCGCGCGCTCCGTCGCGGCTGCAGCAGCGGCTAAAACTTCAGCGGCCCGTCTGAGCTGCGTGCCGAGGGTCGAGCGGGAATCCTTCACGGGCAGAAGCCAATCGGGGGCCCAAAGCGAGGCGATCGGGGCAGAGAAGAGCTCAGCCAGAGGCGGCCCAACCCGCCGGCTCCGCGGCCTCCCGCCTTGACCTTGCCTCGTCTGGCCGGGCGCCCTCCTCCTCCTCCTCCTCCTCCTCCTCGCCCGCCCAGCCAACGACTCACCTGCCGCGCCGCACCGCCGGGACTAATTCGAGAGAGGCGGCCGAAGCAGCAGCATCGCCGGCTGGGCGTCGCCAGATGCAGGTAGGGGCGCCCCCTCCGAGCAAGGCAGCTCCAAGCGGGGATCTGGCTGGCTCCCATAGCCGGGGTCCTCGAGGGGCGGCGGCGGCTGGGGATTGCGCCGCTGTTTCTGGAACCGAACGTAGCCGAGATGAAGCTCTGCTCGCGTTCACACGTTGCGCTCTCTTCCCGGGAACGCAACACGTGTTGGCGTCCTCTCGGGCGCTGCGCAGGAGGCAGGGCAGGCGTGGGGGGAAGGGGCTTGCTCTGGGCGCGGGCTTTATTCAGGATCTGGCTTTGGATCTGCTTTTCTTCGGCGCGCATCTTTGTAGGAACGCGCGAGTTGGGATTCTCTGGAAGGTGCGCGGAGTTGGGAGCAGCGTCTTCCCGTTACTGGGCGGGATGGGGTGGTGGTGGAAGGAGTTGTTGTTGTTCCCGTAAGGAAGGTCTCTGGATATTCTCTGTTATCCAGGTTTTGTCCCCAAAGGTGCTTTTTATTCCGCAAGAGGCAGTTGGACTTTCTTCAGAAGCTGAAGAAGCTTCTTGGAGGAGAAGCGAAACGTCTTCAAAGAAAAAAAAAACCAGAAAGTCCAGTTGCCTTTTGTAGAAAAAAGCGCCTTTGGGTTCCCGCAAGGAACTGTTGCGTGGTTGGGGGGGCGGGAAACGACTCGTTCCCGAAGCGGAAAACTTCGGTGTGTTTGCAAAAAAAAAAAAATCCCGCAGCTGTTCTCACTTTCGCGGGCGAGGCAAAATCTCTGCACCTTTGTTTGAGCGCAGTAAAGCTCCACGGGAGTCCCTGGGAGGGGGCTGGGCTGAACCGGTGAGTCCGGCGCAGGGAAAGGAGATGACGAGTAGGGCTTTTCGGGATGCGGGGGACGAACGGAGTTCACGGGATCCGGGAACTGAAGTTCCCCTTTAAAATCTTACTACAAGAGGACCTTGGAAAAACAGCCCACCTGAAGCCATTTGAATAGATCAGCCTTGAGTTCTTTCCCTTGTGTGTTTGAAAGGGATCCTGACAGGGATCCAGTGGAGAGCAGGTGCAGGATTTGTCCCAAACAGAAGCAGACTAGCAAATATCATTTGCTGTCATTTACCCCCATCCTATGAAACTCAAAATACTTTGGCCACTTACTGAGAAGGAAGGACTCACTGGAGAAGAGCTTCATGCTGGGAAAGATTGAGGGCAAAAGAAGAAGAGGACGACAGAGAACGAGGTGGCTGGATGGAGTCACTGAAGCAGTAGGCATGAACCTAAATGGACTCCGGGGGTTGGTAGAGGACAGGAAGGTCTGGAGGAATGTTGTCCATGGGGTTGTGATGGATCGGACACGACTTCGCAACTAACAACAATCCGATTCCCAAAGTACCAAGAATCTGTAGCCAAACCTTTTTTTTTTTTTAGAATTAAAGTAATTATAATTAGTTCACCCAACATATAGAAATAGGACAATATTTTGAGTATAGAGGAGTGACAGTTGGAGGGTTCTGTCCTTAGGTGCGGGATTATAATAAACTTTAGGTCCTTGTTTGGGTTTCCTGATTGAAACCCAATTCCTCTGTTTCAAATTTCGATGCATGTTAGAGGACTGACAACCCATAAACTCTTCTGTCCTAATGTTAAAATGAGGAGCATTGAGACAACTGGCAAGGCTGGATTGAGCTCCTGTCTGCTGCTTAGGGCTTCCCTTCTGTCTGGGGGTGATGGAAGTGGTCTCCAGCGTTGAGACTCCTGAAGGACAGTTTGCTCTGCTTGGCCTCTTTTCATTTTGGGTGGTCCTTCTTATCCCATTTTGGGTGACGTCCAGAATTTCCAACAAGATGATGACTTGACTTGACAGATGAATAAAAGCAGTGCCGCAACCTTTGATACAGTGCAGCTGTTTTTGAACGACGCTGTAAAGATGCTTCTGGATCAGATCACGAGATCAAGGTAGAGCAGGGGAGATTGCTAGAGGTTCAGCCTCTAGAGCTATTTCTTCAATTTTCAGGTTTCCAGTAGAATCACAGAGGTCTGTGCAACCTGTTTGTGGGTTTCTAGACATCCCATCTGGCCTTTGGCAATGGAAGGATGCTAGCCTAGAACGAGCCATTGCCTAGATTGAGCAAAACAATTTATTAGGCCCTGGGGAACTAGTCCTTTTTTGCTTTTACAGTGAGAACAAGGTTAGCAGGGTAGAGACCTCAGGTTAATTGAATTATTGAAAGAGCCCTGTGGAAAAACAAAGGAAGGGAGGAATCTCATCTGTTATACAAATAAGATCTCAGTTCAGGAATAGGTAATACCCAGCCTATAAGCATGGGGAGATGTCTAAATACCATTCAGATAGCATATATCAAGCCAGATCTGGTGCTCTTTGGACCTCAGTCATCTAATTCCCTAACCAGCAAGACAAAAATATGGAATCATGTGACCTGATTTTGGGACCACTTAGATTCTAAATTTTTGTAATTGCAAATAGTTGACTGCTTTCCTTTCTATTTTCTTAATAAGTGTCCATTCCGGAGGTCAATAACCTTTATTTATATGCTAGTATCAGTGTGTGTGTGTGTAAGCACTGAAATGGTATTTGGGGAACAGAGTTAAGTGCCCTTAAACTTGGGAATTATTCCCAGAACCTAAAGTATGGTGGCATATGACAACTCAGATCTGATTGTCTTTGATAAGGGGTTGAGTTGAAGAAAGTCAAGAGGCTAATTGCCCAAAGTTACTGTCCTAACTTACCTCTTATGGCTGCTTTAAAAATGTATGATTAGAAATCCAGCTATAGTTCTTGTATGTACATAGGCATATATTTCTATATTTTGTCAACTTTATATCCCACTTTTCTGAAACCATCTACAGCAGAGACTGCTGATCTCAAGCTTTCCAAAGGATGGTCTTTCCATTTCTATAATTTCCACACAACACAGACAGCAATTACGTGAGCTGTACTTCTGGAGGGTATCCATTGCTGATGGATATTGTGCTGAGAAAGTCAAAATTATCTCTGTGTTGTAGCAGTGCTGGTCAAAGATAAAATAGGCCCCATTCAACCCAACCATATTTGGTTAAATGAATTGGGGTGGGTTTTAAATATACACCAGAGCTGGGCTTGATATATGCCATATTATTGCCCTGTTTGTACAGCAGTGTGTATACACATTATGACAGGCTTTTGGCTACTAGACTTAAGTACAACTTCTGCTCTTCCCCCTTATCTGTACTTATATAGATAGTACTTCTTCTCATATATATGCAACAAGCAGCTGTATTTGCCTTCTCAGCTTTGTTGACCCAGTTGTAAACAGTATGATTGATGCTGCTTGTGATAGTGTCTCAACAGATGGCACTTGTGGTGTGTGTTGCAGGCACAACCAACTTCCCCCTTGCATTGAAGTGGAATATACTTCCCATTTCAGATTAAGTTATTGAATTAGGGTAGTTTAGATTGCCGTGGTCTTTGAAGCTGCATATGGCCTCTTACTGGTATCGTAATGACTTAGACATATTTTTTCAGGGCAGTAAAACTGTCTTTGGGCTATAATATGTCAGTCTGGGAATCTTCTCTACAGTATACAAAAAACACTGCCTGCACAGGAAAATCCAGAATGGAAAACGAAGGTTTACGGTTGTCTTGATCTCTTGTTTTCTTTAGGAAGGGATGTTTTATATGAAGGGGCATTTTGCTATACCAGCCGAGACCCTGCAATTTGAAGTGGAACCGCTCAAGTCTTTGGAGAGAACCAAATCTTTTTTACAGAGCTGCAGGATTATTTGGTCTGATTTATAGAAGTCTTTTGTTTCCATTCCGTGTTGTGTCTTCAACGCCGTTCGCCTGCAGCTTTTAAAACCGCCACTCTATAGCTCATTTGAGCGTCTGGCTATGAGAGAAGATTCAATGGCTCTTGAGTTGAATAGGGCTAGTAGATGTTTAGAAGGTTCGAAACAGGAGTTGGGTTAGAAAGCAAAACGTAGCGAGCAATAGATTCAAACCCAGAAAATGACTTCTGGGGTGAAAACTTGGATCAAGAGAAAAGGGAGATTGAGGGAAACTTCATTTAGTGATACTGTATTTATGACACTCTCTGAGTGATACACCCCCCCCCACAAACTCTGTATATTAGTATATTGGAGAGTCAGTGAAGAACCTGAAACTCCCTTCTCTGTAGGAATATTTTGAGCAAGGTCACTCAAGGTCAGGGGTCCCCAACCCCTGGTCCATGGACTGGCACCATGCCGCAGCATGCCAGAAACCAGGCTGTGCAAACAAGCGAAGCTCCATCCATGGGATGCAGGCAGCACGCAAAGCCATGCCCCCTCCGGGCCATGGAAAATTATCTCTCCACCACGGAAGCGGTCCCTGGTGCCCAAAAGATTGGGGGCCACTGCTGTAGGTGGTGTATGAAAGCAGCCACTGGAGCAATGCAGCGGTAAAATGATGCACAATAAAAGAATTACTTGTGAAGATGTCTATGGAGAGTCTCAGTCATCCAGTCATGCTTGTTCCAAAGGTGCTTTTCAAAAGACAACTGGACTTTCTTGGGTGTTTTTTTTTTCCTTAAAAGCATTTTGCTTCTCGTTCAAGAAGTTGAACTGAAGAAGCTTCTTGGATTAGAAGTGAAACGTTTTCAAGGAAAAAAAAAAACTCCAAGAAAGTCAAGTTGCCTTTTGAAAAGCATTTTTGGATTAGTTGTGAAGGTGGCAGAACCTGCTGAAATGGCTCAATTGATTTGTTCAATTAGAGAAAGGATAATAGCTACGTCATTTTATCAGTTGCTGGAAAACCTTTGTGGACATTTTAAGGCAAAAAAGAAAAAAAATATGAACTTGTGATTTTTGGTTTTGTTGTACAGTTAGGATAGATTATAGAAAAAAGGGTCATGATGAAACTTTAGATAACTGCTGTGGAGAAGTTCAAAAGCCACTTCTTTATATCTTTCTTTACATATTGTTAATTTTTTATATACTTTTTTGCACTTTTTGCTTTTTCATTTCTTCTTCGTTCTATTTTGGTTTCTTTTAGTTTATTTTGTTAAAAGTTTCCATAAAAATCAGGGTGGATTTGATTTAAATCAACTTGATTTAAATCACAATTTAAATCATGATTTAAATCACTAGTAAAAAGGCTTGATTTAAATCAACTTGATTTAAATCATAATTTTTAAAGAGCAACTGTCATCTCTGCTACTCCTTTGACCCACTGTTGACTCACCGATAGTCCCAGTGTTGCAGAATATACAGCCTCATGCTATATAACTAAGCTCCATTTCATGCTGAATAAACTAAATTATTTATGTATCTTAAATAGAAAACTGTCTTACAATAGATCTTTATCCCAAAAGTTTTTTATTAAAATAAATTCGATAAAAATAAAAAAAATCCAATTTAAATCAAAAAAATCCAATTTAAATAAAAAAAAATCTGATTTTTTTGATTTTTTAAAAAAAATCATTGATTTTTATCCACCCTGATAAAAATGCATGAGAGAGAGAAAGAGAGAGAAGGCGGGAGGGAGGGGCAGAGAGAGAGAGAGAGAGAGAGAGAGAGAGAGAGAGAGAGAGAGAAGGTGGGAGGGAGAGGCAGAGAGAGAGAGAGAAAAAGAGAGAAGGCGGGAGGGAGGGGCAGAGAGAGAGAGAAGCGGGAGGGAAGGGCAGAGAGAGAGAGAGAAGGTGGGAGGGAGAGGCAGAGAGAGAGAGAGAAAGAGAGAAGGTGGGAGGGAGAGGCAGAGAGAGAGAGAGAAGGTGGGAGGGAGAGGCAGAGAGAGAGAAAGAGAGAGAAGGTGGGAGGGAGGGGCAGAGAGAGAGAGAAAAAGTGGGAGGGAGGGGCAGAGAGAGAGACAGAGAGAGAAAGAGAGAGAAGGCAGGAGGGAGGGAGAGAGAGAGAGAGAGAGAGAGAGAGAGAAGGCGGGAGGGAGGGGCAGAAACAGAGAGAGAGAGAGAGAAGGTAGGAGGGAGGGCCAAAGAGAGAGAGAGAGATGATTTACAGTTTAAAAAATCACAGTGAATTAATTTGACTGGCTCAGTCTCAAAGTGATCATATAAAGTATAAAAACAAGCTCACCTTTAGTAACATGGGCATTCTTATCCACATCTTAAGTTTTGAGAAACGAATTATATATTTGCGCAATGATTTTTATCTCTGAGCACTATATACCTAACAGCTATAATTTCTGCTTTGCTGAGGAGCTGTTTGGTGAGATCATATTGTTTCCTTTTCTATATTGGACAAGCCAAACATTTCAACAGATACATAGGCTGGACACTGATTGTGTAGTCCTGTCCTCTCTCCAGCTACCATGGCCTTGATTTTCTTCCATTAGCTTTAACTTAATGTGCTGTAGAAAAACCTCAACTCTTCTAAATATTTTTTCCACCAATGATAATATATATCTTCACTTGCCAAAACTGACCTAAAATGACTTGACCTTTGTTATGGAATAAAGTGTAAGTTGTTATCCTACCCTTTTTATACATAGATGTTCTATGATACTCCAAAGAACTTTTAAAATAAAAATATGATAATGTGAATTTCTCCCATTGTCCTGGTTCTGGAGAAATTGAAGAAATTTAGTGTTTCCCAGTTTCCATTGCAAAGATGTAATTGATTAAATACCATACCTGGCTGCATGTCTTGAAAAACCAGGTAGGAAAAAGAAGTTAGATTGCTTCTATTCAAATAATTAAATAAACTAGTATTAGATAGATATTCTGGAGCTACAGTAATACACCAGAGGCACCTAACAATAGGAAATGGCAGTGTGTTAAAATAAAGCAAAATACTCACAAAATATTAAGAACGGAGTAACATACATAAATGGCATCAGTGTGTAGTCTGTGAGTAAATATGCTTCACAGTTCTATTTCATGGAATAATCTCGGTTTGGAAGAAGATTTAGTGCCATCAGAGGAAAAATATTTTGATCATATTCAACCAGATAGTTTAAATCGGATTGTTGGAAATAAACTGATGTTCGTTTCCATTTTTGCTTTCTAGCCATTGGTTCTTTGTGGAGTAGCAGAGCTAAAAGGGGAAAAAGAACCACAGATAATCATAATCAGCCATTATGTGAGCACAGGGGGAACTCAGACTAGTGTCTATTCCAAGCAACTACTTTCCTCAATATCATGGATAGTAGAAGAGAACAAATGTAGCAGCAGGTGATCCATGGAAAGGATAGAATCCTTGAGTAACCTAGAACCCTGTTGGTTCAAAATGATGTATTTTGACCCATTTTAGAAATTTACTCCTGTTACCAACTTTCAGAGGGATGCAGATGGAGGGAAGAAAATATTTTGGATGATTTGGTCTTCCTAATATAGCAATAGCACTTAGATTCATATATCGCTTCATAGTGCTTTACAGCTGTCTCTAAGTGGTTTACAGAGACAGCATCTTGCCCCCAACAATCTGGGTCCTCATCTTATCAACCTGGGAAGGATGGAAGGCTGAGTCAACTTTGAGCCGGTGAGATTTGAACTACTGGCAGTCGGCAGAATTAGACTGCAATACGGCATTCCAACCACTGGGCCATCACTGATAATGTATCGCGTTCTTCCTGCACTGATAATGAAGGCCCTTGAAGAAGGCTACTCCGTTATAATTTTCAGGGACCACTTCAAACTTCAACATGAACCCAATCAAGTTCATGGGGTGTCAGTTGCCATCTCCCTTTTGAATATCATATAAACCATAAATTCTTATCCAGATTTCATAACTTTGGTGTGTCCATTTTACTCATAGCCTCTATATATGCAATATCTGCTAAATAACTCTAGTACGTGGATACTCTTCTGGTCTGTTAGGTAGAGAATTCTTACCTAATCCAGCCACATGGACGTACCCGTTGGGGAAAACTGATATATCTATCAGTTGATGTGAGTCACTCAAACTGAGATGTTACAGACGTGCTTATGGAAGTAAAGATGAGAAGCAAAGCTGTGCGTGCAAAACATTAAGCTTTTGGTACCCATAGAATCAATGCAGCCAATCCATATTTCACACATGAAACAACATGGAACAATAAATGTGCCAATTATTAATGAAAGCAGGTTTTCATTACTTCTATAGCAAAAGTGAAAAAAAAAATATCTGAAGAGATCCAAGTGCCAATTCAGAAGAGGAGGCAGAATTGGACAGGCAGACTGGCTTCGTTCCAGACCTAGATTTCCTGCATTTCTAGGCTTCGTATCTCATGTTTCTGTGCCCAAGGGGGCCAAAAAGAGATCCCCCTTCTCTCAGAAAGGGGTACCCTCCAGTTCATCTAGTTCATGTAATACTATATAGCACATTCCTTTGGCTGTTTTATACTTGCTCAATTCATATATTTTATTTTTAGATTAACTCTTAACTGCAGAGTGAGTATACAGTTGTGGAGGTTTTGTGCAAAGCTTCTTGTTCTCATTTTTTATATATATTCTTTGCATATTTTGTCCCTTAAATATGCAGCATAAAAGTACTTCTCACTTCCCATTAGGCCAAATCAAGTCCTTTCCCCATGGACATTTTTCGGTGGCATGCACTTCTCTTTTGCATTTAGCATGTGCCTCGCCAGCATACTATGTTGCAATGCATTATTTCGATGGAAGGACTATTGCACATTTCCCACAATCATGCCAAAAGATTCTGAGGTCAGGTCCTGATTGCGAATGTTCATGGATAGTTCCATCCTTACATTGAGAATCCCATTGGAAGATTCTCATACTTCACCCCATCCATATTGCAGTTCCAAGGATTTTCTAAGTGGACAATCATTATGGCCATAAGTAAAGATGTGATATTTTGCGTCACCGGGTGGCTATTTATTGGACACAAAACTGCACAAATTCCAGCTGTGTCAATCTCGTTCTCGTACATCTGTTTTGAAGATCTACAATGGTGCTTTGAAATTCATCGAATTTGGTACTCAACACCTTTTGACATGAATTTTTTTTATCCCGGTATTCATTGTTTGTTTGGTACTCAACACACAAGCTAGAAGTTGTCGGTGTCGGCTGCCTCGTGACTCACTACATTATTCCCTACTGGAAAAAATTGTTTAGTACTCATTATTTTTGGTACTCATCGCGCTTCCCGGAATCAATTAATGATGAGTACTGAGGTATCTCAATAATTAGGTAACTCAAATACTTTGGCCACCTAATGAGAAGGAAGGACTCACTGGGGAAGAGCCTAATGCTAGGAACGATTGAGGACAAAAGAAGAACGGGACGACAGAGAATGAGGTGGCTGGATGGAATCACTGAAACAGTCGGCATGAGATTAAATGGACTCTGGGGGATGGTAGAGGACAGGGAGGCCTGGAGGAACGTTGCCCATGGGGTTGCAATGGGTCAGATACGACTTTGTGACTAACAACCACACCACCAAGGTATCTCTGTAGTTAGTGAAATAAATTGGTGGCTTCCAAAGATTGAATCAAATTGGTTTGTTTTTATATCTTCTGTATAATATTGTATCGTATCTTGCATTGTTGTTAGTCAAACCAAATGGCATTTGTAGGTGAAAAGTTGGAATGTAAATAGGAATAATTTTTAATTTTCAAAAAATGGTATGAGTTGACATTAAGATGTCCTGTGTCCAGGGTTTGGATGCTACTTGCTATAGATGGGGAAACCTAGAATCAACAGTTGTTGCAATTACATTTGTGTGGCTCTGCACTTTTTTCTGAAAGTTAGATCCTTGATCTTAATGTTTTTTCCCTTTGAACCCTGGGGTGGGAGGCTGGATGTGTTTTTCCTGTAAATAGCCTAATTGTTTCTGCTTAACAGCTTACCTGAGTAAACTTGAATAAGTGCCAATTCTTCCAAGTTGCATGTTTACCTATCTAAATTTAAACTATCCAGGCAGTTTTATGCATCCCTGGTTGACATATTGTGAGGTTTGAGTTGTGGTTCTGGCTGCTGTTGCAGCATTTTCTGGTCTGTTTTAGGTTGACCGTGTTTGGCTGTTGCTACAAACCTTTTCTCTAGGAGATCTTAGGTTTTGGTTCCGTTGTGGGCTTTGAGATGCCAGTTCTCCCACTGTTTGTTGAGTTTGATTTTCCTTTAAAGAAAAACTGGACTGTTTTCTGCCTTCAATTTGCTACCTCCTGCTGAATAAATTTATCACAGTGGGAACTGGAATCCTCCCACATACCATATGAAGTCTACAGCAACTTGCAATCCAAGGCTAATGATTCCACAATGGGAATAATATCTTTTTCTCGTGATGTACAGCCTGGACTGAAGTGATTAGATTTGCAACTGCTAAATTTTATGCCTATTAGTTTATAACTTGGTATTCTCTTTCTGTTTGGCAATGGTAGCTTTGGAGTTTCATGGAGAAACATTTACAGTGCCATCTAGGAGAATGCCCGTGTTTAGATCTGCTGCTCCCTAAAAATCCATCAGCTGCATGTCTATGGAGATTCTCAGTCCGTCTGCAAGGAGTATAAATCCTTCCATTCCCCACCATCCAGTCAGAGCTGAGGAAGCTTCTTGGATGAGAAGCAAAACGTCTTCAAAGAAAAACCAGAAAGTCCAGTTTCCCTTTGAAAAAAAGCACTTTTGGGACATCTATTGTGTGGTTAATAGCAATAGCACTTAGACTTATATACTGCTTCATAGTGGTTTACAGCCCTCTCTAAGCGATTTACAAAGTCAGCCTATTGCCCCCAACAATCTGGGTCCTCATTTTACCCACCTCAGAAGGATGGAAGGCTGAGTCAACCTTGAGCCTGGCGAGATTTGAATTGCCAAATTGCAGGCAGCCAGCAGGCAGCAGAAATAGCCTGCAGTACTGCACTGTAACCACGCTGCACCACCGTGGTTCATTAATGCTGTGGTTTGCCATATGGGCTAATTTGTTTGATAACTGTCCTTTTCCACAATTCTGTTTTGACACTGTGGTGAAGGCTGTCAATTCAGTGCAATCAAACCAATGTTTGATTCTGAAAAGTACTTCTATGTATGCTACATAGTCCGAAGGTGGATATTTCTGAAGGTGGATATTTGTAATTTTAACAAGAAAATTAAATTAAAAAGAAATCCTTTTGAGGACATTCTGGCCATACCCAGTGAAGAACAGGATAAATCTTTCTGGATCAAACCAAAAACTTTTTTTAGCTTTTATTTGTTTATTTATTTATTAGTTCGATTTATACGCCGCCCTTTTCCGGAGACTCAGGGCGGCTTACAATGCATTAAACAATAGCCTTCATACTTTTGTATATACCTGCTTAGTAGGGCTTTCGCCCCCCACCCCAAACGGTGTTCTTTTTTATACAAAGTCAGTTTATTGACCCCACAATCCGGGTCCTCATTTTACCTACCTCAAAAGGATGGAAGGCTGAGTCAACCTTGAGCCTAGTGAGATTTGAACTTGCAGTAATTGCAGGCAGCTGACAGCTAAGTACTACTATAACAGCACTTAATCTACTGCACCACCAATGCTTCCATACAGATGGTTCTCCACTTACAGCCGTTCAGTGGTGGGATGCTGCCGGTTTGACAACCAGTTCGGTGAGCACGCGGATGCGCCTAAGGCATTTGAGCTTGCACTGAAAGTGGAGCATTTAGAAGCTCAGCTGCTTACCTTCCAAGTCAGCAACAGTAAGTAGAACAGCGAAGAGAGGGAGAATCAGCTGTGCTGCAAGATTGAGATGAGCTACAAAGCAGGAAATAAAGGACAAGATAGAGCGGGGGTAGGTGGGCGGGGCCAACTAATCGTCGGAGCTACCAGTTCGCCCGAATCAATCCGAACCGGCTGAATACCACCTCTGCCGCCTTTCATTTAATGACTGTTTGAAGTTACAACAGTGCTGAAAAAAGTGACTTATGACCTGTGCTCACACTTGTGACTGTCATAGGGTACATGCAGTCATGGAATCAAAATGGTTGGTGCTTGACACCTGGTATGTATTTATGATGATTGGAGTGTCCCAGGTTCACATGATTACCGTTTGCAACCTTCTGAGGAGGCTTTTGATAAGCAAAGTCAGAGGGGGAAAGCAGATTGGCAACCGCTGTGTGTTTTGCTTAATGACTGCAGTGATTTATTTAATGGCCTTGGCAAATTAAAAACCGCGTAAAATTGGCATGACTCGCTCAATAACCACATCACGTAGCGACGTGTGTTCTTGTCCAAATTTTGCTGGTATTTCAAAGATTACAGCCTTTGTACCATTATCCTACAAAAGTATTAGATCTCAACTCTTGCTGAGGTCTAGACAACTGGTTTGGGAAGGTTAGCCTGTATTTTGTGCTTGTGTTAAACTGACAATATCAATAGCCTAGCATTAGGCTGATTTAACTGTTCTTTTGCAGCCAGAACATTGCTTAACATTGCAAACACATTATCTGAAAGTAAGCTCCATGAAAAGAAGAGTGTTTTATGCACAACATTGGAAAGCAGAGCAAATACCTTTGGAAGGAGAAGTAATTAAAAAAATCTTAGATTGTGCAGAAATGAATAGATTGACTTTGATGATTAAAGAAAGAGAAGATTCAGAATACTTTTAAGACATGGAATCAATTCTACTATTGGTTAGAAAAGAGATACAAATAAGTACGTTAATAGTTATGTATAAAAATGCTATAATTAGAATATTTTGTTAGTGATGAATTGTTGTAATTGATTCGATGAGAACGAAGACAGAAGAAATAACAAAAAGGAGAACGATTGGAGACAACACCGAGATGTCACATGGAAGGAATGACTGATGTATTAAATGTTTGTTTAAAAAAATAAAAAAACTTTTTTAAAAAAAGAAGAGTGTTTTGAATTAGTTTGTAAATGGGACAGCTTTTCCAAAATGTTTGAAGCAAAAAGGCTCTTAAAAGAAGTGCTAAATTAATCTAGACAACCAAGAGGATCAGAGCAATCTCCAAGGAGTAGCAGAGCTAATAATTACATTGTTAAAGTAACCCCTGGATACCTTAATCCGGAATTAAAAATAAAACGGCTAATAATTAGTGTCTTTATTGAAATCCGTAGAATTCTGTAGAGTTTTTTATATGAGATCCACCAACTTCTTTATTCTTTATTCTTCTTGGAGTGAAGTGCTCAGCATATTAGAAAAGTCCATGAAAAAAAGTTGAAGAATCTTCCTTTACAGCAGGGGTGTCAAACTCGATTTCATTGAGGGCCGCATCAGCGTTATGTTTCACCTCGGGGGAGCTGGGGTGGGTGTGGCCAGGGTAGGCGTAGCCAGCTCAATGTCACTTATGTCAGGGGCGCGTGTGGTGGCTCAAGCACTCTGCCAATAAAAATGGGCTCACAAGCTCCATTTTCAGCTGCGACGACCTCCTGCAGCCCTCTGCCAACGAAAAAGGAGCTCAGGAAGGCCATGGGCCAGTCCTTCGCTGTTTCCAGGGCAGCCCCGTGGGCCAGATCTAAGAACCCTGCAGGCCCAATCCGGCCCGCAGCCCTTGAGTTTGACACCCCTGCTTTACAGCATCACATCTCATCCTTCTAATGGTCCACGTGCTGTTTAGAACAATTTATAGCACATTAGAAACTACAGTGCAAAGTAAAACGATGAATTGACATTTTAAAACACAATCAAAAGGAGAAGGCAGTTAAAAACAATGTAATTCCATCAGCATCTAAAACCAGATGATTAGCCAATTGAATTAGGCTGCCTGCATTGCCATTTGTTGTATTCTGGCAAGGCTACATGCAGAGCTATATATACTACAGTATTATCAAGCTTGCAGAATTGGTCAATCAGCTTTTCTTTTCAATCTCTGCTAATAAGATTGTCCTTCTAAAAATGTCAAATTTAAATCAATAGGTTTGCCTTTAAGGGGGAACCTCTGAGTCCTGTATGTATGTATGTATGTATGTATGTATGTATGTATGTATGTATTTATTTAAATTTTTATACCGCCCTTCTCCCGAAGGACTCAGGGCAGTGCACAGCCAAAACTAAAATACATATATACAAAAAATTTAAAAACAATTTAAAAATATATTAAATAATTTGGCCCCAGTCTTATTAAAAACTAAAACAAACATTAAAATTCATGTTTAGGCCAGCCCAGCTTGTTGAAATAATAAGGTCTTGAGGGCACGGCGAAAGGCGTGTAGGTCAGGGATCATCCGTATCTCCGGGGGCAATTCATTCCAGAGGGCAGGTACCCCTACAGAGAATCCTCTCCCCCTGGGGGTCGCCAGTCGACATTGTTTGACCATTGTATATATATTGTCACAGAAATAATAATATTTGTATGTTGCCCAGTGGCTGTCCCAATTAGAAGATGATGATAGGAAAATAATATTTCTTTTGCAGCTGTAAATCATAAAACATTGAACAAAATATGGTATCCCACTAGCAAAGTGAAGAATCCCTAATGTAAAAGAACCAAATCATTTATTCCAAAGAATATTCAAATATAATTCTGTCATGGTTTCTAAAATGAAAATCAGCTTATAAATAGAAGTAACAGATTTTTCTACTGACTCTTAGATTTTAAGGGCCCTCTGAGTGTCACGAACTTACTTTTATGTTATTTAATATTCTTGTATCTAGAATTAACCTAGTGCCATCTTTATATTCTCTAGCAATATACATACCCAATATTTACTGTTTCTGATTTCAAACATAGAAAGTTTGAACTTTTTTTTTCTTTTTATGATTCATATTTGGAAAATAAACAGAATATGCCATGGATAAAAATGGTTGTTGGCTAATTTTGAGTAATTTTGTAAAATGAAGCAAGGTATGATCAGGCTACTATCTGGATGGGAAGTCATCAATAAATCCTGGACTATATGCTAGACTACAAGGTTGACACAGGACAAACTATTTCAATTTTATCGCAAACAAAACATGGATGTGTCCATAGAATTACCAGGAATTTTTATTTTGCTGTTTTATTTTATTTTGTTGTTTTATTTTGCTATTAAAACAAAAGTGCATGTAACAAAAATTGGCTTTCCACCTTATTTATTTTTTAATTGTAATTTATTATTAAATATTGTAAATACAGTAGTAGTAAAAAGAAAGACAAATTAAACTCAAAGAGAAAGAATAGAAAATGCAAGAAAAGAAAAAAGAAAAGAGATTTCCCTTTTCAAAAAAAAAACTCACTGTGTTTGTTAAGACCTTTGATGTTTGTGTAAGTCTCTCACTCTGTTGTAACTTCATTGTTGCAAAACAGCTACCTGGGGATCTGTAATTGAGTATTCTGAGAGCTTACTATACTCTGATACTCCACATACTTGATGAAAGAGCTACAATTCATAAAACTCTAATAACATTTGTATGTTTAATAAGATTTGTTTAATAACATTTGTTAGTCTAAAAAG
Source organism: Arizona elegans (assembly GCA_022577455.1). Lineage (NCBI taxonomy): Eukaryota > Metazoa > Chordata > Lepidosauria > Squamata > Colubridae > Arizona > Arizona elegans. The sequence goes on from JAKOOJ010000007.1 coordinate 75,042,555, forward strand.
AGGTTATTAAAATCCTTCTGGTTTAAGGTTTCTTTGACTTACGACCGCAATTAAGCCCAACATTTATACCACTTTATAATGCCTTGGTAAGGCCATGCTTAGAATATTGCATCCAGTTTTGGTCGCCACGATCTAAAAAAGATGTTGAGAAGAGCAACAAAGATGATTAGGGGATTGGAGTTTAAAACATATGAAGAATGGTTGCAGGAATTGGGTATGTCTAGTTTGATGAAGAGAAGGACTAGGGGAGACATGATAGCAGTCTTCCAATATCTCAGGAGCTGCCACAAAGAAGAGGGAGTCAAGCTATTCTCCAAAGCACCTGAGGGCAGGACAAGAAGCAATGGGTGGAAACTAATCAAGGAGAGAAGCAACTTAGAACTAAGGAGAAATTTCCTGACAGTCAGAACAATTAATCAGTGGAACAACTTGACTCCAGAAGTTGTGGATGTTTCAACACTGGAAGTTTTAAAGAAGAGATTAGATAACTATTTGTCTGAAGTGCTGTAGGGTTTCCTGCCTAAGCAGGGGGTTGGACTAGAAGACTAGACATGACCCTGGGACACAGCGACCGTTATAAATACGAACCAAGCATCTGAATATTGATCACGTGATCACGGGGATGCTGCAAAGGTCGTAACTGTGAAAAATGGTCATAAGTCACATTTCTCAATGCCATTGTAATTTTGAATGGTCACTAAATGAACTGTTGTAAATCGAGGACACAGATTATAGATTAATACGCTTCTCCTTCCAGTATGAAAGAAGTGTGGCATAACTTGCAACTTAGTTGTACGTTAAATATGAGATTGATCATAAAAGAATAAAATAGAATGCCTGTTTGTTTGTTTATTTTATACAGCCATCTATTATATGGCACTGACTCTGGAGATATACGAGATTTCATGCCAACAAATCAACAATCCAAAGCACAAAATGGCTGAGGTTGCAGAAAACATGAAAAAATAATAAAAACCAGGCAGCAAATCTTGTCAACTTTAAAAGATGTTGCTGTTCCCCAAAGTTGACAAGATTTGCTGCCTGGTTTTTACAGACAGTTACAGAAGACTAGTGAAGTTGGGGAGATCTCTGAGGGCATGTTATTCCACAGAGCAGCAGCTGAGGGCATGTTACTCCACTGTTGTAGCCCGTCAGCAGCCTGTGAGGATTGTAGCTGATTCCAACAACGAGGAGGTTGGTGTGGTGCTGCGCCAACAGCCTGTGCAGCTAGTGCTCAAGTTGCACAGTGAGGAGGCTGGAGAAGATGTGGTGCCAGAGTGGGGGATTCAGCCAGGGCCTTCAGAACCTCCAGGAACTCCCTTAAGTGAAGAGGACGAAGAGGAGGAGCCTCTTCTCAATGCACGGGCGCGAAGAGCTGCCAAAAAGCAGGAGTGGCTCCTCAGGAAGAGGTCTCGAGAGTAAGGGTTGGGGCCTTAGCCTATTTAAGAAGGAACATCGCTTGCAACAAGCTGTAGAAAACAACTTTAGTTCACTCTCCTTTCTCTGCAAAATTGCTTCTGGGCTTTCTGCCAACTCTAGTATGACTGTGATTACCTTATCTTAGAATTCTGGTAGGCTGTTAAAACAGTTTATTAATAGCCTTTGATTGATAAAGACTGTTATTTGAGTAAAATAAGCTTTGTATAGAGTTTGTGTGTGCTGTGTTCTTTGGGGTCCGTAGCTGGGGCAGAACATCCACAGAGAAGTCCCAGCTCCTGGTGTTGGTTACCATCAATAAAACCCGACAATGATATTTATGGCTAGGCTAGTTGTAATACTGTCCATCTCAGATTGTCTGTGTTTGCCCTATCACAGGGCTGTCAAACTTGATTTCATTGAGGGCCACATCAGGATTGTGTTTGACCTTGAGGGGCCAGGAGGCATGGCCAGGACCCAGCTTGACATCACTCATAGAGGCTCTGTTTTCGGCCGCAACAGCCTCCTGCAGCCCTCTGCCAGTGAAAATGGACCTCGCGAGAGCCGCAGGAGGAGGGCAGAGGGCTGCAGGAGGCCATCGCAGCCGAAAACAGAGCCCAGGAGGCCCGCTTATGGCCTGCTGAGCTCTGTTTTTGCTGGCAGGGGCATCATGGGCCAGTCTTTTGTTGTTTCTAGGGCGGGCCCGCAGGCCAGATCTAAGCACCCTGTGGGCCGGATCCAGCCCGCGAGCCTTGAGTTTGACACCCCTGCCCTATCGGAACTCAAGGGAAGGTGCATGCTCCAGGTCCCATCCATCGAGCAATGTTATCTAATAGGATCTCAGGAATATAATCTCTCTTGCAGTGCTTGTCCTTTGGAAGAGCATCTCCCCAGAGATTCGAATGAGCCCCACCCGTCTCTCCTTCAAGCAATGACACAAGATGCTGTGTCACTGTGGTTAGGGATGGACATCTATGTCAAAGGATGAACTGGTTAGCTGCCAGTCGTTCCCTCCAGGCTAACCACTGTATTTTATCTGAACAACTCTTCCATCCTTGGCTTTTACTCATGTTTGCCATCCAACTTCATCTGGAGTTGAACAGCCCGATAAATGATTTTCAAATAAATAAATATAAACTTCTTTTACCTTTCAAAGTTGTACAAGCAGAGCAGAAGAGCAGAATCTGTTTCCCTTTTCTGAAGGTAGATTGATTATATACAGTAGTGGCCAAAATTGTGGAAACCTTTTGGGAAAAGTGTATTTTCCAAAACTAATAACACCACTTTTTTGAGGGAGAAGCACCATAAAATTATATATCAATGGAAAGATAATTTAATCAAGAATGTAATGCAGTGACTTCTATGAAGGATTTGCTATTAGAATAAACAAGTATAAACAAGAAAAGTGAAACACGTAGAAAAAACGAGATATACAAAAATTATCACGTCAGTTATTACTCCGTTGGGAAACCTTTTATCATGAATTACGGCCTTACAACATCTTCCCATGAAGTGAACCAAGTCTTTTAGTTCTGCAGCTGTTATAATGTGAAACCAAGACTGAATGATTGCTTCTATTAACTGGGTTTTATTGCTGGGTCACTTCTGACTAACAAGTTTCTTTAGTCGGCTCCATAGATTTTCAATTGGGTTAAGGTGTGGGCTATTCCCAGGCCATTCCAGCAGTGGAATATGATTATCTTGAAACTCCAAAGAAAAAAAGTGGTGTTATTAGCCATCAAACCTCAAAAATACAATTTTCCCAAAAGGTTTCCACAATTTTGGCCACTATTGTAGTTCTGTATTGCAATAGCAGCACTGGCAGGACGGAAGAAACCACGGCTCTCAGTGACTGCTAGTGTTTCTCATTGTCCATTATCTGTTTCTCACTGTCCGCTGTCTCCTCCATGTGCCATACTCCATAGGCCCATGATGGCAAACCTATGGCACGTGTGCCACAGATGGCACGCGGAGCCATATCTGTGGCCATGCGAGTATTGCCCTAGCACAGCTCCTGTGTGCGCCAGCTGATTTTTGGGCTTTCTAGGCCCACCGGAAGTCAGGAAACGGGCCATCTCTGGCCTCTGGACGGCCTCCGAGGGTGGTGAGGAAGGCCATTTTTGCCCTCCCCAGGTTCCAAGAAAGCCTCTGGAGCCTGGGGAGGATGAAAAATGGGCCTACCGGGCCATCACATGCCAAAAGCATGGGGAGCATGTGGGGGGGCTGTGTGTGCATGCACAGGGGACTGGGCACATTGAATTACGGGTGTGGACACGTGCGTGCGCGACCCCCTGCACTACCCCCGCTTTTGCACACAAGGGCAAAAAGGTTAGCCATCCCTGCCATAGGCGGTACATCTTGAGTATCAGCTGCTGAGCATCAGTAAGGGAGGAAAGCTACTGTCTTGTGACTTAGTTTGAGCTCCCTAGACACATTGGCAACTTTGTGTGCTTGTATTAGAAAGTTTCAGGTGATTAAGTGCCATCAAATCAGTGTTGATCTTAAGAGGCCACATGGATGGATTCGCTCCAGAACAGTCTGCCTTCAGCGTGGCCTTTTAGGTCTCTGAGTGATGCATTTGCTCTTGTCAATAATTAGCAGGATAATGTTGGAAGAAGCCTTGGAGGTTTTCTAGTCCAATCTAGTCCAAGCAGGAAACCCTATACCTTTTCAGACAAATGAAAATCTCTTTTTTAAAATGTCCACTGTTGGAGCACCCACAATATCTGGAGAAAGTCGTTCTACTCATTAATTGTTCTAACTGTCAGGAAAATCCTTCTTAGTTCTAGATTGGATCTTTCCTTGATTAGTTTTCATTACGTTACCTTTTGTCTAGCCCTCAGCTGCTTTGGAGTATAATTGAGTCTATCCATCTTATGACTGGCTGTTCTCTTCTTCCAACAGCTATGGATTTCCCAAGGGAACTGGATCTCTGCATGATGCATCTGAATCAGGGGTGTCAAACTCATTGAGGGCCTTATCAGGGTTGTGCTTGATTTGGGGGGGGGCGGGATGGGCGTGGCCAGCTCAACATCACTCATGTTGGGGGCGCCTGTGGTGGCCCGAGTGCTCTGCCAGCAAAAATGGGCTCCTGAGTTCCGTTTTTGGCTGTGACAGCCTCCTGCAACCCTCTGCCAGTGAAAACAGAGCTCGGGAGCCCGTTTTTGCTGGCAGAGGCCCCACGGGTTGGTCTTTTGCTGTTTCCAGGGCGGCCCTGTGAGATCTAAGCACTTCGTGGGTGGGATCTGGCCCCTGGGCCTTGAGTTTGTCAACTTTGATCTAAATTATAATAATTAGAGCCTGGTCCTTAATGCTTCAAGACTCAATGCATTGCACTGACATTTATTCATTTTTATCCCATCTTTCTGCTCAGATGAGCATTCAAAGTGGCCATCAATAAATTAAAAAATGAAACATCCAAACTAATAGAAAGCTTGGTGAATCAGAGTAGTAGTTTCAGATTTTTTCCAAACGCCAAGCAAATAAGGACCAAACACTACTTCAATATAATGCATTGTGTAGCCTGGGAACCATGCAAGAGAGAAAGGCCTTTCTGCCAATTATGACTTTTTATGGGATTTGCAAAGCAAGAAGGGAATTCTATCGTTTCCACATGTCCAATTTTCTATGTTCTTTTATACATTATTTTCATGAAGACAGGTTCATAAAGGATGACTTAGTGTGTGTTCTATTACCCACAAAAGCTGTGTATCTAGGAACATTAATTCTTGAGGAAAATCCACATGGAATAACAATTCCTTTTAGTCTTAGCTTCCAGTGGCAGGCAGCTACATTTGGCAGATCTGGCAAAGCAGATCTTACATTAGATCTTCCTCCACAATCTGTTGTCATTCAGATGTGTTAGACTTTATCTCCCAACACATGTGGAAAATATTAGACTGGGGTAGCTTGTTTTGCCACATTGCAAGGTATTTGCCTGCAAATCATTCCCAGTACACCGTGTAGGAGCCATCTTTCTTCCACTTAGTCTCATGAACTGTGAACTGAATGGGTTGTTGGGCAGATGGGATGGGAGGTAACGAAGGGGAAGGTTGCAGGCACGCCACTAAAATTTACCTTCCCCTTTGCTGCAAGCCAGATATGCAAACCATGGTGCCATCTGTGGCAAGGTAGCAGTCTAACTTGCTACCCTGACATTTCTGCCCAGGCCAGGCTGAGAAATATGAACCAAAAAGTGAGGACATAGCCAATACGCTTAAATGCCCTGGCTGTCAAGCACCGGGGAAATCGGAAGATGCAGGCAATTCAAATGGGTATAAGGATTTATTGGAAGCTTAAGCTCTCTATAAGAATCTGATCTACTAACAGTCCAAGCTAATTGGTGGAAGATAAGAGTCAGTAGAATTCAGGGTGGGCTTGGACTTAGATTTCTTGTGGGCGCGAAGGGACTCGTGACCGATGATGCATTTGGCCCCTCCCTTGAACTCAGCCTGGTCATCTCCTACACCTGTGACGGCGAACCTATGGCATGTAGCATCCTCTCTGTGGGCACACGAGCCATCGCCCCAGTTCAGCTCTGCTGCGTATGCACACGTGCCTCCTGCCAGCCAGCTGGTTGTTGAGTCTCTGCCGTGCATGCATGGAGGAGCAGGGCACATGCGGAGGGCTCACGCGTGTGTGGTGCATTAGGGCATGCATGCGTGGGGAGTGGGGCATGTGTTTGTGGGTGCATGTGCATGCATGGGGCCGGGTGCATGCGTGGGGGCTGTACACGCATTGCATTTTGGGGGTTCGGGCGTACCTGCTTTGGGCACTCTGTTTGGAAAAGGTTAACCATCACTATCCTACACTGTCATAGCACAGCAGAAGAACACAAGCTTACTCAAAGGAAGGTAAACCCAACCTACTATTCTTATGTGTGGCTCTCATCTGTTGCAATCTGTAGGCTGGGAGGGAGGGTCCATAGCCATGATCCAGTCTCCCCAGTTAGATACTAAAAGGATGGGAAAGACTTAACGATAGTCTACGCTCCTCCTGAGGCTGAAATCAGAAACGTCTCATTTGCAAAGGATAGGAATGAAGAAGCCGGGTATTCCCTGTTTGCGGTAGACCTCAGTTTCCTGTGCTTGTGATGCACTTTAGCTGGGTTGCTTGCTAACTATGTCTTGTAATTGGTGGGATTTGCTCAGCCATCGTTGGAGTAATTTTATCATGTGGCATTTTAAAATGTGTAGTTGTAACTAATGAGTTATTCACCAATGAACTTGACAGGGTATCAGAAATAAGTCTGTATACAAACCATGCTTGCCTTTGCTTCTTCAGCTAGCACAAATCATCTTCTTCTTCTTCTTCTTCTTCTTCTTCTTCTTCTTCTTCTTCTTCTTCTTCTCCTTCTCCTTCTCCTTCTCCTCCTCCTCCTCTTCCTCCTCCTCCGATATTTTTTTCTGTGATTCGTAGGTTACTAAAAGGTGCCTTCAGCTCTCGTGGGGATGTCTGTATATGTATGCCCATGAGTGCAGCTAGTTGTCAGGGCTGAGAATCATAGTTGGGATTGAACTTTATTAAATGTTCTTTTCTCTCCCTCTGCCCAAATTCTAGATGTGTTCTGCTTGTGTCATCATATTTCTGTAGCTACGTCAGGGTGAATAAAGTTGCTAAGTCTCTCTTAAGACAGGGGTCTCCAATCTTGGCAACTTTAAGACTTGTGGACTTCCCTTGGAGTTGAAGTCCACAAGTCTTAAAGTTGCCAAGATTGGAGACCCCTGCTCTAAGTGATTTAAAATGATTGTTCATGCAAAGTTGTAGGAACTGGCTTGGATGGGTGAGTTTTATTTCTCTCCCTCATATTCTCCTGACTCAGCCTCCTTTTGTACTATCGTCCTTTACTCTTGGAACACCCTTCTCTTTCAAACAGTAAATAAAACAGAAACCTGTGCAATAAAAATTCCAAGGGTGTTTTGTGACCTTGCTAGATTTCAAGATGAATTATAGCTCTAAATGCATTTTAAAGCCTTTTAACCAAGAGGATTGTTCAGGGGTAGGATTTTTTTTAAAAAAACATTGCATTGCGTTACAACACAGCTGATGCTGTAGAAAAGAAGCCATGAATAAAAATGTTCTCTGTGCTATGAGAGCCATTTGACCTTGGTTGATTGCAGATTTTAACATGGAATGTGCTAGCAAGAGATCAAGGTGTATTTTTGTTTTGGTTTTTAATATTCTTAAATTTCACTTTGGCAATCAGAATACATGATGCAATTGATCTAGGTCACAGACCAATTTCTTCTTTATTAATGCTCTGGAAAGCCTTGGAAAAAAAGAGTTTATAATTAATGAAGTTCTTTATTAATAAATAATAAAGAAATGTACTTTGCGTACCTCAGAAGAATATTCAGGAGGATACAAAACACAGCAGCTTAGAATTTGCTAGGAAACACTTTTTGAAATATAGAATAGAATAGTTAATTTTTAGCAGCTCAAGCTCTTTTTATGGACAACATAAAAACATCAGTTTGCCTGATTATCTCTCCATTAAAAGTTTTAGTACATTGTTTTCAATGTACAACTTCTTTTAAAGTTACAGTTAAAGTTAAAGATCATAAGCAATTCATACTCCAAGCATAGATATATTAGATATATTATCCCCATACAATCTAAACTAATGACAAATATAATTCCCTCAACACTGTCAAACTATTTACTAGTTTACTAGTGGTGGAATTCAATTTTTTTTTACTACTGGTTCTGTGGGCGTGGCTTGGGTGTGGTGTGGCTTAGTGGCCGTGGCTTGGTGGGCATGGCAGGGGAAGGATACTGCAAAATCCCCATTCCCTCCCCACTCCAGGGGAAGGATGCTGCAGAATCTCCATTCCTACCCCACTCTGGGGCCAGCCAGAGGTGGTATTTGCCGGTTCTCCGAACTACTCAGAATTTCTGCTACTGGTTCTCCAGCACCTGTCAGAACCTGCTGAATAGCACCCCTGATCCAAAGGTCCAAAATGTGGAACAGTGGATCAAGATGCATTCCCAAGAGTTTGGAAATCATTCAGGAATTAAACAGGACTTCAGAATCAGCTTACAGCCAAACAATATATCATTTGTTCTTGCTTTCTTAAGATTTAAATTAATTGAATTTTAAAAATTTGAAAATTTGAGTGTGACATGAAAGGAAAGGCTTTCAGTACTTTTATCCCATTGTGAATAAAAAGTTGCAAGCTTCTGAAAGGAATGATAATTGAAGCCAAAGCTAGAAATCTTGTTTTTTTTCCATAGCAGGGTTTCAATCAGATTTATCTTCACATATTATATTTTAGAAAAAAAGAATTTTGCCTGCACAGGAGCAAATGTACGTAAGAAACCTTACTACTATGGCTCTGAAATGAAATTTTGCACTATTACAGTTCTGCCAGAGTGATAAAAATGATCCATAAGCATTTCTGAACTGTCCATGCCAGTTTGGCTTAACCCTCAAATTCCAATCAAGTCATATCACTAGTTTTGTATGTTCTTGTGGCAATTGAAAAATGAAATTATATAGATTTTATGTTATGTAGAACAGTAAACATCATATAGAGTGCTCATCATTTGATTTAATGGCACTCTGCCAAGGGATTTCCAGAAAGTTTTACAACATATATTCCAGTAAAGGCTATTAAATATCTCAGATATCTGAAGCTATAGTGATAATTGTAATCTTATTTTTATCATTTTTGTTTTGGTAGAAAATTGTTTTAATCTCACTCTCCAACAAATTGGAAACATAATACCCAGGGGTGGGCATCAAAAATTTTAGCAAGGGGGTTCTCTGTCCAGTTGCTGGGTGGGCCTGGCCATGGTGGGCATGTCAGTCTCCTGCACCATGGCTGGTGGGGGGGGGATGTTTTTGCCCTCACTGGGCTCCAGAGGTTTTCTTCAAGCCTCCGGGAGGGTGAAAACGCTCTCCCAGGCTCCGGAGGCCCTCTGGAGGCTGGAAACGGGCCCATTTCCGGCCTTCCTGAACTTCCAGTAGGCCCGTTTTTCACCCTCCCCAAGCTTCCACATGCACCCTGCACTTATCTGCAGCCAAAATGGGCCATGTGGGGAGTCCTGGGATGGGCGGGGCCAGCCAGGAGTGGGATTTGGGGGTTCTCCAAACTGCACAGAATCTTTGCTAGAGGTTCTCCTCAACCCCTCCAAACCCCCAGCAGCCCACCCTTGATAGTACCAGCTGTAGCTATAATTCAGATTCTAGTTCAAGTAATTGTTCATAGGACTGATATCTCAAAATGATCCCAACTCCAGAATGGGACCACCATTTGGATTTTTCATGTTAAAACACCTCCCCCCCTCCCAAATACTTCATTCGGCATGCAGTTGACAATTTGATAACATCTCTAAGATATTGATGGTTCCAGGCAACATAAATGGAAGCTGCCTTGATTTGTTGCTAAACCATAGCAAATACCAGTGTTCTGGAAAGTAAGTGAAGTATAATTCTCTCCACAATGCAGGGTCAGGAAAAAATTTGCAAGGAAAATATAATTATCGCTCCAGGAATTTGGCTTTATTAATGATCAGGGCTCTCTACCCTTCCCAGTTATGAAAACTGACTCTAGTTCTTATGACCACAAGTGGCCAAATATCCGTATTTCTCTTACAGAAAAGAAAGACCACTTCCTAGCGTCCTCGCACTGTGGCACTGATTCAGGTCTGACTCAGAAAGGAAGCAGAGGCCCTCGTTAAGTCACCTACGTCATCACTTCCTGTGCCCCCCTTAAGTTTACCTTGGCGCACAAGCAAGATCTTCACTTGAGACATTTAATCGCGTAAAGAAAGACTGGTATCAAAAAACAACACATGACTATGGTGAACTTGGTCACTTTTTTTTTTTTTAGCAATTTGGTTTCAGCATGCACATTTATCAGAGATAAAATCATCATCCTCAACAACATAAAATTGGCAGCGATGGCACAGTTTAAAAGACCTTATTGGCCTGAGTTGACTACATGCTTACACAATTATCCCTGGTCTGGAAAAAGATCTAAAACCACAATGGCTAAGTATAGAGGCTTCTAAAATATCTTCATATATACAGTGGCTGAATACACAAACATCGCCAGTCTCTCTTCTAGTTACAACAGCAATATTTTCCATAGGACTCATGTTGACATAGGTTTTCTCCCTGCAGTCCTGCTTATCTACAGAAATAAACTCTTGGGCCTGGATTTGTTGAATCTCACTTCACCTCTATCTGAAACCCAATATTAGCAGTGGCAAACTTGTTCTAATATGTAAAAAAAAGTATTTTCCTCCCAACAGTATAAAAAGTGTCCAGTTAAACACAGCATCTATTAACGTCAAACATCCTAGGAACATATCGGTAATAAGGCATGCCCATTCAGATTTCAGATGAATTAAATCCAATAAAGTTATGGATATAGGCAAGATGATTCAAATTGTGGCAATACGGGGCTATCAAGTTAAATGTAAAATTGCGGTTAGTCAAAAGCTGTTCGATGATTTAACCATCACTTGGTCCATATATCTTATTAAAACATGATTTACTTATCATGGATGGTTAAATACAGGCTAAATTGTAAGGCTGTGCAAAGCATTCAAAACAGGGATTTGCAGAACATTTCTCCGAGTGTTAAAGAGTCAGTGTCCTTTGGAAAACTTAAACTAGGAGTAACTATGATTGCCTACAATGGTGCACACACACCTCTCCTCCAATGACCAACAAAGTAGCATCAGCTATAAACATGTATTAAATTGAGGAAACATTAAAGTCTTGATATTAACTAAGCTCAGCTCCTTGCCAGTCCCAGTTTTGTATCCTCCGTAATTGCTTCCATGTGAAATAAATGTGATGTTGTTTGAAGCTGAATGAAAAAATATTTATGTTTGCAATACAAAGTATCTGTAATGAAAATCTGATTGGATCTATGGAATCAAGTACCTAATAAAGTAAATGGCACACATAGTATACTCAAGTTGTATTAATGGAGTGGTTTGCACGGAAAAAAAAATAACTAGAACAAACCAAAATCCAAGCCTTTTACAACTTAAATGTTAGTTTAGATCCATAAGAAATCTATTTTTGGAATGCTTAATGGTTTTTAGAGGTAGAACCATATAAAAATATAGATAGAACCAAAATATAGGTAGAATTCTATACTACATTAAGGAGAGAGGTAAGTTGTTCAAGATAATTTGATTGGGTCTTGTCCTACCAAAAGTTTAGATTTCTGGATAAATCTTGAAGACCATAATTAGTCAGCATCTTTATCTGGAGCCAGTTCTAGATTTCTATTGCCCTTGCAGATGTCATGCTGATCAGGTGTAGCTTGAATGTATCATATACTGTATACTGTATAACTTTTGTGCAATAGTTGGCTAACTTTTTCTAAAACCTCTAGTTACAAACATGCCTACCCAAGTGTCAGCAAAGGAGCCCTTTGTTTAAAGTGTCTCAGAGCTTGAAGGCGGTGTGTAGCTTTTACACTCCACGCTAACCTTGAGAACAGCATGTTGGCATATCTGCAGTTCCTATATTTTGGGAGGGGTACTCTAAATACAAGCCTAGGTTATGTGCCCCAAGGAGGAACACCTGTAATTGTGAGTTTTCCCACAGATGGAACTAGTATTTGGATTCTATCCCCCCTCTGTGCTATTATGGTGCTTCCCTCAGGAATGTCTGTTATGGCCATAAGTTATAAAAACTGGCACAAAGTCAGGACAAGAAAAATGAAGCTTTCTCCCTTCTTGTAAAGCCAAAACCTGTATGTGTTTTTGCTGTTAATAGGGATCTGGAAACATTTTGTACTCGGTTCTCAGAAAGGCACCAACCTATTATGTACGGAACCCACACAAGGCCATGGAACAAATAACAATATAACAAAAACGATGAATTGGGTAGCTTGGATTATTTTGACTTATTTCTATATTAGTAATAATCAGAGCAATTAATATGAGCATATTGATATTTGCATTAAGATTTTTGCTGACATGCATTGCTCTTTCCCCCCCCCCCCCCCCATCATTGCAACAGATCTGATTACAGGTAAAAATCACTTTTAGCAATATTTCTAGTGATCCTTGCTGATAAATCAAAAGGTTAGTGTCACTTGCGCCCTACATTAAATCCTCCTTCCTTTTCGTGTTTTTAGTTCTGCCTGAGGATGTTGAAAATCAGAAAAGTCTTTATAGATGAGATTGAATAAAATCTGCTGAAAGCTGAAAATCCAGAGAAGAAGCTGAATTAGATTTTGAAGAGGCAGGCGTGCAAAGCTGTCTTATGACAAGTAAGCCCTAAATGATACATGAAAAATCAGAGAGAAAAATATGCAAAATGCCAGAAATCCTTTAGTGAGGGTTAAAAATTCTGCGCTTGTTGATGAAGACTTTGGATTTCAAGGGGAAAAGAAATGTGTTATTTTTAACATGTCTTCAGCTTCTTGTGTTTCTTCAAGTCGCAGGAATGCTGCCTTGGGGATCTTGAGACCTGAGAGAGGTTGCATATTACCTGCATTACAACTTCTGGGCCTGTTTACCTAAAACGTTTATATCCTGTCTTTCCATGATGATAGGCAAAGGTTAAGCACATACATGTACAAAATCCAACCTGATACAATGAGAGTACAGCAGCTGCCATCTTGCCCCTGAGGTAAATAAAATACAGGTAGTCCTCAACTTATGACCACAATTGAGCCCAAAATTTCTGTTGTGTTTATTGACTTTATTGAGTTTCGCCTCATTTTACACAGCGGTGGGTTTCACATAATTTTACCACCAGTTCACCACACATTGAAAATGTTCACACGCGCCTTCTGCGCATGTGTTTTGCTCGCACACGGAAAACATAGCTAAATAGGACGGCATAGCGCCAGGGCAGCACCTGCAGGTCGCCACTACCAAACCTGTCCGAACCAGCTGAATACCACCTCTGATTTTACGACTTTTCTTGCCACAGTTGTTAAGCGAATCGTGGCAATGTTAAGTTAGTAACACAGTTGTTAAACAAAACTGATTTCCCCTTCGACTTTGCTTGTCAGAAGGTCGCAAAAGGTGATCACATGACCCCAGGACACTGCAACCGTCATAAATAGAAGTCAGTTGCCAAGAGTCTGAATTTTGATCATGTGACCCTGGGGCGGTGCTGCAATGGTCATAAGTTTGAAAAACAGTGCTAAGTGACTTTTTTTTCAGTGATGTTGCAACTTTGAAAGGTCACTATATGAACACTTGTAAGTCGAGGATTTACATCATAGGACTTATACCTATAGTTTTCCTTAACTGGGGCGGGAGGGGATATGATTCAAGATGGTGTTGATCTACAATTTGCAAGACCTGCCCTCTGAAAGGAGCATTCCTCCAGAAATTCAAATGCTTTCTACCCTACTTGCCTTTGTCTAAAATGAAATGAAAGCACCTTGGGTTAGAGGATTTCTTGTATCACTTTAGGTTGGGAGTGATATGGGACGCTATCCTACAATTATTTCCTCAGGGTGACTCAGTTCTTTTCTTATATAATAGTTTTCTTCCTTTGTCATCTTGTGAAGCCAACCAGAGTCTTTTTTCAAGATGGGCAGCCTAGAAATTTAAAAAACAAACAAACAAACTTACTTCCAGGCTTGCTGGGCAGCAGCTGAGGATTTGAAGAGCTGTAGTGCCAGTGGTCTTGAGGCACATTAGATTGGAGAGAAGTTCCTTAAAGAGAGGGATCAAATATGCTGAAATGATTTTCATATGTAGAACTACAGGACTTCAACGAGCTGATCAGTGTAAAATGCCCAAAGCGGTACAGTTAGGAAGGGGCCGTGCAAAAATCTTGACTTTCAAAATCATCTCTAAATTAGAGAGCTGTCAGCCATATCAGATAGCTTAGACTAAGAAACAGACACTGTGTAGAGCTAAGGCTATTTTTAATAGAGCACCAATAGTGACAGAATCTTATCAAGTTGAATGGGCTTCTCTTCTTCCCTAGTTTATCTGTATGAGAATTTGGAGGGGGGGCTGTTAGAGGTGTTTTCATGAACCAATTTATAGGGCTGGGTTCAAGCCTCATTTATCTGTGTGTTGGCTTGTTAATGGATCTTTCCTCTGTCCTTCAAGGATATTTTCTACATTCACTACAAGATTCTGGCTTGTATTCAATAATGTAAGCATCTTGGAGGTAAAATTGAATTATTTTTTTTTTGCCATTTTAACATACTAGCTCAAATGTACCAAAATTGACCAATGAGACCAAGAAAAGTGCTGCATGTGACAGTTAGTATAAACTAAAGCCGACTTCTTTCCTTCTGTTATTAAAAACAATCAATGGAAAAATGCATATAAGATTGAAGCAAAAAAAAAAAAAGGGAAGTCAAGAAACATGGTATAATTCTCTAAGCAGGGGTCAGCAACCTGCGGCTCTGGAGCCGCATGTGGCTCTTTCACCCCTCTGCTACAGCTCCGTCACTTAAAATATGCATCACAACCACCAATGTGCAACACCCGCCGGCACACAATTTATTGAGCATTTCAACCCCAGGTAAGCCTACTATGGATAAATCCAAGAAAAGAAAAGTTTCAGAAGAAAACAGAACGTTTAATTCAACTACATATGCTAGTTTTGTGGCTGCTCAAAAAATAGTCAGGCACAGGAAGGGTTTTGTGGCTCCCGGTGTTTTCTTTTCTGTGGGAAACGGGTCCAAATGGCTCTTTGAGTGTTTAAGGTTGCAGACTCCTTCTCTAGTGTAAAAAGATAATTGCTACAAATGTAGTTAGAAAGCAATGAATACTTACGCTGAAAAAAGATAGAGAAACTACAGAGAGATTTTGATGGAAATCGAAGTGTTGTATACGTGGGTGGGAAAAAAACTTGCAGCAGAGTGAATGGGATTAAAAGTGAAAGTGATGAAAATTTAGGACAAAACTGAAGTGACCAAAATGCCAGAAAGTGTATTTAAGACATATATTTTTAAATCATTTTAATATGTTTGAAATGAATGCTATAAATAGCACTCACGAAAAAAAAAATGATGAAAAAGAACTCATACATGGTGGGAAAATGTTGAAAAAATGTAGAACTGCATGTAGAATTGATAGATGCGGCTTGTTTATGGAGTGTTCATGCTTGTTTAATTTGTGTGTGATGATTGATCCATGTATAATAATTGAAACAGTGCTGTTATTGTTCCTTTATACAAAGGAGAAGTTTACAATACTGAATGCAAAAATTACATTTGATTAATTTATTAATTAGATAAAAGTCTGATTGAATGCAGGTAAAAGATTACAAGCAAATAAGATTTAGGAAGCATTGGGTGGCGGATGTGCTTACCAGATCAGCAGGCTAATGAGAAATTTATAAAGATGAGAATTTAATGCATGTTTGTTGATATAAAAAAACCATATGATAAAGTGAGTAGTTTGCATTGTGCAATTTTTCTGTGACTGTTGGGTTGAAGCTTGTTTTTTGAATGGGATAAGAATGATACATAAAGGAAGTGAAGCATGCCTGAGAATAATTGGCATCCTTAGCTAAGAATTCAACATTGAGCAAGAATTTATGATGTCCCTTGGTTTATTAATATGTTTATGGATGAATATGTAAGGAAGGTAATATTACTTTTTAATGCAGATGATGCTATGCTATTAGTTGAGAATCTTAGTGATTTGCAACAAATAGTCTGTAGAATTTAACAAGGAGTAAGTATCGGAAAAGAATGTATTGAAAATCATTCTCCTTGTGTTTGACAAGAAAATGGTGTGAATGACAATTATTCATCAATGTAAAAAAAAAAAAAAACTAGAATAGGCAGGTGAATTTGTGTAGCTTGATAAAAAGTTTAATAAAGGAAGGAAATGAAGAAATTTTAAGATGTATGAAGTCTGTAGTGAAGTATTCATGATTCTCAAAATCGGCTGTGTAACAAGGTGGTGTTTCTCCCAATTTATTAGGTAGAAGTTCAGTATGTCAGCAGGAACATCAAAGTAAATGGGACATCTTAAGAACAAACAAGACATAGGATCAAGAATAAATGGGTGATGTATGAGCATGGATTCATTACAAAAGTGAGTGACTAGTACAGAAAGTAGTATTTTGAAGAGGTTTGGTAATAAGGAGAGAATGAATGACTAAATTGCAAACGACATGAAGAAAGAATGAACGTATTAAGAGGAAGGAAATTACTGAGAAGATAGTGGTTGTATAGAATTGATGATCCAGGAAGTTTAAAGAATAAGTAATTAGTTCTGTCAACATAGAGGAAGCAAGGATGGCTTGCAAGGGCAGGAAAGATATACGGATACCGTTGTTGCAACTCAGTTTAGTTATATTTCCCACTATATATTGATCCTTTTCCGTATATTATTGCATAATATTGCTTAATGCTAAAATAATTTTATCTCAAAATATGTCAATATCAGAGGTGGTATTCTGCAGGTTCTGACCAGTTCTGGAGAACCAGTAGTGGAAATTTTGAGTAGTTCGGAGAACCGGTAAATACCACTTCTGACTGGCCCCGCCCCCATCTATTCTCTGCCTCCCGAGTATAGGAGGAAATGGGGATTTTGCAGTAACCTTCCCCTGGAGTGGGGTGGGAATGGAGATTTTATAGTATCCTTCCCCTGCCATGCCCAACAAGCCACACCCAACAAGCCATGCCCACAGAACCGGTAGTAAAAATTTTTGAATTCCACCACTGGTCAATATGTAATTTTATCCATATATTCTTTACATCAGTGTACAAATAGATCTTGACTTGTGACTGGTTAAAGTTACAGTGGGCTCCCAAAAAGGATTTATGGCCCAGTTTCAAAGTTCTGACATGTGTCCCAGTGGCGGGCTGCTCCCGGTTCGCGCCAGTTCACAAGAACTGGTAGTAAAAATTTGTAGTAGTTTGGAGAACCGGTAATAACATTGGCTGGCCATGCCCCCGAATCAGTCCCTGGCCCGGTCGCTGCTTGCTTACCCCGCCCACCACATCAGAGGCTTTTTCTTTTACTTTTAAAAGCATTTTTCTACAACCTCTTTGGCGGAAAAAATGCTTTTAAAAGTAAAAAAAAAAAGCCTCTGATGATCGCGTGGCTCAGTTGGGATCGTCAGAAGCTTCTAAAAGCATTTTTTTCTGCAACCTCTTCGGCCGAGGAGGTTGTAGGAAAAAAAATGCCTTTAAAAGCCTCTGGCAATCCTAGCTGAGTTGCCTGATCGTCAGAGGCTTCTAAAAGCATTTTTTTCTGCAACCTCTTAAGGTTGTAGAAAAAATTATTTTAAAAGTAAAAAAAAAAAAGTTGGCCATGCCCACCCAGTCACATTACCCCCTCACCAAGCCATGCCCACAAAATAAGCCACGCCAATAGAACCGATAGTAAAAAAATTTAGAACCCACCCCTGGTGTATCCCCCCACCTAGTCACATGACTGCATTTTGGGCACTTGGCAACCAGCCTGCATTTACAGTTGTTTTCAGAATTGCATGATCACATGGCTGTGATTTATGGAGGAAACCAGCATTTACTTTTGATTTCTGACAAAAAACCTATAGCAGGAGTGTGAAACGCACGGCTGCAGGCCGGATGCGTCACGCACTGGCCACCCCCACCCCCGTTTTAGCAAAGGAGGAAAAATTTGCAATACGTCACGTGACGACAACATGTCGCAAGTTTGACACCCCTGGTCTATAGTGAAAAATGGGTTCGTTTAACGTCCACAGCATTGGCTTAACAACTGTTGCAAAAAAGGTCATAAAAGCAGATCTGGTCACACGGTGACCTACTGTAAAGGCATTACAACTTATGCCAGGCTCAATTATGTTTGTAAGTTAAGGAGTACTTGTTCATGTAATTGTTTCTATTCAGATGATAAAGGGCTGTTATTATTTCCATTAGACAGACCAGTACAAGGGTAACTGGCTAAGAAAGCAATATCAGGGATTGAAAAAGCAGTGAACTTAATATCAATTTGATTAACGTCGTTTGTCTCGCTTGCAATCTCAGCCTTGAACCAGATAAGTTCCCGAACCATTTTTCTGCACCTGATTACTTTTTCTCCCTGCCCAAAACAGTTTTACCTGTGAAATGTTGATATCCCAGGATGCTGGCCAAGGCAAAGGAACAGATCGCTTACAAATCTGGCAGCTGTCTTTTCAGCTAGTATCCTATTCAAACTGGAGTTTATGATTTCTATTCTTCTGTGAAAGAGAAGTGAAATAATTACTAGGACACTTGATTCTTCAGCTGCAGCTGTGGAAGGTTCTTGCTGAATCTATCCAAAGCGGCATCAAACAAAACATAAAGAGAGACAGAAAATGAGGGGATAAATGCTAAGCGCCTCCAATTCTCTCCAACTAATCCCTTAAAATAATTGCAGCCCCAAACTTCTGGTCTCCAGCAAATTTTCCACTTGATTAGAGGCTTTTGTGAGACTGGCAAAAGACACCCACAGACTTTCACATTGTGGTGTTCCCTGAAATTTCCAGCTGGGATTCTTTCCCTTCAAAACAGGATTTTAGTAAAACCATTATAATGGGCTTAGCCACAGAAAAGCATCTCAGCTGCGAGACAGGGTTAGATTAGCATCAGCAGCCTTGATTTTGGCATATATCTATGCATCTATCACATTACTCTGTTGCAAGTCATCCTTGTTTCCATCATTCATGCACTGTACCAGACACTTTTATATTAGGACCACATTCATTAAGCATCCATTAATTCTTGACCTTTTATCTTTTTTTGAACGCCAGATGCTTCTTAAGGCCCCCGTTCCTGCTGAATTCAACTTACTTTTAGGTTTACTTACTTGACGTGTCCAGATCTCACTTCATAAAACAACGTAGGCAGAAGCTCTTATACACAGCTGGTTTTGTTCCTTTCCACAAACTAATTCCTCACAACAGACCACATATGGTGCTACCCATTACCTTTTTAACCGGTGTTTATATATCTTAAAATGTCTCCATCTATTTTGCCATTTTAAGTAAACATTCTACCAAGGAACACGCAATTCATTTATTTGCTCTGGGTTTTTTCCCCCTCATTGATGCTTAATTTACAATTGTTCCCTCCATTTTCCTTTCAAAAACAACCACCACAGTCCCCGTATTTAGTAAAAATTCAACTGAGGTACACAAATTCACCTACTTGTTTCAATTTTTGGCACTGTAGGTGAGCGGTTACATGTGTGATTAGTTGCGCAAATATTAACCACATAGATGCTCCTTGGAAGGGTTGTTAGGCTTCAAGACGTAGTTGGCAATTTCTAGTAAACTAATTAATTAAGTCATTCAATTGAAGTCATCACCTTCTGGACTCTCTTTTACTATCCTAAATGGGATAACTCAAATAGCAATAGCACTTAGACTTACATACTGATTCAGTGCTTTAGAGCCCTCTCTAAGCGGTTCACAGAATCAGCATATTGTCTCCAGCAATCTGGGTCCTCATTTTACGGACCACAGAAGGATGGAAGGCTGAGTCAACTTTGAGTCGGTGAGAATTGAACTCGAGTGAGCAGTGAGTTAGCCCTACAGTACTGCATTCTAACCATTGCGCCACCAGGGCTCTAAATAGCACTCACATGTATACTTTGCTGGCAGTTTGAGCATTTACCCAAATCACAGAGAGAAAACTTGTTAGTTTAATTTAAACCATCCACCGAATCTCCAGGTTTTCACTGGAAACACTGGAATGCTCTTTCAGCACATTCACAGGGAGCTATCAGAAGCTTCTGAAACTCAAGAGTGTAGAGCACCCTGCAAAGATCACACTTAGAGGAATTTCTTTGCATTGTGTGGCTTTTTAAATATAATTATTATGATTCTTTGCATGGGATCCAGATAACCATTTTAAGGCAGTTTTTCCTAATAGTCTTTAACCAATTTAGCATTCTTCAGATGAGTTGAGAATGCAGCTTTCATATTTCCCAGTCAACATAATCCTCTGGAGGATGGCAAGCCAATCAGTGGTGGGTTTCAAAAATTTTTACTACTGGTTTTGTGGGTGTGGCTTGGTGGGCGTGGCAGGAGTGCACACACACCCATAATGCAATGCACACGTGACCCCCCCATGGGCCCACGCACATGCACACGTGACCCCCGTGTGCCACCCCGCACATGTGTGAGTGACCCCATGTACACCCTACCCCTATGCATGTGCACACAACCCCCATGTGGTTCCCCCTGTGCATGTGTGCACATGACGCCCCCCACGCATGCACCCTGCACCCCCCGCACATGTGTGCAGTCTCCTGCAACAGAGACCCAAAAAACCAACTGGCTGGTGGGAGGCACGTACACATGCGCAGTGGAGCCGAGCTGGGGCGACGGCTTGCGTGCCCACAGAGTGCCATAGGTTCCCCATCACGGGAATAAGTGGTATGTGGCTCAATAGCAGTAACTGGGGGAGGGATTCAGGAGTCCTAGTGGACAACCACTTAAATATGAGCCAGCAGTGTGCTGCAGTTGTCAAAAAAGCCAATGCATCCCTAGGCTGCATCAAGAGAGGGAGAGTATCAAGATCACCTGAAGTGTTAATACTGCTTTCTACTGCTTTGGTAAGACCACATTTGGAATACTGCATCCAGTTTTGGTCCCCACCATACAGAAAAGATGCTGGGACTCTAGAAAGACTGCAGAGAAGAGCAACAAAGATTATTAGGGGGCTGGAGGCTAAAACAGTGGTGAAATGTAAAATTTGTTACTACCGGTTCTGTGGGCATGGCTTTGTGGGGTAATATGACTGAGTGGGCGTGGCCAACTTTTTTTTTTTTTTACTTTTAAAACCATTTTTTCTGCAACCTCTTCAGCTGAAGAGGTTGTAAAAAAAATGCTTTTAAAGCCTCTGACGATCCCAGCTGACTTGCCTGATCGGCAGAAGCTTTTTTTCCTTTTAAAAACATTTTTTCTATAACCTCTTTGGCCGAAGAGGTTGTAGAAAAAATGCTTTTAAAAATAAAAAAAAAAGCCTCTGATGATTTTACGGCTCAGCTGGGCAATGGGGGGGGGGAGCAGGGATTTTTGCTACCGGTTCTCTGAACCACCCGCCTCCATCGCTACCGGATTGAGCGATCCGGTCCGAACCAGGAGCATTTCACCCCTGGGCTAAAACATATATTGAATGTTTGTAGGAACTGGATATGTCTAGTCTAACAAAGAGAAAGACCAGGGATGACATGATAGCAGTCTTCATATATTTGAGGGGCTGTCACAGAGAAGACGGGGGATTCTACAAAGCACCTGAGGGCCGGACAAGAAGTAACAGATGGAAATTTATGAAGGCGAGATCCAACCTAGAACTAAGAACAAATTTCCTGACAATGAGAACAATTAATCAGTGGAATGGCTTGTCTCCAGAAGTTGTGGGTGCTTCATCACTGGAGGTTTTCAAGAAGAGACTGGCAGCCATTTGTCTGGAGTGGAATATAGCCTCCTGCCTGAACAGCAGTTTGGACTAGCAGACCTCTGTCCTTCCAACCCCAAGTAATTTTATATTGTGGGATAATTTGTTTTGCTGTGATTCTATCTATCCATTGCAACAGTTCCATAGTTGCATCCAGTGGCTCCTTTCTTAAGCTATATGCTGTGTTGCTGGTGAATGAGGGATAGGAAATACATATTTTTGCCAGGTATTCTAAACAGCTGTAGACATTCAGAACTCAGAAACTCTCCGGAGGTTTCCTTTCATTCTGAGCCTTTCGAGATATAGTTCTATGCTAGGCTTGTGAGTGGAAGAAACTAAATTCGATTTAAAATTCAGCTACTACCAGGAAAACATCCACAGTGCAGTTAGTTCCAGCAGTGAAGTGTTGTTGAGAAGCCACAGTATTGGCTTTAAAAATAACATTTGATCATATTTTACATTATAGGAACAAAAGATTAATCTGCCAGATGTTTCGCTGCAATGTGTGTATTTATTCATGTCGGTCCATAAACATTTGGGTTCTACTGAGCATATTAAACCTGAATGGGCCATACAAGGCTCTGTAGTATTAAGAAAACCAGCTTGTTGAGAATAGATGTAATGCCTGAAATCCCCAAAGAAAGTTTTTATATTTTTTAAAAGATAGGAAATTTATCAGACAGACTGATAGTACGGATAATGTTATTTTCATTCGTTGCAGGAAATAAAAAAGTATTCCGTCTGAATGCCCGAGAATCTACATTCTTGTTTTTGGGGAAAAAGCAATTTGCAATGCTTTTGTCCCTGATTATAATGACTTCTGGCACAGGCTGAGGCTGAGAGAGCCAGGAGGTTTTTTTTTTCAGCACTTAATCTCTTGCAGGTGTGGTTTACAGACAATATGGAAGGATAACATGCAATCTTGGGAGTTATGAAGGTGATTTGGATTCTCTTACAGGCACTGCTGGAAACTTCCATGGTGATCATAAGCATGCCCCACAGATTGGGAT
Source organism: Arizona elegans (assembly GCA_022577455.1). Lineage (NCBI taxonomy): Eukaryota > Metazoa > Chordata > Lepidosauria > Squamata > Colubridae > Arizona > Arizona elegans. The sequence goes on from JAKOOJ010000007.1 coordinate 75,065,302, forward strand.
GCTGCTATGGTTCTGCTAATGCAGAGGTCTTCAAACTTGGCAGCTTTAAGACTTGTGGACTTCAACTCCCAAAATTCTCCAGCCAGCTGGCTGGGGAATTCTGGGAATTGAAGTCCACGAGTCTTAAAGCTGCCAAGTTTGAAGACCTCTGTGCTAATGTCTTAAAAAGCTATCAGGAAAAGAGTAGGTGAATATTGCATTGCTAAAGGCTGTTTTATTCTACCTCAAGGCAATCAATGGAATAAGCCGGAGAGCACCAAGAACAATCTAATTCATAGGGCTATGCATAGGACTTTGGATCAGAAGAGGTTGTGCATATAGTCCCAGTCGGTGACTCCTTAAGTTTCTCAGTCCCAGCAACTATGTGGACTTCAACATCCAAAATTCTGGCAGTTGAAATACAGATAGCTTAAAAGTTAGTGACACTGGCTGCAGTCTGATTTAAGACGCAAGCATAATTGAGGTTCCTTTTACTGGAAACAACTTTCTGATATTTAGCTCTTCTGTGATATTCCTGTTTGAATCCTGTTTGTCTAAGAAGCCTTCACTCTTTGGACTGGCTGAGAATCCTGAACTGGCTCTCACAACCTTGGAATGATTTTGGACTATTCCTCTTTGTGTTCTTGTTAACATCAAATCATTCGGGCAAGTGTCTGAGACTCTACTTTGTTTACATGCTTTGACTGTTATCATCTTTTGACGTTGAATGAACTGTGGATTAACATAGCAACCTGTGTGTACAGGTAGTTGAAACCAGAAGTAGGACAGGATCTTACCAGAACAGCAGGGGACAGCTGCATAACCCTGAGAAAAAGAATCAGGCCTCTTGCAGAGTTGAAGACTGCTGCTCTTAATCACCTTTGGCCTTTGAGCCAAAAGTACTGCATAGTCCTTACTGGTTCACATACTGCTCAAAAACATTGTTTACCTGATCAAAATTTAACAATTGCACAATATACTGCACTATCAAAACCAAACTGAGCCTTGGTAGTACAGTGGTCTAAGGCACCCTGTTATTAAGCTGGTTATTAAGACCAGATGCCTGCAATTACTGCAGGTTCGAATCTCACCAAGGCTCAAGGTTGACTCAGCCTTCCATCCTTTCTAAGGTAGGTAAATTGAGGACCCAGTTGTGGGGGCAAGAAGCTGATTTTGTATAAATATACAAAAGAATGAAGGCTATTGATTAGCGCATTGTAAGCCACCCTGAGACTCCGGAGAAGGGCGGCATATAAATCAAATTTAAAAAAAAAATTAAAAAAACACATAATTTGGTGTCTTACATGATATATCATATTAAGTCTGTATGTTTAACAACTTTTTTTAAGGAAATCATAACACGCTAACATTAACTGTATTTACAGGTGATAATGATGGGATTCACTCAGTGCAGCAAACCTAAAACTGACCACATTTGGCTTAATACAATGTGCCATAGTATGAGGTAATAGCCATCTCAAGGCTGTTGAACATATTTATCAGTCAATATAAAAACAGATGTTCTTTATGGTTAAGGGAGGCAGAAGCTGTTTAGAATAAATAGAGAGGATCTCATAAGTGAAGGAATTCAATCTCAAACTACTCTGAATTTTATTGGAACAAATTATTTTAATCCCATTTATAAATCTGGAGATACAATGGTCTGTTTATGGAGAAAAACTGTCAGGAGTCTCCAAAGTGATCGGTATCAAACCCCAAGGGATAATGGGACTATCCAAGAGGTCATTAGGGTTCATCAGTCAGCCAGATGTTCGGATTGGATTGTCAAGGACCAGGGATAGGCAGATGTTGATGCTTGAGGGTATTAAAGGTATTGTCACATGGTATTAAAGGTATCATCACAGAATGTAAACTGTTCTGAGTTGTTGTGTTCTGCCAGCAGCCCACGGAGCTAGCAGCGGAGTTGGACGGTGAGGAGGCTGGGGAGGACCATGGGCCAGTCCTGGAGTCTGGGCAAGGCCCAGACGAGGGCTCTGTGTCGGAGGCAGGGCCATCTGGGAGTGATGTGCGGACTCCAGAGTTGGACAGCAGAGAGACAGAGGAAAAGGAGGAGCCTGTTCCTAGTGCACACATGCGCAGAGCTGCCAGAAGACAAGAGCAGCTAAAGCAAAAAGGACGACTGAGGAGTAAGGCCAGGAGATGATTGGCCCCTCCCATAAGGCTGAAAAGGGCAGCAAAGGCTCTTGGGCTCTTTGTCTGAAAGCAACGTTGCTAAATCTGTTTTCCAGTCAGTATCTCTTGTTTCTGAACTTCTTGGGGCTTTGCCAAGAAAGGCCTTTGGTGGGGTGACAAAGAAGATAAAGGTTTGTGATAAGCCCAAAGGACTTTTTCTGAAGGACTTGTTTTGGAATTAATTTGGACTAAGTTGGAAATGAAGTAATTCTCAGCTGTTATAATAAAATAGTTTTGTTTTGAGAATAATTGTGTCCTGTAATGACTAAGTGAGCCGAGGCCACAACATGAGTAAGGCTGCCTTTTGCAATTGACTCAGGGTGATTTTGTCAGTGCTGAAAGTGTTCAAGTAGTGTTCCAATTGGATTGTACACCTATTACTATTAGTACTACCTTTGCTTATTGTTATTGTTATTATTTGTAGTACTGTAGTAATATTTATTAAGTTATTTTCATATAACTTAAAATTTGGGTGTTGATGAACAATCTAATATTTCCTGAAGGAGTTGAAAAGCTGAAGAGTTTGGGGACCCCTGATCTATGTGATCATTAAAAGTCAGCTTGATGGCACATAATCAAGTCAATTAACAGAAGGCTGTAATGCAGCCAGATCTGACTCTATTATTCAGAATAGCAAGAACAAAAGTGAATTACGAGCTGTGGTGATGCAGTAGTTGGAATGCAGTACTGTGGGCTAATTCTGCTGACTTCCGAACTTCCAGTAGTTTAGCAGTTCAATTATTACTGGCTCAAGGTTGACTCAGCCTTGCATCCTTCCGAGGTCAGTAAAATGAGGACCCAGATTGTTGAGGGGCAATATGCTGGGAAGCAGCTTAGAAACAGCTGTAAAGCATTGTGAAGCAGCATTTAAATCTAAGTGCAAGTAGGTCATAAGTCACTTTTTTCAACACTGTTGTAACTTCAAAAAGTCACTAAGTGAATGGTCATAAGTCAAGGACTACTTGTAAACAGTTACAATTCTATATATAGTTATCTAATGCAAACAATATATAGTCATTTCTGATATACTTATATAACTATCATGGTTTTTTTTTTTTAAATCTACTGTACTTTATATAAATAAATCCCATATTGCATTATATGACTGGCTAGGGAATTCTGTGAATTGAAGTCCACACGTTTCAAAGTTGCCAAGATTAAGAAACACTACTTTAGTATGGTCACTTCCCTGAAATTCTATTGCCATCTCTTCATCTAGATCTTCTTCCCTGATTCCTGGATAATTTCATTTTTTCCCCTTTTCGCTTTCTTTTTACTGTATATAATTGTTATTGCTTTTATGATTTAATGTTGTATTTTATGCTTTGCAAAAGTATCTTAAAGGAGGTTACAAAAGATGTGATATTATTATTTTAGAATCTGAACCACTTTATGAAGGTTAATAGAGAGCAATTAGGGTACGTAAGTAAAAATGCTTCATCAAATAGAATTCAGAAAAAATTAAGCCCTGATCAGAATAACTGGACTTTTTAAGGTATTCTGGATATCATTTCAATTTCTTCCCTCAAGACTAGGGGTGTCAAACTCAATTTCATTGAGGGCCGCATCAGGGTTGTGTTTGACCTCGGGGGGCTGGGGTAGGCGTAGCCAGGGTGGAATGGCCAGCTCAAGGTCCCTCGTGTTGGGGGCGCCTATGGTGGCCCGAGTGCTCTGCCAGCGAAAACAGGCTCCCAAACTCCGTTTTCACCTGCGATGGCCTCCTGTAACTCTCCACTAGCGGAAATGGAGCTTGGGAGGGCCACCCGTGGCCCTTGCGAGCTCCGTTTTTGCTGGCAGAGGCATTGCAGGCCGGTCCTTTGCTATTTCCAGGGTGCCCCGCGGGCCAGATCTTAAGCACCCCGCAGGCCTTGAGTTTGACACCTCTGCTCGAGACGATGCTATAGGGCACAGGTGTCAAACTTGCGGCGTCACGTTGCCATCACGTGATGTATCGCAACGTTTTCCCCCTTCATGGAGCTGGGGGTGGGCGTGGCCTGCGTGTGACACATCTGGCCTGCGGGACACCCCTACTACAGGGCATTGCACACCAAAACAACTAGACAGAAGGACAATTCCCCCCCCCATGCCATTACTTTGCTAATTCCCACAACACTGTCAAATTACCTAATAGGGCTGTATTACTATTATTCTTCTCATCTTTTCTATTACCTATTTCATTATTTTCTTATGACTATAACTTTGTTGCTTGTATCTTATATTGTTTTATTTAGTATCCTAATATTATTTATTTTGATTGCTTATTTAGTATCCTATGCAGCGGTGAAATGCACTTACCTTTGCTACCGATTCGGAAATGTGAGCATGCGAGCCTTCTACACATGTGCAGAGGGTCAAAAATGGGACGTAATGACAACCTGGCGGGTGGGAAGAGCCTCCTGCCACTAGCCCTACCGGCTTGTGTGAGCAGGATAGATCTGGCCGGACATCACTGCTGATCCTATGACTATCACTAAGTGTTGTATCTTGTGATTTATGATTATGATCATGATTTATCATTTGTTGCCTGTATGTACACTGAGAGCTTATGCACCAGAGACAAATTCCTTGTGTGTCCAATGACACTTGACCAATAAAGAATTCTGTTCTGTTCTGTTCTATTCTATTCTGACAATTGCTTCCACAGACTTAAAATTAGAACTGAAAATAAGATGCTTGATATGGTTTGGGCTTAATGCCATATTTCATCATTACAATATGCAAACAAACCACTTAGTAGAGGAATCCCCCGATTTTTCAGTACCTACCTTTCTGACTTTTCAGAAATATCATGCCCACACCCCCTTCAAAAAAAGTCTGTTAAATCTGGCTATCATTTGATGCATATATGTCTAGCTTTCTCTACTTCACTCTTCCCAGCCTAGGGTTACCAGACATATGGCAAAAGGACATGTCCTCCTTTCTGTACTTATGGCCTCCATCCAGCTGGCACAGCTTTAAAATCAAATAGTGTCTGGCTTTTTCAGCGTCTTGGGGACTTGGGGGGAAGGGTTTCACAACAGTAGTCATTCCAACTTTTGTGTATCCTGACCTTGTAAATTGCTCCTTTCTTTCCCTCCTCTGTAGATGGACTCAACAGCCTAGATTTATGTTATGTAATTTATTTTCTGATCCCAGCAAATTGGCTTCAATCCAGCATCTACAAATGTATGATCGCTATAGTCTGTAGATAACATGACTCGTCATGCTTTTTTGGGGGGAGGGAGGGTTGAAATTTGAAAAGCAAGTCACCGTCAATTCTACATTATTGCTAGCATATGTTCTTGAAAGTAAAGATTTGTTGGAAAAATATTGCAAATGAAAAACCAGTCTTTTTTTTTTTATGCTGGAAAAAATAATTTCATATACATGTAGGTCTAAGCAGGGGTAAAATGCTATTGGTTCGGACTGGTTCAACCGAACTGGTAGCGATGGTGGCGGGTGGTTCGGAGAACCGGTCGTGATGGCAGCGAGAAGCTCCGCCCACCTGCCCGGTCATCGTTACTTCCTGGTAACCTGTTTTTTACCCTCTGTGCATGCACAGAAGGTTTTGCACATGCACAGAGGGTCTGCACACACATTTGATGCGTGAACACACTTCCGAACCGGTAGGGAAGGCAAGTAGATTTCACCCCTGGGCCTAAGTACTTATTTTTGCAGTTTTGTTTGCTGTAGTTGTTATCGGAGTTAGTGTATCAGCCAAGAATGGCTTTAATGTAATGCTCAGTTGATTTTGGTTTGTAAACTGATTTCTGATTTAGCATATTTATGATTCCAGTTATGGTGGCCTATTAAAATAATCACGCTTAAAATAAAGTGTGAGTCAGTGCAGTATATGAAATCAACTACTGTGATCTGCAAAGAAGTGGTTGATAACTGAGCCATGTTGTGCAAATCCAATCAGCTGTACCTTTATTCAGCAAACCATAGTTTAACATACTGTATGAATCTCCCTGCATCTGCAGGGAAGAAAAGAAAGCAAATGGTAACATATGAGTATAATGCAAAAACTGAAAGCTTGCATATAGGTAGTCCTCGTGTTATGACCATAATGACTCCTGCTTCATCACTGTCATAACTTGTGATCATTGATGATTATAGATTGGGTCACCCGTATGACTGACCTGATTTTACAACAACGTTTGCTGTGTATCATCTTGTTTCTTCAGTAACTTCTTCTTCCTCGTTATCCTCTTTTCTTCCTTTTTTTTAAAAGAAACATCCCTCTTACAATACAGTATTTTTATTGTGTCATTCTCTTATTAAATTATTTATCTATATCTATTTTCTAACCAATGATAGAATTGTCCCCATATCTTAAAATATTCTGTGTCTTCTCTTTCTTTAATTTTCAAGGTTAGTCTATTCATTTCTGCACAATCTAAAACTTTTTTAATCACTTCCCCTTCCGAAGGGATTTTCTCTGCTTTCCATTTTTGCGCAAATATTATCCTTGCTGCAGTTATTACATGTTTAATCAAATATATATTTTCTTTACTAATTTTCTCTGGAAGGATACCCAATAGGAATAGCTCAGATTTTAAGTCAATACGTTGTTGAATCATTTCTTCCAACCATAACTTAATTTTACTCCAGTAATTTCTAGCTTCTGAAGTTACTGAAGAAACACCGAGATGATACACGGAATGACTGATGTATTATGTGTTTGTGTATAAAACAATAAAAAACTTTTTACAAAAAAAACACGTTTGCTATGGGCTGGTTTTGCTGAAAACTGGAAATTAATGCTGGTTTTGGGCAAAACTGTTGTAAAATACAGTCACATGACTTCAGGGGAGGTCCTGACCATCCAAACTTCAAATATAGATTGTAAGTATCCCCAGGAAAGTCTGCCTTAACTTTGATCAGTCACTAAGCAACCGGTTATAAGCGGAGGACCGCCTATAGCTGTAGTGGTAAATTGCATCCTTTGCTTGATGGCATCTTGAGACACCATCATTTTCACATCCTTGTGGTTTACAATGGAGACCATATAGAAGATCAGGCTGCGTGTGCCAGTGGTAGCAAATACCTCTCTTCAGTCAGCTCTGTAAATTGTTACGTCTTAAGAGTTGAAATCAGACATGTGAAATTCAATGGTGAAAAAAGTTAAGGTTCTACACTTAGGCAAGGAAAGTCAAATGCACAGGTATGGTATAGGTGGTACCTGGCTCAATAGTGGTAACTGTGAGAGGGATCTTGGAGTCCTAGTGGACAACCATTTAAATATGAGCCATCAGTCTGCTGCATCTGCCAAAAAAGCCAACACAGTTCTAGGCTGCATAAACAGAGGGATAGAATCAAGATCACGTGAAGTGTTAATACCACTTTATAATGCCTTGGTAAGGCCACACTTGGAATACTGCATCCAGTTTACAAATGTAAAAAAGATGTTTAGACCAGTAGTGGGTTTCAAATCCCTTTGCTACCAGTTCACTTGTGGGTGATCACGCGAGGGCACGATGCTTCTGTGCACGCAGAGAGGCATCTGGGTAGGTGGGCAGAGCCCACCACTGGTTTAGACCAGTGGTGGGTTTCAAAAATTTTTACTACCGGTTCTGTGGGTGTGGCATGGCTTGGTGGGTGTGGCTTGGTGGGAATGGTAGGGGAAGGATACTGTAAAATCTCTATTCCCACCACACTCCAGGGGAAGGATACTGTAAAATCTCCATTCCCTCCCCACTCCAGGAGGTTACTGCAAAATCCCCATTTCCTCCCGATCAGCTGGGACTCAGGAGGCAGAGAATAGATGAAGGTGGGGCCGTTTCTCTGAACTACTCAAAATTTCCACTACCGGTTCTCCAGAACTGGTCAGAACCTGCTGAAACCCACCTCTGGTTTAGACTCTAGAAAAAGTGCAGAGAAGAGCAACAAAAATGATTGGGGACTGGAGGCTAAAACATACAAAGAATGGTTGCAGGAATTGGGTATATCTGGTTTAATGAAAAGAAGGACTAAGGGAGACATGATAGAGGTGTTCCTATATCTAAGGGGCTGCCACAAAGAAGAGAGAGTCAACCTATTCTCCAAAGCACCTGAGGGCAGGACAAGAAGCAATGGGTGGAAACTAATCAAGGAGAGAAGCAACTTAGAACTAAGGAGAAATTTCCTGACAGTTAGAACAATTAATCAGTGGAACAACTTGCCTGCAGAAGCTGTGAATGCTCCAACACTGGAAATTTTTAAGATGTTGGATAACCATTTCTCTGAAGTGGTGTAGGGTTTCCTGCCTGAACAGGGGAGTGGACTAGAAGACCTCTAAGGCCCCTTCCAACTCTGTTATATCTAGAAGTCCCAGCCTGGAAAAAGCTGCCTCCCACACAGCTGATGCTGATTTACTGAAAGCCGCCATCATGGCTTATTTGCTTTGCAAACCAGAATTGTCTTTTTTGCTTAGTTTCTCTTAAAACACACACACACATGCGGGAGGTATCCTACCGTTGTAGGCTATAAATCATCAAGAACCGGGATTTCTTGGACGTCTCTGGATGGGGTTCCCTGCGCCCTAAAGTCGTCTGGACTTTTATTCATTTCCAGCGTACCTGAAACGCATGAAATCGCACAAGACTTGAAAACGAAGCGAGCCTGCTTTGTATACTTTTGGCGCCCGCGCGCTCTTAATAGCGCTTCTGGAGAAAAGGCAATCCGAATTGAAAGCGTCCCTGGTGTAAACACCTGGCCCCGCGACCAACGTGGTACGGCTCCTCCCCTCAAACTGGAAGGCAATGCTGCCCCCTGCCGTCTACATTGGCGAGTGCAGCCCAGAAAGCGCGCGAGAGGCTAGTTCAAGGCTCCTCCTCCTCCTCCGCTTGCTTTTCGCTTCCAATCATGAGACTTGGGCAGCAAGCGAAGCGGGGCCCCATCTGCCTGCGGGGCTGCGCGGTGGCTGGTCTCGCCTGTGATGGGGGAGGCGGTGAGGCGCCCTGCCGCAGAATGACCGCAGCGAAGCCTCCTGCGCTTCGCTTTAATGCGTCAGAATGCAGAATAACGAGAGTGGGAAGGGATTCCTGGAGGTCATCTAGTCCAACCCTCCCCTCCTCTCAATCTCTTTTGTGCTTCATTTTCAAAATCGGCTCTGTCTGTAACCGCCAGGGGGTTCCTCGCTTGGAATACTGTCGTTGCTCCCACTGAAGAAGGGGCGAAAATGTTCGGTGTGGTGGTTTTTGCTTTGGCTGGGGGTGGGGGTGGGACAAAGGGGCGACCCTAGAGATAATTGTCTCGGGGCATAATTAAATCCGTGTTCGGTCGTCTCCAATCTGGGGTTTCCTAGACGTGCTGGGATTTCAATTTAGTAATTGGACAGGTAGATTAGTTAGATAGATAAAAAGATGCCACAATATATTTGTTCCTTGATAAAGTACTACAAGCGTCTTAAAGGTGTCATTTCTTAATACAACAGATTTAACTGAATCACTTATCTAAAAAATGTTACCCACCTGGAAGACTGAGATGTTTTCAGAGACAAAGTTTATTAAAGCTCATGAAGAAAAATATAAAGGGTGTTTATCATATGAAACCCAAATCGGGGTTTGGGTGGGATTTTACACAGTGAAAAGGGGGAAAAAAAGAAAAAGTCTGCTTTTGAAGTGATAATTTTCTCTTCCAGCTACCAACTCTGATAAAACCATATTTTAACACTTGAATACAATCGTTCCCAGATTTTACAGATTGACCTGCCTTGTAACAGATTCATGAGTGGCATAAGGAGGGATATCATTAGCAAATGTCCAGGGCAATGCTTTACCTATTTTTTAAAGAAGGAAAGAAAGAAGGAAGGAAGGAGAGAAAGAAAGAAAGTTCATTCTTTATTGGCCAAGTGTGATTGGACACACAAGGAAATTGTCTTTGGTGCATAAGCTCTCAGTGTACATAAAAAGAAAAGACATTCGTCAAGAATCATAAGGTACAACACTTGATGATAGTCATAGGGTGCAAATAAGCAATCGAATTATATTAGGAAACAATATAAATTGTAAGGATACAGCAACAAGTTACAGTCATACAGTCATAGGTGGGACGATGAGAAGATTAATAGTAATAGTAATGCAGACTTATTGAGTAGTTTGACAGTGTTGAGGGAATTATTATTATTTGTTGAGGCTATTGCTTAACACATTGTAAGCCACCCTGAGTCTTCAGAGAAGGGCGGCATATAAATCGAACCAATAAATAAATAAATAAATAAATAAATTTGTTTAGCAGAGTGATGGCGTTCGGGGAAAAACTGTCCTTGTGTCTAGTTGTCTTGGTGTGCAGTGCCCTATAGCATCTTTTTGAGGATAGAAGTTGAAACAATTTATGTCCAGGATGTGAGGCGTCTGTAGATATTTTCACAGCCCTCTTTTTGACTTGTGCAGTATACAGGTCCGCAATGGAAGGCAGGTTGGTAGTAATTGTTTTTTCCGCAGTTCTAATTATCCTCTGAAGTCTTTTCAACTTTAGCATCGGTATGTGACAAAATAAATCAAGTTGATTATAAGCTGATGGAACTTTTTGATATTTTTCCTCTGGGAGTGTGAACAGTACGCTTTGGTACTGTGGTTACCTCTGCATGAAATGTGTTTGTGTTAACAATATGCTTCGAGGCTTATCTGAACCCATTTGAGAGGCGTGACATTGCCACACAGGATTTAGCAGAATTAACAGGGAAAGGGACCTTGGAGGTCTTCTAGTCCAGCCCTCTGCTCAAACAGGAGATTCTCAAAGACACTTCTAGAAGTGCTAACTTCTGGCACAAAATGCAAGTTGTGATACTGAAAAGCAATTTAAAAATAGGCTGCTGAAAGAGTGTAAGTAGGACAGATATTTGTGACGTTTAAACTGTGTAACACTTGAAAAGAATAGCTTTGCTATAGAAATAATTTGAAATATTTATGGCATAGTGGCAGCTAAGTCATGCAACTAGCCAGGGTATACAAATAGAAGGAGATATAGAAGGCAGAAAACAATCCTTTTTCTTGTTTTTCAAAAATATTCTAAAGTAGAGATAGACAAACATTAGACAAAACACCAGTGTTTTTCAACCTTGGCAACATTAAGATATGTGGGCATGCTGCCTGGGGAATTTTGGGAGTTAAGGTCTGTATATCTTAAAAGTTGTTAATATTGAAAAACACTGTCCTACACGATAGAAATAAAAGCTCTTGAATTTTACCTCTGATAATGCCCTATGAAAGGCTGTATAAGCTTAAAAACATGAAAATGATATCAACAGCCTTGAGATTAAAGTTGATTCATCAAAAATATATATATTTAGAGTGTATCGGACTACCCACAGAATGAATGTAAAGAATATGGACATTTCTTTTGAAGATGCAAAAAAGTGGAGAGCTAGCTGAGCCACGTGATACTTGTGGCCTTGTGAATTTTTGATGCTTTCCTCCAGTGGTGTTTTAATGTACATAGCTAGATTCATGGGGAAATCCCAGTGGTGAAATCCAATTTTTTTTACTACCGGTTCTATGGGCGTGGTTTGGTGGGCATGGTGTGGCTTGGTGGGCGTGGCAGGGGAAGGATACTGCAAAATTCCCATTCCCTCCCCACTCCTGGGGAAAGAATATTGCAAAATCTCCATTCCCACCCCACTCGGGGGCCAGCCAGAGGTATTTGCCGGTTCTCCGAACTGCTCAAAATTTCCGCTACTGTTCTCCAAAACCTGTCAGAACTTGCTGGATTTCACCCCTGGGAAATCCCTAAATGTTAAAGATGCTAATGTGTTGTTGAATTACATACCAAAATGTTATGTCTATAAGGAATTATATTGTACCAGTCATTGGGGGTGCAGAGGGGATGACAAAGGATTGGCTTTTCTTATCTGTTGTGTCGAAGGCAATATTATCGATAAGTGAAATAATAAAGCAATATGTTCTTCTTTGGCATAGATTTTATGATATTTTAGAATAATATGTTGGTAAGATTAGATAATATTTTGTATTCGATTACAGTATACCATTGTAAAGTATTATTTTGTAAACCAGTAATTATGTTTAATTTATATGCTAGATCCTAAGAATCAGGTCACTGTAGATTAAAGAATACAGAAGGGATTGTGCATAAATCAATTCCTGAAATATATTTCATATAGTTTTCTGGGAACAGCCTAAGCAGTCAAAGCAAGGCTTAGGATAAGTTTCAACATTTCAAATCTCTGGAAATGAAGTGATTGGCTAATGGGAGTTGTGATACCCAATCCCACAGAAATACCCTGAACTTCCTCTTTGAATTAAATTAATGAGCACCATTAAACAATTAGAAATTATTTTTAACATTTCTATTCATGTATGATGGACCAATCCTTCCCTCCATTGTTATTGTTTGGTAATTTAGGGTTGGAAATAAAGTTACTTTCTCATCATGGTCATAGCTGAACGATTGCTGAACAAGGCAGTTGCTAAATAAGGAGCCCCTGTAGAGAATTCTAGAAGACGCATGGGTGGCTGATAGGTGATAGGAGCATTTCAATTAATTTTTTTATTGTTTGCTCCATACATATTTTTTGTAATATCTTATTCTTTGGGACCAATCCTAGCAACAACCCTGCTACTCATCAATGTTAGTAGAGACAAGGGGCGCCATGAAGAGGCCTCTGCTTGTTGGGAACCTGTGACCCTCTGTCTTTGGAGAAGGTGAAAATGGAGACAATGGCTACTTGGAATCATCATGTGCTTGGGTGTACCTAACAAAGTTGGAAGGGACCTTGGAGGTCTTCTAATTCAAGCAGGAGCAGGAGACCTTACACCATTTCAGAGAAGTATCTCTCCAATCTCTTCTTAAAAACTCCCAATGTCGAAGCATTCACAACTTTTGAAGGCAACCTATTCCACTGATCAATTGTTCTCACATTTCTCTTTAGTTCTAGGTTGGATCTCTCTTCAATAACTTTCCATCTATTCCTTTTTCTCTTGTCCTCAGCTGCTTTGGAGAATAGATTGAGCCCCTCTTTGTGCTAGCCCCTCAAACATTGGAAATCTGCTATCATTTCACCCCGGTCCTTCTCTTTGTTAGATTAAATATACCCAATACTTGCAACCATTCATCATATATTTTAGCCTCCAACTCTCTAATAATCTTCATTGACCTTTTCTGTACTGTTCCTAGAGTCTCAATATCTTTTTTATAATATAGCGGTGACCCAAAAATGAGTGCAGTATTCCAAGTATGGTCTTACTAAAGCAGTATATAGTGGTAAAAGTCGCATGCCACTTCCCGGATCGATTCTAGAATTGCTTACGTGCAGCAGGAGAAAATGACACCTTGGAAAGTACTCTATAAAACCTTAAGTCAGGGGTGAAATCCAGCAGGTTCTGACAGGTTCTAGAGAACTGGTAGCGGAAGTTTTAAGTAGTTCGGAGAACCGGTAGCAGAAATTTTGAGTACTTGGGAGAACTGGCTGGCCCCAGAGTGGGGTGGGAATGGAGATTTTGCAATATCCTTCCCCCAGGAGTGTGGGGGGAATGAAGACTTTGCAATATCCTTCCCCTGCCACGCCCACCAAGCCACACCACGCCCACCAAGCCATGCCCACAGAACTGGTAGTAAAAAAAATTTGAATTTCACCACTACCTTAAGTTCATTTTAGAAGATGGAGGGGAGAGAGGAGTCTACAGCCATGCTTTAATGATAATGACTCCAAAGGGTGACAAGTGTACCGGGTGCTTGCCCAGAATGCTTTTACAGTCCTACATAAATAATTGCCAGCATCTTTCCTCCAATAAGATTACTACACCGAATCTTTGTCAGGCCAGTTCCTCTGAAGGAAGTCACGGGCATGTTTAATTACTGAAATAACTGGCGTGGTCAACCCCAGAAATAAAGTAAATCAACTCAGCTCTACAAATAAAGTAAATCAACGCTAATTAATAGCGTTAATTCCACGTATTAGTATTTAATGGATTAAAATGGGTATCAAAACCCTCTCTTTTTGTACTAATATTCTTTCCAACCCTTTGTTTTCCCCCAGAGCCATTGTTCTAGAATTCTCTGACCACCGTGGAAATGCTCAGTTGGTCAAAAGGTCAGTCTCTCTTAGGTCAAAAAGTGGGATGTTTCTGCATTTCTCCCGGAGCAGAATGATGGGGACAGAGGTTCCCATCTGCCTTGCTTACCGGCTGGCCTCTTGTACAGCTAATTGTAGAAATAATAGAGAATGAAGAGATGTCATGAAGAGAGTCTGGACTGCAGGGCCTGGAAATACTTTCTTTCCATTTATCATGGGAAGCCAGCTGATACTCCGGTGCGCATGTGCAATTATAAGAGCCCCACCACAATTAGGCTCCGGCTTTTGAATGAGTGGCTCAGGGACTATAGCCATAAATCACTCAGCCCATTTCTCAGCTGCGTCCTTCCTGTCAGTATCCATTACTAGTGAGGGCCACCTGCTATCCTTCGTGGTCTTTGCCTTCTGTTGTTATCCTGCTTCCAGATTATCCGGCCTTCCTTTTCCCTGCTAGGAACACTCCTAGAGTTGTTTTAGGAACTCTATCTTTCCAGGCCTGGTTTTCTCTTCAACAGAGGCGCCTTTATATTTTCTCGTATATCGCCCCTGTTCTTTGTTCTTTTCATATTTGGAATTATAATCCTTGGATGATGACAATACAGGTAGTCCTCGACTTATTTATTATTTATTAGAATTTGTTAAACAAAAACGAGAACAAGAATAAAAATACAATGACAGGGACGATAGGCGCTTTAGTGCACTTATGCACAACCCCTCTACTGACCACTTAAGTATGATGTAAGGTCCACGGAAGTCAATTTGTGACTGAAACTGTGAAAATTTGTGGCTGAAACAACTGAATCAGGTAGAGCATTCCAGACTTTGACAACTCTGTTACAGAAATCGTATTTTTTACAGTCAAGTTTAAAACGATTTACATTGAGTTTAAAGCGCTTGTTGGTGCGCGTATTATTGCAATTAAAACAAAAAAAGTCATTTACGGGTAAAACATTACTACGTATAATTTCGTATGCAATACCTAGGTCTGACTGCAAGCGACGCAGTTTTAAGTTATCCAAACTGAGAATTTCGAGCCTAGTAGCATAGGGAATTCTATTGTGTACAGAAGAGTGCAAGACTTTTCTCTTGAAATACTTCTGAACCCTCTCAATTGTACTGCTGTCAGATATATGGTGGGGATTCCAAACAGTTAAACAATACTCTAAGATAGGTCTAGCATAAGTTTTATAAGCTCTAATTAGGAAAACAATGTTTCCAGGAAAAAAAACTGCGCAAAATTAAATTTACAACTCTTAATGCTTTTTTAGCAACGCTGTTACTTTGGAGCATAGATTGTTAGAGATAAGTACATCTAGGTCAGGGGTCAGCAATTTGCGGCTCTGGAGCCGCATGTGGCTCTTTCACCCCTATGCTGCAGCTCCCTGTCACTCAAAATATACGTCATAACCGTCAATGTGCGACACCCGCCAGCCCACAATTTATTGAGCTTTTCAACCCCCGGTAGGCCAACCATGGATAAATCCAAGAAAAGAAAAGTTTCAGAAGAAAACAGAACTACATATGCTAGTTCTGTGGCTGCTCAAGAAATAGGCATGGGAAGAGTTTTGTGGCTCCCGGTGTTTTCTTTTCTGTGGGAAACGGGTCCAAATCGCTCTTTGAGTGTTTAAGGTTGCAGACCGCTGATCTAGGTCCTTGACAAAGTGAGGGTCATCAGCTAGTTCAATGCCACCTAGCTTATACTTGACATTCTGATTAAGTTTACCAATATGTAAGACAAAACATTTATTGATCAAAATTTGAAGTCGCCAGATAGATGACCGTTCAGACAAATAGTCGAGATGTGACTTACAAACTATTCGTTTAGCAACCAGAGTTACAATGGCACTGAAAGAAATGACCAAATGACTGGTTTTCTCACTTATGACTGCCACAACATCCCCACAGTCACATAATCGAATTTAGTTGTATGGCAACTGGCCAGTGGTGGGTTGTCCCCGGTTCGCACCGGTTCTATAGAACCGGTAGTAAAGCGGGTGGGATGCTCCGCCCACCGACCCTGATGTCAGCAAAATGCGCGCGCGGCTCCGCTG
Organism: Arizona elegans; assembly: GCA_022577455.1. NCBI lineage: Eukaryota > Metazoa > Chordata > Lepidosauria > Squamata > Colubridae > Arizona > Arizona elegans. Next base: position 75,081,517 of record JAKOOJ010000007.1, read on the forward strand.
CAAACCGGTAGTAAAGGTAAGTAGAACCCACTCCTGCAACTGGCATCTATTTACAACAATTTGCGGTGTTCCGGGGTCATGTGATCGGCATTTGTGACCTTCTCGGAGAGCTTCCAACAATCAATGTCTATGGGGAAGCCAGATTAACATAACAACAGATTGCATGATTTACTTAATAACTGCAGTGATTCGGTTAACAACCAAGGCGGAAAAGCTGTAAAATTAGATGTGACTTACTTAATAATCACCTTGCATAGCGATGTAAATTCTGGTCCCAACTGAGGATCACCTGTACGTGTTGTTTCCCTCCCCTGTGGCCACCCAGAGAATGAGATCTGAAATATTAATCGAAAAATGGGAGCCTGTTCTTTGGTTAGCAAAATATCACCTCTTAGATGGTGGCTCCTGTGAATGATTAAAGAGCATTTAGGGCCAATTACTTAGGATCGTATTTTTATATTCTGAGTGGGACTTGATTGAAATTGGCCCAATGGCACCACTGTGTAGTAGATTAACTCTCGGATCACGATTACTGGTAGTTCTTGACTTACAACCATTCGTTTAGCGATCGTTCAAAGTTACAACGGCACTGAAAAAAGTGACTTATGACCATAGTTCACATTTAACGACCGTTGCAGTATCCCCATGGCCACGTGATAAAAATTTGGACACTTGATATCTGCCTCATATTTATGACTGTTAAGTGTGCCCCAAATGAACTTTTGTGACTTTTGGACAAGCAAAATCAATGGGGAAGCCAGATTCACTTAACAACCGTGTGACTAACTTAACAACTGAAGTGATTCATTTAACAACGGTGGCAAGAATGGTTGTAAAATAGGTCAAAACTCACTTAACTATCTCGCTTAGCAACAGAAATTTTGGGCTCAATTGTGGTTGTAAGTCGAGGACTACCTGTAAATGAAAACATTCAGCTTGGGAAAATGGAAACTAGAGCTGAGAGCGTCTTTAATTGGACTAATATCCAGAATCCTCAAAAATATGTCGCCTACATCCCCAATGAGGTTTATTCTGCTTTTAGGACAGAGGTCATGAGTTAAGATCTTGAAAATGCCTTCAATGCTTTCGTTGGAAAAACGATAACAATGCATCTCTGATTCATCTCTTTTAGGAAGCTAGGCTTTCTACCAAGTCAGACTAATATTCCTCTAGATCAATATTGTCTCCACTCCGTAAATAGCACTTTAGGGTTTTAGCCAGGAATCCTTTTGTTTTGTTTTTCTGACCAGGCACTGAACCTCAAACCTTTTGTATGTGAGGCACGTGTTTCCCCACTGAGCTAGGGCCGGTCCTTTCAGTCCAGTCACCAATGGTAGAGATTCATATTGATAAATGCTGATTTTAAGGCAACCATGCTTTCCTATCCTTACTCATCTCTGAATGGGGGAGGGAGGAGGAAAATATAGAATTTGCTCTAAATTTGTGTGAAAGCTTAATGCTAATTTTAGCTCGGTTTGCATTAGAGTCTGTTTTTGACAATTAGGCTGGAGGAAGAGGAGGAGGTGGAGAAGGGGGGGGAGGAGGAGGAGAGAAGGAGAAAGAGGAATGGGGGAGGAAATTCATTAGCTGCTTTGCAAGAGAAATAGCATAGAAATCTAACTTCTGCCAGAAACGCTGGACTCCACTTCTGCCCTCTGTTCTCTTCTCTTCCCTTCCTGACCCCCTTCTCTCCGATTCTCCATGCAGCTTTTAAGGCAAGAGATTTTGACAGAAAGACTCTTTAACTGGATACTGCAGGAAAAGTATTATGCAATCCTGCCAGCAGGCTTGGCACGCTGCCTGGAAGACATCCTTAGGGGTCTTCAAATCTAGCATCAGCTCTTCCAGTAGAGTTTATTGATTATCTTTTCTTTGCAGACAGCAGCGTGAAAGAGCAGCTGCCTATAGAAATGGGCTTCACAGGAGGGAGAAGAAACAAAGATTTCACTTTGCTAGAACTAGACCGCCCCCTCTTCTCCGGCCCAACAGATCTTGTAGAACACACTTCTTTGTAATGCTAGCGCTGAGGTGCAGAAGTTTCTATTTTCAATTCTTCGTATGCATCCTCTCCCAACTGCCTTCAAGGAGAGGCAGATACATGCCGCATTAACTCCTCAGTGCCAGGAATGCAACATTTATATAACCCAGGGTTTCTCAAAGGTGCTTTTTCAAAAGGCAACTGGACTTTTTTCTTTGGTTTTCCTTGAAGACGTTTTGCTGAGAAGCTTCTTCGGTTCTGACTGAATGGTGGGGAATTGTTCTGCCCCAGCTCCGGATCCCAAGGAGTGTGACACACACAAAGCTCCAAAAACTCCATTTAATACAAACAGACCCCTTTCAAAATGGATGCTTTCAATGCAAATGTCCTTATCAGCCTGCTATGACTTACAGAGAATAAACAAAGTCCGACAAGGGTTGGCAAACAGCCCAGAAACCAAGATATAACAAGACACTCACTCTCAAAATGCTCTGTATAGTAATTAAACGTTTCCAGCAGCATGTGCTATCTGTGAGCGAACTTAAATAGGCTAAGGGAGTGGCCAATTAACCCCAAGCCTTACTCTTGAGGAGACCTCCTCCTGAATAGCCACTCCTGCCTTTTAGCAGCCCTGCGTGCTCGAGCATTGAGAAGAGGCTCCTCCACTTCACTCTTCACTTGAAGGAGCCTCTGGAGGTACTGAAGGCCCTGGCTGAGTCTCTGCCTCTGGCACCACATCCTCTTCAGCCTCCTCGCTGTCCGACTCAAGCGCCGGCTTCACAGGCTGCTGGTGCGACACCACACCAGCCTCCTTCTCATCGGGATCAGCCACAATCCGTGCAGGCCGCTGGTGGGCCACAACAGGAATGGAAGGATTTATCTTCCTTTCAGTCATCTGGTCGTTAGCACTCTTTTTGGGAGTCACAGATAAACATTTTTGGGAGGTTTATGTGTGCCCTCAGGGTGCAAATGGTTGTGGAACCTTCTGGGAACTGCTGAAAGAACTGTGTGGTAAACAGGAGACAGGTGGCGTCTCTCTCCCACCTGTTGAGAGAGGGCTGTTCAATCTTAAGATAGATGGCCTCATTGATGTGCTTTTTCAGCAGTTCCAAGAAATTTCCATAGTCATTTGCACTATTCAGATGACCTGAGGACACAGATAAACCTCCAAGTGGCCTCAACAATTCCCAGAAAGAGTGCTAATGATCAGATGACTGCAAGGAATATAAATCCTTCCACGCTCCATCATTCAGTCAGAACTGAAGAAGCTTCTTGGATGAGAAGCGAAACGTCTTCAAGGAAAAACTAAGAAAGTCCAGTTGCCTTTTGAAAAAGTACCTTTGGGACAACCATGACCTGGATCACTGAGAATCTCCATTAACACAGGGTTTCACAACCTCAGCTACTTTAAGACACATGGACTTAAACTCCCAGAATTCTCCAGCCAGCATGCTGGCTAGGGAATTCTGGGAGTTGAAGTCTACGCTTTTTAAAGTTTCCAATGTTGGGAAACTCTTGTATAACCAATAGGCCTCCTAATTTCAGTGGGTTTTCAGACCATTAACATATTCTCAGCATTGCACCCGAGAAAGTACAATTGGCTACCCAAAGATTTCAACTAAGGATTTCTCAATTTAACAGCTGCACCACATGGCCTCTTACCAGATTCAGTCATCTCACACATTCTGCTTCTCAGGCCATCAGATTCAGAGCTACTTCTTCGTTTATTTCATTATTATATCTTGCATTTTCGGGGGTATTTCAATCCCAAGTAAATTGGGATTCTATGCAGCAACCTTGCCTGTTCCCCCATTTTTTCAGCTCCATATTGCAGCATTTGATTTTAAAAATGTCTGTGTAAGCGCACGTATATATGCAGCAAAGAATAGCCGAGGCATTTTGTTTTTGCACAGAATATGTCAATAAAAGAACAATGCATAAGCTTCTGGCAGGGTGTAAGATGCAGAAAGGAACAGTGTGCACTGAATGGCACAACCTAGTAGTTGGCATTGTGTACAGAAACATCTGCAGAGTATCTGAGCTAGATCCTTCCAAGTCCAGATGGGCGATTCCACAGAAAATTGTGGAGGATAACAGAGCTAAGATCCTGTGGGACTTCCTGCTCCAAATGGAGAGGCAACTATTGGCCAATCATCCAGATATCATTCTGGTTTAGGGGTCTCCAACCTTGGCCACTTTATGACTTGTGGACTGGCTGAGGAATTCTGGGAGTTGAAGTCCACAAGTCACAAAGTGGCCAAGGTTGAAGACCTCTGTTCTAGTAGCCAAGGAACAGAAGACAGTAGCCATGATAGTATGAGAAACTGAGGAAATACCAGTGTCTGAAAGATGAACTAGAGAAGATGTGGAAAGTAAAAAATTAATTAGTTCTAGGGGTGTAGGAACACTTGAAGCTGTGACTCTTAAGCTGGGAGAGTGGCTCCAAAAGGTCCCAGGAATATCAGAGCTCTCTGTCCAGGTGTGGTTTCGTATGCTGCTTGCATCCCGTGGATGGGGCTTTACTTGTTTGCATGGCCTGGTTTCTGGCATGCCGCTGACCGAGGCTGGTTCATGGACCGCTGGGGGTGGGGGTTGGGGACCCGTTCTAGGTGGTCTTTAAAAACAGCCCCATGTAGAACCCTCTTTGGGAGGGCAATTTGGATGATAATACCATCTTGATTGGGTTTATAGATTAGTTTTGTTATATGTATTTTACTGTATTTTTAATTATATTGTGGATGCTTGGTGTTGTATTTTTATCTTAGAATTTCTCCCTACTTCTAAGTTGCTTCTCTCCTTAATTAGTTTCCACCCATTGCTGCTTGTCCTACCCTCAGGTGCTTTGGAAAATAGTTTGACTCCCTCTTCTTTGTGGCAGCCCCTGAGATATTGGAACACTGCTATCATGTCTCCCCTAGTCCTTCTTTTCATTAAACTAGACATACCCAGTTCCTGCAACTGTTCTTCATATGTTTTAGCCTCCAGTTCCCTAATTGTTTTTGTTGCTCTTCTCTGAACTCTTTCTAGATTCTCCATATCTTTTTTACATCATGGCAATCAAAACTGAGTGCAATATTCCAAGTATGGCCTTTGGCCTTACCAAGGCCTTATAAAGTGGTATTAACATTTCACATGCTCTTGATTCTATCCCTCTGTTTATGCAACCTAGAACTATGTTGGCTTTTCTGGCAGCTGCTGCACTCTTGGTAAACTGTGAAGAGTAGTTTGGGACTGCAGTGGTCTATAAATGTGATTAATAAACCAATTAACATTTGTCTGAGAAGTAAGCCCAAGCCACAGTTGACTTGAGTTTGCATGTGCGAATTCATAATCATAGTTTTTGACGGCGGGTACACACAAGACACTGAGCTACAAAACAACTGAGCAACCACATTATCACTATAAATGCAACAATTGAAGTTATAAAAATTTGTTGGGGGGGGTTTAAAAAAAAAACATTGTTGATGTTAGAACTGCTGGTGCCAACAGTGACCATTTCACAGAAAGAACGTGGAATGGAACCGTTTCATGAAAAGTGCTGTATGTATAATTAACTTCCCACAACTTCCTAGCTTGCTGAGTCCAAATCACTTTTAAGATTCGGTACAATTTATTTTAAAATATAACCGATCTGCCAAACTAAACATACTTTATACAAAAGCCTGAACTGTTTCTGTTGTTTTTTTTTTTAAAAAAACTCAGTCGTGCATTGTCTACCATTGACAGACTGTGGCTCAGGTCAAGCCTTATTTTAATAGGCTTCATATTTTCTTCAGCCACAGATATATTATAAATTTAAAAACTCCCACCCAGAGGCCAAGGGGGCGGGATAGAAGCAACCCTTGCACTTCCCTCCAAGTAAAAGAAGATGGATGTAGTGTCAGGCTCAATTAGATCCAATTGTGCTGGCTTTTGCCAATGAGAACAATGCAGCTTTTGTGACCAGCTCCCAACAGAAAGCATGGAAGGTTTTAAATAAAAGCAGCAGTTTAGGCCAACCTTCCTCAACTTAAAAAAAAAAAAGATGCGGGGGTGGTGATGGTGGATAGGAATTATGGGAGTTGAAGTCTATGTTGGGACTTCAACTCCCATAATTCCACCATCATCACCCCGACATCTTTTTTTAAAGTTGAATCACAACTTCTGCATTTGGGAAGATACTAGATTGGAGAAGATTGGAAAAAGACTGCTGCAGTTCTCACTTTCTCTTTAAGGCAACAACAGAATTCCTGGACAAATGTCTCCTCTCCCCGTCTTCTTTTAAAGGTGAAAAATGGTCATCTTCTTTTCTCCAGTATTGAAACACTGGAAGTTCAGGTATTAAGGGGACACTGCCCTAGAGAGTGGTGCTGAAGAAGCATTGACTTCCCCAAACACACACCTGTGACACAGACTTACCTGGAGTGAGTGAGGGAAGACGGGGAAGGCTTTGGAGAACAGCGTCAATGCATCACAGACCCGGCCTGAGACAGCCCTTGAAATGCAAATGTACAGGAACTCCAGGCCCTCCCCCTCCCCCAGAGGAAAAGCAGCTTAAAAGACAGCCAGGCCTGGAGAGGAATGTTAAAAAAAAAGAAAAAAAAGGAAAATAGCCACCCCTCCTCTCTTCCATAGGGACCCTCGCACAGCACGATTCAGTCTGCATGACTGAACAAGCAAGCAAGCAAGCAAGGACAGCTCCTTTTTTTAACTTTACTGAACAATGGATTTGCCTCTTTCCACCATTTCAAATTCTCTAACCCCCCCCTTACCGCCATCCCTAGTTTATTAATAAAGGAGAGAGAAAAACGCTGCGCGGCGAGGGGGTGAGTTAGTATTTTGTATTATACTCTGGAAATACTACTTAACCTTCCTCCCAGTTGTTTAAAAACCTTCGGTGGAGAAGTTTAGAAAAAAAAAAACTGCTATCAAGAAGAAAAGTCACAGAGGAGTACGAAGGGACCTCCCCAATCCAATTTAGGCTATTTTAACATCCAAATTTGGCATTTATTTTTATTTGAAAGCCTGGATTACAAATATTCTAACCATCCCCCCCCCCCCCCCCCCTTTCTCCAAATTCACTCAATTTATTGTGTAACAAACTAAAAGGAAAAACTACATGTTGTTCTTAGGAACTGAGACAGTGCGTTTCATTGTTATGCCAGGAGGCATTTGCCCAACAGTGCACTAAAAACTATTAGTTGGCAGGGCAGGTACAAATTGTTATGTACAGGTAGGATAATCTAGAAGTTCTAAAGATCCTTTCAAACCAAACCATTTGCTGAACAGTGAACTTCTAATTTGGAAGTTAACCTTTTATGCTCGAAGGACAAAAGCCTTCCAGTGGCTTTGATTCACTAGACCAAATTGCTCATTAACCAAGGAAGGAGGGGACCACAACTCTCCTCACAACTTTGGATATTCCTACCTTTTAAAGGACAAAGACACACATGCAACATTTTTTTTTAAAAAACATACTTCATATTTCCTTTTTTATTATATAAATATCAGTTTAGCCTTTTACTGTAAGAATATAAAATGTTTTAAGAGGATCTTTAATTTTATACAAATTCATAAACAGTACATTTATTCCATGATGGGGGCTGTAGTTTCTGGGCTTATCCAAATTTCACATTTCCTAGAACTGTAAGAGAACTGGAAGAATCTACACTGGCCCTTCCTCCCCCATCAATTTTGCTTTCTTCAAAGTTGTCTTGATCCTCCTTTAAAGACAAGCATTAAGAAGTGGCTTTTATTTTAAAGGCAGAACAGAAGTTGACTTGCAGTTGCAAAAGTCAACTTCAAGTTAGTCTGTTCTGCTTGCTCCTCTTTGGGCACTTCCTTACTGGAAGCTACCTACTTTGATCTAAAGTAATTTGAGAAGGGAAGGCATGAGTTTGCATATATTTAAAGAAACAAGAGTTCCTACTTCCACATTTCTTTCATCATTGCCCAATTACTAATTTGGACATCCCCGTGTTTCCATGTCTTTGTGCTATAAGAGTGAGAACACAAACGCACTGGTGGGTTTCCAAAACTAGTCAAAAAAGGAAGAGGCATCAAGTTTATAGGTGACAGACAGGGACGAAATTTCCTAGTCACTTTTCCTTCTCCTCTTCCTATTCCCCCCTCCAAAATCATAAACCCCAGGGGAAATCTTACCAGTCTAGGCACAACGTATTTCAGTTTCAACTTTCTCATAAACATTCCAAGGTTGAGGGAAGGAGAAAAAAACAACAACCCATACCCGAGGTAGCCAAATGTTTATATAGCAATAGTAGACTTGAGTTAAAATTCACAAGGGTAGCCACTTCAGCTGTCTTTCAAACTTATTCCATGGATGAAGAGGATAAGAGAACAAATAAAAACAGCTAAGGTATAAAGGGCGGGAGGGAGGGAGGGAGGGAGGGTTGCAGGGCTGTAGAAGGCATTTTGTTGCATTTCTGGTGATGATTAATTCCATCACTCTGCCTCCAATCCTCCCAAAAATGAAATTGTGGCTGTTTTTTTTTTTAAAGATCTGTTTCCCCAAAAGATGAAATAAATAGGGGGGAGGGGAAGCCACAGAAACAAAAAACAAAAAAAAATTAAAAAGATGATTCAACTTTGTAATGGTTCCAGCAGCAAAGAAAAAATGGTGATGATGTGGGTTGGATACAGCATAAAATGAGTTTCTGGGGGAAATGTGGTGGCCCTCTAAGCAACAATGAGCAAAGTGAACACATGCTCTAGTTGGCATTCCAACTAATGGCATTTCAGAAAAGCCTCTCTTCTCAATAAAAAAGGCTTAATGTTTCTAATCTCAAATTGGAAAAAAGCAGAAAAGTGGGGGAGGGGGGACACACAAGGGTTCTAGGGTTTAGGAGAGGTAGAACAATTAGGGCCAGGAAAGGCTTGTCCTTTTCAGACAGGAAATTTTCTGCCAATCTGTTGAGCTAAGAAAGGCCAATGGCTTGAGTTGGTATAAGGCAATGCCCAAGTCAATTTGATATCTACAGGTTGCCTACGTTATTAAGAAAAGGATGGCAGACTACAAAAAGCACGGTGAGGGGGTTGATGGACAAGCATAGGCGAAAGGGACTAGAAAAAAATGAGACTATTTGCCCAATAAAAGGCAGGTTCTCATGAAATTAGAAAGGGTATAGGGTAGGATTCTTTTATCCCTAGTGCAGAAGTAAGTGAAATCAGATTGGGGTAGAGGGTTTGCGTCCATCCCCAGTGCATAAACGATTGAGAAGCTGCATTTCCAATAAAAAAAATGATACTGTATCCACCCACACGGAAGGCTGCTGTACAGTGCAGTTGTCTCCCTCTAATGCAGAGGAAGGAATTAGGAAAAGAAGTACAGGTAGTCCTCAACTTATGACCAGTTGCTTAGAGACCGTTCGAAGTTCCAATGGACTAACTGGGGTATATTTAAGACCTATGTTCGAAGTTCTGGCTGCCACCCACCCCCTGCGGACATGTGATGGTACTCAGCTCAGCAACCGGCCGCATTTATGGCGGATTTGCAAGGGGGCGCAGTCACGCGACCCTATTTTACAAGAGTTTTGCTGAAAAACCCGCATTTGCTTCCAGTTTTTGGCAAACCCGAGCCCACAGAAGACCACTGACTTGCTTAATGACAACAGATTCGGATGACCCCCACTGCAAAGAAGCTTGTCAAATCAGGGGATCCACTTTATAACCATCATGCAGTTATGACCACGATGGGCAGGCTTCATTATGGTCCTAACTTGAGAACTACCTGTATGGTCCCCCTTTCTCTCACCTCCATTGTGCGGGCACAGAGGCAGGCAAGTAGCCAAGATAGCAATAGCAATAGCACTTAGACTTATATACCACTTCACAGTGCTTTACAGCCCTCTCTAAGCAGTTTACAGAATCAGCATATTACCCCCAACAATCTGGCTCTTCAGTTTACCAACCTCGGAAGGATGGAAGGCTGAAAGATGCTTTCCCTTCCTTCCCCCAACCCCTCGTGGAGGACTACCGCCTCCCCCATCTCCACTTTTCTCTACTGCAGCAGTCAGTTGGTGAATCCTTCCGGCGGGATGGGGCTCTCCGGGTGTCCCCTCCTCTCACCTTACTTTTTCACTCTCAGTCATTTGCCAGAGTCCCAGATTGAGCACCTTGAGGCAGGGCAACTGAGTGATGCGCTCCAGGCCTCTTTTAGTGATGCGGGTACAGCCATAAAGGTCAATGCCCGTGAGCTGACTAAGGTGCTCCGCGATAAGCTCCAGGCCTTTGTCAGTGATGCGGACACACTGGCCAATGTTGAGGGTGCGCAGTCCATGCATCTGGCGCACCATGCGGTTAATGCCCTCGTCGCTGATGTGGCAAGAGCAAAGGGAGAGGGAGCGCAAGCCATCCAGTCCCTGTGCAATGTAGGCCAAGCTTTGGTCTCCGACTTTGTCACAAAAGGAGACGTCCAAGCCTGAAAGGCGTAAGCTGCCCATGGCCAGGTGCATGATACCTGTGTCGCTAATGTTGTCACAGGAGCGTAGGTTCAACGTGCGCAAGCTGCTCATGTGTGACAGGTGCAGCAGCCCCGCATCCGAGATCCCCCCGCAAAAGCTGAGGTTGAGTTGCCGCAGGCGAGTGAGCCCCCGGGCCAGATGCTTGAGGGAGAGGTCGCTGAGCTTCTGGCAGTCCTGCAGCGTCAACTGTTCCAGTCCCAGGCAACCTTCGGCTGCGCTCCGGGTCATGCCGGCCAAGTGCCCGATGCCCACATCGGACAGGTGGCGGCAGGATCGCAGATTGAGGCTCTTGAGGCGTTGGAGGCCCCAAGCGATGAGCAAGAGGCCCGTGTTGGTGATGTTGCTGCAGCCGCCCAGCTCCAGCACCTCCAGGCCTTTGAGGTACTGGGCGATGCGGCCCAAACTGCTGTCGGTGATCTGCTTGCAGAGGCTGAGGTTCAGAGCCCGCAGGGAGCCGATCTCGGCCACGAAGGCGTGGCCCAGCCCGTTGTCGGTGAGGTTGTAGCAGCCGCTCAGGTTGAGGCTCTCGATCTCCGCCATGCCCTGGATCACGTAGCTCAGGCTCCGCCGCAGCGACAGGATCTGCACCCGGCGGATGCCCCGAGCCGCCAAACTGGGGAAAAGAGACGGGTTGGCCCGGCGCAGGTGCAGCTTCGCTTCCACGCCCCGCCAGACCGAGCGGTGGTAGGCGGCGTCCCGCCAGGCCGTGCACACCTGCGCCACCCGGCCCTTGTCGCGCACCTCCAGGTAGCCGAAGATCATGGCCAGCAGCTCCGGGAACAGGCACGAGACGTGCGTCTCCATCGCCCGGGCCCGGATCGCCTCCGCCGCGCGGCGCCGCCTCGGGCCCGGCGTCCTTGCGCCGCTCGACCCAGCCTCGGCGCCTTCGCCCTCCGGGCCTCCGGCTTTCACATCATCATCGCGGGCTCGGTCGAAGGGAAGTCCGTCAGACCTCGGCCGCCGCCGCCGCCGCCTCCCTCGCTCCTCCTCCTCCTCTAGACGCGCCACGCCAGGCCTCGATCCCGGCCTCGGGCGGCCCCACGCCGCATCGTGCTCAGCCCCGCGGGCGACTCCGGCCTCGGAGCTCTGCTGCTGCTGTTGCTGCTGCCGCCTTTTCCCCTCCTTTGTCTTCCCAGCCGGGGCGGCCCGCCTCCGAGTTGCGACTCTTGCCGCCGCCGCCGCTGCTGTTCTCGGGGACCCGCCTCTCGCCTTCTTCCTCCGGTCGGCAGGTTCCGACTCGCTCGCTGCCTGCCGGGCCCCGGCGCCGTGTTCGAGCCGGGGGTGGGGGGGGGGAGGAAAGGAGGAGGAGAAGGCTGGGCTGGGCCTGGTTGGGCTGCACCACACCTCCCTGCGCCGCCTGCGCAATGGTACGATCCGGAACACTCCGAGCCGTCGCCTTGACAACAGCGCCCCCTTCTCTTTTTTTTTTTTCTTCCTCCCCTCCCCTCCCCCTCCCTCTCTTCTCCCTTTCGGCTGTCCGGAAGGATTTAACCCTTGCGACGCCCGCGCAAAACCCGGAGGGGACGGATTCCTGCGCGGGACGCATGACAAGGAAAGGCTTATAGAGTTCCCTTGCTGCTTCCGCGGTTGGCCAGGCGGGGGGGGGGGGAAGGGGGGGTGTTATCCCGCCCGATCTCGAGACGTGTTTTTAAACTGTCGTTTCTCTCCCCCCCCCCCCACCTTTCCACCGCACAACGCGCTGTGACGTGTCAGGTTAGGACGTGAAGCATCGGCGTTGCTAAGGAGATTTTCAAGGAAGGAAGGTGCCAAAAGCACACCGGGAAGGAGGGAGATCTGAGCCTCCCCCCCCCCTATTCTTTACTCACCCCCCTCAGGAATCCTCAGTGGATTTGCCTGGTAGACAGAAATTATTTTTAGTTAGGGCTAAAAAAGAGTCTGTCGGCAATTGATGGTTGCTGGAAGGATGGCTCTTGATTAAGTTAAACTGACGTTGGGCAGTTTCATTTGAAGTGAAGGCATTTATTTGTCATGGAATAAACCAGGGGTTTCCAAACTTGGGATCTTTTAAGACTTGTGGACTTCAACTCCCAGAATTCCCCAGCCAGCCATACTGGCTGGCTGGGGAATTCTGGGAGTTGAAGTCCACAAGTCTTAAAAGGTCCCAAGTTTGGAGACCCCTGGGATAAACCAATTAACTTGACAATTGGTTAACTTGATTAACCAATTAACTTGGCAACTTTTAAGATTGTGGACACCAAACTCCCAGGGGATTTGTGGGAGATGAGAAGAAGTCCACAGCACCTTAAAAGTTGCCCAGTTTGAAAAACAGAGTAAAAAAAGAGTGTTCCCTTTGAAAAGGGACAAAAACTTGGCAAAAGCAGCTGGAGAGAAACAGCCAGGCGCATGGATTGCGTTTTTTCAGGAAATAAACCAAAAAAAAATGTGGGGGTTTTGAAAATGGAGGTGGTAGGGAGAATGGGTTAGAAATTAAAATGCAAAAAAAAAAAAAAAAAAAAAAAAACAGGGTGGATGCAACCAAATGCAATTGTAAATGGCTGTTGGGTTTTTGAAAATTAATTGGCTTTGGGACTGGCTGCTCCAAATTGGCCACAGGGGGAGATGGAGTCCAACACATTTCCAGGGGATTCTTTTTTGCGAAGGACTGTCCTGATTATTGATTTTCTATCTACACTCATAATACAGTGTTTTTGGGCAATTGGCTGGGGAATTCTGGGAGACGAAGTCCAAAGTTGCCAAAGTTGAGAAATATCATTCTAGAACCAAACTCCGATATACACTTCAGTCAGCCTGAGAAGGCTTAGCAGCAGATGAGTGGGCCAAATTAAAATTGGTTCTCAAATCCATTTATTTGGGGTATGGTGGTGAATGAAGCTGTTATTGTCCTGCACCCTATGCGTGAAAGTTTGACTGACTGCCATTCGCTTTTCATGTTACACTCCTTTTCCAAACTTATAGCCCTTGATAACTGAAATTGGACAAAGGTCTGTTGCTAAAATAATTTCAGATATATGCCTCTGTTAGGTGATATTGAAAGCAAAATGTTAATAATGCTAGCTGTCCCCTATCATTTCAAGAAAAAACGGGATGGCACAGGAATTGTTTTCTCATGCTACTCTCTGATAAAGTATTAGAAGATGTATTAGGAAGTTATAAGCCTGGTAGGTCAGTGGTTAGAATGCAGTATTGCAGACTAGTCTGGAATTAGATCCTGACAGGCTCAAAGTTGACCCAGCCTTCCATCCTTCTGAGGTCGGTAAAATGAGGACCCAGATTGTTGGGAACAATATGTTGACATTGTAAACCGCTCAGAGTGTGCTGTAAAGCCCTATAGAGCATTATATAAGTCTAAGTGCTGTTGCTATAACAAAATATATCTTTTCATTTTCTCTAAATGTTTTCAAAGGAAAACAGAAACCTGTTTAAGAGTCCAACCAGACAGCTTGCTATTTCCATCGCATAAATAACCTTGTTCTGATCCAGAAACTCTTGACACCATGTTTCCCATTCTTTATTAAATGCCATTGCCTGACATTACACAACCCAAATAATATAGTTTTGCAGCTATGGAGTACAGTAGAGAGAAACATCGTTAAGCTATTTAACACAATACTTTTCCTAAACCATGATTTACTGAATAAGCACTTAGCTGTAAGTGATTGCTGTAACATGATTATGTTGTGTCTGACTCTTGGCAATTCTATGGGCCAGCTCTCTCCATATCTTCTTATATGGAAGCAATGATTCATAAACAAGGGTTTTGTTCATGCAACAGACTTAAACCAAAACAATCCATATTATGGTTCAGTCAGTGGTGCATGAATCCAGGCACCAAGGACAACTCAGAAGTCCTAGTACTTTTGAACAGTTTTATTAGTTGATTAGTTTCAACACAACTGCACACTAGAACTTATCTAAACTTGTCTAAAATAATGCATATACCAACTATTTCCTTTTTTAATTTTCTGATATTTTAACTTTCATAAACATGCTTTGGTTATCCTCTTTCCTTTTCATCAACACTCTTTCTTTGTATGGCTGTAGGTGTATAAATTATAGTATACTCTATATATTTTAATACTAAATAATTAGTTTAAGATTGAAACTATTATCATGTAATATAAGCTGCAGTGGGTTTTTTCCTTTCTCTAAAGTTATGCTTAATTTGTATAAGAAGCTAAATAATTTATGGTTGAAATATTGACATCCCAAATTATAATTAATGCTCACAGAAATTTGACATTTCTTCGTTTTGAATACCTTAATCCTAGAAATATGTTAACTTTTATTATTTTTATATTATACATTACACTGAAATAATATGTATCAACACTTATAACTATATAATGAAAGAGAAAAACAATGCATTTGCTTAATCCTTGAATCTAATGGTATCTATCTATACACACACACACTATAGATAGATAGATAGATAGATAGATAGATAGATAGATAGATAGATAAATACATACATACATACATACATATACATATGTACATACATACATGTGTATGTGTGTGTGTGTGTATATATGTATACACACATACATACACAGATGTATATTTAATTTCTACACTACCACTAACACTGGATGGTTTACAATAGCATGTTGTACAAATACATGTGCTATATTTTTAAATAATGTAGCTAAGCATTTATGTGAACATAATCTGTACGTACAGGTCAGTTTTTGTTTCTGCATCATAAGAAACACATGAGAGAAATTCTCTCCAATTCTCCCAGTTTGTTGAAAACCGGACTGTAATGTAGGCAGTAATTAGGTTTTTACAAGCTGAAATCACATATTGGTTAAGCCATACTGTTCTGTGTTTGGGTTTGACTTATGGTTTTTGTGGATTCAGCCATTATACTTTGTAAACTATAGTTTATTATGTCTTCATATAACAAGCAGTATGAATAAATCATCAATCTTTTTGGAATCACACTTAACGAGGTGTTTTATATATTAGCTAATGAATGAAAAAGCCCTGTGAAAATTGGTTAGTGAAGTTTGGTCTTCGAAGAAGAAGAAAATAGATGAAACCCACACAAAAATTTTGCATAATTGCTTTTTGTGAATCTTTCCACTCATTTCTTTCTTGGGAAGGAATTTAATATTCAACTTCTTTGAATGATTTAACTCTTTAAGTGTATTAAGCAATCCTCTCTAGTATTTTCATTTTAGCAAATCTTTCTGTTTGTAAACAAGGCTGGAGGAAAGGACCTTTGAGGTGTTCTACGTAGTCCAATCCCTTGCCCAAGGCAGGAGTCCTTATAAAAATCTGGAGAAATGGCTGTTAAATATTTTCTTGATAACCTCTAGCGATGGTGCACCCACAACTGCGTAAGGCAAGCTGTTCTATTGATCAGTCATATTCTCACTGTCAGGAAATTCCTTCTTATTTCCAGTTTGGATCTCCCTCTGTCAAACTTCCACCCATGGCTTCTTGTCCTACCTTCTTCCTTTCCTTATATATGTAGCCAGAGGAATTGAGCCACCATCATAGCTAATCACATTGATTCTCATTAGAGTTAAACAAGTACACTAACAACTTTTTTTAAAAAAGAAAATGGATCTTTCTAAATTATGCCAATTGCATGTTCGTGGATATCAAATCAGTAGGATTAAATTGATTTAAACGCTAGCAGGCTGTTGGGCTGCAATTTTAACACCTGGGTTTAAAGTAGCGCTGTCAATGTTAGGAGGGTAGACATGATGGTTTACCGAATGAGGGTTTAAAACAAATGCTTTAGAGGGATCTAATCCATTTGCTTGCACCCTAACTCTACGGTTTAGTACAAAAAAGGTAGTGATGGGCTATCTTTGACTTTGCATTCATATTACTCATAACTGGCAAACGATCAAGGAAATTAAATAAGTGAGGCTGAAGAAGGGTCAACCAGAAATGTTGCTTCCTCATAAATGATGTGTGTGCATTTCCTGCCATACTCTAATTTTTTTTCTCATGTCCAACTGATTGGCTTGCTTGCTGAGAGTAATTGGACTGATATTAAGATTCTTTAAAGTGTCTTAAAATAGCCTTTTTTTTAAAAAAAAAAAAAAAAGCTCTCTTAGTATCTTTTCAACATGCAGAGAGCTCATACTGTAAGGCTATTTCCTTCGTTGGTGCCCAAAATCCTTAACTCAGGGAAAGCTAATTTGAGCAAGGTCTTTCAAGAGACAGCCATCTGCCAAGTGATTACTTGGTGCAAAATGTAAGCACTTGGCAAGCTACTTAACAGCATTTTTTGAAGCCAGAGGACAGGATTTTACCACATTTCCTGTGGCTAAGGTCGATTCATAAGTTGTAGACGTAATTTTTGTAATACGAAGGAACTGTTTATAAAAGTTGACCGCTGTGTGAATGGTTGTTTTATACAACATGCCTAGCCATAATGTAGCTTATTTTTTGTGTGAGTTTTTTTTTTTAATGCAGGCATTCTGGTTTATTGTTTAGCATGTTAGACGAACCCAGTGAATTTCACTTCCTCAAGTCAGCAACATTGGCTCCAAGTAAAGGAATTTTGTTTTTTTAGAAGCCAAGGGACCAAGCAAAAACTGCTTGACCAGCAGACAGATTATTGCATGTTCTTTTTGGGTTAATGTATTTTTTCCTATTAGTATTTATTTTTTTCAATGAAAACTTTCTGTATTAAAAAAAGTGAAAGTTTTGAGCAAAATGTGTGATGTGTAAACCGATTTATGTCTTAATGATTTTGATTGTAGAGTTCACAAATCGTGGTTCCTGAATAAAGCATGTTTACCCAAGCCAGGAACTAGCATAATGTATGAATTCACCTGCCCACTCTTTGCTGTTTGAGTCTTTTCGTGTTAAAAATCTTTTTGGGGTTGGGGAATTTTTATCAGAAAGTAGGCTTGTAGAAAAATACTTAGAAATCAGCCCTATTTACTCCTTTTTGATTAATATTTGGCATCCATAAAGATTGCTGTTAATTAACAAATATCCAAATAAGATAAGACATGTATTTATATCTAGTGACTTAGAAGTCAAGTTCTAGTACATGAATTAATATATTTTTGTCCTCTGCTTGGCGTATGTTTCATAAGAATAAGGAAAAAATTCTCTGCAACAGAATCTTGCTTTATCCAAATAGCAGCTGTTTGCAATTTTTCTGAGCTTCCAGAAAGTCATTAAGACAGATGGGGCAATCGAAACATACATTAAGAGGGTAATTTATCAAGGAGATGTTCATTTTGACTGCCTTGCTCAGCATGACCTTTGCAAATGCCCCCATCTCTTTAGTTCTGATAGGATTTTTGATAGGCTAAAATAGGTACCACTGTGTTATAGCTTGCTCTTTGAGATCTTGGACATCAAACATCTTTGTAGAGATCCATATGTCCTTCTTTGTATTCACCAATCATTGATCGGCTTCACATATCACACAAGTCACAAAATCATAGAAGTGAAAGGGCTACCCAAGTCCAGATCCTTGGGTGGAAAAAAGCAAAGTAATTTCACCTAAATGTCTAAATTTGTGTGAAGGCTTCTAGTACAGAAGCACCTGTTTTCACAGGTATGTGGTCCTGCTATCAAATTGCTGTTCTTGGTTCATTTGGGGTTTGTTTTTTTTTGACATTTAGTCAGAATATTCTGTCCTTTAAGTTAAATCCAGTGTTCCATGACCTGTCGTCCTTGTTCCATGTGACATATTTTCAGCCACTTGAAGAATGCTGTCATCCCCTATCTCAGCCTTCTCTTCTCAAGTCTAAATTGAACTTGTTGTCTAGTCACTTGATCATCTTCACAGACATTCTCTGAACCAGTTCCAGTTTTTCTGAATCCTCAAAGTCTGGTGGCCAAAACTGGATACAGTATTCAAGTACAACCAAAGCAAAATAAAGTGCAACAATTATTTCTTAGGACCTGGGAACAGAGGTGGGTTTCAGCAGGTTCTGACCAGTTCTGGAGAACCGGTAGCGAAAATTTTGAGTAGTTGATCAGGAAGAAATGGGGATTTTGCAGTATCCTTTCCCTGGCGTGAGGAGGGACTGGGGATTTTACAGTATCCTTCCCCTGCACGCCCACCAAGCCATGCCACACCCATCAAGCCATGCCCACAGAACCGGTAGTAAAAAAATTTGAATCCCACCACTGGACGTACTTCCTTTTTTTTTCTTAATCAAGTTTTTATTATTTTTAAATTTATACATATCATTGTGTGAATGGCGCAATGTTTGAGTATCATACATTTCAATACATATAAACATATTCCTAATTATTACATTCCATTTTCCTTATTTCATATTATTTACTCCTACCTTTTACACAAAATTTTAATTTTCATATAAATATTAACTAGTATGCAATAACATCTAAATCGATGTGCTTTAGCATCTGTATTATGGACATACTTCCTTGTTGGAGCAGACTGAACCTTTTCTTTGTTACCTGTTAATATTTTGCTATTTCCCTGAGCAGCTGATATACTCATTCTTATCTTTTTCTTTAATTTGAATGTATGGCAGAATCCTTTTTTGTTGTTGTTTTTGGTATTCTTTGCTAGCTTCAGCTCATTCTGAAAGTTTCCTTTTCCTGAGGCACCAGCTCTGCAGTCCTGGGATATCTGCTTGATTTTTCTTTTGTAACTTTTCTCTCTCATCACCTTCCATTCATCTTTTTTTATTATTATTATTTTGGATTTTCACAAAGGTTTTTTATTGGTTTCTTTGGCTGTCTTCTGTCTTTTATTTTCTTGGAATTGTTTGCAGTTGGGAATTCCTACAACGTTGGACAACAAAAGCACAACAATATTGATTTTCCCCCCATTAACATTTCCTGCGAAATATGCCATTGATATGTGCACTTATTAAAATCTAACTTTTTAAAAATCCAACGTAAACAAAGGAACTCACTCAGCATTATTTTTACTTGATAACAAGAATTCCAGTCTTATAACTCTCTCTTTCTGTATCTCCTCTACTTTTATTCCCAGGTAAAGCCACTGTTGCTTAGTAGGAGGTGAAGCTCAAATCCTCCAAAGAGAAAATGTTCAGCAAGAGAGCAAACAACTTTTAGGAAAAATCACATTTGGGATAAGTGGTGAAATTCCAGTAGATGTTGGGTAATTAAAGTTCCTAACACTATTGACATCTGCTGTTTGGTTTTGAAAAGCCACATATGGGTCTTCCCTTCATTTGGAAAGAGATAACGAAAGTCAACAATATGCAGTTTTTATTTATTCCTCCACTTAAATTTAGAGGTTACAGTACTACTAAATTCATTGACATGAATTTCTGAGCAGATATGGATATTTTTTTTAAATATCCCTTTCCATTTTTTCTTCCCATTAGGTTTATCTTACATCAGTTAAAATACATTTGCCATCCTGCATTAAAAGTTCAAGCTCAAACTGATTTCCCATACTCTATACCGGTATTATAGTTATGCGGTGTATAGAGACGCGGTGGCTCAGTGACTAAGAGGCTAAGCTTGTCGATCGAAAGGTCGGCAGTTCAGCGGTTCGAATCCCTAGTGCCGCGTAACGGGGTGAGCTCCTGTTGCTTGTCCCAGCTTCTGCCAACCTAGCAGTTTGAAAGCACGTAAAAAATGCAAGTAGAAAAATAGAGACTACCTTTGGTGGGAAGGTAACAGCGTTCCGTGTGCCTTTGGCATTTAGTCATGCTGGCCATATGACCACGGAGACATCTTCGGACAGTGCTGGCTCTTCGGCTTTGAAATGAAGATGAGCACCGCCCCCTAGAGTCAGGAACAACTCGCACATATGTACAAGAAGAACCTTTACCTTTTATACTGGTAGTCCTTGACATGACTGGTTGCTTAGCAACTATTTGAAGTTATGACGGGGCCCCACATGATGGCATTTTGGGTGCTCAGCAACCACTTTTTTAATGGTCATTTGCAGCGTCCTGCAGTCACACAACTATAACTTGATTTGGCTGAAAACCTAGAGTTTGGGTTCACTTAATGACTGCCATAAAAAAGGTCATAAAATAGAGCTGGTCACATGGGTGACCCACTTTATGATCAATGGTAGGCTCCATTATGAC
This sequence comes from Arizona elegans, assembly GCA_022577455.1. Lineage (NCBI taxonomy): Eukaryota > Metazoa > Chordata > Lepidosauria > Squamata > Colubridae > Arizona > Arizona elegans. The sequence goes on from JAKOOJ010000007.1 coordinate 75,101,967, forward strand.
CATAAGTTTGAGAACTACTTCTAGACAATGCAGACCATGAATTTTATCAATCAATGCTCGTCCTGCTTATTTATTTAGTAGTTTAATACACTAATACTCCTATTTCTTCTATTAATTACAGTGTAATACATTTTAACTGAGGTCGTTACAGTTTTGGCTCCAAATTCCTCTGGTTTCCGTTTTAAAACCTATCCTGGTGAAGTTTGTCCTTCAGTCAAACATTTTTTTGAATTTACAGTTCTTATTAATTTATAACCTGACATACAAAGACAATACAAAAGTAAATATTAGGGAAATTAGGGAAGGAAAAAGGGAAGTGGATAGTGAGGGAAAGGGGGTGGGGGTGGGGGGAGGCATTGACTTCCAACTCCTTTGGTGCAGTAAAATAAGGCAACTTTTTACTTTTTCAAAATAATATGAAGTCAAACTTTTTTTTTAGATATTGTAGTGCAATCAGAACACAAAATACAAGCTGGGTGGATATGACCTCATAGATCACTCATCACTCTTGTCAAAGACCTTGGAGTATTCATCTCATATGATCTAAGTGCCAGAGCTCACTGTAACAGCATTGCTAAAAAAGCATTAAGAGTTGTTAACCTAATCTTGCGTAGCTTCTTCTCCGCTAGTATTGAACAGCAAACTAGGGCATACAAAACTTTTGCTAGACCAATTCTTGAATACAGCTCATCTGTCTGGAACCCGCACTGCATATTGGAAGTGTCCTCCACTCCTTTCCCCGCAACAGAATACTTATGCCACCAGACTTGAAATTTTGGGCTGAGACAACTTAGAACTTCGCCATCTTCGGTCCAACCTAAGCATAGTACATAAAATTATCTGCTATAACGAATCACCTGTCAATGAAAAGTTCAACTTCAACCATAACAATACACGAGCAAACAATAGCTACAAATTTAAGGTAAACCGCTCCAAACTTGATTGCAGAAAATACGACTTCAGGACTTCAGTAACAGAGTTGTCAATGCCTGGAATGCATTACCTAATTCTGTGGTTTCTTCCTCAAATCCCTAAAACTTTAACCTTAGACTGTCTACTGTTGACCTCACCCCATTCCTAAGAGGTCTTTAAGGGGCATGCATAAGCACACCAGCGGGCCTACCGTCCCTGTCCTAATGTTCCCTTTTATTCGTATCCATTTCATGTATTCATAAGCATGTTTATACTTATATATAAACTCATAGCTTATCAGTTTTGCAAGGACCCTGCAGCTGCTTTTAAATTTGCAAGGTACAAAATATATTCTGTGTTTCTTACCTTTGGATGTAAGTGTTGATCATTGGGCTTACTCCTTTGTTTCTTTTTCCTCATAATGGGCTTTCTCTCTCAGTTCCTGCAGTAGCATTTGCTTTGTTTTAATCTGATAAATTTTTAATATATTGTATGAGTTTAAGCATGGCTGTTTGCTGCTGCAACCCTCTTTTTCTCTGAACATCACTGCAGATTTTCAGTTCCTACAAATATATTTGTTATGGTGAAAGTTGGACCATAAGGAAAGCTGAGCGTCAAAGAATTGAGGCCTTTGAACTATGGTGCTGGAGAAGACTCCTGCGAGTCCCTTGGACTGCAAGGTGATTAAACCAGTCAGTCCTAGAGGAGATCAACCCTGACTGCTCTTTAGAAGGCCAGATCCTGAACATGAAACTCAAATACTTTGGCCACTTAATGAGAAGGAAGGACTCACTGGAGAAGAGCCTAATGCTGGGAAAGATTGAGGGCAAAAGAAGAAGGGGACGACAGAGAATGAAGTAACTGGAAGGAGTCACTGAAGCAGTCAGTGTGAGCTTAAATGGTCTCCGGGGAATGGTAGAGGACAGGAAGGCCTGGAGGAAAGTTGTCCATGGGGTTGCGATGGGTTGGACACAACTTGGCAACTAACAACAACAAATATGTTAATTTTTTTCCCAGGCAAGAAGATGCTATAAGCACTGCAGCATCCTGTTCATTCATCTTCCTATATGACACTAGTGCTATCAAACTTTTGTTATTTGTTCCTTCCTTAGCCTCTTAGAACAGTCAAGTACACTATGTTGACTTTTGCTCTACTTGAATTTCTGTGTCAAACCTCTTGTTAATTTGTGCCTTGGATACTAGCTGTGTTATATTCCTTCTGTTTCTGCATTAGCCTAGGCTTACTCAGCAGAAAGCAATAACTCTGAAACCGGTAATAAATCAACAACTCTTAAGATGTGTCCCTTGCAATTAGTAGTAATTCAGGAAGTGATGTTTTCACTCCACACAGCTGATCAACAGGCCCTCAAAAGGAGTTAATTTGTGGCTCTTTCCCCTGATGATCTTATCTACCAAAATCCAGGTAATTTTTCATATGTCCTTCCTCCGTTTGCTTGCTTCCTGACAACTCAGTTGGTTGTCTTCATTTTGGAGTATTAAGTTCTATGAAATAAACCTCTGTGGTTTGTGAATCATAGTTTATGACTGGGTATATTGTGTTATCCTAGGAAGATGGGCTATTTAACAAACCATGGTTGAAACATGGCTTGCCTAATGCATGAGTTCAGTTTATATGATTTTATAACTTTTTTCTCTTTGCTATGTCTTGCATATTAGTGTACCACACACTATGGGATCATGTTTTTGAAAAGTTGTCTGTGTTACTTATGGTTTTCAGTTTATTTCTGAGGAATGAGGAATATAATTTAAGCTTTTACTGCATCTTGCCCTAATTATATTTCTAGTCAACAAATATTGTACTTGTAGATTTCTTTCAAAGGCCAGTTTTGTTCTAATATTAGCTCTGGGTTTCGGTTGGGTTCGAAACATCTAACAAGCCTTATTGACTAGGCCAGAATCAAACAAACCAAAAACATGTAAACCGAAGAGCAACTACATAGCTCCAGGGCTGTATGTAAACTCCAAATTGCCTTTCAGTAGTCTTTGGAGATTTCCCTTTGAAAATGATGGCTAAAAACTGATCAGACAGTTTCTTGCAAGAAAAAACTAGTTTCAATCCTAAAATAAAAACATCACAAAATTTAAAAAGACAAAAATTAATTCCAAATGGTCCCACCCAGGGGTGGGTTCCATTTACCTTTACTACCGGTTTGCAACGGGAGCAACCCACCAATAGTCCTACCCATTAGTGATATTTTCCACTCCTTTGAATGATGTTGGGATTAATTACTATGGCTTGCAGATACAATGAATGGATTGTCACACTACGTGAATGCAACTCTTTTAAGATTCCTCCTTCCCTGAACAGAGGTTTAGTAGACACATCTTCACTGAAGTTACATGAAAATATGTGAATATTCAGATCTTGTGATTTGGGGGATTTTTTTCCCAAACCCCAGCCTATGAGAGCCGTAATTGTTTTTAATATTGAATCTTGCATACAAACATTTTATCCTTGGCCTCCTTCTTAGAACATGACTTCATTTAATAATAATATTTATGGCACAAAAATCTGGGTAGCAACAGTCCTGTGGAGTCTGAAGATCTTAAATGTCAAATTGCATTTATCACAAATACATAGTTTTCACCTTTCAAGAGCCAAGCTCCCAAATATGACCACACACATTCCAGTTTAACTACTTTGAAAACTTTCCAAAAGATAAAGTTGCTATTTAAAAAGTTTATAATTTACATTTTAACCCCAATCCAAACTACACTAATCTTCAAAGGGAATTGAACTTTTATTTATTAGTTACTTGAGAGAATGGATTATTTTACATGTAATTCAAATGAACTAGACAGTGTTTTTCACTCATACTCTATATTATACTATTTGTGTGGCCATGATGAGGTAACAAGATATATATTTCATTTAGATTCACTGTTAGAAATCAACTATTGGTATTAGCGGAATGGCGTTTGAATAGGTTGTTTGGAAGTACAGTTTTTATATCTACTTACTCTCTATAGTACTCTTGAGGTACTCTCTATAGCCCTACTACCTAAGAAAAATTACAATAAGGAGAAATGAGAGGATACCCCATTTTGTCTTGGAGATGAAGTGCTAACCCTATATTGAAAATCAATCAGTTGTAGTCACTCTTTCCCAGCTGGAATTGATTTATTCATTTTAAAAATTGTATTAGCCTTGCCTTTTGTCAATATGGTTTAAATCAGTGTCTTTCAAAACTTGGCAACTTTTAAGATGTGTGGGCTTCAACTTCCATAATTTCCTAGCAGTATGCTGGTTAGGGAATTCTGGGAGTTGAAGCCCACACATCTTAAAGCTGCCAAGGTTGAGAAGCACTCCTTTAAATCGTTCTGCAGCAACTCACTGTATCTGTATACTATTACAGCCGAGCGTCAACCCTCCTTCCTTCCAAGGACAACCCAGGAACGCTGGGTCTGCTTTTTTCCTGGTACATCTGTTTCCATGCATCTTGGTATCTTCCCATTCAACGAATGCATACAGAAGAATTGAGGGGGGGAAAATGGGATGAACTCTTAATATAAACAATCAACAACGGGAGAGGAGTTCATTAGTTGCTTTCGCATAAACAACCATTCAGTCTAAGTTGCAAAAAAAGGTCTAGGAAGAAGAGATTCAAAACAGAGAGATTTCACCTTAATGAATCCATTAATAACAGAGGGCTGGAGGTGGTTACTTTAATGCCATTTTTTTTCCATTGACACTCCTCCTTGAAATCCGTGATTCCTGCTTCCTTGACTGGGTTCTGCAGTATGGAATTGACAGATGTAAACGTTGCAACACAATCTGGCTTTGTTTAGGCATCATACTAAATCACAGTATGATTTATGATAAATCAATTTATGGGAAAGATACAGGCTGAGCTTCTGAATTAAGCATTCCCCTTACCTATTTCACTTCACTTGCAGAAGCATTTATTTCCTGGTTTAAACTAACCATTTGTCACTGCTGTGCTAAATCATGATTTTAGTCAAGCCCATTTTATACAACATAACTAGGAAGAGATTTTCTGTTAAATTTATAGTCTTGAGCATCACATGAAGGATCCCTTAGTTTGTTAAACTATTCATAATGGCCTTATTCACTTATTGCACTAAGTTGAAATCAAAAGAATTCATTATGCCATGACCCCAGCATGTGAAAATAGTCATTGTGGTTTAAAGCAATATTTGGTTCGTTAAACCAGCAAAACATCTCGGGCCTGAAATTTTCTTTTAGAATTGACCAGAGATTATTTTAATCTAAAATCCTTGATTCAAATGCAATGACAAATCACTTCTCATGTAAAGAAAAACTAAATTTGACAGGAATCCTTATGATTATTGGGGGGGGGGATAACGTTGAAAATATGCAAAGTAGAGGTTTTTTCTTTTGCACATTCTAGCTTCTATGTTGTGCTTGAACCATGCTGACTGTAAAGCAATTCAGATAATCCATATAAAGTCGCAAGAATTTGATCAACCATAAGATAGCAGTACAGAGATACTGTAGAGAAAACTCTTAATTCTTTGGCTGAATCAGACTCTAATGTTAATGAAATTTATCAAGTTCCTTTGAACTAGCTTTTGACTACTGGAAAGATCAGGCAATATGATTCTGTATGGCCCTACATTCAATTTGTTCTAGTAATAAGCACAAAATGTAAGTACTGTTCTTATTTCATAAAATAGGATAATTCTGTTATATGCCATCTTTTTTTTTCCCACCATGATTTTTACACATATTATTATTTGTTATTTTTTATACATAACTTGTTTGAATCGTTTAAATTATATTTTCAACTTTTTATTATTTTAGTATTTTTGAGAAAATCAAGGAAATTATTGAACAATGCAGCACAGAACTGGTAGCCCTGAACAGAGATCTATCTATCTATCTATCTATCTATCTATCTATCTATCTATCTATCTATCTATGGGATGAAATCCAGCAGGTTCTGACAAGTTCTGGACAACCGGTAGCGGAAATTTTGAGTAGTTTGGAGAACCGGCAAATACCACCTCTGGCTGGCCCCAAAGTGGGTGGTAATGGAAATTTTGCAATAACTTTCCCCCAGGAGTGGGGAGGGAATGGGGATTTTGCAGTATCCTTCCCCTGCCACACCCACCAAGCCACACCATGTCCAGCAAGCCACGCCTACAGAACCGGCAGTAAAAAAATTTGGATTTCACCACTGACCTCTCTCTCTCTCTCTCTCTCTCTCTCTCTCTCTCTCTCTCCATCTATTTCCACCATTTGGTTCAGGATCAGTTTACATAATTATCTATTCATATTGCAAAATTGTTTCTTAGCTATATATTACATTTAACTAAAGTTTCATGTATTGTTTGAACTTTGCCTTTCCATGTATTCTTTGTAAAAAAATACAGCACCTCTTGGAGAAAACTAGAATACACTTTTCACACTGAACAAAAATATTTGTTGCAAATTGCAATACTTATTCTTATTCATTGCTTCTAATGACTGCTCATTCAAGGTACTGATTTAGTCTATGCCTCTTTAACACATTGTTCAGGTTGTCCTTTAAACCTCATGACTTCAAGGAATACAGAAGGATGCCAGGAGCATAAGAAAATGGTTAACATTACTTCAGCAAAGTTAATATTTTAGAAAATACTGTCTCTGTGAACTGCATTCAAGACCCACTACATCTGTAGTACTTTTTGCCATCCTAACATAATAAGTCATGCTTCCCATACTGTTCCTATTTCATCAGCCAGAGTTTTTTGCAGCTACTTCTTATATATGTGCATACATATATGTACGTGTACAGTGTGTATATATGTATGTATGTTATGTTGGCTGAGACTGATCACTGATGGTAATTGTAATACAATACATTAGAGGGTACCAGGTTGGGGAAGGCTGTCTAGAGAGATCTTCAAGATGGCAAGAATGGTAAAGATCACACCCTGAAATATATTTTTGAGGTTAATTCTAAATGATTCAGCAGTAATGCAATTTTCTACTCGGGGACATGCGTCATTATCCACAATGGTATGAATAACAGTGGGGAATAAACAAAGATAGCATCCCTGTCTGATAACTGAACTAGGCCTGGGGGTGCAAAATTTTCAGTAGAATATCTCTCCCGCTTTCTTCTTGCTACATTTTACCTCAGTAGAAGATAAAAGAGGAAAGATTTTTTAGTTCACTGAGGTCAATAGTCCAGTAACGGAGCTCATGTGGAGACCTGAAATAGAGAAATAACTGTTCGGTTTTAATTGATTTGTTTGTTACCTGCTTTAAAATATACAAATCTGTTGGATCATTTCGAATGCCTTGTGGTTATGTGATCAAAATTCAGATGCTTGGCAACTGACTCGTATTTATGACGGTTGCAGTGTTCTGGGGTCAGATTTCCTTAACAACTGTGTTACTAAGTTCACAATTGCAGTGATTCACTGAACAACCGTGGCGAGAAAGACTGTAAAATGGAGCAAAATTTGCTTAACAAATGTCTTGCTTAACATCATAAATTTTGGGCTCAACTGCAGTCGTAAGTCAAGGACTGCCTGTATTGATAAGCCAGGGATATATTCAGTGGTGGGATTCAAATAATTTAACAACCGGTTCTCTGCCCTAAAGATTTCTTCCAACAATCAGTTCATCAAACTCCTCAAAAAGTTAACAACCGGTTCTCCCGAAGTGATGTGAACTGGCTGAAACCCACCACTGGGTATATTGCTCAGGGGAAGCAGCTTTTAGTAGTAACACAAATACTCTTAACTCTTCAAAATGTTTCTGCCATTTATGAAAATCTTTTGATTGGAACACCTGGCTCTCTGGTCTTCAGGTGTGGGAAAAGTTGAGCAGATGGATGCCAAGAAGGTGTCCAAAATGCCATATTGCCTGTAAGCCTTTATTTAGTGAATATGGCAGACACAGTGAAATAGCTGGTGTTTGTGCAAGGCCGAATGTTTCTATGGCTCAATAATCTGGATCAAAGAACATGCAGAGTTTCTGTGATTTGGCTGGTTTTTTAGGTAGCATGTTCTTAGACTTCCATCTGTTACAACTTATAAATTATGGTTTCTGGCTTGGAGTAATAGTTAATCCTAGCCAGATATATTCTGTTAAACAAATAATGTTAAAGAAGCCATTAGTGAACCCAGCACTAAGTTATGGTTTAACTATGGTGTGCTGTCTAAGGCCATAACTGCTTGCTTTTATTTATGGTTTGTTGACTAAGCTACAGTTGCGTAGAGTCAAACAACACACTAAGCCAAGATGAATCAAACCAGATTATAACTCAGTCCATTGTATGACTCCAGCCATTGTGATTTGAAAGCCATGGGTTATAGTGTAACCTGTTGTATGAATACAGCCAATTGCAACTCGACAGATAAAACATAGCTCAATATTAATACAGTATGTGTGAACCCAGTGGTTAAGTTAATAAATTACAATATTTGTGGTAGATTTACCATCCTGTCCCAATCCAGTCATTATGCTTTATAATCCTTAATTTATGATTTAGAGAGAGAGATGAAAATCACATTCATTACTATTGCAGTTCAGGAGAAATTGACCTAAATGAAGTTTTGCCTGAGTGTCCTGATGCCAGCCATCTCCAACCCAGTGTCCTTTAGATGTGTTTAAGATCACAACACCCAAATTTTCCAGTGAGTGTAGCTTGGGAAATCTGGGAGTTGCAATTTCCATACATTTGGAAAACACTAAGTTAGGAAAAGCTGTTGTATTATTTCTGAGGGTATTCAACTCCTATGACATAACTGATCCAGACTTTTCTCCCACCACCCATGGTGGTCTTTGAGACATTTTAAACAACTTGCCCTGATTTCTTAACTGCTATATTTCATTTTTTTTAATGCACTCTTTGCTCATCGTTTATAAAGTATTGTTCGCTCATGTATGCAAGACCTTATATAAGCGGTAGGTATTTTTATGGCTGTTTTCAGCAGCTCATCTTCTCTAGCCCCAGGACATCTGACGCTGCTGGCTGCTTCTCGCAGATTTTTTCTTTCCCATCAAATTCATTCACACGCATCTTTTTATCTGCTGTTTTTTTTTTAAACTGATCTAACCCACACTACCCCATGTAACAGGTGAGCTCCCGTTCCTTGTCCCAGCTTCTGCCAACCTAGCAGTTTGAAAGCACATAAAAAATGCAAGTAGAAAAATAGGGACCACCTTTGGTGGGAAGGTAATAGTGTTCCATGTGCCTTTGGCGTTTAGTCATGCCGTCCACATGACCACGGAGATGTCTTCGGACAGCGCTGGCTCTTCGGCTTTGAAACGGAGATGAGCACCGCCCCATAGAGTCGGGAACAACTAGCACATATGAATGAGGGAAACCTTTACCTTTACCTTTAACCCACACTGATCTTACTACTGCTCATATTGCTTTCTAGAATTTGCACTGTATAGTATAAAACTGCTGGAGATCTTGAGATGAAAGTAGTGACATTTTTGATAGCTTTAGGAAGCCTGAAAAAAGTGACACTACCGCGGCTGTTTTGCCAATTGCCCTTAGCCATAATGTGGCTGATTTATTTGTGGTTTGGTATGTTATAAATAAACAACCATTGTAGGCTATCAGCTATGGTTTGTGGCTTGAGGGGTGAACTCAAAAATTGTTTATCCGATGAACTGTTGCAAAACAGCTGTGGTTTACGGGAATCCCAGGCAATAACAAGGACCTGAGATAACTGGGGAAGACTATTATGAAAATGCAACTGGCAGGTAGAAAGGCTAGGAGAAGGTACATTCAAGCTTTTTCAAAAAGCTGTTGTGTGCTTAAGATTTTAATCCTAGACACCCAAATAGAGAGATTGAATTCCACTGTTTACGCTAGCTAGCGTATGTTAATGCTAACTGTTGGATTGTTTTAACCACTTCGTCATATGATCCAAAAATAGTTCTGCCCATACCACACTATAATATAAACCATGGCTTCCAGACATGTTCTCAAATTATGCTAAGGAAAAATTTAAATTCATGAAAGATATAGGACTGGTGCAGTGATGCTACATTTGGGGACAAGGCTGAAATATTTGCGCCTTTTTTTCTTTTCTGGGTTTGAGAGTTAAATAAAATAGTTTAGTGAAATTGGAGGCTTAATGTGTCCTTTTAGGTGATATTTCATTTTTTTTAAAAAGTCTTTGTTGAATTAAAGCTGGAACCATACATCACTTGGACTCATATTTTGAAAATAGAAGTCATCAGTGTAGAAACTAATTTAAGTAGTTTATTCTACTAATTACCCAACAATCAAGGTTTCATACTGAAACATCAGTTTTAAGATATAAGTTTGAGTGCAATTTATGTATGTCTGCTGAATGTTGATATACTCACAAGACGCACATCATGGAAGTACAGGTTTGCTTTACCGAACATGAAGTTACAGTTATGAATATGGGTATTGTCATCAAAAAGAGCCTTGGTGGCGCAGCAGACTAAAGGGCTATTAAGTAGCATCAGCTGCCTGCAATTACTGCAAGTTCAAATCTCACCAGGCTCAAGGTTGACTCAACCTTCCATCCTTCCGAGGTAGGTAAAATGAGGACCCGGATTGTGGGGGCAATAAGCTGACTTTGTATTAAAAAAAAACACCGCTGGGGGGGGGGGAAACCCTACTAAGCAGGTATATACAAAAGTATGAAGGCTATTGCTTAATGCATTGTAAGCCACTCTGCGTCTCCGGAGAAGGGCGGCATATAAATTGAACCAATAAATAAATAAATAAATAAATAAATGAAAATTTACTCACCAAGCATTATTAAATTACTTATGCTTATGAGAAAGAAACTCACAAAGACAATGTTACACTTTTGGAGCAAGATCCCATCATCCAATGTACTAAAGTCGAAGAAATAGAAGAGTCAGATTCTACCAAACCTCAAAGGGTACTTATAACCCCCCTCCCTCCCTAACCCTAACCCTACCCCGAACTTCCGCTAGGCCCATTTTTCGCCCTCCCCGAGCCTCCACGCACACCCTGCACTTACCTGCATCCAAAACGGGCCGCGTGGGGACTCCTGGGAGGGGAGGGGAGGGCGGGGTGGGCAGGGCCAGCCAGGAGTGGAATTTGGGGGTTCTCCAAACTGCACAGAATCTTAGCTTTAGGTTCTTCCGAACCCCTGTGAACCCCCAACAGCCCACCCCTGCTTTTGGGTGAAGGAAGCAAAGAAACAAAAATAATATATATATATATATATATATATATATATATATATATATATATATATATATATATATATATATATATATATATATATATTCTGATTTGGATTTAGCTATATATATATATATATTATATTGCTAAATCCAAATCAGAACTCCCCAAGGAACAAAGAAAACAGGATAGGGTAAATATCACAATCAACAAAAGGCCACCATTTTGAAAATGGTCCAAAAAGCAAGTGAGCAGGAAGAAAAATAAAAGTGCATATTGTGGAGACACTTAATAGCAGGACCTTAAAACTGGAAAAAGGAGCCACATACAAAGCAATGTCACAGAGCTTTATCAACCTGACCTGCTGTAGGGTCAGCAGGAGACTAGATTAGTATAGATTGATCAAGAGAGGGCTAAAGTTCACTAGGCAAAGAAGCACAGTTTTGTCTATTAGAAAGTGAATCATAAATCAGATAATCTAACCAGAGTTTCTGACATCAAGGTAAGACTTCAGCAGCCGTTTCCAGACTAGCCTCAAGTGCTCCCCAGTTTACAAGTTTGGGACGGGTTCAGGGGTGAAATCCAGCAGGTTCTGACAGGTTCTGGAGAACTGGTAGCAGAAATTTTGAGTAGTTTGGGGAATCGGCAAATACTACCTCTAACTGGCCCCAGAGTGGGGAGAAGTTGGAGATTTTGCAATATCTTTTCCCCAGGAGTGGGGAGGGAATGGGGATTTTGCAGTATCCTTCCCCTGGAGTGGGGTGGGAATGGAGACTTTGCAGTATCCGTCCCTTGCCATGCCCACCAAGCCACGCCCACCAAGCCACACCACACCCATTAAGCCACGTCCACAGAACCGGTAGTAAAAATTTTTGGATTTCACCACTGGATGGGTTGGGCTTCTTTTATTGACTTGGGATTTCTCAGTAAAGCTCCATCTAACCCTTCAGCAGAGGGATAGTATCAAGGTCGCATGAAATGTTAGTATCATTTTGGGAAGGCCCCAGTTGGGATATTGTGTCCAGTTTTGGTCACCACAATACAAAAAAAGATGTTGAGACTCTAGATAAGGGTGCAGAGAAGAGCAACAAAAAATGATTAAGGAACTGGAGGCGAAAACATCCGATGAATTGTTGCAAGAACTGGGTATGTCTTATCTAAAGAGAAGGATTAGGGGTGACATGATAGCAATGAGGTGTGTGTGTGTGTGTGTGTGTGTGTGAGAACCTATTCTCCAAAGCATGTGAGGGCAGGACAAGAAGTAACAGATGGAAACTTATCCAACTTAGAATTAAGGAGAAATGCCCTGATAGTGAGAATGGCTTTCCTTCAGAAGTTGTGAGTGCTATTTGTTCAGAATGGTACAGGTTCTCCTGCTTGAGCAGGAGGTTGGACTAGACTAGGAGACCTCCAAGATCCCTTCCAACTCTGTTATTCTGTATTCTCTTTTATCTAAGATTGAACTAAGAGCCGAGGTGGCGCAGTGGTTAGAGTGCAGTACTGCAGCTACTTCAGCTGACTGCTAGTTCAGCAGATCAGCGGATCAAATCTCACTGGCTCATGGTTGACTCAGCCTCCCATCCTTCCGAGGTGGGTAAAATGAGGACCCAGATTGTTGGGGGCAATATGCTATTTAGTATACTGTCTTTGGTGTAAGCCGCCCAGAGTCCTCGGAGAGTGGGCGGCATAGAAATATGACTAATAAAAAAAATAAATAAAAAACTATAGGCAGAATGATTTCCTGATTTTAACTTGATTGCTAAATTCTTGGGCTAGTACCGTGATGAAATCCAAAATTTTTTACTACTGATTCTGTGGGAGTGGCTTGGTGGGCATGGTGTGGCTCGGTGGGCGTGGCTTGGTGGGTGTGGCAGGGGAAGGATACTGCAAAATCTCCGTTCCCACCCCACTCCAGGGAAAGGATATTGCAAAATCTCCATTCCCAGCCCACTCTGGGGCCAGCCAGAGGTGGTATTTGCCGGTTCTCCGAGCTACTCAAAATTTTTGCTTACTGGTTCTCCAAACTGCTCAAAATTTCTGCTACTGGTTCTTCAGAACCTGTCAGAACCTGCTGGATTTCATCACTGGGCTAGTATCTTACTAATAGCTTTTGTGCACATTCTGAGTCACCTATTACTAGTCTTTGATGAAAAAGAAAATACGGAATAGGATAAGTACCACTGTAACCTGCTAGAGTAATTTCTGTGTTTCAAAGCTTGTGGTGCCTAATTCTAAACAATTACAAAAACAATTGACGTAGCTTCCAAGAATTTTTTAATTTTTAATTTTTTGTTGTTGTTAAAAATCCTGCTATTTTAGTAAAACACAAATCTGTTGTTGTTTTTCTTGATCTATGAATCTTTGGTAAAATTATTTGGCTTCATCTCAATTACAGTGAAGTGTTTACAGTAACATTTGCTAGCATTTATTAATTAACATTCTTTATTGTGGTTTTTTTCCTCTCTTCCCCCAAGGATTTCTGTTTATGCTTAAACTGGCTAGGATCTCATGTTGCAATCCCAAAAGGTGCCACATTGGGAAAGTGCTTTAAACCAGGGGTCTCCAACCTTGGCAACTTTACGACTTGTGGACTTCAACTCCCAGAATTCCTCAGCCAGCACATTCTGGCTGAGGTATTCTGGGAGTTGAAGTCCACATGTCGTAAAGTTGCCAAGGTTGGAGAGCCCTGCTTTAAACTATGTCTGTGGAGATTCTCAGTATTCCAGATCATGGTTGTCCCAAAGGTGCTTTTTCAAAAGGCAACTGGATTTTGTTTTTTCCTTGAAGACATTTCACTTCTCATCCAAGAAGCTTCTTCAGTTCTATAAGCAACCTTGATTTTAAAAACTTGATTTGAAATTAATTGCTTAACGCATTGTAAGCCGCCCTGGGTCTCCGGAGAAGGGCGGCATATAAATCAATTAAAAAAAAAATGGAAACAGAATAGTCATTCACACATGTATGTAAAGCTTGCATTACTATCTTCCATTCATTACTTGGTGCTAATAGTTTAAAAAAAAACTGTAGCATCATGTTATAAGAAGGCAAAGTCTAATAGAGATTCACATAAGTTTTTTCTCTCTAGGTAGAGTATGAGACTGTCCTGCTTTTTAGAATGTGTTTGAAAGGACTTGCTTTGGAAATCTTAATCAGATACATTATTTAAAAAAACAGGATACTAATTACGCCAATTAAAATGCAGGAACAACAATAAGTGTCCTGAGAGAAAGGACAGAACAATCTTCCACATGAGCAATGTATGTGAAAAATCACTTTCCTAACAAACAGAATAAGAGATACAAAATAAGGAACAAGAAGATACTAAATCTTTGCTCCAGAAAAATTCTGCCAATATCTACTGTGGTGTCCTTGGTCCTCTCTGAGCTTGGTTGTTTTCTTACTGATGTTTCATTACCCAACTAGATAATATCATCAGTGCTAGAAGGGAGTGGGGTTTATGCTACCTAGCTGGATAATGAAACATTGGCAAGAAAACAACCAAGCTCAGAGAACGACAAAGACCACACAGCTGAATCCTGAGCTACATAAATTATCTTCTATTGGAATAACTACTGTATCCATGTTATCTTCTAAAAGATAAAATATGGAATGAAAGATTCCATTGTCATATGCTTGGTTACTGCAATGCTTGAAATTTTTAAAAAATATAGGATTCAAATAAAGCTCATTTGGGTCTAAAAGCATTCTGCTGGAGGCAGAAATGAGCAACGCATTCTCCCTAAATGAATAATAAATGATAAATGAATTGTGCAATTCATTTATCACTTCATCTATGTTGTCATTGGTATCACCTCCAAAATCTTTAGTGATGTCAAAATAGGATACTGCTATGTAATGTATCTTGTCTAGTAGAAGTTTGAGGAACAATCTTGGGACTCTGAAGACAAACAAGTAGGAATGAAAGTCCTGTTTAAAAGAAGAGTTCAAAAAAACAGCTTCCAGGGAAATTCCGTTGTACATGCAATCCCTGCAAGAAAAGAGCATGGGATGTGGAGTAGGGCGAAAACTTTCTTGGTTCCATAGTCTAGGTTTGATCAGGATCTACTTTGACTGGAGGAGAAAAAGAATGGTGGGTGTGGATGATGGGGGAGGAGGGGAAGCAGATAGTCAAAAATAAAAAATTGCATCCATTAAACCAGGATGGATGTTGTGTCAGGATGACTATTGTATCAGGCCTGGTCTCCCATAATTAAGTTCACTACTACAGATTAGTTATCTTGAGGAGGCCTGCTAAGAGTCCCTTCTCATTGCAAAGTTTCTGGGACTAGGATGGGGTGGCAGATCTTCTCTGGGGTGCCCCATATTGTGAAATGCGTTACCCTAAAGGCTTGGAAGGCATGTTCTCTTCTTGTCTTCAAGAAGGTTTGTGAAAACTTTGTGTAACCTTTCAGTGAGCTTTTGATTTCAGCTGATAGGTAAATGGGACTCCTCTATGCCTGAATATTCTTCTTGTATCATTAATTCATTAATTTACTATTTCTATGCATTTGGTTGGTTGGTTCTCTGTTGTATGTTGCCCAAAGTCCCAAGATTTGAGCAGTTAAGAAGTAGGGTGAATACATATTTTCCCTATCATCAGTCTTCTATAGCCTTTAACATGGCCAAAATCGTGGTTCAGCACAGCCGAGAATTCTGGGAACTGTAGTATCTGTACCGCTGGAGGACACCCAATTGGAGAAGTTGTCTTTCAACTCGTGAATTGGAGTTTGGTGTGCCAAGCTAGTATTAAGCAGTTCCATGAACTTTAATGGCTTGTGAACTGAAGGATCTCCCAGCCTCCCTTATGCGACTGAAGACTTTGAATAACAGCCAATCTCAGCTGCTACATCTATGAACAGATAAAAGCATATGCATACTTTTACCTGGAAGGACTTGCAGTCAGTGGTGGGATTCAGCCAGTTTGCACCACTTCGGGAGAACCGGTTGTTAACTTTCTGAGCAGTTTGGCAAACTGGTTGTTGGAAGAAATCATTAGGGCAGGGAACCGGTTGTTAAATTATTTGAATCCCACCACTGCTTGCAGTCTTTTTTCAGTGACATTATACCATCTCTTCTGTGCAAGCTCAGCATGGAAAAACCATCCATCAATGCACAGCTTCCTTCACCATGCGACAGGCAGACAGATTTTTCTATTCTAGCCATCACTTGTTTTTTTAAGAAAAAAATTCAACTGCAAATATGTGTGTGTGTGTGTATACATATATACATATACGTATACGTATACATATACATATACATACATACATACATATATGAGTTTTCTATCGAAGCAACCTGGTTTACCCAAATATGGGAAGGAGCATACTGCTTCCTTTTGCCTTTCAGCCCCAATCCAGGAGCCCTCAGGCAGCTGCTTTCACAACAAACTATTTTGTGTTGAATTTATATTTTACTGACAAAGAAATAAAGGGAGACTAGTATAGATCTATTTCAAACTATTTAGCTTTCATCAGCTAGCCATACCCTTCTGGGATTCGAATCTGGGCTTGCCTGCATGTTAGGAAGATGTATTAACCTCTAAGCTATAGGTTCTCCTTGCTTTGCCAGGAGAGGTTCTCCTTGCTTGTACCAGGGGAGATTAAATGAGTTTTCTATCGAAGCAACCTGGTTTACCCAAATACGGGAAGTAAAATATAAATTTAACACAAAATAGTTTGTCGTGAAAGTGACTGCCTGAGGGCTCCCGGATTGGGGGTGAAAAGCGAAAGGAAGCAGTATGCTCCTTCTAGAGGTGGGTTTCAGCAGGTTCTGACCAGTTCTGTAGAACTGGTAGCGGAAATTTTCAGTAGTTCGGAGAACCGGTAGTAAAAATTCTGACTGGCCCCGCCCCCATCTATTCTCTGCCTCCCAAATCTCAGCTGATTGGGAGGAAATGGGGATTTTGCAGTATCCTTCCCCTGGATTGGGGAGGGAATGGAGATTTTACAGTATCCTTCCACTGCCGCGCCCAAGCCACGCCCACCAAGCCACTGCCACAGAACCAGTAGTAAAAAATTTTGAAACCCACCACTGGCTCTTTCCCATGTTTGGGTAAACCAGGTTGCTTCAATAGAAAACTCATTTAATCTCCCCTGGTACAAGATGACTAAGCAAGGAGAACCTGTGGTTTAGAGGTTAATACATCTGCAGGAAAGCCCAGGTTCGAATCCCAGAAGGGTAAGTTTCTTATTTCATGTATGGATCCTGCTGGATCTGGGTAGCCTGTCTTCCCTTCCTTTGGAGAGCTGGACCATACAAGGCATTTTTTGTCCCAAGGCTCATTCTGGGCCTGGAAAGTTTCACATCTGCTTGCCAGGTGGAGCAGGCCACCAGGAGCAGCCAGTATAGCCCAGCAGAGGCAACCAGGAAGCAAAGCCCGGGTGCAAACAAACAACAGCTTTACTGTAGCAGAAGGCTGTAGATTGAAAAAGGAATTGCTTCAGCGGCCTCTGAACTGCTGAGCTGGGTGATTGATGATCGCTGCTGCTGCTGTTTAGGAGGTTGCATACCTTGAGCATAAACATGCGGGTTGCAGACCAAGAATCACTGAAGGGGAAAGTTGGGGTGGGGGGTGAAAGGGGAAGGCAACAGGTTTGAACCTGCTGGCTAAAGCTCAGGTCAACTTCCACAGATCCTTGGCCAGAGGGCTGGTCTGGGAAGATGTCCGACTGGAAAAAAACCGGTGCTGAGAAAAGAAAAAACAGATAGACGCAGGGCCAATTTAGGAAGATTGATATCTTGGTCTATGTGGACATGTTTCTATATAAGAGCTTTGGTGGTGCAGTGGACTAAGTGCTGTTATGCAGCACTTAGCTACCAGCTACCTGCAATTAGTGTGAGTTCAAATCTCACCAGGCTCACGGTTGACTCAGCCTTCCATCCTTCTGAGGTAGGTAAATTGAGGACCCGGATTGTGGGGGCAATAACCTGACTTTGTAGAAACACCGCTTATGGGGGGCCAAAAGCCCTAATAAGCAGGTATATACAAAAGAATGAAGGCTATTGCTATAAGTGCATTGTAAACTGTCCTGAGTCTTCAGAGAAGGGCGGCATATAAATTGAACTAATAAGAAAGGAAGGAAGGAAGGAAGGAAGGAAGGAAGGAAGGAAGGAAGGAAGGAAGGAAGAAAGGAAGGAAGGAAGGAAGGAAGGAAGGAAGACTAGGTCTCTGTCTGGTTTAAGAGGAACAGGAAGGGCACCTAGGGAGATGAGGAACAGGAATTGAATCTATTCTTCTTGGCCATCCAACCATAAGCTGCTGTTCTGCAGGAACGCAGAGACTTTTAGTCCACACTGACTTATGTATTGGGTGTCAGCCAGTGGTGGGATTCAAATAATTTAACAACCGGTTCTCTGCTGTAATGACCAGCTGGGTAGGCGTGGCTCAGTGGTCATGTGACCGTGTGGCCGTGGCCAACTCAACATCATTCACGTTGATGGGCGCTTCGCCTTAGCTGGTACATTGTAATAAGGGTTAACCAGAGAGGCAGTTTCTGTAAGCAGGACAATAAAGATTAGGCTAGAAACAACACCAGAATGTTTCCTTCCTGCCTTACAGGATTAGCCCTGTAAAGTGGAAAAAAAACAAAACAAAATAAGATTTCTTTCAACAACCGGTTCTCTGAACTGCTTAGAAAGTTAACAACCGGTTCTCCCAAATAGGTGTGAACTGGCTGAATCCTGCCACTGATGTTAGCTTTTTGAGGTAGACCAGTTCACAAAAATAGAACAACAGGATTCCAGAAATGTTGTAGAGTGGGATATCAGAATCTTGAAAGCCTATCAGAGTTCCTCTCCCCCCCCCCGCCAATCTTACACCAATCAAAATTAATGGGAGATAATTTTGAGTGTTTTTCTCCCACTTTTTTCTTTCTCAGAACTGGGTGGTAATCTTTTCTGAGACCTCTTCCCCTTTAATAATAGTTTGCTCATTCCTTTCCCATCCCCAAGGCTTGGTCTGTATTCCTTCCCATCAGCCCTCTTGGGAATTATGGGTATTGGTGCTCCAACTTCTCTAGAAGGCATCATGTTGGTGAGTTTTACAGATAAAAGCTAAGCCTGACACGGACAACTCCTGAATACGATCTCCTGCTGCTTTAAACAAGGTTAGGTAGCAGCCTATGATGTGTGTGAGTTAAAGAGAGATTGATTTCAATGTTGAACCGAGGATTATGCTGGTTTCCAGTTGACGCTCACCCCACTCCAAAGCAGGTATGGTATCTGTGACTATGCCATGTTAAACTATGATATGATTTATTAGCAATAGCACTTAGACTTATATACCGCTTCATAGTGCTTTACAGCCCTCTCTAAGCGGTTTACAGAGTCAGCATATTGCCCCCATATTGGGTCCTTGTTTTACCGACCTCAGAAGAATGGAAGGCTGAGTCAACCTTGAGCCTGGTGGGATTTGAACTGCCAAACTGTAGCTAGCAGTCAGCTGAAGCAGCCTGCAGTACTGAACTCTAACCACTGCGCTACCTCAGCTCTGTTAATTCTGTTTAAGCAATTAAATTCTGTTTAAGCAAGACATGATTTACCACAGGGATTGGCAACTGCTGGCACTTCAGATGTTGCTAAACTACATCTCCCAGTATCATTGGGGAACCATAGTTTTCTCTCCTTGTTTGGCTATGATTCCTAGGAATGGTGAGAACTCTTAACTCAGCAATACGTATCCTGAAATGCCACTTGTTATTTTTGATTTAGCATGAAACCCAGTTTCTATGTTTTAATCGGCAAGATGAATGGTAGCCTGGGGAAAAGTGAGGGAAAATTGCCGCAAGTCCTTTTTGTGGTTGGGAAAAGGCTGTTATAGAAACGCAAGGAAAATTTTCTCCCAACATAGAGTGGAGATGACATTAGGAAGTGGTGTGCAATAATCTCTAGCCAAGCTTACTTGATCTGCTGTTTGGACTAGAGAAGCCTTTGAAGTTTTCCTCTTTCCCAGCCAGCAAACCCTCCCAGAAAGCCATTAAACTCAGCTCTGCTGGTGCCAGTCCTATCTGTTCCATCTTGGTTGCCTTTCTCTACTACTACTTTACGTTCATGGACCTCCTGCCCTAAGGGGTTGGGGTGGGTGTATATGTGGGGGTGGGGGTGGAATTGAGAGTGTGAAGGCGTATTGTAAGGAGTCCTTTTGAAGAGAAGGTTTATTTTGGGGAGGAGTTGTAGGAGAGCTTTTATTCCCATGCCATAGAGACCAGGTCATGCCTCTGCATGACAAAGGTTTCTCTGTTTGATCTGCCTTCTTTGGATCCTAGACTGTGCATTTACAGTAGTATAACCACTAACCCCACCAGGAACAGGAAGTGGAACAGAAGCATCTCAGGGTGCCCCCTGATGGGCAATGCCATGGCTAGGAATCTGTATTTCAGTTGAGTTTGAGTTAAGGTTGTCTTTTTTTCCCCCCAACACCCTTCCTCCCCAAAAGGCTAAAATTTCTCTGACCTGGATTAAATAGTCCATAAACCTAACTTTAACTACTGATTATAAGTGCATTTGGAGTTAGGACCTTTATTGGTCTTTCCCTGACAGTGATTTCCACAAGTCCCATAGCTAAAGATGCTTCTGGCAGAAGATGCTAAAAGCGTATGTGCAAAAGTTCAATTATTTACCTGTCCAAACTCTTACCTAGGATTTACATGAGTTTTTTTTTTTCAAAGCGCTTGTATTAGATAGATAGAATTCTTTATTGGCCAAGTGTGATTGGACACACAAGGAATTTGTCTTTGGTGCATATGCTCTTAGTGTACATAAAAAGATAAGATACATTCATCAAGAATCGTAAGGTACAACACTTAATGATAGTCATAGGGTACAAATAAGCAATCGAATCATACTAGGAAACAATCAATATAAATCGTAAGGATACAAGCAACAAAGTTACAGTCATAAGAGATGTAGAATAGATGTCTCGTCTTTGCAGAGCCAGTGTGGTGTATGGGTTTAATGTGCCAGGCAGAAAGCATCACGTTCAAATCCTTATTCAACCATGAAGCCCAATGGATGGTTTGAAATCAGTTTTATGTAAATGCTTGCACAACTGCTAAACAATGGTTCATAAATCAAACAAGCTGCCTTATGCTTTCAGCCACGTTTTGTTTATTTTTTATTAGCATATTATGCAAAAACACGGCCCCTATTTCTTAAGCCAATCGACTTCCCAGGGTGGTGGAGAGGATACAATGGAGACAGGGCAGGGGGAATGTGGGGGGTGGGGGATAGCAGGAGTCATGTCCCTCCCATCAAAACAGGATATGAACCCGAATGTCAGAATCAGCAGGGATCGTGATTTGAGTGCCAGAAAATTCATCTTTCGTGGATTTCTTGATTGATGACTTGCACGCCAAATACAATACATTGAACTTCTCAGGTTTTGGTTGATACGAAAGTCCAATCAACAGTGGTGGCACATACTGATCTCCAGTGGGTGCAGTTGCTCCGAAGGAACGAAATTGACCTGTGTGAATTTGAATTTTGAAACCTAGATAAAAAAACATATAGGCCAAAGGCCAGATGAATGTCTTTCGCGAGGTATATAGGTATGTATATTGGATCGAGTCACCAAAAATACAAGCAGGCTAAAAATCAAACAAAGAAATGAATGAGAGTAAAAATTACACAGAAGTCTCGTAATACCACCTAAGTAAAATATGTGGGATACATAAGAATGAGGGCTGTTGAGAGACAGATGCTTATTGACAGTTTGACCTTTAAAAGCTTGCTGGGTCTCGTTTTAATCTAAATTAAACTAATTAAATGTTTCATGTGACTTTTTTGCATATTACTTTTCAGATTAGGGACACTTCCAAGCACAGTGGATAGCTAGCTCCTAGCCATTCAAAAGACATTGTGAGGTGAGGTTGCCTTTCTTTTCTTCTTCGGAAAAGGAAAAAAATGTAGAAAATAAATGAGGGTTGCAAACAGAAACTAACAAACCTGTCCCCTTTCCTAGCTGTATGGAAAAGGCAGGACAATTGCTAATAAAAGCCTTATTAGGAAGTACCTTAACTCTGCAGTTTCTGGGGCTCTTGGTAGGCTAAAAGGTAGACTAGAGACTAGAAGTATTGATTGCTAATAGGAAAGTGTTTTTCTGTCTTTTTTTTTACTGTTTTTTTGACAGAGGTTGCATAATATCACAATTGTTGTGATGTATAATTTGCTTTTCTTGATGGCTAATCTATCACTGTGATTTGTAAACTACCGTTTATGGTTTAGCATTCTGTGGAAAGCTGGACACTGAGGCTTATTCAATAACCCATAATTCTGAATATAAATCCAGCCACAGCAAAGCAACATAGAAGCTTTAGTATCTTCCAAAGTTGCATACTCATTGCATAAATCTGATTAATGGCAAACTGAACTTGGGCCCATGAAAGCATAAATCTAAGCTGAAGTTGCAAGAAATCTGTTTTTCAGATGCCATTATACTTACAGTAATCAAAAGACCCAATTTACTAAACTTTCAAAGTGGATCCCTTGCCAAGATGGCTAGATAATCTGTTTTTAGCATGAAACAGTGTTATCCTCGACACAGATAATAAAGGCTAACACAACTCTATAAGCAAATATTTCTTTAGCATTCCTCTTGACAAAGGGATGCTCTTTGGTATGGAACCAAACAAAAATAAATCATGAACACCACGTTGTTCCCACTTCCTGGTTAATTTTTAAACAGGGCAAGGGTTTGCACTTTCCTAGAAATCTTGCCTTTGAATTGAGAATCCCTTCCCTTATTTTCTGGCTGATCCGGGCGGTGTGTAGTGGAACATTGCTGGTTATTCAGATTAGATAGCCTCTAGTCTGTGTTATGAATCCACATGTTTAGGATTGGGAGACCTGACATTAACATAGCTTCCTGGGTTGGGGTGCAAATGAAGTCTTGGCAGTATGAATGGAAGTGAGTAAACTGCAGAAACATGGTGTGGAAAGATGATCTCCTTCCAGCTTCCCACTCTTGTGTTTTAGGGATGGAGTTGATGATTAGCTACGAAAGGAATAAGAATAGTTGTCCTACTCCCTCCCTGTTGGTCTCTTCTTCCTCCTTCCCCACTGTGGTCAGGGCTGATGTAAGGAAATGCTGGTCTTTAGAATATGTGACTGCACACCAATGCATTATGATAATTCGGCATCTCCAGAGGAAGGCTAAGGAACCGTTTCTGGACTTTGACCGTACCATAAATACTGTATATTTCCAGGCCAAGCAACTGTTTGTATACTCAAGCCGGCAACTTTGATAGAACTTGATTTAAGTCAAGACTTAATTGATTCTGATGCAAGTGCACGCTAATCCACAAAGCTTTATAAAGGATGCCAGCAGGATGTTTGCTGCTTTCACTCTTTCCTGTGCTCTGCTTAGAGATATGCACTGTAATCATAACCATTATTGAAATGCCCAGCTAGAGAGAGAATTTTGAACTGTCAGGTGGCAGTATATCTGTCTTGAGCTTCCTTTTCCCCAATTTCTGGAAGGAGTAGCCAGTATGTTGATTTCTGGAAGGATCTGTGCTGGTTGCACAACAGTTGGTGTGTCAGAATAACCAGGACACGGAGCTCTCTGCCTCCCCTTCTTCTTGGGGATAATTATGGGAGGAAAGAAGAGCCAGAAGTGCCTTGAGCTTCAGAGAAGGAAAAGGCAGGCTTAAGTGCAGAGAAAGTTAAGACGTTTGCTTGCTACAATTATTTTTTTTTAAAGTCTGGTTTACTAGACATTTCCAATCTCTTCACCTTTGGGTGTTATTGGTCATAACAATTTGTCCATTGGGGTGCTATCACATATGAAAATGGGTGGTATATCAACTTTTTCTTTTAATGGTTGTTTCCAAAGGTAGGGTTGATGCGTTAACTCAAAAGCTAGGATCCCTCTTGCCTGAAAGAGGGTCCTGCACCTTGAAAAAATGGCTTCCAAACATCATCAGAACATCGATCATACTGGAAAGGGCCCCCTTAAACTTTCTTGCTTTGCTGGCTTTAACTCAGACCAGATCCATCTCTCCCTTGTCAGCACTCACCCCCACCGCCAGCCCCCTTTGATCTATGCCATGTCATACTTTATGAATGATCTCACCGTTCCTGGACCCAGAGATGGGGCGCTCCCTCCCTCCCTCCCTGGCTCTACCTCTTCTCTAACTTTGGTGGCAAGGCCTCTGAGCATGTGCAATGTGCTCCTCAGGGCTTGATCTGTCCTGTGCAGAGGGGGGAGTGGGGGGGTGGGGGTGGAAGCGCAATTTCTGGTACTGGCCTCTTCCTTCCCCCCCCCACCCTCTTCCCCTCTCCGGGCGGGAAAGCTACGGATTTTCCGCCCAACCTGGCTGGGTTTTGGGTGTGGGGGAGATGAGAGAGGACCGCGTGCGGGGAGAAGGGTGGGGGGGGGGAGAGTCCTTGGCCGGAGGAAGGCGAGGGAGGAGGGGGGCGCGCGCCACGAGCTTCCTCAGTGAGATACCTCCCCCTCGCCGGACTTAAGCTTCTCTCCCCCCCCACCCCCCCGCTCGCTCGCTCGCTCGCTCTTCTCTTCGGCTGACTCTCCCCCTCCCGCCTGTCTTTCTTGTCCTGCAGGGATCCCAGCTGAGTCTCAGCCTAACCGGGCAAAGGCGCGGGAGCCGCGGGAAGCGCACCATGCCCGGGACGCGACTGCTCCTCCGCCTGGCTCTCCTCTGCGGCTACACGCAGCTCCTGGCCGAAGCCAGCTCTTGGTGGTGAGTGGAGTCGAGTTTCTTTTTTCTTTCTTTCTTTCTTTCTTTCTTTCTTTCTTTCTTTCTTTCTTTCTTTCTTTCTTTCTTTCTTTCTTTCTTTCTTTCTTTCTTTCTTTCTTTCTTTCTTTCTTTCTTTCTTCTCTCTCTCTCCCTCCCTCCCTCCCTTCCCTTCCTTCCTCTCTCTCTCTCCATCCTTCCTTCCTTCTTTCCTCTCTCTCTCCTTCCTTCCTTCCCTTCCCTTCCTTCCTTCCTCTCTCTCCCCTTCCTTCCTTCCTTCCTCTCTCTCTCTCTTTTTCCTTCCTTCCTTCTTCTCTCTCTCTCTTTCTTCCTTCCTTCTTTCCTCTCCTTTCCCTTTCCTTTTCTTTCTTCCTTTTTCTTTTTTCTTTCTTTTTTCCTTCCTTCCTTCCTTCCTTCCTTCCTTTCTTTCTTTCTCTCTCTCTCTTTCTTTTTCTTTCTCCCTCCCTCCCTCCCTTCCCTTCCTTCCTCTCTCTCTCTCTCTCCTTCCTTCCTTCCTCTCTCTCTCCTTCCTTCCTTCCTTTCCTTCCTCTCTCTCTCTCTCTCTCCTTCCTTCCCCTCTCTCTCTGTTTCCTTCCTTCCTTCCTCTCTCTCTTTCCTTCCTTCCTTCCTTCTTTCCTTCTTCTCTCTCTCTTCCTTTCTTCCTTCTTTCCTTTCCTTTCCCTTTTCTTTCTTCCTTTTTCTTTTTTCTTTCTTTTTTCCTTCCTTTCTTTTTCTTTCTCTCTTTCTCTCTCTCTCTCTTTTTTCTTTCCCTTCCTTCTTTTCTTTCTTTTTTCTTTTCACCATGGTGGTGGTGGTGGAGGCGGTGGTGGAGAAAAGACCCAAGCCCGGTAAAGGGATGCCGACCTCCTTGGGTGGAGGGGAGAATGAGAGAAAGCGAGGGCTTGCTTGGAACGGCTTTCTCTAAAAAGTGATTTTCTCTTAACTTTTCTCCGTTGCCTCGGTTGAAAGAAATCCGAGCTGCTGGCCGGGGGTCCAATCAGTGCCTTTGCACTTTTGAAGCATGGCCGTTTATAAAATGAAATGAGATAACTGATTGTGCCTTTCTTTCCCTCTGGAGAATGAGATGCTCCCAAAACCTTGTTCCTCACCCCCCCTTACACACACACCCACACACTTACTTCTTGGAGTGCCCTGCCATCACCTCCTCAATCCTTCCTATTGATGTAGGTGTAGGGAATCTCTTACATGCCCCCAATCTACAGTACAAGGCAACGGTTTGCAGGTAACTTGCTTTGGAGCAGATTCAGTGGCTGCTGGACTGAAGCCTAGGAAGAAGGTCATCTTCAGGACTTGTCCCAAAGCCATCCTGCATGGAAAGTGTTTTCCCAAAGCTCACAGTCAAAGCAGGCTCTTTTCCCTGAAGACTATGACAGACCCTTAACTTGTGGGAAAGATCGTTTGTGGATAGTTAATTCAGCTACTTAGTTCCAGGGGCCAAAGCTCTACTGAATTATCCATCTCATGGGGAAGCTGATGTGAGTCAATAAACATGAACCAGTTGGACGCTTATGTGGTTGTCCTTAAATAAGGAAACCTTAGCTTCCCCATTCCAAACTATTCTCTTTGAGTTTGGAAAGGTCTTTGACAGAGGTCTTCAAACTTGGCAGGTTTAAGACTTGTGGACTTCAACTCCCAGAATTCTCCAGCCAGCATAGCATAGCTGGCTGGAGAATTCTGGGAGTTGAAGTCCACAAGCCTTAAAGCTGCCAAGTTTGAAGACCTCTGGTCTATGACTTTATGCTCTGATTCTGCTGAGAGACAAAGCCTTAACACTCAAAAAAGGCATTTCTTGACAATCCCAATGGTGCTTTTTTTCCAAGAGGCAACTGCACTTTCTGGTTTTTCTTTGACGGACGTTTCGCTTCTCATCCAAGAAGCTTCTTCAGCTCTGACTGGATGGTGGGGAATGGAAGGATTTATTTCTTGACAATGTTTTCCTCATTCCAGGTCATTGGCTATGAATCCAATCCAGAGACCTGAGATGTACATCATTGGAGCCCAACCAGTGTGTAGCCAACTACCAGGACTGTCCCCAGGCCAGAGAAAGTTGTGCCAACTATACCAGGAACACATGATGTACATTGGTGAGGGGGCTAAGAACGCCATCAAAGAGTGCCAATTCCAATTCAGGCAGAGGAGATGGAACTGCAGCACAGTGGACAACACATCTGTCTTTGGCAGAGTTATGAGCATTGGTAAGTGAAGGAAAAACTGAGAAGGCAAAGGGCACGGGTGGCCATTCAGAAGTTCATGGATGGTTTGCCTGAAGGCATCTGGGATGGAATGGCTTGAAGGCACAGAGAACAAAGCTGGAACAATGAAAACTGCAAGGACAAAAAGGGTCAGAACAAGTTCTGGTTGGGAAGTATTTTAGAGGGAAGCAGCAAAGCTAGATGGAAAGTGGCAGATTCTTAACCATGATGAGAAGAGACACTCAGAAAAAAAATAAATTGTACACAGATGAGAAGTGGATTGCTAGTAGTATGAATGTTGCATAAGAGCATGGAGATTCAAAAGTCGAGTGAAACCAGTTGGAATGAAAGTGGCTTCTGGAGCAGGGAACAGGGAAATAGACCAAGCGCAAGGATGAAAAGTAGAGCAATTTGGGTGGCATTGCTGTATAAATAGAACAGCTGTCAAGATAGAGGTAGAATAAATAGTGTAGAGACAGAAAATCTGCCTAAGAGTACGAGGCTAAATTTTCATGCAGAGCTTGAATCCATTAGACTCATCAAAACGAGCACTAGTGGGGACAGATAAATCCCTAATTTAATCCCTAATTAAATTCTGCAATGCCAAATTGAACTGTTGTTTCATCAGTCTCAGACTTGATGTTGCTTGATGTTCTCCAGATGTGAGGAGTTGCAACCCCAAGCAGGTCTGTGTTGCTGTAAAATATAAAAATATAAAAGATGCATTTTTAAAAATGATTTTTCAACAACCTTGTTAAATGCAAGAATTAATGAAAGTTTGTTGATCTCTAGCTGGCCGGCATGATAAATTCTATGAATGATGAAGGTTTTGTTTGTTTGTTTTAAATAAGAAATTATTTGTTTGAAATTACTTAAAACACTTGGTTTCTCACTTCTTTCAGTTGTGTAGATTAGAACAGCTACTTTTGCTTTCTGTCAAGAGTCTTGTAAAAGTCAAACGATGGAAGGAAAAGCTGTAGTAAGAATGAAATCCTCTACTTAATAGGAGACGTCTAATGATAACATACATATTCCTAAGAAAAATGCATAATTGTCTCTTGAGGGCAACTTGAGGGCATCTTTTTATCTTTATCAGCACGATGCATTTATTTGTTTGCATACTATCTAAATCACTTGTCATGACTATAAACTTCCCAATCTGAGCAATGTTCTTATCAGTCACCTCTATATTGCCAACTTGAAGAGCTCTCAGAAAGTATTAATCACTGAGTAATTAAAAGTTTATTACTGCCTTTTAAAATGAGATGCGTTGGAGAAAATACTGATGACGATATACTGATGGATCGGATTTCTAGATGTGTAGCAAAAAAATGCACTTTGTACTTGATTTAGATGCACACTGTTGCCTGAATATTATCCCAAGGCTTAGCCACAGTATTAAATTTTGTTTTCAAAGTTAGGATCAGGCTCTATCCAATTCATTTTAATTCACCATAAATTTAAAAAGCGCCTGGAAAGGCAGCTTCAGAAATTCCTTGTCTTTCTGATGCTGTGATTCTGTCTTAAGGATAAACACCTGGGGGCAACAGGTTGAAAGAAGGAAAAAAAGTTGCAGTGGGAAAGCCACATATGGGGATAAAGCATTAAGCTTACATACTTACTGGTATGTAGGTTTCACTCTATTTTTCCATAACAAAAACTGGCACTGAGGAATCTCCTGGTGTCTCTGGTGTGCCTCAGGTGATGTATGGTGTCATCAGACTATGAAAGAAAGGTTGGTATCATAGTGTATTCTGAGTAGCTGAGTCACTTTCTCCCAATCTGTAACCCCTTTCAGATGAGTAAACCTCAACTACCAGGATTTCCAACTTGCATGGCCATTGTTGAGAATCTTGGGAGCATCAGAAGGAGAAGGCTTGGCTCTCAGAAGTCCTGCTTTGGCAAAATTGGAGCTAGAAGATTTTAAAAGAGGGTGGGGGGAAACAAACTACAATGCCCAGGAATAAAACTAGCAACCCTAACCTTTTTCTGAACTCCCTTCTTTCTTCCTACTGCTAGAAGGGTTAATCTAGCAAAAAAAAAAAAAAAGCCAATTACAATCTTACCTGAGAACCTGTTTTGTTGAGAAATATCTTTTTAAAAAGCCTTCTGATTGAGGGATTGGGTTTTATTACCTGAACTAGGTAATATCATCAGTGCTGATGATGTTACCTGGTTTGGGTTGATGAATGAAACATCTGCAAGAAAACAACCAGGCTCAGAGAGCACCAAAGGACCTCTCATTTCAACCCTGAGTCTCCTTCTCTGATTAACCTGCCTTGTCTTCTTCCCTTTCCCAAGTGGAAGATATCCTGGCTTGCAAGCCCTTGGCAGGAAGGAGGTGGGGTGAGGTGGGGAGCCCTGATAACCACTTTGCTATTTGCTTTCTCCATGCTGGTGCACCTCCAGGAAAGGCAGCAGGAAGCCTAGCCCTATCCACTACCTTGAGACTTCCCCAGGGTGCCAACTGCTAAGTGGCAAAAGGCACTCATTGACAGATCATTGCAGAATTTGAATTGAGGTGTGAGCTGGATATATTGTTCTCGGTCCTTTTGAAATGCAACTCTCCCCTGGTAAGAAATGGAGAAATCCGGGCTGAGGTTTGATGTGTAAGGATAATAAAAGCAAGGTGTTAAAATGCAGCTCCCTCTTTTCCCCCAGCTTCTCAAAGTAGAAGCCCCTTTAATGGATTCCCTTAGAAATCCACTTCGTTATTCAGGGCTATTGTATTTCAGTTTGATTAATTGTAACACATTACTCAATCCAGAGCTGGCACTGATGTTAGTCAGAAAAAGGCAACTACCCAAAGCAGCTGATTTGGAGCTTAATAAGAGATCAGCAAATAGATATACTGTATTTTTAAATCTGTTATTTTTCCACTGTTGTCCCAAGGAGAAAGAGTACAACTTTGGATATTCAGTCTGCACTTTGATTTTGTGTGGGTGGGTGTAGGCAGGGCATCTTCAGACAATTGCAACGTTGCTTATATTGTGAGTTGTAAATGATTAGAGCTGTGGCACAATGGATAAAGTTACAATAGCTATGAAGAAGTAAACTTAAGTAAACACAGAGAGATTCACATTTGATTAGACAAGTTTAGTACTTAACAAGGGACATTAAATGCATCCTTCCCATAAGGGTAATTTAAATTAAAAAAAAAAAAACTCCTATGTGTAGAATGTAGATAACACTGAAAAATGACCCTTTTCCATGGCCTATCCTGCCATAAAAACATTCACAAGTGAATGTTATGTGTGTTTATTTGGGAGTAAATTCCATTGCCCTTAGTAAGTGCAACCTAAAGGATGGAATGGTAAAAGGGCAGCATTTCCTTAGGGTCTATTAGGGGCTGTAGAGTTATGGTTGGGCAGAGTTGACACCAGTAGCAGGTGGAGCCAGAGCCAGACGATGAGCCCACCATATGCTTTTTTTTTGTTCTTTCCTGCTCAGCATGCTGCTGAGTAGGGATCAGATTGCTCCTGGTGCTGAACTGAACTCACTGGACCACACAGTTTAGCAGGGCCCCCCAAACTTTCAGATTGTTCATCAATTTTCTTTTTCTTTCTTTCCTTCTTTCCTTCCTTCTTTCTTTCTTTCTTTCTCTTCCTTCCTTCCTTCCCTTTTCTTTCTTTCCTTTCTTCCTTCCTTCCTTCCCTTTTCTTTCTTTCTTCCTTCCTTCCTTCTTTCTTTCTTTCTTTTTCTTTCTTTTCTTTCTCTCTTTTCTTTCTTTTCTTTTCTCTTTTTCTTTCTTCTCTCTCTCTCTCTTTTCTTGCTTGCTTTCCTTGTAATTTAATACTTCTTTAACAGTACTATGTTACTGTAAGTTTGTTTTTTTTATACTATAGCAACAACAATGGATAGTCCCATTGACCATTGGAGGTCAATATTGACTACTCTAGAGAATCCTGGTTTAGAACTTGGGTTGAAGTTCATAAAAAATTAGGTTGAGGGGTAGTGTGCAGTGCATTGAACTAAAACAGGCTGACATAGATTCACGTTTCTCCTATCTTAGGTAGAAAATCGAAATTAGAAATTGCATATATTGACAATTACTGTTAAAAGCAAAATCTCCCTCTCCCCACAAAAAAGTTGGCTTATTCATCACCATTCAAGCCATCCTGCTTAGTCTCTGAGCCTAAACAAAGTTAGCAGAATATACTGCAGTGGAATATACTGGGACGTTAACAACAAATCCAGAAAATGGCAATACTTTTCTACATTATTTCTAGGAAAACTAAACAGAAATGTCCATAAAGCTATGTAGACTTGAGGTTAACTAGAAGGAGACAGCTGTTATGCAATAGTATCATATTTTCGCTCAACATTTACAAATAATGGGAAAAACATGACTTTACAGTTTTATTTGTATACTGCTTTTCTGTTAAAATGTGCCCCCCCACTTTTTTTTTGGTCACTGTTGATATTATGTATATCCCATGCTAACACTGTTTTTGTTCCCATATTTACTTCTGTCTCTGATGGTTGATTGATGAGACAATTTTGCATTGTACTTTAGGATTGAAATCTACCCCTTATAGTGCAAATGCTTCAAAATGGTCCTGAGTCTGACGCTACAGCCTAATGTTGGGTCGACAGAGTTTTTAGGGAAAAAAGATTGTCAAAGCCATGATTTTCACCATTAAAAAAAAAAAAATCAGTGTTTGTCCCCAAGGATTAATTCAGAAGTAACACTTCTTGAGGGGGAGAGCAAATAAAGTCAAAAGAAGCTTGTTTCAAATCCTGTCCGTGTTCCCTGTTTCGTAAAGGACTACAGTTTTATTCTAGAAATGTTACATACAGTAGTGGCCAAAATTGTGGAAACCTTTTGGGAAAAGTGTATTTTTGAGGTTTGATAGCTAATAACACCACCTTTTTTTTTTTTGGAGTTTCAAGATAATCATATTCCACTGCTGGGAATAGCCCAGACCTTAACCCAATTGAAAATCTATGGAGCCGACTAAGGAAACTTGTTAGTCAGAAGCGACCCAGCAATAAAACCCAGTTAATAGAAGCAATCATTCAATCTTGGTTTCACATTGTAACAGCT
Organism: Arizona elegans; assembly: GCA_022577455.1. Lineage (NCBI taxonomy): Eukaryota > Metazoa > Chordata > Lepidosauria > Squamata > Colubridae > Arizona > Arizona elegans. The sequence goes on from JAKOOJ010000007.1 coordinate 75,133,978, forward strand.
GCAGAACTAAAAGACTTGGTTCACTCCATGGGAAGCCGTTATAAGTCTGTAATTCATGTTAAAGGTTACTCAACTAAGTATTAACTGACATGGTGATAATTTTTGTATAGCTCGTTTTTGCTATGTGTTTCACTTTTCTTCTTTATACTGTAACTGTTATTCTAGTAGCAAATCCTTCATAAAAGTTATTGCATTACATTCTTGATTAAATTATCTTTCCATTGATATATAATTTTATGGTACTGCTCCAAAAAAGTAGTGTTATTAGCTAGTGTTAGAAAATACACTTTTCCCAAAAGTTTTCCACAATTTTGGCCACTACTGTACATGAAATGAAGTATAGTTGACCTCATTAACAGTTTTCTTCAAGAGCTTTCCCATAGTTAGATATTTTCTACCGTAAAGGTTGCAAGCTTTCATTTTGCTGAGTTCTTTGGGGGAGACCAATTGGGAACTTCATGCTCTTAGAGCCCCAAGTTGGCAGGGACGCTCATTTTCCCCTCTTTCTTCTTTACACTCACTGCCATTCTTTCCCTCTGAACTAGTACGCACATCGCACTTAGCTTTATTGTGGCTTGGTTCGGGTTTTTTTTGTGTAAAGCATTGTGTAAACCCAGCTGTTATAGGTTTATAAACCACGTTGGAGCCATCCCTGCCCTGGTGTGATATGTGAACTCAGCTTTTCTCTTTTGGACATCCCATTCCCCCTTCCACCCCATCCCCATTGTTCTTTTTTACTTCCTTCCCACCCAGCACGATGCTGGAGAAGAGACAAATTGCTCTTGCCAGAGATCCGTACTAATTGTTTGCAGAGGGCTTTTGAAATTAGTTTGAGGATGAAATTAGTGAGGTTGCCCATTCTTGCTCTCTTTGGCTGTTCTACCTGCTTAATTGCTATAAGAGCATAAATCTTCCTTAGAAGAACTTTGCTGCATCAAATTGTTGGACTGATTGCTTTTGTCTGCGTTCTCCTCCTAGCAGTGGCCATCTGGGAAACGGATGGTACATCTACTTCCTACTTGATCAGAGTCAGAGTCAGCTATTTTGAGGTTTATGGTCACTTCATGAGCAATTGCTTGATTGCAATCTCTAAACTGATGTTTCAGGGATCACTCTGAAACAAGTACACTCTTCTGAATGTTCTTTGGAATAGATTTCTTTTTTACTCGACACAGCGAGGAATTAGATGACCCTAACAGCAGTCACAATAAAACCACAAGAGGGAAACAGGTAGTTTTATGTCTTTTAGCTGTTACAAGAGTTTTTGTTTGACCAGAATTGTGTAATGATGCCAATAGCTGGACAGATGCACGTGACACTGATTTAAATAGTGCTCATGCCATCCTTTGTAAAACAAATCCAGGAAGAATTCCTATAAGACAACCCAAAGAACAATAAATTAGAATATAAGGGAGTGGCTGATGGACTAATGGAATCAAGAAGCTGCCTCTTGATCTTGGTCTCTTTACTGCCAATCCCTCCCATAGGTTTGAAAATCTTGACTCCTTAGTAGGAAAATTTGAGAGGCTGTCTTCTTATAGCAATAGCAATAGCACTTACACTTATATACTGCTTGATAGTGCTTTACAGCCCTCGCTAAGAGGGTTTACAGAGTCAGCCTATTGCCCCCAACAATCTGGCTCCTCGTTTTACCGACCTCAGAAGGATGGAAGGCTGAGTCAATCTTGAGCCTGGTGTGATTCGATCTGCCAAAGTGCTGGCAGCTGGTGATCAGCAGACGTAGCCTGCAGTGCTGCACTCTAACCACTGCGCCACCGCAGCTCATTATGGTTCTATAAGTTATGGTTCTATAAGTTAGTCCTGGACTTAAGAACCACAATTGAATCCAACATTTCTGTTGCTAAGTGAAACATTCGTTAAGTGAATTTTGCTCCATTTTATGACCTTTTTTACCACAGTTGTTAAATGAATCACTATAGGTAGTTAAGTTAGTATTATAGTTGTTAAATGAATCTGGCTTCCCCATTGACTTTATCAAAAGGTCACAATAGGATCATCTGGCCTTGAGACACTGCGACCATCATTAAATATGAGTCAGTTGCTAAGCGTCCAAATTTTGATCACACGAGGATGCTACGACAATTGTAAGTGTGAAAAAGGGTCATAAGTCACTTTTTTCACTGCCATTGTAATTTTGAACGGTCACTAAATGAACTCTTGTATGTCAAGGACCACCTGTACATAATAAAAAAAATCTTTGCTAATTGTGGCTATTTCAATACATCGTTGTGGAGGCATCCCCATGCATTAAAGGAACATATTCTGAGATCCCTTTAAAGTTAGCTGTATGTGCTGATTCAAAGTTCTTGTAAGATGCTTGTTCATTGCAATTATTGGGAGCGAAATGTGGTGGATCTGGGCAGGATGGGGAACCACAATAGTACACGGGCAAACGATTGATACAAACTTAAGGTAAGCCACTTCAAACTCGATTGCAGGAAATACGATTTCAGCAACAGAGTCATCAACGCCTGGAATGCTCTATCTGACTCCGTTGTTATAGCCTCAAACCCTCAGTTTCAACTTCAGACTGTTTACCATGGACTTCACCAGTGGTGAAATCTAAAATTTGTTACTACCAGTTCTGTGGGCATGGCCTGGTGGGGGGGTAATGTGACTGGGTGGGCGTGGCCAATTTATTTATTTTTTTTACTTTTAAAACCATTTTTTCTACAATCTCTTCGGCGAAGATGTTGTAAAAAAACGCTTTCAAAAGGCTCTGACGATACCAGCTGAGTTGCCTGATCTGCAGAGGTTTTTTTTTCTTTTAAATGCCTCTGCCGATCAGGCAACTCAGCTTGCATCGTCAGAGGGATTTAAAAGAAAAAAAGCCTCTGATGATTGCGCGGCTCAGCTGGGCATGGTGGGGGGCAGGGATTTTTGCTACCGGTTCTTTGAACCACTCCCCTCCATCGCTACCGGATCGGGTGATCCGGTCCGAACCGGGAGCATTTCACCCCTGGACCTCACTCCCTTCGTAAGAGGTCTGTAGAGAGGGGGCGTGCATAAGCGCACCAGAGTGCCTACCGTCCCTGTCTTACTGTCCCGATTTATTTGTGTTTACTTCCCTTCTTTATCTTTATGTTCATACCTATACTTGTTATCTTGTACATGTTTGACAAACAAACAAATAAATAGATAGGATTTATAACAGGCTGAGCATGCTGATATCAAATACTGTAGGTTACAAATTCTGAGGAAAACTGAAGTGAGGCATCTGATTTAAGAAAAGTGTCTCTGTAAGTTGGAGAGAGAAACCATGAAGAGATGAGCCACAGTGGAATTGAATGCATTGATTATTTTTCCCAACCATATTCCCAGTGGTGGAATTCATAATTTTTTACTACTGGTTCTGTGGGTGTGGCTTGGTAGGCATGATGTGGCATGGTGGGTGTGGCTCGGTGGGCATGGCAGGGGAAGGATACTGTAAAATCTCCATTCCCTCCCCACTCCAGGGTAAGGTTACTGCAAAATCCCCATTTCCTCCCAATCAGCTGGGACTCGGGAGGCAGAGAATAGATGGGGGCAGGGCCAGTCAGAGGTGGTATTTACCGGTTCTCTGAACTATTCAAAATTTCCACTACTGATTCTCGAGAACTGGTGAGAACCTGCTGAATACCACCTCTGCATGTTCCACTGTTATTTAACAGAGATAGACAGGACAAATTTCGTTTTCCCAGCCTAAAATTTACAGGGTTTCTCTGGGCAGTCATTGACGTTCTATCCAACAGCTAAGCTCTCAGAGTTCCTGTGAGGATAGAATATAAAGGAGAGAATATTGCACATAATGTTGAATAAAATGTATCAATGAAATAGTACTGAATATTAAAAAAAAAATACTAGTCTAAACTGGATTCCTCCCTCCTTACTTTTTTGTGATTATGACAAATATGGCTTTACATAGGTTGTGGCTGGCACACCTAGCTCAGTGTCAGGTGAACCTGAGGAACCACTAAATATCAGGAGGGTAAAATATATTTTATTCTGTGTAAAGGACTAGCTTTGTAAGGTTATTCAGAAGGCCAAGAAAAGGCTCGCAATAATGGCGCTGCAATTTTTCCCCCACTCATCCGGGCAATCCGTCAAGTAAGGAGAGCTTTTTTCTATTACTGTAGAGTTCTCTTTTTGTTCTTCATGGGGCTGGTTTGGACTCTCTTAGTCTTGCTTTAATCATTGAACCTTATCTATGTTTGTTGGCAGCGTATGGATTTTCTGAGTTCTAGCTATCGTAACTAGCACCGCTAATATGGAGTTTTATAGGAGTTCCAGCATCACAGTTCACATTCTTGGAGTGCATCTGGAACTTAGTTGAAATTGTTGCCAATTTGTTATACTTGTTAAAGATTATTATCAGTTACTTTGTCCACATGGTTAACAACCTGATCCTAATGTAATTATATCAACCCAGTGACTGGAATTCATATATCAGAAATAGGCAGTGGTGAAATCCAATTTTTTTTACTACCAGTTCTGTGGGCGTAGTTTGGTAGGTGTGGTGTGGCTTGGTGGGCGTGGCTTGGTAGGCATGGCAGGGGAAGGTTACTGCAAAATCTCCATTCCCACCCCACTCCAGGGGAAGGATACTGCAAAATCTCCATTCCCTCCCCACTTCAGGGGAAGGATACTGCAAAATCCTCATTCCCTCCCCACTCCTGGGGGAAGGATATTGCAAAATCTCCATTCCCACCCCACTCTGGGGCCAGCCAGAAGTGGCATTTGCCGGTTCGCCGAACTACTCAAAATTTCCGCTACTGGTTCTCCGAACTACTCAAAATTTCTGCTACCTGCTGTATTTCACCCCTGGAAATAGTTTGCCAGATCAGTTTATTGGATAAACCACAATTGGCTGTATTATAAACTACGGTTGAGTAAATCTACACATGATAATAAACCAAAGCTGAATAAATTAGAATGATGTGTAAGCCAAGTGGCGCAACTCTCCACAATTATCTACAAGGGATAGGCAGATACTGAGACCTTTCTTCTATATGGATTCAGAAGGTTACAATGCTAGTCAATCTTGGGTGATCTCAGAAGCTAAGCAGGTCTACCATAATATAGCACTTGGACTGGAATCACAGAGTTGAACCTCAGAACCAGAAGTAAAAAAAATAAATATCTTAGATATATCTGTATCTGTAATGCTGCCAAGAATTGCTGCAGTCACTAAGAGTCAAACACAACTTGAGGGCATCTTTTCCATTTTAAACAAAAAATATCATTCATCAGTTGGAGTTCCCAACCTGGATCGGTCATGACATTTGCTATAGCTACTGGCAGTTTCCAGTTCCTGCCTATTCCATCTGCATCATGTAACAAAACCTCAAAGATAAAATTCTGTCCCTGTTCTAACATCCTCCTCCCATACTGTACAATCTAAAAGTAAAATAAATTGGCACGAGGAACTGTTATTCCTGAGAGCAATCTCTCAGAGCTTCCTTCGATGCTAGAGAGGGTGTTTTATTATATCTCTTTGCCTTCTTGGAAATCTTTTGGCTCACCCAAATCTTTTGATAACTCCTTCATGTCTGTAGCTGGTTCAGTTTTGACTTCCAACAACAGCTATTTAGTAACAAAGCACCTATGTTCTAATAGAACAGGACTCCTGTTTTCTCTTCTAATTTCTAACTTTCCCTTGTATTCATACACCCCAGCTCCATAATCCTGAAAGAAATCTTAAAATAGAAAGCAACCTTTATTCAACTGTTAACATTAAATAGTGGAGATTTTTGTAGACCGTTATTAGTTATGCAATCACACCCATCAAGATATAAATGTGAGTTAGAATCTTCTAACACCTCTTCCTCCTCCTCTCTCTCTTTCTCTCTCTCTCACTCACTCACTCACTCACACACATACACAGCACACAGGATTCAGCATTCCTGCAAGGCAAGTTAAATTATGAATGATTTTAACAGATTAACAGAGTTGGAAGGGACCTTGTAGGTCATTTAGTCCAACCCCCTGCCCAAGCAGGAGACCCTGCCTACACCATTTCTGACAAATTTGCCCCTTATTATCTATGGATGTTGCTGCTGAGCCAGTTTTTTTATCTAGTGTTTCACAATTAAGTGCAACCTTTTCACTACTGTTATCATACTGCTTTCATTAGTGCAACCCTATACACTTACTGTTTGGGAGGAAATTCCATGGATAGTATTGGGCCTATTCCTACATCATCATCTGAAAGTTTAGTCCAGTGGTGAAATGTAAAATTTGTTACTACCAGTTCTGTGGGCGTAGCTTGGTGGAGGAGGGGTTAATGTGCCTGGGTGGGCGTGGCCAACTTTTTTTTTTTTACTTTTAAAAACATGTTTTCTACAACCTCTTCGGCTGAAGAGGTTGTAGACAAAATGCTTTTAAAAGGCTCTGATGATCCCAGATGAACCGTGTGATCATCAGAGGCTTTTTTTTTTTTTTACTTTTAAAAGCATTTTTTTGGCCGAAGAAAAAATGCTTTTAAAAGACTCTGATGATCCCAGCTGAGCTGCCGATTATTTATTTATTTATTTATTTATTTATTTATTATATTTCTATACCGCCTTTCTGCCGTAGGACTCAAGGCGGTGTACAGTCAAGAAAAATATAGACACACAAACATCATAAAATTGCTAATTAAAATTATTACTTAGTTTGGTCAATCAAATAAAACCCAGAATTAGATAACATTTTTTAAAAAAATTATCAGAGGCTTTTTTTTTTTTACTTTTAAAAGCATTTTTTCAGCCGAAGAAAAAATGCTTTTAAAAGTAAAAAAAAAAAAAAGCCTCTGATGATCGCGTGGCTCGTCTGGACATGTGGGGGTGGGCAGGGATTTTTGCTACCGGTTCTCCAAACCACCCACCATCATCAGTACCGGATCTGGTGATCCGGTCCAAACCGGGAGCATTTCACCCCTGGTTTAGTCCCATTCTAGTGTGCAAAAATTGTACTGCTTTTGCTGAAATATGTCCATCATTAGTCTTGTTTCTCATTTATATATCTTCTTTCCTTCTAATCTCTTTAAATACTAATGAAAATGTTTTTCTCTTACATAGTTGTATGCAGTAATTTTATCATTATTCTATTAGATATATGGATTAAAATTATTGAAAGTAGTATATTTAACCCCAATTCAGTCATTTGTCCTATTCAGGGGAAAGATCATCCAAATTCATTTATCACTTTGGTAGTCTCAATACCCTAAAGTCTTCAGAGAGGAATGGTGACACACCGAGGATCGGTGGATGTAACAGATGGTGCCTTTCTTTTCAGAATACTACTCTATCTGTTCTTGGCTGATGTTTATTCAGGAGCACAAAACCAAGGAGAACTGAAGGATATTTTTGTATTGGAAGAAATTGAAGAAATTATGGGGGGTGGGAGAGATGAAATACATTTGAGCTATAACAGAATGTGGAATTTGGTAGAGCAACCATCCCAATTGGACACCTTCCCGTTGTTTTGAATTCGGAATTCCCAGAATCAATTTGTAATTTCTACGGTCCTGGAAAGGACCCATATTGAGCAAAGCTGTGTTTCCAGTAGAGCCCCAAAGGACCTCTGGGTCCCTATCAGAGGTGGGTTTCAGCAGGTTTGACCAGTTCTGAAGAACCAGTAGTGGAAATTTTGAGTAGTTTGGAGAACCAGTAAATACCACCTCTGACTGGCCCCGCCCCCATCTATTTTCTGCCTCCCGAGTCCCAACTGATCGGGAGGAAATGGAGATTTTGCAGTAACCTTCCCCTGCCATGCCCACCAAGCCACACCCACGGAACCGGTAGTAAAAAAAAATTGAATTCCACCACTGTCCATATCAGTTAACTCTTGTGACTTTGATGATCTCTTCACTTCCCCTCAGGTAGCCGAGAAACTGCCTTCGCGTACGCTGTCAGTGCCGCAGGAGTCGTGAACGCCATCAGCCGCGCCTGCCGTGAAGGAGAGCTCTCAACTTGTGGTTGCAGCCGGACAGCACGACCCAAGGACCTGCCCCGGGACTGGCTTTGGGGTGGGTGTGGGGACAATGTGGAATATGGCTACCGGTTTGCCAAAGAGTTTGTGGATGCGAGAGAAAGGGAGAGGAACTATGCCAAGGGATCAGATGAGCAGGCCCGGATACTCATGAACCTACAGAACAACGAGGCAGGGCGCAGGGTAAGATAATTTTAATTCTCTTCTATTTCTCTGTAGATTAACTTTCTCATCTCTCTGTGCTCCTAGATGTATTTTACTGGAATTCCCTTTGGACCATCCAGTAGGGCCACTGAATGGTATTGCTTATTCCATTGTTATCTTTTCATTGGTTATTTTAGGAGAGAAAAGAAAAAGATTTAGGAAGCTATTTGTTCCAGTTCCCCTCATCCCAGCCCATGGAGAGGAAGTTCTGCATTTAAATTTTAAGGGCCAGGACCAGGAGACTAAAACATATGAGGAACAGTTACAGAAATTGTGTATGGCTAGTCTAGAGAAAAGAAGGACTAGGGATGACATTATAGCAGCGTTCAAATATTTGAAGAGTTGCCACAAAGAATAGGGAGTCAACTTATTTTTCAAAGCACCTGAAGGTAGGACAAGAAACAATGGATGGAAACTAATCAAGGAGAGAAGCAACCTGGAATTAAGGAGAAACTTCTTAACTGTGAGAAGAATTAACCAGTGGAACAGCTGGCCTTCAGAGGTTGTAGGTACTTCATTACTGGAGGTTTTTAAGAAGAGACTAGACAGCCACCTGTCTGAAATGGAATAGGGTCTCCAGCTTGAGCAGGGGGTTGGACTAGAAGGCCTCCAAGGCTCCTCAAAACACTATTCTGTAAATAAATAAAAATCTCATTTGAGAATGCTAGGCTAGGATTTACTAACACTGGCGTCTCCAACCCTTTAGCGGCATTTGATCCCCTACATGATCTCCCTTGGTGTTTCCACCCTGCAGAAAATACAATTTCTGGAATGATGGACAACAAGACATACAGTCCCATTCTGTTTTCAAGGAAGGTCATCCATCAGGGATTGGAGAAGGGATTGTCTCAGTTATAGACACAGTCCTGACCCCATCCCTGCTCCACTGCACACAGAAGATTCAACTTCTAGCTTTATTGCCTTGTTTGTTTACCTTTGAAGGTTATCTCGGCTTGCCCTTTCCTCCCCCGTCTCTTTCTCCTCTTTATTTCCGTTTTTGCCTTCTTTCCCATTAGCCTGAACCTTATTGTTCCAAGGGGCTCTTAGGCATTGGCAGACATGCTGCATTATTTATCTACACAACATGTAACAGGCCTCCAGCATCAGTCACTCGAATACCATTGAAGCTGAGAAGAACTTTGATTGATAAACTGTATAGTAATTCTTTACAAATTCGCTTGAGATTACATCTCTTATGAGAGAAGAACCCAAAAGGAATTTGAGGTGGAGAATAACAGAAGGGCTGACATAAGCAAATCCCTTTGCCAGATCCTTGCAACTTGATACAAAGGGTTGGCTTTTTTGAGTGCAAATGTCTTAGCTGCCTCTGGCGCCTCAGCTCTTGATCTATTGCTCAAATATCTTTACTCCCATTTTTGGAAAGAAAATATGATAAAGGAGGAAACCATTTAGCTATTTATTCACTGACATCTCTTTTAAGAGCTGAGCATCTAGTAAACACATTATTTGAAGTAAGAAATATTGATTTCATTCAGATTGTGATCTCAAATGAATTTAGGATTGTGGGGCAATCCCTTTATTTTTGCAAATAACCATGGTGTTTCTGGAAGGATAGCGGCCGCTGAAATTCCAGCAGCTTCCTTAGCAAACCATGTTTCTGTTGTACATGCTCCCCTGTACCTCTTAAGGCTGCCAAAAAAAAAAAATACATGCAGTTTTTAAACAGCGTCAATTCATACATAATTTCCAAATCATAGGAAGTATTTCCACTTTGATCTGCAATAGTCAGGTCCCCACCTTGAATCTTGTGCTTAAACTGGACATTTTAAAAATGATTCAGGTAAATTGGGACACGTTTAGAAAAAAGCTGTAAGGATAATTGGAGAACTAGAGGCCAAATTCAATGGAGAGAAATGGAAAGCAGTGGATTTCTTTAACTTTGAAAAGAAAAGATTGAGCGGGAAGGCAAATTTCAATTGGATGTCAAGATTTTTGTAAGGGTAAGAGGAAATTTAAGTGTGGAACCAATTACCCAGAGTGGTGTTGTGTTCCCACTATATATGTTCAAGAAAAGATTAGACAACCATCTATCAGAGATGCTTTAATTTACATTCTTGCACGGATCAAAGGGTTGATCTTGGTCACTTAAATAGCTTCTTGACAATAAATTTAGTGTGCAGTTCATTGAATTACTAGCAGATTATTCTTCCCCCGACCTCCACTTGGAAGAGGAGTAGGATTCATGTCAATCTTCAAGGTAGACCAGACTAGAAAATCAGAGTCATGCAGGCTAATACCACTTTTATTATAAAGTTATAGTAACAAGATCTTGCAAGTCAGAGTGCCTTTCCCTCTCCCTTTATTTTCATGAAAATTAGGGAGAGTATTGTTTGAGATTTTCCTCAGGGTACAATTTAGCCCCAGACTCAGGTTTCTTTTATCTGACTATTTTTTTGGTAGTAGCTCTTCCTTCTGTTCCTCAAGGTCATTCCTTCTTCCCATTACAATGCTCCTTAGTCTTAACATAAGGCTCTTGACTCTCCTTTATACAACACTGGGGCATTTTAGGGGAAGATATCCCACCATAAGAACTAAGAGCCTGTTTAGTCTAATGCAGGGATGTCAAACTCGATTTCATTGTGGGACGCATCAGGGTTGTATTTGACCTCAGGGGGCATGGCCAGCTCAACATCACTCATGTTGGGGGCGCCTTTGGTGGCCCAAGCGCTCTGCCAGCAAAAACGGGCTCCCGAGCTCCGTTTTCGGTTGTGACAGCTTCCTGAAATCTTCTGCCAGTGAAACGAGCTCCGTTTTCACTGGCTGAGCCACCACGGGCTGATCCTTTGCTGTTTCCAGGGCAGCCTTGAGGGCCAGATCTAAGCACCCCATGGGCTGGATCTGTCCTCCGGGCCTTGAGTTTGATACTCCTGGTCTAGCGGTTAAAGTACCAGCTAGAAACAGAGACACTGAATTTTAGTCCTGCCTTAGGCATGAAAGGTAGCTGGGTGACCGTGAGCCAGTCATGTTCTCTCTGCCTAACTCACCTTACAAAAGGGGTGGAGAAGGATGGCCCTTTTATGACTTGTGGACTTCAACTCCCAGAATTCCTGAGCCAGCCACCCTGAGCCAGAGTGGAAGCCCACAAGTCATAAAGGGGCCATTGGTCCCCACCTCTGCCTTGCAAGGTTGGCGTTATGGGGAAAATACAAAGAGGAGGACTGTTACATAGGTTCACCACCTTGTGTTATTTATAAAAATAATAATAAAGGCAGGATAATAAATTAAATTCAAAATAAATAAATCTAGTTTAGTTTTCACCTTCAATTGTCAAATGATCCAGTGAATGCTAGAGTAAATCACCATGCATCTTACTTGTAGTTTGATGCTAAATTATTCTTTTGTTCTTTGGACACCACCGGAGCACGGTGGCTGAGAAATGTAAACTTGCTTTTCCTACCTAAAAGTTTTATATATCTTGTGTTCATGTCAGTGTAACAAAGAGTTAATAATTTGCTGGATCTAACAGGAAAAGCAGGGAAAAATAATTAATGGATGGATCATTCCAGTCCTTTTAATCTATACAGCAAGAGTTTTGGGGGGGAAAAAAGAATAAGGACCATATTACACTTGAAAAACACTGCTGTATACTAATATTGTTGTAGGTACAAGAGTTGCTGATTGTAAAACGGCAAGGGTGTGATGTATTGCACATACTTAAAGGTCTGAAAGCAAGCAAGCAAAAGTTAAAAGACCAAGGCTGCAAACAGCACTGAATTAAAATCAATATATAAATCCAAATAGGAAATGCATCGGTTTAGAGATTGTAAAATAACAATCCCTAATAATTATCAGCCTCTCATAGGCCTTTTAAACCACCTAAAAAAAAGCATCTGGATTAAAGAAAGAATAAAAGGACAGTTGTGTGAATTTTTCTTGGAAACACATTATTAAGGAGTTAAACTGCAGCTGAAAATGCCTGGTTTTTAACTACACCTGTTAAACCTGGGAGTGATAGGTATGTTTTGTGTATTGGGACTTTTCCACTGGCTAAGAATTTTGGCTGATATGGAGCTAATACATCTGGAAAAGTTCCAAGTCAGAAAATACATTTTTTCCCCTAGCAATTGAGGATTTGCTAGGATTTGAAAGAGGAAACAAGGTTCTTGAATGAATCCTGTTCGTAATATTTTAAAATATTGTTTGGCGTTTGTCTGCTACTCTTTTGTGTGGGACCCACGGCAAAAGTCTGATGGAAATTTTATTCAAAAGATAACACCAAGAAAATACAATTACTTTTCCTAATATTAATAGAGTGACTGGTTTGAAATCAAAAGAAGAAAAAAAATACAAATTTTTCTTAGCAGATTTTAGATAGCAAAAGAAAAGGTGAGAATTCCAATGTTTCTGAAAATTTTCAGGCATGCATTTATTGCTTTATGTAGAGAAGGAAGAGTGTTCCAGGCTTCAAAAGTCAAAATGTCCTCTATATTCTGCAGCCTTGGTGGTACAATGTACTTCTTTTTGTGTGGATTCTTAGTTCCAGCCAATTTCTTATGCTGGATTGGACCAGTTTTGTTTGCATCATTTGTTTATCACTACAAATTGCCTTGAAGACAGTTTTGGTTATTACCATTTTGTTTGGGATGGACCTAAGCCACACCTCCCACTGCAGATAAATAGAGCAGACCATAATTTTGCCAGGCAGGGAAAGCAAAAATTGATTCAGTATATCCCTCGCTAGAGCCAAATCAGTTTTCCCTCTTGAAGTGGATTTTAAAAGCAGCCACCACGAGAAAGAGTTGGCAAAACAGCTGGCTCAGTTCAAATTGGATCTGACCGAGAAGGAGGCTCAAGCAGAAGCTCAGAGTTGGACCAATGTCAACTTCTTGATATAAAAATCAAATGTAAGGACTAAAAACTGAAGCACTGATTTTTTTTTAAAAAAATGAATGCCTAGAATGAGGTGTACAGATTTTCTTCAGCTTCCAATTTTCTAAGGTAACCAACAATTCACCAGAACGACTCCTGCCAGATTTGAATATTATTTAAGAGAAGTCAGGGAACTAATTCGTATAATATTTTTATATTCAGTTGATGTGGCCTGGGTAGTAAACTTGTGGTTGATGTGTTATATTTCTTGGAGATGCTATTGTGGTTATTAGCTTAGTAAATAAATTTAAAGTCATTATCAGTGTAATGATTTACCGTAAGTCTTACCTTTCCTGATATACTTAAGACAGTGTACATACATGTAGTCCTTGACTTACGACTATAATAGAGCCTGCCCATTATGGTGTTAAGTTGTAATAATAATAATAATAATTATTATTATTATTATTATTATTATTATTATTATTATTATTATTATTATTATTATTTTATTTCTATACCGCCCTTCTCCCGAAGGACTCAGGGCGGTGTACAGCCTATTAAAAACACAAAAATATACAGACATCAATTAAAAAATAATTAAAATTATTAAATAATTTCGGCCCAAATTAAAACCCAAAAATTTAAAACACCCAATTTAAAATCATTTACATTGATAGCCCGGCCTGGCGGAACAGCAGGTTCTTGAGGGCACAGCGAAATACACGGAGGTCGGAGATCTTGCACAATTCCAGGGTCAGTTCATTCCACAGGGCAGGAGCTCCCACAGAGAAGCTCCCCCTGGATGTTGCCAGCCGACATACCTTGGCTGATGGCACCCTTAGGAGCCCCTCTCTGTGGGAGCGGACTGGCCGGTGGAAGGCTACTGGTGGCAGAAGTTGGTCTCGAAGGTACCCAGGTCCTAAGTTTTATATTTGTAAATCAGGTCGCCTTACATGACCAACCTGATTTTATAACCTTTTTGTGGTGGCTATTAAGTAGTTGTTAAGTGAATCCATTGTTCACTATGGGTAATTTTTTTTTGCCAGAAACCAAAAGTAAATGCTGGTTTTCAGTACAAATGTCATAAAACATGGTCATGTGTCTGCCATGAATGTGAGCTGGTTGTCATGCACACAACATATGGTCATGTGACTAAAAGGGAGGAACAGCTTTTGGAAGTTTGGAATCAGGTCTTAAGAAGTCCTGAGGAGAATTTGTGAGCTTCCGTGGGAATTTTCTGCACAGACATTAATCAGATCTTTAGAGATTCTCAGTCATCCAGGTCATGGTTGTCCCAAAGGTGCTTTTTCAGGAGGCAACTGGATTTTCTTGTTTTTTTCTTTGAAGATGTTTCACTTGTCATCCAAGAAGCTTCTTCAGCTCTTCTCCACTATCCTGTCAGAGCTGAAGAAGCTTCTTGGGTGAGAAGCGAAACATCTTCAAAAGAAAAAAACAAGCCCAGTTGCCTCTTGAAAAAGCACCTTTGGGACATTAACCAGATCCATTTCTGCTTAGCTTCAATTCGATTTTTATGCCACATTCCTTCTGGCAACTTATCTATCCATTCCTCTCACCTTCTATGTAAAGAACTTTTTAAAAAACAATTTCTAGCATGTTTACATCCTCTGTAAACATGCCACTATCAAAACATTTTCAGTCTTAATCAGTGGTAAAATGTAATATTTGTTACTACCGGTTCTGTGGACGTGGCTTGGTGGGGGGGGGGGGGGTGTAATGTGACTGAGTGGGCATGGCCAACCTGTTTTTTTTAACTTTTAAAACCATTTTTTCTACAACCTCTTTGGCTGAAGAGGTTGTAAAAAAAATGCTTTTAAAAGCCTCTGACGATCAGGCAACTCAGCTGGGATCGTCAGAGCCTTTTAAAAGCATTTTTTTCTACAACCTCTTCCGCCGAAGAGATTGTAGAAAAAATGCTTTTAAAAGGCTCTTATGATCCCAGCTGAGCTGTGCGATCATCAGAGGCTTTATTTTTTTACTTTTAAAAGCATTTTTTAGGCCAAGAGGTTGTAGAAAAAATGCTTTTAAAAATAATAAAAAAAGCCTCTGATGATCACGTGGCTCAGCTGGGCATGGGGGGGGGGGGCAGGGATTTTTGCTACCGGTTCTCCGAACCACCTGCCACCATCGCTACCGGATCTAGTGATCCGGTCCAAACCGGGAGCATTTCACCCCTGGTCTTAATATAGTTTTTAATTTGCCATGCACAACACAGGAAGTGGGCATTTCAAGACAGGATGTATAATTAGGGTGATTATGCATTCATATTTACATACAAAATGTAAAGAAAACTTTCTGACTTTATCAATGCTTTTCCCCCAAATGTTAAATTGCTTATTATCAAATTAACTTTCAATATACATGTAAGACACAACCACATATTTTATAAGACCAAGCATTGAAATGATTGCGGCAATAAATAAATAAAATCTCTAGCAACAAACCTATTATTTGATAATATGCTATAGGTAAGCTTCAGCTTTGATGACTATGCCTGTGAATGGCTATACCTATATTTCCAAATAGGTATTCATCTGATTCACATATAACATTTTTAGATGCAAGTTTTATTTTTTATTTTTATTTTTTTCTTATTAGGTAATAAAGCAGGGGTGTTCAACCTTGGCAACTTTAAGACTTGTGGACTTCAGCTCCCAGAATTCCTGGGAGGAATAAATGCTGGCTGGGGAGTTCTGGGAATTGAAGTCCACAAGTCTTAAAGTTGCCAAGATTGGACAACCCTATTATAAAGTAATAATGGGAAAAGGAATTGATTGGCCACCAGGTGGCGAACAAGATGCAACTTGTCTTCTCTACAATAATGTTCATTACAATTGTAGGTTTTGAAACTCAGAACTTGACATGAAGGCAGGATGACTCAGCCTGAATTCTGTCTATTTCTTTAAAAAATGCACATGGAAGGGTGAACTAGACTCAAGGACATTTTTTCCCCAAATGCCATCACTCTGCTTAACAACTAATTCCCACAACACTGTCAAATAATTTACTGACTATTACTATTATTCTTCTCTTCCTTACTAGTATCTCTCTCTTCCCACTTATTACTACAACTATGTTGCTTGTATCTTTCAATTATATTGTTTTTATTTGTTTCCTATATGATTTGATAGCATATTATATACGCTATTATTTGATATCTTGACTATCACTAAGTGTTGTATCTTTTTATTCTTGATGAATGTATTTTATTCTCCTTATGTACACTGAGAGCATATACACCAAAGACAAATTCCTTGTGTGTCCAATCACACTTGGCCAATAAAGAATTCTATTCTATTCTATTCTATTCTATTCTATTGACTGACATAACTTTTGCATGAGATTTGTCTAGGTTGTGACTCTTCTCCTATCTTCTAAGGTCATTTTACCTTATATCAGAGAGAATCAAGGAGGGGCACTGTTATGCTTCCTTGTTTTCCAGGGCTGAGCTCATATGTTACTAATAGTCTCAGTGAACCTTTTCCAAGGTCATCTCAGTACTCCTCTAATAAAACTCTGTAGCTGACATTTCTTGCTAGAGAAACACTGAATTATTAAGGACAAAAAGGACCCCTTTCTTGAGAAGCGGAATCCCTATCTGTCCTATTTCTAGACCAATTCTGTCCTAGAACTGATCACCTCCAAATTACTCTGAGCCCCCCAAAAATTGATGCTTATCACTCTGTTCACTGAAGCATAGGTACTGAAAGGCAATTTAGGGTTTTGCCATAAAGGCCTGAGTCTGTACAATGGATATACAATCTTCCATAATTCTCAAATGATTTGAGTATCCCAGGGAGATTTATGAAGATAAAATTGATCTCCAAGACAAAATCTATCAGAATACAAAGGTTGGGTAAAGATTTAGCACACTGTGAAATACTTAAGACCAGAGCTGAAAAATGCAGATTCAAGTCTTCAGTTGGCAACATAGATCAATAGGTAGTCCTGGATCAGATGTCGGTGGTCCTTGACTTATGGCCGTAATGAAGTCTGGCCATCTTTGGTAAGTCATTATTATGAGACTGATCTGAATTTACAACCTTTTTTGCAGCAGTCATTAAGCAGATGTAGTTGTAAAGTGTAAAGTCATTAAGTTCACTATCAATGTGGTTTTGCAAAAAACTGCAAATAAATGCTAAATAGTTTTGGGCAAAACTGTCATGTGACCACAGGATGCTGCAAATCCCAGGGGGTGGGGGGGGAGAGAAGGGGGGCAGGTTTCCACCTGATCTTCAGAACTTTGAATCCTGGGTATAATTAGCCTCCCCCCTGTAGATCCATTGTAACTTTGACTGGTAGCTAAGCGACTGGTCATAAGTCAAGAGTATCTGTACTCCCTCTCCTGCACAACTACCCAGAGAACATCCTGTATATCAAAGCAAGCAATCTGCAGCTTTAGAGACACATTTGCCCTTTGGCTTGCTCCGTGGCTTTCAGTGGCCAATTTTTTTAAAAAAAATCCTCCATAAGCATACACATTGAAGAAAATGGGAGTGCCCCATCCTATACTCTGTTAAAAACATGATCCTGTAAAAATGAATTAAAGAAATGCATAAATTAGACAGGGGAAGCTACATATACGAATACGTCTCTTAGCAGTTTAGAGGAAAATAAAGGATGCTCTCTAAATACCATAAAACAAATATTTTGAAAGTGTTTTCTACACTCATCCAGGAAGTGTCTCCTGCATCTGTACCCGTGTTTCCTAGAAAATAAGACCCTGTCTTATATTTTTTTGAACCCTGAAATAAACACTTGGCCTTATTTTCAGGGAGGTCTTATTATTTTGGGGTGCGTGGAGGAAGATGGGGCTCCTCTTACTGTCTTACAGCTCTGCATTTTAAATATTTTCAGGGAGGGCTTATTTTTGGGGGGAGCCTTATTTAGCGCATGTGCTCAAAAGCCTGATTGGGCTTATTATCAGTGGATGTCTTATTTTTGGGGAAACAGGGTAAGTGTACTGTGTCGTTAGGTCATCCCGCTGTTAGGTGTTGCGTTGACCCAATGGGTTTTCTCTTCCACAGGCGGTGTACAAGCTGGCTGATGTGGCTTGCAAGTGTCATGGAGTCTCGGGGTCCTGCAGCCTCAAGACATGCTGGCTGCAGCTGGCTGACTTCCGCAAAGTGGGGGATTTTCTGAAGGAGAAATACGACAGCGCTGCTGCTATGAGAATCGGCCGCAAAGGCAAGCTCGAGCTAGTGAATAACCGCTTCAATTCACCCACCCCTGAGGACCTGGTCTACATTGACTCCAGTCCGGACTATTGCCTGCGTAATGAGACCACTGGCTCCCTGGGCACACAAGGGCGGTTGTGTAATAAGACTTCGGAGGGCATGGATGGATGCGAGCTGATGTGTTGCGGCCGGGGCTACGACCAGTTCAAGAGTGTGCAAGTAGAGCGTTGCCACTGCAAGTTTCACTGGTGCTGTTACGTCAAGTGTAAAAAGTGCACAGAGATTGTTGACCAGTATGTCTGTAAATGAAAAGGCCAGCGAGACCTACAAAGTCTATATGATAATAAATCTATATAAATCTATTTTATATATATTTGTATAAATAAATAGAGGAAGATGTTGATGTTGATGATGATGTAATAATTATAATTAAAGAAGCTTATTTAAGAGACTGAAATGCTTCCACTAAAATAACCGGGTGGGTCAGGATGCTCCTTTTTAAATTATTTAGTCATGGAGCAAGGAAAAGGAAACAAATAAACAAACAAAAAGACCAAGGATGATATTTCTGTACTTGTTCTCTTGAAACGACTCTCAGCCAGAATAAATGAGAAACTCGAGGTATGGGGCTGGCTCCAGATTCTTTGCCACAGAAGCAGTGAGAACGGTGATGGTAGTAATTAATGGCGGAGATGTTCCTTCTGCTAACTGATAGCTGAAATTCAAAGAAGATACATGTGTCTTGAGGGCACAGCCAAAGAAAAGTGCTTTGGAAGCGCAGATGGATTTCCAAAAGGACATGAAACAGTTCTCTTTGCTTAACAACACACCAGACTCCAAAAAATAAATAAAGAAATAAATGTCAATTTTAATACTGAAGACCAATTTCCAAGACAGAAATCCATGCAAGACTGTGGCAGAAGAGCCTGGGTTCTTCATCCAAAGTTTGAAACAAAACCTTTACCTCTGACCTCAAATGTGCTGCTGCATCCTTGTCTCATGGGTGGTGGTGGGGGAAACCTTGCATCTGGTTCTTCTACCTTTTGTGAAATCCGGTGGGTGGGAAAGAGGTTTGAAAATAGAATTCTCTAAAGCTCTGAAAGAAAAGCCATGCTGTCAAAATGAGATGATTTTCTTCAGCTGGTTGATCTGGTTTTTTGCTTGTAAAGAAAAGGCCTGTCCGGGTGCCTCTTGTGGATGGAGAAGACTGTATTCTGCCTAAGTGCCTTTGAACTTTTTAAAAAAAGACAGATATACGTATGTGAGCTTCTACAAGTACACCAAGCTCTACATGAATGTGAATTTGAATAGCCATGGGGGTGGGGGCAGTTCTTTTTTCCAGTATCCAAGATGTACAGTTATTTTTTAATATTAAATATCCCTTGTTTTTGCCCTCTCCCTTGTTTTTGTGAGTATATTTATTACCTGTTGTTTCTGCTAATGCATTTCATACCAAAGGGCTTTCAGCCAATCTAAACTTCTTCCTGATTTAAAACTTTATAATTTCCAACCTGATTCTCATGTTCTGTTCTGAGATAGTAAAATCAACAGAAATTATTTTTTGGAAGTTAAAGTTTCCTTACATGGAGATAGATAGATAGGTAGGTAGGTAAGTAGGTAGATAGTAAGTGTTCTTACATGGCAATAGATAGACAGACAGACAGACAGACATAGATACTGGCGTTTCTCATTTTAATGTATTTCAGGATGAGAAGCCTATCTTTGCCAGGTAAAGAATCAGTAAAAGGAATTTTGATCATTTCTGTTAATGAATAATAATGCCATTAAGCTATTCTGTACTACCTGAATCCTGGGTGAGTGGAATATTCCAGTACTGCAATCCATTTCCTATTTGCCAAACCTGTTAGTATGAAACTATTTAAATTGTTTTCACAATGCAATTGTGATTATGATTATGATTGTCAGATTATTATGATTGTCAGATTATGATTGTCAGATTATTATGGCATAAGGCCATGATTTAACTATTGATACAGAGTGAAATTTATTTCATTTGAAATATGCTTGTAGAAATAATCTGGCAGCAAAAAAATTCTACACCTCGGCATTGCTGTGAGAAAAAAATAAGATGGGGAAATATACTCTGCCTTCAGATTTCCAATGAAATTAAATGATAAAGAATTGTTACTCATTATGTGACACAGAAATAGGAATTTCAAAGAAAAGTCTGAAGATTATTCCCATTTTCTCAGGCCCACCAATTGGCTAGAAAGTCAGGTGAAAAGATCAAGTGATGCAGAAAACACTGCTACCTGTCAGAGTATAAACGATACAAATCTTGATGGACAAATAGTCTCTTCTATAAAGTAGCATTCTATGGTCAATGTAGGTGATCATTATTGATTTATATCCTATCTTTGTTACTTTTTAAATAATTCAACGTGGCAAACATACCTAAAACTACTTCGTCCTCCTATTTTCTCTATAGCAATAACCCTGTGAAATAGGCTGACAGAGAATGAATGGCCTAGTCACCCACCTGGCTTTCATGCCTAAAGAAAAGACTAGAATTCATAGTCTCCTGGTTTCTAGTCTGGTGCCTTAACCACTAAACCAGGGGCCTTCAAACTTGGCAACTTTAAAACTTGTGGATTTCAATTCCTAAAATGCCACACAGCATGAAGAATTCTGGGAGCTGAGGTCCACAAGTCTTAGAAGTTCCCAAGTTTGGAGACCCCTGCACTAAACCAAACTCAAGCTGATGGTATTATGTATGAAATTGTCCTGGACCTCCCTTGAGATTTCAATAGTGGAGGCCATAGAACTAATCAGAGAGAGCTCTGAAATGGGAGGTGAGAATCCAGCCTTGAAAACCCCACCGACAATCCCGCCTCCCATCAGTCTCAACGTGGCCTTCCCAGTGCCATAATCTCCACTGTCAAAAAAGTTCAAAGGAGATATGGCTGAACTGGACCAAAGATAAATTAAGAAATCATTCACCACAGCAAAAATAGGAGGAATGGCAATCTCCCCCACCTTGCCCCATATTTAATCTTGTTGACTTGCAAGGCAGTGGAATGATCTTGCATGTTATGTCTACATCGTTGTGTAATGCACAAATACACCTATAAATACAGGTAAAAGAAACAGAGATTTTCAAATGCACACAGATCTACTTTTTCTCAAAGTCATCTTGTACCGAATGCAAGTTCATGAATATTGTAATGACAATTTTCTTGCTTTCTTTCTAGTGAATTATGGTCGGAAATTTTTTCAGTACCGACAAAGACAATTTCTAACTGGGCAGGAATAAGAATAAGAATAAAAATTATAAATGTTTACTGACCTTATTTTTATTATTTGGAACAGTTTAAAAAAGAATCACCTCTGTATGAATTAAAAATGATGTAAGGAAATAATACCTCATTGTTAGATTTTACAAATTATTTTTGTGCCCTGCTTTTTATAATTTCTTTGAATGTCTGCTATCAAAGATTCCAATAATACCCTGTTTCCCCAAAATTAAGACATCCCCTGATAATAAGCCCAATCGGGCTTTTGAGCACATGTGCTAAAATAAGCCTCCCCTCGAAAATAAGCCCTCCCTGAAAATATTTAAACACAGAGCTGGAAATCAGGTAAGATGGCAAGAAGACCCCCATTTTGCTCCATGCGCCTCAAAATAATAAGACTTCCCCGAAAATAAGGCCAAGCGCTTATTTTGGGGTTCAAAAAAATATAAGACAGGGTTTTATTTTCAGGGAAACGTACTTTCTGGAAGGCTTGGCAGATACAGTATAAGAAAAAGAACTTATGAGAATATGCTTTATAGTTTAGGTTTTTTGCCAATATTTTAAATAAATTATTAGTGTATTTCATGGTACTTCAGAAAGGAAGTTATTGGAATGCCTCACATAAACTAGATTTATGGTGCTTTAGATAAAATCCCAAGATAATATTGAATACTGAATTATGTATTATATACGTAATTCAGAGCAAACTGTTTTCCCCCTATGGAAAAATTGAGAAGATGATACAGCTCCCTGAAAAACTCAACATGAATTTGAATAATCCCCAAATCTCATAAAGGGTATGAGCTATACAAGACGGGAATGTGCTTCTCTGTAAACAACAGAAAATCATTTGTACTTATAATTTTTAAATCAATCACATTTCTCTATTTTCCCATCTCTCTCAAACATATAGCATTTCTTTAATAAAAACAAGTTTTAGAATTTTTAAAAAAGAGTTGAAATGGTTACTAAGGAGAGATATTTCATGGATTTGAGAATTGTCCTTGGGAAAGGAAGTCTTACTGCAGTCAATAAAAGATAGGGAGATTTATATAAAGTCAAATTTTGTCATTCTTAATGGAAAACATGGAAACATTCCATGATTTTAAAGATTTTTAGCAATCCTTCAAAGATATCATTTTCCTTTGAAATATACTAACATTTTTTTATCCTTCCCCATAAGAAATGAGCAACATTAAAGTTTAAAGCAAATTGATGAGGTAAGCTACCAAATCATCCAGTGAGACAGAAATGAGCAAGGATTGGCATCCAAATTTTCCAGATATTCTAGATGCTGAATTTACACATTGCAATTTGGTTGACACTTTCCTGAGAGTTGCAACACTGAACCAATTGATACTTCCTTTTGAATAGTGTTGAAATATACAGGATTTAATCAATCCATGAAATATCTTGCAAATCTATAATTAAAGTAATAGTGATAATGGTAAAAAGCATAGAAGGTAGGATGTATTGAAGGTAGGATGTATTGAAATTTTAGCAGGAAGCAACAAGACTTTTATATGCACAATGATGGGAAGATTTGATATTACCAACAATGGAAGAGTGGATGGTGAACGTGATGGAGCTTGCTGAAATGGCTAAATTGGTTACAGAAAAGATTAATTTTAATGCCAATTGGAAACCCCTTTTCCACTTTTGGAATGAAATAGAAAAAAAATGAAATTATGATATATGGGTTGATATTAGAAAAAATAGTGCTGTAGACCAGGGGTCTCCAACCTTGGCAACTTTAAGCCTGGCGGACTTCAACTCCCAGAATTCCCCAGCCAGCTTTACTTTGCTGGCTGAGGAATTCTGGAAGTTGAAGTCCGCCAGGCTTAAAGTTGCCAAGGTTGGAGACCCCTGCTGTAGACGATAGAAAAAAAATAATTTTCATGTTGTAACTTAGTGTAAGAGGTAAATTTAAATCTGGTATTATAAACCTTTTATAAGAGATTGAAGTAATTTTTTAATCCTTCCTTCCTTCCCTTTTCTTCAGTTTAATTTTTAGTTTCTGTTACAAGATTTAATAAATGTACTATATAAAAAGACATTTTAGCAGGCAGGAAAGTATGGATGATACTGGTATTTACGAAAACATTTCATAGATGAGAAGGTAATTATGAAAAGGTATGATGATCCAAACAAGGTCACAAAAATACATTTTATTTATTCATCACCTTTATATACAGTAGATGATTATCTCACAAGTATGATTCTGGGCTGCATACAATAAAAATTGACCGTAGAACAAATTGAACAGATGTCATAAAGATGAAAGGCTCCTGTGAAGCCATATGTTTTTTTCTACTTAAATATTAAGACATGATTTATTTATTTTTTATTGAAAAGTTTTATAAAAAATACGAATATTTTCACCCCCCCACCCTTCCCCCCTCAACCCCACCCTCCCCTTCCCAGCCTCCCTTCCCCTCCCTCCCCCCCCACCCCCCTCCCTAGACTTTCCAGAACGAGCACAGGGTATAGCATTCACAAACCAAAAACTAAAATATGCTAACAAATTATTACATTTCATATTCTCCCTAGGTCCTTAACTCCTTATAACTCAGAAAAAAAAAACATAAACTACTTAAAATTATTTCATTCATAAGCTATGTGAATCATCTTATTCGGATACTTCTTCTGTATATAATCCATCCATCTTCTCCATTCCGATATATATCTCTCATTTGAAAGACATGATTTCTTAATATTAAGAAATATTAATTAAAAGTATTAATACTAAATATTAAAAGTATCCGAGTTGGATTCTTATGCCAATTGTCTGGCCCTTTATTTACAATGAATTAGTGAATTTGTAACTGGAATATGACGGAGGGAAGAAGTGCTATAAACCGCAGGAGATCCTTAACTTATAAAGTAGTAGCAATTTCCAAAATTTGGCATAGAGCGGTAGTTGTGAATTTTCAAGTACAGCTCCGCAGGTATAATTATTCTTGATTGCAAATCAATGCATTCAGCTGTTTCATGAACCTGTTCTGCCAGTATGCATGAATAGTTTAACTTCTTTATGGCTTTCAGAATAAGGATGCTTGTTTTTACTTCTGTTTTATTCTACATAAACCATTGTTGTGACAAGTTTTATTCCTGAAGCAGCAATTGCTCTCTCAGTCTTTCCAGCTACCATACCGAATACTGGAATTGAAGTTCACACATCTGGAAGATACCCAGATTACGAAATCTGCCTTAACCACTATACCGTGTTCAGAATTGGCTTACAACATGGTGATGGTCCAAGCAGCTGGCATTCTCTAGAATCTGTAATGTTCCAGATAAGAAGATGGAATCCTTGGATCTTATGCTGCTACACTATTGCCGTTATTGCTGCTTTATTAATGACTTGAGATCTTTGAGCAATAGTATTCAGCCCTGAACCAGTGGTGGGTTGCTCCCGGTTCTGTCTGGTTCTTGAGAACCGGTAGTAAAAGCAGTGGGAGGCACCGCCCACCCGGCCGGACGTCATAAGGTACGATCTGTGCATGTGAGCACGCTCCCGTTGTGAACTGGTAGTAAAGGTAAGTAGAACCCACCCCTGCCCTGAATGCATTTTTACTTCGTTTTTATTTTGAACGTTATACAGCAACAGGAATCTTATTTGTACTGCTTTTTTAAAAAAAACCTTTGCAGTGGAAAGTTCTTGAACAGGATCCTTTTTTTTTTTGTAAGAACCCCTGATGTAATAAAAAAAAAAAGGCTAATTCTACTGGTTATTAACTGAACAGCCTTGTGACCAAGGAAAAGATTTTGGAATTGTAATGAGGATGATATCAACTTTATGAAAAAATATTGAAATGTCACGTTAAGAGATCATTCCAAAAGGAACAAAACAATTTTGATGTTTGTCTCCATCTCCACTTCAAGCACGCCAGAACTTACTGTGAGAATCCTGGACATAAACTGTTTAAACTCCTACCCTCAAAACGACGCTATAGAGCACTGCACACCAGAACAACTACACACAAGAAGAGTTTTTTCCTGAACGCCATCACTCTGCTAAACAAATAATTCCCTCAACATTGTCAAACTAGTTACTAAGTCTGCATTAATATTAATCTTCTCATCGTTCCTATCACCCATCTCCTCCCACTTATGACTGTATGACTGTAACCTTGTTGCTCGTATCCTTAAGATTTATATTGACTGTTTCCTAATATGATTTGATTGCTTATTTGTTCCCTTTGACTACCATTAAGTGTTGTACCTTATGATTCTTGACAAATGTCTCTTTTCTTTTATGTACACTGAGAGCGTATGCACCAAGGCAAATTCCTTGTGTGTCCAATCACACTTGGCCAACAAAGAATTCTATTCTATTCTAGTCAGAAACAAAATGTACCAAGAAGAAGGAAGTTGTTATGAACCACCATAGCCTTTATTATATACTTAGCACTCAGCCTTAATAAGATCAGAGCCTATGCCTTTAAGAGGGATGGGGACAGAGTGGTTAAAATATGGCTGATCTAAAACTCCCAACAGCATTGCTCAGTATGGCCAATGATGAGGGACATTGCAATTGTAATTCAGCACCTGGCTATCTGGTTGCTCTTTTTCCATCAATAATGCAATTAGGGTGATCAACTGACACAAGAAGCCTTGTGTTGTCTATATTACTATATGAATATCAGCATTATCTTTTGCTTTTCCCATTATAACTACATACAATCATAAGACAGGCTTGAAGTTTTTTTTTCTAAAGGCCCTTGGCTAATTTTTAAAGAGCTTGTCCTCTCTTTTGCTTTTCACTGAAAATGAGGGCTATAATTTCAGTGACATGTTTTGTTTCAGAAAACTGTCTTTAGAATTCCCCCCCTCCAAAAAACCCCCACACTTCTGTTCTTTATTTTGATCATTTTAACCATATATACCTCCTTAATATTTAATACTTTTAAGTATTTCACGCATCCTTTTGAATGCATACTTTTAATACTTGCTTTATAGCTTTTTACATATTTTTATTAGAATGTTTTTGTAAAGTTCCTCTTGGGTTTTGCTCTTGAATTTTTCATTGTAAAGTTAAGAACATAATTACATGTTTTTATCCTTATTCAACCTCTTTCAGACTTGCCCCTTTTTCAGGTTTGTCCTTTTCCTTCCAAGGAAATATCACTGTAATTATAACCCTCTCAGATAAGGAGCTTCCCTGTTGTTTTAAACAGGAAGCGGTATATATGACATGCCAGGCAGTACTGTGAGGCTTGGTGCTTCCCGTTTACTAAATTTTTGAAGTTAGCTTAATTTAGGAAAAGTGAAGATAATTGACTTCCGCGAGTGCCGTTACAGGACAGGTTTTCTCACACACCGGGAAGCAATTTCAGTTGCAATTACCATTCCGATTACTTTGGGTTTGTGGACTCCTTGGTGCTCTGACAGCTTGCTTGTTTGCAGATTTTTCATGACTGATTAGTACTGATTATGTTATCTAGTCGGGTAACATAACATAACATAACATAACATAACATAACATAACATAACATAACATAACATAACATAACATAACATAACATAAAACATAACATAACATAACAACATAACATAACATAACATAACATAACATAAACATAACATAACAACATAACATAACATAAAACATAACATATAACATAACATAAAACATAACATAACATAACATAACATAACATAACATATAACATAAAACATAACATATAACATAAAACATAACATAACATAACATAACATAACATAACATAACATAACATAACATAACATAACCATAACCAAGCAAGGAAACAACCAAGCTCGGAGAGCACTAAGGATTCCACATGTTAACACTAAACTACATATATTCTCTTCTATTGGTACTTTAGGCTTATTTACTCCGGAGGGAGCAAGAGCTAATCACTTGACTAGGACACCCAACCCGAGTACAAGCCATTTCTTCCCTTCTATTTTAAAACACTCCAAACTTCACTAAGTGAAACTGAACTTAATCCCTCACCAGCCACTCCCCCCTTTTTCTTTTCCGCCCCCCCCTCCCCTCCCCTCCCAAAATCCCATAGCTATTTGCTTAGAGCGCTTTTGCTCCGGCTCCGTTCCCTAATCACGTGCCTCCCATTCCAACTACATTGCCCAGAGTGCCTTGCGCCCAGCGAGAGCCGCCCCCTTTTTTTTTCCTTTACGTCGACTAGCGTAGCCGATGAGGGCGACCTTCGCGGCCGAGGCGGCCTCTGATTGGCTGGCGGCGCCTCTTGCGATGATGATGCCATAAGGGCAAAGGGCAAACGGAAAACTGAGAGGCGGAGTGGAGGCGGCCACCACGGCGGAGGGGGCGGGATTCCCGGAGGCGCCGGCGGCACCGTTGGGGCCTCCCTCCCTGCCTCCCTCCGACCCCCCTCAGCATCGGGACACCGGAGCGAGAAGGCGTCTGGTAAGGCAGCCGCGGGAGACGAGCGACGCGGGGTTTGGGTCCTGGAGGGCGGGTGGATGGGCTCCGGTCATTAGGCCTGGGTCACCACCAAGGGTCCCAACCGTCCCTTCGTGGGGCGCAGTCGGAGGCCCGTCGGCCAGGGGGATTGGCGTCCGTGGACTGCCCGGGCTCTCCTCCACCGGCGCCTCTTCCTTCTCCTGGGCGGCTGCTGACCTTGGCGAGGAGCTTCTCCCGTCCGTGCCCGTTTCGGCGGCTGCGGCGATAAGGATTTTCCTTCCCTTTTCGGGCACCTGGAGAGACAGTATTTAATTTTTAATTTTAGCTATTAATAGGACGATTTTTTTTAAAAAAAAAAAATTCTATGCCGTCCCACATTTTAAACCAGCTGGAAGCCGTTTCGTTTCTTGATGCCCTCGGAGTCTTAACAGCCAAAGGTTTCGGCCACCTGCCTAGTTAGCCCTGACGTGCTTTTCCCAACATGAACGGGGGGGGGGGGGGATTATTTGAGAAATGGGCAGTTAAAAAAAAAAAAAAAAAAGGCAAACGCGAACAAAAAACCCGGAAGGTTTCCCTTTCAAATTAGTAAACTATGTTTAATTTCGTGTCAAGTGCGGTCGAGGATAACTTGCCTTCCTTCCCGAAGAGGCTGTCAGGTTGGTTATGGGGTGGCAGATTTGTCTACCTACCTACTCAGGTCGGTCCTTCGGAAGTTGCAATAATAAAAACCGGAGAACCAACAGTTTACTTATATTCCCCCCACCCCCTTATATTTTTTTTTAGAGGAATAAAGACCATAATAGCCTTTTGGTAGGTTTACAGGATTGGATATGAAACACAAAATGTAAATAGTCTGTAGAGATTCTCAGTCACCCAGGTCATGGTTGTCCCAAATTATTATTATTATTATACACAAAAATGACAATATGCACAGCAAGCGGGATAACCATGCTGGATTTCGTATCCCAAATCACTAGTTGAACACTTCTCAAGCATTTAGGGCTGTGTGAGGTATCGGCGAATTATGCGAGCAGATCCCAGCAAGGTGGTTTTCTGCAGCTGACCAATGGTGATCTTGTCAGCGTCAATTATTTTTAAGTGGTTGCCTAGAAAAACAATTGGTGCTGACAATATTATTATTATTATTATTATTATTATTATTATTATTATTATTATTGCTTTTTCAGGAGGCAACTGGACTTTCTTGCTGAAGAAGCTTCTTGGATGAGAAGCGTCTTCAAAAGAAAAAACAAGAAAGTACAGTTGCCTCCTGAAAAAGCAATAATAGTAATATTATAATAATAATACCTAGGATTATTGATACCTAGGACGCTGGCAGCAACCCGTATCAACCATTAGTACCAGTCAATGGTATTTGTGATGCATTTTTGAGTTTCATGTTTAATGAATAAAGATAATAACAACAACCACCTTTATTGTCATTGTACACATATACAACAAAATTGATTTAGCCTCTACTGGTGCAATCCATAAGAAAATACAAAACAACATGAATAATATAGAAAATGGTCCTTATGCAAGTAATTAGGGAGAAAATTAATACGTATTACTGCAGGTGATGTTATAAGAGATTTTACGATTCATTCTGTTTTTGGTAGTATGACAGCCTTTAAAGGAACAGCAACTAGTTATATTTGTGAAGAACTCTATAGTCTTGGATGAAATCCTGCCCGGGAAAATGGCAGGCTTCAATACCTTTACAGAAGCAACATTGCATGAAACCCATTTAGGGTAATTTGAAACTTGTAAGCATTTGGGGATTAAAGTGTTCGTGGATTTGCAGTACAAAGGGCTGTCAAGATACTTTGGTACATTTCAGGTAACTTTAGTGGCAAAAGACAGGGAGTAATATGGGTGATTTGAATAATCAGCTGAAATATTTTGTGCAAGTACCGGTAAATATTAAAATTAAATGTTTTTACTTGGCTTAATAGGGAATTAAGTTATGAAGCAGGTTTGATACCAGCACTTGTTTAATCATTTGCCTAGGACTGTAAAACATCATGTCTTATCAATATGTGCAACACTTATAAATATTAGCTATGTATCTTTATCATGGAGCAAATCTATGGGTTTGATAGGGGTTGAAAATGACTTGATGGTACATAATTGTATATATTTACCCCCAAATTTAAAATACTACTTTTTTTTAGAGGCATAACATACATGATGACTCTCAACCTGGCTGATCCTTCAGTAGAATTAATTTTGCACGATTGGAGCAGTAAGCCCCACTGAACTATGTGAAACCACTAAGAACTGATAAGAAGGAAGGTGGTCATTGTTATCAAACAACATCACCGAATACGGTAGACATCAAAGCACCTTTGAATGTTCCACCATTTTCGGTGGAAGTAGGTCAGGACTGGGAAATCTATCAGTTCCATAACTCTTCCTTCATAGCATAATCCTATGCAAGTTAATTTTGACTGAAACGGATGGAAATCTTGGAAGTAGTGATTTAGATGTTTTCACTTCACCAGCTTCTGTTTTTCTATCACAGGGGAAACGAAAAGGAAAGTGGTAAAGGGCAAAACAGGAAGAGAGGATACAGAGGGACATAATAGGAGTGTGTGTAACTTTGATTGCTGGTAACTGCTTGGACAAGTCTCTGCAGTTTTCTTGGCAACGTTTTCAGAAATGGTTGACCATTGAGTTCTTCTTTCTACACCTGAGAGTGGCTGGCTTCATGCCTAAGGTAGAACTAGAACTCATGGTCTCCCAGTTGCTAGCCAGGTGCCACTACCCTAAACTAGCTCTTAATAGAAGTGGGTATTTTTAAATAACCACCCACATTTCCAATATAAAAAAATAAGAAATATTCAATATGCTAGCTTGTAAACAACAGTGCTTGGGTGCAGTTTGGAATTACTCGGCTCTGCCCATGGCTTTTAAATTAGAAGATCTGGAAAACAATTCAGTGTTAGCTTTCAGGTACTGTGTTAGAAGTTTTTAATCATAGGCAGTAACTAGGCTTTATGCTATATTTCATTGAATTATATCCTGTCTTTCTTCAAAGAGCTGAGAAAGAATTTCTTGCTGCTGGTAGTATACTATTTTGCCATGTACTTACCTATGTCATTAAGCCAAGTTGATTATTTTGTTTTGAAAAACATAATTCTAACTAAGGTGATCTATATCATTGCACTGTATGATTGTAGGTAAGAACGGACATAAATGAATATTCCTATGGTTAAAGAAAATCAAATAATACCCAGATAAAAAATGAAATGTCTAAAGAGAGGATTCTAGCCTGATTCCCTTTTTCTCCTTGGAATTGTGTTTGTACAGAGAAGCATTTATAATAATTTCCATCTGCCATGTTTGAGCTAAAACATTTCAGACCAGTTTATAAACAATGGTTATCAGTTCAAAATATGCTGTAGGCAGCTTCTAGGTAAACGGAGATATACTTTACATATTGTGTAATATGTATACATGTACGCAATGAAATTTCATTTTAATGTTTGCCAATTAGCGTGCATTCAAAGTGACAAAGTTATTCTAAGTCTTAAGTCATATTAAGATGTATACTAGTACACTTTACATACTTCGTTGGAACACTTGTATCCCATCTTTCTTCACATTTGTTTAATATTCTGTTCCATATGTTTTGTGTACTCAACAGCTGAAAATCTTAAGTTAAATACTGTACGTGTCGTCTTCAAAAAGCTTCCCTGTTAGACTACTTTGTATAGGAACATTACATAATTGATTTGGGTAGAATATTGTTGATGACCACCTGCTCTATGACTGATGTTAAAAATGATTATAAAGACACCTGAAGCATGTGAAATTTAAAATGTTAATTGAATTAATGACATATCAGAAAGGATTAATTATGAATAAACTAGGCCAAAATACGCATACTGTACCAAGCAATAAAGTAAACTGTTTTCATTTCAAATTTATGACAACTTTTTTTTTACTATTTGTTATCCAGTTGTTTAGAGATACGTTGGGGAATTTCATTTAGCTGTTTATTAAGTTAACTGTGGCCACATTGAAACCCATGTACTTTTTTCTTGCAAAATGAGCCATAGAATAAGCACTTTGCTACCTGTGGAGTTAACAAGTTGAATAAAATTTTCTCTTCTGCTTAAAAAAATCTTTCCAGATGGTAAATTGCTTCTTGCTTATTGACAAATACAAAATCTAGTTGTTCTCCACTTTATTTCTACTACATAGGAAAGGCTTCAGCTTGACTGATTACTTTTTGGTTTGTTCAGTACAAGTATCTGAAATAAACTAACCATAATTCTTGGCTACTAGGCCTGGTTTTAAAAGGCAATTTTCTGACCAGTAATTACTAGTAATTTTAGTGCACATATTATTGGGTTTTTAATTTAGAATCACAATACTTCTCTCTCTACACTACTGATTGCTCTTGGCCGTGATTACTCATAGGTTATACCTTGATTGTGGCCAGATAAGTAGAAGAAACTCAAATAGGTTGAGGAGATGTTTAACATAATGGCATCTCTTGATATTTAAATAGCAAAATACCAAATCCTAAACTAGTTCAATCTCCGTGGTTGAATAATTTGGGGATGAAGCCTGTTTTATCTACCGCTGATACAATTATCCAATCATACAGTTGAAATGTGTACTATGCATATATTTCTTTGTGTCTTTTGTTTGAGAGATAGTAAGTGAAATAACCTGTATTCACAAATGCTGCATAAAATACAACCTTTGCTTACTGATCTTACTTAGCAGTATCTTGAGTATACATAGCCATGGAAATATATCACTAGTGAGCAATATTAAAAAACATTTTGTCAGCAGCAATATTGAAGCCTTATAGGGCAAAGTTCACGAAAAAGTTTGTTGACTTTTTGATTGCATAAGCTTTACAAATTAGATTGCTGAATGGTTGTTTAAAGAACATTTGCTCAATAGTGCACGTCTTCATTTTTAAGGGGGCATTTGTACTTCAGTGTAAATAATTACACTTTAAAAATTAAGGGCCATCATGTTATTTGGGTGAAAATTGATATTTGTTAAATACTCGATATTGAGTGATTGTCAAGAAATGTTCTACTAATTAAACATGACTCAGTCATCCTTTGTTATATCTTTGTCCTTTTGGTTTTTCCCCCAATCTAGATGCAGCTATTTCTTCATTTTATGCAATGTCTTCAGTTCCTTGCTTTGAACATGCCAAGCCTCCATATCATCTGGTTTATTTTACTTGACTACCTTAAAGTTTGAATGAAACATTGCATTGTAATTTATTTTAACTTAGTACCATGTATTTTGATTTTGTCATTGCATGGTCTTGGGGCAAGCAACAAGTCAGTTAGTTATATTAAGGCTGCAGATCAGATTTGTGCAGATTTATTCCCATTGGGTTTTCCAACATAATCCTTGTATGTATTCTGAGAGGTGTGGTTAATTTGCACAAAACAGGAAAATCAGTTGTTTATCTGTGAAGTACTGTAGAATTGATTTTGGAGCAGGCCAGTGATATATGTTGAAGGAATAGGTTTGGATTTTTGAGTGAGGATGCCATGTCTTATTTATATAATTTTATTTGGCAATTTACTTGTCATTTAGCGTCATTAGTTTACCATCCATCCATTGCAAGGCATTTTCCAAGGCACAATAACACTTTTATCAAGTTTCCACACGCTCACTGCCCTCTAAAATTGAGAAAACCCACCAGGCAAATGTGTGCTTTTTCTGTTTTAGCTTAATAATATAGGGTGTTCTTGGTGCAGGATATCCATTACAGCCTTAACTTAAGGCACTGGTTGGGTCACATATTTAATGAGATCAATTAAAACTCATGTTCCTTGAATTTGCACTAACTACTAAATTTGATTCATTTCAACCTTGTCTTACTTTTATGGCATAACATTTTATGCAATTCCAGCCTGTTTGGTTAATTTATGTCTGTCTGGGTGTATTGTGCAAACTAAGAAAATGTAATAATTCAGAATCCAATCGAGGTCGGTCACTGGGACCAGAGGTTGAGTCTTCCAAGCTTTCGGACTCGTGACCGACCCAGATTGGATTCTGCAACATTATCCTGGGACACGTACATTTGCCTTCATTCGTGTAATAATCCAGTAATACCCAATGTACCTTGTTATACAAACTGAGCCAGCATGTTATAATGGTTGTTCTGCCAGGTGGAGAGACCTGTGTGCAAATCTGTAGTCCTCAAAAAAAATTACTGGTAACTTTAAATACCTAGCTTGTTGCATATAGTTTAGGAATAAAATGGGAAGGGATGAAAGGATGTCTGTAGTCCTAACCTTATTCCTTTCCCTATTTTAAAATAGAGTATGAACATACCATACTCTAGCGTTCATACTCCAATTTTAAAATAGGAGTGCAATGGCTCAGTGTTTAAAGATGCTGAGCTTCTTGTCAGTTGAAAAGGTAGCAGCCCAGGTTCGAGACTCGAGTGCTGCACAACAGGGTGAGCTCCCATTACTTGCCCACCTAGCAGTTCAAAAGCATGGGAAATGTGAGTAGATAAATAGGTACCACTTTGGTGGGAACGTAACAGCCTTCTGTGTGCCTTGGCATACAGTCATTCTGACCACATGCTCATGGAAATATCTTTGGACAACGCTGGCTTCCCAGCTAAGAAATGGAGATAAGCACCACCCCCTAGAGTCAGAAATGATTGGACAGGGTAAACCCTTACCTTTATTTTAATATCATTTTTAAAACCATCAGAATTCTCCCACAAAAGCATCTAGAGTTTTCAGTGCTGCATTGTATTCAAACGTCTAGGAGCTCATTTCAGTAGATGTAACATCATGAAAATACCAGCCCTGATTCATTTCATGTAGAGTTTCTTTTCTGGATTGCTTTTATTTAATAAAAATTGTCAGGTACTGTAAATTCAGTGGATCTCACTGAAGGCAGTCTTGTTGAGCAGGTTGTATTTGAGTCCTTGAGGCAGAGGGAACCAAACAATATGGCCACAAAAACATCTGCATAATTACAGGAAGTTTTCTTTTGCATGCTTAGTTAAATTTACAGTTTAAAATAAGTGGCACCTGTGACTGGCTCAGACCATATGTTATCAGCAATAATATTACTATGAAGCTAATAACAGTTATTTAATTCAGTAATTACACAGATGTACTGTAACGAAAGCGCATAATTATGGGATATGGATTAGGAAGCTTGATTTAGAGAGTCCTGTTTTGATGCTATGGGCATTTAGTTATTCCAGTATGCAAATTACTGCATTTACCTGAAGTGAAGACTGCCATTTCCTTCCATAATAATTTAACTTAAAATGAGATTCTTGCCTTGTGACGTATGTAGGAAGACAGGCAGGTGAAGTATTTTTATTTAGTCATCTTTTTATGGTGATGTTTATTTTTTTCATAACTGTGATAAAGTATCTTGCAAGTAAAGATAGCTTGGCCATCAATAAAAATTTATGTATGAATGTTTTGATATATATTTGATGAATAATCAGAATATGTATTATATTCTAATTGATCACAATTGTATTCAAATTACATTTTAATTGAATTTTTAAATTTAAAATCCTTATTTATTCTTAACATTTTATACTGCATTTTATTCAATATCTCTAAGCCTCCGTAAGTAGTGTTAATAGCATTCCATCTGAATCCACATTACATGTAGCTGATTAATAGTGACCACACACAATAGAGTAATTGTTGAATTGGTTATGTCTGTTAGAAATCTGAGATGTATTTATTTATTTATTTATTATATTTCTATACCGCCTTTCTCCCGTAGGACTCAAGGTGGTGTACAGTCAAGAAAAATATAGATACACAAACATCATAAAATTGCTAATTAAAATTATTATTACAACATAGTTTGGCCCAATTAAATAGAACCTAAAATTAGATAACATTTAAAAAACATTCACATGTTCATATGTTTAGCCCCGCTTGTTGGAACATCAGGGTTTTGAGGGCACGGCGGAAAGCACGGAGATCAGGGATATTTCGTATCTCAGGGGGCAGTTCATTCCAAAGGGTTGGAACCCTCACAGAGAAGGCCCTCCCCCTGGGAGTCACCAGTCGGCATAATTTGACTGACGGTACCCTGAGTAGTCCCTGCCTGTGAGAACGAACTCACAGTCGGTGGGAGGCTATTGGTGGCAAAAGACGGACTCGTAGGTATAACAAAATTGTTTTGTTTTTTTAACATTGTACTAATATTAACTAGGAAGCTTGCTTCCCATATTATAGCTCATTGTAATTACTAAAAGGGGAAGTACACACTTACGGAATTTCTAATATCAAATTGGAGAAACGGAGAAGAATTAGTTTCTAGGCTCCGTTTCATTTAAAATGATATAATCTTTTTATAATCTTTTTATTTTTTAAACATTATACACTTATGATTTTTAAAAAAATTTTAAGTGTATTTCTGTGGTTGAAAAGCATCATCTATGTCTGGAATTAGAGGGTTGTATTTTGTGTACTTCTAATAACGGTACCTCTTCCAATCAATATTGGAATATGGCTTGTTCATTGCTGATGTTAAAAAGCATTATTGGTATCGGGTGGATGTAGCACTTTTACTTTATTAAAGCTATCAACAAAATTCCCCAGCTGCTTTTCAGTCATGCAAGGTCAAGGAGATTATATATGATTAGAAATTAACAATTTTATGTTGCACGAGAACCCAGTTTATACAAAGTTATAAGTAATAATGTCAGATAGAAATGTTCCGCTATCTAAAACTAGATAAAACTATATTTATCTTTATCTCTTAGATAAAAAGAAGCAATCCTACTAATAAAGTTATTAAAAGTATGTCTCACTTTTCCTCTAAAATGGTATTCAGCTTCTACCAGACAAAGGTTGATTCTTGATAAGATTTAGTAGGGATTGCAGTGATCTAAAGTAGAAGATCATTGCTGTAGGCAATACAACTGTTTCCTATTTTCCACACAATGACCACCTTGTGGGTTGAATTGGGCTGAAAGACTGGCCCAAAGTCACTCAGTTGATGCCTAAGACAGGCCTAGAATTTAACAGTTTCTCAGTTTGACTCCCGTTTTGTTTCATAAAACCATAAGTATGAGGTATAAGAACCGCATCGTTCAAAATTGAGTTGTTCATTGTTGTTGCTGCAAAAAAATACAACTTAAGCCAAGCATTTTGGCTGCATATACAGTGCTCCATCTATCCTTTTCCTGACGTAGAATTCCCCATCTGATCCCTTAAGGTAGCAAAAACACTTGTCCTTCCATTACTTGTCCATGTGGCCATTTCAATTACTATTTACCTGTCATCCATGTTATACATGAATTTTCTGTGCAGGAGACAACTACGGAATATAACTGCTGCCTGACTTTGCTTGTATTGCACTGAAATATTTCATTGTCTGCCTGAGCAACCTGCTGTTAGAAAGCTGGGCTGCTATGGTTTAATACAACTTTCAAGTATGAAAAAAGCAGTAAGAAAGAACATTGATTCTTCCAGCAAAAACAACTTTGCTGTTGCTGATGTTCTGGTTAACAAAACACTGAATTTTCTTCTTTCCTTTTGATAGAACAAAAGGCATATTCTTTCTTATTGATTTGTGACACTGAAAGTCACAAAGACACTGGCAGATAGAATGTATGTTGTTCTGCCCATAAACCGGCTATAGAAAGCATTCATCTCAATATGGTTGGGATGTGGAGGTTTCAGGAGAGAGCTTTATTTTTGACTTAGGGTTTGAATTGTGAACAATTTCCTGACAAGCAGGATTTCCCTAAAGAGTTTCTTTCTATTTTTAGAGTGTACAGTATAGGATGCTGCAGTTCTCTGATTTCTGGGTCCATTTTGTTAGTACAAAGCAATTATTTAGATCTTTCAGTTGAGTTTCAGGCTAGGATTCAGTACTGAGACTGAATCTTGGTGGCACATGTTGATGATCTATGCGGAACATAGACACCCGTATTTATGCTTCTTTATCTTTCAGCATCCTTCAGTAGTATTGATCACAGAATCCTTTTGGATTGGCTGTGGGAGCTGGGAATTAGAGCTGTGCTGGCAATTGAAACCATTATTTTATGGCGATTCTTGTCTTTTTTTCATGACCCGTTCCAGTTGGTGTTGACAAAGGGGACACAAATTGTCCTCCAGGGCCCTCTTATGTGGGGTTCTGCAGGGTTCAGTGCTCCATCCCTTCCTGTATTCTTAATTTTTGATTCATTTGATTCGTCAGGGAATAGCAATCCGGCTGAGCATGTTTAAAACTTTGTGTTTAACTTTAATTGGGTTACAAAAATCTGATATTTGTATTGTTGTTGTTCCTTCTGGTTATCTTTCATAAGATGATTCAGCATTTGTAGTATATACCATTATTGGGGTATTCAGACACGATTGGATTTTATCCTTAAGGTTTTATGAATATCCTCTATCCTGTCTCTTCTTGTCCTCTGTTTAGAGGAGAGATCAGAATATGGTCATCCTATTTAGGAGTTATAAAAACAATTGTTCCTCTCATTCAACTGCAGGAGATAAATGTCTAATCAGTTGTTGCAGAATTATATTCCCTGTACTTGGAGTTATTGAAAGAAAGTTAAGAAAAAGTAGTTACAAAAAGTATCAGCTGCGCTTAGAACTGAATTTGGCTGGTTTCCACCCATTTTTTTAAAGCACAAAATGTTCTCTCTTTTTTTAAAATCAAAACTATCCATATATTCATTCTCACTTGTCTTTGTTTGTACAATATTTATTTTATTGCAGGGAATCTTAAGTAAAATAATTCTGAAACTGTGCAGCAGGGCTAATCCTGAAATAGTCCTGTACCAATTCAAATAAAATTGTCTGGCCCTCATAGGAATTGACTCAAATGCAGTAGGCCAAGGACATTTTTGGTCCTTTTGCAATTCTGTGATAAAATCAGTGTTATCTCTTAAGTGACCCTGTCTATATCATATGCAAATCGAGAGTTGTTGAATAATAGGACAATTTTAAGTGACGTTTACCAAAGGGGCTTTACCCCATCAAAAAGCTTGCGTATGACTGTGCCCCAGATTTTGTGGTAAGTCATGGGGTCCAAAGTAGATTTAAAGTTTGAAGATATTGTTATAAGTAATTAGGTGGTTAGCCATTTAGTTCAACTTTTAAGCATTTGATTAAAAATAGCAAAATCTCATATGTGCCTTTTTATGATAATAAAGGAAATGTGAGCTTATAAAAATGATTGTCATTGTAACAGCTAATTTCTCAATAATGTATCATTGCAGTTTAGCTGAAAAAACTGTTCAATTTCTACAGAACGCTTGTTTGTCACCTTTATATACAATGCAGGAGTGAAGGGTGTTTGGGATAATGTGCAAGAATTTTAACATTAATGTTTATGGTATCTTAAGTATTAAGTATGGTATTTTGGCACTTGGTCCTTGGTGCCAAAAAGGTTGGGGACCACTGATATAGTAGATTTAACAGTTGTTTTGAATAATTTGAATTCTTAGTTAACAACACAACATCACCAGCACATAAAATGAAGTAGATATATATTCACACCCCCAAACAGCATACTTCCAACATGACCACAAGTATTATTTGCATGTTTATCCATAAATACATAAAATAACCAAGGGATCATTACACACTTTGTTTTTCTCCCTGCTGAGTCATTAGATATTCCATTTCTTCCCATGTGTGCTCTACTTACAATATGCTTACTTACCTTATTCAGCAACTAAACATAATCTCTACATTCTCATTTAACACTTAATAATTCTAACATACAGTATCAAAAACTTTC
This sequence comes from Arizona elegans, assembly GCA_022577455.1. Taxonomy (NCBI): domain Eukaryota; kingdom Metazoa; phylum Chordata; class Lepidosauria; order Squamata; family Colubridae; genus Arizona; species Arizona elegans. The sequence goes on from JAKOOJ010000007.1 coordinate 75,173,586, forward strand.
ATTAAATCAACAAATGTGCAAGAAACTTTCTCAACACTTTCAGTGACATGCTAAAGAGCAAAAAAATCTGTGTAGTCCTTGCTATGTTTCACTTCCCAACTTCTGCTCACTGTCAGCTCCTCTACCTGTCAATCAAAATTATGCCAACTATCTTAAAGCAGGAATGACTCCCTTATATACTACATAGAGAGCTTTTCTAAAATGTGTAGACAGTCCTCAATTTATAACCATTGATATAGTAACCATTCAAGGACACTTACGATTGGTCCTCACCATTACGACCACTGCAGCATCCCCCCCAGTGACATGATCAAAATTTTGACACTTGGCAACTGGCATGTATATGTGTACTGACAATTGCAGCATTCCAAAGATATACGATCACTATTTTCGACCTTCCTGTCTGGCTTCCGACAAGCAAAATCAATGGGGAGAACTGGATTTGCTTAACAATGACATGATTCATTTAATAACTATAGTGACTCATTTTACAACTATGGCAAAAAAGGTTATAAAATCCAGCCCAACTTCCCTTATATTATCATTCATTTTTTTATAAAAATGTGTTAAAAGCTTAAATTTACATTTAACAGATTAACCCATCTACAGGGTTTTTAAAAATTTATTCTTGCTACATTTCCCTATTTTATAGGGAAAGAATATAATAACCGTATTCTTCCAATAATTGAGGACAGAGACTCACTTTACATACAAGTTGCACAAATGCTCCACAAGGAAAGCACATTCCTATGTTAACATTTCTTCTCCTATGTTAACTGGGTCTATCCTTAACATCTTTCAACATGCTTATTAGAGCATTTATAGTTTCCTTTTCTTGGACAATAACCCAGCATTCATTTCAGTTCCATTCTCCAGCATATCACAGTCATTCCCATGCAGGTCTCTAAAATTAGCGACTTTTAGTCTTCTCTCACTTCAACTTCATCCCAACTCATTTTATTAGTTTTATTTTTAATTCCATTCACTCCGCTGGAGGCTCCCTGTTTGACTTGTTTCAATGGATTCCTGCTTTCATAGACATCCATTATTATCTGGTTGACAGCAGTTCCTACTTTAATACAAAAATTTTGTTTGTAATTAAATCTGCTTCACTTTATATGTATTAATCACTTCGTTCAGTGGCAGCAAAGAAAGACGGTAGATTCAAACTTTTTTGTTTAGTGGTCCGCTGGATGTTTGTTGATGCTTTGTTAATGCAATAAAGATTCCCAAAAAGAGACTTCTTTCCATCCAAATGTGTATTCTTGATGGCTATGGCTTTTTGTACCTGTAAAAAAAAAAAGATGCTAGATAGGTTTATATAACTTTGGGGTGACATGTTTATCACTATCAACTTTGTTTTTCAGAACTAGCTAATTCGTCAACACCTCTTTGCTGGAGAAAATAAGAACTTCTTTTCAGGAAGAGTCTTGATCTCATGAACGAATCAACAGATCTTGGGAATGCAAGCACTCTGGAGCCAGTTATACGGCTCAGAAAGGGACACATGCCCAATTCTGCTGGGCAAGGATATGATCATAGCGACAAGTCCAGTGAGCAGGAGCCCCTCTTAGTAGAACCATCAGCATCGTCTGAAAAGGTAACAGTGAATAATTGTTGTACTGAAATTTGGACACAAAGACAGACTTCCTTGAATTATGTGTTTACTTGAATTAATGATTACAATTGTATAAATTAATCCGAAAGGTGGTTTTCTAGAGTACCTTAGGAACAATTACGGTCCTGTTTTAATAGACTTGATTCTGGAGCTGCAGGCAGTGGTCATATTGGCTGAAGTTTTTAAGCTGTTTTGAAGGCCAATCCTATGTAATCAATTTTATTTTTGTTAATATGTTTCCCAGGGCAGACAATAAGAAGTAAAGTCTTAGGGAAATGACATATCCGTGTATGGGTATAAACACTGGCTATAAACGTCTTTTGTATAAGCTGTTGAAAATTCAGGATAAATGTTAGCTCCAAGACTACTGAATTGCATCTCCACCTATACACCTAAGTTGTACCTGCACTCACCTTTCTGTAGCATTGAAACAAAACAACTAATCAGTCAATAACTATCCTAATGAACTTAATTTATAGTCCTTAATACAAGGTATTGCACCTAATTGACATAGAAACAAAGCATCTAGAGTATTGATACTGATCAAGTTTTAAAATACATTTGTTTGAGACTAAATCTGTTTAACTGAGAGCTAATCTCTTATTAAATTGAGAGACAACGGACTTTTGGACAGGCAATGAGAAGACCCATGTTCCTTAGAAGTTCATTGAAAATGGGAGAAAGAAAATTGTATTTGCCAAGCTAGAGTTTCAATGTGTTCATACAAATGTTTTTTAACTAAAGGCAATCCTGTTTCCTGTTATTTATCCTCTTTAAAAAAAACAGTCTCTTTAAAAAAAAGAGTCTTTAAAAAGAGTTTAAAAGACTCTTTCATAGGGACACAGTGGCTCAATGGCTAAAACGCTGAGCTTGTCGATCAAAAAGGTTGGCAGTTCAGCGGTTTGAATCCCTAGTGCCGCGTAATAGGATGAGCTCCCATTACTTGTCCCAGCTTCTGCCAACCTAGCAGTTCGAAAGCACGTAAAAAATTCAAGTAGAAAATTAGGGACCACCTTTGGTGGGAAGGTAACAGCATTCCATGCACCTTTGGTGTTCAGTCATGCCGGCCACATGACCACGGAGATTTCTTCGGACAGCGCTGGCTCTTCGGCTTTGAGACAGAGATGAACACCACCCCCTAGAGTTGGGAACGACTAGCACACATGTGCGAGGGGAACCTTTACCTTTACCTAAAAGACTTTTTCTTTAAACATCTCCTCTTCTCTGCCTTTCTGTTGCACAAATGTATCTGAAATATGGTGGGATTGTACAACTGTCCTAAACACGGCATTATTTGACAAATAGCATTGATTGTCTTCTTATCACTGTTTATTCAGTATTCACATACTTCTTTTAGTTGTAGCTTGTATGGATATTCTTGTTGGCAATGTGATGAAGAAGATATTGAGGCTAAGGAATGCAGCAATTCTGAGGATGAGTCTCTGGAAGAGGGAAAGAACCTGTAGAGAGGTTGAGCCCATGTCATGCATAGGTATAACTTTTAAGAGCATGACTTTGCTTTCATCCCTCTGTGCAACAAGCATTAAATGCCCTCAGTAAGTTATACTGACTCATCTCAAGGGTTTCTGCAAATTGCTCTTACATTTGAAACTTTAAATAACTTTGAAAAGGTTCTTTAAACCCAAAAAGATACGAAGCCCTACAGGAAAAATGGTAAGCAAGATATTCTATTGAATTAAAAATTCACACTTATTTTCCTGCTGTCAGCAGCACAGTCCATTCATTTTGTTGAGTGTGTGCTTATCATCTGAATGTGTGCATGGTTGCAAAATGGAAAGGGCAGATTATACTATTTGATTTCTAAACAAGAAAATCAAATCAGGTCAGGATTTTTTTTTATAAAAGAAGGAACACCCATTTTGATTTTGCCGAAGAGAGCTAGTGGGTGCACATGGGAGGGAGACAGGAAGCGAATGGAAAAGTTGTCTCAGATTCAGAAACTACGGTGAGTCATGCAGTCCAAGTTAGATTATGCCCTCTTGTCTAAATTCTATATATTGCTGCTCTGGAGCTTCTCCTTTTCAACTCGGAAAGCAAGTGTATGTTTTCAATGTGGTTTCCAATGGGGCTTCATAAGTCAGGAAAGGATGAAATCCAGTTGGCTGGAGAGTAGCAAAGCATTGGATTAAAGCAGAGGTCTTCAAACTCGGCAACTTTAAGACTTGTGGACTTCAATTCCCAGAATTCTCCAGCCAGCTTGGCTGGCTGGAGAATTCTGGGAGTTGAAGTCCACAAGTCTTGAAGCTGCCAAGTTTGGGGACCCCTTGTTAAAGCAAGGATATGGTTGAGAGAAAATTCCAATTCTGTCCACATCATTGAAAGAAATCATAGGAACAAGTCCCTGGTTTTGCTTTAGCGCCACAAACCTCTCTTGTGTTCAAGATATGGTAGATTACCTATTTTAAAAGTCATTTAGAAAAACAAAGAGCTGCTTTGTGTACTCATAAAGAGAAGGAAATATTGCTGGCTGACTGGCTTCAGACAGTTCAAGTTCATAGATCTACGTACAGACTCTATGACTTAAAGTCTACTGCTAGTTAAATTATGCATCTCAAAATGGCTATTTCCCAAGAACTATAGTGCAATGTTACTAAGGTTTATAAGTGGAATTTAGTACCACTCAGTCCTGTCATAAAAATAGGCTGTTTATTTGGAAGATATATAGTGTAGATATTTCTCTGTCCTCATCTATATTAAAACCTTTGATTAGAAACAGGAGCATATGAATAAAAATATAAGAAACTAATACTGAATGTGTTTATAGAAAATATACTATCATAAAGAGGACATCGGATCCATTTTCTAAAACCTTCTGTGGTAATGAATCTATTAGTGATCTTGGTGCATTGCCTCATCTGTTCTTTCAGACATGATGATAAAGCTGTTTTATTGGACTATTTATTGGATATTCTTTTAATGTTTAAATACTCCAACAAATGCTTTTCTAAAAAAAAGAAAATGCCATTCACTAATGGCATCTCAAAACATGAAATTGCATCAGGTGTAACTTACATGTTGATTTTCCTTTTTAACTGGATAAACAACTTTTGTCATTTGAAATAAACTCTATGTACTTATTTTTTTTTTTTTAATCAGCAAGACTTACTAGGTGATAAGTATTCAGGAAGTAGGAAGGGCAGAGTTCTGTATAACAGTGTTTTCAGACTGTGAATTCCACATGCTGGCTGGGGAACTCGGCGAGTCAAAGTCCACATACCTTTAAAGTTGCCAATCATGAAAACTACTAGTGGATAATGTATTGAAGATATTAGTTTTTGTATCCCAGTGGAGGTGAAAGATCTTACCATAAAAAAAATAGTAACACAGCTAAATTACTGTCTATTGCTTTGGAAAACAGTATGTTTGGTCCTGGATTCCTTTGTGTGCTTTTTTTTTTTTGTTTGCATTTGTAGGGAGAATATTTTGTGGCACATTTGAAATTACATTGTTTGCTGCCCAGAACCATATGGATTGGGTGGGGCTATAGGCAGTTTTTAAAAAATAAATGAATAAATATTCAAGTGTCCCCCCCCCCAATTAATTTGCCGCTTTCTTCTCTGTGTTGGAGCTGTCTGTTCTTCCTTACTTCCTTTATCTCTCTCTGCCCTTTGCTCTTGAATGCTTGGAGTGTCTTTGTTTCCCCTGCTGTTTCTTCAGTTACTGATATCGCCTAAACAAATGCCTCTTACTGTGGTTTTTGTTAAACTGGCACAATCAAATGCATGTGACTTTTATCACCTGATGAATGGGCTTTTTATGTACAGCTCTGAAAACCTGCACTTGACTCTCTCCTTTCCCCCCCCTCCCACCCCCACCCCTAGTGGCAAAAAGGAACAAAAGGCCGTTTTCTTCTCATTTTTTTCCAGCCACCCCTAGCTTTTTGCTCTTGATGGATGGTGGGTTTTGTCTAAAAGGCCTGCATCTGTGGCGTTCTGTGCATTTTTAGTGTGTGGCCTAGAAGCGTAACTGTGAAATTTTGGATCCGTTGCGCTGAGGCCTTCGGTACAGCATGAAGTATAACAAAGCATGGCACTTGACTCTTCCTCGTGGCAAAAGCCCAGCTGGAACATTTGTTAGACAACCCAGGCCTTGGTGACTTCTGAATTCAGCTGTTTGACCTTTTGGAAAGGATCTGTCACTAAGCCTGCTTTGAAAGTTTTTAAAAAATGCTTTTTAGTTACATCAGAGTAAAAATGAGAAAGAAGACATACAATACTAACAAAAAAAAAAAAATGAAGCTAAAATATTAAAAAGCATAGAGTATTTAATTTTTTCCACTTAAAAGTACAGAAACTGTTCTTTAGTTCTTGTGAGGAAAAGGCAACTATAAAATTTTGTGTTAACGTTTCGACAACCAGTGTTTAGCTACTTTTCATTTCTGCTCAATATTCTGAACATATTTATAGTTACTTTCCTTCACTGTGCCTTTAAATTTTACATATCATTTCTTTCCCATCATATTGTGATTTGATTTCTAAGGTTTTTTTTTTTTTTCTTCAAAGGAGTTGCAAACATTCAAGACAAGACCCTCAAACATAACAAGGTTTTCTTTCTGTTTCTTTATGCATCTCACAAAATGTATAGTGGAAAATTCCTAACTCTGTAAAACCACTTTGGGAATTATTAGGAGGAGCTGCAGCTCACAAAAGCTTATCTCTTTTAACAAAATTTGTTAGACCGAAAAGGTGCTACTGGATCCCTTTTAATTATGGTCATGATAAACTAAGATAGTTTTCCTCTTCCATTGTCTACAGTTGAGGAATGCTGAAGAGGAGAATTCATTCTCTCAGTGAGGGGTATTCTGTTGTCAAATAAAATACACCATTTCATACAATCCTTATAAATGTCTTAATTTTCGTGGAAACATGTACAGTACACATTATAGCAAGGATCCCAACATAATATCCATAGCAGAAGTAGGTTTGTACAGGATCTCATGATGCCTACTAGATACCCTTCCCTTCTTGATTCTTTTTTGGTAAGTCCAGAAGGAAATTTCAGAATTCTTCAGAACATTGGATTCCCAGATTGACATATTTTGAATATCCCAAATGTTTTATATCTGTAATTATGCTCAGTTGCAGCTGATTTGTACAATTAACTGTAATGTATTCCCTATTTCAAATATGCCAGTATCCCCCCAAATTGGAGATCTCTATGCTAAGATATAGACAGCTCAGCTCAGCAAGCAGACAGATATATTTTTGTTCTTATACAAAGTTTACTGAGTTCAGTTTCAGACATCCGAAATTTATTGAGAAATCTTAGCACATAATATAGTTTGGTCAAACACCACTTTGACTAACACCACTTTGAGAATGGTGCCGTGGCCTAGAAGTGGAGCTCTCGCCTCACAATCAGGAGGCTGCGAGTTCTATCCTAGGTAGAGGCAGATATTTCTCTCTCTCGGCACAATGAGAATATATCTGCTGAACAAAGCTCCGCATTGGCGAGAGGAAGGGCATCTGGCCATTAAACGCTCTGCTAGCTCCATTCAGTTGCCCAGATTCCACCCTGCAAGGGTTGTGGTGTCGTTAAATGATGATGAAACACCACCTTGACTATGATGTGCTTGAGATTGCTTTGGTGCTGCTTTGCAGAATCTGTTCTCTCTGTATTACCATTAAGTTGTTCAAATCTTCTTTTGATGACACATCAAAAAAGGCAAGGAAAAAAATTCCACTTGTTGTCTCTAAAAGAAAAAAAAAAGCATTGTAGCAAGCAGATTGTGTAGCAAGACTTTTGGAAGAAAAGCAGAAGTTTTTCAACAGCTGATGAAGGTGTGGTCCCTGTCCTCCCTGTGCTTCATAAAGCCAACTTATGCCAGGAAGCTCATGACAGTAAGGCACAGCTGCTTTGGGAACTAACATATGGTCTAAAGAGGTGGGGAAAGATGTTTTGAGGGCCACTATGGCAGCTGCAGTTCTTAGATCTGCCTGGTCGTTCTCCAGATAAATTGACTATGCAGCCGTTGCTTGTGTTGCTGTTGGACAGATATGCAAAGGTTGGTTATTTGTCTGACACACGGACTAGGGGAAAGAAGTAATTATACTGAAACTCTTTTTAAGATAGAGGACCAATTCATATTTTCTGCCTAAATGATATAAAACTATTTATTTATTTATTAATCACCTAGCTGTCTATCTCACCAAAAGCAACTCTGGATTATTTTTAGATAGCAAGGGATAATGGAAAATCAGAATCTAGTAATTTTACCCATTTTTTAAAAAAAAAATACTGTAGAAACAAATTTCAGGGGATTAGCTGTGTTGGCATGATAGACCAAATACAAATAATATAAAATCTTTTAATAAAATGCAATCTATTACATTTAAAGAATGCAAGACTACATCTGGGAGACATTTTGCATACAATATTTTGATTACCAGATTTATTACTTAGCACCCTGTAGACAAACTTTTTTTTTTTTTTGCACGATAATGAACCTTATGACTTCAATTTGATTTATAACACTTCTTGACCTGATGCCCTTCATTTGCATTGGGCTACAGCCCCCATCCACAAGAGGATAGGATACTGAGATAATGGGAAGAGAGGTCCAGTATAGGTCCAGTATACATGGAGGATATCAGGATATAAGTCAGTAGTGCTGACTTATGTTACAGGGGACCAGCCTTGTATACATTAATATGTACAATGACAGTGTAGTTCTTCTGGAATCTCTTGTCGCCCTTTAATGTTTTCATATAGCAATAGCACTTAGACTTATATACCGCTTTAGAGCCCTCTCTAAGCAGTTTACAAAGTCAGTCCATTGCCCCAATCTGGGTCCTCATTTTACCCACCTCGGAAGGATGGAAGGCTGAATCAACCTTGAGCCTGGAGAGATCTGAACTATCAAATTGCAGTCAGCCGGCAGTCAGCAGAAGTAGCCTGCAGTACTGCACTCTAACCACTGTGCACTACCGCACAGTGATAAGTTTATCATCCATCCTCTTTGTGTGTATTTTTCACTCCTGACTTTGACTTCTACTGTATTCTGCTGCACCTGCACAGATAACTCAAGGCAGCCTTTCCTCTTCAAAGTTTTTCTGGACTATTATATCTTTATTACTGTTTTTGTTCTTGGTTAATTGTTTCAGTCTCATTTCTCTTCTCTCCTGTTGTCCTGTCCTGTTTTCAGGACAAGGGAAGCATCTATTCTACAGAATGGAGAATAACCTAGCTGTGTTCCTCCAGATTGCTAGTTTGCTTTGCAATTAAATTGCACCTAGAAGATATAGCCAAAGGTAGTAGATGTTTGAAGGTATATTTCAACAGCACTGAGAATATCCTACCTTGCTTACTCCTACATTAGAGTAGTGTTTAGTGCTCTGGGGGTATTTATTTTGATGGCCATCAGCAATATCATTAAATTACAGAATGCTGTTTTCCTCACACTTCATTTCTGCAAACTCTATGTTAACTGACAAGGTAATTTGCTTATCTTGTTCCAAGATTCAAGGTTGACTCAGCCTTCCATCCTTTCGAGGTAGATAAATTGAGGACCTGGATTGTGGGGGCAATAAGCCAACTTTGTATAGAACAACAAGGCTTGGGGGGGGGGGGGGCGAAAGCCCTAATAAGCAGGTATATACAAAAAAGTATGCACACTATTGCTATAATGCATTGCAAGCCGCCCTGAGTCTATGGAGAAGGGCGGCATATAAATTGGACTAATAAATAAATAAACCTCCTAACATGTTTGCTGAAATTTTAAGTTTGCCAAATCTAGAACCCTGGCAATTCACGATCGATAACAGAGATCATTGCAGCCTTAATTCAGAAGACAAAAAGTCTTGCTCTGTTGTGTGTCAGTTTAGAATAATAATTAACTGCATCCAGATGGCATGCTTCCGTTGGGTAACGTGCCCCTTTTGCAATCTGGTTGCCTAGCCCTCAGAGCAAAAAAAACGCCTACAGAGCTGTCACACAAAATATCCTTGTGATTGGTTAGCCAAGCAGCTTCCTTCTAAGAATCAGGTTGCTGCAAAAATGATGTGGTCGCTCTCTTGAAACATTTCAGTTAAGCTTCTCTTCCCCTGCTTCTGTGGAATAGGCTGGAATAGGATTGCAATGGCAGTAGTTGGCCAAGAGGAGTGGGGAAGTTGAGCCATTTTATCAACGATGTCCTTGCATTAAGGCTGTTGAACCCAGTTAATTATAGTGGGTGAAAAGAGGGAGCAACATTTTAGCTAACCCCATAAAGTTTTAAGTTTCTGCATGGCTGAGATCTTTCTCTCTGTCTCCCAAAATAGTTCTCCTCCACATGTGCAGGTGAGAAATTAAAACTTTTAAAACTTGTATTATTTTTTTAAAAGTATTTTAAAGCCTTTTAAAGCTGTTTTAAATGAGTAAGAGAACGTTCCCGTACTTTATAGGTGCGTTTTAATATGGATAATTCCATAGGTCAGACCCAAAGGGAAGAAAAAGATGAAATTCTCTTAGATGGTGTTTGTAGGGCAGGTATGAAAGGCCATGAAGAGTTTGCAGTTGTGTGATTCTTTAACTTTTTTTTTTTAAAGACAAGTGTTAGGTATAGTACTTGATAGAAAAGCTCACTGCAGCTTGCCAACTGAATTACGGTAGCTAAATAGGTTGATTCATTCTACAAAGACCTCTGTTTCCATAGATTCTAGAATCATGCTTGTCTCTTTCCAGTTCCTCAGCAGTATGTTCCAGGTGGATGCACTTTATTTTCAAGGTCCTATGAAATGTTTCAATGAAGCCTGTGCATTATACCCGAGGCACAAGAACTGTCTGTTCATTCTCTTATCACCTGAGAAGGCAGAACAGAGGTCTTGTCTATTGATGAAAAAGGGAGAGGGACTACCATTGTAATTTGCTGCTACTTCACCGTTTGGAGTGGGGGTGGGGGTGTCTTTTTCCTAACTCTTCATAGAGCTATTAAAGAAAGGGCAAGGGGAACATGCATCAGGGGAAGGGGTCATAGGACCATCTCTGTTTAGCCAATCAAGATCTGATGTCTTGCTTATTTCCATTCCCTAGCAATCTCCTTTATCTTCTGTGTCAACTTTAAGAGCTTGTCCGTCTGTCTGTCTGTCTCTCTCTCTCTCTCTCTCTCTCTCTCTCTCTGTCTGATTTAGAGACCACCCAACTCTTGATGACTTTGGTTAGTTTATACCTCAAAAATAGGAAACAATGAAATGAAAGAATAAACACGTGTATATCTGGGACAGATAACCCAACACATCAAAAGAAAACAATGCTTGAAAACTATCTTAACCCCAGATCTGGTTCCAATTTGTAATTGTAGAATACATAAAAAGTCTCAAGTCATATTTTTGGATTTGCTATTAAACATTTGTTTCCTGAAAGAAAAGTATACATTAAGCTCTCTGAAGTTGTATGTATATTAGGCTCTGTTATTAATGATTCTAAAAACAGAGAGTTGTCTAAAGATTTATACTAATTACACAGAAGTGTTTTGTGTTCCAGCACCTGGTTTTATTAAACGTACCGGGTGGAGTTGTTTAGGACTTTGATTAATGCAAACCAATGACCCTAATCCCACAGCCATTTAAAAAACTACTTGTTTTTTTTCACTGTTTTTCTTTCATTCTTTCTTTTCTTTTCATACATTGTTCATTCTTACAGGATATGAAGAAAGAAAGCAGGGAACTGCACTTGATTATATTTAAATGTGCTTTTCTCAGATCTTTTGTAAAATTATATATCAACAGATACAGAAGGGAGATTCATATTTTAACTTCTCTCTTTCTATAATTTCTATTCAAATGTGCCCCTTTCCTCATCTTTTAAATTCTTGATCTGTCAGATAACTGTGGTGCAGTGATGCTACAATACAGGAATCTCTTAAAACTAATTTTCCCTGATCGGACGTTGTGTATTTTGATAACATCTAGGAATTATATCAGCAGTTTTAAAGTCATAGCACATTCACTTGTTTTTTGTTTGTTTGTTTCTGATTTATTATAGTTAGCAAAGCAATGTTCTTACGGTTCCTTACAGCATCAGGAAATGCTAAATACAAGCTTTAAATAAAAGCCAAAATGAGACTAAGAAATCTTGGGGAAAAGACCTAGGTGTTTTATTATTCGGTGGTAATTTATCCCAGTTTAATTATCTGCTCTGCTGAATGGGGGTTTGCAGGCAAGCCTGCTTTTGAAAATATGTAGTGCCATCTGCTTCACAGTTAAGAGTTTGTTTCTGTATAAGATTCATTGTAAAGCCCATTTATAAGTAACTTAATACATTGAAAAGAAGAAATACTTGAATGTAGGGATGCACATCATCTTATGCTTTGCAAGCAAAAGAATCAAGACCCAATATCCAGCATTCTCTACCTTAAGTGTCTCTGAACAGGAAAGACCTCTATGACTTTAGGAATCCTTGCCTGTTACAATACCACAAAATGGACCGATTTAGCATCAGGCAACTTTACAGGTTGCCTGATGCTAAATTACGACCACAATTGAGTCCAAAATTTATGTTGCTAAATGAGAAATTTGTTAAGTGAGTTTTGCCCCATTTTACAACTTTTCTTGCCGCATTTGTTAAGTGAATCACTGCAGGCGTTAAATTAGTAACATTGTGGTTAAGTGAATCTGGCTTCCCCATTGACTTTGCTCATCAGAAGGTCACAAAAAGTGGATCACATGACACTGCAATCATCATAAATATGATCAGTTGTCAAGCATCCAAATGTAAATCGCATGACCATAGGGAAGCTGCAACAGTCATAAGTGTGAAAAATGGTCATTCAGCACTGTTGTAACTTCAAATGGTCACTAAGAGAACTGTTGTAAGTCGAAGGACTGCCTGTACTGTATCTTGGAACTAGACAAGAACGAACTGTCTAAAAAGTTTATGATGTTAAAGTTTATGATAAAAAATTAAATGATTCCTGCTGTAGCCAAATATTGGATTGCTATAAGCAACAAGCACTTGTACCTTCTTTGCTCCTGGATAAGAAGTGCTTATGAATCTGTTAACAGTGATTGGATTTTTGCAAGAGCAAAAAGTACAGATAGCCCTTACCTAATCACAATTGCCGGGAAGGAGAGAGATGATTTTGGAGCAGGCCAGTGATATATGTTGAAGGAATAGATTTGAATTTTGGAGTGAGGATGCCATGTCTTATTTATATAATTTTAATTGGCAATTTACTTGTCATTTAGCGTCATTAGTTTACCATCCATCCATTGCAAGGCATTTTCCAAGGCACAACAACACTTTTATCAAGTTTCCACACGCTCACTGCCCTCTAAAATTGAGAAAACTACACACCCACCAGGCAAATGTGTGCTTTTTCTGTTTTAGCTTAATAATATAAGGGTGTTCTTGGTGCAGGGTATCCATTACAATTAAGGCACTGGTTGGGTCACATATTTAATGAGATCAATTAAAACTCATGTTCTTTGAATTTGCACTAAGTACTAAATTTGATTCATTTCAACCTTGTCTTACTTTTTATGGCATAACATTTTATGCAATTCCAGCCTGTTTGGTTAATTTATGTCTGTCTGGGTGTATTGTGCAAACCAAGAAAATGTAATAATTCAGAATCCAATCGGGGTTGGTCACTGGGACCAGAGGTTGAGTCTTCCAAGCTTTCGGACTCATGACCGACCCAGATTGGATTCTGCAACATTATCCTGGGACACGTACATTTGCCTTCATTCGTGTAATAATCCAGTAATACCCAATGGTACTCTGTTATACAAACTGAGCCAGCATTTTATAGTGGTTGTTCTGTGTTCAAATCCATATTCCTCCCCCCCCCCAAAAAAAATATCAGTAACTTTGAATACATAGCTTCCCTGTTTCCCTAAAAATAAGACATCCCCTGATAATAAGCCCAATTGCACTTTTGAGTGCATGCGCTAAAATAAGCCGCCCCCTGAAAATAAGCCCTCCCCGAAAATATTAAAACACATGTGCAGCCGGTCCCCGCCATTTCCTCTGGTTAGGGCTAGGGAAACAGAGCTGGAAATCAGGTAAGACGGCAAGAGGAGCCCCGTCTTGCTCCAAATGTCCCAAAATAATAAGATCTCCCTGAAAATAAGCCCAAGCTCTTATTTTGGGGTTAAAAAATATATAAGATAGGTCTTATTTTTGGGGAAACACAATATCTTTTTATGGTATGTTCTTACTCCTATTTTAAAATAGAGGCACGATGGCTCAGTGGTTAAAGATTTTTGTCAGCTGGAAAGGTGACATCCCAGCATGAATTGGGCTTCTCAGGCTTCCAACATCAGCCTGAGGCACTCCTGCTCTCCTTACTTTACTGCACTGTCCCTCTGCTAAAGAGCTCACTCTGAATCTCTAGGAACTGCTGAAAGAGCTGCCTACCAATGGATATCAGCTCCTTCTGTTTGGGGAAGAAAACTCCTTTTACAGGGTGCAGGAGTAGAGCTCAAATCCCCAGGATTTAAGCTCTGTTTCTACACTCTGCAGGAGGATGTCAGATCTCCTCCGTGCATGGAAGGGTACACCTTCAGTGAGTGTTCAGACTTCCAGGATCTGAGCTCTTTTCTCCTCCCCACCAAAGGAGTTCAGCTCCTTTCCACTTATGGAAGGGGACACTTTTGGGTAGGCGCAGAAACCATCCAAAGAGTTCAGCTCTCCTTGGCAGGCAGCTCTTTCAATAGACCCCAGAAACAAGAGGGAATCCTTCTCAGCAAGTAGCAGCAGCTGCCAGATTCCCCCCCCCCCCCCCCCCCGCCCTGACTTTCTGAGAAAGCTGCCTGAGAAGAGTGCAAATGACGATGATCGTGGGACGCTTGGCAACCTGTCATAAGTGCAAACAGTTGCCAAGCACCCGAATCGGCAATCATGTGAGCATGGTGCAGGCAGCGTGACATTTTACGACAGACGGAAGTGCTTTAGAGGCCCTGAAGCAGCCTTTCCAAGGCTGTTGTAACTTCGAACCTTGATCCGTTGTAAGTCAAGGACTTTCTGTAATAGGTGATATTCATGCTGTGTACTTGTTTAAACTTTTAGGAAACAAGTAACTTTGAAGATGTTCAGTTCTTCTCTGAAAGATGTTGGGACACGCAGCAGGAGACAGCTATAGACTGCCGTTCTCTCTCCTTCGCTCTTCTTCCAACCATGGAAAAAGCCGCTTCCTGAACCACATTGTACTAAGTTACAGCTAACCAAAGAACATCTGTGAAACAGGAAGCTAGACAAACTATCTTTGTGGTTAATCATCTTGCATTTGTGCATAGACTCACATTTCTGGCTTCGTAGTTTACACTTCAGTTTTGTCTTCTGTCCGTTGATCACAAAGCTTTTGCTGACCTTTTTGTCTTATTTTTCTGTTTTAGGATTCTGGCAAAGATGGAAATGGCAATTCAACTCAGGAAGATGAGGGCTTTATGGGAATGCTGCCTCTCCTCCAAGCCCACCATGCAATGGAGAGAGTGGAAGAATTTGTATGCAAGGTGAGATGTTGTAAAGCAAAGGGAGGGGCATCACGCACTAGTGAGCTTTACACAGTTTGTGGGTCCCGTGGCTAGCAGTGCATGCCCTTCTGGCAACAAAGAGGCAAGGCGCACAGTGGGTGGCCATCAAGAAACCGCTGTCATCTCTGTGGTTACTTCTGTTTCTGTGGACGTATCTTGAGAGCTCACGCCTTCCATAATTGGATAAATGAGAAAGCTTAATATGATGTGGATTACAAGTAGAAATGCAGGATTAAACATGTGGCACAACTGTTGAATCTCCTTTTAGAAACATCTGCAGAAGTCCAAGCAGAATAATACTCTGTGGTGCGTATATTTCTGGGTCACAGGACTTTAATTTACAAGGTCACATTTTCCTCCCCTCGCTCTTTCCTTTAGAAACCCTTGCAAATCTTTTCAAATTACCATATGCCTCTTTTGTATTGGAATCTCATTGTCTCCACAGTACAAAAAATTTAAAATCCAAATTCTATTGAATCGCTATCTTGGGCAATTCTATTGTGTAATTCTGGGCGCATTACTTGTCTGTTTAAAGGGGACAAGTCATCCTAGGGAGTAGCCTAAATACAATGCAGCTATTAATTTCAGAAATAAAACAACAGAAGAATTTTGTCCTTGTTTTTGCAACTTCTGTATCTGCATCAGTGGAATGAGAGATTTAGCAACCTAGTTATCTAACACACATTGTATTAAAATACAATTCCATTATAGAAATGTAGCAGAGGAATCTGCTGCTTACTTTTATCGAGTATCTGAACTATTTGAAACATTATAATATGATTCCTGTTCGGGAGAAACCACTTTTGTGTTTATTGAATAACCTTGATGTATTAGATTGTCATTGTTTTCATGCATTATATGTACCTCAGGTGATCTATTATATAGAGACTTGCAACCCAGTGAGATATCTGCATGATCCATACGTGCTTATTTTTTCATTCCTATTTTTATCACCTACCAAATGGATATTGTGAAAGAGCACTTCTTTGTGGGAAAGGATTTTACACTAAGTAATATTCTAACCATTGTTATAGCATGTAACTTATGCATAGGTTCAAGAAATAATAAATATTTTTCAAAATTTGCATAACATCCACCATTATGTGCCCTTGAGCAATATTAGAAGATGGAAGCATGTGGAGTAGTAGGGCTCGGTTTTGCGGGTAGCAATAGCAGTAGCAGTTAGATTTATATATCACTTTACAGTACTTTACAGCCCTCTCTAAGCAGTTTACAGAGTCAACCTATTGCCCCCAACTATCTGGGTCCTCATTTTACCCACTTCGGAAGGATGGAAGGCCAAGTCAAACTTGAGCCTGGTGAGTTTTGAACTGCCAAATTGCAGGCAGCTGGCAGTCAGCAGAAGTAGCCTGCAGTACTGCGCTCTAATCACTGCACCACCGGGGCTCATAGTAGTTGTGTTCTTGCTCTTCTACAGCTCTTCTTTTCGATATAGCTCAACTAGAGATGAATCATCATCATCCTGTTTTCTAATTTCATGTGGAAAATCAAATGCACATATATAGATACACCATGTATGTCGATTTCCTGTTGCTCTGTTCCATCACATCGTGATCCAGAATGTAACTTCATATTACTTCCTTCAGGTATGGGAGGGCCGATGGCGTGTCATTCCCTTCGACGTTTTGCCTGATTGGTTAAAAGACAACGACTATCTGTTACATGGGCACCGGCCACCCATGCCTTCTTTCCGGGCTTGCTTTAAAAGCATTTTCAGAATACATACAGAGACAGGCAACATCTGGACGCATCTACTAGGTATGAAAACATTAAAACTTTTCTTATAGTTCCTATTGGAATAGGAATTGTTGACTTGTTCGATCCTAGGTAGAGGCAGATATTTCTCTCTCTGTGCACACTGAGAATATATCTGCGGAAACAAACTCCGCATTGGCGACAGGAAAGGCACCCGGCCAGTAAACACTCAGCTCCATTCAGTTGCCCAGACTCCACCCCGCAAGGGATTATGGGGTCGTTAAAAGAGAATGATTCATTTTTTTTTTTGACTTGAACCCGATATTCTGCTACATGCAGCTCAGCTAGCAAATTGTAATATGCTCTTCTGCCCAGCTGTGGCTGATAACGATTTGAAGATTGCTGTTGACCTGCTTGATTGCCACTGTTGATCTATTAGATCCATATGAATGGTGGTACTCATTTTAATTAAGATCACCCTACCTTTTTCTATGATAACCATCCAATCTGTGCATTATATGGTTCCTTTAACAAGCTTGAGTTACTATGTCAAACGAGAGGTGGTGTTTTTTTTTTTTAAAAAACTATCAGTATTGTCCCATTGCATCAGCTGAGTTTGTTTTCCTTTTGAGATATCTTGCATTCATCAAACTGCTGAATCAGGATTTCTGGCTCCAGGCTTAGACATGGGCTATCTGAGTTGCAGTGATGCAGACCAACATTATCCATTGCAACTCTCTCTGTGTTGCCTTTGAAAGTAGCTTAATTACCTTTGCTTCCTGACCGTTGGGACTAATGTTAAGGTAGCAATTATCTTGAGTTGCCGTTGCAGTCAGTATATATTACTGATCTGGCACAAAACTTGTTTTGCTGACATTTTTAAAGTATGTAAATGACAACTACTTTACTAGGCAGGTTCTGCTTGAGTCAAAGTACATCTGCCCCAAGCCTTAGTAGCTCACTGATCATATGCGTGTGTCAATGCCACTTCCAGTGCATAATTACACTAAGCTGAACCTAAATCTGGCTTTGTGTCAGATCCCTTGTTTTGTTGGACTTCATAATCCTGGTAAAATGTTTCATGTAGCAAGAGTAACACTGAAATAGGAAAGGAGGACTATAAGCAGGTATTAGTTATGGGAGAGCCAGAAATTCTAGTAGGATAGGCTTGAAAATCTGGAAGGAGCAGTTAGCATTGTTATGAATTTATTGGAGAATTTTAGCAAATCTTGTCGGAAAATAAGCCAACAGAAAGTAGATCAAACATTAGCTGGAATATACACAGTCATAAGGTAGATGATTTAGAGGCAATATTTTGTGGTTGTGCCCCCTTTGCCCATCTTTTAATACCCATGTCTTCCTTTGTCTAGGATGTGTGTTCTTTCTGTGTTTGGGGATCTTCTACATGTTCCGGCCAAATATGTCCTTTGTAGCCCCCGTTCAGGAGAAGGTGGTGGTTGGATTGTTCTTCTTGGGAGCCATCCTTTGCCTTTCCTTCTCATGGCTTTTTCACACAGTTTACTGCCATTCAGAAGGCGTTTCCAGGCTCTTCTCCAAGTAAGCATTTTAATGATTAACTGTGAGCTAAGTTTGCCCCTGTTTTTTAGATCTGGGCAAGGGGAAAGACTGAAGAAATTGGCTACATTTACTGATTTGACATCTGGGCAACATGGATTGGTGCATCAGTACTTGCTGGAGTTTGCAAGCCGCCTCCAGCTTCTTATTACCCAAGAATTTGCAGCTCCAGAGCCCGGCAACACCCAACCTACTTTTCTGTTTTTGCAACTTCTGAGAGAAGCACCCAGCCCAAGATCAGCATTCTTGCAGACCTAGCCTTGTGGCGAAGCAGGTGTTGTGCTCTCATGAACCTGTAGGGGGCTCCCTTTTTAAGGAGGTTCCATAAACGGCACAAACACATGGGGCCTCCTTAAAAAAAATGGAGCCTCCTTAAAAAAAAAAAGCACTACAGTATGTTGAGAATAGAACCTGTTGCAAAACAGCAGGATTTTGCCGGGAGGCTGGGTCTATAACAAAGGGATCCTGTATCAGATAGTCAGGTGCCTATCTGAGCCATGGTGGCGCAGTGGTTAGAGTGCAGTACTGCAGGCTACTTCTGCTGACTGCTGGCTGCCTGCTATTTGGCAGTTCAAATCGCACCAGGCTCCAGGTTGACTCAGCCTTCCATCCTTCCGAGGTGGGTAAACTGAGGAGCCAGATTGTTGGGGGCAAGTGGCTGACTCTGTAAACCGCTTAGAGGGGACTGTAAAAGCACTATGTAGCGGTATATAAGTCTAAGTGCTATTGTTATCACTGTCTCAGAAGCTGAAAAAGCAAAATAGTGAGGTGGGTTTTGCTGGGCCCTGAAAAAGGCTGAGTCCTGCAAGTCCTTGGGTGGGGTCTCCCCTTATTCGCTGGAGACCTGCAAATTCTGATTGGTCTGACCTCCCCTTGTTTGCTGGGTGGAAAAAAAAAGCTGAAGGACTGCTGAGACCCTGGCAAAAAGAATAGCCTTGGGAGGCTTGAAGTAGGCAACCCCAGGCCCGTGGAATCCTCCCAGCCCCAAGGCACCCTATGCTCCATTTAACAGCTCTTGCATTCATTTAACATTTAAGAACCATGATTAAAATGCAGTATTGCAGGCTAATTCTGCCAATTGCCAGCAGTTCGATACTCACCAGGCTCAGGGTTGACTCAGCCTTCCAACCTTCCGAGGTCGGTAAAATAAGGACCCAGATTGTTGGGGACAATATGCTGACTCTGTAAACCACTTAGAGAGACCTGTAAAGCATTATGAAGCAATATATAAGTCTAAGTGCTATTGCTATTAACATTTACAATAGGGAGAGCAAATAGTGGGGTTATTAAGTGAGCCCATTTCGCTTAACCACTGTTGTGACATGCGGCTGTAATGGGCAAGCGCCATTATGATCATATCTCTAAGACTACCTGTACTGAATTTCTTGGGGCTAGATAAGAAATAAGGAAGCCTTCAGAGGCTGAGACAGTTTTCCTGTTTGGGAAGGTTTGCAAAAGTTTTGTTTTCAGGAATCTATGGACTATATATGTCTTACATTTAAAGTTTACAAGCCAGGTGAATACAGATCTCCAGAAATGTTCTTTCCTATACTTTTTACCAGTGTCCAGAATTTATTTTCAGAATGTAATAGTATTACAGATGAGATCAGGCATGGTTCTTATTGCTTATAAAGTTAGGTGCATCAGCACCATGAAAGGTGTGATTAAGGAGCAGACAAGGATGCTAGAGGATGTGAAGTTCTCTACAAATGACTTTTTTTTCTCCTTTGTCTTAGGCTGGACTATTCTGGGATTGCTCTTCTCATTATGGGCAGTTTCGTCCCATGGCTTTATTATTCTTTTTACTGCAACCCTCAGCCCTGCTTCATCTATCTGATCGTGATCTGTGTCCTGGGGATTGCAGCCATCATAGTTTCACAGTGGGATATGTTTGCAACCCCTGAATATCGAGGAGTACGAGCAGGTGAGGTTTCTAGAATGGTCTTTGCAACGCATTGTATGTCTGAGGTGGAATGAGAAATTGAACTCGCATAAATGATGCTGTCCCCTTTGAAATTGCATAATGCAATTGTCACTTAGATTTGCATAATGTAACATTCCAGTCATGTCTGTTTCTGTAGCAGAAGGCCTTGTGACAACGTTAAAACGTATCTGTTAACGGCCTATGAATATCATTTCACACATATATAAAGTGTTATCAGTCCCTAATCTTATATTTTGGGGTGCATGAAGATAAAATCGAATTCCCAAACATGAAATGCTAACTGTGAATAAAGCTGTCAAATTGGCTACTCTTTACAAACATTTAAGACAGACATTTGTTTCTGAAAAGATCACAAGATTGTTTTTCCTGCCTTGTATGTTCTAATTGTACCCATTTTTCAGCATTTTGTTTGTGGGACTGTAAGCTAAGAAACCTAGCCATTGATGTCAAGCCTATCTGATGAATAGGACAGGTGAAAGCCTGCCTAAGAAATGGGCATGAATTCTGGCACTGTCTGAACAGTTGGCGAATTACACTAAATGTGAGATATTTAAGGCACTTCATGTAAAATTCCACATGCTCAGCAAAAATACTAGCTGGTGATTTTGGGGTGCATCTTCTGGGTATTAAGATTAAAATTAAATTTATAAAATTTTGAAAAGAGAAAGTGAGTTATTTAATTAAAGTTATGATTGGTTACATTAATTTTAAGAGGTGTTTATAATAAAATTATGTGAATAAAGTGATTTTGGACTTGGTATTTCTTTGATTTTTAGATTTGTAGGCGGTATTGGATATAGGCTACATTTGCATGTAACACAAAATATGTTTAGTACTATTTACCAAAGGGAGGGGAAATGTCAAAAATTACTTAATTTTATGAATTATTCTAGCAAAAACTGCCCATTGTGGATAGTGGATTCATTTAACAACTGTGGCATTCACTCAGGATTCGCTTACTGACCACAAAAATGTTTTCAAAGTGGATCAGCACAACTTACAACTGTAATTCTGGGCTCAATTATTGTCGTAAGTCAAGGACTACCTGTAATTAATTGGAACACTTAGTCTTATCAGTTCATGAAAGCCATTTAGACATTAGGACCCAGTTGTGGGGGCAATAAGCTGACTTTGTATAAATATACAAAAGGATGAAGGCTATTGCTTAACACATTGTAAGCTGCCCTGAGTCTCTGGAGAAGGGCGGCATATAAATCAAATTAAAAAAAAAAAAATTAAAGAGCTTTGGTGTTTTCTTCTTTCGAGACCCTGAGTTTTAACCACATGATCTCATTTTGCCCTGATTCACTTTCTATGCAAGGTTGAATCTGATGCCCTTACTTTGTCTCCTAGGAGTGTTCCTGGCCCTGGGCCTGAGTGGTGTGATTCCCACCCTGCACTTTGTCATCTCGGAAGGGCTCCTCAAGGCTGCCACCATGGGTCAGATAGGATGGCTGGCCCTCATGGCCTGTTTGTACATCACTGGCGCTGGCTTGTATGCTGCTCGTATCCCAGAGAGATTTTTCCCGGGCAAATGTGACATCTGGGTAAGTATAGCTATGACCTGTCAGGCATATGCTAACATTTGAAACTATAAGGCGGTTCTAGCAGTGCCTCTGTTCAGTCCTGTTGTGAAACAGAAGGCTGATTAGGCAGTTGAAAGCCACAGCCCCTAGCAAATTCATTGGCTTTCCAGAAATGGAGGGGGGGGGGGGGATACTTGAACTATTTCAGTGTTCACCATCAGAGACAGCATGTAGCTATGGCATGTACTGTAGTTATAGAAATGCAGCTTTTTGAAATAGCTGGTCACAGCAAATTTGTCCTTCTCATTTTAAGCCTTGAACAAGTGCAAATTGCCACTTGAGGCTTTACTGACCTCGAGGACATGGAACAAGGGAGCTTCCTGGCAGACCAATTGTTTGTCCCTTAGCAGGCTAGTCCTGTTTTCTAGGAGCTTTGTAAGACTGCTGTCATCATTTGGTGCTTGTTCTGAAAAAAATACTCCATTTTCTAATAGCGCTCTCTCTCTCTCTCTCTCTCTCTCTCTCTCTCTCTCTCTCTCTCTCTCTCTCTCTCTCTCTCTCTCTCTCTCTCTCTCTCTCTCTCTCTCTCTCTCTCTCTCTCTCTCTCTGTGTGTGTGTGTGTGTGTGTTTTTTCCCCTCCTCTCCTGCAGTTCCACTCCCATCAGCTCTTTCATATTTTCGTGGTGGCTGGTGCTTTTGTGCACTTCCATGGCGTTTCAAATCTTCAAGAGTTCCGTTTCACCGTTGGGGGAGGCTGCTCAGACAACGAGATGCAGTAAAAAAAAAACATCCCCTGTTGAGGATCTTAACCAAAACTGAACCGTGGGAGCAGTCAAGCCACACTTCGCCTACAATAGTGTGGAAGCTTTGCAGGGAATCTTATAAAGTATGAGATGGGAGAAATATTCATACCTCAAACAATGGAGTGAATTGGTTCTGAAGACGTGGACATTCTTAAATCTTAACTTATTCCTGGGATCTGCAACTAAAGCAAGAAAAAAAAAAAAACCACCTTTCTTAATCAGCTTACGTTCAACGCCATATTTATTTGTAGAAAATAAGAGAGGTTATCTTGGGGAAGAGCTTGGCAATTTTTTCTTTTCTTTTTTTAAAAATCTAGCTTAATTAAGATTTGTATCTTGTTCAGGTAAGTTGATTTTTAGATGCCCTTTTGGGAGAAAAAAATGTAAATAAGATTTCTAACTTTCTGTTTGATTAAAAAGTTTCTATAAATGTTTTAAAAGTGGGGGGGAGGGAGATGGATTTTTGTATTGGTTGCAACATGCAAGTACCACACACTGTTTCTATTTTGCACAAACTCTTAAAACGTGCAAGAAAGCTAGGTGAAACTCCTGAAATCAGGCATCTGGATCCTGTAGATTCTTCCTAATTCTGGTGTATACTGATTGGCTCCATCCAGGGGACCCAGTCTGCTGCTCACAAGACCTGAGAGCAAAGAAGAGCTTAATTGATTAGCCTGTTCAGAAAGCGAGAGGCAAAAGGCACCAAGGCTCCTGCCTTCGAAGCTCTCTGTCCTCTGGGATGTTTTTTTAAAAGATTCCTTCATTGGCCTTTTGCTACATTGGGGTTTGACGGCTTAAGGCACAATGTGGCATATATCCTGACCTTTTGGGGGTCTCTCATCAGTGTTTCATCATTCTTTTGGGTGTGCTGTTTTGTTTATCCAAGTGCAATTGTTGGGTACCAACCTTCTAGGTGATCTGGCCTGGGGTGGAAATGGTCTCAAGGGGGATGGGAAGTACACACAAGAAAGCAACTTTCTTTCTTTTTCTTTTTTGGTTTTCTTTTTTTTTTTTTTACTCTAAGAAGAAGACTGTCTATGTGTTAATCCGTTACGGTTTGTGTGTGCGTGTGTGTGTTGCTGAGTGACAGTAACACCACGCTTGTCTGTATTAAATCCACTCAACTGCGGGCTGCAATAGTAACACTGCCATTCTTTTCCCTCTATCTCCTGGGGCTTAGGACAATACTGTGCACTATTTTTAATAAGTGAAAAGCCACAAACAAAACCCACAGGATAGACTTTCCCTCTGCTTGTTAAAGTAGCGCTTTGTGCCAAGAGGAAGTCGTGAGCGCTTTCAAATGTTTCCAGTTTAACAGTAGGAGGCCAGGAGTTATTTGAAGAGGAGAGAGTTATGACACAACAAAGCAGTCAACAGGACAAGTGAGAAGAAGTATTGCTTATTGCTCGTGAGCAATATTGAATCTAGAAAGAAACATCTGAGCAAAATGCAGAATTCATAGACTAGCCGTTTGTCTCACCGTAAGGACAGATAATTTTAGCCTATAGTTGATACTCAGTTGAGTTATCAAGGATCGATTGTGGGGCAAGGTAATTGGTTATGGTTTTAAAATGTTACATTTTTTATCAAGAAATCCTTGGTCTTCCCCTTAGCTCTTCTTCTGAAATGGATTCCTCTTAAGTATTTAAACCTGCAGGAGGTGCTTAACTAGTTCTTGTAGGTAAATTCAAATACAGATGTGTTTCTGGAGAGGATCATGATACTAAATTCAGGTAAAAATCGCAGCCTAATATATTTCAGTGTGTCGATCCCAAACTCTGAAAAAACAGAACAGTATTAACCGAATCCCTTCAACCAAACTGGGAAACCAATTACGAGAAACTTTGGAGTTTTGTGTTTATGGAATCAGCTGGTAAAAGGATAGCTTACCTAAGGTGGGGAAGTGGTAGACACATATCGCACCCAGGCTTACCTGTTTGAGAAGCATTTTTACAGGTGTATCTCTGTATATACCAGCAGAGAAGATATCTCCCTATTCTGGATTATCCATGCTCACTCTGAACGTGGCACTTGCAATCCAGTCCAAACAGCACAGAACCTGTACAGAATACAAGGCACCATTTTGCTGTCCTTAACTCCCGATCTTCCCGTTGAAGATATTTTGTGTCCCAATATGAAAACTGCATAGCTGTGGCACTTTTTCTGTGGTGCTTGCTGAGACTTCCTCCCAGGTTGGCACCTGAACGCCTTACTCTCAGCAACTGGAGGATCGCTTTGCTTTCTTTTGGTGTGTGTGCAGGGTTCAGCATAGCGTAGTTGAGATAATACAGCTCCCCCCATTAACTAGTGGCCTTGTTCAGTATTTTCATTTCTAATTGCTCACTGTTGAAGGCAACAAAGCACATCTTGGATTTTGAAGATTGGGGAGGGGTCTCCAACCAATGGGATCCCATTACTTGTTGTATTCTGAACTTCTAATAAAAAGAACAAATGTAAAACGGGATTGGATTTTCACTTTTTTGTTGTTGTCGTTGTCTTTTTATGCCAGTATAAATTATAAGGTAAAACTGCATTTGTAATTTAATACTCACATACACTCCCATGCAGGTAGTCCTCGACTTATGACCTCAGTTGGGACCTGAATTTCGATTGTAAATTGTTGCGATTGTGAGTCAGACCCAATTTTGTGACAATTTTTTATAGTGGTTATTAAGTGACTCCAGCTTCCTTAACGAGCGTTTTCTTTGCTGGAAATTGGCAAAAAAAAAAAAAGATTGCAAATTGTGAACGCATGACTGCGGGACATTGCAGCTGGTGAATGTGAGCTGGCTGCCAAGTGCCCAAATTGTGATCACGAGGGTGTTGTGACAATTATAAGTGCGAGCAGGGTTTTGTGTGCCACTTTTTCCAAGGCCATCCTAACTTTGAACCATCAAACAAATGGTCGTAAATCAAGGACTACCTGAATGTATCAGGTAATTTAATCTGAGATCTGTTGAGCGGTTGGTTTATCAAGGGTAAATACTGAAAGTCTATGGAGATTCTCCATCATCCCAGTCATGGTTGTCCCAAAGGTGATTTTTCAAGAAGCAACTGGACTTGTAGTTTTTCTTTGAAGACGTTTCGCTTCTCATCCAAGAAACTTCTTCAGTTTCTTCAGAGCTGAACTTCTGAGTTTCTTCAGAGTATTTACCTTTGGGGTAAATACTGAAAGTTCTAGGATAGGTTTTCCACCATTTAGGATTTTTTTTTTTTAATATGACAACCTGAGCCGAAGAAATCTGAATGCTCAACCACATCACAACAGCTCATCTATTAGCCATACAATTCATAAAGTTAAATGTACGCCTGTTGGATCAGAACAAGAAGACTTCTTAAAGTCAAGTATGATTCCTGATGACTTCATGCCTACAAAGTTTCCTTGGCATGATACAGAACAACCAGTACCTGTACTAGGATGGTTTTTTTCCTCCCAACTTCCCAGTCTAGTCTGGGATTCCCTGGTGATCTTTCATATTGGTGAGACCTGACCTTGCTTAGTCCTAAGCATGGATAATATTAGCTAAATGCTGCAACAAGCCCAGATCCATCTTAAATTATTGCATTCCTAGAGGCAGTCTATGTAATAATGGAAACGTTATCTGAATCTGTTTTGCCTTTCTTTACAACTATCTAGGACAGAGGTGTCAAACTCAAGGCCCTTGGGCTGCAGCCACCTATGGGGTGCTTAAATCTGGCTCGTGGGGCTGGCCTGGAAATAGCAAAGCACTGGCAGCAGCAGTGATGCCTTTGGCAGCAAAAATGGGATGTGTGGGGGGCTCGCGTGCCCCCCCTGCCCCATTTTGGCCAGCAGGGTTCTGCAGGAGGCGTCCGTCCCGTCTCCCCCTCCCTCTCACCCCCCGGCCAGCCCATTGAGGTGAACTACAATGCTGATCCGGACCTCAAAGAAATCCAGTTTGACACCCTTGATCTAGGACATTGCCATCTTTGGCTTTTTCTATATTAAACAACCATTTCCATCAGCCTCAGGTAGTAAGATGAGTACTGTGAGATTGTGGGAATTCGCAATTCAACTGAAGAATCACCCATCTGGAGTTGATTTAACAGTTGATTTAAAACAGGGTGGAGTGATTTAAAAGGGCAATATTATGACGTTAAAGTACAGCCACCAATGTGCACTAAGGTTGGTGTGTCTTTCTAGTATTATTCTACCATAAGATTTTATGCCCCCTACCCCCTCAAAAATAAAGCAACGATGATCCTATATTGTAATACGGTATAGTAAAATGGTTAGAGATCTGATCGAGGTCAAGATCTGATCTAAATCAATAATATATATTGCTCTGAATCTTCTGACATCTGAAAACAATGATCTCCCAACTAAACTGGGATACTAGCAGGATTTCCACATCCCTTTTTTTTTTCTTCTTAACACGATAAGCTTGGCTAGGCTGAATACTTGAACAGGCTACACTGGTACTGAGTATGACGGAGTTTGTCAACTATGCATTTGAAGTGGTGCTGAGTCTAATCTTTCTACCTGTATCAGAGTTGCTCAGACAATGTAAGTATGAAGCTATCAGGAAATCTTTTCATTGTTAATACTGTTTTGGGGGGAAAGAATCAGATGTAAGTGGATCAATACAAATTGGTATGAAAGGCTGATTACTATTGCGTTAAATCCTGTAGATTATGCGGAAACCATAAGCAAGTATTGTCTGCCTTTTAATTTGCTCAAGAAAGTCTTGTGTTTTAGTTAGACTGTGTATGTCGTACCTTTCTTCCTTTTTTTCAGAACACCAGGTTAAAATAATTATCATCTTCATCTTATGACTGCTTAGGTGGTGAAGAGACCTGTGCATCACTTAACTTTGCTGAAGATTTTAAAGCCTAGTTTGTAGAACCATTTTTAAATCTATCCTAAGATTGTTAGGCTGATTCTTGAGACACTTGGGCAATAAACAAACAAATAAATAAATAAAAATAAATGAATGAATGCTATTACAATAATGTTTTAAAAATATGAATGGTCTGCAGAGGAGAGTTGGTTTCATAAGGTTGATTCTATGATGTGGTTTTTTTTCAGAGATTAAAAAAGAAACAGTGCCAAAACTATATTTGGCATGGAATTGGAAGAACAGATGCATTGGTACAGATTCCCTTAAAAGAAGGACGGCGTTTTATGGAAGAATGACAAATTAGCATGATGTGTGCATATACCAAGGTCAATTGACGTGATATGGAGACTTTTATCTTTCTGTTTAAATATTCTAAAACAGAAGGAACTGTACCTTCATGAAAAGAACATTTCCAAAATCTATTTGTCTATGGCAGAGCTCTTCAACCTTGGCAGCTTTAAGACTTGTGGACTTCAACTCCCAGAATTCTCCAGCCAGCATAGCTGGCTGAAGAATTCTGGGAGTTGAAGTCCACAAGTCTTAAAGCTGCCAAGGTTGAAGACCCCTGGTCTATAGCAATAGACGGTAAATTGCTTATGTCCAAGCTCTCTGAAAGAAGGCTTTAAGTTGGTGATTTGAAGTCCATAGCCATGCCATAACTGGAACCATCTTATCTCCCTTTACGCTTCTCTTGTCTGGACCTGGAGATGGGATGTGGGTTTCTTGTCAAATACTCTTACCTACTGATAGATTATTCTTAATTTTAGTTCTAGCAGGGATGCGGTGGCTCAGTGGCTAAGATGCTGAGCTTGTCGATCGAAAGGTCGGCCGTTCAGCAGTTCGAATCCCTAGTGCCGTGTAATGGGGTGAGCTTCCGTTACTTGTCCCAGCTTCTGCCAACCTAGCAGTTCAAAAGCACGTAAAAAGTGCAAGTAGAAAAACAGGGACCACCTTTGGTGGGAAGGTAACAGCGTTCCATGCGCTTTGGTGTTTAGTCATGCCGGTCACATGACCACAGAGACATCTTCGGACAGCGCTGGCTCTTCAGCTTTGAAACAGAGATGAGCACCGCCCCCTAGAGTAGGGAACGACTAGCACATATATGCGAGGGGAACCTTTACCTTTACCTAACCTTAGTTCTAGAACTGATTAACATGCTTGCAAGGTGTCCAGTAATATTAAAATATTCTTAACACTTGAAGGGTAAAATTTAGGCCTCGTGAAGAAAGAAAAATGACAAAATATGCCAGACAGATGTAATAGTTTAATTGTTAGTGCTGTTGTAATATATTGTAGATGCAATCTTGGTGTTATCCTGTAATTTTCGCTGCCTGCTGTTAAGTTTTGAAAATGATTTATTACATCTTTGAGTGAGAAAGCAAGGAAACACTAAGTACTTTCATTTATTTAATGTATATATCACCCAACTCACTAACCCAGAGTGACTGATTTGGACCCAATCACCTCCCAGTCACACACAAAGGTTGGGTTTGTGTAACCATTTCCTGAAATGAATTGACAAATCCATGTGTAAGTGAAGTAATGCACATTAGTAAATAGTTTAATTTATGGTTGCTTCAGCATTAACTCAAAAATAATCCTTTGTGCTTGTCAACATGACTATGCAATATATAGTACAAATACTATATGGGGAACAGGATGTGCATGGAAGCAAAACAAAACACTGTATCACAAATTTCTTTTGGGGAACTTATTAGTCAATAAAATTGGATTCTAGGACTGAGGAGGAGGTTGGATTTGATAGTGTAAATAGCTTCCAACTTTATGAACTACTAGTCCTTCTGATGGTGCTTTGTATGATGATGATTTACTTCTGATCACTCATGTTGAGTTCATCTAACTTGTTTTGAGCCTTATACAGTAAGAATATCATTTTTTATTTTTATTTTTTGCTGTGTACCAACCTGGTACTTAAATTCCTATGGGTGAAATCTATAAACTCAAGCAAGCATGAAAAAAAAATGCCCATAGTTTCTTTCACAAAGCAAAGCAGCTTCCAAAAGTAGAGAGAATTTCTACATCTCATGGGTGCGTCGTCTTAGATGTGCATCATGCCCTTAATAACTTTAAAAAAATTATTATGCAGTCTTATCAACGAGGAAGTTTTTGTCTGAAAGGGAAAATAAATCTTTGGCATAAAGAGCCTTGGTAGTACAGGGGTTTAAGGCACCCTGTTATTAAGCTGGTTATTAAGACCAGCTGCCTGCAATTACTGCAGGGTTCGAATCTCGCCAAGGCTCAAGGTTGACTCAGCCTTCCATCCTTTCTAAGGTAGGTGAAATGAGGACCCAGTTGTGGGAGCAATAAGCTGACTTTGTATAAATATACAAAAGGATGAAGGCTATTGCTGAGCACATTGTAAGCCGCCCTGAGTCTTCGGAGAAGGGCGGCATATAAATCAAATTAAAAAAAAAGGGGCTGGCTGGAAGCAACAATATGATCTATTGTCTCATTAAAATTCGGCAGCAGCCTTAAAGTCCACAGGTTTTTTTCCAAATTTTTTTGAAAACATTGTCATTGCCAAATTGAGTGTGCCTTAATTTGTAAGTTCAGTCTGATCCTTATTAAAACTATTTCTGTAATATACACAGGAAATTGTAATTCTATAAGATGTTCAAGTGTTTAGAAACAAAATGTAAGAGCCGTAACTCTGGCTGAAAAATGTAATAGTTAAAAAAAATCCAGAGCACATCACTGACCGACCCCATGCCAAAGTTCAATTTTGGAGGCACAATCAATTCTCTCCGATATCCCTCACCAGTTTTGTCCAAATCTTTAAAATTATTTAGCCAAGCAAAAGGTAGTCCTCAGTTTATGATTGGTCACTTAGCAACTGAAATTCCAACGGATCTACTTTGGGGAGCACTTACAACCCAGATTCGAAGTTTCAATGACTGCTCCCCCGCATGGTCACACAAGGCCTCACTTTGGGTGCCCAATGACTGGCTTACATTTATGGCCAATTGCAGAGTCACGCAGTTAAGTGGATTACGTACAGATAGTCCTCGACTTAACAACATAGTGACCGTTTGAAGTTACAACAGCACTGAAAAAAGTGACTTATGACCATTTTTCACATGACCATTGTGGCATTTCCATGGTCATAAGATTTAACATTCTGATGGTTGGCAACTGACACATTTATGACGGTTGCTTCTGACCTTTTGACAAGCAAAGTCAATGGGAAAACCAGATTAATTTAACAAATATGCTGAAAAAAGTCATAGGCAAAATTCACTTAACAAATTTCTCACTTAGCAACATAAATTTTGGGCTCATTTGTGTATTACAATGTTTTTGCTGAAAATGGGCATTCCAATTTTCTGCAAAACCAGCCCATAGTGAACCCTTGATTCACATAACAACTGTGGTGTTAGACTGCTGCAGAAAAGGTCATTATATCAGGCTGGTTATTTGATCAACCTGCTTTATGTATGTCATGAGTTGCGACCATGATGGGCGAGCTCCATTGTGGTTGTAACTTGAGGATTATCTGTATTAGAGGCTTAAATCCAGTAGTTTGCAACTTTCTCCAGATCGAGAAAGCTAATTCATTACAGTCTACCGGTATACGCTAGGGCAAAATATAGTTATATATAATTATATATAGTTCCCCCATCAACTACCCTTATTTCCCCCAAAATATAATTCCCCCATTAACTACCCTTATATGAACATCTCTCTAGTGTAGAGACGGAAAGAGTCAGTGGTTAGCTTTGTCTGATAGTTATTATCCTCCTCCTGTCTCATTTGTAAATACAAGTGAGAAAGTCCTAGGAAATCCTTCAGGAGTGATGAGTTTGGGGTCCATGTGAAAATAGCAGTCCAGGTTCAATGTAAGGACTGCAGTGCACTTCGTCACCGCGGTAGAAGAGCTGTTGTTGCCAACAGAAACAGGAGCAATGTTGAGGAGGCTGAAATCGCTGCAGCTCCTCCACATTCTTGGGCATTTTCCTGAAAAAAAGAGAAGGCCAGCAGGTGGTCAGCAACCCTAGTAGTAGGGTAGGATTGGCTCCATGGGAAATGAAGCAGATTTTATGGTTGACAAGGGTATTGTCATACATATAATTCTATAATTTCTACAAATTATTCTGTAACTGAAAGCTAACAGATCTTACCTCTGGATGGAATGCATGGCAGCTGTCCGGTCGGCGTCTTAGTTTCTGAGAGCGCATCCTGTCGCATTTCACCGAACTGTTATGTACGCAGCTGTTAAGGCTAATAGCAGTGTTTAGAAGTGGAGAAATAGGGACATCTTACTTAAAATATCTAGAGCCAGCGGATGCTGCGCTGGCCAATAATTTAAATTTGCAACTAAAAATACCAGCTAGCCTACAGAAATGTATTTCCATCACATACATAGCATTTCCTGATGCACAAGCTAAGCAGGAAGCTTCAGCCCACATGGATAATATTGTAGCAACGGGACAAGCCTACCCAAAAAGTCTTGTCACAGGAAGAAGGTTTCCTAAATATTTTCTCTGCCACCCCTGTTAGTAGTCCCGGTTGAGATGAGCTGGAATTAGTGACCATGTTTTAATAAAAATATCCCCAAATCATATTGAAATGGACAGGACTTCACCATAACCAATCTGGCCCACTTTATATGACTTTTAGCTGGATGGAGGCCACTTGGGGTGGTGGCACACGGGTGGGTTGCTGGGGGTTCGTAAGGGTTCGGGAGAACCTCTAGCTAACATTCTGTGCAGTTCGGAAAACCCCCAAATCCCACTCCTGGCTGATCCCTCCCACCCCGCTCCTCCCAGGAGTCCCCATGCAGCCCATTTTGGATGCAGGTAAGTGCAGGGCCCACGCGGAGGCTTGGGGAGGCGAAAAATGGGGCCTTACAGAAGTTTGGGAAGGCAAGCCTCCCCAGGCTCTGGAGGCCCTCTGGAGGCTGGAAATGGCCCCGTTCCTGGTCTCCAGAGGGACTCCGGAGCCTGGGGAAGTCATTTTCACCCTCCTGGAGGAAGCCTCCAGAGACCCCCCTGCTGTCCCCCCTCCGCTGTGGTGCAGGAGGCCAACTAGGCCACACCCACTATGGCCACACCCACCCAGCAACCGGACAGAGAACCCTTGCTAAAATTTTTGAAGCCCACCCCTAGCTGCACACCCTGGGAACCTTCTGAGATGGGCAGCAGGCTGAATCTGTTGAAAGCAATGGTTTTCACCTAGTCTTGGGACACAGCCTGCAAGTTGTTTTCCTCTTTGTGCTGAACTAAAGCTTATCAGCTAAAGACCAGATGTAATGTTTCATTAGATACATTTTCTGCATGTTTTTATCTTTTCTCACCCACACACTGGTTCAGGGCGAACATTTCCAAGTTATTATAAAGAGTTAGTCTCAGCAGGCGGGAGCTGAACTTGGAAACTAAGGCTTGGAAGCTAAACAAGGTTGACATAGGAGGCTACTGGAGAATCCTAGAATAAGCCATGACGAATACAATCATCAAGAAAACTTCATGGATGTGTGCATGAAGTAGCTGACAGGAGCTAAATTTAAGTCAAGGGAGTCCTTTTTTTTAATCCTTAGCATGCTGGTTCTTCTAGGTAAAGGTTCCCCTCGCACATATGTACTAGCCGTGCCCGACTCTAGGGGGCGGTGCTCATCTCCGTTTCAAAGCCAAAGAGCCAGCGCTGTCCAAAGACGTCTCCATGGTCATGTGGCCGGCATGACTAAATGCCAAAGGCACACGGAAGGCTGTTACTTTCCCACCAAAGGTGGTCCCTATTTTTCTACTTGCACTTTTTACGTGCTTTCGAACTGCTAGGCTGGCGGAAGCTGGACAAGTAACAGGAGTTCACTTCGTTATGCGGTACTAGGGATTCGAACCGCTGAACTGCCAACCTTTCAATCGACAAGCTCAGTGTCTTAGCCACTGAGCCACTGTGTTTTAGCCACTGGTTCTGCTTAGTTCCCTGCAATTTCTAGGTAAGAGTGGGGATGTTTTTATTTTGGCAGTTGTACCAAGCCATCTATAGCACTGTTGCAGATCATTATGGATTTCTGATCCAAAAGTTGAGAACATTGGCTTAACATATTGTGCCAATCCAACGAAGTAGTCAGACTATAGTAACTCATGTGGATCTAGAAATGTAGGTTACCGGTAACTGAATAAATCCTGACTTAGAGTAAACTCTTGAGTAAAACTGCAGTGCCAACAGAATTGATAAAGTAGTTTCTACATAGCACTAGAGATAAAATCAAAAGCATCTTGCTTTTATTGTTGTAGTTTCTAATAGAACTACCTGTCCTTCTATATCCCCACTGATTCCACAGACCTTTAAAATTAAATTTGTAAAGAGAATTTGGAAAACAGCAAGATTTTTCCCACTTATCTTCGTAAAAAAGATTTATGGAATCTAGAAAAACACACACATTTTACTTTTCCTAAAGTGTAACAAGCAATAATAAATTACTATAAATAGCAACTAGCAATATAGTACTGTTTCAAAGTGGTGTGATGGCCTAGAAGAGGAGCTCTCGCCTCACAATCAGGAGGCTGTGAGTTTGATCCTAGGTAGAGGCAGATATTTCTCTCTCTGGGTACACTGGGAATATATCTGCTGAAAGAAACTCTGCATTGGCAACATCCGGACAGTAAAAACACTCAGTTCCATTCAGTTGCCGAGACTCCACATGGGGTCGTTAAAAGAGGATGAATATAGGCTTGTTTCAACTTCACTTTTTAACAGTACCATTTTCACTCCGCATTTAAACAGAAGCATGTTCTATTAATCCCTTCTGGAGTTATGAAGGAAAACACTAGATCCGTACTTCATTTGTGCTAATGAACTGCCAAAGAGTTCCAGTCCAGTACAGGGAATTGCCAGGGAAAAGATATATTTGACTTCTTTAGCTTGCAATGCAAAAGATCGGAAGATGCTGCTGCAATCACAGGTGGCATCGGTTACCAAGAGCAGAAGGTTGCTGTTCAGAACTTGTTGCACCAAAAACATCCTGCAAGATTGAGAAGGACACCCATCCCCGAGAGACGACGTTATATTTTTTCCAAATATTATTTGTATTAAGAATTTTAACTGCAGCGGTAAAAACTATTACAAAGTAAACTTAGAGAAAGGGAAGAAAGAACAGAAAGTGTAAGAAAGGAGAAAAAAAGGAGAATGTAATTAAAAAGAAATAAATTTCTAAGGAAGCGACATCCAACCTTTGTCACGAGTATAAATAAATTGAATAACTCTTCGCCCTCCATAAGGTTAAACAAATACGTCTTCATCAATTCAATTTTGGAAGTTGCAATCCACAAATCTTAAAAGTTGCCAAGATCCCCCTTGGATAGATCAGGGGTGTCAAACTCGATTTCATTGAGGGCCGCATCAGGGCTGTGTTTGACTTCAGGGGCCGGGGTGGGCGTGGCCATCTTGACATCACTTGTGTCGGGGGCGTCTGTGGTGACCCAAGTGCTCTGCCAGCAAAAACGGGCTCCAGAGCTCCATTTTCAGCTGTGACGGCCTCCTGCCGCCCTCTGCCAGTGAAAACGGAGCTCGGGCGGGGTCGCCCCCCGAGCTCTGTTTTCACTGGTAGAGGGCGGCAGGAGGCCGTCACAGCTGAAAATGGAGACTGGGAGGGATGCACGTGGCCCTTCCGAGCTCCATTTTTGCTGGCAGAGGCACCACGGGCTGGTCCTTTGCTGTTTCTAGGGTGGCCCCACAGGCCAGATTTAAGCACCCCTGGGCTAGAACCTTCCAGCCCAAAGAAGAGAAACTTCATTTGTACTAGATCCAATTATCTCAGAATTAGTTGAAAAAGGGCAGTGTCATAATTGGCAAATGGTGGACTGCCATTGCAATCCAAGCCCAGCCCCCTTCGAACATGCATGGGTGTCCCTCCAAAATACATAATGCTGGGGGTGGGACTCAGATCTTGTTGCTATTCCCAAAATTCTTGTAGATTTTGACAGCCCCTTATTAGATAGAATTGGCCCCACTTTTGATTTCCCACAACATATTGTGGATCATGGGAACAGGAACTTCCTCCCCGTCATTACCTTATACTAGGAAGTCAGTGATGGTGTAGCTTCATTTCATTTTTTAGATACATTAGCTGGCTGGCTGCCTAACTTAGTCAATTATCAAGTTGAATTCACCTGCTTCCACTCATCTATAAAAATACCTTGGACCCCTATTGTGTTTCAAAGTAAGAAAAGTGAAGAGAAGGGGATGAAAAGTTCGATCCCAAAGCTCTTTTTTATAGTCTTTGGAGAAGACTCTTTCTATATAAAAGCCAAATACCACTGAATCATCACTAAATCTCCAGAATGATAAAGCCTACAAACTTGAAATTTGGCATGTATGTTCCTCTTGGCTTCTAGGTGCTTGCTAAGAAAGGATTTTTCGAAATGTCCATCAGATCATTAGTATTTCATATACAGTATTGTATTCACACACTCTGATGCTAAGGATGTTCTACTCCCCCTCCCCACCTGAAAGGAACTCTGTTCCAACTGTCAGTTGCCTTATATTAATATGCTCTGATGCTACGGAGTTACACATTCTACATTAAGTTTCAGACTTTAAGTGTCAATTTATCATGCTCAGTCACATAGTTTCCTAGGTCCAGCTAATGTATAATAAGTTATTTTGAGTGAAGTTGGAGGTTGAGCAATTGTAAAGAGTTTATTAGGATGATTGGTGACCAATCTGGTATGTATAGTCACCCAAGGAACCTAAATGCTTTATTACACTGACTTATCTTTATTGGTTTTCTATCAATTACTTTCTCATATAACAGTAATGTGGCACAGTAGCTTGTTAAGAGGTAAGTTAAGAGGTATTTGTAAGTCACCTCATGGGAGCCATAATGCTCTGCTGCCCTCTACCGGAAATGTATAGGTACAATTTTATCATGATAAAGTCTAGAGAAAGGGACACTTTTAGTCAGAGGTGAAATCCAATTTTTTCCCCTACCGGTTCTGTGGGTGTGACTTGGTGGGCATGGCAGGGGAAGGATATTGCAAAATCTCCATTCCCACCACACTCCAGGGGAAGGATACTGCAAAATCTTCATTCCCACCCCATTCTGGGGCCAGTCAGAGGTAGTATTTGTTGGTTCTCCAAACTACTCAAAATTTCCACTACCGGTTCTCCAGAACATGTTAGAACCAGCTGGATTTCACCCCTGCTTTTAGTTTAATATTAAATGCCACCACAGATTTTGACCTTGGATCAGTATATTGGTGGAAGTTTCATGTAAGTTTTCATATGCACAGGTTTTTCTGAAGACCATCCTGCAAAGGAGTATTGAGCTGGTAACTTGGTGTGAATTAATTGCTTTTTCTAAAACTAACATCTACCAGTATAAGTATAAAAAACACTGTTTTTTCTATCAGGGCAACCTGGTCTACCCATATATGGGATGGAACATCCTGCTTCCGCTTTCGGCTTTCAGCCCCAATCTAGGAGCCTTCGCAGCAGCAGTGAAATCTGGCCAGATCTATCCAGTTTGTGCAAACTGGTAGCACCGGCGTCAGGAAGCTCCGCCCATCTGCAGAGACATCATTACGTCCTGTTTTTGACCCTCTGCGCATGCTGTCCCCGAACCAGTAGCAAAGGTGAATGGATTTCACCGCTGCTTCGCAGGCAGTTGCTTTTGTGACAAACTATTTTTGTGTTAAATATAAACTTAACATATCTATATACTAGTTTTCTAGCAGCAGTGACAATGCAATCAACTCAGGGCTACCTTGTTTCAGCCATTTCCTTCCATACATCAATGCCACCATTTAGACTATGGAGCTGCAAGGATCGTATAGGTGCTTTGACAGAACGCCAGTCCGAATATAGGGGACAGTTACAGCAAGCCTCATCGATGGCCGTCAAGATGCTCATTAAACACGCCAGTCAAAAAAGACTCCGTACCGAGGCAGTCGCTGCAACTACAGGTAGTCCTTGATTTACAACCTGTTGCTTAGTGACAGTTCAAAAGTCCAATGGACTCCCCCAAAAGGACTTACCACCTGGTTCCAAAGTTTTGATGGCTTCCAGGTTTTAGCAGAATTGGCTCATAGCAAACAATGGGTTTGCTTAATGACTATGGTGTTTGCTTAAAAACCACAGTTCCTTAACAACCGCTTCAGAAAAGGTTGTAAAATTGGATTGGTCACATGGGCGATCCACTTTACAGTCAGGCTCCATTGTGGTTGTAAATTGAGGATTACTAGTATTAGGTAGCTCCTTCCAATAGGCATCTCTGTTTGTGTGTCTGTATTGGGCAGCTGCACCATATTGGGTTTGGGCTTTTGCTTTTTTCTAAAATAAATATTCATAAATTACCAGGGATCTTCTCTATCACCTTCAGCAGTGGTGGGTTCCTCCCGGTTCGGTTCGGTCCAGTTTGGCCGAGCTGGTAGCGGTGACGATATGATGTCACCAAACCGGTTCTCTTTGTTTGGGAGCTGGGCCCTCCCGCCCTCCGCCGCGTTATTCTTACCTTTTATTTGGCCCCACCCCCAATCTATTGCTGCCTCCCGAGTCCCAGCTGATCGACTAGAAAGAAAAAAACTGTTTAAACTCTTGCCGTGGGGCTTCAAAGGGTCATCCTACAGCTGATCAGTGTTAAAAGGCAGTGTGGTGGTAGACCGGTCCCTCCAAAAACAAATGAGTAGACCGGTGCCTCCAAAAACAAATGGGTAGACCGGTGCCTCCAAAAACAAATGAGTAGACCAGTGCTTCCAAAAACAAATGAATAGACAAGTATAGTTCTGCAAGCAGTTAAAAGCCTGGTAGACCAGTAACTCTGCTAAATCCTAAAGAATTGTCACATGACCATCAAGCCACGCCCACAAAATAAGCCACGCCCACAGAACCCGTAGTAAAAAAATTTAGAACCCACCCCTGACCTTCACTCATCATAGCTCACATGTTTTTGTCCCTAATATGTTACTCTTTACTTTTCTCTTAGTTCAAAGCACCTTCAACAAACTTGTGGAAATTCTCCAAATACCATATTTTTCGGAGTATAAGATGCACCTTAGTTTTTGGGGAGGAAAATAAAGCTGATTGGCAGGTGGATCGGCTTCCCGGAATACCCACAATCAGCTGTTCCCAGAGGTGAATTTTAGCAACAGGTTCCTTGGTTGTGAGCTCTGTGCCTTGCTTTTTTTTGCTTTTTTTTTCTGCCTCTGAAACTTTTTTCCTGCCTCTGAAAGCCTCCAAACCAGCTTCAGAAAAAAAGCCTCTGAACCTCTGTTTGGGGGCTTCTTTTCTGAAGCTTCCTTTATGATGCTTTTTTCAGCCTCTGAAACCTCCATTTGAAAAGCTGGGTGGGCCTACATTCGGAGTATAAGACGCACCCAGATTTTCACCCTCTTTTTTGGGAAAAAAAGGTGCGTTTTATACTCCGAAAAATACAGTATATGCTTTTCAACTATTTCCAAGCAACTTGCATCTTCAGCCAGTAGTTCTTCTTTTTGGTAGCTCTAGTGGCCTTCCAAGCTTTCATATCAGTACCATCTTAGTAATCAGCTACTCACTTTCAAATATTTTCAAATATTTCAAATATTTCAAATATTCAAATATAAACATGTTTTTTTAAACAAATTTAAGTGGGAATGTGGCAGGCATTACAGAAAAGCATGGAGCATTCCAAGAAGATGGCAAATAACCATCTTTATTTTTGAAGAATTGCTTTTCTTCATTTTCTAAGTATACAAATTTAGTTTATCGTTAAGGTAGTGGACAAGATGAAAAATAGCTATGTTTAACCAGTATTGTTTAATCCTGGCCAGCCTCTTTTGCCCTCTCTCACCTCAATGACTATCTTTAAATTTCGCTGACATCCAAGGTTCCCCTTTTCCATCTCATCATACTTGTATGGCTTATATCTCGGCAGATTTGCTCGTGCTGTGAGATGCCCTCCTCTCGCGGCGATGGCCTTCCACTCTATCGAAGGCCTACCTTAAGGACGGGCTTTGGAGCCCCGAGAGGTGGCATGTTTTAAAGCGGGGATTGAGGGTTTTTTTAATTAGGGTTTTTAATAATCTTTTAAGGGGAACTGGGAGGGCGACCAAAGGGATGGGGGGGGGTAATCCACCTAGGTCAGGGCCCAGCCCGGCACAGGGTAACGGTTTGGAGGGCGCAGGACGAGGGATTGGGAATATCATCAGCACGGTGGATGGGAGGGGCAGATATGGCGGGAGTAGAGGACCTTATCTTGTGCCGGGGGTACGCACTCGCTACTTGAGAGCGATTGCACGCCCCGGTCCTCAAGGCTCCCCTCAGATACTAGGTGGCTCAGATACTCAGAACCTGGGCCTCCGGCTGATGCTGTGCAACGCCAGGTCTGTGGTAAATAAGGCCCCCCTCATTTGCGATCTTATTCAAGAGGGGGGAGCGGACCTGGCGGGTATTACGGAGACCTGGTTGGGCCCGGAGGGAGGGGTCCCTCTGGTTGAGATGTGCCCACCAGGCTTCAGAGCATTCCATCAGCCGAGGGCCCAGGGGAGGGGCGGGGGGTTGGCGGTTATTATTAATGAAGGTCTTGGTCCGAGGGAGACCACTGTGCCACAGATTGCCGGATATGAGTCCCTCTTTGTGAGATGGGGGCATGGGGTTCAGATGGGCTTGCTGCTTATGTACCTGGCTCCCTGCCGCGTGGCAACGGCCCTGCCCGAGCTACTCGACGTGATAGCCACGGTGGCAGTTGATACACCCAGGCTTATGGTCATGGGTGATTTCAACCTGCCGTCCGTTGGTGAAACGTCGGAGATGGCTCGGGAGTTCATGGCTTCCATGACGGCCATGGACCTGACCCAGTTAGTTCATGGCCCCACTCACAGGGGGGGACACACGCTGGACCTGATTTTTGTCTCTGGCCAGTGGTTGAGTGGTCTTATTATAGGGGATATAGACATGAAACCCTTGTCATGGTCAGATCATTCACTCCTTCGTCTGGACCTTTGAACCGCTACACCCAGCCGCAGGGAGGCGGACCCAATTAGATGGATCCGCCCCAGGCACCTGATGGATCCTGATAGGTTCCAGACGGAGCTTGGGCCAATTCCTGAAGATCTGGCACACGACTCGGCCGAGGACCTGGTAGCTGCCTGGGATCGGGCAGCTGGTGGGGCCTTGGATCGAGTCGTGCCTTTGCGGCCTCTGACCCGGTGTCGATCCCTCGCGGTTCCTTGGTTCACTGAGGAGCTGAGAGAGATGAAACGCCGGAAAAGACGCCTAGAGTGCGGTTGGAGGGCCAGTCTCGCTGAATCTGACCAAACACTGGTAAGGTCGCATATTAAGACCTACCTAGTGGCGATAAAGACGGCAAAGTTTAATTACTTTTCTGCTTCTATTGCGTCATCAGGAAATCGTCCGGCCGCCCTGTTCAGGATAACCCGCTCCCTGCTCTTGGAAGGCAGGGTGGAGGATTTTGGACAATACCTGTATGACAAAATCGCTCAGATCCAGGGGGATTTAGACTCTGACTGGGTAGATCAGGGCAGGGTGACGAGGAATAGTCTTGAGAATGTTACCTGGGAGGAGTTTGATGCTGTGACTCCCGATGATGTGGACAGGATTTTGGGGAGACTTAGTGCGGCCACATGTTTACTGGACCCGTGTCCCTCCTGGTTGGTACGGGCCTCCCGGGAGGTTACACGAGGCTGGCTCCAGGGTGTTATCAACGCTTCGTTGAGTGAGGGTCACTTCCCCGCCACCTTGAAAGAGGCGGTGGTGAGGCCTCTCCTCAAGAAGCCGTCCCTGGATCCGGCAATATTGGCCAACTATCGTCCTTTTCTCCAACCTTCGCTTCCTGGCGAAGGTTGTTGAGAGTGTGGTCGCGCGACAGTTTCCGCAATTCCTGGAGGAAACATCCTTTCTAGATCCGTTCCAGTCGGGTTTCAGGCCTGGGCACAGCACGGAAACGGCATTGGTCGCGTTGGTTGATGATCTCTGGAGGGCTCGGGACAGGGGGTGCTCCTCTGTCCTGGTCCTGTTAGACCTCTCAGCGGCTTTTGATACCATCGACCATGGTATCATGCTGCACCGGTTGGAAGAGTTGGGGATGGGGGGCACTGTATTATGGTGGTTCTCCTCCTTTCTCTCCGACCAGTCGCAGTTCGTGTTGGCAGGGGGGCAGAGGTCGACCTCAAGGCCTCTTATATGTGGAGTGTCTCAGGGGTCGGTCCTCTCGCCCCTCCTGTTCAACATTTATGTGAAACCGCTGGGCGAGATCATCCGTGGCTTTGGGGTGAGATACCACCAGAGATGTACAGCTGATGACACCCAGCTGTACATCTCCACCCCAGGCCACCCCAACGATGCCCTTAAAGTGATGTCCCAGTGCCTGGAGGCTGTGCGGATCTGGATGGGGAGGAACAAGCTCAGGCTCAACCCTTCCAAGACTGAGTGGCTGTGGCTCCCGGCATCCCGATATAGTCAGTTGACTCCATCACTGACTATTGGGGGCGAGTCGCTGGCCCCCACTGAGAGGGCTCACAATCTGGGAGTCCTCCTGGATACGCAGCTGTCCTTGGAGGAACATCTGACGGCTGTAACCAGGGGGACCTTTTGTCAGGTTCGCCTGATTCGCCAGTTGCGGCCCTTTCTTGATCGGGATTCCCTGTGCACCATCACTCATGCCCTCGTCACCTCTCGCCTTGACTACTGCAACACTCTCTACATGGGGCTCCCCTTGAAGAGCACCCGGAGGCTCCAACTGGTCCAGAACGCAGCAGCGCGGGTAGTGACGGGAGCAGCATGGCGCTCCCATGTAACACCGCTCCTGCACGAGCTGCACTGGCTCCCAGTGGTCTTCCGGGTGCGCTTCAAGGTGTTGGTTATCACCTTTAAAGTGCTCCATGGCATAGGACCTAGTTATCTTCGAGACCGCCTGCTGCCATCGACGACCTCCCATCGACCCGTGCGCTCTCACAGAGAGGGCCTCCTCGGGGTGCCATCAGCCAAACAGTGTAGGCTGGTGACCCCCTAGGGGGAGGGCCTTCTCTGTGGGGGCACCTACCCTCTGGAATCAACTCCTCCAGAGATAAGAAGAATCCAAGACCTCAGTGCCTTCCGCTGTGCCCTTAAAACCTTCTTTTTCCAGCAAGTCAGGCTGGCCTAATTTTTTTTAAAGTGTTTTTAAGTGTTTTGTTTATTGTTTTTAATTAACGGGGCCAAATTTATATATGTATATTTTTAACTGTATTTTAATATTTGTACTTGATGTTTTTACTTGGCTGTTCACCGCCCTGAGTCCTCAGGGAGAAGGGCGGTATACAAATTCAAAATAAATTAAATTAAAATTAAATTAAATTGTTTACTTTTGTGTTGCTCATCCTACAGTGGTGTTGAGTGCTATGCACTCCACCATGAGAATAAGCAATCTCACAAAATACAATGATTGCCAGATGGGTTAGAGCAGTGTTTCTCAACCTTGGCAACTTGAAGATGAATGGACTATGCTGGCTGAGGAATTCTGGGAGTTGAAGTCCACTCATCTTCAAGTTGCCAAGATTGAGAAACGCTGGGTTAGAGGTTTTCTTATGAGAATTGAAATCATCGTGCTCATTGTACAAGAACAGACTTACTGAGATCTTTATCTGTAACAATCCCCACAAAATTAAAAGACCTGAAAAATGTTTCATCTGATT
Source organism: Arizona elegans (assembly GCA_022577455.1). Taxonomy (NCBI): domain Eukaryota; kingdom Metazoa; phylum Chordata; class Lepidosauria; order Squamata; family Colubridae; genus Arizona; species Arizona elegans. The sequence goes on from JAKOOJ010000007.1 coordinate 75,216,729, forward strand.
CTAAAAAGAAAGAGTTCCAATGTGTCAGCCCTACAAAGTAGACCAGACTATGAAACCATATGAAATCAATTCCATGAATGCCAGAGCCACTTTTATTGGAACAGATATAATAACAACTGAAGATAGTTGGCAAGCCTGAATATGCTTCCTCCCTCCCTTTAGGTGAACTAGGAAAGGGCTTCTCTGAGACATTTTCTCAAGTTACTTTCTTGGCCCAGACTCAAGCTCCTTTTATTGGGTGTCTGTCTTTCTGTCTGTCTGTCCGTTCGTCCCATCTATCCATCCGTCCCATCCATCCATCCATCTCTCCATCCATCCATCCATTATCTCTCTCTCTCTCTCTCTCTCTCTCCCCCTATCATCATCATCATCATCATCATCATCATCATCATCATCATCAGAATCTGTCTAATCTCCTCCCTCCCTCCCTAATACCTAATTTGTATGGCTACCTATCTTACTCTGGACAGCAAACAAAATTTAAAATATAAAAACAATTACATTAATATATACAAATATGTAGTAGCCAAGAATAAAGTGCCCATCATAATGATTAAATTAACCACTAAATGGGTCCCTGAACAAACTTGGGGCTCTACTTCCAGCCACAAAGCTTGGTCTTTGAAGTCAGCAGGGTTGGGGGTCATCCTGATTTCTGGAGGGAGAATGTTCAAATGTTGGTAGAGGCTCTTCCTCCTGTCCTTCAAGGTCACTCCCTCTTCCTTCTACACAGAATGTTAGGAACTAGAAAGAATACCTGTCTCCAGGTACTACCCATCTAATGACGGTAGGACAGGGTGATGACTTCTGTAGCTGAACTTAAGTGCCAGGTGCATGTAGAAGGCAACAGTCAGGATCTTAACCAGGATTTATTATTTTGCTCTTTAAGTCAGGGGTGAAATCTACTTACCTTCCCTACCAGTTCAAAAGTGCATGTGCGTGTCACGTGCGCACACAGACCCTTTGTGCATGTGCAAACCCTTCTGCACATGCACAGAAGGTAAAAAAACAGGTTACTTCCTGATTAAAACCAGGAAGTAATGACGACTGGGCGGAGACTCGTGCTGCCGTCGCTACCGGTTTTCCGAACCACCTGCCACCATCGCTACCGGTTCGGCCGAACCAGTATGAAGCGGTAGCATTTCAGCCCTGCTTTTAGTGCTGGCAATAACAAGCAACATGTATGGATGGGAGGAAAAAGGGGCAAAATTCTTGGTTGCCCTTGAGAAGCACAGATAAAGACCATTCTCTTACTTCTGACAGGCTCCACACTCAATTAGTCCATTGGCCTCTTTGATAGCAGGCTCGTACACAAACACGGGATATTCAGTGTCACAGGGTTGCAGCATATCATGTTTCTTATGTCTGTGAGCTAGAATGGGAAAAATAGAAGAGTCAGAGGGAGAAAATCAGGCACAAGGAGAGGTGAAAAATGTGGAGAAACAAAATGCAAGGACACCCATGGCCACTGGATGCTGCTGCTGAGCCAATGATTGAGGATGCCTTGAATTTATGATGCTAAATCTCCCTTCACTCTAGATATAGGTACAGTTAAATCCTGTGCTAAAATTTTCAGAAAAGGTGACTTTTATGGCCAGTTAGAAATTTTGAGAGTGACTGTCCAACTCTGCTAAAAGGGAGGAGAAAAAGGGCAGGAAAAGACCTTTATAATTCTCCACAAATGTCTGTTCTTGGCTTAAAGGGACAATTGCATCTCTCTAAAAAAAAAAAATGAATCAAATAGATTGAAACAAATTGGTGCAATAAATCATGTGAGGCTCAATGCATCCAGCCAGTCTTTGGCATACACCTTGCTGAAATAAATGAAATGAATATGGTTTAGACAAATCTATCTAATACAATGGAGATTGCAAGAGAGAAATGCCAAGCGACTCATTAAGCTTATTCTCGGCTGTAGATTCCCTGGGACCAGCATGACAGTAGGAACTTTTAATTTAAATAGCCAAAATACAGAGAAAGGAATAAAGCTATAATGCCAAGTCATTGTCCATATTCTTACTAAAAGTAATTTTGGTAATAAACTTAACAAAGCAACTCCCCCCCTCCCCAAAATGTCTACTTTTACCCTATGACTATCATTAAGTGTTGTAACTTATGATTCTTGACGAATGTATCTTTTCTTTTATGTACACTGAGAGCATATGCACCAAGACAAATTCCTTGTGTGTCCAATCACACTTGGCTAATAAAAAACTATTCTATTCTATTCTATTCTATTCTATTCTATTCTATTCTATTCTATTCTATTCTATTCTATTCTATTCTATTCTATTCCATTCCATTCCATTCCATTCCATTCCATTCCATTCTATTCTAGGATGACGAAAAGAGGTAACATTTAATCTAACTAAGGTTGACTCAGCCTTCCATCCTTTCGAGATAGGTAAAATGAGGACCTGGTTTGTGGGGGCAATAAGCTGACTTTGTATGAAAAAGAACACCGCTTGGGGGCGGGGGCGAAAGCCCTACTAAGCAGGTATATACAAAAGTATGAAGGCTATTGCTTAATGCATTGTAAGCCACCCTGAGTCTCCGGAGAAGGGTGGCATATAAATTGAACCAACCAACCAACCAACCAACCAATCAATCAATTAATCAAACATTAATAAATAAATAAATAAATAAATAAATAAATAAATTTGCCCATTTGTAATGAAAACTCCCCATGTTTGTCCTGGGATGAGAAGGATAAGCCATTTTTATTCTTGCTTTGAAAAGGAATTCCTTTCAATTCAAATGCAATGTTTTATTAAGACTAATCTAACCAAGAAGCTGATAATCTCTTAGTTGCATGGGATGTCAACCAATGGAGGTCAGTGGGATATCTTGAAGAGGAATGTGAGTTGATCAGATCAAGAGATAGTCCAGTTAATACATAATCTGGTTGCCAGGAGGGAAAAAATCACTGATCCAGCAGGGCCTGAGTCAGCCTCAGTGGAAGCGCAATGTTTGTTTAAGAATAGCAATTGCAAGACTATCATTTGCAAATACCGTGTTTCCCCGAAAATAAGTCCCTATCTTATATTTTTATGAACCCTTAAATAAGCGCTTGGCCTTATTTTCAGGGAGGTTTTATTATTTTGGGGTGTGTGGAGCAAGACAGGGCTCCTCTTGCCATCTTATCTGATTTCCAGCTCTAAGTTTAAATATTTTCGGGAAGGGCTTATTTTCGGGGGGAGGGTTATTTTACCGCATGCGCTCAAAAGCGCAATTGGGTTTATTATCAGGGGATGTTTTATTTTTGGGGAAACAGGGTATATGGCAATCTATACAAATAAAATTGCTGGCTTAATGCATCACAGGAGCCTGCTATAGGAAAACACTGCTAGTGTTTTCGTATAGCAACGACCTCTCAAAATAGTATAAATATTATTATTTATTGAGATTAATTGGCTGCCCAGCTCCACTCTGAATAGTGTACAAACGTTTTTTTAAAAAGTAAAAATAAAAATAGGATGTTAGCATAACTACAGCGTTGTTGTTTAAATGATGTGTGTTGATTGCCTTTATTTAGAATCCTATTATGGTTTAGGTTTTTTGCTCATTTAGTATCCTATGACTATCACTGAATTTGTATCTTACGATTTATGATGATTGTATTTTATGATTATGATTGTGATTGCTTGTGTGCCCAATCATATTTGGCCAATAAAGAATTCTACTTTAGTATGCTATCTATTCAATGATCAATTTTACTAGGGATAGGACCTTGAGGGAAATAGGCAAGGGTGGGATTCAGCCGGTTTGGACTGGTTGGGGGAACAGCATGCTAATTTTACTGGCCCCGCCCACCTTGCCCTGCCCCTCCCAGGAGTCTCCACATGGCCCATTTTGGATGCCAGGTAAGTGCAGGGCCCATGCGGAGGCTTTGGGAGGGTGAAAAATGGGCCTCCCTGAAGTTCCGGAAAGTCCAGAAATGGGCCCGTTTCTAGCCTCCAGAGCCTGTAGGAGGCCATTTTTTCCATCCTGGAGGCTCAAAGAAAGCCTCCGGAGCCTGAGGCGGGCAAAAAATGGGCCTCCCAGAAGTTACAGAAATCCGGAAATTGGCCCATTTCTGGCCTCTGGAGCCTGGGGCAGGCCGTTTTCGCCCTCCTAGAGGTTCAAGGAAAGCCTCCGGAGCTTAGAGGGGGGGGGGAAATGCCTCCCCGCCATGGTGCAGGAAGTCGAGTGGGCCATGCCCACCATGGCCACACCCACCCAGCATCCGGGCAGAGAACCGGTTGCTAAAATTTTTCAATCCCACCCCTGGAAATAGGCAAGAATTGTTATGTAAGGAAAGATGGCTGAAACATCCTTTAAGTCTTGGGAAAAAAGTGAATATTCAGAAGAGACTCAGGCAACTCCTCTCTAATTCAGTGGGATATACAAAGGGGAGGGGAGGTAAATCCCCTCAATCAGGCTTGGAAGATTCTGCTATTATAACCTATCTCAATAAAATTTAGTTCTACTCTGTTTAATGATCTGGTCTATCCTGAAGATCTGACAGCAGAGCCATATATTCATATTTAGATAGTCTTCCACTTACAACCATAAATGAGCCTGGAATTATAGTTGTAAATCCTGAAGCGGGTCATCATATGATTGACATTTTTGCGATGGTTCTGAGTGACCCTGTGGTTGTTAAGCAAACTCATTGTCTGCAATGGGTATTTTTTTTACCAGAGGTAAATGTTGCTTTCTGGCAAAATATGTAAATCGTGGACACTGCAAACGGCTGTAAATGTGGACCAGTTGCTGAGTGCCCAAACTGCAACCACATGACCAGGGAGGACAGTTATCAGAACTTTGAATCCAGAACGTATCTTTTTTTGGGTCCATTGCAACTTCAAGTAGTTGTTAAGAAACTGGGTTATAAGTTGAGGACTGTGTAACATGTGAATGTAGTTTAAAAACATGCAAAAACTGAATGAATATAACTATGGGAAAGCCATGAAGAAAATTCTTCTTTTTTTTTTTTCAAATCTGAAAAATGTAAAAATGAAAAAAATAGATGTTAAGATGGAAGACTTAGAAGAATGAGTGGAAGATTCATCTTAGTAATATATAAAAGAACCCTCACGCTTCTATTTTCTCATTTTTTTATTCTGCCATTGATTTTGATTTTTATGGACAGTAATAACCTGTTCCATACAACACCCATTGATGTTATGAAGTTGTGTATGAAAATCTATATATTTTGCCCCAGCTGCATCTATATATGTCATGTGTGGTTATGCTGCTATCAAACTGGACAAGAAGACATGAAAATAAATAAATAAAATATATTTAACTTCCATTGAATTGTGGCCTGATAGTCAAGTAGAAAGTTATATTCCTGTTTCATCTTGAAAGGTTTAATTAGAATACGCCTAAATTGTGATATTATGAACTTCGTTGTTAAATCTCATGCAAATCTTCTGATTCAGAAGACAAAACTCTTTGTATGACAACACTACTTACCATGATGAAAAACAGATTTGGCTGTATTGTTCACATGGCGTAAGAAATGATGAGAATGAGTCCATCATGACATGTCCACAAGATGATGACACAACATTATTGTGAAGAAACATGAAAAAGGGCGGAGGGGGATGGAAAATGAAGAAAGAGAAAGAAATGATATGATATGGTGGTTAAAGCTATACAATGTCACAACTATTCTATATGAGGTATCCCAATGCTGTGCTATAAAGGTTTTAAAAGTGATGACCAGCACTTCGAAGTAGGTTTCTGGACCCAATTCAAAGTATGTGCCATTACCTTTTAAGCTCTGCATGGGGTACTGGGATACATCCAGGATTGCTTTGCAAAAAGTGAAGGTGTCCACTCAGAAAGGTTCTGTTGAGGGCCTTCTCTCCCTGAGTCATTCCTAGACAACAGATCTTTATGCTGTCAATCCCCATTCTGTGGGAAATTATTCTCTTGGAGATTCAACCTTGCAGGGTCCAATCTGGGTCGGTCACTGGGACCAGAGGTTTAGTCTTCTGAGCTTTTGGACTTGTGATGGAATCCATCCCCAGGGAACTTCTCTCTACTAGAATGTATGCTTTTTTCTACTGGTTGTTGTTTCCTTGTGCTGCCAAGTCCTCAGCTCCTAAGTACCTGATAATCTGGTGGTAAATCAGCACTCCTGTTCAAGGAGCCTGTTTCCTAGCTTCAATCATTTCCCTGGCTATCTTTGTACCTGCTCTACCAACAATCTTAGTAGCTGCGAAATTGAATGTATGTCCTTGTTCATTGCAATGTGAGGCTACCAATGAGTTCGGGCCACATACTCCTTGATTTACATCAGAGTCTCCATGCCGGGAATTGGAGTCTTTTTTTAATTGGACAACAAGTAATAGGAGGAATTTTATACAGTATTTTTTAGCATTGTCAGCCTCCTCTGAGCTAAACCTTGATTAGATTTTAGAAAACTATTAAAATGAAGATTGTTCCACCATTCTTGCCATTACCAATTATGAAAGGTTAACGTAAACACTGACCTCATTATACTGTTTTATTTTCAAGTTTTAACTTTTGCTTTTGAATTGGTATCAATTTATTTACTTATTTATGGGAAAATAAATATGTAAATAACGTGTGCATTCTCTCTGCCTATCTGTCTCACTCTCTTTCTATGTAACAATCTTAAGCACAATTTATATGGTTAATGTGATGATTGTCAAGATTTGGGGAAATGTATGTATTTATGACCCAACATGTGATACAGTTTTTTTTTTTTAAATTTTTACTGTGGATTTTTTAAAAAAAAGTACTTAACATTAATAACACTTTGGAAATTAAGGATATATTTTAAAAAATTATTCTCTCTCTTTTTTTCACTTTTCTGATTTGATTTTTTCATTATGCATAATCTATAATCAACAAGACTAGAACTTTATTCTTTAAAAAGAAAAAAATAAAGTTGACCATTTTTATAATTTTAATAATTTATGAACCATGAGAATTCCTTCCTGTTAATATAAGCCAAAGATCTTATGTTAGTGTACTTCTGATTTAGGGTTTTTTTTGGTGTCCACCAGGGGTGAAATCCAGCAGGTTCTGGAGAACTGGTAGCGGAAATTTTGAGAAGTTCAGAGAACCGGCAAATATCATCTCTGGCTGGCCCCAGAGTGGGATGGGAATGGAGATTTTGCAATATCCTTCCCCAGGAGTGGGGTGGGAATGGGGATTTTGCAGTATCCTTCCCCTGGAGTGGGGTGGGAATGGAGACTTTGCAGTATCCTTCCTCTGGTGTAGGGTGGAAATGGAGACTTTGCAGTATCCTTCCCCTGGAGTGGGGTGGGTATGGAGATTTTGCAATATCCTTCCCCCAGAAGTGGGGTGGGAATGGAGATTTTGCAATATCCCTCCCCTGCCATGCCCACCAAGCCATGCCCACAGAACCGGTAGTAAAAAAAATTGGATTTCACCATTAGTGTCCACTATTGATACTTCCTCATGTATTCCAACTAAAATACCTGAGCAAATTGGAATAAATGAACAGTTTCATTGACAATTTTCAATGATCTTCTACCTATCTTCTGTGAAAGCCTACTACAGACTATGTATCTAAGGTACCACAGAAATCAATGCCATTAATCCTTGCCAAATTAATTCTGAGGTAAAAATGAGATGAATGGAATCCAAATGTAATATCCTTAACACTAACAAGTGACAATTTTCAGGCTGTGCTAGATTGCATTATTACTTATAACCCGAGGTGGTATTCAGCCGGTTCATACTGGTTCAGACGAATTGGTAGCGGAGATCACTGGCGCTAGGCACCTTTCTGAGACCGGGTGCATGTGCGGAAGGCCAGGCTCATGCGCAGAAAATGTGTGTGCGTGTGAAGTGAGCGTGCACATGTGGGGCGAACCGGTGGTAACAAAATGTGAAAACCGCCGCGGCTTATAACTTTTTCATCCAAACGTTGTGGCTGCTATGTATTTTCGGTAATCCTGCATACTCACCATCAGCCAAGTTATCCGTGTGCCAGAAACTAAAAATGTTAAATTCCAAAAGGAATCTGTCAAAGAAGAGAAATATGAAGTAGTTTATGTCAGCCCAGAAGGGCAGAGCTGTTGTAAAACAGGCAGGTACTTCTGATTTGCCGCTTAAAATTTGCCTTGAAGCTACACTTGTTTCTTGCCTGAACCTGGCATTTAAAAATCCTTCTTCCTTACTTTTTGACTGGGTAATTGCGTCTTAATTCTCATAAAAATTAGTAGCCATTCCAGTGGCAAGACTATCATTAACTCTGTGCTCTCAGAAGCTGGGAGGGAAATATTCTCAGTCACCTTGAAAACCATCTGTTTGACCATAGTGAATCACTGGTATGTGATATACAGCAACAGCTGTTGAGTTTGCCTGACAAATTAATCTCTGCAAGTATCTTGGAATCTGGTTCCATGCTCAGAGGCATTTGGAGACAATCTTTTCATCTGAGACCCACAGCATCATTGAATGATTCTGCCCCAGATGTCTCTATTATTAGCAAATCTTTCTTACTAAAAATCCCTGGTCTCCCATTGATAAAGCGGCAGGTAAAGGAAATGGCCTTAATACACGTGCCCAGGAACAGAATGACTTCTTTCCAAATCATTAGAATAGAACTGCAGAAAAAAACAATTGCTACTAACTTGTCTTCCATTGAGGACCTATATACTGCACAAGTCAAAAAGAAGGCTGTGAAATATTTATGGACACCTCGCATCCTGGACATAAATTGTTTCAACTTCTACCCTCAAAAAGACGCTATAGAGCACTGCACACCAGAAGAACTAGACACAAGGACAGTTTTTTCCCAAATGTCATCACTCTGCTAAACAACTAATTCCCACAACACTGTCAAACTATTCACTAAGGCTGCATTACTAATATTCTTCTCTTCCTTACTAGTATCTATCGCTTCCCACTTATTACTATAACTATGTTGCTTGTATCTTTCAATTATATTGTTTTTATTTGTTTCCTAGTACGATTTGATAGCTTATTAGTAATTTTGACTATCACTAAGTGTTGTATCTTTTTATTCTTGATGAATGTATTTTGTTCTTCTTATGTACACTGAGAGCATATACACCAAAGACAAATTCCTAGTGTGTCAATCACACTTGGCCAATAAAGAATTCTATTCTATTCTATTCTATTCTATTCTATTCTATTCTATTCTATTCTATTCTATTCTATTCTATTCTATTCTATTCTATTCTATTCTCACAGATCACTTTAGAACACCCAGTTGACTGAATTGGAGAAATGAAGAGTAATTTTGAAGACTCGTAGATACTTCTTGATTTACATCAAAGTATTGCAACATCTCCATGCTGGGAATTGCAGTCTTATTTTAACTGGTCAATACCCTGTAGGGGAAATTGTATATTTCTTAACACTGCTGGGCACTTTGAAGTTGCTTTAATATTTTCTTATTCATTTTCCTATTACAATAAAATTTCAGAACAACAATATTATAAACAGTTAAGAATATGCTTAATCTAAGGACCTCAAACATTCAATGCTTAACATACTGATTAAATGCTGAAACATAATTTCTTCAGATGCAATTTTCCGCTAGAATTCCCAAACATTCATACTCACATGAAGAAATCGGTGATCATCCATTTTGTTGCTGCCAATAATGTATAAATTGGCTGTTGAAAAAAGAACAACTAAGTCTCAAAAGAAAAAGCTGTAAGCATCTTACATAGTGCACAATTTCAATTTTTGTTCCCCTTAATAACTTAAATGGCTTTCTTTAAGAATCTGCAGGAATTATACAAAATGTATCCAAATAGTTGTCTTTTCTACTAATGATAAATCAGGACATTTCAGAGAAAATATATAAAATATTTTGAAAATAAAGTTTTTCTAGTGGAAAAAACTTAAAAGATTATGTATATAAGAAAAAAAAATCCAGTTATTTGTGGAGCTGAACAATCAATACCTCCCCTAAACAGCTGTTTTGGATCACACAGTACTGAAAATATTGTTCATTTTAGAATAGAATAGAATAACAGAGGTGGAAGGAACCTTGGAGGTCTTCTAGTTTCTAGCTTAGGCAGGAAACCCTACATCACTTCAGACAAATGGTTGTCCAATCTCTTCTTAAAAACTTCCAGTGTTGGACCATTCACAACTTCTGGAGGCAAGTTGTTCCACTGATTCATTGTTTTAACTGTCAGGAAATTTCTCCTTAGTTCTAAATTGCTTCTTTCCTCGATTAGCTTCCACCCATTGCTTCTTGTCCTGCCCTCAGGTGCTTTGGAGAACAGCTTGACTCCCTCTTCTTTGTGGCAGCCCCTGAGATATTGGAACACTGCTATCATGTCTCCCCTAGTCCTTCTTTTCATTAAACTAGATATATCCAGTTCCTGCAACCGTTCTTCATATGTTTTAGCCTCCAGTCCCCTAATCATCTTTGTTGCTCTTCTCTGCACTCTTTTAACAAAACCCAAAGTATTTTGGGTAGTAAAGCTACCAGGTTTTTTTTGTCACAGTAGGAATAATGATATAATGATGGGTTATATTAATTTTACATTAACATTGACTTTGTCTTCTTATGAATACTTCTGAGCTACTTTTGCTATAAATCTAAGTCTTCCTCGTTATGACCAGACAAATGAAGCCAAACTAACACTATCATCTTCAGGATGTATAGCTGTATGTGGTTAAAAGGTCCTTGAATTTCCAAACATACACAATTCAACCTTAAAGACAAAAGGGCAGCCATCTTACGAGACTTGAGATCAGTTTGAATAAAAAGGAAGGAAGAAGGGTCTGTCCAGTGGTGGGATTCAAATTATTTTTTTATTATTTATTTTTATTAGTCATATTTCTATGCCGCCCACTCTCCGAGGACTTTGGGCGGCTTACACCAAAGACAGTATACTAAATAGCATATTGCCCCCAACAATCTGGGTCCTCATTTTTACCCACCTTGGAAGGATGGAAGGCTGAGTCAACTTTGAGCTGGTGAGATTTGGTCCGCTGATCTGCTGAACTAGCAGTCAGCTGAAGTAGCTGCAGTACTGCACTCTAACCACTGCGTCACCTCGGCTCGAAATAATTTAACAACCGATTCTCTGCCCTAATGACCAGCTGGGTAGGCATGGCTCGGTGGTCATGTGACTGTGTGGGCGTGGCCAACTCAATGTCACTCACATCGATGGGCGCTTCGCCTTAGCTGTTACAATGTAATAAGGTTAACCAGTGAGGCAGTTTCTGTAAGGAGGGCAATAAAGATTAGGCTAGAAACAACACCAGAATGTTTCCTTCCTGCCTTCCTTACAGGATTAGCCCTGTAAAGTGGGAAAAAACAAAATAAGGTTTCTTCCAATAACCAGTTCTCCGAACTGCTTAGAAAGTTAACAATCAGTTCTCCCTAATAGGTGCGAACTGGCTGAATCCCACCACTGGGTCTGTTTATAAAGACAATATCATTCTAGTAAAGGTCCTTCATTGTTAACATAATATAAATGTTTTTTTTTCTTCTGTTCAATTGTGTCCAATTCTTGGAAACAGATGAATAACTTCTTGCCATTTTCTTAGCAAAATTTTGCAGAAGTAGTTTGCCATTGTCTGCTCCCTAGGGTTGAAAGAAAGTGACTGGCCCAAGGTGGCTTTGTGCCTAAGGTGAGACTAGAACTCGGTCTACCAGTTTCAAACTTGATGCCTTAACCACTACACCGAATTGTGTCTTTGCAAATTAGTTAAACTCAGCCAAATAGAACAAATCAATTCAACCATAGTAGAAAATCTTATTGTTACTAGGTAAAGGAACCTATTACAAAATTTCTGGGAGCTAACAGTTTTTTTCTGGATTTTCTGTATAGAATGGAGCTAGTAGGTTTAAGGGTTTGCTAGTCAAATATGGCGCTAGATGGTCCAATGTAATTACTGTAATTTGAGCCATATATGGTTTATTTGCTAAAGAAACAAATACACACATAAAGCAAGAACAAAAAGAATGAAAAGTTCACCCTTCACTTTCCCAAGCTAGAATGAATTTGCTTGGTAACATCCATCTTCTCTAAATTAATATATATGCGCTGTCACTTGTCCAGTACAAATAACTCATGGGAGAGATCACAGAATCAAGGCTGGAGTATTCAGCCAATTCATCTTAAAAGTGCTCTCTCTCCCTGCCCCTCACCCCCCAAAAACTTGGCTTATTCCTTCTGCATGAACCTCATTTGCTCAGGTTTTAATTGCACCCAATTGGCAAGAACGACTCAGAAAATGAACAAATGAAGGGAGTGATTTACATCCCTTCTTCCATTAAGGAACTCCAGGCGATGATATTCATAATGCTTCCTTCAAGTGCCCATTGTTTTTACTTCTGCTCTAGCAGAGTGCGTGGACTGGAAGCAAAATGACCGTGGAAATCTAATGTTACCTGCATGAAATCCAGCAATTTCATGAGAATCCTTTCTCATAGAACTCAAGGCTTTTGAACTTGGCTGCGGAAAGTTTATCTTCAACGCTGACCAATTTGTCCACCAACACAATGATTACGAAGTTGAAATCCCACCCTGTTCTAAAGGACTGTCTAATTCAGGGGTGTCAAACTCGTGTTGTCACAGCATCATCATGTAACGTATCGTGGCTTCCCCCCACCTTCGCTAAACCAGGCGTGGGCATGGCCAGCACATGATGCATCTTTGTCAGCCCTGGTCTAATTCTTTGCTAGTCTTCATGTACAGATGCTCAGATGTATGTAGTGGCCTTTACAGCTTTTTTTCTTTCAGAATGCTCTGCCAATTATAGAATGGAAAAAAAAAACATATATAGATGGACATGCCATGTCTTCTTTATCTGCTTTTGTCTGCTGGAGGAAGGAGAAATTTTCTTACAGTAAGAACAATTAATCAACAGAATAGCTTGCCTCCAGGAATTGTAGGTGCTCCATCATTGGAGGTTTTCAAAAATAGACAGGGCAATCATTTGACCAAGATGATATAAGGTCTCTTGCCTTAAACAGGTGTTTGACCAGAAGATCTGTGAGGTCAATTCCACCTCTATGAGTCTATATTCTATTTTTTTTTCCTTTTGTTCTGGAAGAACAAAAACAACTAATCTCATCAGAAAAAAAGGCATTTATGAGCTTCTTTGCATCGTTCTGTTCTATGCTCCAAGCCTGCACTGTGACTTCATGATGGTGGTTTATGATATGGAGATACTTACGCTGAGAAGAGGACGGGCACCACTGTGATGGTGATGGGGCACTTTACACATGGCTTGGTAATCAAACATCTTCACCCTGCAGAAACACAAAAGTGACCGTGAGCTGTTGTGTAGAGCAGCGTTTCTCAACTTTGGCGAGTTTAAGTTGGGTGGATTTCAACTCCCAGAATTCCCTAGCAAGGCTGGTGGGGATTCTACTGGAGTAGAATTTCCACCTTATACCCACCCCAATGCTGCTTGATTTAGCAATGGCATGTCAAAGTGTTTTTTTCAAAGTTCTGCTCTTCAGGATCCTTTTTAATGGAAATGGCAGAAATTAATCAAGGCATATACGCTACAAGTGCATTACAGTCCCCCAGGGGCAAACCAGTGATGGGTTTCAATTTTTTTTACTACCAGTTCTGTGGGCGTGGCTTGGTGGGTGTGGCAGGGGAAGGATACTGTAAAATCTCCATTCTCATCCCACTCCAGGGGAACGATACTGCAAAATCCCCATTTCCTCCCGATCAGCTGGAACTCTGGAGGCAGAGAATAGATGCGGGCGGGGCCAGTCAGAGGTGGTATTTACCGGTTCTCTGAACTACTCAAAATTTCCACTACCGGTTCTCCAGAACTGGTCAGAAGCTGCTGAAACCCACCTCCGGGGCAAACATATCCTTCTGCCTTGCATATGACTTTAGCCTAGATTTAAATGTAGTTAATGCACATTACTGACTTTAGTTCACACTCTAAGCAAATACCTACAGTACATTTATGCCCCCAACTGGATATTGCACAGCAAGATTCAATACTATGTATAATGTGTTATCTGCTATATTCCAAGAAGAGAATTGCAATGTGCTCTTGCAATGTGAAAAATACTGTATATTATTTACCAAAATAACCACAGCTACTATGCTATTCACTCCAAATTGTTGTGGCTCTGTTACCTGAGCCTGTGTCATCGGCAGGAGAGGACTCCGAGAGTGAAGGAGAGGAGTTGGCAAGGCCTCCCTCTCCAGGACCCTCCTCTCTGGCAATGCCTTCGGTGTCCGCCGAAGAGCAAGAGATAGGGCTGGGGCCAAGCACATCCACGCAGCCACAGATGGACAGTGATGAGGGTAATAAGACTTGGCCGGACCCATGCCAGTGTCGCAGAGATAAGCACACACAACAAAAGAAAGGGCGTGCACGGGATTAGGCTGAGTCACTGGACCACACCCCCACAGGATATAAAAGGGAGCGTGGTGGCCAGTCAAACCTTGTGACGAACAAAGCTGAAAGCTTCCACGCCATTCTGCATTGCTGGACTTTTGCTTTAAGACTTTGCTGGAAGTATCTCTGGACTTGATTTAATTCCGTAATTATTGAACTGCTTTTCTTTGATGTATTAGAAGTGGGGAGAAGTTATCTCTCCTCTCTGTAAATAATAAACTTTTGGCAGGCAGCCACTAGGTTGTTGCCAAGTTCCGTTATCATAAGGAAAAGGATTTTGCCGGCTGGTTTGGTCTTTAACTCCTGAACGTCTGTTGGTGTGTGTGGGTGGGGTTGGGGACAGGACACAAATTGCATCTCAGATACTTTTCCCACCTAGCTCTAGCAGCTGTGTTATTTTCTTTGACCAGACTCAAATTGTACTGAACGTTATGCGAGAAAGCTCTGGCTGCGCTCCTTGTATCCTTTTTGCTTACATGTACCTGACTTGGACCCTTTGCATACTAGTTTGTAGGGCAAACATATGTTATTTTCATTTACAGATAACAGACTTTCTCAGAAATGTGGTCTTTGAACCTGAAACCAACTGGCAATCAAAACTTCTATACTACACCAAATGTAAAACTAGTATTTGTAAGCAGGGATGGGCTCTACATTTTTTTACTACCGGTTCTGTGGGTGTGGCTTGGAGGTCATGTGACTAGGTGGGCATGGCTAGCTGGTCAGAGTCATTTCTGGAAGGTCCTCGCTCTTACGACCCGACTCATTTGTTTGCTTTTAACACTGATCAGCTGTAGGACGGCCCTTTGAAGCCCCGCGGCAAGAGTTTAAAGAGTTTTTTTCCCTCTAGTCATCAGCTGGGACTCAGGAGGCAGCAATAGATTGGGGGTGGGACCAAATAAAAGGTAAGAATAACGTGGGTGGGGGGGAGGGTGGGGGGGAGAACCGGTTTGGTGACCTCATATCGTCACCGCTACCAGCTCAGCCGAACCTGACCGAACCGGGAGGAACCCCCACTGTTTGTAAGCACCAAAGAGATTGAGATACCAAGTAATTAAGTGGGGATGATCCACAGGGTAACATCTGCCCTTTTCATTCTGATTTTCATGCTGGAACTGATAATATATGAAGTGTCCAAGTTTGAAGCATGAATAAACCAGAATTGGTTATTCTGAAAATATAGGAATACTGTGTGTGTCTGACTTCTGACAGTTATGCTGACATAAAGGTATGAGTTTGAAACTGTTTTCTTCACATCTTTTTAGCTGCATTTCAAAATATGGGTGGTGAAATATATTGATATTAAATATTTGTTCACATGCTACATAAACTTAAGAATAGCTGAGCTAGTCAACAGAAATGCCTCTGATCAAAGATTTTTTATTATATCATTATAGATAGATTGTACCTATAATAATGTACTTTGCATATCGTAGTTGCCAAAGTAGTGAGATAATACCTGCAGTTCTTTAGAACAAATATGTATTATAGGGAACAAAGTCAACAACAAAACCAGAATTTTATTTATTTATATTCTGTCTTCATTATTTTTACAAATAATTCAAGGTGGGAAACACATCCAACACACCTTCCTCCTCCTAGTTTCCCCACAACAACTCTGTAAAGTGAATTGGGCTGATAGTGAATGTTCTGGCCCAAAGTCACCCAGCTGATTTTCAGGACTAGAACTCATGGTCTCCTGCTTTCTAGCCTGGTGCCTTAACCACTACACCAAACTGGCTCTTTCACTATTGTCCACTATCTTCATCCTGACTTTCTTTATTTTAGTCTTTAGTATTATTGGGAATATGGGACTTTCAGAGCATAAGAAGAGCAATTTGGGTCCCAAGTCAAAGTTCTTGCTGGGGATTTATTTATTTATTTATTTATTTATTTATTTATTTATTTATTTATTTTTCATATTTCTATGCCGCCCATTCTCCGAGGACTCTGGGCGGCTTACACCAAAGACAGTATACTAAATAGCATATTGCCCCCAACAATCTGGGTCCTCATTTTACCCACTTGGAAGGATGGAAGGCTGAGTCAACCTTGAGCCGGTGAGATTTGATCTGCTGATCTGCTGAACTAGCAGTCAGCTGAAGTAGCTGCACTCTAACCACTGTGCCACCTCGGCTCTTATCCCCATCCCAACATCAATTCTCATTTAGAAATCTAGTGGCTACACTGAGAGAACCTATGGCTTGCGCGCACCCACACACAACACTCTCAGGGACCACTAGCAGCCATGGTGGCTCTTTCAAAGTGGTGAAAGATCCCTAGCAGGTGGCTAGAGCTTCCCAGATCTGAGATGCCAAATTGCAGACAACGACTAGATGGCAGAAAAGAATTCCTGCTTGAAATTCTCATCTGATGACAACTTTACCCTACCCATTCAGTTTTGGTTGTCACGATGTAAAAAAGATGTGGAGACTCTAGAAAGAGTGCAGAGAAGAGCAACAAAGATGATTAGGGGACTGGAGGCTAAAACATGAAGAATAGCTGCAGGAACCGGGTATGTCTAGTCTGATGAAAAGAAGGACTGGGGTGACATGATAGCTGTGTTCCAGTATCTCAGAGGCTGCCACAAGGAAGAGGGAGTCAAGCTATTCTCCAAAGCACCTGAGGGCAGGACAAGAAGCAATGGGTGGAAACTAATCAAGGAGAGAAGCAACTTAGAACTAAGGAGAAATTTCCTTACAGAATAATTAATCAGTGGAACAACTTGCCTCCAAAAGTTGTGAATGATCCAACACTGGAAGTTTTTAAGAAGATGTTGGATAACCATTTATCTGAAGTGGTGTAGGGTTTCCTGCCTAAGCAGGGGGTTGGACTAGAAGACCTCCAAGTCCCTTCCAACTCTGTTATTCTATTCTATTCTATTCTATTCTATTCTATTCTATTCTATTCTATTCTATTCTATTCTATTCTAATTCTAATTCTAATTCTAATTCTATCATGGCATTGGGTTCCTCTATGGTCATGTCCTGATCCTACACAATTAGCATTGAAAGATTCTGAGTAGCTAACTCTCTTGTATCTATGGGTCTTTAAGCAACTCCATCCTTGTTTTGATTATATTTATGCTGTGAAGCATTTTGCTTCAAACAGGGTCTTCTTTGAAAGGAGATGAATATAAGGTTGAGATGATGACACTTACTCTTTGAGCATTCCCATATATGCGAGTTGAGTTGTAACAGAACCATCTATTTCTCCCAAGAATTTTCCAATCTGCAACCACAAGCAGGTATGATATAAAAACAGAGTTTCTGGAGAGTTTTTAAATCATAAGTTTTGTTTTGCAGAGCATTCTTAAGCAGGTGAGTTAAATATTCACCAGTAATACAATAGCAATACAGTAGGACTAACTAACAGTAATAATACAACAGGATAAAATTGATTGTTATCCTTGGTTTGAATAGGCTTAAAAAAAGTGTCTCAGCATGTTGCAAACAAGATTGCTGATTTGTTTATAGTTCACTATATCTTGAGAACCTAAAAAAGAGTTAATTCAGTAACCAGGTTTATAGTTGCTGTGTGAATGTTGCCACAGGCTGCAAGGCTGAAGTACTTACTGATTATTATGTAGAAAACCCTTTAAGGGCATAATATTCAACTACATACTTAAGTTGTTTGGGGAAAAAGTGAAAGCACAGTAAGACACATTAAATTGAAAAAAAACTGAAGTCCATGCTCAGATTAGCTTTGAACTCACTGTCTATGTTCTTGTAATCAGGTTGAGTAAACGCATAGCAAATGCATACCAAATTTGCTAAACCTGTTAAGAGTTAACTTCCCCCCCTCCTTTTTGTGGTTGACTGGGGTTGTTAAGCAAATCCAGTTCATTGGTTAATGTACCCAGAAAATGAGTAAATCTGTACAGCTTGCTGGTTGGAACATGCTGTATGAACACAGTGTGAGGCTTCAGATCATTGGAGATTGAGGCAAGCTTTAGACAAACCATTATGTGTTGCCTTCAATGGGCAAGATAATAATAATGCCCTACTTTGTAAGGATGAAGGAAAGAATAAATGCAAAGGGTTTGAACACTTGATGTATTATTCAAATAGTGCTGCCTCTGCTGAGATGGAAGGTATCAAGGCAATTAAGCTATTTTGTTCAAATCTCCTTGTAGTTTAAGGTCACTTTAGCCCAAGGAAGTTTCTGATGGGATAGGAAGCACACGCTCCCTTCTTAATGTTCTTGTGTTTTCCAGTTCTAATCCTGGAAAGGCCCTGCAACCTTCTTCCTTTTCTTATCTTTTCTTTACCCAATTCTTTACGTTGATGCAGTAATATTGTACTTGATTCATGTTTCAATATTATTATAATGCATTAGTATGTGAAGAAGATCTCCGACATCTATCAAAACATTTTGTTTACTCAAGATACATTTAGTCTGACTTGGCTCTGTCAAAATAGGAGTTGACAGGCTCCTTAAAAGTCTTCAGTACTTACTCATATGCATCTAAACATAGTTTTAAAAGCAGGTAATTTTGGCCTAGCAGTTAAAAAGCTGTGTTTGTTGATCAAAAGGTTGGCAGTTCAACACCCAAGTACTGCATGTCGGGGTGACCTCCCATTCCTGCCCCAGCCAACCTAGCAGTTCGAAACCATGCAAACGTGAGTAGATAAATAGGTACCACTTTGGTGGGAAGGTAACTGTGTTTCATGTGCCTTGGCGTATAGTCATGCCAGCCATATGACCATGGAAATGTCTTCACACAATGCTGGTTCAAGAAGGAGTTTTGCACTTAACTCCGTACCATTCTTCCTAACAATGAAAACCTACACTTTCAATGTGAGGTGGAATCTCAGACGCGGTAGTCTAATGGCAAGCTCTGTTTTACTGGGGCTTTGAGTGTCATGGCAGGGTTGCACTCCAAACATTGATGGGGTATAACAAGGTATATTCAGCTAGGAGAACAACATAATTTGATGTATTTATTTGATGTTTCTATTTCAAATGATTAAATGTGGCTGAAATAATCACCTCACATGTAATGAATATTTCTCTTTTTCTACAATATGAAGAACAGGTGGCATTCAGAATTGTATACCAGGCTTTGCAGGAGGGTAAATGTGAGCAACCTTGGAAACACAGGTAGTGAATACAGGCTGTTCTATTTAGTCTTTCTCCTGATAAATAAGATCAAGAGCCACTCATTCATCCCTTCTTACCTGTTGAGAGGTTTTGGAAATAAGTATGAATCCATTGTTATCAATAAGGTAGCAATTCAATTTCTGCAGGAAGAAAAAGATGGATTCTTCAGGAAAAGGTTAAAGTTTGGGAAGAAGTTTTAAGTTAAGAATAGATCTCCAAGAGCAGCATTTCCATGTTGAGGGTGCATTCCTGCAAGAATAATCTGTTGGAGGAATCTCTATGGGAAATACCAGGCAGGGGTGAAACAAGCCATGGGGAGACCAGAATCAAAATAGGTGAGATTAAGCACTCTCTTTTTATGGTACCACTTTTAACTTTCTCTCTCATGAAGACTGCATAAAATTAGACTAAGGGTTAACAATCTCGATGTCAGCACTTTAAGCTGCATTTACTCTAGTGCTGACATAAGAAGGAGAAGCGGAGGCATCTGGAAAGGGACATTTGACTTTTCACCTACTTATTTTCCCTGGAGATACTATCCCCTAGGAGATGGGATGGGAGGGGGGAAATTCCTTTGAGCTGGAGCAGTAGATTAGCGGTAGAGTGACTTGGAAGATGGCCAATGAGTGCAGGGGAGTGGGGAACGGAAAGGGAGGGTTTTGGGTCTGGAAGTCAGTGTTGGCTGCGATGAAGTCAGAGTTAATTTTAATTTAATTTAATTTAATTTCCAATTTATATACCGCCCTTCTCCCTGAGGACTCAGGGCGGTGTACAGCCAAGATAAAAAACATAGAATACAAATATTAAAACATTTAAAAATATATATAAATTTGGGCCGAAAGTTAAGAATCACAAACTAATTAAAAGAATTTAAAAATTTCTTCTAAGCCAACCCGGCTTGTTGGAAAAGGGTTAGAATGTCATGCTTAATAAATGGGAGTTTTTCTTCAAAGACTTTGTTTGAGATGCAATTTATTTGAGACGACCTCGAAACTTGACACTCATCTCTTTTAGATGAGATCTTTGAAATCATGTAAGGCTCAGTTTATATCTCTGGCAAGAGAAGTTGCCTTGGTGGTGCAGTGGACTAAGTGCTGTTATGTAGCACTTGGCTGCCAGCTGCCTGCAATTAGTGCGAGTTCAAATCCCACCAGGCTCAAGGTTGATTCAGCCTTCATCCTTCCGAGGTAGGTAAATTGAGGACCCAGATTATGTGGGCAATAAGCTAACTTTGTAGAAACACCGCTTATGGGGGGCCAAAAGCCTTAATAAGCAGGTATATACAAAAGAATGAAGGCTATTGCTATAAGTGCATTGTAAGCCGCCCTGAGTCTTCGGAGGAGGGCGGCATATACATTGAACTAATAAATAATAAATAAAATAAAGTCTTTCAGTTGGTCAACAAACTATAGATTAGGGAGAAGGGAAGGGAAGGAAATGGGAAAGAAGGGGAAAGGAAAAGAAAGGAAAAGAAAGGGGAAGGAAAGGGAAAAGGAAAGGAAAGGAAAAGAAAGGGATGGAATGGGAAGGGAAGGGAAGGGAAGGGAAGGAAAGGGGAGGAGAGGAGAGGAAGGAGAAAAGATGAGTTTTAGCCATTTTGGGTTTTACCCTACCCATACTGCTTTTCGCCACTCACTCCTTGAGTCCATCATAAGTTATACTAGAAGGAATGCAACATTTACTGAAAATAAAAGGTTTTGCAACTTTTACCTTTTTATGTCAATGAGGCAGAGCTATGAAAAACTATTTATTTTTACTTGTTTATCAGATTTCTACATACCGTCATCTGGAATGACTCTAAGCAATCTACATTAAAATAATTGCGTATATACCCCAATGAAAAATACCAATAAAAATAATACTTTAAATGCAACAATTCTGCATAACAAAACCCACGGCTGGCCCTAACATTGGTCTCCACAGGCCTTCCAAAATGCCCCGGCTTCTTTGTGTCTTTGGAAACCTCTAACAATAAGGGAGAACTTTATTTTGGGAGAAAACAGAGAGCTCGCTCTGAGAATGCTCACTTTCTTGATTTCTCCTGTTTCAACTCACAGTAAATTGGGATTTTCAGCCTGCTATCCACTACCACATCTGATCTGATTTTCAGGTAAAGCAGTCATGCAATGCTCTATAAATAACCATCTTTTGTTATCACAGCCTCATTTGTTAAAAAAAAAAACCATCATAAGAAAGACAAGCAGTAGGTGAATAGTGATGCTGGATCTCCTCTTATGCTGGATTCAGGCTGTCTATATAGCGTGAAAGTAAATTTGGCCCTGAACCACTGAATTACAGATATGAGCAAAAGCAAAGTCTGAGCAACTTACATCATCACGGCAGTTCATTGGACACAAACCTTCTACATTACTACACTGTAAAAGAAGAGAAAGAGTTTAAATCATTTCTTATTTTAAGATGCATTTTCCTGAGCTGAACTTTGTCTGGATTTATGGAATATTCCTGTCTAATTCTAGTACTACTCATATTATTCAGCAGGGGCGGGTTCTAAATTTTTTTACTACCGGTTCTGTGGGGGTGGCTTATTTTGTGGGCATGGTTTGATGGTCATGTGACAATTCTTTAGGATTTAGCAGAGGTACTGGTCTACCAGGTTTTTAACTGCTTGCAGAGCTGTATCGGTCTACCCATTTATTTTTGCAGGCACCGGTCTACCCATTTATTTTTGCAGGCACTGGTCTACTCATTTGTTTTTGGAGGCATTGGTCTACCCATTTATTTTTGCAGGCACTGGTCTACCCATTTATTTTTGCAGGCACCGGTCTACTCATTTATTTTTGGAGGTACTGGTCTACCCATTTATTTTTGCAAGCACTGGTCTACCCATTTATTTTTGCAGGCACCGGTCTACTCATTTATTTTTGCAGGTACTGGTCTACCCTTTTACTTTTGCAGGCACCAGTCTACTCATTTGTTTTCTTTTAACACTGGTCAGCTGTAGGGCAAGAGTTTAAACAGTTTTTTCCCCTCTAGCCGATCAGCTGGGACTCAGGAGGCAGCAATAGATTGGGGGTGGGGCCAAATAAAAGGTAAGAATAATGCAAGGGGGACGGGGGGGCAGAACCGGTTCGGTGACATCATATCGTCACCGCTACCAGCTCGGCAGAACCGGGCGGAACCGGGCGGAACCGGGCGGAACCCACCACTGTTATTCAGGTAGATTAAAAAGAATTTCCTACTGTAGGGTTCCTCTGACTGGATCCATCCTGATTATTTTAACCACTAGCAATAACAATAAATACCAGCAATACTGACCATGAATCTGGTAAGTATTTAAATATTTGTTTATTTGCGGATACAAGTAATATGCAAAATATTTATGGAAAAGACTGGGTTGCAATTGAAATGATACTTTTACTTATATATATAAAAAACTTTCCTTATGGGATAATTCTGTAATAAAAATAGCTGGCAAATCTTTGAGTAAATCTGGGCTTTTCATAATATTGTATTTACCTGATAAGAAAATAAGGTTTCTATAATCTGTGAATCAGATCATCTTAGACTGGCTAAAAGCAATGTTGAAAACAAGTGAAGGGATACAAGTACAAATGCTGCACGTATCCCTGTTGAAAAGCCCTGAAGACTCGGGATTACAGGTAGTCCTTGATTTACAACAAGTCCTTGATTTACAACCATTTGTTTAGCAACTATTCAAAGTTACAATGGCACTGAAAAAAATAGCAATAGCAATAGCACTTAGACTTATATACTGCTCCACAGTGCTTTTACAGCCCTCCCTATACGGTTTACAGAGTCAGCCTATTATCCCCAAAAATCTGGGTCCTCATTAATTAGAGTAGGAGTGAGGGTAAGAGAGGGAGGAAGAGAGGAGGAGAAGGAGAAAGGAAGGGGAAGTAGAGAGGAGGGGGGGAGGGGAAGAGAAAGTAAGAAGGAAAGAAAAGAGAGAGGTGGTAGGTTTGAGGAGAAAGATTGCTGTACAATAAAAAAGATGAAAGGGAAGAAAGGCAACCCCAAACAAATATAAAGATATTAAGATAAAGAATGAATTGTTTAAAGAATAAAAGAGAACAAATATGAATAAATAGCAATAATTAGAATTTAAGGGCAAATGAAGATGTTGTTTATGTAAATAAGCATAGAAATATTGAGACATGATAAAAAAAGGGGGGGGGAAGATTTTGGCAAAAACTATAATTGAGTAAAATGTATTTGAATTTGATTAATTGTATAAGATAAGATATGGCCAATACTCTGTTCAAAAAAGATGTGGGTAAATGTGTGTGTGTGGGGGGGAACCAATAAAACTTATTTAAAAAAAAATTCTGGGTCCTCATTTTACCCACCTCGGAAGGATGGAAGGCTGAGTCAACCTTGAGCCTGGTGAGAATCGAACTGCCGAACAGCTGGCAACCAACAGCAGTAGCCTGCAGTACTACACTCTAACCACTGCGCCACCCCGGCTCATCAAAAAGTGACTCATGACTGGTTTTTGCACTGATGATCGTCACAACATTCCCATGGTCATGTGATAGTATTGGTTTCTTGGCAACCAGCATTTATTTACAACGGCTGCAGTGTCTCAGAGTCATGTGATCATTATTTGCAGCTGGCTTCCAACAAGCAAAGTCAATGGGGGGTGGGGAGTTGGATTTGCTTAATGACTGCATGATTCACTTAACCACTCCAGTGATTCACTTAGCAACCATGGCAAAAGAGATCATAAAATTGAGTGTAACTCACTGAACTACCAACTTGCTTCGCAAAGGAAATTTTGATCCCAATTGTGGTTGTTAAGTTGAGGGCTGCCTATACTGTACTTACAAGGGGTTACTTACCTGGAGGCTTTTATCTTTTTTGTAATTTCTCTCCTTTCCTTCTTTCTTTCTCTCCTCAATTAACTTTTCCTTTTTCTACATCTCCACCCGGTTTTGTTCCCCCACCTTCTCTCTCTTTCCATTGCAGCTACAGATTCATCTCACCCTATTTTTATCCTATTTCTGTGTCTGTGTTTAGCTGTTCAAATAGAGTGCCCTGGATATTAGTGCTCAAGCTGACATAGCAACACTTGCTAATATCAAGTCCTTAAAGTGATTGGCCCAGAATAAAACGACTTTCCACCTAGAAAAATACCCAACAGCGGGCCTAACACAAGGCCAGAGAGCAGCCTTAATCAGAGAAACATTTGAACTGGAATCTATGATAAAACGAGGATTCCTCCGAGCACCATATTTAGAAAAGAAATATCTATAAGGTGTTCCACATATATGACTGTATGACTGTAATTTTGTTGCTTGTATCCTTACGATTTATATTGATATTGTTTCCTGATTGCTTATTTGTACCCTATGACTATCATTAAGTGTTGTACCTTATGATTCTTGATGAACGTATCTTTTATGTACACTGAGAGCATATGTATGAAGAAAAATTCCTTGTGTGTCCAACCACACTTGGCCAATAAAAAATTCTATTCTATTCTATTCTATTCTATTCTATTCTATTCTATTCTATTCTATTCTATTCTATTCTATTCTATTCTATTCTATTCTATTTAGAAGACACTGCATATATTCTCTATGATGGCCAGCTATACGCCTTAGCCAGGATACAGCATTCAGAGTCCCTAATCGACAGGACAGCTTATAGAAATCCAATCAATAGGCTATCTCCCTTCATTTAAAGTACAAATACATGGACAGTTAGAAAGGCTGCCAAGTTTATAGTTAAAGCCATTCAACCAAGAACTTCCTACCAAGATCAGCTTGGGGTCAATAGCTAAGAAGATGAAGTTAGACTATTTTACTGAACACAAATATGTTGCATTGATTTTACTCTGTTTTACTATACTGATGTCATGATCTGAGAATGAGATGATTGCTTGACTAATCAGTAGAAGACAACTACTTGCATATTGTTGCATGATCACATTCAGGGAGTCACTAAGAACAGAGTTTAATTTCAAGGAGACATTGCTTACTTCGTGTTTTACAATAATTAATATCAACAGCATGATCACAGAATTCCAGAATTAGAAGGGACTATAAGAATAATGTAATCCTAAACCCTGCAGTGGGTAGGAAAACCAGTTAAACCATCCATGAGAAATGGCTATCAAGACTCTTCTTAAAAACCTCCAAAGCCCACAACCTCCACAGATTAATGATTATTTATTTATTTATTTATTTATTTATATTTTTATATGCCGCCCTTCTCCAGAGACTCAGGACGGCTTACAATGCGTTATGCAATAGCCTTCATACTTTTGTATATTTTATACAAAGTCAGCTTATTGCCCCCATAAACTGGGTCCTCATTTTACCCATCTTAGAAAGGATGGAAGGCTGAGTCGACCTTGAGCCTGGTGAGAATTGAACTCGCAGTAATTGCAGGCAGCTGGATGTTAAATGCTGCCTTAGTAGGAGGCATTAGCCTCCTATGCCACTCAGGCTCTTATCATCTCATGATGATGATGGTGTTGATGATAGTGGTGGTAATGGCGATGATGATTCACAGAAGGTAAGTAATATCAAAGAGGATAAAAATATGTGTTTAAAAATCTACTACAAGTATTTGGCAATCTTTCTAAAATCAGGGACACTATAAAAGGCTTCAGGGAGGTGTGGGGAGAAGTAACAATCCCATTTTTATCTTTACATAATGAGGTGGCTTTTAAAAAGAGAGGTTTCCTCCATTCAATTTAGCATCATGTCTGGGAGAGATAATGTAAAATGAATTTGTTTGATACAAACATTTACTTGTTTGTGTGGGTAAACCAAGCCATAAAGCTCGCCATAAAATCTTCTAATTGCTTCTATATTATGAAATCCATCAAGAAGCTATGAGGACCAGAATTGAGATGTAGATGCAAATCAGCTTTTAGAGTGAACATTCCATCTCTCTGATTAACGAACAGGAATGCAAATATTTCCTAAAGACAAAAGCTGATTGTGACAATCATATTCTCGCAGCCTGTTTACCATTTCAGTATTTGTCTGCAAAATAATTAAAATGTGTGGTGGTTCTGCAGAAAATTCAATAAATATTCCTGATTGGATATCCATTGTACCACGTGTACAAATTAGTCTGTCCTTCATATAAAGTTTAGTTTTCCTGAATAGATTTAGGATTAGTTGTGTCTACCTTTACGCTGGCACATCAAAGCATGCCAGGACATGTAAAATCTGGAAAGCAAGCACCTGGCTTTCAGAAGCTGTATATTGGTTATGATCAATAAGGTCATCACGATGATTTTTAATATGTTTAGCTTTGGGGGAGGATCTATTGCAGAATAAACATCCTTGAAGGAGAAGGGATGGCATTGCGGTGGAGACCGGTAGCCAGATGGCATATTTAGGCAGGCGCTGTCTTTCTAGACAAGGAGGGATTGTGCAAATATTCAATTCAAAAACAAGTTTTGTGGTCAGCTCAAGGGTTGAGTGGCTGGGAGTCAAGGGATTTCAACCAGGTTCACAGCCATGATGTGGGCTCAATGGACACAAGGTTCCCAAAAGACTCACTTTCTTATCCACTTTCAGATGTAATCAATTTACAGCTAGAGAGAGATTTTTCTGAGTGGCAGGATTTAGTGAGTCATTATTCTTTGTGGATTAAAAAGAAAAAAAAAAGGATTTTAAAGATTCAAAAACTTTTAACAAAAAGATTAACAAGAAATAGATGTAAGAAAGATTACAACCGATAAAGGAGATAAGGGTGTGTGTGTGTGTGTGTGTGTGTGTGTGTGAGAGAGAGAGAGAGAGAGAGAGAGAGAAACTGCTTTTAAATTAATTGGAATTAAAATAGACAAGCAAACCAGACCTTCTTAGAAATGTTTTTAATTGCTATTAAGGGTGCAGACAATTGGCAAATTTTATTTTTTAAAGAAGATTGAAATAATATGAGCTAAACTGTGATGCTGACACTACAAAGTGCCATTTGGATAAAAGTATTAAGGTGAGGTGGCCAATTCTCCTAAGTGGCCACATAAGTGCGAGCTGTCGTGGGTGCACCTAGGTACACCCACATTACACCAATTCTCCGCGAGTTGCACTGGCTCCCTATTGGTCTCCGGTCACAATTCAAGGTATTGGTTATTACCTTTAAAGCCCTACATGGCTCAGGGCCAGGTTATCTTCGAGACCGCCTTCTGCCGTATAGCTCCCAGCGACCAGTAAGATCCCACAGAGTTGGTCTCCTCCGGGTCCGGTCAGCTAAACAATGTTGGCTGGCGGGCCCACAGGGGAGGGCCTTCTTTGTGGCTGCCCCAACTCTCTGGAACCAGTTACCTCCTGAGGTCCAGACCATCCCCACCCTATTGGCCTTCTGAAAAGCAGTGAAGACCTGGCTTTTCTGACAGGCTTGGGGCCGTTGATCTCACCACTACGATCTGACGAGATCCAGCCATGAATGGTATGAATGGGTTTTTATGTTTTTTATGTTTTTAATTTTTAAATGTTTTTATAGTGTTTTTTGAATGTATTGTGAGCTGCCCTGAGTCTTCGGAGAGGGGCGGCATATAAATTGAAGTAATAAAATAAATAAAAAATAAAATAAATAAGAAACTGGGATTGTTGTAGTGGGTCACCAGTGCCACCCACTCTCCCTGCCCTGCCTGATAACCTACCACTGCTGTCACCCTACCACTGTTGCCATGGACTGGACAGGAATAGCCAGAGGGCTAGATGTGGCCCACAAGTAGTAAAAGGCCCTGGTCTATATTAAGGGCACAAGAAAATAATAGAGAAAAAAAGGGGGAAAGCATGCCTTTTACTCTTTTATTTTGATAACCACCAAAAAAGTGGAAAAAATAGCAGAGGGAAGAAAGAGCTTGTTAGAACAACCTGCAAAAGAGGAATTACACCAGATTTACTTCAGAAAATGTTTGAGAAATTTGGCAATAAGTTACCTAAACTATAATAAACTGACTAAACCACTACATATTAAATTGACAGCTTTTTTAAAAAAATGTGATTCAAAGACTTGTAAAGATGAAAGATTAAAAAGATGTTGAGAAGAACAAAAGCTCTGTAAAACAAGTATCTGGAGATGTAAAATGAATTAATGACAAGGTGGAATTTTTGGAGAGTTATGGCAGAGAGCTGGAAAGAGTATTAGATAATATGGGAGTACTGGAATTGAGAAAGAAAGAATTTTGCTTGAGTTAGAGCAATTCCAGAGGATTATGCTGAAGATATTAGAGAAAAGGTTATTTTTTAACCATTGCTTTAGCAGATGTTTTGGATTATGATGAGAAGGCTATATACAGGCAGAAATTGATAAGATATATAGAATAAATACAAAACTTGTGAGAATAAGAAATATTTCAAGTGATGTCTTGGTGCACTTTGTCAGGAAGAAGACAAGACATCACATTTTGTAGCAGTATTTTAATATAAACTGAAGATTGCTAATGCAGATGAAATTGTTCTAAAAAACTCCTATTAGAATCTTGCATAAGAGAAAAGAGTATTCTTATTTGACTGATAGATTAAAACAGAAAAAGATTTAATTTTGATGGGATAATTTGAAAGGGTGATTTTTAATTCTAAACAACAGAGTTTGATTGAATTATGTTGAGAAGGTGAGGGAATTTCTAGAAAAAAAACTAAAGGAGTGTCAGATGAGACTGTACAGGAACTTCAGCAGGTGCAACAATAACCTGATACTGAACCAGGCACTACAGATATTGACTTTTCTAAATGTTTGCCTTGATTATAGATTTCAGATGCTTAATCTGGAATGAGCAAATGTTCTTGAAAAAAGAAAAAAGTCATTTGAAAAAATTAAAACAAGATATAAATGCCTACAAGAAACACATATTAGAAAAAACACAACATATTTGGTTTTTAAAGTTTGTACATTAGCATGTTTTAAGATCAATAAGTAGAAGATGAAGAGGTTAGCAAAAATATGAAAATAGAAGATCAAACAGAACTGATATAGAATGAGTCTTAAAATTGAGAAGAAAGTAATATATCTGGGCATCACTATGATAAATAAGAATTGAATGTTATTTCAAAATAATCATGTTAAGATATGGAATGAAGTTAAAAAGGATATATGTTAAAATGGGAGAAACTACCATTGTCATTGCTGGGAAAAATTTCTGGAATAAAAATGAATGTCTTGTGTAGAGTGACGTTTTTATTTCAGACAATTCCTGTTTTGAAAAAAGAACGTTTCATTCAAGTGATGGCAAAAAGATATACTTAAAATTGTGTTGGGGGGGACAACCCACAAATTAAATATGTGATCTTACAGGGTAGAAAGAAAAGGGGAGGATAGGGTGCACTTGATTTGAAATTGTATTTTGCATCTTGCTGTTTAGTTTGGTTTGGATGAAAGAATGGGTGGTGTTGAGAAATAGAAAACTTTTGGAGTTAGAAGGACGTGACCTGAGATTTGGGTGGCATGGATATCTGTGGCACGATATAGTCGAGAAATAATAGGGCATATAAATGGTTATCTTAATGTGAAATATTATTATTTTGTCACGGGGGTTCAAAATAAATTCAAAACTCATGGTAGGGGGACATAATCAACAATAGCTTTCTTAATTTAGTTATTACAAAGATTTAAAATAGGCAAAAAAGTTTATGGTTTTGAATATTGTGGGTTTGAAATGGAATTTTGTACAAATAATGAACATGTAATTGCTATAATCCATAAACTTACTGAAATTTGAAACAGAAGAACAAGTGGGAGAATCTATGATAAATTAAAAAAAAATGGTTAACTTATGCAGATAGAATAATGGGAAAATACGTGGTTGAAAGGACTGAAATTTATACTATGTTATAATTTAAAGAATTTTTATAAAATGACGTTCTGTTGGCAACTCAAATTCATGTTGAAAAAGTGAACAAAAAGAAGGAATATATCAATGCTTGGTGGACATGTAAAAAAGCTAGAACATTTTAGATTCAAATACATATACTGATTCAGAGGATTTTAAAATTAATATACAATTGAGACTAGAAGTCTTTCTTTTGAGACTGATGGACACAGTTGGAAAAAAGTCATGAATTTTTTTGTACATGATAACTGGATCAAGATTATTGTATGCACAAATGGAAAAAAATTGGCAAAACCTACAATCAGGGCCGGATTTTCCTATAGGCTAACTAGGCTTCAGCCTAGGGCCTCAAGATCAAGAGGGGCCTACACAGTGGTGGGATTCTGGGAGTTCTAGGGGGTTCGGCCGAGCCCTTTGTTAAATTGCTGGCTCGCCCGCCCCTCGCCTCCCACCCGCGCGGCACCAGCCTACCGTAGCCAGGGGTGGGCAATTGTGGCTCTTTTACAACCTGTGGACTTCAACTTCCAGAATTCCTGATGCAGCTTGGCTGTCTGAGGAATTCTGGGAGTTGAAGGCCACAGGTTGTAAAAGAGCCACAATTGCCCACCCCTTCCCTAGCCTGAGTTCCGCTGCCTGGGATCCACGTGGGCTCCGGATGCAAGAGAGCAGGATGGAGAAAGCAGCTTCCCCACCTTCACTCACCCTCCCTCTCTGCCGTTTGCTTAGCCCGCCCACTCCCCATCTATTGCTGCCTCCGATGGCTGGAGGAAAAAAAACCTTCAAATTCTTGCCGCGGGGCTTCAAAGGGCCGCCCTAGAGCCAGTGCTGCAGCCGAACCCTTTGTTAAATTGCTGGCTTGCCCCGGCCCTCCGCACCACTATTTATTGCCAATAAATAGTGGTGGGCGAGGGGCGGGGGAGCCAGCAATTTAACAAAGGGTTCGGTGTTTTTTTTGTAATTTTATTGGCCCCCCGAGCTTCAGCATAGGCTAATTAGCCCTTGCTTAGATCGGCTCCCGACCCCCAGCTGATTTGCTCTCAGCTGTTTTGCTCACGGATCTGCTCCTTGCTTGCAAAGAGTGCTGATTTTTCCCCCCTAGCTATACTGAAAAACGAAAGAGAAAGTAAAGCAGGCTGTTGGCTTTGCAGGTTGGAAAATTAGGCAGGCAGATTTCTTTTTCCTCACCAAAAAAGGTAGGTGCAAACAACAGGAAATTTAGGGAAAAAGAGGAGATTTTAAAACACAAAAGAAAAAAAGCTCTATTTAACTAGGGAATTGTAATAATTGAGATACTATTAGTTGTATATTGTGTTGAAAGCAGAAATGGTTAAATTGTGGTTTGGAGGAATATATGGGGGAAATTATTTGGTTTATTATTATTGGTAAATATAATTAATTGATTTGTAAGAAATTGGATTGCATGGAAATAATTGGAATATTCATGTTCATATTGATTAATATACAAAAAAGGTAGTTATATAACTAATTGATTTATATTAAAACGTTGAATTCATATTAAACAACTGTAATATTACATAATTAACCAATGTGAGGATGGATATAAAAATAGATGACAATGGGAAGGGGTATAATATAGAATAGAAGGGAAAAATTGAATTTGATTAAGATTAGAGATGAGGATGAGGGTAATATTGGTTTTTTACAAAAATAGATGAGGAATAAATATGGCAAAAAGGAAATATAGAAATTGTAAATTTAATTGAAATGACTAAACACTGTTTAAATTTGTGAACCGGCCAAATACTCTGTTCAAAGAAAATACATTGTATGTTTGTATGTGTGTTTCTAATTATTGTTATTTATTCATATTTGTTCTCTTTTATTCTTTAAAGTTTAACAATTCATTCTTTATCTTAATATCTTTATATTTTTGGGGGGTTGGCTTTCTTCCCTTTCATCTTTTTTATTGTACAGCAATCTTTCTCCTCAAACCTACCACCTCTCTTTTCTTTCCTTCTTACTTTCTCTTCCTCCCCCTCTTCTTCTCCTCCCTACTTCCTCTTCCTTTCTCCTTCTCTTCCTCTCTTCCTCCCTCCCTCTCCTACTCTGATTTCCCTTCCCTTCCTTCATCCCTCTCTATTGCTGTATCCTTTTATGCATATGGACTACTCAGAGGGCTGAAAAAGTTATTTCTGACTGGTCCTCGCACTTTTGACCAGTCCTCGAACTTACGACTGTCCTCACATTTTACATTTTTGCCCTATCTTGTCACCATGGTGAAGAGAAGCAGTTGTGAAATGAGTGACATGGTTGTTAAGAAAGCTGCACGGGCATAAATGTGAGAATGGTCATAAGTGTGAGGACCGGTCAAAAGTGCGAGGCCCAGTCAGAAATGACTTTTTTCAGCCCTCTGGGTAGTCCTTTTGTGCATATGGACTACTCAGAGGGCTGAAAAAGTTATTTTTGACTGGTCCTCGCACTTTTGACCAGTCCTCGAACTTACGACTGTCCTCACATTTTACGTTTTTGCCCTATCTTGTCACCATGGTGAAGAAAAGCAGTTGTGAAATGAGTGACATGGTTGTTAAGAAAGCTGCACGGGCATAAATGTGAGGATGGTCATAAGTGTGAGAACCGGTCAAAAGTGTGAGGCCCAGTCAGAAATGACTTTTTTCAGCCCTCTGAAAAAAGTCTATGCACACAGCCACGCCCACCCAGTCACATGATGAGCTACCCACGCCCACCCAGTCACGTGACCAGCTAGCCACGCCCACCCAGTCACATGATTGCCAAGCCACACCCCCAACTAAGCCACGCCCACAGAACCTGTTGTTAAAAAATTGAATCCCACCACTGGTGAAAGGGCCTCATAAGTGGAATAGCCCAGGGCCTCTTCCAATCTAAATCCGGCCCTGCCTACAATGGAAGAATGGTTGGCGAAGATGACAGAACTTGCTGAGAGGGCCAAATTGACTTCTTTGATTAGAGAAAAAACTGTCTATATTTATTGCTGACTGGAAAACCTTTACGGACTTTTTGTCAAAAACAGAAAAAAACAAACTTATGATTTATGATTTTGATGATTAGACAGGATAAATTATAGAAAGAAGAGAGATGTAACTTTAGAGAAAGGTAAATTTATGACTCTACTTAGAACTTCTATAAAGATCAGGAGCCAATTCTTTGCAACTTTTTTCTTTCTTCTCTATTTTAGTTTTTCTTTTTTCTTTTCTTGCACATTTAATTTTCTCTTTGATTTCTTTCTTTTTTCTTTTCTTAATTTTATATTAGTTTATAATAGTTTTTAATCTTCTTTTTTTTAAAAAAAAATTAATAAGAACTTTCAGACTTGCAAGATTTACATCAGCCTTTAAGGCTACATTAACAGAATCTTGCAAGTCCGAAAATACAAGACTCCTGCTGTCTTTTTTTATAGCCTGATAAGTTAGGAAGGATCTCATCTGAGTATCTTTCTCTGCCTGTTAAGCAGCTGTGGGCTACCCCTCCCCTTTTGTCTGATCATTCCCTAGGCAGCATCTCTCCCCCTGTCTCAGTAATTCAAACATGCCATTACAGCTTTATATTTAAATTGTGCAATGCATAACTATCCCACATTTGCAAAGATAGTTATACAAAGTTGAGTTCAGTTGCCTGCGTTTTAGATTTGTTAAGCAGCTTTTTGTAATCTTTGCAATCAGATTCCTACTGGGGTTGATACTTTAAGACTTTTTTTTTTCTTCACAGAATTTATAGAGTGTTTGGCTGGATTATTTTATATATATTTGAGATTTAATCAGTTTTAAATCTGTTTCTATTGTGCCAGTTCCCGGCCTTTAGCAACTTAATCTGATTTGTCTGTAATATTTGGGTATACAAAGAAGAACATTCAAACTCCACATCTCACACATCAAGGACAAAACAATAATCAAAGCTTAGTGATATACATAAACCATAGTTACTCTGGAATATTTTGGTCTTTCAATTTTTTTACTTACATCCGTATCATTGGGCTGCAAGAGAGTAAACATAAAACAGAAAGAAGAGAAAAAAAATGACCATTAGTGACTCCTTACTTATCACTGTTGAGTACCACAGAGCCAGAAGGCGGCATCCTATGCAACTTTTTGTGGATTCTGAGAATAGAAATATAAGCAAAAGTTGAAATTTGCCTTTATTTTCTCTTAAAGTATACCATTTCCCAGGATGTCTGTATCTGGTTCCAAAATCGCAGTTGTCCCATTCTCTGTTTTAGGAATGGCTTTCTAAGTTGTACATTTTTAATGCGAGAAAATCCCTATTAAATGAACATGGATTATCATATTAATTAATAATGGATTAGATTAACCCATTAATTAATTTGGTTTTAATTACATTCAAATGAAATCAAATCAGATAGTAAGAGAGAGAGAGAGAGATTTGCTCTGGGCTGACACCTCCTTTGGAGTCATCTGCAACAATGCATTAAAAAAAGAGGGCAGATCTTCAATCATACTACCATCTTGCCTTTTTTAGTCTTTTCCCACAGATGCTGTTGATTGTGGTTATCAAAAGAACAGTGAAATCAGTTCATCCTTCCAATAATGAAAATCTCTGCCATCAAAGGTAAACAAGATGATTGATGATAAATGTTACAGGATTCTCTCTCCATAGGTTATGATGTTAACATCGTGCTTAACATGCACATCTTAGAATCCTTGCTTTCTGATTCCACACAGTCAAATGCCTTTTTGGCTTATGTGAAGATAGCAATAGCAATAACATTTAGACATATATATCACCCCACAGAACTTTGCAACACTCTCTGGATGATTTACAATATAGAAGATTATTTGTATATGTCCGCCGACAATATGGGTCACCATTTTACCGATCTCAGAAGGAGGGAAGGCTGAGTCAATCTTGAGCCCTGGCAGCATCAAACTCTAGTCTGTGGGCAGAGTTTGCCTGCAATACTGCAATCTCATCACTGTGCCACCAGGGCTCATGATGAATGGCTTCAGTGCTTTTACGCAAACACAGTTAAGACATTGCTAAAAGCGGTAAGTAAATTGGTTATCTGAAGAATTGTTTTTCTCCCATAGTTGTATGCACTCTCTAAGATCCAGCAGAGTTCGCTTACTCTGGGTCCCATCCTTGAAATACCATTATTGATGGGTCTCCAGAGAGTATGCCTTCCCTGTTGTGGCACCTACCTTTGGAACAGTATATCCCCCACCCTCAGAGCTTTGCCTTGCCCTGACCTGACTATCCTTTAGGGCAGGGCTCTCCCACCTTGATAACTTTAAGCTTCGTGGACTTCAACTCCCAGAATTCCCCAGCCAGCAAAGCAAAGCTGGCTGGGGAATTTTGGGAGTTGAAGTCCGCCAGGCTTAAAGTTGCCAAGGTGGGAGACCCCTGCTTTAGGGAACCTTTTTCTCAGGTCTTGGAATTAGTATTTCAATTTCTGCAGTTGCCTTGCAGGATCAGACCTGGTTCTTTCTTTTGTGTGTAGATCTGATTAGTTTTATCAGCAATATTAGCAATCCTATTAGGATTTTTTAATTAATTGTTTTTATTGTAAACTACCTAGAGTAAGCAAGCCCCCACATTGTGTGATACTATACCTTTGATAGATAAATTAATAAATAAATCATCACTGAATGCACAGAGCACCAAATTCTCTCAAAGGAGTTATTTGCATCAATTTGTAAGGCAAGGAAGAATGACAATCCTAATTAAGAAAGATGTGCAAGGGGCACATACAACATTCTGGATGAAATCAAAGTGGTTTTTGGATAACTGAACCGGTAGATATGATTCCCCATTTCAGTGTTTCAGCTGCAGTGGATTTAATGCCAAGATGGACTTTGGTTTGTTAATGTTCTCAGAACAGATTGGCAGCAGATGCAGCATTAAAGTTGTCAAGGGATTACCAAAATGTGCAATTTAAAAACTAATCTCTTGCTCAAATCTGTTTAATACAGATTTCCCAAGGACTCGTGTGCAAATTTGGTATGGGAAATGCTACTTGGCCCAGCCAAGTAGCATTTCTTATCTAGAAATGGGGAAATGATTCTCTATTTTACCCTTTATCTCGACCAAAACATTGTTATGCTTACCTGCTGTGTAGCCTCCCATAATTTCTGCTGGAGCCATTCCAATTTAAGTTGCACCCCCACCGCTATGGGGAAAACAGAACAACAACAAAAAAAGGAGGGAAGGATTAGGGGGAAAAAAAGCCAAGATGTATTATAGGAGCGAAACTGACATTTTCCTCAGAGATCCTGGAGGAAGTCACACCTCTTATAAGTGTAAGTAACAGGTAAATGTTGAATCAGATCAGAAAGTGAGAGTCAGGGGTTTAACAGGGGAATGGAACCGGATCTATCAGTTGCTGTACTGAAATTCTGACACCTAACTCCCACTAAACACAATCAAGATAAAACAGCCTGCCAAAATACCTTCCCCCTTTAATTGATGTATAGATGATTATATAAGCCATCTCTTGCAGTTACAATTCATTAAAGGGACACCGTCAGCATCTTACCCTAAAGATGGAAGATGGCTCTTAACTGAGCTTAAAATTGTACATTTTTTTTGTCCCACTGTTTCATTAAATCTGCAAGATTCTTTTTTTAATTAACTAATTAACTGGTTGATTCAGTTGATTGATTCAGTCATACTCTTGTTTTGGGTAATAAACTATTACTTACAGTATATGCAGCATATTCTACCATAGCTGTTAAAAATCTCTAGAATGGCTTTTATTCCATCAGTAAAGACAGGTAGTCTGTCTTTGCCTTGGGTTCAGTGGTAGGTTGCTCCTGGTAGAACCGGCAGTAAAACCGAAGGGAGGCTCCGCCTACCGACCCCGACGTCATCAGAACGCTTCTGCGCATGAGCGAAGCGAGCTCGCGCGTGCAGCTCCATTGCGAACCGGTAGTAAAGGTAAGGAGAACCCACCCCTGCTTGGGTTTCATGATAAAGCATGACTGGGGTGAAAAATAATTACATGATTGAAGCCCCACCCATTTGTATGACATTGTGCATAACACATGGATGGGTTCTGGCTGCATGGTTAGCCTGGACTTATTTTGGATGGGCAGCAAAACATCTCAAGCCAACAAGAAAATGAGTTCAGTTGCCATGGCTCAACTTAGAGACAATTCTACCCGAGAATCTTTATTGACTAAAAGGAATGAAGTTAAGCAGTAATTTTGGCAATCATTGGCAGGAAGGGACACAATTTAAGGAGAGGAAAGTCTGTTAGATCGGCACAGGAAATGGAAGACGTGACCAGCTCGTTACATAGTAACTTTTATTGAGTACAAGAAACAGTAGCAAGACTGCCCGTGCGCTGCCGGAGCTCTCCTTATATCCGCTCCGGCAGACGCACCGCCCCCTGACAGGGATTCAAACTTTCCCGCCCGGTGGCTGGCAGCCAATCCGGGCGGATGTCCTTATAAGGACATAACAAAGTCAAACATTTCTGTCAGCAGGACAAATGGAATTGCCTTATTACATACTTGCTGCCAGGTTGAGCTTAGGTTTTAAGGGAAGACTTTTACAATTCATTCATTTTAAAAGCATGCTATTCTCAAAATGATCGTGAAGGCCCTGGACTGGCTTTGTTGCATCAATTTACGTAGATTAGTATACACATATTGTTATGCCTTCATGTTTGTAATGCTTTCCAGAGGAGGGATTAATGTGAAATGTCTTAAATAAATAAATGCTTGAAATGTCTTAAATAAATAAAATGAAATTCCATGTTTTTCATTCTTTGCATTCTATAAAAGGCATAAGTAAATCCAGCTAAGAAGGGCATTAGAAAGTTACCATGATGTTCTGGAAACCAGAAAGTTGCCGTGATGTCATCATACAAGTCCCATCCTTGTGATGTCACATGTACAAATATCTGAAAAGGTTGCATTATACCACACGTTTTGTCACTTGCCTATCCCAAAGATACCTACTGTCAGAACAGTTATTGCAAAAATTAAGATTGTGATGTAGTTAAAGTTATCTCTATGAAGAAATAAAATAGGAAGATGCAGGGGAAGGAAAGACAGAGGGATATGAGAACCTATTATAGAGCTAATTTGGGGCCTGCCATATTCTCACATTACAGTTCTTACTCGGATATCGGACCCACATTTGCCATTGTTGGATTAAAAACCTTATGAGCATGCATCTTTGCGATGAGGATAGACTTGTGTAACCCATCCTTCTGTTCAAACTGCATTTCTGCATCACTGAAACAGATTGTCAGTGATAACTATGCACTTGGGTCCTAAAAGCTATTTAAACAGCTTTTAAGTAATAAAAAAAGAGTAATGTGGTTTGAAAATTTATTCTGCATGCTCACACTCACGCAGTCATGCACACACGTGAGCACAATTGCTTTAAAGAGTTCTGCACAAATGTGGCATTTGTGCCCAATGCACTTTGAAACATTTTTTTTTAAAGTAATGCCTAGTAATGAACAGTGCACTTAAGTCAAAGGATTTTTAGAAAGATCCATTGGTTTACTTACAAGGCAAATGAAGACTGTGAATTTAATCAGTATTTTGTTTTGCATATTTATTTGCTACCTAGTTCCCCCTTAAAAATAGGGCTGGATAAAAACTGAATGAT
Organism: Arizona elegans; assembly: GCA_022577455.1. NCBI lineage: Eukaryota > Metazoa > Chordata > Lepidosauria > Squamata > Colubridae > Arizona > Arizona elegans. Next base: position 75,255,547 of record JAKOOJ010000007.1, read on the forward strand.
ATGAAATAAATAAAAGACTTCTTGCAGCATATAGTTTCTAGTGGTTAAGGCACCAGGCTATAAACTGGGAGATTGTGAATTCTTTTTTTTTTTTTAAATATACTTTATTAATTTTTTAAAAAAGGTTTTTTTTAAAAAGAAAATATCAAATCTCAGGTAACATCTGAGGTATCGTGCGGTTACATATATACAGTATATACACAATAAGTATCTTCAAATCTATCATTATTAGAAATAGGCATATCCTTATAGTCTTGTTCTATTATTCCACCATTTATACCACCTTTCCCATACTGCCTTAAATTTCGAATTCTCATCATCTTTAAGCATACTGGTTAGTTTTACCATTTCTGCACATTCCAAAATTTTATTTATTATTGTCATCTCTGGAGGGATTTGTTTATCTTTCCAGTATTTTGCGAAGGTTAATCTGGCCGCTGTTATACTATGTATAATTAAGAGGGAGATTGTGAGTTCTAGTCCTGCCTTAGGCATGAGAGCGTGTTGGGGTGACTTTGGGCCAGTCTCTGTCAGCTCACTCACTTTGCAGGGTTGTTGTGGGGAAAAAAGGAGGAGGAAGGGGTATTAGGTGTGCTTACCGCCTTGAGTTATTTATATAAAAAGGGTAGGATGTAAATAAATAAATAAATAACTTTTTTCCATTATAAACCTTGATGGGCCCAGGGATTTATTGACTGTTCAATTTATATTCTCCCTTTTTGTTTTTTTTAGTTTACATGCACAGCTCTAAATTCTCCCATTAATCCTGCGAAGTAGGCTTGCCTGGCTCAGACCTGCCCAACACCCCTTTATAAAAAGATATTCCCAAATTGCAGCGATAACTTTGTTCTCTTTGATGGTGTTCATAATAAGTTACCTGCCCATCGTTTCCTTCCCCACGTATTTCCTTTGAATATTTAAGGCCCACTTTTTAGGCCAACGGAGGCAGTTAAGGGCCATAAAGAATCTTAAGACAATGCAAGTTGACAAACAGCAGCAAAGTAATAGGACAGAGAGAATGAGAGAAGGTTGTCAAAAATAATATTTGCAGGATTTAGCTTTTGGAAGTAGTCATGGAGGATCCAGAGAGAAAGAAGGGAGATTTATTTAAAATACAAAATCTGAAGGGAAAAAAAAAGAGTCTCCACCATATAGAAATCTAGAGATAACAGAATAACAGAGTTGGAAGGGACTTGGAGGTCTTCTAGTCCAACCCCCTGCTTAAGCAGGAAACCCTATACCATTTCAGACAAATGGTTGTCCAACCTCTTCTTAAAAACTTCTAGTTGGAGCACCCACAGCTTCTGGAGGCAAGTTGTCCCAATTGTTCTAACTGTTGGAAATTAAGGTGGCAGAATAACTGCAAAGGAGTCTGATAAGCCATTCACATTTTCTATCATATACAATTTCAGCTCTCCACTATCATGTTGTTGTTTTAAACTGAGCCCATTTAGGGTAACACCTAAAAGGAGGAATGAAATTTAGCCTAAAGCTCACCACTGGAGGTTATATTAAAGAACCCATAAATGCATCACCAAGCATAAACGCTCATCGCTTTCATTCAGGAGTCGCCCTGCTGAATTTACACCCAAAATATAACCCTCTTTCCACACAACCTTCGCTTGCTCTTCTCCCTTCCCCCAGGAGATCTGGCCTCTCTAGCCGGGCCCTGGAGTGGAGGCCTTGAATGACTCTTGAGCTGCATCCCTGCGACCCCAAACTGGCTGGCAAACAGGGTCACGCCTCTCACTTTTTCCCAGGGGTGATGTTGATGTTGGTTGGCTGGTTGTTCACTGTGCAGATGTCAAAGGCTTTCTCTTCATTTCCTCTCCAGACCCTCCCGGCTTTTTATTTTATTTTATTTTTTCCCAAGTCAAGCAGGAAAAAAGAGCAAAGCAGGAAAAAAGAGCTCTCGGTTCTCCGGGTGGATCTGCTGTCAGCAAAGGCTGAGCGCCCAAAGGTTGCCCTGCTCCAAATGGCAGGGGTGGCAGGGAGGAAGGAAGGAAGAAGGAAGGAGAGAGGTTAAGAAGAACCGGAGGGAGGGAGGTGAGGAAAGGAGGGAGGGAGGGAGGGAAGGTGAGAGGTTAAGAAGAAAGGAGGGAGGGAGGGAAGGAGAGAGGTTAAGAAGGAAGGAGGGAGGGAGGGAAGGAGAGAGGTTAAGAAGGAAGGAGGGAGGGAGGTTAGGAAAGAAGGAGGGAGGGAAGGATGGAGGGAGGAGGGAAGGAAGGAAGGAAAGAAAGAAAGAAAGGGAGGGAGGGAGATTAGGAAGGAAGGAGGGAGGGAGGGAAGGAGAGAGGTTAAGAAGAAAGGAGGGAGGGAGGTTAGGAAAGAAGGAGGGAGGGAAGGATGGAGGGAGGAGGGAAGGAAAGAAGGAAAGAAAGAAAGAAAGGGAGGGAGGGAGATTAGGAAGGAAGGAGGGAGGGAGGAAGAAGAGAGAGAGGTTAGGAGGGAGGGAGGTTAAGAAGGAGAGAGGGAGGTAAGAAGGAGGGAGGGAGGAAGGTTAGGAAAGAAGGAGGGAAGGAGGGAGGAAGGAAGGAAAGAAGGAGGGAGGGAGGTTAGTAAGGAGAGGGGAGGGAGGGAGGAAAGAAAAAGGTAGGTTAGGAAGGAAGGAAGGGAGGGAAGGAGGAGGGAGGGAGGAAGGAAGGAAGAAGGGAGGGAGGTTAAGAAGGAGGAAGGTTAAGAAGGAAGGAGGGAAGGAGGGAGGGAAGAAGGAAGGAAGGAAGGAATGAGGGAGGGGGGAGGAAGGAAGGAAGGAAGGAAGGAAGGAAGGAAGGAAGGAAGGAAGGAAGGAAGGAAGGAAGGAAAGGAATTCCAGCCACACAAGAGCACCTGCTAAAGGGGCGGGAAAGGCAAGGACGGGGGCCCATTCGGAGTCCTGGACTTTGAGAATGGGGAAGGAGGGAGGGAAAGTGGAGGCTGCCCGCACCTCTGAGTCAGTCCCTTCGCGCTGGGAGTGTGTGTGTGTTTGCGCGCGCGCGCGCGCGTGTGTGCTGCGTGTGCATTGCTGTCATCACAGATGTACCCCCCAGCTGTCACTCCACCCGCTCAGTCTCTCCTTGCCTCCCCTCCCCTCCCTCCCTCCTCCTCCCCACTTGGCGCTTTGGCGGTCGTTCCGAGGACCGCGCGCCGTCCCCAGCCTTTCTCGCGCGGGCTCCCCGGCCGCGCTTCCGCCGCCACGCGGGGCTAAAGGGGCTGATGCCGAGCGGTGCCCTGCCAGCCTTGCGCTCCCTGGCCCTGGAAGCTCGGGCTAGCCAGGCAGGGGGGCTCTGGGCGACCCCGAGGAGCGCCCGTCCCAGGCCGAGGAGACCGGTAAGTGACGGTGCTCGGCTCGGGGTGGTCCCTGGCTTTCCCCGGGGGCTGTCCTCCCTCCGCTGGGCGTCCAGTGGGGAGCGTTGCTCCGTCAGGAACCGGAGAGAGAGAGAGTGTGTATGGGCTCCCCGCTTGGTGGCGAGTGACCGTCGAAGGGCCACTTTCGCGCGGGCATTTTGGGGTCGAGCCAAGTCCGAGGAAGCGGACGGAGGACGCGGTACCTGCCAGCCCTGGATAAGCCGGCGCTACTGCCCCCTTGTTTCTGCAGTCCCGGGCATTCGCTCTGATTCTGGCAGGCATCCTCCCTGCCATCCCTTCCTTCCTTCCTTCCTTCCTTCCTTCCTTCCTTCCTTCCTTCCTTCATTCCCTGCCCGTCCCTTTCTCAAGAGCGCCTCGGTGCCCAACAAGAGCCGTTCGCCTGCCAGACATGGAGCCTGCGAAGAGAGAGAGGGAGAGAGAAAGAAAGAGAGAGAGAGAGAGAGAAGAGAGAGAGAGAGGAGGAAGCAGCAGGCTGGCTGGGGACCATTTGGTAGCTGAGGAGCCACAGAGAGAGAGGGAGAGAGAAGAGAGAGAGGGAGAGAGAAGAGAGAGAGGGAGAGAGAAAGAGAGAGGGAGAGAGAGAAGAGAGAGGGAGAGAGAAAGAGAGAGAGGAGGGAGCAGCAGGCTGGCTGGGGACCATTTGGTAGCTGAGGAGTGATAGAGAGAGAAAGAAAGAACGAGAGAGAGAGAGATTAAAACGAAGGGATACTTGAGCGAGAGGACAATGATGACGATGATGAAGATGGGATGATGAAGACTGGTGAGGGGGAGGGGAGAGAGAAGGAGTCTGTTTGTTGGCTAATGGCTCCTCCGTTGAAACTTTTGATCCCAGAAAAGAGGTTTTTCTTTCTTTCTTTTTTTTTTAATACAAGAAGGTGCTTTTCTCACCCATCTACTTCCCCCTCCTCCCCCGATTTCTTTTCCACTATTGCATGGCCAGAGCCCTGGGATGCTGTGCCACAAAAGGAGCCCAAACAGTTGTCTAAATGCGTGTTTGTGTATGTGTGTGTGTGGGGGGGGGTTCAGTGCGCGTGCACGCACACGCGCGTGCACACACAAACAACTCGTGCCTGCTACCCAGAGGCTAGCCCTTGAGATCAGCCAGCCTTTGTGAAGGAGACATCTGGTGAAGAAAGCAGGAAGAGAAAAGGGCACAGGTTGTCCTTTCTAATTTTGGTTACTTAGGAATGATTTGCCCAGAAGGTGACAAAAGGGGAGAAGTTTAAAGGACTCCACACTTTTTACAGATTTGTATTGTATCTGCTTGCTTTATATGTGGTTCAGGGTGCCTTTCTCTCTGTTAAAATAGCACCAGCAACACCAAGCATGCACTTTCCCAACAAGAATCAAGCACACAACGTTGATTTGCTTGGCTGCTTTTCTTCAGCATGATAAAATTTTAAGTAAAACCAACCAAAAGTTACAATTGATCTAATACTCGGCTAAGCGCCTCCCTCCTCCTTGAGGATTTGAAAATGTTGGTTTGATAGTCCAGTTGAGCTCATGATAGAGCCATTTGGGCCAAGACTGGTGATGCAGGTCTTAGTTATGGCATGCTGCTCCTTTTAAGGCAAGGGGCCAGATCTGGGGCCTTGGGGTGTTTAGATCTGGCCCACCAGATTGTCCTGGAAACAGCGAAGGACTCTCCAGACCTCCATTTTTTGCCTGCAGGAGGCCATCGCAGCCGAAAACTAAGCTCGGGAACCCGTTTTCGCTGGCAGAACACTCGGGCCACCACAGGCGCCCCCAACACAAGTGACATCGAGCTGATCATGCCCACCGTGCTATGCCCACCACGGCCCCCTGAGGTCAAACAAAACCCTGATGTGGCCCTCAACGAAATCGAGTTTGACACTTCTGTTTTAAGGCATTTCTTCTATGGCCCAACTAAGGTGCTGACCACCAATCCTTGAGCGGGATGAAAAATGTTTACCAGCAATACATTTGCTGTCCCCATTGGGAATCCCTCTCCTTCACAGGCTTGATGCTGGCGAATAGTGCTCTCTTCATGTACTGTTTTCTGGGTATGTTAAAGGAAAGATTTGAGAGATTCATTCAACTTGGCATCCCTCACCTCTTCTGCAAGATCCCCAGCTAAGACTTTTTAAGTTAGGATGGGGATGGAGGTGAGATGAATTTCAACAAATGGCTAAACGAGGTAATTTAGCCATATGTCAAAATTTGCTCAAGAATTCCAGAAAAAAAACCTTAAAACTCAAGTTCAAAGGGAGTGTGAATCACAGCTGATGGGCACAGAGAGGGTTGCCCTGTGAAACAGCAGAGAGAGAGAGAGAGAGAACTGGTTCCCTCTCCCCAATTTTATCAAGCAAATCCCTGCGATCACAGCTGATCAGATCCAGGCAACCTCATTAGGATGTGGCAGAATTAAGAGTAGCCAGGGATGTTCATGCCATTGTTGGCATGTGGGGAAAGACTGTACCTAAGAGTATTGCTTGTAAATGCACCACATTATTATTTTTGTTTCTTTGGTCTAAAGATGCTATCCATTCATCATTTTCTGCCTCTACTGGGTAATAGCTTAAGCACTATGCAGTATCCAAGTAATATGGTAAGAGGTATCTGGAAGTCAAGTTTGAACTTGGAATGGTGTGTGATGACAAAGCTAGATGAAAACATATAGTTTATTCTGACAGTATTGGAAGAACAGAAGAAATAAGTTATTTCTGTTGAATGCAGTTATTTTGCCCAGGCTTTTTAAGAATGTGAATTTTCTATTGACTACAAAATCTCTACTTCAGGCACTGACTATAGTTGGGTTTATATATCATCATTAATTATGTTGACCGTAAACTCAGTGGCATAGACGTAAAACTTTATGGTTTTGCTATTGACGTCCTGTCCATCAATCAAACAACAGACCCATTAAACAGGAATGGCCAAGCAGGAACATTCGTAAAGTATCCAGTCCTATGGATTCTCAAACTGTAAAGCCTAGACAGAACTGATAGTTTTTTTCCAAACCTGAGGACTGGAGGAAAGGAAGTATATTTTGGCAAGCAGCATGGCAACATTTGTCAATGCTCTCAATTTTCCTGACGTCTCTGAATTTTCTGTTAGGTTTTGCCAGGGAGAACCAAGGGAAACTTTGAGAGCACAGAATATTCCTCTGTGAAATCTGATGTGTCCCTTAAAGCTTTCCTCTGATTTATGGGATGCTGAGCAATTTATACCATAGAAGTAATCAAGTGCAACAAATTCATGAAGTTAATTGAGGCAGAAACAGAAATAAAAGGAAAGGCCTTTTTAGAGTTCATTATGAATTCAGTTCTGTTTAAGGAGAAGAGCGAGCCCATTTTGGGGATCATTAGCCAACAAATATAAGGGACGTGGTGTCTCAGTGGCTAAGATGCTGAGCTTGTTGACTGAAAGGTCAGCAGTTCAGCAGTTCAAATCCCTAGTGCCGTGTAATGGGGTGAGCTCCCACCTCCCCATTACTTGTCCCAGCTTCTGCCAACCTAGCAGTTTGAAAGCATGTACAAAAATGCAAGTAGAAAAATAGGGACCACCTTTGGTGGGAAGGTACGTTCCGTGCGCCTTTGGCGTTGAGTCATGCCGGCCACATGACCACGGAGACGTCTTCGAACAGCACTGGCAGTTCGGTTTTGAAACGAAGATGAGCACCGCCCCCTAGAGTCAGGAACAACTAGCACATATGTGTGAGGGGAACCTTTACCTTTACCTTTAGCCAACAGATGTAGCTGTAGATTTAAAAAGGAAAGGACTATGTACAGCTGTTCATACATTCTGGCCAAAAGAAAGTCAAGAGATGCACTGAAACACAAGTCTCTATGGGAATTACTTTAGGATTAGTCTAAAAGCTTGAGAAGTGGGGATTTTGGGAAGTGACAGGGGGAATCTTATAATAAATTCTTTTCCACAATTCTGTATAACTTTTTTTGAGGGGAGGGGTATTCTAATTATAACTGAGATGTGCAGAATCATACGTCTTGTATTTCTGCTTCTACAGATATTCATATTAAAATATTCTGTAATTGGAAATAAATACCTTTTATTTGTACCTATGTTTGAGAAACTGTTCCTGCATGACATCATTAAACTGTGGGAGTACTTATTTCTTTCTCTAAAAGAGTGAATAACAGCTCCCACAATATCCTAACAGTTTGTGCAAATTCACTTTTTTTCCCCTCAAAGTAAAAGTTAACATTTGTTTCTTCAGAAGATGTGTGCTGTCTTCTAAAGAAAGCTTCCCCTTTATTTTCTATAATGTGGGAATGGACTATTATGTAACTGGCCCAAATATCATCTAAAAAAAAAAGTATCTTACGCCTTTGTGACTACAAGGCATCAACATTTTCTGTTGTTTTAAGCCTGCATAAACAGTCGCTTATGCATATCAGCAGCTTTTTTGTGACGGCACTTGGTAATACATTTTGCAGAATTAAAATGTCATGTGCTTCATAATGCCATTCATGTAAGCATGGTTTTTAAGTGGATTTTTCATAAACAGCTTTCAGAATTACTTCTGGGAAATCCATCCCATTATTGCAAGAGGTTTCTACAGTTACTGCTTGAGATCTGAGTTCAAAAGTGATAGAAGTAGAACATTTGAACCCAGGGTGAAATTTACTTACCTACGCTACCGGTTCGCAAATGTGAGCGCACCTCCTCCACGCATGTGCATGCGCAGAGGCTCAAAGATGGGATGTGATGATGCTATCGGTTTGCCTGAGCCGGATAGAACCGGTGGAATTTCACCACTGATTTGAACTAAATTGGGGTAGGGAAGAAGTTGAATTTCAGAGGCAAATGTAGCTTTCTATGATTGCTCCTAAGTCAAGAGTGGGGACTGGGACACTATCAGTCTCTGATTCACATTTCTTTACTGTGATTATTTCATGGCCATATATAAGCGTTTCAAAACTATACTTTCTTCTCCACCAAGGAGGAGGCCTATGGCAATTCGCCATGGCCAACTCACCACGGCCAACTCTCATGGTCAACTTTCCATGGCCAACTCTCCATGGCCAACTTTCCATGGCCAACTCGTTGCAGGACAATTCAACGCGAGTCAAAAGTTACACTAATATCAAAGAAATGGTGGAATACGTAGAATCATTAAAGAAAGGATGGAAAAGGAGGGACAGAATGAAATGTGAGTGGCAAAAATGAAAATGATTTTTTATTTATTCTAAATAATGAAATGTTAAATTGTCCCGTGGCAATTTGGCCATGGTGAGTTGGCTGCGGCGAGTTGGCCATGGTGAGTTGGCCGGAGCAAGTTGGCTGTGGTAAATTGTCCCATTCCCACAGATAAGCTACTTATTATTGCTACTTTCATGAATGCTATTCTATCTTGGCATCTACAGTATATGTCCTGTTTTCTAGTACAGTGAGAATTCTCTGCATACTACATTATACACTCAAGAAATGATATTATTAGCAGTTACTTTCATTAGTGATTCTGGCTATAGAGGGTTTTCCAACCCTAGCATTGCTCACCCCCCTGTATGATGATTTAATAAGAACAGATAGGTGTTGTCATGGAAATCTGCTGATTTGCCTCTAGCATAGTGGCATAGTGCCAAAAATCGCAATAGGAAATTTTAAACAACAAATGTGCCACAGGGTTAAGGTGTGTCAAGTTGGCTGCATTCAGAAAATAAAAGTGTGTGTGTGGGAGGTGGGGGGAATTAAGCCTAAAAGCATTATAAGAGTTCCTTCCTTTTATCCACATTACTCTTTTTTCCAGTTCATCCCTTTCTTTCATTCTTGCCCACATGGGATATTTTTCACAAATCACACCCTAGCAGGGCAAGACTAGTGGGTATTGGAATATGATCTGGAGAACCTGCTCTGCTACCTGAACTATAGCCATATATGACTGCTGCCATATAAAGGTAAAGGTAAAAGTTCCCCTCACATATATGTGCTAGTCGTTCCTGACTCTAGGGGGCGGTGCTCATCTTCGTTTCAAAGCCAAAGAGCCAGGTCTGTCCGAAGACGTCTCTGTGGTCATGTGGCCGGCATGACTCAATACCAAAGGCGCACGGAACGCTGTTACCTTCCCACCAAACGTGATCCCTATTTTTCTACTTGCATTTTTTACATGCTTTTGAACTGCTAGGTTGGCAGAAGCTGGGACAAGTAACGGGAGCTCACCCCATTACACGGCACTAAGGATTTGAACTGCCGACCTTTCGATCGACCAGCTTAGCATCTTAGCCACTGAGCCACCATATACATACTCTTATAGTATTAATCATAATCCCTGAATAAGAGAGCATACTCTGCATTTTGGCCATCGAGCTTGCATTGGAGACACAGAACTCTGGTACCATAGCTTCACAATCCAGGCCATAACCATTATAATCTGCACAGTTTAGGGTTGGAGCCTAATTAAACATCAGATGATGGCAACGTATGTGTAGCTCAGCCCTTAATTCATGCAATATTTCAGCACTTCTTTATTCTGTACTCCATTTTGAGTAGAAGGAACAACCAAGGAAAGTCTTTAAAAGCATAGGATAATCTCTCAGCCAGGACTGATAGTACAATTAGGCAGGGTTGAGGCTACTGCCTCGCACAGCAGATAATGAGTGCTATGAAATGCTTAGGCTCATAAAACCGTGGAGTTGGAAGGAACCATAATAATTTTCTAATCTACCTTCTATAATGTGGAGGAAAACCATCCGTGAGAGGCAGATATATAGCTTCTTAAAATCCAGGATCTGTTGAGTAGGAGTGTATCCATGCCTCAGCAAGCAAGGTACACATACTGTATTATCTCTGGAGATAGAGAACCAACCATTCCATAGGTGGCCTCTGTCACTGTTGAGAGAGCTTATTGTCAGAAAGTTGTTTTTTCCCCCATTGAAATGAAATCCAAGTAGCTGCACTTAAATTCCTTATTGCTGGTTTTTGTAGCCACAATAAATAGTTCATGACAGTGGTGAAATCCAAATTTTTTTACTACCAGTTCTGTGGGTGTGGCTTGGTGGGCATGGTGTGGTTTGATGGCCCTGTCTTGGCGGGACAGGGGAAGGATACTGCAAAATCCCCATTCCCTCCCCACTCCTGGGGGAAGGATATTGCAAAATCTCCATTCCCACCCCACTCTGGGGCTAGCCAGAGGTGGTATTTGTCAGTTCTCCGAACTGCTCAAAATTTCCACTACCGGTTCTCCAGAACCTGTCAGAACCTGCTGGATTTCACCCCTGGTTCATGACCATTTTCCCTATGACATCCTTTCGCTGCCTGAACCATTTTACCTCTCAGATATTTTTCCCCCAGATTGAACATCCCCAGTTTCTTCAGCTTGTCTTCACAGGGCATGTCCGAAGTCACCTTCCTCTGAAGCTGCCCTAATCTATCAATAGCTTTCTGGAAATGTGGTGCCCAGAATACAGGAGTAAAATCCAGCAGGTTCTGACAGGTTCTGGAGAACCGGTAGCGGAAATTTTGAGCAGTTCGGAGAACCAGTAGCAGAAAGTTTGAGTAGTTCGGAGAACCGGCAAATACCACCTCTGGCTGGCCCCATAGTGGGGTGGGAATGGAAATTTTGCAATATCCTTTCTCCAGGAGTGGGGAGGGAATGGGGATTTTGCAGTATTCTTCCCCTGCCACGCCCACCAAGCCACGCCCACAGAACCGGTAGTAACAAAATTTGGATTTCACCATTTCCAGAACAGCAATAGTATTTAGACATATATACTGTCCCATAGCACTTTCCATCACACTCTGGGGGTTTTACATTATTTGCATATTGCCCCTAATAATCTGGGTCTTCATTTGGCCAATTTTGGAAGGATGGGTTAGCTGACTCATACATAGTTCTCATAGTTCTGCAAAGTAAATATAAATTTAAGCATCCCACCAATAATTTAAATATAAATTTAAATTTGCTTAGCAAATGAATAAGTAGTAAGTAGTGCAAAGTTAGAGACAATAAAGGGTTGATGAGTTTTTTTTTCTTTTTTAATTAAAAAAGAATGACAGTGATATATTTTCTCTGCCAGAGAAACAGAGGAGGTATTTGTGAAGTTTCCTAACTCATGAATTAAAATAATTCTGGATTATCTGCTTTTTGAATAGGTATGTGTGGGGAGATGATAATTTTGGGTCCATCTGGTTAACAACATCTAGCACAGATATTTCTATTTCCCTCCTTCCCTCTTCCCTCCCTCTACACCCAAACATATATATAAATCCACAGATGCACCCAAAATACTTAGCTTTGAATCTCGTGCATCTTGATCATTTTATTTTTCTAGCAACCTGCATCATTAGAACAAAAAATATTCTCCCAAGTATTTGTAAGTGGAAATATATTAGTGTACTGTCAGAAACCTTGAGGGCTCTTAGCTGGTTTAATAAACCAAAAGCACAATTAGAATTTCCTTTATCCCTCCTATTTTCCTTCCCCCTTGTCTTATATAATGCTAAATGAACATTTCTTAACAGTGGCAGAATTGAGAATCAAGTCACCTTAGTGGGTATTTCACAAGGACCTCATCCTCAGAGTGATCAAACTGGGGGACAATGGTGTCCACGCATCACATTCCAGCAAATTCATGTGCAAAACTGGAGTTTGTGCAGTAGCACCCTCTCCCCACCTATCAATCTTTCTGTTATTTCTGCTGAGCTCAGAAACCCTCCGTGAGTGTGTGTGTGTGTGTGTGTGTGTGTGTGTGTGTGTCAGGGGATTAGCATTCTGAGCCACTGCTGATCATGAGATTAATCTTTGCAGAAAATTAAACTTCTGTCTGTGCAGAAGGCCTTTTCCTCTGCAGCCGAGAGAGACAAAAAATTGGGATTTGGATTAGAATTGGCAAGGCGGGTGATAAATTGCCACCCACATACAACAACTGTTCTTCTTGGGTGGCTTTGAAAAGTGTCTCCAACTTCACATGCAACCTTCTTCCTACTTCGGAGCTGTATCATTTCTTTTCTCCAATATGAGGATAGAGCACACTGAAGTGATTAAAGATTGAAAGCAAGCGGTCATTTGACAAACTCAGAAAATGCCTCTGTTCAACTGTACAGGATATAGATATGTAAACTGTGCAGTCCAGGAATTTCCCCGTGGGAATCTTTATAGATCCAGTCTCTAAAGCAGTGGATCTAGCTGGGGAATTCTGGGAGTTCAGAGGTGGGTTGCAGCAGGTTCTGACCAGTTCTGAGAACAGGTAGCGGAAATTTTGAGTAGTTAGGAGAACCGGTAGTAAAAATTCTGACTGGCCCCGTCCCCATCTATTCTCTGCCTCCCAAGTCGCAGCTGATCGGGAGGAAATGGGGATTTTACACAATCCTTCCCCTGCCACGCCCACCAAACCACACCCACTAAGCCATGCCACGCCCCCAAGCCACACCCACAGAATCGGTAGTAAAAAGTTTTGAAACCCACCACTGTGGGAGTTGAAGTCGACACACCTTCAAGTTGCCAAGATTGAAAAACACTGCTCTAGAGAATCAGATTCGGGACACAGTGGCTCAGTGACTAAGATGCTGACCATGTCGATCGAAAGGTCGGCAGTTCAGCAGTTCGAATCCCTAGTGCTGCGTAACGGGGTGAGCTCCCGTTCCTTGTCCCAGCTTCTGCCAAACCAGCAGTTCGAAAGCACGTAAAAAATGCAAGTAGAAAAATAGGGATCACGTTTGGTGGGAAGGTAACAGTGTTCCGTGCGCCTTTGGCATTTAGTCATGCCAGCCACATGACCACGGCAACATCTTCGGACAGCGCTGGCTCTTCAGCTTTGAAACGGAGATGAACACCGTCCCCTAGATTCGGGAACAACTAGCACATAGTGCAAGGGGAACCTTTACCTTTACCTTTACCTTTACCTTTACCTTTACTAGACAATCAGATAGCTCCAAGCCGATCTGTTGATCCAAAAACACTAAAGGGGTTCTTTTTTACCTACGGTTAAAATAAGCTATTTAGGATGACACAGCAAGAGCAGAAGCATGCACTGTTTTCCTTGCCTGCCTGTCTCTAAAATACCTAAGTATCCTTCTAGATTAGTCCAGCTGGTCCAATGTTCTGTACTCTTCCATAATAGTCCATCAGGACCATACAGGAAGCTCATAACAGGCAGGAAACAATAGTCATTTCCAGCAATCAAATCTTTGATAAAGTTTGATAAAAGAGCTCTGAAGTCTTTGTCTCTACATTTAATTACATGACTTTATGGGCCTCCAGATTATTACTCTCTCACATTTTCTAACTATTACTGTGTACTGGAGCTGAGTTAATACAGAGTACCACATCTGCTAATTAGTTAGTCTTGAACATTATCCCTTCCTTAAATCATTTTTTTTTAAATTTTGAGGTTCTCAGCCTAGCAGAAGCCCTTTGAGAAAGATTTCTTAAAGGATGAGAGAGCAAAGAACAGCCTTTTCCCGAATGCCATCACTCTGCTAAACAAATAATTCCCTCAACACTGTCAAACTAGTTACTAAGGCTGCATTACTATTAATCTTCTCATCGTTCCTATCACCCATCTCCTCCAACTTATGACTGTATGACTGTAACCTTGTTGCTGGTATCCTTAAGATTTATATTGACTGTTTCCCTATGACTATCATTAAATGTTGTACCTTATGATTCTTGATGAACGTATCTTTTCTTTCATGTACTCCGAGAGCGTATGCATCAAGACAAATTCCTTGTGTGTCCAATCACACTTGGCCAATAAACCTATTCTATTCTATTCTATTCTATTCTATTCTATTCTATTCTATTCTATTCTATTCCATTCCATTCCATTCCATTCCATTCCATTCCATTCCATTCCAAAGAAAACATCAGTTGCCAGTTCCTGGTTTGGGGGGATAATTTGTTTTTAAGGGGTACAGCTTTTTAATGTAATTAAGTTTATTAATACCGTGTAGCACTTTGAATTTTTTTTTTTGTCAAGAAGAAGATGCAAATTTATTCTAATAACAAACCATTAATCAACCTAATAACCACAGATTCACAGTTGCTTTGACAAGAGTGGGGCTGTGCAGGTATTACCTTTTCAAAACAAATGTAAGCAAATGGCTGTATTAAGCATTATTTATGGTTAATTTCTAAAAGGTGAAATGCAGGTAGAAAAGTCTCTGTGTTTGCCTAAGTCTCTGGCTTTGAATCATTTGCAGTATCACACCAATTAAATCTAAAGCACAGGATCCAAATATAAGTCAGCAATGGAATCACACTCTTCATAAGCTCAGAGACACTCTCCAATTGTGTGTTCCAGGACTGAAATAGATCCTGGAATTTTGCTCAGGCTGAAACTATGGCAGCAAGCACTGATGTAATCTTCCAAAATCTATAGAGGTGTCTGGGATAGTGAAGATTATCATCTCTAATTACATGCCTGAGAGCAATGCTTTACAAGCTAATAACAATTTTCATGCTTCACATGAGCATATCGCCTGTTAAGTGAAAGATAGGAAGGATCAGAAACTTTCTATCTTCAAGCATTCCCTTGGGGGGGGGGGTCTCTGCTGACATTACAATTCATAAAAGATTTTGCATCTCCATTAGTATGCAAAAAATACCTGAATCTGTTTTATGTTTTAAAGCTTGAGAGCATTATAAGGGACTTTTCATCCATGTTCCTTATTTCTGGGAGAATACTGTAGTGGGATTTCCATATTTTCTGGCTTCAAATGTTATGACAATAAAGAAAAGCTGAGGGACCTCAGTTATTTCTACTCAAAGAGAGATGCTTGAAAAAGCCATTCTTGTTAAAAATTTGCAGTGGATTCAAGTTTAAAGCTATCAATATCCCATGGCACTGTCCAGTCCCTGGCAACACCGAGACCCCACTTCCATCCCCCTCTCTCCCCTAGAATGCTGCTAGTGGCCACTGCCTCTTGGATCCCCTTTGTAGCCCATTTTCTGTCTAAGGATATAGTGGCATCAGAAGAGATGGTAGCTAAATGATTGCTTTACTCCAATTAGCTGTTTAACATATTATGGCTTGTCTGGCACCCAGGGCCATCATCTGCCTTACTTGCACTATCAGCTATATTACACAACCAAATGAGAGCACAGGAAGCACAGGAACAATCACATACAGCAACAAGAAGCCCAAAGAATAATGGAAGACAGAGGCAGTGGTGATACATCTGGGCAGTGTTGCCTGCAGGATATGTCAGAATTTTCAAGATGCTGGATATGGTAGTGACCCAAACTCATCTCTGTTTCTACATGCATAAAGACTGCACACCTGTGCAACAGGGTGGGGCGTGTATTGTGACACTAGGTACCATCTTGCAGATTTTGACCCCTACTTGTAGATGCCCCTGCATCTGGGTAGGACCTGAGACCTGGTAGCCCTGCCAGGATATGATGTATGGTTTCTGGAAGATTCCCTAAGTCTACTTCCAGGCCTGCCTTTATTGTTTTCATTCATAATATTTAGGTCACATAGTGCAGGGGTCCCCAAACCCTGGTCTGTGGACTGGCACCGGACCAGAAACCAGGCTGCGCAAACAAGCGAAGCCCCATCCGCGGGATGCAGACAGCACATGAAGCCACACCCCCTCCAATCCGCGGAAAAACCTCTCTCCACGGAACCGATCCCTGATGGGGGCCATTGATATAATGCAATGTACAGCAAGTATTCAGGATGCTCCAAACATCTTACAGTATTGCAGTAATTCTTACAATCGCCAGTAAAATAAATCCTTACATTATTAATAGGAAAATGGGTGAATTTGCACATCATGCTATAATACTTCAACTCAGATTTCTTGACTAACTTGGTAGCTTAGCTAAACCATGTGTAGTTGGGTTCACATATAATGCTTAGATTAATTTAGAAACCACAATGGCTGGCTTCCCCCAATATGGTAAACCACATTATGGGCCATTGCAATTTATAAACCCTATTGTTATTAGTCTGATTAAAAGAGATTATATATATATATATACACAGGGGTGGGTTCTACTTATCTTTACTACCGGTTTGCAATGGGATTGGCGTGCACTTCGCTTGCATGCAGGCCTTGCTTCTGCGCATACGCAGAAGCTTCTGCACATACGCAGATCACCAATAATGACAACTGGGGCAGTGGGCGGAGCCTCCTGCCGGTTTTACTACCGGTTCTTGTGAACCGGTCTGAACCGGGGGCAACCCACCACTGTATATATATCTGAAAAAGTTTCCATGTTGTTATCAAAACTCGGTTTCACATAAGATACTGTCACCTGAAACAAATTCTAGTATTGAGAGATTTATTTTGTCCTGGATAATAAGGCTTTGCAAACTTGGAAAGTAATTTGAAAAAAAATACGCTTCTGGGTATGTCCACATGGAAGTCATAAAAATGAAGATGAGATTTGTGACTTGTAATGGAAATGCCATCTTTTTTTTCTTACACAGTACACATATTAAAAAATGATGGGACTTTGAAAGCATGGTTTCAACTGTTATCCCAATTTTTTTTAGAGTCAACAGATGCATTGAATCGTTGAGATCCTATGTGAGCACAGCACCTCCCTTCTGGTTGATGTAATGAGCTCAGTTTAAGAAGAAAAGATGCCTCTATTTTAGGAGTCCCATTGAGAGCCTTAATTGAGACTTGGGGATCGCAATAAAGGGGTTATCCCTGAGTGACCTTTTGTTTGTTTGTTTGTTTGTTTGTTTCACTGGATGTTTGATTTCAATTTTTGTGTTCTTCTGCTATATGTTGTTACGGGCACAGTTTTAAACTCTGTGTTAACTTTGTTCCTGCCTATCTAAGTGGCAGAACTTAGCTGATCCTGAAAAGCTAAGCAGATCTGACCTGCATTCATTTTTGGAAGGCAGTTCGCCAGGAAAATCCTGAGTTGTCATCTAAATGGGATGATGAAAAATAAAATTCCAGGAGAAATCTCTTGTATAATGAATCAAGGAAACAATGACCATGGGCTATGGGCATAAAGTCTCTACAAACTAAGGTTGACCCTTAATGTTTACATTATTAAAATGAGAAAGTCTAACAAATTCCAAGTTTCTATACATGAGGGTGAGAATAACCCCAGAATAGTCCTCTTGTACATCTTCTACAGAAATCCTTGCAAAAGAAGATAACCAAAATCATTTATCCTCCAGAGCAAGGGACTGGCAGATAAGCATTTCAATTTTTTTTAGAAATTACATTGTGGAGTCTGCATCAAGGAATCCACAATTCAACTCTGAACTATGTACAGTATATTTACTTCAGTTAGAGAAATTGTATCACTATGGTGAAGTTTTGTAGTTGGTTTAGTAGTTGAGAAGATTCTGCACAAAGGAATATGAATTCACTCACTATATTTCTCCTTTTTGATACTAGCCATTTAGAATATACATCTTCCACCGATTTAATTCAATAAAAGTGTATGTGTGTAAAAGAAGCACTCTAGTGTTGCTTCTATGGCTAAAGAGACATGCAAGCTGATAAAACTGGGTACAGAAAGAAGAAATCTGCTTGCTCATTATCATGCTTTCTTTGAAAATAAAAATAATTAAATTCACAATTTATAGGTATATTTCCATTAGTGGTCAATGATTCCATAAGATGGAAAATGATATATTTTTGGCAATATGTGTCTGGACAGGCCTGTGAGTGCAGTGTAAATGAATTAATTTCTGGCCCTATTTGTCCAGGGGAATTTGATTGGGACACGATGTTTTGTGTACATTTGAGTGTTTTCATTGCGTATTTGCTCTTGATTAGTGACTTGATAACACGTAAAATTAGACATGTTTCTGCTTGGAAACAAGCAACATGTACGTTAATGGGCATGTTGATCAGGAGACATACATTGATATATTTGTAATATTATAAAAATAATCTATTTTTTAAAATAAATCCTCACAAACCTGTGAAGCAAGGACATCCACAGAAAAGTAAAAAAGTTAAGATGATGGTAAAGATTGTGCAGTAGAAGTCTGGTCCTTTTTAAATACACTGCACATTTACAAACAATGGGGGAGGGGTTGATTGCATTATTGCAGCTGCCATTTTAACTTTTCTGACCTTTTCAGCCTTTCTGGTTACTTCTGCTCAAAATAACCATCATGTCTGCCAAGCTCTGACTTCAGAATACCTTAGCATCTTAGCACATACAAAGTAGATTTGTTCACACAACCTGCTTACCAGATCAGATAAAGATTTAATGGCTGCATTTCCAAAGCATATCAAGGTTGGGTTAATTTTAACCTTAGTTAGCTTTTGTTTTTGTTTTTTTATTTTATTTTCTCCTGTGTGTAGATTACATGGTGTGAAAACCCAGCTTATTTGGTTAATTCATAATGCAGATACTTTGTACAGATCCATAAAATGAGTTGATTCATTAGCTAGGCTAAATGTATTGTATGGAACCTACCGAAATATCTGTGTGACAAAAGTGTCATGAATAGATAGGATGTATTTCAGCTTAGTAACCAAACTTTTTCCATACCTGTGATTTTCCATTATGCATTCATCTTCTATGAGTGCCTGCTTCTCAATCAAGCTTTGATAACACAAATTTAAGAAAGGCATTCACAGAAAGCTGTGGCCACGTTAAGTGGCAGGTACAGGCAGAATTCAGCTATGGAGCCTTTTATGCATTAATAGGACAGAATCAGGTTTAAAGCTTAAGGACACAGAGGACATTTTGGTGAGAAGTTTATTCCAGTTGCTATTCCTGCAGCTTCTCCTACTATTGTCAATATCCCACTTTCTGACTTCTAAAATATGCCATGAGACCTAACACAATCCAGAAAACATCACAACAAAACAAGATAATCTGGTGCAAAAAGTATCAGTAATAAAATCAATTCAGTGAAACAATTCATCATCCTATCAAGCTCCTGTCAAATTGCTTTATGAAAACTATATCTTAACCGCATAGCAGAAGGTCATCCAGAAGGAGGCCAGATACACATTTCTCAAAACAGCAGTTTCATAGCTTTGGTGAGGTGACTGAAATGCCACTTAACTCCTTGATCTATCTCAGGTGGTGGAGAATATAGAGAAAGATCTGTGCCGTTGATGTAAGTTCTCTGTTAGGAGGACAATGCAGGTGATGAGTAGAAGGTTGCCCTTAACAGGCTAAATAATCACTATTTTGTCAACCCCTGCTACCAGGTCAGGAATATATTGAAGTGTGTGTATGTGTGGTGATAATACAAAAATGTAGAAAATAATGTGCTTACCTAGTCACAAAAAGTCTGGTTATGATTTCTTCACACTGGAAACAGGTTCTGGGATTGAATGTAAAGGATGAGCTATGTGGTATTATGCTAAAACTTTATGGAAGCAAAGAGCAACCAAAATTTAGCCTTGTATTATGTCTTTTGTGGGCGAAGGACATCCCTGCTTTCATTGCACGTGTCATGATCATTTTACGTGCAAAAAAGGAAGCTGCATACAAGCTATGATTGGAAGAAGCAGATCAAAGATTTGAGAGGCAAACCTTTACGATGGTATAGGGTCTCCTGCTTGAGCAGGAAGTTGGATTAGAAGACCTCTGCGGTCCCTTCCAATCCTTGGATTCTACATTACTGTTACTGTCCTGTCAGGATTCAGAAGCGCTTTAGAAAATGTGCACAATGTTTTTCCTTCCATCCTTGCAGGTCATCTAGGCAAGCGAGATAGGCTTCAGTGATGAAAAGCAGCTGAATGTGTGAACCGGCTCTATTGAGAAATGTTAGCCTTCAGTGGGAGGTGAGGGAATAGCAAATCAGCTGTTGCATGGTGACACAGGGAAATCCGTAAGGTGGTGTAATCATCAAGTGAGCAACATAAATGTGAGAATCATCTCAATAGGGGCAGGGTTTCTAGTAAGCTTTCCGTGCCAAGAAACTGAGACCTGATTTACCTTCAGAATGGATCTCAAGAAGAGGGACCCCAGAATATCCCTTTCAAAAGCCAACGTGCTTCCTTCAGCCCAGCCACACCGGGGGTGGTGTGTGTGTGGGGGGTGTCAGTGGCTTCAAAGCCAGTTGTAATATTTATAGCTTAGTCAAAGCCTGGCTGAGTGTTGGGGTGGGGGTGGGGGGGCAGTAAAAGAGGCAAAGCGAGTGGCAGGCATTTCCTAATACCTCAGGGGGAAAACAGATGGGTTCATTCCACAACTCTCAACTCCCTTGCCCAGCCATTCAGAGCAGCTGGCTAAGTCTCTGTGGCTGGCAGCTTAACTCCTCTTCTGGTTCCTGTGGGGTAGGAGAGTTAAATAGGACACAGATTCAGAGACTTAAGAGTCTGTTTGCCGGGGGAAAGACCGAGGCAGAGGAGGAGAGGAAATAAGGTGGAAATTGGCCAGAGCCCAGGTAAGCGTTCCTGTTTGGGCTTGACAAAAATAGAAAGTCTGAAGGGGGTTTTGGAGGGGCGTTTTGGAGCTTTGGACTCAGGTGCCTGAGCAGAAGTTCAGGCGTTGCCTTTTGGAAAGAAGTCCAAGGACAAATGCCAACTCAATTTTATTCCTTTTTTTTTTCAGAAGGTGGCGTAGATGTGTGTCTCTGTGCGTGCACCTGCATGTGCTGTGTTAAGGGGGGGCGGAAGGACACGGGGTGTGTGTGTGTATGTGTGTGAAAACAACCTTCCCTCTTGGTAAATGTTCTTAAAACGCTTTCCCCTCAGTGTTCTTGAGTCGGATCATCTTTTTTCCAACAGTTTCCAGAGATCGCACCAAACCCTCTTGCTTCTCCCTGCCATGGGGATTTGAGAGGATTTGATTGCCCATCAAAATAAACAAATGAGAGGAAGGAGCGGGGGGCGGGGGAAGTGAGAGATGTGGAACCAGCTGTAGGCATATTCCACAAATTGAAAAATGAAAGCCCCACAGGAGAATTTCCCCTCCCTCCCACCTCCCAGGGGATTCGTTAGAGGAAGAAAGGAGAAAGGGTGATGGTGGGGGGAGGGGAAGTCCTTTTTGATTGAGAATTATTGCCCATTAAGAGCCAACAGAACTGCCCCTGGGTGAACCTGGAAGAGCAGCAGAGGCTGTTAGATAGAAGGTGCTTTCCTTCCCTCACTTTTGGTAGCTGAAGGGCAGGGAAGGACCTGTTGTCAAAAAAGGACAAAAAAAGACCCGATGACCATCAGGGGGCTTCTCATTAGGGCACTGAGAGACTTTGTTCTCCCCACACATCTCCTTTGGATCAAAATGTAATTAAATCCTACCACCCCCTCAACCTTCTTTCATTATTCTGCTCTTCAGCTGCTGCATTATTAGGATTTCTACACAAATTCCTTCCCTCTCTCTTCCCCCTCCATCCGCCTCTCCTCTCTCCCCCCGCCCTGCATCTCCGATGCAGGGATTACATATCCTTGTCATGGAGGGAGAGGGGGGGGGGGGAGAGAAATTTGTCAGTGCAAAGGCGCCCATTGCCACACTAATTTTATTTATTTCCTTCCCTTCCCCCCCACCGACTGCAGAGCACTGATTTCAGCAAGTCAAACAGTGTATATACAGCAACCCCACAAGCTGAGCCTAGAGGAGTTCCTACGTTAGATGACAGATTGGGAGCTCATTAGGGCTTTAGTCTTTGAACTTTTTATGAACACCGGGAATTTATGAAGCGTTATCTCCATAAACCTTGTACCGGTTTGCACATCAGATACATCCTTGGCTTCCCCCTCTTTTCTACTTTGTTCACTGTATGCTGATGGCAACTAAATATTTTGAAGAGCATTTGGTGTGACGTGAACATTCTGCAATAATCCAGCAAGTCATCACTCAATATTTTTGGCTATGAAATACTGAAAGAGCTGATCATGGGTCTATCAAACTCAATGTGGTCTATGCACGTAAGATAAGCCTTTCTCAACCCCACCAAGAAATCGGGTTGAATGTGATTCCTCCTGTACACACAGCACGTGTTGGCATAGTCAGTGTGAACTAACCCTGGAGAGACATCTAAGATGTCTCTCTATCTTAAACAACAGAATGGTTTCCTCTCATCCAATCAGTAGTTGCACATTTAGGAAGCCAAGAAGGTCACAGTTGAAGGTTTTGCTTTCAGGCTGGTTAAAAGGTTCATTGGAATACAGTAACATAACCATGGAAAGGATCAACCTTGGTCTGAACATGCAGTAAGGCATAGGAGGCAGATTCCCATGTTTCCTAAACTAATTATTATTATTATTATTATTATTATTATTATTATTATTATTATTTATTCAATTTGTATGCCACCCCTCTCCAAAGACTCAGGGCGGCTCACAATGCATTTAAAATCATTATAAAAAACATTTAAGAATTAAAAACATTAAAAACATTAAAACTCATTCACACCATTCATGACCGGATCTCGCCGGATCGCAAGAGCGAGATCAACGGCCCCAGGCCTGCCGGAAAAGCCAGGTCTTCACCGCTTTTCAGAAGGCCAATAAAGTGGGGATTGTCCAGACCTCAGGAGGTAACTGGTTCCAGAGAGCTGGGGCAGCCACAGAGAAGGCCCTCCCCCGCGGGCCCGCCAGCCGGCATTGTTTAGCTGACGGGACCTGGAGGAGACCAACTCTGTGGAATCTTACCGGTCGTTGGGAGTTATGCGGTAGAATAATTTACTGCTTCCCACTGTGCAAACAGATAACTGTCAAAAGTTCTTCAGTTAATACCAGAAGAGTGGACAAAAGCTACTTCAGATCTTTCTGTATCATCAATTTCTTCCTCCCAATAAAGCCATTTTGGTTCCATTTTGGTGCCTGTAACCTACGTATCTTCCCTCAGGATTGCATGTTTGTCACAAGGACAGTGTTACTCCACTTATAGAATGGTGATTTGACAAATGAAAGAGCACTTTCTTCAAATTTATTGAAGTTGCAATTTTGGTATAAAATATAGCGGTGGTTTAATAAATGTTTACTAGCTACCTGATAACCAAAATGGAGGTCTAAAGTTTTCCAACCATTTTCATTTACAAATCTTACATTATATTATTTTAAAAACATTTAGTGTGGAGGTCATGCACTTGACCACGCTTAGAAAATTTCCATAATACCTCACTGTAGTAGTCATTTTTAAAGCAAAAAATACCTTGGGCAGTAAAATTCACTAATCCTGTTATTTAAATATATCCTCCTGTACTTAATATGATTGTGCGACAAAAGCTAAAATTTTGAGAGGATAATATTCTCTTGAACTGAATACCTAATACATGGAATTTGACAACTGGACAATGTAAAAGGATTCTCTGTGCCTTTATATGGCTAAAAGACTGATACTGCAACATTGGAAAGATAAATGTATGGCCCCATTCACTCAGTGGACTGAAGAATTACACTTGCCACCTATGGTTGGATTGCCTATCAACACAGATTTTATATGGACAATATAATGAAATAGGGAACCCATTTTTACAAATTACAGTAGGTTAAAAAAGACTGATAGTTATATAAATGTTTTAAAAATGAATATAGATTACTTGAATAATAGTTACATTAGATAACCGTATATAGAATTATAACTCTATAATATTTATTCTACTTTGTTTCTTTCCCTTTTTCTTCTGTTGTATTTTTTCATGTTTTTAACCACTTTGTATACATAGTTTTGTATGTATGATAATTGTCTTTGTGCTTTTCTTCTTTTCTTCTTGTTCTGTTATTTTTTTAAAAAAGCACTAAAATAAATAAACAAATAAGCATATTCTCCATTTCGTACTTTACCCTAGCTTGCTTTCCTTCTTCAGCAGCAATGGGGGAGTACCTTCAAAGCGGTGCTTTGTCCTTTGGCTCGGTACCGATTTCCCAGAACGATCGCTTATATATATATATATTTTATTTTGATTTATATGCCGCCCTTCTCCGGAGACTCAGGGCGGCTTACAATGCGTTAAGCAATAGCCTTCATCCTTTTGTATATTTTATACAAAGTCAGCTTACTGCCCCCACAAACTGGGTCCTCATTTCACCTACCTTAGAAAGGATGGAAGGCTGAGTCAACCTTGAGCCTTGGAGAGATTCGAACCAGCAGAAATTGCAGGCAGCTGTGTTAATAACAGGGTGCGTATACCACTGTACTATCAAGGCTCTTTTTTTTGTCAATAATTGTTGTCCAAAGCCAGCATTCAATAAAGACTCCAGCATCATTTAGAAGGCACTTTCTACCATCTGCCCAAGGGCTTAAACCTAATGAGATAGAGCACATGGCTGCCTTGCAGCCCATAGTCTCCCCCTTGCTTCATTCCTTGGGTTCCCCACTCGTTTCATTCCTTGGTCCATATCTTCAACCCATTTGGTCACTAGGAAACATAGTGGAGGAATGGTGCAGAAAGAAGGAGGGAGCAAGTAAAAGATGAACTGCTTCTCCCACCCCTGAGTTATTCATTGCCTTAGGTTGTAGGGATAGCAATATCACTTCCTCTAGCCTCCTCTTGGATACCGGCATCACATCACCTGTAAGGAGGCTGGGCCTTGGAGTGGATGTGGTGTTCTTTGCAGTCCTAGTGGCTTCTACAGGGTTTTCTGTGGTTCACTCTCTTTGTCTTCTCTTAAGCCCTGTCTATGGCTGTGATGCCAGTAGGGAAGAAACACATGGACAAACTTTCTTCTTCTTTTCCTTCTAGTGCTCTCCGTTATCATAGCCTGGGGAGGTATTAATGCCTGAGTATTCTCATCACTGGGGACCCATCTGAGCACTTTGGCTTGGAGTCCAGAGATCTCTACTCATGTCTCCCTATCTGCTAATGTTCTGTGGGTACCTCTAAAAAAAAGCCTCATTTTGAATGTCAGATTCCATCAATAGGTTCTCTTCCAAGATACCTGATAATCATATGATTTTTTCCCGCTCTGCTTTTACCTTTCAGATTAGCCAAATTTCTGTTCAGACCTCCAGGTATATGTGCCAGTTTCTCTGGCAAGCACAAACACCATGGGGAAAACAGCAGACATAGTGTTGTCTCTGAGTGGTGGCTACTGGTGGAGCAACAGACTTTCTTTGAGATGGAGAAAAACTAGCTGTAAGTATTATCGGAAATGTTTGCAAAGAGACCAGTTGCTACTTTTTAGATGATGATAAAGGAAAAAATAGCCTAGTTTTACAGTAATAGCAAACAGTATATTATATTCTTTGGGTCTTTGCACAGATTCTGTAAAATGTGACATTAGAGAAAGAAGCTGCAGAATTCTTGCCTGAATGAATTAGAGGGAGAGAAAATGTTCCCATCTTGTTCCTAATACTCAAAATATGTGCAACAGGCATGTTCTATCACCTTTCATAATGATGTTATTTTTAAAACATTTACTGGGCCATTTCACCAGTACTCGATATTTTGCTCCATTAATAATAAAAAGCATTAGCCCTTATACATTTTCACTATAGAAGAGAATGCCTAGTTTCAGGCAAAGGTTAAATGCATCATTTGTATGATAATGATGAATATCCAGTCATTCAGATCTCATAAATTCTATGTGGTACCTACCATCTATGTTCACAAGCTGTTCAAATCAAATAGCTACAGTTCTAAGGACTGTGAGCATTTTTTTAATATAAAAAAAGCTTTTTTTTGTTTGCATTTTTTAAAAATCTGAAAGACCAAAAAGGCAGTTGGTATCACTTTATAATTTGTGAGGTCAAAGAAATGATTTACAAGCTATAGAAAAGTAAGTCAAAAGTAATAGCACTCGTGAGTCCCATCAAATATTTTCAAGCATTCTACATTTCCTCTTGCAACACAATCACCTCCTTATGTTATTCACCGACTTATGATGACTTCCAGCTAGAACATCAAATCTAAGCGCTCTTCCCCAAGTGATGTTAACATGCTTCTTCTGTCGGCAGAAAAGTATAGCAATAACACTTAAACTTCTATACTGCTTCATAGTGCTTTACAGCACTCTCTAAGCTGTTTATAGAGTCAGCATATTTTCCCCAACAAAGTAAGTTGAGATAAACTGCATTGCCCCGTGGCCAAACTTAATGTACCTTAGGAAGGAAGCTGATATATGGTGATGTTCTGACAAATTTAATGGGCAGTTTTAGGACAGCAGTTGGTGGACTCCCTCATGTTTTATTCATTTATTTTATTAATTTTGTTTGCCACCCATCTCACTGCAAGGAGATCCTGTCATTACCTGTCAGTGGCAAATACAACCACTAGTTGTATGTGCTTAAGGGTTAACAGTTAGATGGATGTCTAGGATAGAGTGTTTGATTTGAGTAATAGATGACTGACAAGAAGGCATTTTACTCAGCCTGTCAGTTGGGTTATATATGAATATGGTTCTTGAACTCTTCTGAAAGAGATCAAGACTGTTAATTTAAGCAACAGTTTGGTAATCTTCTGGAAGAACGCCAAACCCATACCTAAAAACCAACTAGCTGATAGACCAGTTGCTTGCTGAGGGGCATAAGCTGAAGTGGGTGGGAATGCACTGACTGAGCATTATCCCAGGCCTAGTGCTCTAAATTTGAAAGCCATGTTTAAGAAAACTTACTCAGCACTCTTTCAAAACAGTGCTTGTCCATGAAAAAGTTCGTTTAAAAGCGTTTATGAAAACCAATTGTTCAAGATCCTATACTCTAAACCAGAGGTGTCAAACTTGATTTCATTGAAGGCCGCATCAGTGTTGTGTTTGACTTTGGGGGGCCAGGATGGGCGTGGCCAGCTTGACATCACTCATGTCGGGAGTGCCTGTGGTGGTCTGAGTGCTTTGCCAGCGAAAACGGGCTCCTGAGCTCCATTTTCACTGGCAGAGGCACAACTGGCCGGTCCTATGCTGTTTCCAGGGCAGCCCCGCGGGCCAGATCTAAGCACCCCGTGGACCAGATGCGGCCCACGGGCCTTGAGTTTGACACTTCTGCTCTAAACTAAAATATGGAGGATAGTATGGAGGATCTACAGAGGCGTCAGGTATCTGTTGGAAGCTGAGTAGATCCCAGTTCCTGACCATATCATCAACTACATTGTCGGTGAAGAATTGAAGATGATGTCCTTACTCAAAATAGTGTTGGGAGAACAAGGAAAACAGCACTTTAAAACTGGAATAGCTAAACATAAATTTAATCTGTCTCTCTGACAGGCTGGGGATGAGGCCAAAGTGTCCTTTAAAAATGACCATCTCTATGCTGTAGTTAAAAGGATGGGAAGAGGAATCCAAATCTGAAAATACTTTGTGCCCAATACAGAAAAAGAAGCTTAATAAACTTCAGTGAGCTATCAATCTCTGTAGCATGTTATGAGACAGGTTCATTAATGAGGATGCATGCAGTTAAGCTAAGCAGAGGGTAGTGACACTCACCCAAATCTACAACTGGGGGTCAAGTACAATATGTCAATAAAAGTTGCTGAGAAAATTGTTTCTTTTCACCTAAGAGCCTTACCTTTGTTAAACACCATTGCTTCCTAGATTGCTGTTATCAATTATTTACCCTAAATGCTACTGAGCCCTAGCCTAATCTTATATTTCTGGATCATCTTACCAGAGTCCTGAACATCCTACAAAGTAACACGATCTTTTCTTGACATAAGAGCATACACTATGCATGTCTGTTTCTCTTAAACTATTGTTCCGTAACTATTTCTGGTTTTCATGGGATGAAAAACTATCTTAGCTGCTCTGCTGAACATCCATAAAAAATGTCTTTGGAGATCTTGATACATGTACCTTCTGTCCTTTGCAAACAACCACATGCCTTACTCATGTTTTTCTTGGCACTTCTGTTTCCTCAGCAACAAAAGTAATTGAGGTCTTTTCTTTCTCTCTTGGCTATCTCTTTCACCAGGACAGTTTTGGTGTATATCTCATTCTTAAACTGAAATTTTCAGTTGTTTAGAAGTAGCACCATTGTGCATCATTTTGAATAATGGTATTTCAAAAGTGTTCTGTCACAAAATAACAAAAAGAAAGGCATTTGGTTAAATGTGCATAGAAGAGTAATGCATTTTTGGGATATATTCTCACCTTTCTCTGTACACAAAAGCATTAAATGTTCTCCCATCATCAGAAATATCACTGTATTATTAATATGGTACTTCTGTCAGGCATCCAAAGGCAAGATGATTTTAATAACACATGTCACTTTCCCTTCCTTCTTGGTTTGACAGGCATAATCCTACATTAGAATGAGATGTTCTAAGAGGAATTAAATTCTCTAATCAAATAATATCAACTATGGTGCCAACAAGATATACAGAATGCATCAAAATATCTCTACTGCTGCTTGTGACCTCTATAATAAGCAGGAAGATAGTTATGAAGACTGCTCTATAGCCTTTTCTAATTTTGATGTGACAGATTAAACCCTATTTTTCTTAGGATACTGGTGTAGGAGCATTAAGTAGTTTTAGACTGAACTCATAGAATCATAGCAATGAATTATGTATCAATATTCAGTCCCATATTAATTGATTCTAGATTTAATCTAAATCAAAATTGATATCTTTAAGAAAAAGTACTAGTTTCAGATGCATTTATTCACTTTTCTTGCAAATAGAATGTTTTTTCCCCTTGAGATTTGCCATTCAGTTATGGGAAGCTGATGTGGGACCTTTATTTGTTGGTTGGCTACACTTTTAGAATACAGGTATGCTGTGTCTCACCTGCAGCAAATGATGCCATGCTTAATGTCTTGGGTGCTTGTGTAATGTTTTAACCTTTGCTTATGCTAGTTGATATACTTTTGTAATTTATAAGTACTGAGGACTGTTTAGGCTCTGATTGAATTTAGAAGACTTAAGCAAAAGATAGTAAATAAAAAACTCTTGTAATCAATCAAACGTATAATAAATCTCAT
The DNA here is from genome assembly GCA_022577455.1 of Arizona elegans. Taxonomy (NCBI): domain Eukaryota; kingdom Metazoa; phylum Chordata; class Lepidosauria; order Squamata; family Colubridae; genus Arizona; species Arizona elegans. The sequence goes on from JAKOOJ010000007.1 coordinate 75,284,561, forward strand.
TGGAAATAGCAACACATTGAATAGATAATTTATGTTCTAAAGTGTATCTTAAGAATATCTAATTAAATACAACCAAATATATTCTTTATAAACTCTGTCTTGCAAGTTCTCTTTGCTAACTCTAGATTATCTTCCACTCATGCTTAATTCCATTGCATCTATGATGCTGAATACTGTGGTATCAGGCAGAAAAATCTCTGGGGCACTATGACCTTTCTTTTTCACAGTGTGAGGATATTTATTCTTTAGCCCCAGTAGCTCATCAAAAGCTAAAAGGAAGCTCACACGGTGGGAATCCATCTGGCTGCACAAGGATTAATCTGTGAAAAAGCTCATTTGGCTACCATTCAGCTCATAATGCTCCTTTTAAAGGGAAAGAGGGAAGGGAAGATGCATTAAGCCCCACAAGAAATATCCCAGAACACAAATGCAACTGATTCTAGAACTCATAGAACCAAAAGTATTAAAAACCATTCTCTAAGTTACTAGATGGAATTCTACTGTGATGAAGACATTTGTGCATCTGGTTGCAAAAATAAGATAGCATTAATAGGTGAAACTGTGGTTACGTGCAATCATGGAAGATACTTCAATATATTGTGCTTGATTTTCCTCTTCTCTTGTGCAGTGTTTGCCTGTTGGCTTTCGTTTTGCGCAGCAGAGACGTTCATAACATGTCCTTCCTCTTGCAAGTGCAACAGTGGTACCCTGGAAGTGGACTGTAGTGGTTTAGGCCTTTCATCCATTCCCTTGGACATTCCTACTAGTACCAGGACCTTCCTTTTCCTTAACAATCAACTCAGCACCTTGTCAGAACAAGCTTTTTCCAATCTTTCTGCTCTCCAAAGACTGGATCTTTCCAACAATTTCTTAGATCAACTTCCTGAGAATGTTTTCAGAGACCTGGTTAATCTTACTGAACTACAGCTGAGGAATAACAGCATCAGAAGTTTGGACAAAGATCTTCTGCAGAACACTGTTCTTTTACATCAGTTGGACCTCTCTATTAATGGACTTGCTCAAATCCCCTCAGGCATTTTTGATGATTTGCCTTCTCTTCGCTGGCTTTCTCTCCGATCAAACCGTCTGCAGAATTTGGACAGGGTAACTTTTGAGCCATTAATCAGCCTGCAACAATTACATGTGGGAGATAATCCCTGGGAATGTGACTGTAATCTGAGAGATTTTAAATATTGGATGGAATGGTTCTCTTATCGAGGTAGGTACCATTAAAGATTGGTCTAAACTAAGGATTATTCTTTGCTAGTTTACTATGGATTACCAGAAAGAAAAATTAGTCAGATATGGTTGATTCAAATTTCAGATCTTGGATTAGGAGGATAGTCACAGTGCATAATTTGACTTCGTTAATGACACTGTAGTTTTGTAGTTGGATTAGGCAGAGATATTTTCTTAGCCAAAGCCATTCAGCTTCCTGAGAGTGAGTTTATTTTCAATGGATCATGATGGGGAGAGTATCCATTTCAATCATTTTGGAGTTCCTAAACATACTGTTACAAATGCAGAAGAACTGAACACAAATCAAAGCTGGGATAAAGCTCAACATTTGAGCTTCTAAGACAACAATCTAGTTTTACCACTTGTATGCAAGAGGCTTGAAAAAAAAACTTAATCTCGGATTGTTTAATAATCACTGCTTCAATAGGACCGGTCACCCGTAAGCATTTAGATTCTTCCATCTTTAAAATGGATCAACAGTGTATAACTGGGTAGTCACTAATGTTTTAATGGATGATTTGACCAGATTAGTTGTGAATGTTAATATTTTTTGGCGGGAAATATTAAGTGTTTGCTAATGGTACTGCCAAGTATTCTTTTTGACACATGCTGTTTAGTGGCTTCCCTTTTAAAAACTGATATTAATAATTAGTATTTAAATCTTCTGAGTCACCTTGGAACTCTGTTTTACCAGAATCAATCACTGATACAAATTTATGTAGCAAATTTCTCACATTGTACTGTAGAAAGTTAGATGTTTCTACTGATTATTGTACATTGGTTGCCAATTTATATATAGACTGGCCGTAATTTTCATAGGTGCTCAAAATCCATTTCTAACTATACATACATTTTACTTTAGTTCTGAAATTCTTGAGTGGACAGAGACCTTGTCATTTTAATTGTGATAATGTTGTCATTGATAGTCCTCCTAATAAAGCCCCATTAGCATAGTCACAGCTCACACCTTGATTTTTCGAATCAAAAGTTGGAGAGAGCCACTTCACCCATCTAGTTGATTTGCCTGGTTATATAGTACAATCAGAATTTAACATTCTTAATCAATGTTTACCTAGCACTGCTTGACCTTAACCAGTGAAGCTCTTGATGTGTCTTAAGTAATTAGCCACTCTCTTTTAAAGCTATTTTGGGGGGTGGGGGTGTTGTTCTAGAACAGAGGTCTTCAAACTTGGCAGCTTTAAGACTTGTGGACTTCAACTCCCAGAATTCTTCACCCAGCTATGCTATGCTGGCTGGAGAATTCTGGGAGTTGAAGTCCACAAGTCTTAAAGCTGCCAAGTTTGAAGACCTCTGTTCTAGAATGTTTGAGGCTGCTGCTGCTGAAGCATTATGCTTATTGCTTTTTATTTACCTTTTAATCGCTTTTAGAAGTTTTGGATATTTAAGTTTATTGTTACATACTTAAACATGAGGGAAAACCCATCTTAAAATGCGAGGTTTTCAAAAAGCTTTTTTGCTTTAATAATTGTTTCACAATCCTGACTTTCTTGATATGCTAATGCAGTTACTATTTAGGTAAGCAACTGTAGGCCACTCCAATATTGACATATTCAACCACAACAGCTCCACTGAATTATTACACTGAACCCAGTATGTGCTCACATGACGGTAGGGAACTAAGCTTTTTTCTTTCTCTCTTATGGGATAGGAGGAAAGATAGACCAGCTGGCATGTACTTTGCCTAAGGAGCTGCGGGGGAAGGATATGCGCTTGGTACCCATGGAGATGTTTAACTACTGTTCCCAGCTGGAGGATGAGAACAGCTCTACTGTACTGGACAATATTGGTCCTCCTTGCACTAAGGGAAGTCAAAGTGTTCCCAAACCCAAAACAAGTCCTGAAACAGAAGAGGAGCCCAGTGTGGGTTGTCCCCAGAAGCAAAAGCCACGACCCATCAGTGTGCGTCGAGCCATTGGCACAGTCATCATTGCTGGGGTAGTTTGTGGTATTGTGTGTATCATGATGGTGGTGGCGGCAGCCTATGGATGTATCTATGCATCTCTCATGGCTAAGTACCATCGAGAGCTGAAGAAGAGGCAGCCGTTAATGGGTGATACGGAGGGAGAACACGAGGAACAAAAACAGATCTCCTCCGTGGCCTGAATCTTCTTGGAAATTTGAAGCAGAATAGGATACAGCCAAGACTTAAGAATACTTCCTCCCAGGTGAGCAGATGGACTGTGCAATTATCCCATTGGTCCAATTAGTAAAATGTGTTATGAGTTCAGGACACCGGCCCTGGGTTCATGCTCACTTTCCTTTGTTCTCATGGAACTCCAGGTGAATAAAAGATGTCTTCTCTTTGCACCAGACTTCCCATTAATGGTCACATCTTGGGAAGGTCAGCCAAACAAACATCTTTGTTTGATTTCCTGTTTTTTTTTAAAAAAAAATTTGCAAATACCCATTGCCTCACAGAGTCTTTGGCACTCAAAAAATTTGTTAATGTGTCTAAACTCCACCCTGTGGCATCACTCATATTATTTACAACTATTTATTCATTTTAGCTATGCTAAAGAAATCTAGTTCACAAACACTCCAGGCTCCTAGGCCTGTACAGTAATTGAATCCACCACAGTCAATGGAAATCTAATCTTCCTCTTTTAACACTAGAAATAAAGAATATTTATATGTACCATCATCGACGTAACAAAGAAGCAAATATGTATATTAACATATGCTTATTACCTATATACTTATCCACAGTTCTATACACATCTTTCTTTGCATATCATCAGTACGTAATTGTGGAGAGTTTTAAAAAAAGCCTCCTAACTCTCCTTTCAGCTTCCCTTCCCACCCTGATAGCTACAATGAAGAACTATGTAAAACATCTGCAGAAGAATGGATCACGTCACTCCTATTAAAAGATCAATCTTTAGGAAAGGCCCTGAGCCTCGTCTGGTTGATCAAAGACCAAGTTTGAAATGTGATAGAAAGGATGCAATTCTGAAAATGTGTGGCCCCTTCATGCTAACACTCTCTAACTGTGGGTATCGCTTGCATCCATGTCTACACAGTACCAAGAATCCTCATAGGATTTCTTGTGAAAATATGTGGATAGTACAAATAATGTTCTGAGCAGGTTTTTGCATAAATTATATTCAGGCACTGAGACAACACCTTGGCGCATACATATACACACTCCCTTGGACATACACATTCTGAACATATGAATTCTCATCTTAGGTATTTTTCTCAAGCAAACATTGCATCATATTAGCCTTATTTTTCTTTAAACTGGTGGCAGCAGGGAGAGAAAAAACCAGCCTAAGGATTCATTTTATATTACTGAAAGTGGGATAAAGTGCGGCCTCCAGAGGAAAGCACACATTGCCATGGTAACCTGCTCTAGGCCGTCACAGCGGGTATTCCTGGGATAAGAAGATGACACAAGAGGTCGGTGCAGCCACAGTTTTTGTGGATATTGTGATCCTTGCAGTCATGAAGTAGCGTAACAGGTGGCCCAGATTCTGAGGTTTATCTCCTGCAACTGAGAAGCAGAACCTAGCCGGGCAAGGAACCGGTCACCTTCGTTCTTCCTTGTTTTGTGATGTGATGCCTTTGGCAGCAGCTTCTGTTTGTGAATGGAAGAATTCTCACTTAAAAAAGAAAACAAATCACCCCACGTCATTCTGTCAGCAGCAGTCACACTGGAATAAACTTAAGATTCCAACGTGGGAGTAGAAAAGCCGTTTCTGTTCTATTAGCAGAGAAGCACTGGATTCAAAGAGAGAATCATTTTCATGTAGGGATGACACAGGTGGTAGGAAAAATATATATAATTACATGGAATTTTTCCTGGAGGCATCTGACCTAATGTGCAAAAAGCCAACACCAAGGCCAAAGGCAAATGTTAAGAATGAAAAAAAAAAACTTTTTCTCACACAATGAACTATATAAGTACTATAGTTCTTTCAAGAGACAAGCTCCACTTCTGCTTTATTTTAGTCTGATGAACAAAACTAAACGATCGAAGACACTAAGCAATGACTTTATTGCTTCCACCGCATTTATTTATGCCCAGGATTTCAGGACTAGCAATGAATCTGCTAGCTACACAACTTCAACCTTATGTCTCTATACCGTAGTTTCCCCAAAGGAACCTAACCTCTGCAATTGACTAGACAGCACAATATACTTGAAATGGAACATACCAGAGCTGTATCTTTTTAAAAAAAGTCTCTATTTTATTTGTAAGAAATAATGATGATGTGATTGCACAAACAAACCATATTTGCATTTGTGTTTAGGAAAGAAGAAAAGCCGGGCAATAAAAATTACAAGAGGAAGAGTGGGAGGAAAAATCCGTTTTCTTTCTGACCCCTATTCTTATCTTTAACATTATCCTTTATTGTATTCTTTTTCTCATGTTGGGACTTCAATTACAAATCTTAGCCTATGTTCTGATTTTTTACTAATATGGAGAAGGGTAGGCCCTGATATTTCCAGATTTATGAATTTCTATTTATATTTAGAAGCTTGTATTTGAAAAGATGAAAGAGAGATGAAAGAATGATGGGTGGGTATTAAGTTAGTCCCAAAGACACTGGAGTTGTTTGGAAGTACAATGAAGTACTAAAAATTTAAGGAATGGAGAATGCAATAATCCTATCTGAGAAGAGTCCTCATTATATTATTGGGAAACTGTGCCTTCAACTATGATTGGAAGGACTGTAGACTAAAATATTTAGCATTCTTGTCCTGATGCCCAGGAACTTCTATGAACTTCCACATGATACACAGTGTCTTGCATCTCATCAACTTCCTATTGTACAGTCTGTATTCTATGTATCCACAGCCTATATTGTGAATATAGGGGATTTATAACATCTTTTTTTCTTGTACTGCTGCTATTAAAAATGAAGTGTGACTAGTTGCAGTGCAAAGAACTCAGAAAAAGGTTGTACCAAATTCAATGTAAACAGTTTCAGATCTGCTGTTGAAGTAGAACTCGAAGGATAAGTAGAGCAGAGCCTATATACCCTTCCTTGTATGCATGTAACCAGAGTACCTATGCATAAAGATCAAAATAATACAAGATATACATGGCAGTGCAATGTGCATTAGGGAATTTGTTCCATCCTGTGATATAATACCATAGTTAGAATTTGTAATATGCAAACCCATAGAGTATTTTCCCCAAATGATATAAAGAATGCAGCATTACTACTACAGGTTCTAATATGACAAATAGCCCTAATAATTTTAATGGAACTTAATTATTCAGCTATTAATTCTAGTAGTGTCACTAAAGCTTCTTTGTTGGTTATGAGTAGAGTTGTTTAACAAAAAAGATGAAACTAAAAGAATCCCAATCAAAATTGGAAGATGATTAAAAATGTGGAAAAAAAGGGAAATTAATAATACATGCACATGTATCACACATAGGGGGAAAAAACTGCATGCATCCAATTTAAATAGAAATTTCTTCATCACCTGTGAAGGCTTCCTAGATATGATCTGGGCTATTAGGTGCAGCCAGAACACTTTCAACATTAACAAAAAATGGTTCTTGGTAGTTGTCAAGTAGCCATATTGAAGGACAATCAAACTATATTAGTAATTGTGGCATAAACATGCATTGTGCTTTCTGGGAATGAAATATCAGTAGAGAATTCAAGGGGAATAAAAATCCTTTTGTGAAAGTCAGAATAATTCAGGATGGCACACATCCTGGAGAAAGGGGCAGAACGGTTAGACAGATGGCACATACAATCCTTTTCCTTTCTGTTAAAAGTTTAAAGAAAATAAATTTTTAAAGGAAAAAAAACCGCTGAACGTAAATTATATTTCTGGCTTGTTGTTTTAGAAGATAAATAAAGAATGTATTTTCCTACAGAACATGCCTCTTGTTTTAAATTCTTTACCGTGTGGTGAAGGGATTAAGAGCTCTGAAAATTTCCTGCAGAAATGCCACAAAAAAGGAAAGATTTCTTCAATGACTACAAGGATAGGTCTCTAACTACACAATAAATTGAAGAGACTACACCTGAGGTTCAGCAATCATTTATTAGGACCCAGATTGTTGGGGGCAATATGCTGACTGCAAACTGCTTAGAGAGGGCTGTAAAGCACTATGAAGCGGTATATAAATCTAAGTGCTATTGCTATTAAGGGTTAGATTATGCTACCACAATCAAGAGGGAACCTATTTTTGCAAAAACGATAAGACTATATACTTGTGGTGTCATGAAGCATGCTGCCTGAAATGCATGATTGTCCTAAGAAATAGATTTATACAGGTATTAGAAGCACACACCTGCCCAGTTAGGCTATATGATGTCATGACGTTTTGTTTAAAAACAAAATAAATCTCCGACACCAAAGAGTCATAGAATGTAAGGTTTGAAGGTATCCTAAAAATAATATAGATTGCTCTTCATCCAGTGCAGGAATTCACTACTATGGCAAACCTGTCAGGTAGTCAACCAGCCCCCCTTAAAATACTTCCAGCAAAGGAGAAACCTCCACACTCAGTCTGTTCTGTTGTCGTACAACTCTTATCATTAGGATTTCTTGAGCCTGGTCACAGTCTCCTCATTGTAATTTAAATCCATTGCTTCTCATCCTATCTTCTGGAACAACTCGGAGCACTTCTGTTCCATCTTCTACATGATGGCCTTTCCATTACTTGAAAACAGCTGTCGTATCTCACCAGAGTTGTCTCTTCTCCAACTCTTTTGGAGTTGGAGAACAACTTTTGTTGTTTTTCTTCTAAGAGTCTTATCACTTTGACTGTTCTTGTTTGGAGACACCCTTGTTTGTCAATGTCATTTCTAAATGTGGTTTAAACCTGGATGCACTATGATATGACCTGATCAATGCAGAGTAAAGAGGAACCATGAGTCCTTTTGATTTTGATACTTCTCTTGATGCAGTTAGGATTGCATTTGCTTTTTTATTGCAGCTGTGACACATTGGTTAACACTCAGTTTGATCCTTTTCACAGATGCTATTGCCCAATATGGTTCCCCTCATTCTACACTCATGTCTTAGATATTTCCTACTCAAATTGAGGACCCAGTTGTGGGGGCAATAAGCTGACTTTGTATAAATATACAAAAGGATGAAGGCTATTGCTGAGCACATTGTAAGCCGCCCTGAGTCTCCGGAGAAGGGCGGCATATAAGTCAAATTAAAAAAAAAAATGTAAGATTTTGCATTGAAATTCATCTTGCTGGTTTCTGCCTATTTTTTCAATTTGTCAAGAGTCCTCCTGGATGTTGATAAACCTGCTGTTGATGTTGTTCTTGATATACCTATGCTAGTTTCTACCAGGAAATGTTTTCTTTTCTACTGCGAGAAATTGATTGCTTAATAAACTATTTAAAAGTTTTGTTCAGCATTGATGCTAAACTAACCAGCTAGTTGTCACTTAGATCCTCTTTCCCAGCGTTTTGAAAATGGGGCAACCTTGCATGCAAAACAACTAGAGAAAGAGACAGGTTTTTCCCTCATGCCATCACTCTGCTGAACTCCCACAGCACTGTCTTATGTCTAAGGATATTTACCCATGTAGTAGGACTGTATTGCTATTACCCTTCCCATCTTTCCTCCTATTGGTATATTATGATTATATTAATTTGTTGTTTGTATGTATACTGAGAGCTTATGCACTGGAGATAAACTCCTTGTTTGTCCAATCCCACTTGTCCAATAAACTCTTCTCTTCTCTTCTCTTCTCTTCTCTTCTCTTCTCTTCTCTTCTCTTCTCTTCTCTTCTCTTCTCTTTTCTCTCCTCTCCTCTCCTCTCCTCTCCCCTCCCCTCCCCTCCCCTCCTCTCCCCTCCTTTCCTTAACCTAGCCTAGCCTAGCCTAGCCTATTATACACTACCCTGCCCTGCCCTGCCCTACTCATTTGCCCTTTTCCAATCCATTGGCACAATGCCTGTCCTTACTGATTCCTCGCTGAAGGGATTCTAAGATGATATCTGCAAACTCTTTTCAAGAGTCTTGCATATAAATGGTCTGATCTTAGAGATATAAGCAATGTACTGTAGCCAGCTGTTCCATTATTTCCTTATACTCAAATTCTTGGATCTCAATACATACACACTTTCTACACATATAATGTCATTCCTCCTCCTCTCTTGTCTAACATATTCCTTTAAATATATTATGCCCTTTCAATCCTAGCAGTTCACTCGTGAGTTTTATGCCACCAGATTTCAGTATTGATGGATAAATTATATTTGCCTTCCTGCATTAAGACTTCTATTTTTTCCTGTCTATATTTTGTACAGAAACACTGGGACCCCAAAACACATTACTTGATTTACTTCATCTTGCATTAATATGTCTGTTATTGAATACTTTCATATTCTGCATACCCACCCATCCCAGTCTCAGATCAGCTCTTAGCATTAAATTTTTTTCTTTTCTTTTCTTTTTTCTCTCCACCCTTCATATAATACAATTCAAAGCCCTTTGGATTAAGTCTGCAAGGTGCTTTCCAAATGCAGTTTACCCAGTTCTTATGAGGGATAGCTCATCTCTTACTTCATCTTGGAAACATAATTATAGAAAAATTCAAGCTATTCCTATTAAGCATCATAGTTGGTAGCCTGTTGTTATCTTCCAGTATTCTTTTCTCTTTTGGGGGACAAATGTTACAATAGAAATAAATAAAGATGTACTCCCATCTTCTACCCAGTGTCTCATACCCCTTGCAGTGCCTTCAAGGCTGTGCCTGGCCAAATTATTTATTTCCACATGGATCAGTAGAAAGGAATAATTATCAGTGGGTATAGTCTTGGGAGCCTTTCCAGACATATTCTACATATATGCCCCAGGAGGACAACACAATTCTTTGACAGAAAAGCCAACCAATTGCTCATTCATATATCTGCATAGCTCTCCGGAGAAAGGACCCTTTCAGCCAAAATGAAAGCACAGCTGCTCTTTCAGGTGCTTCATCCAGAACATCTGTCACTGCAGCTTTGCCCAAGCTTAGCCCACTGGTGTCTTCTTCCTTTGGGAAAGGCACATACTGGCCAAGTTAGAACTGTATTTTTCACGCTGCTGAAAAACATTAGGATTTTGCCCTCTTTTGTGTGACAACCTTCCTGTATTTAAGGAGTGATGTCAGATCCTCCTCAGATTCCCCCCCCCCCCAGGCTAAATATATGGAAGTTCCTTCAGCCTTTCCTTGAAGGTTTGCTTTCTATATAACCAACTACAATATTAACAGATTAACAGAGTTAATCTGACCCTGTAGGTCATCTAGTCCAACTCCATGTCCAAGCAGGAGATCCTACACCATTTCTGACAAATGGCAGTCCAGTCTCTTCTTGAAAGTCTCAACTTCCGAAGACAAGCTGTTCCGTTGGTTGATTGCTCTCACTGTCAGAAAATTTCTCTTTAATTCTAGGTTGAATCTCTCCTTGCTCAGTTTCCATCCATTATTCCTTGTCTGGCCTTCAGGTGCCTTGGAAAATAGTTTGACTCCTTCCTCTCTGCAGCAGCCCCTCAAATATTGGAACACTGCTATCATGTCTTCTCTTCACTAGACTAGCCATGCTCAGTTCCTGTAACCGTTCTCATATGTTTTAGTCTCCAGTCCCCTAATCATCTTGGTTGCTCTTCTCTGCACTTTTTCTAGAGTTTCAACATCTTTTTAATAGTGTGGTGACCAAAACTGGAGGCAGTATTCTAGGTGTGGTCTTACTAAGGCTTTGTAGAGTGATATTAGTACCTCACTCTTGATTGTATTCCTCTGTTAATGTAATTTAAGATTGCACTGGCTTTTTTGGCTGCCGCTGCACACTGCTAGCTCATATTTAGCTGGTTTTCTCTCTCTCTTTTGAACCCATTCCATTCATTTATAGCCTTAAAGTTTAACACCCAGAATTATACCCCCAACAAGGTATGAATACTTTAAAGTAATGATTTAAATACTAGGGTTGTTCATGCAATCTCATCTTGTGACAATTACAACCCTGGGAGATATGAAAAAAAATCAGGATGGTGATCACTGACACACTGAATAAGTTTCAGTGTCAGTTGTTGCAAAGAAAACGAAGGCACTTTGAGATACCATGAATAGATCCATAGTTCTCAAGTGCTAGGAGAGTTATTTCATTCTGGGCACCCATTTCTCTATTTCTGAATTAACATTCAAAAGCTCTGACCTCTCCTCTGAAGAGAGCTAAAAAAGCATCTGTCCAATAAACCAAAAATAAGTTTGATTGTCTTCCTCTGCTTGGAGAAGCCACAGAATAATCCAAATTTCATAATCCAAATTTCATATTTCTCACTTTTGGCACATGTATTTGTCCTTCTCTCCTCCTCTTTTTCTTTTATTATTAAATGCTTCCCTTGCTTTTCTACAAACAGCTGTTCTTCAGATACTCTTTTCTCTGATCTGCTCAAATCTCATTTTTCAACTATTGCAAAGAATTCCAACCCTCCTCCCCACTGCATTTCCAAAAGGACAGCTCCACTCCATCCCAGAGATGGAGATGAGAGATACCATAGACCGGGGAGGCCAACCATGGTAATTTTAAGATCTGTGGTTTTCAACTCCCATAATTCTCCAGTCAATAGCTGAGGAATTCTGGGAGTTGAAGTCCACAAGCCTTAAAATTGCCAAGGTTGGACACCCCTGCCATAGAGCTTCTGGCAGAATCTAAATAGGGACGTGGTGGCTCAGTGGCTAAGACACTGAGCTTGTCGATCAAAAGGTCAGCAGTTCAGCAGTTCAAATCCCTAGTGCCGTGTAACAGGGTGAGCTCCCGTTACTTGTCCCAGCTTCTGCCAACCTAGCAATTTGAAAGCATGTAAAAAATGCAAGTTGAAAAATAGGGACCACCTTTGGTGGGAAGGTAACAGCGTTCTATGCGCCTTTGGCATTTAGTCATGCCGGCCACATGACCATGGAGACCTCTTCAGACAGCGCTGAAACAGAGATGACCTGAAACGGAGATGAGCACCGCCCTCTAGAGTCAGGAATGATTAGCACATATGTATGAGGGGAACCTTTACCTTTTTAAAATTGGGATGCAAGGTTGGTTCTCCTTGAAGCAGCCTTTAATTTTGTAAAGCAAGCCTATAAAGCATATGAAGAAAACATAGTGGTAGGTACAGTTGATTAGGGATCAATAAAAGGCTCCCCGAGCATATTGACAAGCTTGATAAATTCCAAGCAACTCGGGAAGAATTCTGTGAGGGAAACCTGACTGAGCAGCCTTTTACTTGATTCTCAAATTCAATTTCATCGGACATCAGGTGAGAACAGTCAATGCTCAGACTACTCAATCATTTACCACCATCAAGGAAACAAGGACGTACAATGGCTAGTTTAGCATCTTCCGGCAGAATGTCCAAAATTGGAACTGTTTGCCCTTTTGGTAAACTCTTATTTGATACTGGGGTCACTTCAGTCATTATCCAGTGAGAAGGGGCTATCGATCCTCCAAATAAAAACTCTAAAATCTCTGCTTGCAAAAGTTTTGATTAGGAGAGAATTATATGCATTATAGAAGGGCAGCAAATCATTTAATCTACCTTTTCTCTATTTGCACTGTTGGGAAAGAGAAAGAAAATGATTGTAAGGTAAGATTGTACCTTAAATGCCATTGTACACTGAGAGCATATACACCAAAGACTTAGTGTATACACCTTGTGTGTCCAATCACACTTGGCCAATAAAGAATTCTATTGTGTTCTGTTCTATTCTGTTCTATTCTATTCTATTCTATTCTATTCTATTCTATTCTATTCTATTCTATTCTATTCTATTCTATTCTATTCTATTCTATTATTTGGTGACTATTTGGCATTATGATATTTTATGGAGATGAGACCACTGCCTATGATTGTTTTGCCTCAAGCAGCAGCATGCTTTGAACTGTCTCTCCTTCCACATATTATTATTGCCAAGTGACTTTTCATTCAAATGCGTGTGTAAAAATATGCAACATTTAAAATATTTCAGAACACAGTGTCTGTTTTCTTCAAACCACACATTATTTTCTAATCTGTGTCCAGGCACAGCATTTCCCAGCAAGCAAATGTTCTCTCCAATGACATTTGCTAGAGGAGAAATAATATATTCCATCCGTTTACAGCAAGCTTTGTTGTGGCGAACATAGGCTGGTGTGAAAAATGGGAGCTGCTTTCGGATGCTTAACTTCTAAACTATGAAGGACTCCAATAATTCTTCTACTTGCCTCGACAAAATCTGCTTTAAACTCATATTACAATTCAATCATTTAGTGATAATAGAATGACTGTTAGGCTCAATTTCAATAACTTAAATTATTTTCCCCACCAGTTATAGAATTTAGTGCCACATATATGATGACAGCCACTATTGGAGATCAAAAACAAGGAATCTATAGCTTTCTAGAAGTTGCTGAACTATATCTCCCAGAGATCATGGCTAAGATGACCAAAGGTGAGAAATAATGTCCCTCAAATGAAGTCTGGAACTACAATATTTGGAAATTATGGTCAAATTGTGTCAAATACCTCCAATAGTTATTCAGCATTCAGAGACAATGTATAACATAACATTTGTTGCCGGAAAGGAAAGGGGAATGACCTCAGCTAGACATAGTCTACAGTTGAGTTGGGACTACAATTCCCAGAATACCCAGTCAATTAGGGTAGACTCATCACAACAGAAAGTTGCTAGTTTGGGGAAGACTGGCTAATGTCTTGGTGGTAAATGTTCCAGAGATATTTGCTTAACTACTATGCAACATTAGGTCATAAACTTGAATCTAGTCATCAGGTGGATCTCTTGTCTAAGCCAAGAGGCATTATTTTATTCTATTGGATGTATAAAAGATAAAGGATTCCCAGTCCAGTTATGTCCGACTGTAGGGCAGAGTGTTCATTTCTGTTTCGTAGCTGAGGAAGGCAAGTTGTCCAAAGACATTTTCTGTGGTCATGTGGCCAGCATGTCTATACGCCAAACACACACGGAACACTGTTACCTTGCTACCAAAGTGGTATCTACCGTGTTTCCCAAAAATAAGATCCTGTCTTATATATTTTGAACCCTGAAATAAACACTTGGCTTTATTGCCATGCGCTCAAAAGGCCGATTGGGCTTATTATCAGGGGTAGTCTTATTTTGGGGGAAACAGGGTATTGATCTACATACATTTGCATGTTTTCATACTACTATGTTGGCAGGAGCTGGAGCAAGTAATGGGAGCTCATCCGTTGCACAGAGCTTGGGTCTCGAACCTGGACTGTCAGCTTTCCAGCTGACAAGCTAAGTGTCTTTAACATGTATATTCCACCCTTTACCAAACCAAGGCATCTTACATGAGGGTCCATTTTTATCTTACCCCCCGCCAAAACATCTCTATGATAGAAATTGGACTGAGCATTAATGAGCAGACAATTGTCACCTGGAGAGTTTCTGTGGCTGAGGTGAGTTTGAACCTATGTTTTGCCAGTCCTAATCTAATACTTTAACACTGCACCCACTGGCTTCTTCGTATGTTCTTAAAAGGTACCATATGTATTTATGTATACATTCCTTTATACTCCTGACATTATTTTTACACATTCAATCATGTCAGCCTAAGAAGTTATAAAGTGTTTTTCTATCGAGACACCTGGTCTACCCCAACATGTGGGAGGGGGCATTTTGCTCCCTTTCGCCTTTCAGTTCCAATCCAGAAGCCCTCAAGCAGTCGCATTCCCGACAAACCATTTGTGCAGAATGTCCCCTCCCACATGTTGGGGTAGACCAGGGGTCTGGATAGAAATCACTTAACCTTTCCCCTAGCTCAAGCTGATGAAGGGAGGAGAACTTGTGGCTCAGAGGTTAATTCAACTGCCTAACATGCAGGAAGCCCAAGTTCGAATCCGAGTAAGGGTATGGCTAGCTAATGAGAGTTAAATAGCTTGAAATAGATCTATACTAGTCTCCCTTTATTTCTGTCAAATATTTGCAAGCCATTGGCACATGTGTCATATAGACACCAGTGGAGGCAGAGAGTGTCTCCACCCCTATGTGGAAAGGAGGGGCTTACCCTGAGTATAAAACCCCTTCCAACCTTTTCCACCTTGCTCTCTCCATCTCTCTTACTTCTTTTGTTTGTTCCTCATGAGACTTGATCTCTGTTGTACATAGTTAATATGATTTATTATATGAATAAATACGCTTAAGACATTTATTTATGCATCTGCCTCTGAACTCTTCTATGCTCCTGGGTGCTTCTACGATCCCAATTCCACAATTTCTTTATCAGCAAAATATAAATTATAAAATATATATATCTCATGGAAACCTAGGAAAAACACTTCATATATAATCAGGACATAGTTCACAGCTTCACACGAGCGTTACTCATGACCAGACCTACGCTCTCAATGTACCAGCAGCTCTAAAACTATGATGCTGGAGGAATATTTTCATGACTATTGGGAAGTTAATACCTAGGATAAGAATAAAAGGAAATAAAACCCAGCACACAATTCTCCTCTATCACAACTATGCATCCTAGAGCATGAGAGTAATTGTCTGAAATGAGTCAGACCAAAGGCTTAAGGAAACAGTTGCCATAGCAACCTCCTTCTCTATTCTGATTCTGCCTAGAATTAAAACGATATCAAATAATTTGAGAGTGAAGAGATAGGGCAAAAATCTATTGGTGCTAAATGACCTTCTGTAGATGAGTCTCCTTTCCGGTCAAAATGACATACAAAATATGTAAAAACTAATAAGCAAAATAATATCAAATATAAGTTTGATAGTGGGAAGAAAGGCTGCAAGCAAAGAATTCTAGTTATTTCTGATTCATTTTCTTTGCATAGATAAGACTCGCTCCCAACAGTTAACCTATTTCCAAGGAACTCCTCATCCCGCACCCTCACCCAATGCAGGAATGGTCCAAGGCTAAGTCTGTCTGACGTCTGTGCCCTTCTGAAATTCAACTGTATCATTGCACAACAACTGACAGTTAACAGTTTCACCCCATGCTGCTATGTCATTGCTAATGGCTCCCTATAGTCCAACACAGAAGGCAGAGCAAGGAATAGTTGCTACAAGCTGTTACAGTCAGTAACAGGAATTTCTCTGCTCTTACAGCCATCTGTGGAAATCCCAGGGAGCATATGAAAGGATTCTTGCATTTCTTACTTAGTTCCAAATATATCTATAGATTGCTGCTCACTCCAAAACCCCCACAGCAATTCACAGCAATTGTTTTTTGGGGAAAAAAACAAAACAAAAAATGGAAACACTTCAGTAAGGCTTGTCCCACTGAATTTTGAAATCCATTTGACCTAAAACAACAGCAGCTCGCAAGGGTGGCTAGATTTCATTTGAGGAGGCTTCTTTTTGGCAGTCATTCATGCTACTGTTGTTTTTAATTTTCCAAGGAAGCAAAACAAGATCCCTTCGTGATGTGGGATCAGCAAAACAATGTCTTGAAATCCTTTGTGCTGGGAGGAGAGGTTTGGATTCTGGTTCTGGCAGGAATCTGAAGATTCCAGCAAGAACCTGTAGCATCCTTTAAAATAAATATACATCCATGTGTCTACTCGTAGACATGTAAACATGCATGAAATGTACACATGCTGGTCTGTCCATGCTTGAAATTAGCAAGCAAAGATTGTCTTGCAAACCACACTCCTCAAATGACGTCATATACCCTTCATATACTCAGAACAAGGAGATGCAGATTCTAGTGATTTCACTGGGACCTTAAAACTCTCAGCAGATGCAATGTCAGTTCAACCAATACAGAAGCTCAGTTTAATGATTCACATGACAGAACATTCAGTCATATTATCTGGAGCAGAGTGAGGTATTTCTGATCTCTCTCTCTCTCCTCCCCTCCCTCTCTCACACACACACATACAGAGGAGATAAAGTTTTAATTAAGTGATAAGTAATAATTATGTTTCAGTTAATGTTCACTTGGGGATCAAAAGCTGTTAGGAAGATTACAATATTGAATGGACTTTCTAAATTCACTTGAAAAGGCACATGTAGGCTATTATAAAGAGAGTATTCTTCTAAGGTGATTCCAGCTGGAAAATACTATAATTTACTCAAAGAATTTACTATAATTATCTCAAATAATTTACTCAAATTTACATTATAAGAATTATATTATTGAGAGGGATTCAGAATATCAACAGAGAAAACTAAAAGACTGAAGATTCCTAGTTGTGAGTTTGGCAGATTAGTTTGTGTCCAAGTGATGGGTTTTTTTCTTGCTGTGGACATTACCATTGGCAGACATTAAGGTATTATTTATTTATTTTAAAGGACTTACAGTACATAGTCACTTATATTGCAATTATAACCCCGAGTGGCTCGCAAAACAGTAAAAAAAAAAAAAAGCAAATATTCCCAAACAGAACAGAACAACAATTCCTCGACAAAATAGAATAAGAACTCAAGAAAATAAAAACTCATGGCATCCCAGAAAAAGCATTTTCCCACATATCCTTATACTATCTTGATGGGCTCCATCCTTGTTTTTTTCAAACTTGGAATCTTTAAAAAGTGTGGGCTTCAGCTCCCAGAATTCCTGCTTGCTGGCTGGGGACTTCTGGGAATTGACATCCACACATCTTAAAGTTGCCAAGATTGAGAAACATAGTTCCATCCCAATGTTTGTGGGAACAATCATATTTTCCAAGTTTTCCAGAAGGCTAAAAAGTTAAGAGCCTGCCAGATGTCTGGAGAAAGAACATTCCACAGGCCAAGAGAAGTTCTGAGAAGGCACTTCTTGATCCTGCTAGAAAACTACATTTAAGGAAGGGACCTAGAACGCGCCCCCTTATCTGACCTGTTGGATAAGCAGATACCCATATATTGTTTTAACTATTTTATAAGTTGTTAGCTGCTCAGAATCACTATGGCGAGTTGGGTAGCCACACAATCTGACATGAAAGAAAGAAAGAAAGAAAGAAAGAAAGAAAGAAAGAAAGAAAGAAAGAAAGAAAGAAAGAAAGAAAGAAAGAAAGAAATCTACTCAGAATAGAAATGAATCCTTGGGTATTCCCAGTTGTCCAGGTTCTAGATCATGGAAATCTTTCATGTTTTACCTATTCCAACTTATAGCAAAGATGCAAGATTCTACAAAGACCTGTCTTCTTTCTTCTCTCATCCAGCTGCTTTAGATTTTATAAAGAAATTCATCTAAGGCTGTATGGGTAGCAAACTTGATATGAATGTTTCTGTTTGGATGCTATAAATAGATATCACCATGTCCATGATTGAGCATGTATCTAGGGGTATTTTGGGGAGGAGGGTGATACTTCTGAAGTTTCATGATTTTCCCACTTAATCTCTTTTTTATCCTCATCCGTCAGTCCTTCCACACCATCTGCTTTTCAATTATTGCTGTCTTCTGAGCTGTGGTATGGCTTGGTTTGATTAGAAACTGCTAATTATCAGCTACTTCCCCACCCTCCCAAACCCTGACTATAATAAAACCACTTTAAAGAGCATGAACGAGGCCCTCAAAACTCATTCATTATCTCTTTCCTTTCAACAATATTCATGCCAGTTCACGGATTCATAAATATCAAAGGGCGTATACAAAAATGAGATGAACATTTGTAGATTTCAGTTTCTACATGGATGAGTGGAAATAAACACTGATGCAGTTATTATGCAGAGCATCATCCCAACATTTCCATCAGGGTTATTCCATATTGTCATTTTAGCCCCTGGGGAACTATGGTCTTGGATGAAAATTAAGTGAAAGGGCGTTTGCTTTTTGTGTGTTTATTTTTATGGAGTTATGAAAAAGTTGCAAAGCACAGAAGTAATATTTGCTGGGCACAAAAAAGGACACTGCAACAATACACGTGACATAAAACTTAGGCCTAGTATTAACAGCAAGGATTTATCCTTTAAAATTAATGTTGGAAGTTTTTGTTAGGACTTCCACAACATGCTGCAATTGACCACTAGATGGCAGGAAAGCATTTTCTTTTTCTCTTTGCTGCCATCTAGTGGTTGCCTGATATAAAAATTCCATGTTTGGCCCATTGAACTGATGAACCTGCCAATTTCCAGAATACACTATTCACATTTAGACAAATAAATAAAAACAAGTAGAGGGTCTCCCCAGTGTTATCCCCAACTTCAAGTGCATTGAAACAAGACCTACCTGCAGCAATTCCTGTCTTCCCACCAATAGTCACAGTCACAGATGTGCTTACTGTTACTGCCTCAGGCAAACTTCCTTCTGTTAAGACATAAATGTAGCAAATTCAAAAGCTGATCCTGTATCTCAAGGGAAGAGACTCTCAGAACTGACAGACAGTTAATTCTGTTCATAAATCAAATACAAAGTATAGAACATGCATAAAGACCAGTAGATGTAGGATCTCCACGTTTAGATGATAATTCCTCAGAAGATAGGAGAGAATTAATCAGATTGTATTGTGATGGGAAGAATGTATGGGGTAGAAGGGGAAGAATCCTGCTCCTTGTGTGGGGAGGAAGAATATAAAGGTAGTCCTCGACTTACAACTTTTCATTTAATGACCAAAGTGATTTATGACCATTTTTCACACCTGCAGTTTCAGCATCCCCATGATTACATAATCAAAATTCGAATGCTTGGCAACTGGCATGTATTTATGATGGTTGCAGGGCCATGTGATCACCTTTTACGACCTTCTGATTCACTTAATGACCACGTTACTAATTTAACTACTGAAGTGATTTACCTAACAACTGTGGCAAGAAAGGTTGTAAATGGAGCAAACTTTAAATTTCAAATCTTTATTGTCAGTGCACAACATATGTTCAATGAGATTGGTTGAGCTCCTTCGGTGCAACTCCCCACAACATAATACAACTCACAGTGAAGACAGAAAATCCCTAACCCAACAAATCATATTAACAACCTCCAGTCCTATTGCACCAGTTTGAAAATGTTACACATTGCACCGGCCCTGCAAGTCCATTGTACTACGTAGTTATGTTGTTATTTTGCATTGAGGAGTCTGACAGCCCACGGATAAAAACTGTTCTTCAGTTTGTTTGTGCAGCTGGCTATACTTCCCGATGGTAGGAGGATAAAGAAATGGGGACCAGGGTGTGAGTCATCTCTGAGGATTTTCCTCACTCTTCTAAAACTCATATAATTATTGTCTCGCTTAGCAACCGAAACGTTGGGCTCAATTGTGGTTGTAAATTGAAGACTACCTGTATCAGGAAACCGTTTGATGGCTATGTCTCTGCATTTTTTTGGATAGGGAAACATGGATATGCCTTAATCTAATGGTTTGTTCTGCTGCCAGGAAGAGATTTAAAAAGAAGCAAGAAATCAGTTTGGGTTGCTGATCACCAAAAAAGATGCCTTGATCATCCTGACTTATAGTAATATATTAGAAGTCCCTAATGTTCAAAGCTAGAATTATGTCTGCATTTCCCAAATCAAACTAAAGAGTCCTACTTGCTTATTCATAAAGCAGCCCTAATGTCAGTGTTTTGCTAGAAAATACAGATGTCTGAATCTGGGGATGTACTTATTTTAGGGACATAACACTGAAAAAGAAAAAATCCTCTTAGCAAAACAACTGTTTTTTCACATTGATGTATAATGAACATTTGCCAAAGTACAGCTTCAGATTTATTTTTTTTTTAGCTCTCTAGTCTAGAACTCTAAATATCTTTAATAGGAAATGACTGTGGGTGTCAACTAGTAATATTAACACCATTTCCTGGTTAAAAGAACTAAAGGTTTTAGAGGGAAGGAGAATGTTCATTCAACTGGATGTAACATTCTTTTGAGCTGTGCTTCTCTATCTGCATATGCATCCAAACCTCTGGTCAGCATTGCTAACTGTAAAGGTTCACCTCGCACATATGTGCTAGTTGTTCCCGACTCTAGGGGGCGGTGTTCATCTCTGTTTCAAAGCTGATGAGCCAGCGCTGTCCGAAGACGTCTCTGTGGTCATGTGGCCGGCATGACTAAACGCCAAAGGCGCACGGAATGCTGTTCCCTTCCCACCAAAGGTGGTCCCTATTTTTCTACTTGCATTTTTTACGTGCTTTCGAACTGCTAGGTTGGCAGAAGCTGGGACAAGTAACGGGAGCTCACCCTGTTATGCGGCACTAGGGATTCAAACCCCTGAACTGCCGACCTTTTGATCGACAAGCTCAGCATCTTAGCCACTGGACCACGGCGTCCCTTTTTATTGCTAACTGTAGAGGCACTAAAATTCTCAAAATGCATGTATTCCAGTTTGGTTTTTTTTATCGGTGAAGGTGAAGTGACATGAATTATCATGTGCTTTTCAGCCATCCATTCCTTTTGATAAAGAAGTATATGGAACTATATGATTTTACACATGTGGCTAATCAATAGTCTGGATATTTTTGAATTGTCATCAAGGGTTGGCTCTGGACTTCGGATTCTGCATATCCCATTTCAACACTTCTTCTTCTTCCACCAATATTCCGTTTATCAAATAGCATCATAATTGCTTTGAGTTTGCAATCCATTTGATTTCCCAAAGGGAAAGATGGAATTAACCGGCTTTGGGAGGGGAGGGGTTATGCTTCAATTCTCCAAGGGGGAGTCAAATAATTATTGGTTAACTTAAAAAGTTATGAAATTATGGTTTGAGTTTTTAAACAAGCTTCCACTAAGACAGGTATCATGTCAATCACTCATATCATCTTAAAGGGATACTTTTGTCTATCAAGTACTGGTTCATCAGAATAACAGAATTGGAAGGGACTATTGATGTCTTCTAGTCCAACCCCTTGCTCAAGCAGGAAACCCTATAACCATTTCAGACAAGTGGCAGTTCAGTCTCTTCTTAAAAGCCTCCAGCGATGGAGCACCCATGACTTCTGAAGGCAAGCTGTTCCACTGGCTAATTGTTCTCACTGTTATGAAATTTCTCCTTAATTCTAGGTTGCTTCTCTCCTTGATTAGTTTCCATCCATTGTTTCTTGTCTTGCCCTCTGATGCTTTGGAAAATAGTTTGACTCCCTCTTCTTTGTGGCAGCCCTTCAAATATTGGAACACTGCTATCACATTTCCCCCCTGGACCTTCTTTTCACTAGACTAAAGGTAAAGATAAAGATTCCCTTGCAGATATGTGCTAGTCATTCCCGACTCTAGGGGGCAGTGCTCATCTCCGTTTCAAAGCCGAAGAGCCAGCGCTGTCCGAAGACGTCTCCATGGTCATGTGGCTGGCATGACTAAACGCCAAAGGCACACAGAATGCTGTTACCTTCCCACCAAAGGTGGTCCCTATTTTTCTACTTGCATTTTTTACCTGCTTTCAAACTGCTAGGTTGGCAGAAGCTGGGACAAGTAACAGGAGTTCACCCTGTTACGCAGCACTGGGGATCGAACTGCTGAACTGCCAACCTTTCAATCGACAAGCTCATGCTAGTCACTAGACTAGACATACCCAATTCCTGCATATGATTTAGCTTCTAGCCCTCTAATCATCTTTGTTGCTCTTTTCTGCACTTTTTCCAGTCTCAACATCTTTAGCTTAACAATTCATTAAAGGCTACATATTCCCTACTGTAGCTCCAGTAGTTCAATTTTGACAGATGAGCACTGAATGATTAAACATATAATAAAATGTTTCTACGTAATTAGAGAAAAGTCTTCTTCATCATTTCGAGATTTCTTTGTGCAAGCTTTTGTGGTTATTGTACAAAGGCACATTGAGTCACATTACAACCCACTTGTAGTCTGAAGTAGCATAGTTGAAAAATAGGTCCACCTCCTCTTCAGCTGTCTGGGAAAGCATAGGTTTTGAATCCAGCGGAGCCTAGCTAGTTTATATTTCCTTGTGTTGTACAACTGTTCCATGCTGGGGATATGCTGAATATTGATATTTATTTTTTATTGTAGTTTTCCTAAAATTACAATTAAAAAGCTAAAAACTAATGCAAACTAAAAAAATAAAAGAATAAAAAATAGTGTAGAAAAGAGAAAAACAAGAATATAGTAAAGAAAAAGAAAATGATAAAGAAATGACTATTCATCACAAAAAGTATGAACAATTTTAATAACTTATCACCTTTTCTTAAAATGTAACAAATGTTCTTTTCTTCCCATATGCCATTTGATCCTTATCAGCAAAAGTCCACTGAAGGTAGATAAAGATAATAACATACCTATTTTAAACATGATCAAATAAACCAACTTTATAGTCCTTCCTTTTAGCAATCTTGATTATTAATCCTTCAAATAATGTCCTAGAACTTGATTTCTTTTCTTATTTCTTTTTTTGTCTCTTCTCACATAATTTTTCAAAACTTTAATAAGTCTCTTTTGTAAAGCCAATATAGGAAAATTATTTAAGTTACTTTTTTGATTTATTATTTGTGTATCTCTTTTAATTATTAAGGTATCATCCAGTTTTATTTACATGTCTAGTATAGCATGACTTTTTTTGATGACATTCTTGTAGCCTGCCATTTTAAAATCCACTTTCTGATTAGTCTCAGTCTTGTCCAGTAAAACTTGTTCCTCCTCCATAACATCTTTTAGACATAGTCTATCTACAGAACCATATTCTGAAAATTAACTGGGTTCATTTTTCAAAAATATCCTTCAACACATCCAGTGTTAATATATTTTTCTGCAAATTTAAGTACTCTTCTTTTTTAATTATGTTTAGTTCCCTCCAATGTCCAACCAAGCCTTTTTTTAAAAAAAGAATTCTAAATAAAGGCATTTTCCTATGGGAAGGATTCTCAAAGTTAATTGCACAATATTATTTCAAATCCACCTGGACATTTAGTCCATTTTTCAGCTTCCTAAATCAAACTTCTAATCATTCTTTTTCTGTTTATTCCAAAATAACTTTTTAAAAGTCTTTAAATTTTTATTTAAAGCTTGTTTTGCCAAGGATTAAAGAAAATTCATGCAATGTTGTAAAACTTGTTGATCCAAAGGTTTGTAATAGCTGAGAAGCAATTAACAAGCAATTTCCAAAAGTGATTAAAAAGGAAATATGTAAAGCCAATATCTTTTGAAAAGGTGCAACTATGGTTTGAACAAGATAACTGTTCCCTTGTTTCTCAGAGCTCTAACCCTGCCAGAGACTGCTATCTTGTGGCTTCCTTGTGAGGAACAGTTGTATGGAGCGCTTGTGGGTGATCTCAAGTTATCTCCTTATCCAAATTACAAAGAGCTGGTCTACTCATTGCCAGCTCTTTGTTTCACAATGGACATCACTTCTACTTTTAGTAGAGCCATTTTAGTTCACCATTTTTTATTCAGAAGTCTGAAAGATCAGATTTCTGATTATATTTTTCTTGACTTTTATTCCTGATTTTCTTTCCGGTATATTGCTTACTTAATGTTCCATGCAACAGAAGGGATTTCTTTCTCTTCTTTCACCGTTCCAATACTTGTCACTTGTCACATTCTTGGCTTGATCTTTAGTGCCCAATATGTCCTGAACATAATTTTGCAGCTTCATTCAGTTTTAGCTTCAGCATTTTTGCCTTTTTTTTTTGAAAAAAAATCCTTGGAAATAGATCTGTGAGAAGCCTAAGTGCATTGGTCTTTATACATTGCATCAGCCCTTATTTTAAGAAATTTCCTTTGGAATAGCATTCATCTATATACTACTAAAGGGATGCGGTGGCTCAGTGGCTAAGACTCTGAGCTTGTCGATCGAAAGGTCAGCAGTTCAGCGGTTCGAATCCCTAGTGCCGTGTAATGGGGTGAGCTCCCATTATGTGTCCCAGCTTCTGCCAATCTAGCAGTTCAAAAGCATGTAAAAATGCAAGAAGAAAAATAGGACCACCTTTGGTGGGAAAGTAACAGTGTTCCATGCACCATTGGTGTTTAGTCATGCCGGCCACATGACCACGGAGACATCTTCGAACAGTGCTGGCTTTTCAGCTTTGAAACGGAGATGAGCACCGCCCCCTAGAGTCGGGAACAATTAGCACATATGTGCGAGGTGAACCTTTACAGTTTCAGCAGGTTCTGACCAGTTCTGGAGAACTGGTAGTGGAAATTTTGAGTCGTTCGGAGAACCAGTAAATACCACATCTAATTGGCCCCGCCCCCATCTATTCTCTGCCTCCAGAGTCCCAGCTGATTGGGAGGAAATGGGGATTTTGCAGTAACCTTCCCCTGGAGTGGGGTGGGAATGGAGATTTTACAGTATCCTTTCCCCTGCCACGCCCACCAAGCCATGCCACGCCCACCAAGCCACACCCACAGAACTGGCAGTAAAAAAATTTGAAACCTACCATTGGTATAAATCCTTACTTCCCCATCAATTAGTTAAAGTCTTCAAGAAAAACCAAGAAAGTCTAGTTGCTGTTTGAAAAATATACCTTTGAGTCCTGTTTCCACTGTCTTTTTGCCTGCCTGTAGTAATTTTATCTGTTTAGATATAGTAAATGTTGATTTATTATTATAGTTTGTTTACCATTACAATTATTTTTCTATTTATGATGCAGTATATATTATTTTTATATAATAATAGGGCCCTCCAGCATGGAGGTAAAAAAAAAATGGTCAGCCTAGAATTTAATGTGAATTTAATGATGTGACAATCTGGTCGCATCCTACTGTATTACCCTTCTCTCAAAGGATGACCCAATGGGTCACAGGAATGTCTGATATGCCTATTTTATGATCGTGTGGTAGTTAAAGATCCTTTCTAGGGCTCATTTACTTCGATATGCAATTTTGAGGATGAGCAAACAACTTCAAAACCATGCAGCAAGATAATAAAAAGACAGATTTACTCAGAACAACTCACATCCTGCGACAATTCCTTTAACACCATCAGACTTCAACATCTGCCTACCCCAGATCTTTGGGAAGGACTCAATAGATGGATAAAAATGCCAAATCGAGTCTGAACATCTGGCTGATTGTGCAACGAACCATCAAAATGGCAAAAGGCAGCTTTATTTGGAACAGCTTACATCTTCCAAGAATACCTTTAACACTACTAAACAACAACAACATATGTCTATCCGAGGGCCTTGAGAAGAACTTGGTAAGTAGACAAAAATGCCAATCCAGTCTAAATATCTAGCTGACTGGGCAACCTGCGCCACCCAACTCCCATGCTATGACTTCTTATAGGGCATCCCTCTGGATCCTAGCAGATATTGTGGATGTTCTGTGAGAGTCAAGATAGACCCTTGGTGAGATCCAAGATTGTATATATCCAAAATCGTTTCAAGGTGCTGGTGCTCACCTATAAAGCCCTACATGGCTTAGGCCCGGGGTATCTGCAGGATCATCTCCTGCCTTCTTCCCACCGTCCGGTGCGCTCACACAGAGCGGGCCTCCTCAGGGTGCCGTCAGCCAGACAATGTCGGTTGGCGGCCCCCAGGGGGAGAGCATTCTCTGTGGGAATGCCGACCCTCTGGAATGGGCTGCCCACCGGCCTCAGGATGGCCCCGGACCTCCTCTCCTTCCGCCGCGAATTGAAGATGTGGCTTTTTTACCAAATGGCCTGAATCCATAGGGGTGGCTTCAAATAATTTTAATAATTTTTAATTGATTTTAATTTAATTTTAAACTGATTTTAATTGTTTATGTAATTCTTTGTTTTGTTTTTGTAAGCCGCCCTGAGTCCTATGGGAGAAGGGCGGCATATAAATTACATAAATAAATAAATAAATAAACAAACAAATAAATAAATAAATCTTTCCTGCTATAGCAATGGAGCAATTCGTTTTTTATGTTTTCGTATTGTACTCGTACACTGCCCAGAGTCACTCTGTAATGGAGATGGGTGGTTTCTAAATTTGATATAAAAATAAATACAAATAAATAAATTCCATTATTATTAGAATCTGAGGAAAATGAAATTGACAAGATCTCAAGGGAACGAAGGTGTGGTCAAATGAGGGCATTTCCCATCAGCATTCTGGTATTACTATGCAATGTTTCTTCCTGAAATGCCTGTCCAAAATAATACATTAGGATGATGGCAGATTAATTTTAGATGCGTTTATAATATTAGCACACAGTGCTTGCAGGGGGTGGGTGAGTGTTGAAAATAACCAGCCAAAAGGTTATGCAATTTATGGACAATCACAAGTTGCCATATTATGGACAACAGGAAGATGGAGAGAGAAGAAAAATGTTTCCACTTATTCCTGAGGAATAAAACCACAATAATTGATGGAACTGGTAACTTTTATTTTTCAAGGTACCAGCCAAATGAAAATATTAAGGGAATCTGACGTAATAGAATCAACTGGCCAGCATAAAATTTGACAAGAAGCACTCCAAGCTAGCAGAATATGTCAGGTCCAGTATGAAACAAGATCATCAATCTTGGTTTTGTCATTTCTGTTTACTGCAGCTTTGCAAAGTGGTATGGCTTTGTGGAACCATCTTGAAGAGGGATTTCACTAAATCTTGATTCTAGGCAGGGGTGAAATGCTCCCGGTTCGGACGAGATCGCCTGATCCGGCAGTGATGGCGGCAGGTGGTTTGGAAAACCGATAGCTAAAATCCCTAACCCGCCCCCCGCATGCCCACCTGAGCCGCGCAATCATCAGAGGCTTTTTTTTAACTTTTAAAAAGCATTTTTTCTACAACCTCTTCGGTGGAAAAAATGCTTTTAAAAGAAAAAAAAAAGCCTCTGATGATCGCGCGGCTCAGCTGGGATTGTCAGAGGCTTTTAAAAGCACTTTTTCTACAAACACTTCGGCCAAAGAGGTTGTAGGAAAAAATGCTTTTAAAAGTAAAAAAAAAAAAAAAAGTTGGCCACACCACCCAGTCACATTACCCCCCACACACCAAGCCACGTCCACAGAACCAGTAGTAACAAATTTTACATTTCACCACTGATTCCAGGTCTAAGGTTTTTCAGCTTTCAATCTCAGGAGTCTTAGAATCCAGCTGTATTGGTCTGACTAGTTGAAACAGTAATGAACTGATAGCTGCTGAAGTTAAATGAAAAGGAAACTAAAGAGCAAGAGAAAGTTCAGGTATTCTCATTCAAATCCTGCATGCGCTTTAATTTTCCAGTTCACCTTCTTTGCTCCCCAATCTTGCCTTCCTTGTTGTTGTCTTCTCCACCCACCCTTCTTCCCACCACAACGCCAAAAAAAGATTCACAGTTAGCGCATTATGCACCATCATCATTGTGCTTGAGTGCAGAAAAAGAGAGCAGAAAAAAACCCCTTTTAGATTCATTTTTAACCACCATATATTTGTATTTACAAACCAGACTTTGTAAACTTTCTCCTCCTCACTATGTTTTTGTTTCTTATTTATCAACAGTGTCCATATCCAGCGTCTCCAGAAAGATAACATTTATGAGCCGGAGGCTTTCCAAGATTCCAGAGTCTAAAATCTAAAGTTCCTGGAGTCACCCCATTGATCTATCTTTTAATGTATATCCTGCATTAAAGTACACTGACTAACAGCTTTAGATTGGAGAAGGGGAAGTTTTCTTCCATATGCAACCTTGAGGGAAACACAGCCCAATAGATTGTTAGAGTGATGTGAGCAGTTCCTGTTTACAAAATCTGGAGTGGTCACCATCCCTCCCTCAATCCATTTCTAAAATACCTGTTGGGTGCAGTCACACATGAGTGTTTGCTGCCTTAGGATCTACTCTGCAAGCATGGGATCCCCTCTCGCCAGACCTTCAATCTTAAAAAACCCAAATGTGTTCATGGTCTGCTGCAAGACCATAGAAGAAGCAAATTAATTCCTAGGGTGTCATGAAGGTGGAGGAAGAATAGCAAACAGAAGCCTGCTGTGGAGGGCATAGCCTCAAGCTTCACTTCATACTGATTAGGGCAACCACTAGATAGCAGAAAAGAGACACAGAAGACTACCTCTTTGTCACTTATTGGTAGTGACTAAGGTAAGGTAAAGGTAAAGGTTCCCCTCGCAGATATGTGCTTGTCGTTCCCGACTCTAGTCACTCCATGACTATGGGTGTCAACTAGTAATATTAACACCATTTCCTGGTTAAAAGAATGAAAGGTTTTAGAGGGGAGGAGAATGTTCATTCAACTGGATGTAACATTCTTTTGAGCTGTGCTTCTCTATCTGCATATGCATCCAAACCTCTGGTCAGCATTGCTAACTGTAAAGGTTCCCCTCGCACATACGGTATGTGCTAATCGTTCCTGACTCTAGGGGGCGGTGTTCATCTCCATTTCAAAGCCAAAGAGCCAGCGCTGTCCGAAGATGTCTCCGTGGTCATGTGGCCAACATGACTAAATGCCAAAGGCGTACAAAATGCTGTTACCTTCCCACCAAAGGTGGTTCCTATTTTTCTACTTGCATTTTTTACGTGCTTTCGAACTGCTAGGTTGGCAGAAGCTGGGACAAGTAACAGAAGCTCACCTTGTTACGTGGCACTAGGGATTCGAACCGCTGAACTGCCGACCTTTCGATCAACAAGCTCAGCGTCTTAGCCACTGAGCCACCATGTCCCTTGTACATAAATTAGGTAGAACCTAATAGTCCTAAATCTTGATGCAACTTGCTGTTACCATTCCACCCCCAACAGTGCACTTCAGCCAACTGATAATGGCTTGTCTATGCAATCCCTGAGCATCAGAACAGGCGGACTCCCGAGCATAGCTGCTAAGTTTTAAAATGTTGGCTAATATTGGGATGGGGAATCTATTTGAGAGGTTTTCCTGGGACTAGGGAGCTGTGCTTGTGCCAGGGTGATTAATGAAGGCATGTGGCACAAATTATCCTTAGAATATTTTTGCGCAGGACCAATCTTGGCTGCTTTACAGAATGATTCCATGTGCATCATTATTCACTGTAAACCAGGGGTGGGCAAATGTGGCCCTTTTACAACTTGTGGACTTCAACTCTCAGAATTCCTGAGACAGCCAAGCTGGCTCAGGAATTCTGGGAGTTGAAGTCCACAGGTCGTAAAGGGGCCATATTTGCCCACCCCTGCTGTAAGCGAACATGCAGTACTCCATTGCTGTAGCAAAGGAGAGATGTAGTGATGCGCAGTTGCAGTTTAAGCACTCCCTGGACTTCTGGGGAAAAATGGTGGACTGAAGATAGACTGGCCCTTCATCATTCCTCTTCAGACAAGGTGAAGACTTGAGATAACCCACAAGTGCTCCAGTCAGAAATCCTTTATATCTAAAATGACTTAGAACATAGAATAACAGAGTTGGAAGGGACCTTGGAGGTCTTCTAGTCCAATCCTCTGCTTAGGCAGGAAACCCTACACCACTTCAGACAAATGGTTATCCAACATCTTCTTAAAAACTTCCAGTGTTGGAGCATTCACAACTTCTGGAGGCAAGTTGTTCCACTGATTAATTGTTCTAACTGTCAGGAAATTTCTCCTTAGTTCTAAGTTGCTTCTCTCCTTGATTAGTTTCCATCCATTGCTTCTTGTCCTGCCTTCAGGTGCTTTTGAGAATATCTCATCAAGCATTGAGATATTCTTGAATTTGCAGAAAGCTGCTTATTGAACAGGGGTGGTACTCTTTTGGCTATAAAACAATCAGCACAAATCAGTTGTGAGCTGCACTCATGGAAAATTAATGGCCCCACCATTGATTGGTTGGGTGAAGCAAGGACTGCAAATATTCTCGCTTCTACTGAACTCTGTCTTCTGACTGGCTAAGCATTAGCTGTTTCAAGGCACAATAATTCATTGTAGGTACCTGCTTCTTCCTCAAAGGAAAGGCTATAAATGAAGCTCCCTGGAGGATGTTCAGCTGCTCGACGATACCAAAGGGGGAAGTGGTCCATGGTGAAAATGCTTTCCTTATCATAACTGGTCAAAAAGTTCCTGGAGTTGAGGAAAAAAAAGGAAGAAAAGCAACACGATCATATCACATGATCTTCAAAGCACATTTTAAAAACAAACAATTTTTCTTTTGATCCAATGAAGTGTCCTGGTGTGCAAAACACACACCCTATTATATATCCATCTCTTTCGCTTCTCTATTTCACTTATGGCTATAACATTGTTGCTTGTATCTCTATGATTTATATTGTTCTATTTGTTTTGTAGTATGATTTGATTGCTTATTTAGTAACCTATGACTATCACTAAGTGTTGTACCTTATGATTCTTGATAAATGTATTTTTTTTCTTTTTATGTACACTAAGAGCATATGCACCAAAGACAAATTCCTTGTGTGTCCAATCACACTTGGCCAATAAAGAATTCAATTCAACTCAACTCAACTCAACTCAACTCAACTCAACTCAACTCAACTCAACTCAACTCTATTCTATCCTACCCTACCCTACCCTACCCTACCCTACCCTACTCTATTCTATTTATCAAAACTCTGATATTTCATTTTTGTACATCTGGGTTGTTCCTTTGATGTCTCTGCTTGGCATCTTCTATTGCTTGCTTTGTACTGCATAGCATAGACAGCATATTATACTACTTCTCACTGTATGCATATTCAGCTTCCCTCCTGAGATTTGCCATGTTCCAGAACTTGAGCTGGAGAAGAAGCCCACAGCAACCACAAGTAGTCAGTGCTGTACATCTCCAGTGCTCGGCATCTGTACTTCCACTGTGTCATATACATCTACTTTGATTAATCCTAGGAGACCAAGAACATGAATGGAGATCCACCCAACTATAGAATGAAATAATTTGCAGGCCACCTCAGATCACACTCCACCAAGCTGACAATGCTTCCAGGATGATGAGGAGTATCACTAGCATGCCAAGAATGAAGCCTACTTTGGAAAGCTTCAGCATTTGCCTGGCTTGTATAGGCAAAAGACATTGTGACGGGGTAAAATGTGTGGCTGGAGGAAAGCAGATGGGTGTATGCCAGGATCATGGACTTTTTTGAGGGAAGACTCGGGATAAGAAGAAGTGAGCAGAAAAGGAAGAACTGCTTCAATACTTGACTTTCATTTATCTACATGCATGTTCAGAAATATAGATTTTATAGATAGCTGTTTCCTAGCTCTCCCTTTTTAAAATATTCCAATTGTTCAGAAAACATGATCCATGAATGCTCTAGCATCTAGTAAGACTAGAATCCATGCAGACAAGTGAAAAGCTTATTCTAGTCAGGAAGGTGATTTCCTTCCTACTCTGGGATGCCTTCTTAGAACTCTCTCCTCCACCCCCACCTTCCGAGTGTTTCTATGTACAGCACAGCTACTCCAACCTGACTAATAATGAGTGGGTGCAAATGATGATGGTTGCAGAAATGAAATAAAAAGAAAGAATTTACCAGCTAATATCTACCCTGTTTCCCCCAAAATTAGACATCCGCTGATAATAAGCCCAATCGGGCTTTTGAGCGCATGGCAATAAGGCCAAGCGCTTATTTCAGGGTTTTAAAAAATTATAAGACAGAATCTTATTTTCGGGGAAACATGGTAATGGTCTGTTGCTTAAACCCTGTGCAGATATGCATCCCTTAGACTTGCTGATAAATTGTATTTGAAGAAAGTGTGTTTTACTTTTTGGTAAACATGCAAACTACATTAGCTCCTCTTAGCTCCCTACTCCTATTTTGACCATGCTGCTTTGGTTCCCAAGCGGACTGAAATACATCTCATTCAAAGGTGTTGGTTACCACCTTTAAAGCGCTCCATGGCATAGGACCTAGTTATCTTCGAGACCGCCTGCTGCTACTGACAACCTCCCATCGACCCGTGCGCTCCCACAGAGAGGGCCTCCTCAGGGTGCCATCAGCCAAACAATGTAGGCTGGTGACCCCCAGGGGGAAGGCTTTCTCTGTGGGGGCACCTACCCTATGGAACCAGCTGCCCCCTGAGATAAGGAGAATCCAAGACCTCAGTGCCTTCCGCTGTGCCCTTAAAACCTTCTTTTTTCATCAAGCCGGGCTGGCTTAACATATTTTTAAATTTTAAATTTTAAATTGGTTTGTCATTTTAAACTGGGGCCAAATTAATATATATTCTTTTAATTGTTCTTAATGTTTGTATTGTATGTTTTTATATGGCTGTACATTGCCCTGAGTCCCTTGGGAGAAGGTGCAGTATATAAATTTGAAATTAAATAAATAAATAAATAAATAATAGGGTGAAATGTATCTCATTCACGAGGTGAAGTGTATCTCATTCACAGTGCATGTCTTCTTCTTCTTCTTCTTCTTCTTCTTTTTTACCAACAGTATGTTATACACAAATATGTGTGTCATTTTATTATCCATTACAGAACTCCTGGAAAGATGAACAGGTGTTGTATTTTACAGCTTATAGTTCATTTTATAAACATTTTAGCATATTAAATAAACTGTGTCTCCCAGGACAGATTTAGATAGATATATTAGGTTCTCAAGGCAATCTTTGACTATATAAACCCCATGTTCCTGATTTTAAAGTATACAAAGTAATCAGGATAGCCAATCAGAACAAAATGTTCAAAGCATTTTGAAACCCAAGATTGATATGGACTATACAGGGCACACTTTAAGCCTGAGTTATTAAAGTCATGAACATTAAATACTCTCATGTTGATACACAGCTAAATACACATAATTGATCTGTAGACTTGCCTGTTACATATTTGAAAGTCCCTCAGAGAGTAATGCAAATTTATCTTTGCAAATCCCACCATTCTCTTTGTTTTTCCAGTATGCAATATGCAGGTCAAATGTGAGAATACATCACACGTGCATGAAATAGTGATCCTTTATGAAAAAAAAATATGCTGAGTGACAATAGATTGATTTAAAGCAATTATAATATCCTGATTTAAAGCAAGATAGAAAAATTTATTTCACCCAGTAGCTTCTGTTGTAGCGATGGGTTATTTATTTATTTATTTATTTATTTATTGGTTTGATTTATATGCTGCCCTTCTCCGGAGACTCAGGGCGGCTTACAATGCTTTAAGCAATAGCCTTCATACTTTTGTATATACTTGCTTAGTAGGGCTTTCAGCCCCCCACCCCCAAGCGGTGTTCTTTTTTTATACAAAGTCAGCTTATTGCCCCCACAATCCAGGTCCTCATTTTACCTACCTCGAAAGGCTGGAAGGCTGAGTCAACCTTGAGCCTGGTGAGATTTGAACTTGCAATAATTGCAGGCAGCTGGTGCTATTTAATAGCACTTTAGTCTGCTGCGCCACCAAGGCTCTTTAGGTATAGATTATAGGTTGTTTGATGTGCACTAAATAGACACATTAAATAGGTCCTGTAAGCATCTAGAGAACTGTAGTCAGAGTGCACAAAAGGGCAAGGATTGGAGGATTAAGTATTTTCTCTGTAACTGATGGTAAGAAAGGTGGTTCCAGTGGGCCTGCTCCTTTATATTTTCCTTCCTTCCTTCCTTCCTTCCTTCCTTCCTTCCTTCCTTCCTTCCTTCCTTCCTTCCTTCCTTGTCATCATGCATAGAACTCTCCACCAACCATATAATGAAGTAGAGATATCTAAGGATGTACAGATGACTTCTAACAACAACACCAGTGTCAAGTACAAGTCCAACTTGTGCTAGAAATAAGATATTTATTTATTTATAGAATTCCTATATCCCTTCATCCCAATGAGGTTCTGCTATTGGTGCACTGTTTGAACTGTTGGTGTACAACAATAAAATAAGAAGATTAAGACAAAATAAACCAATGGCAACATCAACTGTCTATCCATCTGGCATCAATGATTTTTTACCACAATTCCATTTCCAAAAAAAATTACATGTTTTACAAGTCTTCAGAGGAACCTGAACTTTGGAGCCCTTCTACTTTAGATAGCAAGCTCTTCAGAGGAGCAAAGTCTCCCAGGGAGCAGGTGTTCTGTCTGCATTCTGATTGGGTAAGTAGATGGTCTCACAGGTATTGAGACCCCAAACCATGCATGGCTTTGTAGGTGATATCTAATGCCATGAATTACGGGTAAAGGTAAAAGTTTCCCCTCTGAAGTTGTGCCTGACTCTAGTCCAGGGGTCTGCAACCTTAAACACTCAAAGAGCCATTTGGACCCGTTTCCCACAGAAAAGAAAACATCGGGAGCCACAAAACCTTTCCTGTGCCTGACTATTTCTTGAGCGGCCACAAAACTAGCCTATGTAGTTGAATTAAATGTTCTGTTTTCTTCTGAAACTTTTCTTTTCTTGGATTTATCCATGGTTGGCCTATTGGGCATTGAAAAGCTCAATAAATTGTGTGCCGGTGGGTGTCGCACATTGATGGTTGTGACGCATATTTTGAGTGACAGGGAGCCGCAGCAGAGGGGTGAAAGAGCTCCCCCTTCTCTAGAGGGAGGTGCTCATCTCCATTTCTTATCCGAGGGAGCCAGTGTTGCCCAAACACACTTCTGTGGTCATATGGCCAGCATGACTGTACAGCAAGGCACATAAAAAAAAGCATGAATTATGGCAGACAAAAACTAAGAAACTTGCAAGGATATTCCTGTGAAAGAACATTTTCTTCTTGGAGCAGGTGAAGAAAGCTTCTTCACAACTAGTTCAGTAGAACTAGCAACCCTAGATTAGCTAACAATAACTGGAATTCTAGGTAAGCTAGGTAACTGAGGACAATTAGCCAGTGGAACACCTTGCCTTCAGAAGTTGTGGGTCCTCCATCACTGGAGGTTTTTAAGAAGACGCTGGACAGCCACCTGTCTGAAATAGAATAGGATCTCCTGCTTGAGCAGGGGGTTGGACTAGAAGACCTCCAAGGTCCCTTCCAGCTCTATTCTGATTGATTGATTGATTGATTGATACCAACAATGATATTTGTTTTTTAAATTTTGATTATTTCCCTCAAAGTTTTACACCTTAGGTGACCAGTCAGTTCATTTCTATGGATAGACTACCCTGGAAGATGGTAAAATGATATCAAATAATAACAACTTTTTTCCTTTTTTTTTTTTAAAAGCAGCCCTTAGAAAGAACTATTTTAATTCTCTCTCTCTCTCTCCATATTTTTCAAACTGGGTGGCTTCTGAAGTGGGAGGCATATCAAATTGAATAAAGCAAAGAATAGGAAAGAGAAGAGAAAGGATGTCCAATTGGTAAGAAGGAACAACTTTTTAATAGTTCCCTGGAAGTCTCTTTTGCACAGTTCTGAATAAAAGAAATGGGAAGGTTAAGAAATATTAAGTAAGTCCCCCTCCCCATTATTATCCCAACCCATCTCAAAGAGAACCCCTTAAAGTGGTACACAAAGACCCTACAAAACCTCATAAATTGCAATGATGGCAACTAGAGTTGGCAAATTATGGATCTCCTACTTTGTCTTTTGCTAGGGGCAGACTGCTGCATACTTCAGAACTTCTCAGCTCACAAGCATTGAAAGGTATGTAACAATGGAAGAAATTGAGGAAAAGATAATAGAAAGCTCTCCCTTTTTGCAACAATATATTTGAACAGTAGGAAAAAAGGAAGACCCACCTATCTCACACATCACTTCCAAACTTTTTGGGCACTTTTTGCTATTTTTAGAATGCCAATGCGAACAATTCGGCAAACTCTAGGAAACAGCCTATTCATGAAGGATTATCTCACAATGTCTATAACAGGGGTATCAAACTCACGGCCTGCAGGCCAGAAGCGTCATGTGCTGGCCCCACCCCTGCCCAGTTCAGCGAAGGGGGGAAAAGTCTCGATA
This sequence comes from Arizona elegans, assembly GCA_022577455.1. NCBI lineage: Eukaryota > Metazoa > Chordata > Lepidosauria > Squamata > Colubridae > Arizona > Arizona elegans. The sequence continues at coordinate 75,321,299 of JAKOOJ010000007.1, forward strand.
CGTTACGTGTCACCGCCATGACGACATGAGTTTGACACCCCTGGTCTGTAACATCTAATGTTTACTTTCATGAGTGAATGTAATCATAAATAGACATTTCCAGTGGCCTCTTAACATTCTCAATTTTTTTGATTTTCAGTGGGGTTATTTCATATGACCAGCTGTCAATTTTCAGCTGTGAACAAAAGTTAGAAATTTGAGATGAACATTTTGTGGTAAATCTAATTGTATAAAAAGATTTATATTCCATTTAATTAGATCTGCAGAGGAGCTTATATTGAAATTCAAAGTCATTATAGCAATCAAGGAAGAAAATAATTATGAGGCTAAAAATTACACCAGACTTTTCTAAATCCAATATGCAGCATGCATGCCAAATCAAGATCAAATTGATTTATGGTGTTTGAAAAGGCCCTTAGATAACCAATCTACCTAAATCTTGAAAATGGAGGTGGCTAGAGCAGGACCATTATGAATAATTTTAGAGACGTTCTCAAGGTAATTCTCTGATGTTTGAAAAAGAGAGAGAAATGCCAAAATTAAATCTAGGACCTGCTGTTTGCAATATCTTATACTGAGCTCTCAAAATCATAAATATTATCAATATGTAATAAGCCAACACAGAATGGCCTTCATAGAGAATCATCTGTAATTCCATTTTCATTTTCAGAAATTGTATCTGGTTTATAAAACTGGCATCTTATAATTTCTCAACAACTATTGAATTTTCTCCCTGTCTCAGGACAATATATTCAGGCCTGACAATTATGTTGATTTTTTTTTTTTGCAGATTATACTGAGATTGAGGTCTATAGAAAAAGATTAATGGCTCTACAGAGAGTAATAATAGCATAGATAAGGGGTTTATAGTAAATAGTTAATTGCAATAGCACTTAGACTTATGTACCGCTTCACAGTGCTTTACAGCACTGTGTAAACTAAGCAGTTTACAAAGTCAGCATATATTGCCTTCAACAATCTGGGTCCTTATTTTACCCACCTAGGAAAAGTGGAAGGCTGAGTCAACCCTGAGCCGGTCAGGATTGAACTGCTGAACTGCCAGCTATCGGCAGTCAGCAGAATTAGCCTGCAGTACTGCATTCTAATCACTGCGCCACTATGGCTCTTAAAATAATATAGAATATTGTTTTATTTCAGATTCAGAATAGTTGCAGGAAATGATAATTTACAACTTCCCTCTCTTTTATTTGTAAGTATTCCTTTTTAAAAATGAAATTCTCATTTCCCTTCCCCGCCCCTAGGGGAGATACAAAGCCAATCATTTCTCTACATTTCCAGCATTTATTGTCCATTGAATCTGGGTCAGCCTGGATATTGGTGGTCCCAGCAGTGAAATCCAGCCTGTTGTATCCGGCTCACACATGAACCGATAGCGCTGGTGGCAGGAGGCTCCGCCGATCCGCCAGGACGTCATTAGGTCCCATTTTTTTACCCTCTGCGCATGCGTATCCACACATTCTTGTTCCTGAACCGGTAGCAAAGGTAAGTGGATTTCACCGCTGGGTGGTCCCCCCAAAAAAACAGTTTTTCAACAAGCTTTTTTCAGAACAGAAAAGAAAGTTACAGTGGTGTAAGCATCCTGTTATTATGGCACAGTGGTGTAAGCACCCTGTTATTAACACAGCTGCCTGCAATTACTGCTGGTTCAAATCTCTCCAAGGCTCAAAGTTGACTCAGCCTTCCATCTTTTCTAAGGTAGGTGAAATGAGGACCCAGTTTGTGGGGGCAATAAGCTGACTTTGTATAAAATATACAAAAGTATGAAGGCTATTGCTTAACACATTGTAAGCCGCCCTGAGTCTCCGGAGAAGGCCACATATAAATCAAATTTAAAAAACAATTTTAAAAAAAATTACAAAATTGGACATCTTAAGATGGGCTAGAAGGGGTCAATCTAAATTTATTCATTTTATTTACTTATTTATTCAAGTTTGTTATAGCCGCCCAACTTCAATGGACTTTGAGCATTATACAAAGCCACCAAATCCCTAAAGACAGATAAAACATAAAACCACAGAGACATCTCAGATGAAAATAATACTAAAAGCAACACAAATCAAATCAAATAAGAGCCCCCAATAATCCTGGGCCAGATTATTACATAATATACAATCAGGACATATATACATATGAAGGATTGGAATGGCAGTGATACACAAAAAGTATGTTTCTAAGTATGCATATAGCTATTACTCAATAAAACATAGCATGGAAATGTGGAAGAGGAATTCTTGGAAATGCTTGAAGAATTCTATGATGAATTGTAAGATGTGCCAGGTGCAAACTTATAAAAGGATGTAATGCCTTTAATGGCAAAAGTTGGACAAATAGATATTTAAATTGGCTAAATACAATAGTGTAGGAGGCAGGCTAATAGATTTTTAGAAACATTCTTTGCTTATTGTTAATGCCTCCTCCAATGTCAGGCATAAGGAACCAGAAACAGCTCAAGGAGTTGATCAAAGTGATATGTTTACTGCTACTCGTCTACTGACAGGAAACGTGCCAGACTAATGCGCTCACTACATAATTACTAGATAAATACTGTAAAGCTTTAGGGAGTCAGCTGCTTCCTCCCTATCAATGACTCAAGGCTAGCCAACCTTTTCACTCCTTGCCCCAACTGAGCTCCAGATTCCACCACATCTAAGCAATGTAGATGGACAATTTATATATGGACACTGCTGACAGGAACCAAACAGACTATATAATAAGAAATTGAAGATGAAGAGGTCAATCACTTCCATAGGCTATATGGGTTAGATTTAAGAGAGTGTGTACCAAAGCACATGACCCAAATCCCAGTTTAAGATCCTCCAAAATCCCAACAAAACACTTTGTAAGGTCTTTTGAAACTGGCTAAAATCCTAACCAACACTTTAAAAGTTTTCTTTTTGGCAACGTTTCAACAAGCTCTCTAACTTGTCATCATCAGGCCCCTACTTTCAGTTTAGAAGCTGTGGGTATGCTGCGAGATCGGAGTTGTTGCCTTTCTATGTTCGCTGCTGCTGACATATGCTGCAACTCTGTGTCCTGATTGGAGGGCAACAGTTTTTTCTTCTGCTTCATTATCCTAGCTGCAGCCTAACTGCGTGTTAAAGGCCCAGCTTTCCCTGGTTCCTTATTACTAACTGTCAACTGCAAAGAAGGAAGGATTCTGGTAGGCATCACAACATTGCTGATTGCTTGTTGAGATCTCAGCCTATCTTCTGGCTCGGTCCTCTCTCTCTCCCTATTGCTAGCTATCATCTGCAAAGAGGAAAGGACTCTGGCAGGCATTACAACACCACTTGTTGCCTGTTGGAATCTCTGCCTACACAGATTCCAGTGGTGTTGTAATGTCCTTCATATAAGCTTTCGTGATAGCTAGGAAAAGTTACATGACAAAAATAAAATGGGTGTACAATGACTTGAATGTTGATTTTCAGCATCAAATAAGAGAGGACAGGGACAGGTATCTTAGTCAAGAATATCCTAAAGCAGGATATTTTTTTTAAAAAAGTTAAAGTTTAAAATTAAAGATCTTTTAAAGAAGATCAGATAAATAGGTCAAACATGGGTAGTTTTGGTAAGCATAGGTAGCAGAGAACAATTTTGATAGCAGTTAGTGATGTTAAAAGAAGTTGAAAAGATTATACTGTGACACTTGACAAACAGGTTTGTAGAAGAAAGTTGCAATAGTATTCACTGAACCGTTGCACAAATTCCTCACTCAAAGTTTTATTTAAGAACTTACTAAGAAGATGAGAGCAGTCCACAGAAAAAAAAATGCGACATAAAATGGGTAAGTTTCAGAGAAGGTAGAGGGACATGAACTCCAGGATGTTCATAAGGGCGGCAATGGGGCTAAATGGCAAAGTTTACGATAACATCATCAAACAAACAGCACAACATGTACTAATGTCAGATATTAAGAGACAAATGCACAGTCAGCATTTGTATGATGATTCATAGTGAAAGCGTTGTCATTTTGACTTCATTGTGGGTTTTTTTTCGTAGGAGACTGCTGATTCAATCAGATAGTTAATATTAAAATGCATAATAGAGGAAACAAAAAAAACCCTAGAAAAATTGTGTTTGCTTCATTGACCTCAGCAAGGCCTTTGTCTGTGTGGATCATGTGAGAATATAGAATATATTAAAGCTAATGAGTTTGCTGGAACATCTCTTATGGATCTTTACAAAGAACGAGATTCTTCATAAGAAATTCTTGTTCTTCTTTATAAGAAATTCTAAGAAACAGAGTGATCCATAACAGGAAAATGAGCAAGACAAGGATGCAGACAATCCTTATAGATAGTCCTTGACTTATGACTGGTCACTTAGCAACTGTTCAAAGTTGTGAAGTTCTGACAGCTCTCCCTCCCCCCACCACCTGTGGTCACAAGACCATATTTTGAGCCTTGGCAATTGACCTGCATGTGACAACAACTTATGAATTTGCTGGAAACCAGGGTTTACTTCTGGTTGTTAGCAAAAAATACTCATAGGGAACAATGAGTTCACTTAAAGACTGCCATGTTCACTTTATTACTACTGCATTTGCTTAAAGGCTGCTGCAAAACAGATAGTAAAATCAGTCACAGTCACATGATGACCTGTTTAACAATTGTCATGACTTAACGACTGTAATTGTGGGCTCAATTTTAGTCGTAAATTGAGGACTAGTTGTATATCATTTCAATCCATAAGAAGAATAGACTTGGAAGAGATAAGAGCTGGAATCAAAATTGGAAAGTGAACATTACACAGTTGAACCATGCAGACAATATCATGCTAGTTGAAAGTAATAAAAACTAAAAACTGCTTAAAAATGAACCACCTGAATTAATGTTAAATATTAAGAAAATAAAAGCAATGCTGAAAAACTTCCGGTTTGGCATCGCGGTGAGACAGTCGGGGAATTAGCGGGCTCCGACGAGCTCAGCAAAAACCTCGGCTGACGAACCGCTGCCGATGGGTCTGCGGACCAGAACTGTCCTGCAGGGATGGGGAAGAAAGAGAGGCACCTCGGACAACCAAGAGGAACAGGCAAGTTCCTCGAAGGTCAGAGGGAACTCTCTGTGACTCGGCGGCGGGGGATGGCAGCCATGGCGACTGTCACGAAGCTGGGACAACCGGACTAAGTATAACTGGAGAGAGGAAAGGAACGGAATGGAGTTTTTTGAAGCTGGGTGAGTGACAGCCAACCCAGGTGTGAAATAACAACAAAAGAAAATAAAAGCAATGCTAATCAATATATTTAGTGAAACTCATATTGCCGATGAAGCCTTGAAGCTGATAGACAGTTCTGCTTTCTGGGGACTCAAAAACATATAAATATGGATAATACACTGGAGAAATAAAAAAGATCCTCGCGAGGAAAGCAATAGCAAACTTTGACAAGATCATACAGAATAAGGGCCTTTCAATTAGAATAGGGGTGTCAAACTCAAGGCCTGGGGACCGGACCTGGCCTGCAGAGTGCTTAGATCTGGCCCATGGGGCCAGCCTGGAAACAATGAAGGACCGGCCCAAGGTGTCTCTGCCAGCGAAAACAGAGCTTGGGAGGGCCGTGTACTGCCCTCCCAAGCTCTGTTTTCATTGGCAGAGAGCTGCAGGAGGCTGTCGCACCCAAAAACAGAGCTTGCGGGGGCCGACATGAGTAATGTTGAGCTGGCCACGCCCACCCTGGCCACATCCATCCCTGCCCCGTGAGGTCAAACACCACCCTGATGCAGCCCTCAATGAAATTGAGTTGGACACCCCTGAATTAGAACAAAGGTCAGAGCAGTTGAAATAATTCTGCTTCAGCAGTAAGAAATAGCTAGGAAACTGGATGCTTAGAAGAGCAAAGGGGAAAAAAAAGAAATATCTCTTTGGATTATAGATTTGAATATTGTAAATGTAAGAACAACCAGTCACTCAATCCTGATCTAATCCAAATGCTGATTTTAGGATATTTTATACTAAGAGAGTCAAGTAGAAACTTATTTATTTTGGATATGTAATGCAAGCAAATGTTGGACCAGAAACATGATAAAACTTGGCAAGGTTGATGTAACTAGAATAGGAAGATGGCTGGGTGGGATTAAAGAGATTACTGGCAGCACTTAACTAACAAATATAAGTAACCATCATGTTTGGTTCACCCAAATACATTATTGTGAAAAAAAATCAAAAACTACCTAATAGAGATAGATGGGAGAACTAGTGATATCTAGGAGAAGTATCTACAGCCAGCCAAGATTTTGTCAAAATGATGAAATGTGCATTGTGTCTTCAGAATACAAATACTGCCCCTTTTCGTACTTGTATGCAATATCATGATGCAAAATATAAGAAAGGCAGAGCTCACCCTGTGATATTCCAATGTGCGTTTCAAAATTTACTTACCTCCCTCTCTTCCCCAAACCCTTGGGTTATTTGTGATTTGCAATAGGGAGTTACTGCTATTGAGTAATATGTAGATCACCTAGCTACCTCCGACTTTTCTGATGAGGATTAAAATAAATAAATAAATAAATAAATAAATAAATAAAGTTACTGCAACCTATTTTCTGACTATTCACCATTGTTTCACTTACTTTTAATAGTTCTTAGGTGCTAATTAATTATTCTTAGATGTCTAATTATCAAGAACATTAGATTCCAAATGATTCTCATTGTTAAAATAATAATACTGTGTTTCCCCGAAAATAAGACCCTGTCTTATATTTTTTTTGAACCCTGAAATAAGCGCTTGGCCTTATTGCCATGCAGTCAAAAGCCCAATTGGGTTTATTATCAGGGGAGGTCTTATTTTGGGGGAAACAGTATATGTGGGTAAGAATTCTTTAGACCAGGCTGTCAAACTCCCGGCCTGCGGGACGGTTGAGTCACATGCCCACGCCTGGTTTAGCAAAGGGGAAAAAACTCCAGATATGTCACATGACACCACTGTGACGATGTGAGTTTGACACCCCTGCTTTAGACTAATAGAAGAAAAAAAACAGGTGTTACCGGTAATAAACTGATAAGAACAAGGTGCAAATTCAAGAGTTCATTTTAATTTAATAGTGTTCTATGTGAATCCCATTGATATCAATGAGAGAACACCATCATGCCTAAATTGGATTGACTCTGTTGTCAAATCTCCTTGGAAGCTCAGTGATAGTCTTCCTTCAGTGCAAGTACATCTTCTAATTACGTTGTTGTTATTTAGGTTTGTTATAGCCCTCAACTTCAGTGGGTTCTGAGCGGCTTACAAAATATAATACTAAATAAAAACAATTTCAAAAAATAAAACAAGGCAGCCCAGATTAAACAACTATTATGTATTGATACTTTTAAGCGGGAGTTTCAAACCTGCCTACGTTTCTGATTGGCTGACAGTCCCTCCAGGATTGTATATAAGGAGGGCTGCAGCCTCTGAGTTTTTGCTGAAGTCTCACTGTATATTAAAGAACTGTTGTCACTTGCTTGCTTGTGCCTCTCGTTATTCCCGAACCACTTCATTGGCGACGAAGGTGGGATAGAGGCTACAAGAAGCCAACCAGTGAGACCACGAGCTTCAGCTAGGCGACGAGGTGAACCACAGGAGGCATACCGAACATGTCTGCCTACGTTCCACCCAAGCCTTTTGATCCGACCCACGAAAAATGGGTCTCGTACCTAACAAGGTTCGAATGCTCGCTTGAAGCCAGCGACATGCAGGGCCTCTCCGCTAATCGAAAGAGAGCCCTCTTCCTAAGCCACTGCCGACCGGACGTGTTCGAGATGGCCGAGTCACTGTGTGAGCCAACGCCGCTTCAAACCGTCTCCTGGGACACCCTGATGGCAACTCTCCGGGCTCACTACGCTCCCGTCCCCTCCAAGTTCGTGCAACGATAACAACTCAGACAGCGCGTTCAACGAGAGGGAGAACCGGTCAGCGCGTACATGGCCAGCCTGAGGAAAGCCGCAACCCATTGTGACTATAGAGACTTGGACGATGCGTTGCTTGAGCAACTTATCTGTGGTGTTCGGGACATTAGGCTGCAACGGCGCCTGCTTGCCAAGCCTGATTTGATGCTTGCTGGAGCCCTAGACGAGGCCAGGGCTCATGAAGCCTCCACAAAAGCCGCTGAAACGCTGCAGCGTCCGCTGACCAGCAAAGACAGCCCCAAGTCTGCCCCGGTGCACAGAGAAGACGCTGGATCCAGCTCGGAGTCCAAGTCTTCCGAACGGAGCACCAGAGAAAAGACACTAGCAGCCCCTGGCGAAGCTGTCCCAGCTGTGGCGGGCACCATGATAGACTGTCCTGCAAATACAGAGAGGCTATTTGCAGGCGTTGCGAGAAAAAAGGGCACTTGGCGCGAGTCTGTAGAGCCATTCTGCCCAGAAAACACCAACCACGTGAGCGCTGCAGCCAACCGGAATCAGCGCGCCAGAAGCAGCCAACGAGAGAAGGCGGTGCGAAAAAACGGCGCGAATTTGAACCGCGAGACGGCCGCAGCATACACATAGACCAGGCCAGCACGGCGATCGAGGACAAAGTCAGCGCGGTGGTCGAAATCAACGGCAAGCCATGCTCGATGGAGATCGACACCGGATCAGCTCTCTCCATAATGTCGTGGGCGACCCTAAAGACCCTCCTGCCGTCGTTCCGGAAGGACCAGCTCTCCAAGCAGAGACTGCGCATCCTAGACTACCAGGGGAACTGAGTCCCCCTCGAAGGTGTGGGCACGTTCCGAGTCACCTACGGAGATTACGAAAGAGACCTGCCACTGACCATCGTCACGAAGCAGCTTCCTAGCTTTCTGGGCATGGGGTGGTTCCGAGCCCTCGGCATGGGCTTCACCGGCATCCACCTGATGTCCAAGTCAACACTTAAGGACAGTCTCCTGACCGAGTTCCAGGACGTCTTTGGGGACACGTTGGGCAAGTATGTGGGGACCCCTATTTCCCTAAACTTAGACCCCAACGTAGCCCAAATAAGACTTAAAGCCAGACGGGTGCCGTTCGCATTGAAACCGAAGATCGATGCGGAACTGGACAAATTGATTAAGCAAGGGGTGTTGGTTCCCGTTGACCATGCCAAGTGGGAGACCCCTATAGTGACCCCAGTAAAGTCCGACGGCTCAATAAGAATTTGCGCCGACTACAAGTGCACGATCAACAAGGCTTTGCAGCCGAGCGCCTATCCAGTGCCGATCGTGCATCATCTACTACACTCCCTGGGGCCCGGAAAAATTTTTGCCAAATTAGACCTGGCCCAGGCCTATCAGCAATTACCAGTTGACGACGCCACGGCAGAGGCGCAAACAATTGTAACTCATAGGGGTGCATTCAAATGCACCAGGCTCCAGTTTGGGGTGAGCGTCGCACCCGGCCTATTTCAAAGCACCATGGAGCGCCTTCTGCAAGGGCTCCCAGGAGTGGTGCCCTATTTCGATGACGTTCTAGTCAGCGCTCAGGACGAACGTCAGCTAGGGGACAGAGTAAGGAACGTCCTTTCTAGATTTAGAGAAGCGGGACTCAAGCTAAAAAAAAATAAGTGCATGATTGCTGTCCCCTCTGTTGAATTTCTGGGGTACAGGGTGGACGGCACGGGCATCCACCCTACTGAAAGCAAGGTGAGAGCTATTAAGAGCGCACCTGCCCCCAAGTGCAAAGCGGAGCTCCAAGCCTTCCTTGGACTGCTCAATTTTTATTCTATGTTCCTGAAGGACAAAGCCACTGTTGCAGATCCCCTACACAAACTATTAGGGAAGAATGTACCATGGGTCTGGGGGAAACCACAGGCAGCCGCTTTTGAGGCAGTGAAGAGACTTCTATCTGAAGACAGCTTCCTAATTCAGTACAACACAGCGCTGCCGCTTGTACTAATTTGTGACGCCTCCCCCGTAGGAGTTGGTGCCGTCCTAGGCCATAGACTGCCGAACGGCCTAGAGGCGCCCATTGCGTTTTACTCTCGCACCCTGTCAAGCGCAGAGCGGAACTATAGTCAGTTGGACAGAGAGGCTCTGGCTGCAATTGCGGGGGTTAAAAAGTTCCACGAATACCTCTATGGCCGACAATTCGAACTTGTGACTGACCACCAGCCCTTGCTAGGACTTTTGGCAGGCGACAGGCCAACCCCCGCTGCCCTTTCCCCTCGTTTGACCAGATGGGCCATTTTTCTGTCGGCCTACTCGTATCAGTTCGTCCATCGTCCTGGCCGAACTTTGGGTCACGCGGATGCCCTCAGCCGCTGCCCCCTACCCGACTTACTTGCCAACCCAACGCCTGAAGCCTCCGTTCTTTTGCTGGACACTTTGACTTTGGGGCCTATCTCCTCTTGCGAGGTGGCAAAAGCCTCGGCTAGAGACCCAATAATTCGCACTGTTATGGGTTGGGTGCTGAAGGGGTGGCCAGTCAAAGTGGACGGGGGGGAATACCAAGGTTATGTTAACAAACGTAACAAACTGTTTATGCAAGGGGGTTGCTTGCTGTGGGGTGACAGGGTGGTAGTACCAACGAAACTAAGAACTAGGGTCTTAGAATTGCTGCACGAAGGGCATCCGGGCATTGTCAGAATGAAAAGCTTAGCCCGCAGTTATGTCTGGTGGCCCAACATGGACCAAGTTATCACCGAGTGGGTGGGGAAGTGCAGACCATGCCAGGAGTCTCGTCCCGATCCCCCAGTAGCACCCATCCGAGAGTGGGAGAAACCAAAAGGGCCATGGGGGAGGATCCATATTGATTTTGCCGGCCCCTTCCATGGGCAAATGTTTTTAATCGTAGTCGATGCCTTTTCGAAATGGCTCGAAATAATCCTAATGCCCTCTACCACAGCCGAGGCAGTCATTAGAGTCCTTCGCAAGCTATTTGCCACACATGGCCTACCGGATACTTTGGTATCTGACAACAGCCCTCAATTCACAGCGACCCTATTCGAGGGTTACTTGGCCGGACTGGGCATCCGCCATGCCCTATCGGCCCCGTTCCACCCGGCTTCTAACGGATTGGCTGAACGTTTTGTAAGAACGGCCAAAGAGGCACTGTCCAGACTAGATAACGGGGACTGGCAGGCCAGGATAGACCAATTCTTAGCTGTCCAGCATGCCACACCATGCACAGCCACAGGGAGAAGCCCAGCAGAGCTCCTCATGGGCAGGAAGCTTCGGTGCATATTAGACAGGCTTCACCCCAACTACTCGCACAAAAATTTTAAGGGAGAAACCTCTGGACTAAGACAGTTTCAGGTTGGGTCCCCGGTGTTCGCTCGCAATTATGCCAGCGGACCTCTATGGGTTGCAGGAACCATAGTGGGCATAACAGGCCCAAAATCGTATACGGTAGACGTAGGGGTAGACAGACTCTGGAAGCGCCACATAGACCAACTTAGAAAAAGGGTGATCGGCGAAGCAAACATCAATTTAGACATCTCCGAACCTAACTACAACAACTTTCCCAAAACAGCTAACTCAAGCCCAGGTTCGCGAGAATACTTAGCTGACAAGCCCTGGTTCCAGTGCTGCCCCAGCGAGTCGCCACTCCCAGCCGGGGATAGCCACGCCCCGGACAAAATCCAGGAGGTTCCATTGGCGGAGCCGGGAGAGACTGAAAGTCCCTCTGACCAGCTCGACGCCCCACCAGACACTGAACTGCGCAGGTCAACTAGAGCGAGAACTCGTCCTAGGCACCTGCGAGATTTTGTGTGTACATATGTAAATTTCTGAATGTTAGTGCCTTCTGGGAAGGGAGGGGTGTTATGTATTGATCCTTTTAAGCGGGAGTTTCAAACCTGCCTACGTTTCTGATTGGCTGACAGTCCCTCCAGGATTGTATATAAGGAGGGCTGCAGCCTCTGAGTTTTTGCTGAAGTCTCACTGTATATTAAAGAGCTGTTGTCACTTGCTTGCTTGTGCCTCTCGTTATTCCCAAACCACTTCAACAACCATTAAAACAAAGCATAACCTTCTTTCCCAAATATACAGTATAGCATTCTTCCAGTGGAGAAATCCAATTTTTTTTACTACCGGTTCTGTGGGTGTGGCTAGGTGGGTCTGGTGTGGCCTGGTGGGCGTGGCAGGGGAAGGATACTGCAAAATCCCCATTCCCTTTCCCCTCCTGGGGGAAGGATAGTGCAAAATTTCCATTCCCACCCCGCTCTGGGGCCAGCCAGAGATGGTATTTGCCGGTTCTCCAAATTACTCAAAATTTCCACTACTGATTCTCCGAACTGTTCAAAATTTCCGCTACTGGTTCTCCAGAACCTGTCAGAACCTGCTGGATTTCACCCCTGCATTCCTCTTATATTTCAATTTATTATGACAATTTGCTGTGTTTAAGACTGTCATGCAGAAATAGGTTAGAAAGCACTAACCTATTTTTTTTAATTATGTTTAATTTCCTCATGGCCAAGTGTTTGGTCATAAATATATAATTAAGCAATATTTGCTGCCATTCAGTTCCCTGGTTTAATATTTTTATCCCTACCACATTTTTGGAAAGCAAAGTTGCAGGTGGGTGAACTTCAGGCGCAGATTAAGTAAGGAACAAAATAACAGAAACAGACAAATTTCTGCATTGTTCTGTGGGTCCTCAGATAACTGAAAATTTTGTTTTTGCTGATAGAATTTGTTTAATGAATAAAAGCTCAACCAAGCTGATTAAACAAATAAAACCTAGCTTTAGAAAACTCTAAACTCTGGGCATTCACAACAACAAATTACTAAATTATAAAACTTCAAAATAACATCAATGTTTTGAAAATTAGAAATAACAGCATTCAAAGCCATCCAAATGAGAAAACCAGATGTAACTTTCTCCGCCAGATGGGGCTGTTGCCCACATCAAACTGTCAAGATTATTTTTCAGCTGGTTTCAGTTGCAAATAGCTTTATGCCAACAAGGTGAACAGTTGGTTACAGGGATGCACATGGCCTTTTTATATTCTGAAGTAATATATATTTGGCACTGAGGATATGATAGCAATGCAACAAATTGATAAAGAAGATGCCAGATTCTCTTGTGGAGATGGGTAGCTATAGAAATTAAATGAATAGAATAAAGAAGTGAAACAGACTTGTCTAGATAGGTCTGATAATTGTACATGAGAACAACTATAGCAATATCTGTTATCTGAAGCAGCGGTGAAATCTACTTACCTTCCTTACTGGTTTGGAAGTGCACGCGCCCTGTGTGCGCACAAACATTACTTACGCACACAGACCTTCTGCGCATGTGCAAAACCTTCTGTGCATGCGTAGAAGGTAATGAACATATTACTTCCTGGTTAAAACCAGGAAGTAACAACACGCAGGCGGGTGGGCGGAGCTTCACTCTGCCATCACTTCCGGATCGCCGAACCAACCGCCAACATTGCTACCGGATTGTGCGATCCGGTGCGAACCGGGAGGATTTCACCCCTGATCTGAAGGATTCTGTTGTTAACATCTGTACTATAACAGATGTTACCACAAGCAATTGTATAAGATCTAGAATGAAAATAGTATCAGAACAACAGATGTCCAATCAGTTAAAGAAAATATGCAAAACAACGGATGCAATGGAACCCACTGATTTTATTGTGCAACTTGGATGTCACCTTGTACCACAGGAATAAAGCTAGTGATTTGACTCACCATCCTATATTATTCCTATTGTTTTTTTATCAAGATACTATTGGTAGGGATGGAGGGAAGGAGAGAGGGAGGAAGGAAAGGAGGGAGGAAGGAAGAGGCTGAGAGAGCAGGGAGAAAGCGGGGAGAGGGAGGGGAGGGGAGGGAAGGAAGGAGGGAGAGATTTTACATTACATCACTATACAAGTGATGAGGTAGCATTTCCTTTTTATTAGGCATCATCCAAAGAAGCCTTGTTAAAAAAAATCATAAGTTAGGCTTTGTTATCCCTCACATGGAAAGGAAACCAGGTGAGTGAGTACATTTGCATGTATACTTCCTTATGGTAGAATACCCAGAACTGCTGCTTGTCTCTGATGTCTTTTCAGAGGTTAATTGAGTGAAGGAACATGTGTAGGGGATACATACTTTGCCCCAAAAATATTAAGAAAAGGAATTTTTTATGAATACTATGGACTATTCCAATTAAAGTCGGTAATCTGGCAAGGGCCAGAGAGGATAGAAGGAAAGGGAGGGAGAGAATAGCAAACCAGGAGTGAAATGCTACCGGTTCACACTGGTTCAGGCGAACCGGTAGTGGCGGCGGTGGGTAGTTCGGAGAACCAGTAACGGCAGCAGTGTGAGGCTCCGCCCACCCGCCCGCACACCGTTACTTCCTGGTTTTAACCAGGAAGTAGCCTGTTTTTTACCCTCTGCACATGCACAGAAGGGTTTGCGCATGCGCAGAGGGTCCAAATGTGCATGCAGCGTGTGCACTTCCGAACCGGTAGGGAAGATAAGTAGATTTCACCCCTGTAGCAAACATAGCATTAAAGCAAACAAAGAATGAAGCCATCTATACCAGAAGCTGGCCATTGAGTCAAAATTGCATATTAAGCAAAACTTAATTCAGCAATCACAATGACAACCAGTGACATAGCTGAGTCAGATAGAAGGAGCACTATAAAGAGGAGGATTGGGCAAGAAATTGGTTGGAGGAAGCAATATATATACAACCTCTGAATCTGTAGCTCATTCCCTCTTCCTTAAGCAATTTGATTGATTGCTTGATAAGAATTTGGTGACAATATGAAAGTAAAGAAGTATGTATATGAAAGTACTTTGGCAAAACTTACAGGTAGTCCTTGCTTATTGACTGCCTCATTCAGCTATTTTTTGAAATTATGATATGACTGCCGCTCAGTCATGTGATCATCACTCTGTCAGCAGTGCTAGGTTGCTCCCGGTTCAGACTGGTTCGCAAGAACCGGTAGTAAAACTGTCCAGAGGCCCCACCCACCACCCCAGATGAACCAGTAGTAAAGGTAAGTAGAACCCACCCCTGTCAGTATGCATTGTTCAGTGTATGATCTCCTATTTTTCTTCTCTCCTTGAAGAGCAGAGAGATTGAAGAAGAAGGGATCACAGCAGAGTAAGCAGGCACATGATGGGGAATGCACAGCAAAAGCAATGTGCTTGTGTCAGCGGCTGTGAGAGTGCTAAACAGACAGCCTGGTGTATTCCCCATTATATTCCTGCTAACTCTCTTGAAATCCTCCTATCTTTTCCAATGAATGTAAATACAAACATCAATCCTCTTCTTGTTAATTACACAGTGCTCAGATGAGCATTCCAAAGGATGGGGAGAGAGAAGAAGAGGAAGCATAGTTGTAGTCATGTGATTTCTCACTTAGCAACTGCTTCATTTAATGACAGAACTTCCAAACCCAATTGTGATTGCTACATGAGGACTACCTATTTTTTTCCCTTCTTTTTACGACCCTTTAATCCCTTTATTCGGAGTGGAGTCAGGGCGAACGAGTGCAGCTGAGCATTTATTGACCAGATGCTCTTCCTGACACCTATGCAGAGTACGCAGCAGATATTTTCTCCTTGCACACTGATGGAGAAACATCTGCCGCTGCCTACGATTGAACGCTCAACCTTCTGAATGGGAGGTAAGCGTCATCACCCCTAGGCCACTGCACCATTCTAAATGATGTCCACCTATACTATAATCAATAAAGCTAAGAGTTAACAAATAAATCTTTGTGTGTTGTCTTGTCATTTTAGTATGGATCATCCACTCTTCTTTAGAGGTTAGAATTTTGTGGAAAAATATATGAGTGTCCTCTTCACATAAACTCCTGACCACTAACCAAGACTAAGTCTCCAGATGCCAGCTGTTCACAACCATGGAGCATAGCAAATGGAGAAGAGCTGGTTACATGTGCCTCAGTGGATGGCAAAAGGAAAAATGAGAGATTGTAAGCGAAGTATAGTGTTTTATAGTTATTTCGGAAAGATAATAGAAGGGGCATATCTCAAAAATACATATCCAAAAGACTCACTTGTTAGATAGTTTTTCAGTTCCTACATAAAGGGTATTCCTCATGAGACCAGCCCGAGTTCCCATGAAGGCCACCTGCACACCATCTTCAGTTTCACTGTTGCAGAACAAAAATGAGAGTTGTATAAGCAAGTGAGAGACAAAAATTGTAGAAAGGCTAGCTGAACTTCCTTTGTGCCATAGGATCTGAACAGTGGTGGTATTCAAATTTTTTTACTACCGGTTCTGTGGCTGTGGCTTGGTGGGCGTGGCTTGGTGGGCATGGCAAGAGAAGGATACTGTAAAATCCCCATTCCCTCCCTACCCCACTAATCTGCTTTCCAGCTCCATTCTCCTGTGCAGGGCAACAAAAGAAGACCCAGCTGATCAGCTGGGACTCCGATCAGCTAGGTCTGGGGAGGCAGCGAATAGATGGGGGCGGGGCCAACTAGAGGTGGTATTCACCGGTTCTCCGAACTACTCAAAATTTCCGCTACCGATTCTCCAGAACCTGTCAGAACTGGCTGAATACCACCTCTGGATCTGAATCTAGGGAAGACTGTATTTTACAGTAGTCAACCCGCTTTCCAGGCAAGATCACAAGTCCAATTTGTCTCAGCAATTCTGGATAAAGCCAGATCTATACCCAAATGGCAGTGGGATCCAGGACATGTCTCTTCAAAGAAATGAAGACTGTGGGAAGATCCTTATGGCCAAAGGTGATAATTTGTACAATACAGGTAAAAACCAAGCTGCTGTTGATCATTGATTTTGTATCAAATGAACTTTTTGAACACTATTTCTGGACAGGTATAGGTAGAATGCATTGCAGCAGTCTAAAGGTGGATTGTTTCAAAACGTCTCTTAGCTCAAGAAGTGTGTATTTACTTGGACATGGTGAGGGCCAAGGTCGTCCAATAAGCTTCCATAGGTGCTGTAACTACGGCATCGAAGAGAACCTGTTGAACTAACTCTTCATCACCTAGACGTGAAAAAGAACGGTAAGAAAGAAAATCAATCACTGCACAAACATTGGAGTTGAAATCCAAAGCATATGGAGGACATAAGGATGGGGATTTGGTTTATGTATTTAACTGTACATTTAGAGCAGGGGTCTGAAACCTTAAACACTCAAAGAGCCATTTGGACCTGTTTCCCACCAAAAAGAAAACACCTGGAGCCACAAAACCTTCCCGTGCCTAACTATTTCTTGAGCGGCCACAAAACTAGCAAGTGTAGTTGAATTAAACGTTCTGTTTTCTTCTGAAACTTTTCTTTTCTTGGATTTATCCATGGTTGGCCTACCGAGGGTTGAAAAGCTCAATAAATTGCGTGCCAGCAGGTATTGCACATTGGCGGTTGTGACACATATTTTGAGTGACAGCAGAGGGGGTGAAAGAGCTACATGCGGCTCCAGAGGCCCAGGTTGCTGACCTCTGATTTAGAGTCTTGGGAGACAGGACAAGGGGATCAATGACATCAAACTATAACCAGATGGCAGAAACACTGCTTCTTTTTACATACGTGTTATGCATGCAACATGTGTTAAAAAGAAGCGAGGCTTTCAATCACCCCATTTTAGCTGCCACAGTGGTGTCATTGTCACCCAAGCAATGGATGGTCTTGTATGGAGGCCCTGAAAACTAAAACTCTCTGAACATCCCCGTTTATCCAAAGTATATTCCTGAGGTTTCAAGATGAAGCCATCAGAGAGAATCTTGAATTTCAATAACAGTGAGTCTGTTCCTAGAATTTCAGTTTGGAAATTCTTGTTTTAAATTCATCCATCCATTCTTTTTTCCCCCTTTCTCTATTTGCTCCATTATCAGGATTATCAAAATTTTCATACTGAAATATGGATGAAATCTTAAATAATGTATTAGTGTAATTCTCCCCGAATCTTCATTCCAATAAATAACTTTGCTGGTTTGGGAATGACACATGACATACTTCTCTAGGTCAGAGACCAAATATGCTGACTGGAGCAAAGCATGAAAAAGTAGTTTTGTAGGCAAACTGAATCAAGATATCAAAGAAACAGTGACCATGGGAAATATGAGTTTAGAAAGGGTTATATTAATATTCAGATGAGAGATATACCACACCTAAAGTTTCTGGCTATTCAGCAATGATATTCAAAAGCACAGTTTTTAGTTACAACAATATGATCTGATGGACCAATTCGTATGAGGAATTGAATGATAAAAGGTAAATGTTCATCTGCTAGGTTTAACTTGAATTGAGTTGAAGTTGCTAATTCTAATTTTCAAATAATTTGAAAATCAAGGAAGAGCCATAATGAAAGATGATTAGGCAGCATGCTGATTATATACTGTACATGTTCACCGTGTAGGAAAAAAATAATTAAAAAGGGATATGATCGTCACCACCAATTATTTGAAAAGATGTCACATAGTTGTTGGAACAAATATGGTGTTTTGATGTCTCGGAGGATAGGAGAGAATCCAGGAAACAGGATTTAGAAATTCTTGGTAATTTGGGCTGTGCCACATTGGGACAAATGTGCCTCAAAAGATGGTGGAGGAGCTTATATCAATGCTTTTAAGCAAAGAAATCCATTGAGCCCTATTATAATATCCTGGAATATGGCCACTGTTGAATTATACTTGGATGGACCAATTTGGTATCTTCACAAGACTGTTCCTAACAGTTTAGACCAGGAGTGTCAAACTCGATTTCATTGAGGGCGGCATCAGGGTTGTGTTTGACCTCGGGAGGGCCAGGTGTTATGTGTGGCCAGGGGTGTATGGCCAGCATCATGTCACTTGTGCCTGTGGCCCGAGCACTCTGTCAGTGAAAACGGGTTCCTGAGCTCCGTTTTCAGCTGGGATGGCTTCCTGCAACTCTCTTCTAGAGTAGTGGTTTTCACTTATCTTCGTTACCAGTTCGGAACTGTGAGCGTGCGCGTGTGATCAAAGTGAGCACACAGCGCTTCTGCGCATGTGCAGAACCTTCTGCACATGCGCAGTGCATCCGTGATGACATCCGGGTGGGTGGGAGGAGCCTCCCTCTGCCGCCGCTACCGGTTCGCCCAAAGTGGGGCGAACCGGTAGAAACCCACCACTGCTCTGCTAGTGAAAACAGCTCAAGAGGGCTGTGTGTGGCCCTCATGAGCTCTGTTTTCAGTTGGGACAGCCTCCTGCAATTTGCTGCCAGCAAAAACGGTGCTCAGGAGGGCCATGCGTGGCTCTTGTGAGCTCCATTTTTGCTGGCAGAGGCTCCTTTTTCGCTGGCAGAGGCAGGCCGGTCCTTCGCTATTTCCAGGGTGGCCCTGAGGGCCAGATCTAAGCACCCCATGGGCCGGATCCATCCCACGGGCCTTGAGTTTGACACCCCTGTTTAGACAAAGTGGTTCAGAATACTCACATTCAAGGTCAGGTTCTTCTGCTGTAATAAAACGGATTACAGCCTCCAACTGGCTTAGTTTCCTGTGAGCTGGATCAATATCTGTAACACAATAAATCCTGGGGGAAGGAGTATAAGAAAGAAAGAGAGAGTATAGCCACATATTCTCCTTTCGGGGTCTAGCCTGACGCACATAAGACTAAGCATAAAATATCCCACCTTTTCACAATCACTATAGAGAGAAGTTAAACAAGTGAACAGGAAAAAGCTTAGGGAAACTAACCTATGTAGCCCATTGATCATCACCGTATCATATTCCAATATGGGCAATTGTTTGAACAACTCTCTTATCAGTGGTGAAATCTAAAATTGGTTACTACCGGTTCTGTGGGCGTGGCTTGGTGGGGGGTAATGTGACTGGGTGGGTGTGGCCAATTTTTTTTTAACTTTTAAAAGCATTGTTTCTACAACCTCTTCGGTGAAGAGGTTGTAAAAAAATGCCAAAAGGTTCTGATGATGCCAGCTGAGTTGCCTGATCAGCAGAGACTTTTTTTTTTAATGCCTCTGCTGATCAGGCAACTCAGTTTGGATTGCCAGAGACTTTTAAAAGAAAAAAAAGGTTTTTTTCTTTTAAATGCCTCTGACGATCCAAGCTGAGTTGCCTGATCAGCAGAGGCTTTTTTTCTTTTAAAAGGCTTTGACGATCCCAGCTGAGCCACGCGATCATCAGAGGCTTTTTTTTTACTTTTAAAAGCATTTTTTTCCACCGAAGATGTTGTAGAAAAAATGCTTGTAAAAGTAAAAAAAAAAAGTCTCTGATGATTGTGCGGCTCAGCTGGGCATGGAGGGGGCAGGGATTTTTGCTACCGGTTCTCCGAACCACCCGCCTCCATCGCTACCAGATCAGGCGATCCGGTCCAAACCGGGAGGATTTCACCCCTGATTCATCCTCATGGTTGTAGATACCATCTTTTCTTCTTTTTTTGATTCCCCGCTAGCCTAACTTTAAAGAAAAAAAAATCGGGCAATAAATCTATTTAGTCCCTAGGATTACCCGGTTCTGGTATATATGGTAAATAATAATTTTAAAAATGGTAGAGTCACTTTTTATATCTGGTTAATACTACCTAAGTATATGAACACTTGTGCTGTGCTTTGGATTTGAAAGGCAAATGATGCTTCAAAAGGCACAGAATCACTCATGTCCAATAGCAGCTGTTGGTAACTCTTTAAACTAGGTGTGTCTTTTCTAGGGTTTTGTGACCACCCTTTGCAGCATAATCCAGGGAAAAGACATAATTGTTTTAAGCAGTGACAACAGGTGCTATATGCCACTTGCAGCCATTTGCACTTTGGTGCAGTTCAGATCAGAATCCAAAGGGTTACACCAGTGATGAAATCCATTTTTTTTTACTACTGGTTCTGTGGGCGTGGCTTGGTGGGCATAGTGTGGCTTGGTGGGCATGGCAGGGGAAGGATATTGCAAAATCTCCATTCCCACCCCACTCCTGGGGAAAGGATATTGCAAAATCTCCATTCCCTCCCCACTCCTGGGGAAAGGAGATTGCAAAATCTCCATTCCCACCTCACTCTGGAGGACAGCCAGAGGTGGTATTTGCCGGTTCTCTGAACTGCTCAAAATTTCCGCTACCGGTTCTCCAGAACCTGTCAGAACCTGCTGGATTTCACCCCTGGGTTACACAGCCCAAATGAACAGACAAGAGCCAGCCTTGCACCTAACTCAAGCACAGATTTAAAGCAGCGTCAGTTGCTCTGGGACACACTATTTCCCCACGTTTTTGGGCAAAAATCCTTTCTCTGCTGTATTTAATATCCTTTAATTGGGGAAGATTTAGCTGAGCCGAGCAGCAGCCCTTTAGCTTCTGCAGAAACATTTTCTCAAGGCCTCAGTTGCAAGCATCCAATGCAAAGTGTTCACATTTCCCAGAGATGAATGATCAGGGAAAAAAAATAAATAAAAATCTTACCACTCATTGGCTAAGGTCAAATCTGGCTGCAGAAGGTCATGCAAACCTGAAATGAAAAGGTTATGCCATTGTTATGACAGCGATTTCTTCTTTGTGACAAATATGCTTAATACTCAAAGTTTTCCACAAGAAATTTCCATTTGTATTGAAGGAGGGTTCAGTCTCTGTAGGATAACAGAAGGGAGGGTGACGGTTAAGACATTGTGTAATAGGAATATATCAGTGGTGAAATGTAAAATTTGTTACTAGCGGTTCTGTGGGCGTGGCTTGGTGGTGGTGGGGTAATATGACTGCATGGGCATGGCCAACTTTTTTTTTTTTACTTTTAAAAGCATTTTGTCTACAACCTTAAGAGGTTGGAGAAAAAAAATGCTTTTAAAAACCTCTGACAATCAGGCAACTCAGCTGGGATGGTCAGAGGCTTTTAAAGGCATTTTTTTTCCTACAACCTCTTCGGCCGAAGAGGTTGCAGAAAAAATGTTTTTAAAAGCCTCTGACCATCCCAGCTGACTCGCGCCATCATCAGAGGCTTTTTTTAAAAAAAAACTTTTAAAAGCACTTTTTCGGCCGAAGAGGT
The DNA here is from genome assembly GCA_022577455.1 of Arizona elegans. Lineage (NCBI taxonomy): Eukaryota > Metazoa > Chordata > Lepidosauria > Squamata > Colubridae > Arizona > Arizona elegans. The sequence continues at coordinate 75,343,127 of JAKOOJ010000007.1, forward strand.
TGTAGAAAAAATGCTTTTAAAAGTAAAAAAATTAGCCTCTGATGATCACGCAGCTCAGCTGGGCATGGGGGGTGGGGCGCATGGATTTTTGCTACCGGTTCTCCGAACCACCCGCCTCCATCACTACCAGATAGGCCATCCGGCCTGAACCGGGAGCATTTCACACCTGGAATATATACACCAAGAATTTAGATTGGGTGGGAGAGGGAGAAATTCCCTGATTGGATATCTTAGGGAGGGAGGGAGAGAGAGGGAGGGAGAGAGGGAGAGAGACAGAGAACACCTTAAATGACTTTGATTTAGATGCAACATAGACGTGAGGATTCTCAAGTACCAAATTCTAAGATCTTAAATCCTAACAGATGTTCAGATAGTGGGAATGAAGTTCAGTAAAATGGGAAGGACTGCCCCATTACTTCAGTCTGTTCTGAAACAGCAAAGACTGCTTTGTTTTGATAAAAATATTATTCTATAAAGGGATCGAGGTATCCTGTACTTTGTCTGAGAGACCAAACCAAATAAAGTGGCAAATGAATCTTGACTGTTTGAAGCCATAGACTTCGGAACATCCATTTTGCTGAAAAGGTTTCTGACATTAGGGCTGGATATAATACACAACATAGGCACAAAGGAACTGTAAAAGCTTCATAAATGTATAGTGAGTGCCTTCCCAAGAAATATTTGGGTTTCAGTGGTGATAACTTAGTATGCTACCATATTTTCATTTTTTAATTTTATTAGTACTTTTCTTCTCCCTCCTCAAATATGTAGGAAGCTGAATTCAGATTTTTAATCATTGTTTTCTACTCTATCAGGTTAGCAAATAAATACCTAAAGAGAGATGGAGAGCGTAGCCAAAGTAAAACACCATTAAAACCTAACTAGGGCAGAGGTGGGTTTCAGCAGCTTCTGATCAGTTCTGGAGAACCGGTAGCAGAAATTTTGAGTAGTTCAGAGAACCGGTAGTAAAAATTCTGACTGGCTCCGCCCCCATCTATTCTCTGCCTCCTGAGTCCCAGCTGATTGGGAGGAAATGGGGATTTTGCAGTAACCTTCCCCTGGAGTGGGGAGGGAATGGAGATTTTACAGTATCCTTCCCCTGCCATGCCCACCAAGCCATGCCATGCCACATCCACCAAGCCACACCCACAGAACCAGTAGTAAAAAATTTTGGAGCCCACCACCGAGCTAGGGTACAAGAAAGTTTTCTCCAATGTTTTTCATACAAGACTTTTACAAAACTGTGTCATATAACCGACCTTCTTCCACTGAAGTGTCCCCAAGCAGCACATATTCACCATATCCTCGTGACAGAACAATTCCCAAGCTGTGAGTTGGGGAGGGAAGTGGGGGACAATAAGGAAATAAAACAGAATCATTATGAAGGTCTATCTTAGTTTTCGCTGGTGTGGCATTCAAAAGATACAGATTTCCCTGTCCAGTCGAGTCCGACTCTTTATTTTATTTATTTATTTTATTTGTCAAGAACATATTTGACAATAAGCATAAGCATGGATTGGATACATAAAATAGGTACAAATAGAAGAAACATTAGGACAGGGATGGTAGGCACACTGGTGTGCTTATGCATGACCCTTACAAACCTCTTAGGAATGGGGTGAGGTCAACAGTAGACAGTTTTAGGTTAAAATTTTGGGGGTTTTGCGATGAAACCACAAGTCAGGTAGTGTATTCCAGGCATTGACCACTCTGTTGCTGAAGTCATATTTTCTACAATCAAGTTTGGTGCGGTTTACCTTAAGTTTGTATCTATTGTGTGCTCGTATATTGTTGTGGTTGAAGCTGAAGTAGTCATTGACAGGTAGGACATTGTAGCAGATAATTTTATGAGCTACGCTTAGGTCATACAGAAGGCGGCGTAGTTCTAAGTTTTCTAAGCCCAAAATTTCAAGTCTGGTGGCATAAGGTATTTTGTTGCGAGCGGAGAGTGGAGGACTCTTCTTGTGAAATATTTACAATCAATTGTATTAATGTCCTATATGCAGTACATATTGGGTTCCAGACAGATGAGCTGTATTCGAGAATTGGTCTAGCAAATGTTTTGTATGCTCTGGTTAGTAGTGTGATATTACCCAGAGAAGAAGCTACGCAAGATTAGGTTTAAAGCTCTTAATGCCTTTTTGGCAATGTTGTTACAGTGGGCTTTGGCACTTAGATCATTAGATATGAGTACTCCAAGATCCTTGACAGAGTGAGGGTCATCTACAAGGTCGTGTCCACTCAGCGTGTATTTTGTGTTCTGGTTTTTTTTCCCAATGTGTAAGACAGAGCATTTGTTGGTTGATATTTGGAGTTGCCAATTGTTTGACCATTCCGACACAAAGTCAAGATCTTTTTGAAGGGTAGCAGCATTGTCTGTTTCTTGGCTGAGGGAGCCAACATTGTCTGAAGACAATTTCCATGGTCATGTGGCCAGCATGGCTATATGCCAAAGGCACATGGAACACTGATACTAAAGTAGTAGCTCTTTATCTACTCATGTTTTCATGCTCTTGAACTGCTACATGGGCAGGAGCTGAAGCAAATAATGGGATGTCACCCCATTGCACAGAGCTCAGGTCTCGAACCTGGGCTGTCAGCTCTCCAGCTGACAAGTTCAGCATCTTTAACTGCTGAGCTAATTGTGCCCCATTATCCAGATGCACTAACACTGAAATCACAGAATTCCCAACTTACAATTTAAAACAGAAAAACAATAACATGGAAGATTTTAGACCATCCAAACAACATTATTCCACGTAACAAAATACTAATAGGTCCCTATTTGAAGCATGAGAGAACAACTGTGTTTTTAAAGATTTCTGGAATGACATTAGCGGAGTTAGACAAATTTTGGTTGGATCATTCCAGAGGAAAGATGCTTCCTAGGTCCTGATAGTGGGCATTATTTGATTGAAAGGACCTGAATTGCACCTATTTTGCCTGATCTAATTAGCGGGGCAGCAACCCTGGGAGATAGGTGATCCTACAAATAACCTGGCTTGTGACATGATAACCTTTATAAGTGATAACCAGCATCTTGAATTGTACCCATAACCCCACCAGCCTTCCCTTTTTCCTCCAACATGAATTCTGAAAACTCAAGAGATTCAGTCTTTTTATTGGCACATCTAACAATTGAGGTTTTTTTGGACCTTCAACACTTGCAGCATCTAGAAATTCACTTAATGAATTTGGTTCTATTTCCACAGGTATGAAAAATGGATTCACTAAGTGAGTGAACTGGGCGACCCAAACTTGAGTTAATTCATTTTTTTCTCTACAGGGCTTCCATAAAGAAACAGGGTCTCCAAAAGCTTTTTAAGAAGATATTGGATAACCATTTGTCTGAAGTGGTGTAGGGTTTCCTGCCTAAGCAGGAGGTTGGACTAGACAACCTCCAAGATCCCTTCCAACTCTGTTATTCTATTCTATTTGAGCTCTGTAGACTATTCCTTTTCAGAGCCATTCCTATGGCTCCAGAAACTAAATTCTCATTCTTTCTTCCTTTTTCTCTCTTACTTGTTGCTATTTTTTTTAAAAAAAGCCTACTGTATCAGCCCAATACATCTATTTTATTTCTTTTGACATCCTGGTACCATCCAGGTGTAATTGGATTATAAAAATAATATAAAAGGTATAACTGGATTATAATTTCCAAGTTTACCAGCCAACAGGGGCACTGGCCATGTCAATCTGGAATTTTGGAGATTATAATCTCAAACTATTTTGATGGCATCAGGTTGATGAAAGTTGGCCAACTGAATTGAATTGACTCTGTAGGATCCTGGGGGGGGGGGAAATCTTACTGTTCCCTAAATAGTCTGAATAGTAATGCAAGACATTTAATTTGATCTCCCTCTGCAGAAGCTGCTCACTCACCTAAATGGAGTGCCGCTGATATGAGTGAAGAAATAGTCATTAGTGAGGAACAGAATCCTTTTCTAGGAAAAGAAAAGAAAAAATATCAAGAATGCTAAACTGTAACTGTAGAGAAAACATACATCTTACACAAGACCCACATATTCCAAGTAACACCCCCAACAAAAGAAAACTCCGAGGCTTGAGCTTCCTCAAAGTTACATTTTATTAGAGATGTCATATTGCCACATCTGAGAAAACCCGATTCTGAAAGTTTCCAGGTTTTCCCCACCCAAAGAAAAGTTCAAGTCCCTGCCCAACACCCACACGTCCATCACATGGTCCAATCGGACATTGTCCCAACTGGAGATGCCTCCCAGCTCCAGGCTCCTGGGTGCAGGGCAAGTTGTCCTTGACTTTTATTTATTTTGTTGAGTACATATTAGATAATATATATAAGTATAAGCATGAATTGAATACATAAAATGAATACAATTAAAGGGAACATTAGGACAGGGACGGTAGGCACGCTGGTGCTCTTATGCACGCCCCTTACAGACCTCTTAGGAAAGGGGTGAGGTCAACAATATCCAGTCTAAGGTTAAAATTTTGGGGGTTTTGGGATGAAACCACAGAGTCTGGTAGTGCATTCCAGGCATTGACCACTCTGTTGCTGAAGTCATATTTTCTGCAATTGAGTTTGGAGCGGTTCACTTTAAGTTTGTATCTATTGTGTGCTCATGCATTTTTGTGGTTGAAGCTGAAGTAGTCATTGACAGGTAGGACATTGTAGCAGATGATTTTATGAGCTACGCTTAGGTCATACCGAAGGCGACGTAGTTCTCAGTTTTCTAAGCCCAAAATTTTCATAATATATCAGTGTGTAATATAATCTGTTTGTTTTATCAGCCTACCATCTGTAGAGATTGCTCAAGATCTACATTAGGAGGCTATTGTCTGAAAGGGCACAATAATAACTTGAAGTGATATAAAATTTGTTTGTGGGCCTCAAAACATGAATAAACCTGACAATTTCTTCCTATGTTCCTATAAACAGTCCACTGGTAGAAATAAGTTGATAGATTGGTCCAAGATCTCTGTGATAGTAGGCCAGGTGAATTACATCAAGACTGGAAGGCAATAAAATCACCATAGAGGTTCAGAAGAACACTGTGAGAATGAGAATCTGAGGAAGAAAAGATAGGCTAAAAATATTCATAGTTGAGATGGATAAGGAATTCTGGGAATACTTAGGACAGTACAGGTGGTCCTTGACTTACAACAGTTCTGTCAACTTCAAATAAAACCTGGCAGAAGCTATTTTTCAGTTACTACACAGGTGGGTAGGGGGTAGGAGGATGAAGTATGTTGCTAGACAAAACACAGAACTTTCTCATGGGAACCAAGGTCATTTCTATAGGTGGTGGATAGAGATGGGGAGGAATGCCTGGAGAGCCCGCTAATTAACCTAATTGGCCAATGTGACCTGTGACTTTTGGGGAGGGAGTTATTTCCTATTTTAATTATACTGAAACAGCGGGAAACATTTAGAGTTGGTTTTCTATTTGATTGTGCTGATATGATGTACGAAATAAAGAAGTTCTTAAGGGACCATTTTTCACACTTATGACAATTGAAGCATACCCATGGTCATGTGATTTACATTCAGATGGTTGACAACGGGTTCATATTTATGATGGTTGCAATGATCTGGGGTCACGTAATCATCTTTTGGTACCTTCTGACAAGCAAAGTCAATGGGGATTCCAGATTCACTTAACAACCATGTTACTAACTTAACAAATATAATCATTCACTTGAGTACAGTGGCAAGAAAAGTTGTAAAATGGGGCAAAACTCACTTAACAAATGTTTTACTTAGCAACATACATTTGTGGTCGTAATGTGAAGACTGCCTGTAGCTTGGTCCCATGCCACAAAGGGCTTTAAAGGTTAAAACTACGCACAGTTACTCATGCGCTAGTCACCTCCCATCTTGACTACTGTAATGCTCTCTACCTTGGGCTGCCCTTCAGGACCACTTGGAGGCTTCAGCTGGTGCAGAATGCGGCCACGCGGGTTATGATGGGAGGGTCCCAATACTCCCATGTTACACCTCTCCTGCGTGACTTGCATTGGTTACCGGTTGCCCTCCAGGTGAGATTCAAAGTGCTGGTGATGACCTATAAAGCCCTACATGGCTTAGGCCCAGGATACTTGTCGGACAATCTGCAGCCAGCAACAGCTTCCCATCGCCCGGTGCGTTCTCACAGGGAGGGCCTTCTCCTGGTGCCGTTGGCTAGACAATGTTGGCTGGCGGCCCCCAGGGGTAGAGCTTTCTCTGTGGGTGTGCCCATTCTTTGGAATCAACTCCCCCTGGGGCTTTGGTTGGCTCCTGTCCTTCGCATCTTCCGCCGCGAATTAAAAACATGGCTGTTCACTTCGCCCAGCCTGGACTGAGGGGTTTTTTGATTATTTTAATAGGTTTTAATATATGTTTAAATTATGCATATTTATGTATTTTATGTTTTATTGGGTTTGTTTTTATTTGTTGTGAGCCGCCTTGAGTCCTACAGAGATAGGGCAGCATACAAATTATATTAATTAATTAATTAATTAATTAATTAATTAAATAAATAAATAAATAAATAAATAAATAAATAAATGAATCCAGGCTGTTGATCTGGTAGATCTGGTCATCTTTCTTTGTAAGAAAATACAAGGGGCCGTGAGGGCATTGCTCTCTGGTAGGAGCTACTCTATCTCCGTCGCTAGGGTGAGCTTGTTTTTTAATTGGGGACGGCGGGTGGGAGTGGGAAGGATGCAGACAAAATGGACCTGGGCTCTCCATTCTGCTTGCATCACCAAATATTCCAACATCCTTGCACAGAACACTGGCCACTTCGTGAATTCACACCCACGGTACCAAAGGAATCTTGCTAAGTAGGATTAGCTGTGGTACATAATATGGTCTTAGCACTGTTTCTTTGTATACCTTGATACATGACTTGATGAGCCTTGCACGTCTTATCAGAGTATCAGATGGAATTGGGGGAAAAAAAAAGACTGGTCACAGCCTTCAAAGCTGTTCTGCCGCTGCTTTAATGTCCTTGAAATACGTTACACAGATCGATGCTCGGCAGCTGGTCTACATGAAATGACAGATAGGCTTGAGATGGAAATGTGACAGAGAAGGTGATAAGTGGTAGGATAATCATCTCAGTCCTTGTGGCTGCAGTCACATGGGAAGCTTTTCTTTTCTCCTTCACCTAAATATCATCCTTCCCTTTTGCTAGTTCAACACCAATCTTCAATGTCCCGGAAACCCCTCCCCCCCATCTAGTACAATGACAGCAGGCATCAAAGGAGTCGAGGTTAAATTGTTCATGCTTTGGAAAGGCAGATCGATCCTGGAGGCAGTTATGTGAGCTGGCTGCCAGCTGAGCATTTCAGAAACATCTCAGCTAGCTTATTTAATTAGCCAAACATGGCCAGCCTAACGGTCTCAAAAAGGAAAGCTGCGTGGGTTGCCATATAATGACGAGTGGCTTCCCCATTTTCTGTCTTGCTGGATAGGAAATAGCCTGACTTAAATGACCCCTATAATATTCCCTCCAGGGGTCCCAAGCACTCCTGCTTTTCTATTGCTGTTAACATTTGATTTGTTTTTATGATTTCTAGCTATCACAAGGTCACAGCAAGTGTCAGCATCTAACCAACATGGCTGATCTGGAAAAAAAGCTAAGCAGGACCAGATCCAGCTGGGACATGGATTGGAGACAACTCAGAAATGAAGGGTCTCTAGGATAGAGTGGAAAACTGAAGGGAAAATGGGGGGAAAATTTCAAGGCACTGGCAATGCTGCCAAGAAAACTATACAAACATACCCATGGAGTCAACATTTTGGATTCAAAGAACACCAAGAAAATCACAATGGATTTATGTTCATTTTAAGCATATCCAGAGGCAGTACTAAGGTGCCTATTTTACATAGACACACACACAAACACTCTGCATGGGGCAAAATTTCCTCATTATATTTTTTTTCCTTCAGTATAGTTTTTGTCTGAATATTGAGGGAAACTGGTGAACTGTTTCATGCATTTAGCTTTGCTGTCAGCTTTGGAAGCCATATTAGGCCGGAAGCTTCCATGCTGCCACCTTCTCCTGTGTGGGAAAGTAGGAGGGGGGATTTAGTAGAGGGGTTGTCTGTAGACATAATAGCATTCTTCCTGTCAGTCAAGGTCAGGGCGATCCTGCATCTGGAGAAGGAGTGGTTGGAGTGATGTCTCGAGATGGGATGGCGGTTGATTGGAGCATGTGATCGACTGAGGACTGAGGGGATGGTTTTGGGGGTTTTGATTTACTGAGGGAAAACCCGGACCTCTCAGATTCGGGTTTTCCCAGATGTGCCAGTTTACCTATTCTAGTAACTAGAACTTTGAAAATGCTTGCTTCAGAGTCTTTACTTGGAGCTGTGGAGTTTTCTGGAACGCTGAGATTCGCCCTGAAACATGATCCGTTTTTTTAAAAAAACCAGTCTTAATGTTAATTAATGCAGTTAAGGAGGCACTTCGTATAGCCTGAAATCTTACAAGATTAGGGAAATGGCAAACAGTCTCAAGTATTTTGGGAGCAGGAGGTGGATGTAATATTAACAGGAGTGAATAAAATGTCTCCACGGGAACCCTGCTTTGCTAACCTTTAAAATAATTTTCAGTACGACTGAAAGGGGAAGAATATAAACTTAACAAATCAATTCCGTGGAGGGTGTGAAATTTAGATGAAGCAGAGAAGCAGAGCATGAAGAGGTTAAGAAAGGCTAGTGGGGCAAGAGAGAAAAACCAGTGCTACTTTTTAGAGTACTGATATATATTTCTTCAACTCTTATTTCTGGTTACAACAGACTTTGGAGGATTTTCTATCAATTCAGAACCTCTATACCTTTATTTAAGTTAACGGGGCAGCTGGCCAAAAAAATCATCTCAGTGCATGCATGTTAGAGACTCCATGGAAAACTTTCCAACCCTCTTGAAGAAAAAGTATGTGCCTCGGGTTTAAGAGATGCAGGTGAAAAAAACAATAATTGAAAACCCAATTCATAATGAGATGAAGGAGCAACAATGACAAAAGAGTAAAAGGCATGAAGGTAGATAAGGGAGAGCTAACAAGGGGCCAATAAATGTCACATGGCATTTAATGATGAGAGATTTAATTTAGGAAATGCCACGATGCCTAAATACATTAATAGGTAACGGTAAAGGTTCCCCTTGCACATATGTACTAGTCGTTCCCGACTCTAGAGGGTGGTGCTCATCTCTGTTTTAAAGCCAGAGAGCCAGCACTGTCCGAAGACATCTCCATGGTCATGTGGCTGGCATGACTAAATGCCAAAGGTGCACGGAACGCTGTTACCTTCCCACCAAAGGTGGTCCCTATTTTTCTACTTGCATTTTTTATGTGCTTTCGAATTGCTAGGTTGGCAGAAGCTGGAACAAGTAACGGGAGCTCACCCTGTTACGCGGCACTAGGGATTTGAACCATTGAACTGCTGACTTTCGATCGACAAGCTCAGCATCTTAGCCACTGAGCCACCACTTCCCTCAAATACATTAATAGATAGGTGTAAAACATTTCATTTGTACAGAACAGATTGGAAAGAGGGATATTGAAGCCTCGCCTTTTAATGCACACTAGAAAGGGGTCGGCCTTTGACTGCACAATCGCTGCACCCATATTGACTTTTTGGTGGACACTTCTGCTCTGAACTCTTGATATGCACACCTGGACAAGATTTGCTAGAACCTATGTCTCCAGAATTTTAGGAAACATTTTCATTCTTGAATCTACACTCTTCAAATATCACTGGATTTTAATGGATCACATGTTTCTGCAGCAGCTACTGACAAATTAAGCCTCGGTTGATGATAGCTATGACTAAAATGGCTATGCTCTCTTTACATCTTCTCTCTGCCTCCTAGGGAAACTCTGTTTTTGATGAAGAGAGAATAAAACATATGGCTAAGCTTTATATTTCCAAAACAGCCTTTTATGATTTCAGTCTTTGAACTCTCCTGCTATTGTCATGTATCCGATGAAGCTAATCTAATTATGCTGATGTGTTTTGGGGATTTTAGGATAGTTTCACACATTTAACCTTTTGAAATATTCACTTTTCTGAATTGCATGGTTTTTAATCTACAATTAAAACTTATAAATACTCACTCCTTTATCCATGGGCACCTTCACATCCATGGACAAATAACCAGTTTCTCCATTGATCATTGCTGTTCGTAACTGCAGAAAGGAACAGGGCTTCATTAAAATACTTACAGTAGCTGGCTCAGGACCACTGGCCGGCAATGACAATGTAGATATAGATATTTCACCCTTTTGTGTTTAGCTAAATAATATACAGGTTGGGTTGTAATCATACTGATTCAGGAAAGCAACTGCCATGACTAATGTGTTGGATTAGAACTGGGAGATTTCAAAGTATGAACAATTGACTGCAATGGAGAAGGGCAGCATATAAATTGAACCAATAAATAAATAAATATATAAATGTTGTTCTATATGTGTATATTTTTGCCGTACCTTTCATTGATTACTTGCATCATCTTGGGCTTGTTCTTACTTTGTTGCATGCTGCCCATTGTCAATAGACAAGACTATTTGTCAATATTTCTATGATTTGCTAGGAATTTTATGGATAAATTGGCCAGGGAAGGGTAATGCACCCACCCACACACACCAATTAGGCACTTACAGTTTCATTTACATCTTCCCATTCTACTTCAGAAAGGTCAACACTGTTGTAATTGGGTTTGGGCTTCAGCTTTTTCCCTTCTTTGTACTGGAATATTGGAAAAAAAAAAAAAAGGACAGACAAGTTAGGAAAAAAAATTTTTTTTCTCAAAGAAACTTTTTCCTCCGTTGATGATTTTACTGTGTTCGTGTCAGTGGTGTGTTGCTACTGCTTCTCCTCGGTTCTTGCGAACTGGTAATGGAAATTTTGAGTAGTTCGGAGAACCGGTAAATACCACCTCTGCCTGGCCCTGCCCCCAATCTATTTGCTGCCTCCGGAGTCCCAGCTGATCGGCTAGAAGGAAAAAATCAGGGCTCACTTGACAAAGAAGAGAGAGAAAACAAGACACCTTAGCTTTAAATTTAGAAGCCAAGAAGCCTCCCAACTGATCAGCTAGAACCGATCCGCTCCTTGTAAACTGCTCGGTGGTGGTAGATTGGCAGTTGAGGCCAAGCTGCCTGAAAGCAGTTTCCGATGCTCTCGGTGGTGGCAGGGGGGCAAAAAACTGTGGCGCTTGCCGTGGCGCTTCAAAGGGCCGCCCTACAGCTGATCAGCGGTAAAAGGCAGTGTGGTGGTAGACCAGTGCGCTCCAAAAACAAATAGGTAGACCGTAATGCTCCAGAAACAAATGGGTAGACCAGTACGGCTCTGCAAGCAGTTAAAATCCTGGTAGACCAGTACCTCTGCTAAATCCTAAAGAATTGTTTGTCACATGACCATCAAACCACAAAATAAGCCACACCCACAGAATCGGTAATAAAAAATTTTAGAACCCACCCCTGGTTTGTGTCTATTGTTGAAAGATGCTCTAGGAGGTGTTATTAGGAGCTGTGGTGGCGCAGTGGTTAGAATGCAGTACTGCAGGGCTAGCTTTTATTTATTTATTTATTTGTCAAGAATAAATGTATTAGGTAATTTATATAATTATAAGCATGAATTGAATACATAAAAAAAGATACAAGTACGGGAACCTTAGGACAGGGGCGGTAGGCACGCTGGTCCTCTTATGCACACCCCTTACAGACCTCTTAGGAATGGGGTGAGGTCAACAGTAGACAGTCTTAGGTTAAAATTTTGGGGGTTTTGGGATGAAACCACAGAGTTAGGTAGTCTATTCCAGGCATTGACTACTCTGTTGCTGAAGTCATATTTTCTGCAATTGAGTTTGGAGCGGTTCACTTTAAGTTTGTATCTATTGTGTGCTTGTGTATTGTTGTGGCTGAAGCTGAAGTAATCATTGACAGGTAGGACATTGTAGCAGATAATTTTATGAGGTACGCTTAGGTCATACTGAAGGCGGCGTAGTTCTAAGTTTTCTAGGCCCAGAATTTCAAGTCTGGTGGCATAAGGTATTTTGTTGCGAGCAGAGGAGTGGAGGACCCTTCTTGTGAAATATTTCTGGACACATTCAATTGTATTAATAACCGATATGCAGTGCGGGTTCCAGACAGATGAGCTGTATTTGAGAATTGGTCCAGCAAATGTTTTGTATGCTCTGGTTAGTAGTGTGATATTACCGGAGAAGAAGCTATGCAAGATTAGGTTTACAATACTTAATGCCTTTTTGGTGATGTCGTTACAGTGGGCTTTAGATCATTTGATATGAGTACTTCAAGGTCCTTGACAGAGTGAGGGTCATCTACAAGGTCGTGTCCACACAACTTGTATTTTGTGTTCTGATTCTTTTTTATCCTTTCTGATTCTTACTGCTCACTCCAGGAGGTCAGTCCTGAAAGGGCCCAAGGTTGACTCAACCTTCCATCCTTCTGAGGTGGGTAAAATGAGGACCCAAATTGTTGGGGGAAATATGCTGACTCTGTAAACTGCTTAGAGAGGGCTGTAAAGCACTGTGAAGCGGTATATAAGTCCAAGTGTTATTGCTATTGCTATTATTGTTGAATGAGGAAAATGCAGTTGTTGAGTTCTTCCATTCATTTTGCCCCCTGGGTAAAGACTTTTGCTATTACAGAAAGCAAAATAATGCTGGTCCTCACAGCATCACTAGGAATGGAAGATAAGATTTTTTCTGACAAACACAGGTAGACCTCTACTTATGACAATTCGTTTAATGATGATTCAGTTACAACAGCTTAGGAGAAAGTCACTTATGACCTGTTCTCGAAGTTATGATTGTCACCCCACCCCACTGGTCAACTGATTGTGATTCAGGCGCTGGGCCTTAATCACCTGATCGCAAAAGTAATCTTCCAAGCAAATTCAATTGGGAAAACTGGATTTGCTTAACGACCATGTGATTCAGTTAATAACCACAATAAAAATCATCATAAAATCAGACCTGTTCATTTAATGACTCTCTTAACAACCACATTGCTTAACAACTGAAATTCCAATCCTAATTGTGGTTGTAAATTGAGGACTATCTGTACAGGCCTAGCATATTTGAACAAATTATGTTTCCAATAGCTCAAATCAGAAACAATGAGCACTGGCAAGAAGCAGAGTAATAATACAGAAATGATATATGCCTTACTGTTTTAATTCAGATATAAATTTTAACACTGTAAGCATATAAGTAATCTAACCAGCTTGGCATTTATTGTATCACTTGTGTTCTTTTTCTAATGGGGATATTTATTGCATGCTTGTAATGAAAGCAAAGAAAATATAAATCAAGAGAAAATATAAAAAGTGAAGAAAGTTCTGGAGGAGAACTTTAAATTTCGCATACTATTTATATGCGAAGTCTGTAATGAAAAGGTACCTTGGAGAAAATGGAATATTCAGCCAGCCAACATAATCAGAGAGCTGCATTTGGAGCCTTGACATTTAAGTCAAAGTGACATAAAATTAAAATGTAATCATATAGGTCAGGGGTCGGCAACCTTAAACACTCAGAGAGCCATTTGGACCCGTTTCCCACAGAAAAGAAAACACCGGGAGCCACAAAACTCTTCCTGTGCCTGACTATTTCCTGAGTGGCCACAAAACTAGTATATATAGTCAAATTGAAGATTCTGTTTTCTTCTGAAACTTTTCTTTTCTTGGATTTATCCATGCTTGGCCTACCGGGGGTTGAAAAGCTTAATAAATTGCGCACAATAAGTCGCACATTGGCAGTTGTGATGCATATTTTGAGCGAAGGAGCCGCAGCAGAGGGATGAAAGAGCCACATGTGGCTCCAGAGCCACGGGTTACTGACTCCTGATATAGGTAAGTTACCCAGCTCCCAAAGTTACTTGAGGTCCAAATTAACAATGATATTTTTGCTGAGGCAGTGGGATACCCTGCAGGTAAAGGTTCATGGCAGACCTTTGATTTGACACCTTAATGCTGCCATTTAGGATTTTGAATAGATATTGAATAGATGTTGGGTTCATTGGAAAAGAAAGCTAACACTCAAGAACTGCAATTACAAAAAGACAACCATCCAACAGCACCCAATTGGGATAGCACAAATCTAGATTGCTGATGACCCTCTACATCAATGAACAGGAGGTTATAAAACAACACAAACTAAGCAGAGATCTCAGAAAATCTAGGGCTTCTTTAGGTACTCACCAGTGGCCGGAGGTCGGGATGAGACAGAATGTAGCCATTGTTAGTAATTAGAAAGGCATATCCATGGATACCCAGCTTGAAATAAATGCATTGAAATAATTAGATGTATTTATTTCAGGGAAAGTTACGGACCCCATCCCCCAAAACTGTGCACTGGTTGATTAGTATGCACACTATCATTTCTTGGTTTGACCATTTTGTATATAATCTTTAACCCATCAAGATATCTCTTTAATTTTTAGTTTATTTATTTGTTATTTATATTTCATAGTTCTAAACCACCCATCTCCCTCAAATTATCTTGCTGTGTTCTCAGATGCTCTTCTGTCTTAACATAGATTAAAATCTGAATCAAGAGAGTTAAGGAACATAAGAAGCTGCCAATACATCAGAATATTTGTTAATCAAGCCACAATTCTTGGGTCTAATTGGCAGGGTTTCCCTGCAAGGATTTCTTCCAAATTTGCTGACTGAATATTTTTACCCTTGAACTGAACAGAGCCAGCTCACTCATGACCCTCAAGCAGCATATTCAGAAAAAAAAATCATTTTTAGGTTCAGAGCCTAGCTCAGGGGTGTCAAAATCAATTTCATTGAGGGCCGCATCAGGGCTGTGGTTGACCTTGGGGGGGCTGGGTGGGTGTGGCCTACTTGGTGGGCGTGGCCACCTTGACACCACTCCTCAAACTGCTGGCATGTTTCCTTTTTGCATTGGGTAGACCAGGTTGAAGTGATGTGGGCCAGCTCCTTATATTTTCCAGAATGGCCTCATGGGCCAGATCCAACCACATCGCGGGCTGGATCCAGCCCACCAGCCTTTTGTTTGACACCTCTGCCCTAGCTACTACCATTCTAATATCTCATCTCTCCTCCACAATGCCTTGTTCTGAGGGTTCCTCAGACCAAGAAATAAGAATGTGGAACCAGTCTGAACACAACGCTGGCCCTGATACCATGTTTCTAAGATTCTCAGAGGAGCATCAAATCTTTACAGTAAGGCACGAGGAACATGCCTTCTTAGTTGTGGGACTTTCCTTTGAAAGGGAGTAGTACTAACAGAGAGTTTCAAAGACATAAATGTACTCTGCAAACATGCTGGAAATGTCTTTCTGAACTAGTGGGCATTTTTACTTCTTGCCACATGCAGTGACTGAAGCACTTCACTGTCATTATGGTGGAATGAAGATTTCCTTCGGGATCATTGCCCTTGTAAAGATCAGACAATTCTCATTATTTCAGTTCTTACTTTGTATCGTGGAGCCAACTTAAGAAGCTCTCTCAGTGGAACGTCAGACCCTATTACACCCAGAAGGATGCCATGTGATCTCTGAAAAATAGAAAATGAAAACTGGGAATTTATTGCCTCTTTCTCCTTGTACCAAAATCAATATCGTCATTTTGTCACTATGTTGGTTTTCATCGTTTTTATTGATTAGCGTGACAAAATATTCAGATGGAGGGATAAAAAGGAACAGGAATGGGTTAAATATTCCATTCTAGTCTAAGCTATAGTGTAGATGCTAATAAAAAAGGGATAATAAATTCTTTAAGACTAATAATTTCAAAAGAAGACAGAGAAGGGGATTGCATTCCTTTTCTTAATATGTCCAACAAAGAAAATAGTATTTTCACTAGGGTTTTATCTCTGATGGGACCGGTCTATCAATTCTTTCACTAGTTTTGAAATGTTAGTTTTTTAATTTTTTAAAATTCTGTTTGTAACCAAAAGAAACTTACTATATCTCACACATACATTGGTAGATAACTGCAGATCATTATTCAGTACTTTTGTTATCAAATTTTGTTTGCAAGATTTCAGAAGCTCTAGAGAGCCCATAAAAGGGAGTTAGGGCCATACGGAGATGCAGGCTATAGCTTGTCCACTTGACTTATTTTTAAATGCACTCTTTAAAATGTTTTCATTTATTTAACATGCTGTAGTTATATAGGGTTTTAAGAAGTAGTAACAGACACATTTGTTAAAGCTCTGTCAGTCTGGTCTACCTACCTTACTAGGTAGACCCAGACCAAGAAATCAACTCCATAGGAAAACTAAAACATTTAAAAATTACAAGTAGCGGCCAAAATTGTGGAAACCTTTTGGGAAAAAGTGTATTTTTGAGGTTTGATGGCTAATAACACCACTTGGTTTTTGGAGTTTCAAGATAATCATATTCTACTGCTGGAATGGCCTGAGAATAGCCCAGACCTTAACCCAATTGAAAATCTATGGAGCCGACTAAAGAAACTTGTTAGTCAGAAGTGACCCAGCAATAAAACTCAGTACAGAAGCAATCATTCAATCATGGTTTCACATTATAACAGCTGCAGAACTAAAAGACTTGGTTCATTCTATTGTAAGGCCATAATTCATGCTAAAGGTTACCCAACTATTAACTGACGTGGTGATAATTTTTGTATATCTCATTTTTTCTATGGTGATAATTTTTGTATATCTCATTTTTTCTACATGTTTCACTTTTCTTCTTTATACTGTAACTGCTATTCTAATAGCAAATCCTTCATAAAAGTGATTGCATTACATTCTTGGTTAAATTATCTTTCCATTGATATATAATTTTACCGTACTACTCCAAAAAGAAGTGGTGTTATTATTAGCTAGTTTTAGAAAATACACTTTTCCCAAAAAAGTTTCCACAATTTTGGCCACTACTATCTAACTGTTCTGGCCTTAAAACACATTTTATTTCTCACATCCTTGGAATTGGTACATCTTCATCAAGGTCATGTTCCTTACGCTCTACAAGCGCCAACAAACAAAGTTTAAATTTTGCAAGCCTTCCTCTTATCTTGCTCCAAGTAGAGATGATGCTTACCGTTTCATTTTTTTTGCTGAAGACAGGCATAGCTACTGTTGTCATAAGCAAGAGACTTTGAGCTTGAGAGGCAAAGAGCTACCAGATAGAAAAAGAGCAGCAGATTAGTTGTTGGGAGACTAATTGGCAGGAGAAGCACAAATCCTTTGAATTAAATAGCAGGAAAGCACAATGAAAAAAGTGTGCACTAAAAATACTAGCTACGCAAGAGGACAAGAAGAATATGATACATAGGGGAAAGACATGAATCTGAGACATGTTTTGCCAATATATACCTTCACATAGTCAAGGTAGATAACATCATAAAGAAAGTTTAACATATGACTGCACTTCTTCACATCCAGGTTAGCATGGCACTGTTAGAGATATAGCTAAAGCATGTGAAACCACTTACCCAGACATAACAAATTGTAAACGTGCTTACATACATAAACATTCAAACCTTGGAGACTTGGTGGCGCAGCGGACTAAAGTGCTGTTAAGTAGCACTTAGCTGCCAGCTGCCTGCTATTACTGCAAGTTCAAATCTCACCAGGCTCAAGGTTGACTCAGCCTTCCATCCTTCCGAGGTAAGTAAAATGAGGACCCAGACTGTGGGGGCAATAAGCTGACTTTGTATAAAAAAGAACACCGCTTAGGGGGTGCCGAAAGTCTTACTAAGCAGATATATACAAAAGTATGAACGCTATTGCTTAACGCATTGTAAGCTGCCCTGAGTCTCCAGAGAAGGGTGGCATATAAATCGAACCAATAACCAAACAAACAAACTCATATTCAGGTTTCAAATGCAAATGGGCTGGGGTTGGAGTTGAAAAAAGGCATATATTCCACAAGGGACATGGGCTTACATGGAAGATGGTTCTCAACAAGTTGGAAGAAATACAGGTAAGCTGTGTGAAATGGACAAGGGCATCACAAGCTAGAGATGGAGAGATGGGAGGGAGGGAGGGAGAAATGGCTTTGCAGCCTCAGAAGAGGAAAAAAACAATTTATCTAGGGCAGTGATGGCTAACCTTTTTGCCATCGTGTGCCAAAAGCGAGGGGAGCGGGGGGGGGGTCGTGCATGCGTGTGCCCACATCCATAATTCAATGCACCCCACCCCCACGTGCTTGCAACCCCCTCCTGCTCCCCCCGCTTTTGGTACATGATAGCACAGTAGGCCCGGTAGGCCCATTTTTCACCCTCCTCAAGCTCCAGAGGCTTTTTAGGAGCCTGGGGAAGATGAAAATGGCCTTCCCCACCCCCCACCCCCCGGAGGCCCACCGGAATCTGGAAATGGCCCATTTGCTGACTTCCAGTGGGACCGGAAGGCCTGAAAATCAACTGGGAGCTGAGCTCGCGTGCCCACCGATATGGCTCCACGTGCCACTTGCGGCACGCGTGCCATAGGTTCGCCATCATGGATCTAGGGGCTACAGCTCTCTTCTAGTCAATTCGATAAAGGTTTCACCCATTTCACCCTAGAGGGCTTCGAAGACTCATTAGATGAATCCAAAGATCTAGCATAAGAGCCAACTATATATCTATGGAAAGTCCTGGGTGGCATGAAGGCAACTGCATCATTCCAATCACATATGAAAGCAACCAGTATCGAGAGGAATCCTTACTCTGTTGGGAATAATATATAGCTATTATTCTTAATAGCTGTACATAGCACTATCTTCTATGACTGCCAGGTTTCACTGTTGCATCATTTATCACAAAATTTTATGGTATTCAATTCCACAGATTAATCTTCTGCTAGCCATCCTAAACATTAGTTTAGTGGTCATTATTAACAGGTTGAGCATGGATATTGAATAATTAAAATGTAGGTGGCCATCCTGTTGCGGTACTAAATATTTATAATTGTGAAAACACTTCCTCTATATACTCTCTCAAACAAATTATGTTACTTCTATTTCATATTCAAAGGGAACCTTTTCTAAAGCTGAAATCTCATTATGGATATTGTATAATCTTAACAATTGCTTCAAGATGTAGCACTATAGTCGCATAATTATCCACATGTCTAGACAGAAATAAGTACCATAAAATTCAGTGTAAGGATTTTATATATGGGGGGTTAACAATTTTTTCTTAGGGGGTGTTAGTTTAATGATTGGTTAAGCAATTTAGTTTATTGTTAAAAGTCAATAGAAATACCTTATGATCTGCTCTGGGAAGTCGGGGAGGGGTTGGGGGGGTTGGGTGGGGGGGTTGTGGGGAAATTGTGTTTGTTTTAAAATTTTTTCAATAAAAAAAAATTCAGTGTAAGCGAGCACCAAATTGCAGTCAAATCCATTCAATGAATCTAGAATTAAGCCATAATTCAAACAGGGGACCTTCAGTCCACGAGCTATGCTCTGCAATACTATTCCATGACACAACACAACACAACTCAAATACATCCAGAATTCTGTTATCTGTGTCTCTCCCATGCTGCATTGCTCAGTCACCACTGTATTATTATCTGGATGTATGGTTAAGCTACAAAGTAATCTAATATACAACACAGCAATCCACATAAAAAAGAGTCAATGTTCACAAAATACAGCTAGGTTGTTACCTCCTCAAATTGTGGCAGCTAGTGAGAAATGTGGATGGCATTAATGAATGGACAGGACAGAACAGATGAATAAGCCAAACAAACATGCAACAAGTAACACAGACAATGCAAGTGAGAAAAATGTAAGAGCAAGCAAAAGCATCACATAGTTTTTAGGTAGCAACAGTCAAGAATCAACACTCAATACAATAAATACAAGGTCACTCTGCTGATAAACTTAACTAAATTGGAAAAGAGATTTCGTTTATAATTTAGCTCCAAGAAATGTTCAGTTTTGCTCTCTGAATTAAAAAAATATCTTCTCATCTATTTAGGATTAGCTTCAAGATGGCCAAGGCACAGTGTGGTATGATGGGACCAATTTTTTAAAATGTTGGCTTTTGTAAGCCCTTCAACTGGTTGTGGATAGTAGAAGCAAGTAACTGGGAACATATAAAGTCATATTCCATCCAGAATTAAAGATTTTAACCACTGGAGATTGATTCTGCCAATATCAAGATTGTTGATGCTCTGCCTTACCATTCAACGTACAAAGAAGTCCATGTATATGTAGCAACCACCAGGCAAGAAGAACTTTTCCTTGAGATGAATTTAGTTCCTTGTGATTTGATGGCCCCATTTTTATAGTTTCTTGGGGACAGTACAAAGTGGTTCTTTGTTGCTCTCTTCCTGGATTTATTTTTATTTTCTAGTCTAACCTATAGCTCTGGTACTTCCCAGGGGTCTCCCATTGAAATCCTAACAAGGGCCAACTTGTTTAACTTCCTAAGACATGGCTAGGTGCTGCCCAGCCAAACATGGCTGTAGGTGCTGCTACTTAGATGCTCAGGCTTTATTGCTAAGAGTGGATAAACGCACTTAAGAAACTTTAGGTAAAGGTAAAGGTTCCCTTTGCATATATGTGCT
The DNA here is from genome assembly GCA_022577455.1 of Arizona elegans. NCBI lineage: Eukaryota > Metazoa > Chordata > Lepidosauria > Squamata > Colubridae > Arizona > Arizona elegans. The sequence goes on from JAKOOJ010000007.1 coordinate 75,363,607, forward strand.
AACGTTCCCGACTCTAGGGGGCGGTGCTCATCTCCGTTTCAAAGCCGAAGAGCCAGCACTGTCTGAAGACATGTCCATGGTCATGTGGCCAGCATGACTAAGCACCAAAAGTGCATGGAATGCTGTTACCTTCCCACCAAAGTTGGTCCCTATTTTTTCTACTTGCATTTTTTACGTGCTTTCGAACTGCTAGGTTGGCAGAAGCTGGGACAAGGAATGGGAGATCACCCCGTTATGTGGCACTAGAGATTCGAACTGCTGAACTGCCAACCTTTCGATTGACAAGCTCAGTGTCTTAGCCACTGAGCCACCGCATCCCTTAATGAGAAACTTTAGCCTTATACAAAATGATATACATTCCTAAGAGAACCCTCTAAAACTGTACTGAATTTCAACTTGAGGAAAAATGTAAGTGCCAGCAGTCTCACTGCTAAAGAGAGAGAATTTTGCTAATTATGAAAAGCAGTGTTCCTCTTTAGCAACAGAAGGAGCTACAAGTGAAAAAGAAACCAAAGTTTTGGCTGGCGTGGATCTCTCTTCCTCCTCGAGCAAATTCTTTCTTTGGGTTTTAGCCTTAGGCTTCTAAGACATATGGGACCCGATAATGTATGTTAATTCTTTCTGTGAGTATAGAAAACAAGCTGCAGGCTCAGTGACCCATTTCTTGAGCTCAAACTAATTTTTTCCCCCCTGGTGACTAATCCTTAATAAAGTGCTTCTGCAGAGTTTACTGAGACAGGGATTCTAATTAAGTCATGCTATGCCTCTTGTGATTTGTTTTGAGTTCCTGGAGTATGGTGGAATTTCAAATACAGCATCGCGCTTAAGGAAAGTGTGATAAATGATGTTTCTTTTAGAAGGCACATTTTAACACTACCCAGCTGCTGTGATCCAATTCTGAATGATATACATATTGCAACGAATATCTGAAAAGACCCGTATCTCTTAACGCCTTCGAAGTTGGACAACTAGAAACTTTTCATGAAATACTTACAGCGCTATCCATATAGGCTTCAGTCCATATGATGTCATGATCATGGTTGATAACCATTGGCCGGCTAAGTACATGTAAATATTCCATGACATTCTCTTGCACGTCAGCCAAAGTAGATATCTGTGTGTAGTAGCCTGACATGGGGGACAAAAAAATCACCATCAACTGAGTTAATTTTGTTTAAATTGAGGTTTGCATCTCATTTGTTCCAAAGTTTATTGAATCCTGTCCATTTGTCCTAGGCCAGTGATGACTAACCTTTTTGCTGTTGTGTGCCAAAAGCGGGGGAAGCGCAGGGGGGGGTCTTGCGCGCATGTGCCCACACCCATAATGTAATCCTCCCTGCACGCCCCACCCCCGTGCATGCACGCGTGACCCCCCATGCTCCCCCCATGCACATTTGTGTGCCCCCCCAGCCTGTTTTGGGCCTGGCAAGCATCCCTGAAGCCTCCTGGGACCAAATACGGTCCACAGGGGGGACACACCACTCCCCCCGCAGCGGCATGCCCCTGTGCTCCCCCCACCCCTGCGCATGCGCATAAACCCCTCCCACACTCACACATGCACAAGAGACCTCCGCGTATATGTACGCGTCTCCTGCATGCGCCCCGCACCAGAGACCTGAAAATCAGCTGGCTGGTGGGAGCCACACGCATGCGTGGTGGAGCTGAGCTGGCCAACGGCTTGCGTGCCCATAGAGAGGGCTCCGTGTGCCACCTATGGCACACGTGCCATAGGTTCGCCATCACGGTCCTAGGCTGTATATGTCTTTACTGAAATCTAGTTTTGCACATTTCTTAAATGTTCTAGATATCCTAATTGGTTCTAGAAGGCCATAGTTTCTGTTCACTTAGAAAAATCCATTAGGATGAACCTTCCAACATATCCAACGTATCCAACGTATCCAACGAATTTTGGTGCTATTCAATTTTCATCATAAACTTGCTTAACCCCTGCAGGCTTCAACCAGAGAGAGAACATTGGAGATACTAAAGGTTCTTAGACAATGGAGATTCTAAAAAGGGCTGTTTTCTATTTGAAATTGATTATAAAAAAATAATAGCAATGCTACATTTAAAAGGTAATGGGAATGTTAACACAATTATAAATACTTAACTGAAGTCACTGGAATTAACAGTTTGAATGCTTCCAATGGACAATTATTTTTTATTAGTTTATACTCAAAAAAGATCTAGAGAAATCAAGATCTTTATCTCACAGATAAAAAATATAGTATCCACAGGACTCTGCAAACAGGTATTTTGTGATAAAAGCTACAGTAGTGGCCAAAATACAGTAGTGGCCACTTTTGGGAAAAGTGTATTTTCTAAAACTAGCTAATAACGCCACTTTTTTTTTTTTTTGGAGTAGTACCATAAAATTATATATCAATGAAAAGATAATTTAATCAAGAATGTAATGCAATAACTTTTATGAAGGATTTGCTATTAGAATAGCAGTTACAGTATAAAAAAATAAAGTGAAACATAGAAAAAATGAGATATACAAAAATTATCACCTTGTCAGTTAATACTGAGTTGGGTAACCTTTAGCATCAATTACTTCCTTACAATGTCTTCCCATGGAGTGAACCATGTCTTTTAGTTCTGCAGCTGTTATAATGTAAAACCAAGATTGAATGTTTGCTTCTATTAACTGGGTTTTATTGCTGAGTTGCTTCTGACTAACAAGTTTCTTTAGTCGGCTCCATAGATTTTCAATTGGGTTAAGGTCTGGGCTATTCCCAGGCCATTCCAGCAGTGGAATATGATTATCTTGAAACTCCAAAAAAAAAAGTGATGTTATTAGCCATCAAACCGCAAAAATACACTTTTCTCAAAAGGTTTCCACAATTTTGGCCACTACTGTACATCATTTCTTTTGCAGAATCAATGTTTTTAAAACTTCCCTAAATCACCCTGAGACTGCCATTGGCCATTGACTGATTTGTAGGGGAAAAATAAAGATTTACCCTTCATTTGCAAAAAGACCAAGCAACTGACAACACCAAAATCACCACTACCATCCAACTTTCTGAAATTTTTCTAAACATAGTTAAATGTTTCTATTTACATGTACTCCTAGACTTATGACCACAAATAAGACTGGGACTTCCATTGCTAAGTGAGGTGGTTGTTAAATGAGACATGCCTGATTTTATTACTGTTATTAAGTGAATCATTGTGGTTGTTAGATGAAGCACATGGTCATTAAGAGAATCTGGCTTCCCCCATCAACTTTGTTTGTCGGAAGCCAGCTGGGAAGGTTACAAACGATGATCACACGACCCTAAGATGTTGCAACCATCTGTCAACCCTGAAGCTGACCTGAGCAGAGCTATCTTGGAGCTTCAGTGTTGCCACTCTGGAGCTGAGGGAAAGGGAGGAGGGATTAGAGATAGCTGGGGTATTGTAGCCAAAATAAAATACTTCCTCTTGGGAACCAAGGACATTCTCACACCTGGCCCATGGAAGGAGGAGTGAGGTCACCTGGCAACCAGACAGAATCTTGATTGGACCATGTGACTGTTTGGGGTTGAGGGAAAAAAATATCTTTTAATTAGGTGAAAACTGCGGGAACCTTCAGAGTTGGTTTTCACCAGATCTGTGCCAATATAATATCTCCAATAAAGCCATTCTTTGAGGAATTCATCTGCCTCAGAGTTTTGCTTGCTATGGGTCTATTACTTGGAACCCTGACATTATCATAAATCCATGCTGGTTGCCAAGGGCCTGAATTTTTATTATCTGACCGCAGGGACATTACAATGGTTGTAAGTGCAAAGACTGGTTGTAAGTCACTTTTTCCAGCACTGTTGTAACTTTGAGCAGTCACTAAATGAATGATTATAAGTCAAGGACTACCTGTACCACCTTTGTAATTGATCCCATATTATACATAAGTACAATATTTAGGAAATGTAGGAAAGGCCTACATTGGTCACTGCTAATTTTTTGCTTCTTTTATATTTTCTTTCAACCACAAAATGCTTCTGATTCAGTTTCCTAATAGTGTACTCTTCAAAATCTGTGACATATGGCTCATACAGGGGTAGGCATTACTATTTTCTTCTACTTGTTTCTGGAACTTTTCCAATTCAGTTTAGGTTTGCATATTACAATTGCTATAATGTAAAAATATGATTGGCAAGTGCTTCTGTCTTGCAGAAAGGATGATTAAAATGAACTTTAATTAAAAAAAAATACCTTTGTTGTTACAAGCTATCCATTTCACATTCTGTGCGAAGCTGACTTCCCTCCCAATAAGATATGTAAAAACACGGACCTGTGAAATGAGATCACAAGCATTAGAATATAATATTAAAAACAAACCAGCACTCTATATTATTAATCTTTCATTTTAGAAAACCCTGGACAAGATCCTTATTTATCTTACTCTTTCTGCCAAATGCAATTCTCAGATCCTGCCATATCGCCTTGTATCTCTGAGCTAAAGAGCCCCCACCAAATAAGGTAGTCCTCATGTAAATATAAAAGGGACACTGTGGCTCAGTGGCTAAGACGTTGAGCTTGTCGATCGAAAGGTCGGCAGTTCAGCACTTTGAATCCCTAGTGCCGCATAATGGGGTGAGCTCCTGTTACTTGTTCCAGCTTCGGCCAACCTAGCAGTTTGAAAGCACGTAAAAAAAAATGCAAGTAGAAAAATAGGGACCACCTTTGGTGGGAAGGTAACAGTGTTCCGTGCGCCTTTGGCATTTAGTCATGCTGGCCACATGACCACGGAGACATCTTCGGACCGTGCTGGCTCTTCGGCTTTGAAACGGAGATGAGCACCGCCCCCTAAAGTCAGGAACAATTAACACATATGTGCGAGGGGAACCTTTACCTTTACCTTTATGTAAATATAGGAATAAGAGTATGTGGCAATAATTTAATTTGAATTCATGGAATAGCTAAACCAGATCTAGATAGTACTTAGAAGGGAAGGGAGCAGGAAATCTCAGGGCAATAGGCTAAGTGAAAATTTAAAAAAAAAACTCTGAAAAGAAACAATGACACACAGGACTTCTATGCAAAAAAACTTACATGGATGTTTGTCCATGGAGTCATTAAGAATGTAACTCAACTTGAAGAGGTCTTTACTTTTATAAGTTTGTGGGAAATAATAAGAGATGAACCAAAGGAAGGAGTCAAATACAATTTGCCACAACATTTTTAAACAGTAATTTCAAGCTAACAGCTGTCATTATCTTACAGAGATGGTTACTGTGATTTGTTATGAGTTTTGACTTAGCATATCTGTGAACTCAACCAACTGTGATTGATTCAACAAACCATTAATAACCAGTTTCTTAAAATAGCTTGGGAACCTTTCACTCCCATCGCGTTTCTCTAAAACTCATTTAAATATTCATTTTTTGTTCTTCTACATAAAAAAATAAATATAGTGACCTGTTGCTAAACCTAGACCAATCTCATTAAGATTAGTGAGTTCCATCCATAATTATCTCAAGCAAAATTTTAGCTAGGAACCTAAGCGTCTCCATGCTATTCATTGTTTTGTTCCCTGCTCATGATTCATACCAGACCAGTTGATTTTCTATGCTCTTCTCTGTTTTTCACTTTGGAAGCTAACCTTACGATCAGGCCAGTTGAATTTTTCAAAGACATATTCATAATCTTCCATAGCTCCATCGGTGAGCAGCATGATTGCTTGGTTGCAAAGGCCTCCTTGTCCTGCATCTCTGAACTACAAACAGAACAAACCACAATGAAATCATGTACAGAGATACCCATCTCCCTTGGCACAAATAGTATAGCAGATTAATGAAGTCCTCCGTTAAGCCTCAGCAGCTCCTATCTGTCATACTGATAGGTGTGCTCAAACATAATGACGTTAATGATATCACGATTTATTCATTTATTTTTATCCTGCCTTTATTATTTTTAGAAATAACTTAAGGCAGGAAACATGCCTTTCTCTTCATATTTTCCTCACAACAATATTGCTGTGAAGTGGATTGGGCTGAGAGAGAGTAATTGGTTCATATTCACCCAACTGGCTTTCATTTCTAAGGTAGGGCTAGAACTCAAAGTGTCACGGTTTCTTGCCTGGTGCCTTAACCACTAGACTAAAAACTGGAATAATAAAATAAAAATAAATAAAATAAAATAGATAAAATAGTTCATAAAGGTCTTCCTACTTTTGTGCTAGATAGTTCTATGATTATTTATGGTGGAAGGAAAAAACGTTGGTCATACCAGTAACATATTTCATGATAATTCATAGGAAACAAATATTAGCTATAAAATGGATAGAAACAATCCAGGCACTGAGACCCAATATACCCACCTTGAATTCAGTTATGTTCCAAAAGATTACAGAAGTCTATTACCTAGACCAGTGTTGGCTAATCTTTTTGCTATTCTGTGCCAGGAGTGGGGGGTGGGGGTGGGGGTCGCGCACGCGTGTGTGCCCACACCCATAATTCTATACATCCTGGCCCCAAGCCCACGACCCCCACATGCTCTCCACACTCCTGGCACGCAATGGCATGGTAGGCCCATTTTTTGCTCTCCCTAGCCTTCAGAGCCTTTTTAGGAGTCTGGGGAGGGCGAAAATGGCTTCTCCCTCCGGATGCCAAGAACAGCCCGTTTGTCAACTTCCGGTGGGACTGGAAGACCCATTTTTTTGCTCTCCAGAGCCCTTCTAGGTCCCACCAGACGTTGGCAAATGGGCTGTTTCTGGCCTCCGGAGGGCCTTGGTGGGGAGGCCATTTTCACCCTTCCCAGACTCCTAGAAAGGCTCTGGAGCCTGGGGAGAGAGAAAAACGGGCCTTCACCACCACCCACCGAGGTCCTCCAGAGGCAGGAAACAGCCTGTTTCCCTACTTCTGGTGGGCCCAGAAGACCCAAAAATCAGTTGCATGTGTGCCAGAGCTGAGTTCGCATGCCCACCGATATGGCTACATAGGCCATAGGTTCACCATCACGTACCTAGACTTTCCAAAAATAAAAACAAGACTTTTGCCTAATCTAAATATTTCTGGGTGGATGTAAGGTTGCTGGTATCCTTATCATTATATGTACATTATTGGTATTCCTCTTTGTAGCCTCCAACTAAGGTGACTCTGGTGATCTGATGCTAATTAAATGTAATGTCTCCTAGCTTGTCTATTCCTTCCTGAAATAGCAATTGCTACACATCATCTGAAATTTGAGTGGAATATTCAGATGCAGGTTTTAAATTGTGTGAAAGAACCAGACCCAGGGAATATACTAGGTTTAATTAAATAAAGTAATTAGGCCTTAGCATTCCAAAGCTTTTGCTCTCACCTTCTCTAATACCATCCTTCTAACCCTTTCTACCTCTTCTATCACTAGGAAAGCAGACCTAACCAAATATATTATCCTCTTGAACAAATATGAAATTGAAAAGATATAGATATGATTAAACACAAAAGCCAACTCAGTGGTCTCCCTCCTGAAGAAACAGAGTTTCACGTTAATCAAGACCTGATCTATTAGGATCATCTAGTCCCATGGGTTGTTTTTACTCCCCAAACCACTCCTAATACCTATTTTGGTCACAGCGACAGAACTGTTTTATTGCTATCCTGAGTCCAGAGGTGAAATGCTCCCAGTTCAGACCAGATCGCCCGATCTGGTAGCGATGGCGGCGGGTGGTTCGGAGAACCGGTAGCAAAAATCCCTGCCACCCCCCCATGCCCGGCTGAGCCGCGCAATCATCAGAGGCTTTTTTATTTACTTTTAAAAGCATTTTTTAAAAGCATTTTTCTTTGGTTGAAAAAATGCTTTTAAAAATAAAAAAAAAAGCCTCTGATGATTGTGAGGCTCAGCTGGGATCGGCAGAGCCTTTTAAAAGCAATTTTTCTACAACCTCTTCAGAGATTGTAAAAAAAATGGGCAGAGCTTTTAAAAGCATTTTTTTTACAACCTCTGAAGAGGTTGTAGAAAAATTGCTTTTAAAAGGCTCTACCGATCCCAGCTGAGTTGCCTGATCGTGAGAGACTTTTTTTTCTTTTAAAAGCAAAAAAAAAAAAAAAAAAAAATGCTTTTAAAAGAAAACAAAAGCCTCTGATGATCAGGCAACTCAGCTGGGATCGTCAGAGCCTTTTAAAAGCATTTTTTTAACAACCTCTTCTGCTGAAGAGGTTGTAGAAAAATTGTTTTTAAAAGTAAAAAAAAAAAAAGTTGGCCACGCCTACCCAGTCACATTACCCCCTCCCACCAAGCCACGCCCACAGAACCGGTAGTAACAAATTTTACATTTCACGACTGCCTGAGTCCAACACATAATAAACATGAACAAGTAAATCATCATTCTTAAAATAATAATGTCCAACCTGGTCTGCAGTTTGAAACAACATGTTCATCAGCAGGTTTTGGCAATGTCACAAAGAGTATCTGTCACTATTATCTTTCTTTTCTTCCTTTTCCTTCAACGATTTGCAATAATCAGCACAATGCTGCGAAAGCCAGTGTGCCTTTAAAAAAAAGAGAGAAGCAGCCTTACCTCCCTCAGGATTTTGAAGGATTCAGTCAGGGCTTTGTTCACTTTCCCAACTCCTTTTGCTTGTAACTCGTGCACCAGCTGCTTGAAATGCTGAGCAAATGAGACATTAAAAGCACTTTAATAGCAGTGATTAGAAATATTGACAAAGGATAATACAGGAATGTCAAAACTTTAGAAAACTACTCAAAGAATAGAGATCTCTAGCACAAGCTATATATGAAGGAACCTTGGTAACATTATCAGTGCTAGTCTAGACTAATGTTAGACTAGCATTGATGATGTTACTTAGAATGGGAAATGAAAATATAGCCTATTGAGCTATTAGAATCAATAAGGCCTAAGTGGAAAAAGTAGGCCCTAAAAAGCTACATGAACCAAAGTTTTAGATGGAAAGATTTCAAAGCGTATCAGAACTATTTGTAATCCTGCTGAACAGTTGCTGTGAAATGTGATTTTGCAAAGTATGTAGTTTTGAAATATATTTGGACATAAAAGGATGAAACCGCAAGAAATAAGGAACCGAAAGTAGCTGATAGATAGAGGTTTGAGATGTACATGGGCATATGTGGAGACTGTCTGTCAGTAAGAGAGAACAAGGAAGTAAGTTGTGAAATGCGTGCAGAAAAGTATAAAAAAAGTGTCTTGAGATGAGTTCAGGGCCACTGGCCATAGCTACTCCTTGCTGGGCTCAGCTATGTCAGTGGACCTCATTGCAATGGGTCATTGATATAAGTTGTGTTATGATGGCGTTCAGGTTCCAAATTGCTCATGAAATAAACCTCTGAATCTTAAAGTAAGAATTGTTTATTGTGCTACTGTCTCTTGTTTCTTTATTGGGATATTTTTATGACACTAGTTTGGGTAATGAAACATCTGCAAGAAAATAGCCAAGTTCAGAGAGCACCAAGGACCCCCTCATTTCAATCTTGAGCTATCAATATTCTCCTTTTTTGTCAAACTACAGTATATATTTCAGCACTAGGACAGCTCCATAATTTGAGTTACCCAAAATAATATAGCACTTTCCAGTGAAGGCAACAGCAATCTGAAGCTGCTGCTATGATAGTACAGAAAGATCAATGCATTTCCCCCTTCTCCTACTTTTTTTCTATACAGATTATCCTTGATTTATGACCAGTTATTGAACAACTGTTCAAGATTATAACGGACCTCCCCAGAGTTTCTTATGTTCCATTTTTGAAGTTATGCGGACTGCACCCCCATGATCACTCAACTGCATTTTGGGCTATTGGCAAGTGGCTCAGCTTTACAGGGGTTTCTGATGTCCTGCAGGCATAGGACCATGATTTGCAACATTTTTTTTTGCCAGTTTCTAGCATTTACTTCTGGTTTCTGGTAAAAAAAAAAAAAGCCCATTGGGGAAAATGGATATACTTAACAATTGTAATGTTCATTTAATGACCACAACAAAAAATGTTGAAAAATGAGGTCCAGTCATGTGATGCCTAATTTACAACCATAATGACTTACAATAAAAAAATCTGTTCTCAAATGGGGTCATAAGTTGAGGACTCCCTATATGGCCTCTGTGTCTGCTGCTTCCTACAGTGACCTCAGGAAATCCTGCCCCTGACCTTCCCACTGCCTACTTTCTCCATTCCCTTACCTCCCTCTGGGCTGCCTTTGAAATCAGCATCTTGGTCTGTGCCCCTGTTCTTTATTGCAACAATCTCAGAAATTGCCAGCTTGGCACATCCTACTGGTCCAGCTGTCTCCTCATTATTACAGTATTCAAGTCAAGCTTTCTTTCTTGTTTTTCTTTTCCAGATATAGAAGTTGTCTTTAACCCCAAACCTCATGATGAAATTCACAATTTCTTTACAATATTAATATTTCTTATTCTCTGGGACACTTGATATTACCAATTAAAATAATGTAATCATGATTTAATCCCTTTTAATTGTAGTTATTGGAGGGCCACTGCTTTTTTTAAAAAAACATTTCACATTTTCTCAAATGCATAGATTTTATGGTTCTTTGGTTGAGGAAATATAAATTTGTTGTGGAAAAGCATCCAGGGCTTTGATTTTTCTTAGTTATCATATTTTTTTCTCCTTCCTTTTAAAACAAGCAAGCAAGGAAACAAAATTAAAGGAAAAATTATAAGGTGGGAGGATATAGGGAGGCATACTGGCTGGGGAATTCTGGGAGTTGAAGTCCACACATCTTGTCAAGTTGGAAAAATGCTGCTCTAGATATTTTGGATTCTGCATTTCTAGCTTCCGATCGTGTGGATTAGAATCCAGTATTATGTTTAGGGTTACTAAATGGGTTTAGATGACTGAACTACTTAGCTAGCATTTGGATATATAAAAATAGCCACAGAATTCACAGGGGCAGAAAAAAAGCATTGGTTAAATATGTTTTATAACAGTTTATGGGCCTTTAAATCCCCAGTGCTTATATCCCATATTCAGAAGAGAATATCTTTTCAAGTTTAATACTTACCTCCCTGTTATCTCTGTCAGCTTGAACCAGGATTCCCTTAAAACACGATTCAATGTAATGAACATAGTCATTGTACTGTAAAGACAAAAGGAGGAAAATTACATGCTGTAAAAGGAAATGTTTTAAAAGAACTCTGAAAGCAGATTTTATACCGAATAAAGAAGACTCCCTTTTAGCTACATGTTCGCTTTCAGAGCAAGGAATACATTTAAAATGCAAAGTGTTACAAAACAATTTTTGTTGCCTTTTGGGAAGCAAATCAGTAAGCATAGATGTGTAGGATATAATTCAGTAATTTTCATTGATATTTAAATAGTACATAGGGGAAAGAAAAATGTAAATTAAGAAGAAAATAATCTTGGCTACATCTGCCTGTGTGTCTTTCCTTAATCTGTTTTTCAGTTTTATAGAATAACAGAGTTGGAAGGGACCTTGGAGGTCTTCTAGTCCAACCCCCTGCTTAGGCAGGAAACCCTACACCTTTTCAGATAAATGGTTATCCAACATCTTCTTTAAAACTTGTTAGAGCATTCACAACTTCTGGAGGCAAGTTCTTCCACTGATTAATTGTTCTAAGTGTCAGGAAATTTCTCCTTAGTTCTAAGTTGCTTCTCTCCTTGATTAGTTTCCACCCATTGCTTCTTGTCCTACCCTCAGGTGCTTTGAATTACAATTTCTAGTATTTTGCTCCTTATTAGCCTTGCACTCCTCTTAATGCTGAATCAGGCAGCTTTGTTTGCTTTTGATAATGTTCTGGGTGCACCTTCTTCCCTTAATTGGTAGTAGTCAACACGAGAGGGGTAAAATCCATAAGGAAACCAAGGAGACCTATTTATCATAATAGCTCTTTGGCAGTGAAAGTAGTGATTCAGAGAGGTGGTGGGCTTGCTTTCACTGAAAGAGCTCAAGCAAAGGCTACATGGACCCCTGTCTGGAATACCTTTATTTGGGCTCCTGCACCCAAAGTTCTAAGTGTCTCCTTCTACTCTCTGAATGTTCAGTCCCACCTCCTTGCCTCAAAGATGTATAATATGAATTGCTCCTGAGGGATGCTGGTAAAGCTCAAGGAGGAAGGGTGCAGAGCAGTGGTGAAATCCAATTTTTTTTACTACCGGTTCTGTGGGTGTGGCTTGGTGGGCGTAGCTTGGTGGGCGTGGCAGAGGAAGGATACTGCAAAATCTCCATTCCCACCCCACTCCAGGGGAAGGATACTGCAAAATCCCCATTCCCATCCCACTCCAGGGGAAGGATATTGCAAAATCCCCATTCCCTCCCCACTCTGGGGCCAGCCAGAGGTGGTATTTGCCAGTTCTCCAAACTGCTCAAAATTTCCGGTACCGGTTCTCTGAACTGCTCAAAATTTCCACTACCGGTTCTCCAGAACCTGTCAGAACCTGCTGGATTTCACCTCTGGGGCAGAGGCTGATGCCTGAATTAGTCTGTCACCATGTTCTTTCTCTTGTTTTGGAAACATAGCTCATGATATTATTCTGCTTTTATCACAGCAACATATTGCTGTTCTGTTTCCATACTGGAAAAATCAATACCTCGGGTCAGATGTAGAAATGGAAACCAATCTGATGATAATAATAATGATGATCTACTCTAGATTTACTGCTACAGTCAGAATAGTTTGGCTCCTCTATAGTAGAATAAGAATACTCTTCATTCTGCTAGTTTTCTCAGGTCTTTTATGGATACTCCAAATACAAAGGCCTGTCTTGTGAAAGACTGGTGAATGCTAAGTTTCAGGGGAGGAGGGTGCTTGAAGTTTCTTTGTTGTTGGGGGAGGGGCAAACTCAAGTCCCCATGGAAGACGATATCGTAAGAAAAAAATATTTCATACTCCCAAGCTGAGGAATTTTAAAGAAATTGGTTGTCCAATTGTGGTTAAATTCTATAACTTGCTCTTAACTCTGAACCAGGGGTGAAATCCAGCAGGTTCTGATAGATTCGGGAGAACTGGTAGCAGAAATTTTGAGTAGTCCAGAGAACCAGCAAATATCACCTCTGGCTGGCTCCAGAGTGGGGTGGGAATGGGGATTTTGCAGTATCCTTCCCCTGGAGTGGGGCGGGAATGGAGATTTTGCAGTATCCTTCCCCTGCCGTGCCCACCAAGCCACACCCACCAAGCCACACCACACCACGGCCATCAAGCCACGCCCACAGAACCGGTAGTAAAAAAATTTGGATTTCACCACTGCTCTGAACTACCTGAAAGGCAAAATTATTTTGCCAGGGAAACTGACAAGATAGCTGTATTAACTTCCTGACCCAAATAAAAAATAAAAAGTAAAAAAAATCACAGTTATGCTTGCAAACTTCAGTCAAGAAGACTCACTTATCCGTAGGATTATATTCAGAGCAGGCTGATCTGCCCTTCTAGGCAGGGTGCCTATATCAATGGGCTGGATTATCTGAAATGATCACTGCCATTATTTCAAGGCAGTTGATTTAATGGCCATGATGGCCAGAGGTGATGGCAATTGTAATCCAGGACAAATCTCATGGGCACCATAGTGGAGACAACTGTTGAGAGAGTCCTGTTTTATAGTGTAGCAGCTCGAGACAGTGCGCTACAGTCCCAAAGGATTGGTTTCTGCTACTCAAAACTGCTGTAAACAAGAGCATGAAGGAAGCCCTAATGTAGAGACTAGATAGACAAAGACGGAAAGGCTGCAGATCAACAAAGAAATGAACAGAAAGACCCAGGAAAAAAACACAAGATCAACACAAAGATGACAAACAGATTACATGAAACCTACCTGCTGAGTTCTTTTATCTATCGCTACAAGTGATATCATTGTGCACCAGGGATGCTATTCAGCAGATTCTGAAAGGTTCTGGAGAACCAGTAGCGGAAATTTTGAGTAGTTTGGAGAACCGGCAAATACCACCTCTGGCTGGCCCCAGAGTGGGGTGGGAATGGAGTTTTTGCAATATCCTTCTCCCAGGAGTGGGGAGGGAATGGGGATTTTGCAGTATCCTTTGCCTGGAGTGGAGTGGGAATCAGGGGTGGGTTCTAAATTTTTTTACTACCGGTTCTGTGGGCGTGGCTTATTTTGTGGGTGTGGCTTGGAGGTCATGTGACTAGGTGGGCATGGCTAGCTGGTCAGAGTCGTTTCTGGAAGGTCCTCGCACTTACTACCAGTCCTCGCACTTACGACCTGACTCATTTGTTTGCTTTTAACACTGATCAGCTGTAGGACGGCCCTTTGAAGGGGCAAGAGTTTAAACAGTTTTTTTCCCTCTAGTCATCAGCTGGGACTCAGGAGGCAGCAATAGATTGGGGGTGGGACCAAATAAAAGGTAAGAATAACGTGGGGGGGTGGGAGGGCGGGGGGGGGAACTGGTTCAGTGACATCATATCATCACTGCTACCGGCTCGGCCAAACCGGACCGAACCGGGAGAAACCCACCACTGGTGGGAATGGAGTTTTTGCAGTATCCTTCCCCCAGGAGTGGGGTGGGAATGGAGATTTTGCAGTATCCTTCCCCTGCCACGCCCACCAAGCCACACCACACCCACCAAGCCAGGCCCACAGAATCGGTAGTAAAAAAAATTTGAATTCCATCACTGGACTAGATAGACAAAGATGGAAAGGCTGCAGATCAACAAAGAAATGAACAGAAAGGCCCAGAAAGGAAAACAAACAAACAAGAGAAACACAAAAATGACAAGCAGGTTACATACGACTTACCTGCGGAGTTCTTTTATGTATTGCTACAAGTAATATCACTGTGCACCATTGTTAAAGTACAAGACAGTTCTTTACCTCGGGTGGCTTAAAATCTAACATCCATGAAAGGGAACAGAAAAGGAGAAAAGGAGGCAAACAGAGCCCAGGTTTCACCAAGTATGGTTATGTATTTGTTTCAGCTGCACAAGCTTCAGCTTAGTGATAGGCTAAGTTATTGAGAGAGATCAGAAATTACTTCAGGGCTCCAAATCAGGCAGAATGGAGGAACAATGTATTGGTTAGTGAGCCAAGAGCTCAGATAGCACAGTGGGGCTACCTAGGGATATTCCCACTTTTGCTCTGCTAAAGATCTCACTTCCATATCTCCACAAATCCATCTTTTAAGGATGACATGCCAGGGTTGCCCCTTTTTGCGGGATTGGGGGTGGAGAGGGGGTGATGTGAGGGCTCTCTTGCATTTTAATCTGACAAAATTACTCTTGAGAGTAAATATCCTGTCTGAGCCTCTTAATCTCATAGCAAAAGCTATTTTTAACAACTGTTGGGGTGACCAAAGCCAGATAAAATAATTTCTATCTGAAACAAATTCTGCAAGCTAAAGGGAGAATTTGGTTTCATTCCAGGATTCTATAGATATATTTAGCCAGAAATATATTTTTTTTGTTTTTTTGCAATGATATGTGAAGCTAAGCAAGCAGGGAAATCACTTCTATAAAATGTAAAAGTATCCCAAAAAGATGTGTACAGGGTGAGGCTGCTGGGGGTTCGCAGGGGTTTGGGAGAACCTCTAGCTAAGATTCTGTGCAGTTTGGAGAACCCACAAATCCTACTCCTGGCTGGCCCTGCCCACCCTACCCCTCCCCTCCCGGGAGTCCCCACATGGCTCGTTTTGGATGTAGGTAAGAGCAGGGCATGCGCAGATGCTCAGAGAGGGTGAAAAATGGGCTTACTGGAAGTTTGGGAAGTTCGGGAAGGCTGGAAATGGGCCTGTTTCTGTCCTCCAGAGGGCCTCCAGAGCCTGGGGAGGCTGTTTTCACCCTCCTGGAGGCTTGAAGAAAGCCTCCGGAGCCCGGGGAAGAGAAAAATACTCCCCCTCCCCATTGTGGTGCAGGAAGCTGACTAGGCCACACCCACCATGGCCATGCCCACCCAGCAACCGGGCAGACTGAGCCTGTAGTACAGTGGACTAAAGCACTGTTATTAACATCTTGCATGCTTGCAATTACTGCAAGTTCAAATCTCACCAGGCTCAAGGTTGACTCAGCCTTCCATCCTTTCAAAGGTAGGTGAAATGAGGACCCAGATTGTGGGGGCAATAAGCTGACTTTGTATCAAATATACAAAAGTATGAAGGCTATTGCTTAACGCATTGTAAGCCGCCCTGAGTCTCCGGAGAAGGGCGGCATATAAATTAAAGCAAAAAAAAAAAGAGGGAGAGAACCCCTTGCTAAAATTTTTGAAGCCCACCCCTGGATCTGTGATTTTCTTTTTTAAATAAAATAGAAGCATCCATCCATGACCACAAGATGTAGTAAAAAAAAAGTGAAGATGGTAACAGTCTCCCCCATTGTATGTGTCAGATGTGTTGCAACACACACACACAGACACAAAAATAGGTAACATATCAATCACACCATTGTGGCCACCTCCTTGTTTTGACTATACCCTGCAATATACCTGAGTTACAGTCTTTTGGAATGAGTAGTTTATGCTTTGAATATATCACATCCGTTAATAAAAGGGCTGATTGTCCAACCTTTTGTAACCATTCAGCATACAGGTTTTACGAAAAGTAGACCTAACTGCCCGCCAGAACAACTAGACACAAGAACAGTTTTTTCCCTGAACGCCATCACTCTGCTAAACAAATAATTCCCTCAACACTGTCAAACTATTTACTAAGTCTGCACTACTATTAATCTTCTCATCGTTCTCATCACCCATCTCTTTCCACTTACGATTGTATGACTGTAACTTTGTTGCTCGTATCCTTACAATTTATATTGACTGTTTCCTAATATGATTTGATTGCTTATTTGTACCCTGTGACTATCATTAAGTGTTGTACCTTATGATTTTTGATGAATGTATCTTTTCTTTTATGTACACTGAGAGCATTTGCACCAAGACAAATTCCTTGTGTGTCCAATCACACTTGGCCAATAAAAAATTCTATTCTATTCTATTCTATTCTATTCTATTCTATTCTATTCTATTCTATTCTATTCTATTCTACTCTAAAGAGATACAGAGACCGAAGCAAACAGTGTCATGTTTATTTAAATTGTCCCATTAATTACTTACAGCAGTGTTTCCCAACCTTGATCACTTGTAATCCTCATGTTCAAATGGTTGAACCAAGGTTGAAAAACACTGATCTGTAGCATCAGAGGTCCCTTCTCTTCTCTTCTATGCTATTCTAATTGTTTGGAGGAACAAAAGAGTTTACAAGCTCTTGTAAAAGATGATGCTTTGTTTGGATTATGTCACATCATTTTTCCAGGAACACTCAACAAACATCTGGAGGTAAATTGGAATGAGATTGAATGACTGGTCCAAGTCATCCAATGAATTTCCATGGCCAAGCATAGATTTGAACCTTGGTTTTCCCAGATCCCCATTTTAAATACATAACACCCCACATTAACCTACCGATAGTCATTCTAAAGGAAAAGAGAGTTTCGAGGAAGGAGATACTTACTGCAATAATATTGACAAAATCATTTTCTCCCAGTGTGTCCAATATAGTGACAACAGTGTGTTTAGCAATGGTGAGTCGCAAACCCTTCATGCTTCCACTGATGTCCACTAGAATCACAATATCTTTGGGTGATGTAGCTGCCTGGATATACCTTGGGATAGATGTAGGATAGGAAAAGGAACTCAGAAATAGAAAGTAAACATATTAACTGAGATACAGTGGAGAATTTGGACCAATCACAGCACTCATTATCCTAGGCCATGGGTGTCAAACTCGTCACATCACGCATCTGGCCCTTAGGCCGCCAGTTTGACACCCCTGTCATAGGCTGAAAATACTGAATATTCAGCAATAGCAATAGCTCTTCCTTCCTATTCTTCTTTCTTAGTAATGTAGGTACAGCGAATCTCTGAGTTAAGAGACTGATTGAGCAGGAAGAAATGCCCATTAAATTCCAAATTAAGGCAGTTTACCTTATTTGTATTATAGTATCAGTACATATAACGGACGTGGTGTATATGTCAGTATATATTAAGTATAATTTATATAAACTTAATATATCAATATATTTTAAAGAGACACGGTGGCTCAGTGGCTAAGATGCTGAGCTTGTTGATCAAAAGTTCGGCAGTTCAGCGGTTCGAATCCCTAGTGTCACATAATGGGGTGAGCTCCCGTTATTTGTCCCAGCCTCTGCCAACCTAGCAGTTCGAAAGCACGTAAAAAATGCAAGTAGAAAAATAGGGACCACCTTTGGTGGGAAGGTAACAGCGCTCCATGTGCCTTTGGCGTTTAGTCATGCTGGCCACATGACCACGGAGACGTCTTCCACCAGTGCTGGCTCTTCGGCTTTGAAGCGAAGATGAGCACCACCCTCTAGAGTCAGGAACGACTAGCACATATGTGCAAGGGGAACTTTTACCTTTACCTTCATCAGTATATAAATGACATAAATCATGGAGAATGGGATAAAATGAGCATAACTTTAAGTTCTTGCTTGAACCACTTCAGGTGCAATGAACTTCTCCATTAAGGGCAGGGAGAAGGTTGCCTAAGTAAAAATTTGGACAATTGTACTGTGAAAAGCAATAGGTCTTTCTTCTGAATACAAATGCATAGGTTTGTCCAGATTTTAGGATTTTTTCTGCTTCTCAGAGATAAATTTATTTTGGAATGATTAGGGTTTAGCTCACATGACAAAGACAAAGAAAATGTATGGAGTTAATAACTGAGATAGGAGATTCACTTTTAATAGTTCTTGTCATGTCAAGATGAGGAAACAGTTTAGAGATGCCTTTTACAACATGCATGATTCTTCTGGATCGTAATATTGGTGCACTCCTACTAAATCTCTTGATGTTTTCACAAAAATTAAAGAATGGAGTGGATATGAGTCTTTGTTCAGCTTACGGAAAAGCCAAACAGTGCTTGAAAAACAATCATAAAAATTGTTTTATGGAAATGCACTGAGCTGGCCTCCAAGAACTCCCAGATATCCAAAAGTTGTTGCCAAAATAATATTTTTAATAAAGCACAAAGGAAATGATTCAACACTTGACTGAAAAGTGTTTATAATAATTACATATTTAAATACAAACATAATCAAGTCCAAATTTTTAGATCTATCCATTAATTTTGAGACCACAATGCCTAGTTTAATAGCCCCAAATTTGGGAGATTTAATTCTGACAGATTAGACTGATTTATGGAAGGTGGTTTCCAGTGGTGGGTTCCTCCCGGTTTGGCCCGGTTTGGCCGAGCCGATAGCTGTGACGATATTATGTCACCGAATCGGTTCTCTTTGTCCGGGAGCCGGGCCCTCCTGCCCACCCCCGCGTTATTCTTACCTTTTATTTCTTCTTTTTTAGCCCAGCTGATAGGTGCGGCAGAGTGGATTGCCGCACCTCAGGTGGGCAGATTCCTAACGCGCTTGCGACGAAGCGCGTGCACGAAGAGAACCAGTAGTAAAGCCGGTTGGAACCCACCACTGGTGGGTTCCCTATGAAAAGCAGAAGCAGAAGAATACTGGTAGCCAGTGCTCAAACTTAATGGGATTGTTAGTAAAGGCAGTCCTTGACTTACAACCATTTGTCTAGCTAAATTTAATAAATTTAATAAACAATAGCCACTTTTCGAAGTTACAATGGCACTGAAAAAAGTGAGTTACAACCAGTCCTTGCACTCACAACATTCATGCGATCAAAATTTGAATGTTTGGCTGTAACAAGGTTTTAAACAGAAAGCAGTATCTAGGGCTGGGGTGGAAAACTCGATTTCATTGAGGGACATATCAGGGTTGTTTTTGACCTCTGGAGGGGGCTTGGGGGCATGGCCAGGGTGGGTATGGCCAGGTCAACATCATTCCTGTGTGGGGGCACCTATAGTGACCCCAGCACTCTGCCAGCAAAAACAGGCTCCCGAGCTCCGTTTTCGTTGATAGAAGCACTGTGGACCAGTCCTTCATTGTTTCCAGGACAGCCCCACAGGCCAGATCTAAGTACCCTGCAGGGCGGATCCGGCCCCCCGGCCTTGAGTTTGACACCCCTGATCTAGGGTATCCCTAAAATGAGAATGAAAAAATGGAAGGGGTAATTGTTTTGTATTGTACAAAACAATTTTATATGTTCCAGTACAAAAGAACTGAATAGAAGCTCGTGGTTGAACTGTGGAGACGTTGGTGCTCTCTGGTTCTTTGCTTGGTGACATTTATTACCCAACTAGGTAACATCATCAATGCACTGATGATATTCTGCACTGATGGTGTTATCTACTTGGGTAATGAAATGCCTGCAAGCATGCCACCAAGCTCAGAGAGCATCAAGGACTCCACAGAATGAAGGTCCACTAAAGCAAATACATGAATATTAGTTTCTTCCTTCTAAAACTCTCACCAGCCTCGATTTCTGCAGTCAAAGGAAAGGACTCCATTTTCATCTGGTATCCATTTTATTCCTGAGGAGACATCACAAGACATTTGCACGGATGTTACAATATAAATATCAGGATTTGTCTGCTTTTTTAAAAAGTAGGCTTCTTTTGAGAAATAGAATCTAATTAATGAATGTTTTTTTTTACTTCTGTATGGTTTTTAATCTTGCAATTACAGATGAAATCATAAAAGCCAATTTTAATTGTGATTTTTACAGATGTTGATATTTTCATCCTTAATAACCACATTATCAGAATTTTGTAACATAGGATAAGTGTGTATTAGAAAAAAAATAAAGCCGTCAAACTCAATAGAATCGTACTGATTCTCAGCTTCCTTTATTCAGGAAAAATGACTTTTAATTTACTCTACTTCTCAGGTAAAACCTAATTTTTGGAAAAATGAAGACAAAGTAAGACCTGGATAAAGCCTGAAGAATCCTGTTGTGCTGCCAAAATATTGCCAAGTGAGAGTTGGGTCTCGTTCAAAGTTCTCCACAAAAACAGCATCCAAGGCTTCTGACATGTAAATTCCATTTATGATGTCGGGGTCTGAGGGAAAAAGAGAGAACCAACTTTATTCAGTAAAAGAACTACCTTTTGAAGAATGATAAGCATGACTTTGAATGATAGTGAACTGTTTACAAGTTAATTAACATCTATTCAAGCTTCTCCTTAAAGCACCAACAGTTTAATGTGTAGGTGTGGGAAGCTCCCCACCCCATCCCAGAAGAATAAAATATTTTGGGAAATATTAAAAAAGACAGAAGATTATATTTTCCTAAAGGAGAAATGGAGAAACATGGTTTTTAGAGACAGGAAGCAGCCCCCAAGTCTTTCTTAATAGCCCACAATAGATGCCAGCACTTAAACGATAAAGAACTTATTGAAAGAGGAAGACAACTATCTAGAAAATTCTATTCATAGGCAAAGCAAATACTGCAGGCAGAAATCCATTTAAGACAGCATATTTAGAAACTCCTTGCAGACAGCTAGCAAAGGCAGAATGGTAGGATTAGAAAGCAGCCCCTGGTGATGGTGATAATATTGTTAATATGTTAGCTACCTAGAGCCACATTTTCAAGATGGCTGTCATATAAATTGAACAAACAAACGAATATTGGAATGAGGAAAAAAACAGCTGAATCTCCATTTCTGCATTTAATTAATAACAAAACTATTAACTGTCTGTTAATGTCTAAATACTAACCCCTTTTAACCTGCAAAACATGCCTTCTTCCCCTGAAGTGACATCTTTAAGAATTCTTCACCCAGTTCTAGCAACCAGCAATACTACATAGCAGTGATGGGTTTCAAAAAATTTTACTACCGGTTCTGTGGGTGTGGCTTGGTGGGTGTGGCTTGGTTGGTGTGGCATGGCTTGGTGGGCGTGGCTTGGTGGGCATGGCTGGGGAAGGATACTGCAAAATCCCCATTCCCACCCCACTCCAGGGGAAGAATACTGTAAATTCTCCATTCCGTCCCCAATCCAGGGGAAGGATACTGCAAAATCTCCATTTCCTCCTGATCAGCTGGGACTTGGGAGGCAGAGAATAGATGGGGGCGGGGCCAGTCAGAATTTTTACTACCGGTTCTCCGAACTACTCAAAATTTCCGCTACCAGTTCTCTAGAACTGGCCAGAACCTGCTGAAACCCACCTCTGGTACACAATATATAGGTGCATTCACACAACAAGCATATATATGGCTGCAATCCAATTCTTTATCTTTATTTATAACATGTGCTTTGAGCCTTGGCTGTCACTTTCATGCCAATTTTACAATAAAACTATAGGGGGAAAAAAGATGAACCTTTGTTGTAGACATTGGTTGGAAGCTGTATATTACTGGACGTTGTGTTCACCGGCAAATTATTGAAATGCTCATTTGGCTCCAGAATGAATTCCTTCCCAAGTGACACATAATTACCTCTTTCATCCTTTTCATTAATCAAAACAGCATTGTAATAATCAAACTGGAAGTGAAGAAAAATACAAAAATGAATGGATACATAATTTTCAACAGCTAAAATTCATGCTGAACCTTACATTTCAATTTGAAATGAATTCTTGGATTCTATCAAAACCAATAGTGCTTGGTGAAATAATTTCATCTCCAAATACAAATGTTTTTATGGAGAAAGATCCCTAATAGATCAGGCCACAAAGAGTTGTGAAAAATTCAGTAAACAAATTCTTCAATAACAAGAATAAAAAGCAAGTATGAGATTTTGGGGGGTGCCCAAATTTAGTTAGATTATTCACATTATTTTTTGGGAGAAAGAAAATAACGCAATATTAACCTTTCTAATATACATAAGGTTTTCCTGACTTTTCTTCTTTTGGAAGCAATGGGAAACATGCAGGAAGTTATATGTGTCTTTTTCACTGGAACCATCGCACTACAAGCAACTTAGAACTAAGGAGAAATTTCCTGACAGTTAGAACAATTAATCAGTGGAAGAACTTGCCTCCAGAAGTTGTGAATGCTGCAATGCTGGAAGTTTTTAAGAAGATGTTGGATAACCATTTGTCTGAAGTGGTGTAGGGTTTCCTGCCTAAGCAGGGGGTTGGACTAGAAGACCTCCAAGATCCCTTCCAACTCTGTTATTCTATTTTGTTCTGTTCTGTTCTGTTCTGATTCCCACCATGGTTATTTTCAACCAATCCTTCTTCCAATTTATTTATTTTATTTATTTATTTATTTTTAAATTTGTATACCACCCTTCTCACTGAGGCCTCAGGGCGGTGAACAGCCAAGTAAAAGCATAAACTACAAACATTAAAATACAATTAAAAAGATATATATAAATTTGGCCCCATGATTAAAAACAATAACAAACAATTAAAAACATTTTAAAAAGTGTTAGGCCAGCCCGGCATGCTGAAAAAAAATGGTTTTAAGGGCACGGCAGAAGGCACCGAGGTCTTGGATTCTCCTTATCTCTGGGGGCAGCTGATTCCAGAGGTTAGGTGCCCCCACAAAGAAGGCCCTCCCCCTAGGGGTCACCAGCCTACATTGTTTGGCTGATGGCACCCCAAGGAGTCCCTCTCTGTGGGAGCGCACAGGTCGATGCGAGGCCGTCGGTAGCAGCAGGCGGTCTCGAAGATTCACATATACAGTACATGGTTCTCTCCAGCTTGCCCTCACTATAGTCTTGCAACTACATTAAGCCAGGAGTCAGTAGATCATGATTGAAGAACCCATGTTTCTCCATCCTAAACAGCCAGAGGTAAAGCAGAGGTGCTAGGGATGAGCCAGGGTGAAGGCATAGAAAGAAAGCCCACTTTTGTTGTGGCCCCGCCCTCTGAGCCTGTCCCATCGGAGGAAGAAAGCTCCGAGCATGAGGAAGAGGAGTCAGCCAGGCCTCCCTCTCCAGGCCCCTCCCCTCTGGCATTGTCTCAGGTGCCGGCCGAGGGAGAGGAGATTAGCAGGGAGACAGCTGGTTCGTCTCAGAGTGACGAAGAAACATCATTCCTGGACGCACGCCTCCGAAGGCGTGATAAACGATTGCAGCAGCTTAGGAGGCGTGCTAGGGATTAGAACTGAGTCACTGGACCACACCCCAGAGACTATATAATAGAGGGTAGTGGTCAGTGATCCTTGTGACGAACAAAAGCAAACCTTGGATAGTCACTAAAGCCTCGTCCGGAACTGCTGAGAGAAAGATTTATAGTGTCGGACATTTGGACTCTTGAGTATTTATCTTTCTGTTTTACTGTGAAAATAAAGTCACTTGGCAGACGGTGTGTCTATCGCTGCCAAG
Organism: Arizona elegans; assembly: GCA_022577455.1. NCBI lineage: Eukaryota > Metazoa > Chordata > Lepidosauria > Squamata > Colubridae > Arizona > Arizona elegans. Next base: position 75,387,663 of record JAKOOJ010000007.1, read on the forward strand.
TGGGAGATAAGACCTGGGTGCGTTCCAAAGTGTTTCCTTAACCCTCGGCTGGCTGTGTTTGTGTGTGTGTGAGGACGGGGACAGATCAACTTTGGTATTTTTCCCATTGCTTTATAAGAAGTCAACAGGGTTGGCAGCTTAAGCCTGGGAGCTCAGGAGGAAGCACTGTGGCATGCCTTCTCATGGGCAGTAATTACAAACAGTCCATTGGAGTTGGGCTGCTAATCAATTCAAATAAATAAACAAATACACTACTGCAGTGATGGTGAACCTTTTAGACACCGAGTGCCCAAACTGTGCATGCACGCTGCCCAAATTGAAAGGTGTGCGCACGCAATGAATGCACATGTGCCCCAACTTGCTCATGCACGGACATGTGTGTGGACATGCATGCGCATGAACAGCAGAGACCCGAAAACCAGCTGGCCGGCGGGAGGCGGGCATCTCAACACCAGCAGCGCAGCAAAAACTTTTTCTTTTGTGAATTTCTGTTTCATCATTTGCAAGGAAACAGAAGCTCATGAAAGAAAGGCCACGGAGATCTGACCTGGGGCAATGGCGCATGTGCCAGCAGAGAGGGCTCTGCATCAGTGGTGAAATCCAATTTTTTTACTACCGGTTCTGTGGGCGTGGCTTGGTGGGCATGGCTTGGTGGGCGTGGCAGGGGAAGGATACTGCAAAATCCCCATTCCCATGCCACTCCAGGGGAAGGATTTCAAAATCCCCATTCCCTCCCCACTCTGGGACCAGCTAGAAGTGGTATTTGCAGGTTCTTCGAACTACTCAAAATTTCCGCTACCGGTTCTCTGAACTGCTCAAAATTTCCGCTACCGGTTCGCCAGAACCTGCCATAACCTGCTGGATTTCACCCCTGCCCTGTGTGCAGGGCCGGATTTAGATGAAAAGAGGCCCTAGGCTATTCCACTTATGAGGCCCTTTCACCTATAGTGAAAGTGTAATTTTAATTTTGCTAACAATTTGAATGTAGGCCCCTCTTGATCTTGAGGCCCTAGGCTGAAGCCTAGTTAGCCTATAGGAAAATCCGGCCCTGCCTGTGTGACACCTCTGGCACGCGTGTCAAAGGTTCGCCATCATGGCACTAGTGAATTCCAGGGGTAATGGAAAAGGACCAATTTTCGCTGTCTCCTATGTTGAGCCTGGTTTCTTTAAGTTAAAAAAAAAAAAAAAAAGAACAAGAGGTGGAAATGGCAAAAGTGCCCTAACTTAAATTACTGGATTAATCCATTTTTAGTGTACTGCATAGTACATAATGCATGTTTTAATGTACTGCATTGTACGATGTGGCAGCATAAGCAGTTTGAGGTGCCTCTAAGATAAGCTGCACTGTGTGCCAGTTTGCTTCCACGTCCAATTCAAGGAGTTGGTTATTACCTTTAAAACCCCTCATGGCAAGGGACCAGATTACGAGGGGAACCATCTTGTCCTTATTTTAGTCAGGCAGCGAAGTTTTGTTATGGACCCATTGGTTAAGGAGGCTTGATTGGTGAAGTCTCAAAAGAGAGCCTTTTGTTTTTTAACTTTGTTTTTAAGTATGGATTCATTTTATTCGTAAAGGGCTCAGAGTCACAGAAGTGTGATGGATGGTAAAGAAGTTTGACAAATAAATAAACCAATTGGGATGCCTTCAAACAACTTGTTAAGACATGTAGTATTACAATATTCTACATCTATTCTTGGTCAACACCAGTTGGCAGTAGTCAACTAACTTAGGTAAATGTGTTGTGTGTGAACACAATCGGAGAGAATTCAATGTAGCCATCTACAGCAAGAAGAACCTGAGCTCCAGCTCACTGGGGCAAAAATCACTGGGTAAGCGTTACAAATGAACAGAGATTTTAGCCTTGTATATCTGATACCCTCTATTTTAGCTGAATATTTGGGCTGAATATTTTTTAGACTTCTGCATCCAGGAATGAATCATATGCTAAAGAGGTGGGGACTGTCTGCCATTTGAACTTTGTGCTCTTTTCTTCTTCACATTCACTAAAAACATTCCAATTTCATTTAGTTCACTATACTTCACTTTCAGTAACTAGATTTATATTACGAGTACAACCTGTATGTTTGCAAATCCCCGGTGAGATTAAAGTTTGCACAGTCAAGCAAGAGCAGTTTTGCCAAAATTAGCATGACCTATTCATGAATATATTTCCATAACATTGGGTCTACATAGAAAAAGTATATCACATTTATGGCATCCATTTGATATTTTATGTTCTCTCCACACCATACGGAAACATCATTAGATTGGCTCGGAGAAGCACCATAATGCTTTCATTTATACTTAACAGCCTCTGCCACTGTGGTCAGCTTTAATAGCATTGATTTTAATTTTAATACCATTTATAGAACATCAGTACTCTGCAATGGTTATCACCGCAGGCTGCAGCTACGGCTTTAGGTAGGCGCATAGTCAAAGACAGATAATTTATACAGGCAAAAGAAACTAGTTTACATATGCTTATTCAGTTCCTCAGAAAATGTAATTTTAGATAATGTTTAATATCTGTTTAAATGGGATGTGCACATTTAACATCACAGACAAGTATGCAACTTTGTTCCCAAAGATAAATCAATATCAGACAAAGAATCAGAAGAATGCAACAGCTGGCCCTACCAAGGATGTAAATTTAACATGGCATAGAGCAGGGGTATCAAACTGGCGGCCCAGGGACTGGATGCGTCACGCACAGGCCACGCCCACCTCAGCTCTGCAAAGGCAAAAAATGCTGCTATACGTCACAATAGGTCATGTGACACGATTGAGTTTGACACCCGTGACATAGAGCATAGATGCCTTTGAAAAGCCAGTGGCCAAGAATGATGGATTTGTAACCCTCCAGATGTTGAGAGACTTCATCCTCTTGTATCACCAGCCTTAGTGGCTGGCGCTAACCAAACTTGTCATCCATTAACATTTAGAGGACTACAGCTTCTCCATCTTGCCATAATTTGTAGGATGTTTTGGAGACAGGTTGCCAGTTGTCTACATGAGACATAAATTGACTTTACAATGGATTATCTGAATTTAAATGATATTGAATATCTTTTACCTGTAACGATGAGTTGTACTCATGATAAACATCTGCGTCTTCTGCAGCTTCAACTAGCCGCTATAACAAAGAAAGAAAAAGGGAACCTGAGAGACCTTAAATGGAACCAACAGTAAAAGCAGCACATCTACATGTGTACAGGCGTGTTTGCAAAAAAATCAGGATGGCAACTACAACTGTGCTGTCAAAACCCCAAAGGATGCTAACATTCCTGGCTTGTGATGAAGGCATTTGTGCCTGTTGAAATTGTAGCTTTAAGACCAAAATGAAAGACATAGAATATACTACACTACATGGTTTTGGGAAACAAGGAATCTATGAAGTACTGGAACATAGGAAGCTGCTTTATAGCCAGTCAAATGACCACTTCATTTAATACAATGTTATCTTTTCTGACTGGCACTGACTATTTGGGGGGGGGGTGTTTCCCCAAAAACAAGCCCTAGCCCGATTTTCATGCATGTGCCTAATATAAGCCCTATCCCAAAATTAAGCCCTAATTATTATTTATTTATTTATTATTTATTAATCAAATTTCTATACCGCCCTACTCCTGAAGGACTCAGGGCAGTGAACAGCCAAGATAAAATACAGATAATACAAATATTAAAAATCCCTTAAAATTATTAAATATTTCGGCCGAAACACAGATTAAAACACCCAATTTATAAAATCACGAATTAAAAAAATTTAAAAATTTAAAAATTTAAAAGAGGGGAGTTAGGCCAGGCCAGCTTGCTGAAATAGAAAAGTTTTGAGAGCACGGCGAAACGTGCGCAGGTCCGGGATCCTCCGTATCTCTGGGGGGAGCTCGTTCCAGATGGTAGGTGCCCCCACAGAGAAGGCTCTCCCCCTGGGGGCCGCCAGTCGACACTGTTTGGCCGACGGCACCCTGAGGAGCCCCTCTCTATGGAAGCGTACTGGTCGGTGAGAGGCTATTGGTAGCAGAAGGCGGTCTCGTAGATACCCCGGTCCGATGCCATGGAGCGCTCTAAAGGTGGTAACCAAAACCTTGAAGCGCACCCGGAAGACCACCGGGAGCCAGTGCAGCTTGCGCAGGAGGGGGGTCACATGGGAGCGCCACGTCGCTCCCATAACCACCCGCGCGGCCACATTCTGGACCAGCTGGAGCCTCCAGGTGCTCCTCAAGGGGAGCCCCATGTAGAGAGCATTGCAGTAGTCCAAGCGGGAAGTAACGAAAGCATGAGTGACCGTGTTTAACGAGTCCCGATCCAGAAAGGGACGCAACTGGCGAATCAGGCGGACCTGATAAAAAGTCCCCCTGGCCACGGCCGTCATGTGCTCTTCTAAAGACAGCCGTGAGTCCAGGAGGACACCCAAGTTGCGAACCCTCTCCGTGGGGGCCAATGACTCGCCCCCAATAGTCAGTGATGGCACTAACTGACTATATCGGGATGTTGGAAACCTCAGCCACTCGGTCTCGGATGGGTTGAGCCTGAGTCTGTTTCTCCCCATCCAGATCCGCACGGCCTCCAGGCACCGAGACATCACTTCAAGGGCATCATTGGGGTGGTCCAGGGTGGAGATGTACAGCTGAGTATCATCAGCGTACTGGTGGTACTTCACCCCGAAACCACAGATGATCTCACCCAGCGGCTTCACATAAATGTTGAACAGAAGGGGCAAGAGGACCGACCCCTGTGGCACCCCACATACAAGGGGCCTCGGGGTCGACCTCTGCCCCCCTGTCAACACAGACTGCGACCGGTCAGAGAGAAAGGAGGAGAACCACCGTAGAACGGTGCTCCCCACCCCCAACTCCTCTAGCCGGTGCAGCATGATACCATGGTCGATGGTATCAAAAGCCGCTGAGAGGTCTAATAGGACCAGGACAGAGGAGCAACCCCTGTCCCGAGCCCTCCAGAGATCATCAACCAACGCGACCAATGCCGTTTCCGTGCTGTACCCAGGCCTGAAGCCCGACTGGAACGGATCCAGATACGACGATTCATCCAGGTACTGGGGGAGCTCTCGCGCTACCACACTCTCAACAACCTTTGCAATGAAGCAAAGGTTGGAGATTGGACGATAATTTGCCAACACTGCCGGGTCCAGGGAAGGCTTCTTGAGGAGAGGCCTCACCACCGCCTCTTTCAAGGCGGCAGGGAAGACACCCTCACTCAAGGAAGCATTAATTAAGCCCCGCCCACTGTCTTAACTAGGCACATGAGCAAAAATCAAGCTAGGGTGGGGGTGGGAGGTGGAGCTGCCCCATGTACCATGCACCCGCTTACCTTAGGACTGCCGCAGCTACACCTCCGATGCCCCAACACCTGTTGCACTGCTGCCCAGCTTCTTCTGCGGCTGCTCGCAGCCAGATGCCATGTGGCTTGTCGCACAGCCCATGAAAGTGTGCAAGTCATTTCCAGTGGACTGCACTTTATTTCACCACTCACATGCGCAACAATACAACAAGCCTCGCGGCATCCTGCCGTGAGCAGCGGCACCACGTGACGTGCCATGCAGCCTCCTGCAACGAGTGGCAGCATACCATACGCATACTTGGGTCGCATTATTTTCTGCCTTCTCAGAAGGGATGCAAGAGTGAAAGAAAGTGCAGTCAAGTGGAAATGGTCGGAGTGCACTTAGAGGAGTTTAGGCAAAAGGAAAAGGATAGCTGATAGTACCTTTTTAAAACATTATTTCCATAATAATAATAATAATAATAATAATAATAATAATCCTCCAGAAGTTAAAACTGCTTTAATCAGCTGAAAAACAGCTAGGAGAAAAGCTTGCAAGGGCTGTGTGACAAGTCATGTGACATCTAGCTGTGAGCGGCCACAGAAGAAGTCTGGCAGCAGCATGACAGGTGTTGGGGCATTGGAGGCCTGGCTATGGCGGTCCTAAGGTAAGCAGGTAAGACATCCCCCGAAAATAAGACCTGGTACTTATTTTGGGACCCAAAAGAAAATAAAACTGGGTCTTATTTTCAGGAGAAATCAAAACCCACAAGCTATATAGTGGCATATTATGCTGTGTTTAGAAATCACTGTGTATTCACTACTTTTCACATTTCTTTCTTTTTCTTACTTCCAAGTAGATAAAATTTGAGAGCCAAGTAATCCTTACCTCAACAGCTTCTACTTTTCTATATAGCATTCTTGCCATTTCTTTCGAGAATAACTTTACCAGTTCCAAGCCATCCACCTCTTTGATCTTTAGATTTGGTTCCACATCTTTATACTTCTATCAAACAAACAAACAAACAGAAGGACAAATTCACAGCTGAGATTTTCAGTAACCACAGTCTGGACTCCAGTGAACAATGATTTTTAAAAATGCACATGCATCAAGTTAAAATAGTATTCATAGACCTGAGATACAACGATGACCTAAAACCACAACTAAAATCTTTTTCAGACTTCAGAATTTCAACTTCACCTCTTTTGGTTCCGAGAAAGCTTAGGAATTCATGGATGTCAGACCAACCATGGATTTATCTGAGATCATCTGGTTTTTATCAATGATCACAAGAGAGCAAAGGATGGCACTCCAGCTGTTTTACCCTCGTACCCTCTCCCTTTGTCTTCAACTATTTCTTTCGCTTCATATTTTCAGGGTGAGAAGGGACTCACTGCGCAAGGGTCAGCAAAGCCTCTCTCCAGATCTACTGTGAAGGATGATGACAAGATGCAAAGTGCCTTGACTTTGGAAGGAAAACCTAAGAGATGGGACCATGGGTAATTTGTAATCCCAAATTACAAATCACCCATGTCTGCCTCTTAGGAAATATTGTAAAACTACCTTCACAGCATTTTATTTAGAGCAGCGGCTGATGTGCAAGATAACCATCAGCTCATGATCTCCACAAATAACATGGTCTAGCAGGGCACATTTATAAGCTCAGATAGCTGTATCACGGCATTACTTTTATTTACTTTACTTTTATTTGATTTATATACCGCCCTACTCCCGAAGGACTCAGCGGGGTGAACAGACAACAATAAAATACGTACATCCAAAATTTAAAAAGCAGAAGTAAACTCGAATTAAATAGTTTGGCCCAGGCAGATTAAAAAACCCCAATCAATTTAAAACAAATTAAACTTTGAATATTAAAAATTATTAAAAATTATTAAAAATTATTTAAAAAGAGGGAGAATGTTAGGCCAGGCCCGCCTGGTGGAATAAAAAGGTCTTAAGAGCGTGGCGGAAGGTGCGCAGATCCGGGATCCTCCGTATCTCCGGGGGAGCTCGTTCCAGATAGTAGGTGCCCCCACAGAGAAGGCCCTACCCCTGGGGGCCGCCAGTCGACATTGTTTGACCGACGGCACCCGGAGGAGCCCCTCTCTATGAGAGCGTACCAGACGATGGGAGGCTATTGGTGATAGTAGGTGGTCCCGCAAGTACCCAGGTCCTAAGCCATGGAGCGCTTTAAAGGTGGTGACCAGAACCTTGAAGCGCACCCGGAAGACCACCAGGAGCCAGTGCAGCTCGCGCAGGAGGGGTGTTACATGGGAATGCCATGTCGCTCCCATTACCACCCGCGCGCCGCACTCTGCGCCAGTTGGAGCCTCTGGGTGCTCCTCAAGGGGAGCCCCATGTAGAGAGCGTTACAATAGTCCAGGCGGGAGGTGATGAGGGCTTTGTGGAAGAAGCCATAATTAAAAGGAAAAAGAATAGTGAGATGAATAGTCAAGGATTCTATGTGTCCTGTTTTACTCTTCTCTAGAGAAAGCAGTGAAAGATATGAGGAGTAGCAAACACCTTAAGAATAAGGAAGGGAAGAGGAGGTCAGACAAAAATAGAAATGAGCCTCCATTCCAATAGGCTGGATAGAAAGCTGGTAGCTTCACCTGGTGTGATTAGCAACATGCAGGTTTTGCAGGATTAAAGACAGTCGGTCTCTCCCATCCATGCTGGTGTTAATAAAGAGAAATAAGGAGGAGGTGAAGCTGATGACAGAGGTTAGCTGATTGACACTGCCAAGCAGCAATGTTAGTGAGTGAGAGTTTAGCACTGATATGGAGAGCCAGTTTCATCTAGTGCTCAGGCACCAGTCTACAAATTGGGAGACTGTGAATTCTAGTCCCTTCTTAGACATGACCGCCAGCTGGGTGACTTTGGGCCAGTCACTCTTTCTCAGTCCAAACCATCTCATAGGATTGTTGTTGTGAGGAAATAGGAACAGGAGGAATAGGAGGTATGCTTGCCATCTGGAGTTTTTTTAAAAAAAATAATCAATACAGCAAATAAATAAAAGTGAAATAAATAAAATAGGGCTGAGCAGAGTAGCACGTTTACAATTCATATCCAAGCTATCCTGCTCTGCCCTCCCCTTAAAGTCTGTAGATAGGTCATGCCCGCACAGCAGTTCAGCCCTGCTAGCATTTTAAAGAGTTTAATCAGCAGAATGAGATGATCGCATCACAAATATGCATGCTGCGTGCCTGGCACTCTGCTTTGTGCTTTGTGCTTCTGATTTGTACAGCACATCTCAAAAGCCAAGCACTATTAGCAATGATAAAAACAGTGATAACTGAGGGGTAGGGTTGCCAGGTCTGCTTCCAAAAAATGGCAGACAAGCGGGGGGGGGGGGGGGAATGTTAAGTAGTAAAAAAATAAAAAAAAATTACAATTAAATTATATATTTTCTTACAAACATTTTAACACGTATTAAAATAATCCCTTCAAAACTTTACTTAAAATTCAACACATCAAATATATTATAATAATATGTAAAATATTAAATTACATTTTACTTTGCTGTCGTGTGTATTTTTTATTTGACTGCGCAGCTTTGATCAATTCTTTGTGTTTAAGGAATAATTCTTTAATTTCAGTACAACGTTGAGAAATATTAAAAAATATACAAAGTTCACTTCGAACTGATGGTACAAGCAGTCAGTTACGTTCGTCAGTCCACAAATTTCCCATGACGCTGAAAATTCATTCAACGTTTGCATTTGATACCGGAATTGATGCACAATACTGGAACAGTTTCAGTAAACTCGGAGCTGGCTCTTTCTTGAAAAAGTACGTCCACTTATCAAGGGATGAATCGCCCTGCAGATGAACATAAACTTCTTCTAAGGCAGAAATTTCATCGAAGAGAGTGTTGGGTGGAAGTTCTTCTCGCCATGGTGATTTCCATTTCTTCTAAAGTTGGAGGATTATTGCGATCAATTAGATTGAAACAATTTAGCGTCTCATATACTGAATCAGTGAAATTATACCACTTTTCTAGGTATGCAATGGCTCTTTGATACACGTTGATGGCTTCTTTCTTGAACTTTTGCAGGACATTCTCAGGCAAATGTTTTTTACATAAGGCAAATAAAACTTTCATTCCAAAAAACTGCTCATCGTATTTTTTTTTTGCAAAGAATCATGCAGCTTACACATGATAATGTGAAGATCACATGCAAGAATTTTCTTGCTTTCCAGCTTCAGTAGGGTGTCTTGCATTATTGACAGGAAGAAGTGCGTGAAATATAAATACAGTTCTGAAATTGTTGGTTCATCGTCCTTTGCAAGTTCATTTTCCTGATCCGAAATAAGGTTCCAGATAACCTTATGGCACTCATCAGATCCAAGAGAAATAAAATACGATTTTAGAGGTATCTAAAATCTTAAAACCTTTAGAGGTTTAAAAGAAGTCTTTCGACCACTTTAAACATACTTAACCAACGTGTTGGAACATGGCGCAAAACTTCATGGAATTCTGACTCGCAAAACTTATGTACCATTTCATCATAAAGCTTTTGAATAAAAAAAATGTCCACTATTTTGTGAAAAAAAATAGTGAACATAATGTGAAAAAAGCGGACTGTCTGCTCAAATAGTGGACACCTGGCAACCCTACGAGGGGAGAATGTTTCTCAACAGGTATATTGACAAATGATAGCTAACGTTTTGTCCCTCCTGAGCAGTACAGATGGTTTTAATTACAAAAGGGATGAATAAGACCTGTATAATTTGACATGCATAGTTTGAAGTGTTCTTAATACAATATGTTCAGGATCAGGATGAAAGGAAATGGCTTCTTCTTGTTTGCAGAGAAATACATTTGTGCACGCCTCTACTTAGCTAATGCTAGTTAATCCCATAAAGACACTTACTCCTCTCTTAATCAGAATGCCTTCTTCAACCTTGAAAACTTTCCTTGGTCTATGACATGTGTATAAGACAGAGAACTGATATGAACCAGATTCCAAAAACTGGGAATCTCCTATCATAATACTACAAAACGTAGCTAGATTAACAAACATTTGAGACATGGACATTTTCCAGACAAAGAGTTCCTAATGCCTTAAGGCACTAGTCTGTCTTTTCGTTTTAAAAAATGATACAACTGGTGGAATAAGAGCTACATATAGAGGAGGAAACCATTCTGGACCAGAGGTGGGTTTCAGTAGGTTCTGACCAGTTCTGGAGAACCGGTAGCAGAAATTCTGAGTAGTTCGGAGAACCGGTAGTAAAAATTCTGACTGGCCCCACCCTCATCTATTCTCTGCCTCCCGAGTCCCAGCTGAGAGGGAGGAAATGGGGATTTTGCAGTAACCTTCCCCTGGATTGGGGAGGGAATGGAGATTTTATAGTATCCTTCCCCTGGAGTGGGGTGGGAATGGATATTTTACAGTATCCTTCCCTGCCATGCCCACCAAGCCATGCCCATGAAGCCATGCCACGCCCATGAAGCCACGCCCACAGAACCGGTAGTAAAAAAATTTGAAACCCACAACTGTTCTGGACCCCTTCAATCCTCATTCAACTTTAGTGGACAACATTGTTGGGTTCTACTGCTATAAAATCCTAACAGTGAGTACAATTTACCAGTGGAACAGCTTGCCTTCAGAAGTTGTGGGGACTTCATCCCTGGAGGTTTTAAAGAAGAGACTGGACAGCCTCCTATCTGAAATGGTATAGGGTTCCCTGCTTGATCTGGGAGTTGGATTAGAAAATCCCTTCCAGCCAGTGGTGGGTTGCTCCTGGTTCGGTCCGGTTCTATAGAACTGGTAGTAAAACAAGTGGGAGGCTCCACCCACCTGCCACGACATCATCATGGATGATCTCTGCATGTGCAGAAGCACGCGTGAGCGAAGTGAGCACACCAGGGGTGGGTTCTAAATTTTTTTACTACCGGTTCTGTGGGCGTGGCTTCATGGGCGTGGCATGGCTTCGTGGGATTTTTTATATTTTCCAGCATATAGTGAGGGAATGCTCTAACAGAAGGTATCGAGGAGATTCTAGGGATTTCCTCTGCATAACAACGGCAGCTACTGACTGGATCTCCAAACTCAACATTAAACTTTGAAATGTTATTTCTGTTTTCCTTTTAGGTTTTCTTACTGTTTTTTTATTGTTTTAATTGTTTTTAACCTGTAAAAATGAAGTGTTTTAATACTGTGTGTGACCAACCATACACTAAATAAATGTGGGCATGGCTTATTTTGTGGGTGTGGCTTGGAGGTCATGTGACTAGGTGGGCATGGCTAGCTGGTCAGAGTCATTTCTGGAAGGTCCTCGCACTTACGACCAGTCCTCGCATTTACGACCTGACTCATTTGTTTGCTTTTAACACTGATCAGCTGTAGGACGGCCCTTTGAAGCCCCGCGGCAAGAGTTTAAGCAGTTTTTTTCCCTCTAGTCATCAGCTGGGACTCAGGAGGCAGCAATAGATTGGGGGCGGGACCAAATAAAAGGTAAGAATAACATGGGGGGGTGGGAGGGGAGGGCGGGGGGGAGAACCGGTTCGGTGACATCATATCGTCACCGCTACCGGCTCGGCCAAACCAGACCGAACCAGGAGGAACCCACCACTGGAGCACATGCACCCTCCTGCTGCAAACCAATAGTAAAGATAAGTGGAACCCAACCCTGCTTCCAGCTCTATTCTGATTGAAAGATGTCTATGTCTCAGAGCATAAGAGATTTTTCCCTAGTCATTTTTTTTTCTTTTTGCATAGTTGTATATATGGTATTGGTAGTAACAGGGGTCACTTAGACCATTATTCAAATTTGAAGGCAAGCAGACAGAGATTTAAGGACACATCTCTTTGATAGTCTAGTTTTATGATACATAAATACTTAGAACAGAAAACCAAAGCTGTAAGCCAAATAACCTATGACCCCAGTTCAACTTTTAGTTCTCTTCTTCCTGCTTGTGCAACTCAATGGACTGCTCATTTCTTCAGGATGATATTTATTACATTTATTTGCTGCCCATCTTGTATCCAATGACTCTGGGGGACTTATTGTTACAGCCAAGCCTGGTCTCTGATTCTTGGATTCTTTGCATCTAACCTCTGTTCTTACAGCCCTGCTATAAGTTTCAAGCATTACATGCAATCTTTCCTTATATAACAGGGAGTAACAGGCTTCGACTCAACCTTTCCAAGACCAAGTGGCTGTGGCTTCCGGCGTCCCGATATAGCCAGCTGGTGCCATCGCTGGCTATTGGGGGTGAGTTATTGGCCCCCACGGACAGGGCTCGCAACTTGGGCGTCCTCCTGGATGCACGGCTGTCTTTAGAAGAGCATATGACGGCCGTGGCCGGGGGCTTTTTATCAAGTTCGCCTGATTCACCAGTTGCGTCCCTTTCTGAATCGGGACTCCTTACGCACAGTCACTCAGGCACTCGTCACTTCCCACCTGGACTACTGCAATGCTCTCTACATGGGGCTCCCCTTGAGGAGTACCTGGAGGCTCCAACTGGTGCAGAATGCGGCCGCGTGGGGGATTATGGGAGCGAGGGGGCGCTCCCATGTGACACCTCTCCTGCGTGAGCTGCATTGGCTTCCAGTGGTCTTCCGGGTGCGCTTCAAGGTGTTGGTTACCACCTTTAAAGCACTCCATGGCATAGGACCTGGGTACTTGAGGGACCGCCTTCTGCCGCCGATAGCCTCCCACCGACCAGTACGCTCCCACAGAGAGGGACTCCTCGGGGTGCCATCAGCCAGGCAATGTCAGCTGGTGACCCCCAGGGGGAGGGCCTTCTCTGTGGCAGCTCCTGCCCTCTGGAACGATTTGCCCCCGGAGATACGAAGGATATCAGATCTCCGGATCTTTCGCCGTGCCCTGAAAACTTTTCTTTTCCATCAAGCAGGGCTGGCGTGAACCCCCCCCCTTCTTTAGTCTTTTTTAGTTTTTTAGCTTTTACATTGTCCATGGGTTTTAATTTGAATTGTTTTAAATTTGGGCCAAAATTATGTAATTCTTTTAATAATTTTAAATTTTGTATTGGTATGTGTTTTAGTTCTGGCTGTGTACCGCCCTGAGTCCACTAGGAGAAGGGCGGTATACAAATTGAATAAAATAAATAAATAAAATAAATATAGAGGTGTAACAATTTATGTACTTTTGATCTCTGAAGTTGCTCCTTTCTATGTCTTTCATGCTATACTTTTCCATATGGTGGTCAGAATTACTGCATTTTTTGCAGTATAAGACACACTCCAACCCCACCCCACCCCTGCAAAAGTGGATGGAAATGTCTGTGTGTCTTATGGAGTGAATATTGCATCACAGACTGGGCCGCAGCGGAAAGGGGGGAGGGATTGGTGCGGCAGCGACAGGCAGCAGCGGCGAACAGCCTGTTGCCGTCGCCACCTATCACCACCGCCTATTGCCACAACCCATCACCACCGCCATTTGCCACCACTGTTCGCTGCCGCCGCCTATTGCCACTACCATTCCCTGATGCCACCATTTGCTGCTGCCGCCTATCGATCCCCGCCGCCTGGAACAGCTGATTGGCGGTATTCCGGGAGGTCAATCCAACCGCTGATAGGCAGTGGTGGTGAACGGTGAGTGGCAGCGATAGGCGGCGGCAGCAACAGAATAGATCCAGGTCCTAGGAGAAAAAATCCATGGTGGGGACAGCCTCACCTATGGGAAATTTCTTCTGTAGCTTCAAAAGTATTTGTCTGAAATGATATAGTAGTGATGGTGAGTAGCATTTGCCTGAAATGCTATAGGGTTTCCTGCCTGAGCAGGGGACTGGACTAGAAGACCTCTAAGGTCCCTTCCAACTCTGTTATTCTGTATAACCACATGTTACAAGAGGCAACCAAAGATAACTCTTAAAAGGTTTAGACAAAGCAAGATTTTCGTGGCTGAAACAAAACAATTTTTTGTTTTTTTGTTTTCCTCCCCAAAAGCTAGGTACATCTTATGGTCTGGAGCATTTTATGGACTGAAAAATATGGTATGTATAATGTTGCAAAGTGGTTATATTGATTATTTTATCCATCCCTGCCCCTTCTTAATGAATCCCAACAGAAATATTCTGAATTCTGGGCATGAGACAGTACATGAGACGGTACTGCCAGTTTAACTCCATTAGAGTACAAAGTATATGAAATTAGGATCCTTGTTGATTTTTCTACACTTCTGGTACAGAACCCAGCTTGAAGATATATTACACTGTATAGTTATATAAGATCAGCAGTCCCTAAAATTATTCAAGAAACTGTTTATTACTAACTGGAAAAAATGTGATTAAAACTACCCTTCAGCAAAAGATTTATTAAAATTAAATGAACTTCATCTGGAAGTGTTTGGTTGGAAGATGTTTCCCTGCAGGGAACCTGTATTTCTTAACTTTAGCTCCATTAATCATGTTATGATCATCAGCCTATGCTCTCTGTTTCATATATGAATGGAATAGGGACCATTTAAATAAAACAAATAAATTGGTCTGCCACCATGCTATTTTGGACCCAAGACATATCTTACTAACCCTCCATTTGGATACACGAAATGGGTAAAAGTCAATTGCTTTGAAATGAAAAAAAATATATATGCTGGGCTGTTTGAGAAAACATACCATATATGCTGGTACTGCAGCAAATGTCTTAATAGTTAGGGTTTGGTTTTGCTGCCGTGATGTGATGGCCACAGAGAAATGTGCAAAGATGATGTAGTATCATATATTACTTGCTCTAGGCCAATGGCCCTCAACCTTTTGGGTACCAGGGACCAGTTCCATGGAAACAGGTTTTTCACTGCGATTGTTAAGTGAACCATGCGGGTGTTAAGCAAACCTAGCTTTCCCCATCCACTTTGTGTGTCAGAAGACTGCTGGGAAGCTTACAAATAATGATCACATGAATCCTGGACAGTACAACTATCACAAATACATGTCAGTTGCAGGGGTGGGTTCTACTTACCTTCACTACCGGTTCGCAACGGGAGCGCACCAGTGGTGGGTTACCCCTGGTTCGGACCAGTTCTATAGAACCGGTAGTAAAACTGGTGGGAGGCTCCGCCCACTGACCCTGACGTCATCAGAAGTGATCTGCGCATGTGCAGAAGAATGCACAATCCTTTTGTGAACTGGTAGTAAAGATAAGTAGAACCCACCCCTGGAGTGTGCGCTTCTGTGCACGCGCAGATCATCCATTATGACATCCAGGCAGGTGGGCAGAGCCTCCTGCCACTTTTATTACCTGTTCGCAAGAACCGGACAGAACCGGGAGCAACCCACCACTGGTCAGTTGCCAAGTACCCAAATTTTGATAACGTGATGATAACCACTTGCAAAAGCTTTCTTGGGTAGGTCTGGGAGCCAAGAACACCCAAGGGAATCTCGTGTGTGTGTGTGTGTGTGTGTATTCAACCATAATCCCTTCCAAGACTATTTAGAAACTTAAACTAAGTTTTTCATAAGAGCATTGTGAAATACCAAGGAGAAAAAAAATATCTCGTGGAAAAACATTGAAGTAAAACCAGAGAAAATCTTATACCAAACATTGTTATTCCAATAGCTGGTGAACAATATATATATATTTTACAGGATAATTTGGGTATAGTAGGGAGTTCCCTAAACATATTTTATTAACTGAATTAAATTTTGCAGATAATAATTTTCTTAGTCTATCCATTTTTATACTTCAGAGATTATAAAAACCAACAGAGCACCTCTACATCTTCTGATAAAATTAATCTTTATATATTCAACAACAGCCAGCATATACCGTACCTTGGGTTTTAATCTGAAAAGAAATTCATTTGCTAAACCAATGATCTTTTGAACCATCCACTGTTTTGAATTTCCCATGCAAACGTCAAGATTTATTTACTGGAAGTACAGAAATAATAAACACCTTCCCCATCAGATGCTCTGCTGGTAATGCCAATATTCAGTGTCTGTTGATGAATATGGATTTCAGAAAGAACCCAAAGGATTCTGAAGAATGGATAAACATCCTGATACTTCTATAATGGGATTTTTAAGACAGCGGGGGGAAAATCCCCATTTAGATTATATTCTATGATTTGGGTAGGAGTATTTACAAAAATATGCAGCATATGTTACTTACCTTCTGTAATAAGAGGGAGCCAGAATATTTTGTGACAATATAATACAAATCCTCACCAAAGGAGTCAGCCCAAGACTTCACTCTATGCAAAGGGGAAAAAAACACACACAATATGGTCACTAGTTATTTCCAAGTCTCTAGGAGTGTTCATGGAGTCAGGGTGGCAGCTGCATCCTTGCAATAAAAGCTCTATTCTTTTTTATATGAATTTTAAAAGCTAAGAAGGTGGCTGAAACCCTGCAATCAAAGCCCTGCTGCATGTAAAAAGGGGGGCAATATGGTTGCAAACATTTATCAGAGTCCTAAATTGGTCTGTTTAATTTAACACGGTTGCTGATATGTATGTGTTCTTCACATTAGGAATTATAGCTAGCTGATACAATCTGGTTTGTGAGAACTGACTAAAATTATTATACACATTTCAACTAAATTTTTGCACAGGTTTTAGCTTCTCCAGGTAGGACAGAAATGAAAGTCCAGATTAAATTGTTTGCACAGTATTTACTGTGTGTGTGGTGAATTAATATCTTAACTCTAATTGTATTGATTATCCTGAGACTCGAGCATCTAATGAAGAATATATCTTCTATTGATCCGTGTTAGTAGAACTTGGTGTGTACAACTGTGGTTTTATGGATGAAGATTTATTCTACATTTTATAGATACATGTGTGCCTATTTAATTCAGTAGGACTCTAGACAGAAAATTATATACTACTTCAACTCAGCTTTAGACAGGGAAGTATGCAATGTGTTTAGAATTGCAGCTGGTGCCTCATAAATAGTAAAGCCTTTAACACTGTTTTAATTATATGCGTACCATATAAAGACAAACGTTCTCTCTAAACATTCCTGTTTTCACCATCTACACTTAAGATGAATATCAAATTAGATTTTCCTTATGTCTTCAGTTTTCTCCAGGGACAATTTTTCTTTGTTAAGCAATACCATTCAGCTCAAAGAGAATTATTTTTTTTTGTCAGTCTCACAACCTAAAACCACCAAATTCCTCACAAGTTTCACTCTAGTTTTAGTTAAATTACATTATTTAGAGCTCTATTGCTCTATCTGTGATATCAAGAAAGGAGAAAATTCTGTCCTAATTGATATCTTAGTGATTTAGCACTACATAATCCTGATCTAACTGGTTTTGTTGGGATTTACTATTTTTTAAAATCAATCTTTGTGGGGTGGGGAGGGAAATAACTCTTTTTAAAAAGACTCGCTGGTCCATAGTGATTATTAACTACTTTAGTATTTTGCACGTTGAAGAGCGAATCAGTCAAATTACTGTCAGAACCAGTTATGTTCTAACATAGATAATAACCCTGGTTTACACACATCCTTTCATCCCCAGCTTATGAATGAAACGATCTTATGTTGTCACCAAGCATACCAGTATAAAAATAGGATTTCTCCGCTTAAGCTGACCTTATTCAAGATATGCTTAATCTCTAACAGTTTGGCACCCTTTATCTTGGAGACAAAGTCAGCTGCTCTGGGTGTGATTAGAGTGTGTTTTAAGAGTGTGGAGTGAGGCAGGCATGCACGTCTCTCTGTGGTCTCTAGTCAGCTTCCATGACAGCCATTTCTCCCCCAGTGTTTTCCTCACCATTATTTATTCATATTGATCACACTCCTATTTTTGAAATCAGCTTCTCTTCTGGCTGATAATAACACAGGAAAGGAAAGCAAGCTTTTATTTTATCTGATGAAGAAGGAGGGATATCCAATGTACAATTCCACCTTAGTTGTTATCGGAAAACAACCACTCTTCCACTATTTTATTTGGGAAAACAAGAAAGGGCAATTTAGCACCACTGGGCTTTAAAAGTACAGTGATCTGAAATGGCATCAATGTATGTCTTTTACCTTTTTTTTTTCTGCAAGGTCACTCAACTTCATAAAGACTTTGGGAAGTGTGTAACATTAAAAACAGTAAAATCAATAAAACAAAGAAAAGAACAATGTATGTCCAGAAGAAAAAACGTTCAAACTAACATACAAAACCTCATTTTGTAGGCCATCATCAGGGGTTCTATTCAGCAGGTTCTGACAGGTTCTGGAAAACCGGTAGCAGAAATTTTAAATAGTTTGGAGAACCAGCAAATACCACCTCTGGCTGGCCCCAGAGTGGGATGGGAACGGAGATTTTGTAATATCATTTCCCTGCCACGCCGACCAAGCCGCACCATGCCCACCAAGCCCACAGAACTGGTAGTAAAAAAACTTGAATTCCACCACTGGCCATCACCCATCCCTACCCAAGGCCTGAGGTTTTCAAAGGCTTTTAAAATATCTTCAGAACACAAGCCATAAGGAATTTGGGGGTGGGGGGGTGTCAATTGATTCTGTTCCAGATCTATTGCCTCACTTTCCCTCATTGCAATATCTTGAAGATGGCAGATGTTGAATTGAACATTTATTGCTTGTTTGCCGGTTTTCCTGTGTTGTTCAATTTCAATCATCCTGAACTTAGAGACTGGTTGCCCAACTTTCAAGATATTTACTCTTCAGGACTTATCTAGCTACATAGTTAGGGTAGGACCTATCTTCCTCCTCTCTAGAACTCTTCTGTAGAAAGTAAGAAAGATGACCTTGATAAGGATAAGAAAAGGCTGTTACCTAGACAAAGAGAGTTAAAACATTTTTAAGTCCAGAATGTCCAGATAATGTTTAGAAATGGCTTACACAAATACATCGAGGAGGAGGGAGGAGGAGGAATTGGCGTACATGGCACAAATACCAGCAGACTTGTAAGATTCTGTTATTTTAGATAATCTCAGTAAAAGTAGTTTTAACATTCCTGTGGAGTTGATTTCCTGATGGGGTCTGTTTAGTGGGGCTGACATATTTCTACCCCAATATCTTCCTACATTTTCTTTATTTTACTTTATTTTAATTGGGGAGCTACCCAGAGAGATGTGGGAGGAAGGGCAGACAAGCCATCCTATAGAAATCAAACACAGTCTGAAGTGAGGCCCACTCTATTCTTGCTGTGATGCCCTGACAGATGGATGCCTTCATAAATGGTACATCCAACAATCAGGATGCACTTTTGAGCCATGACTTGGAGAAAGGCAAAATAAGAGCTGAGAATGGGGACAGCAATTTCATGCTGCCTCAAAAATAGGTGAAAAGCACCTACATTTAATCATAAAAAAGGAACCTTTACTTTCCCCATTTTCTTTCTGTTGTTAACAGCAGGACTCGTGGATTTCAACCAATTAGAATTCTAGTCTCAATGGAGACATTTACGACACCCATATGAGCAGGTATAGAAAATTTAGGAAGCAATGGGAAAGCTGTGCAGTTCCATTTGCTTGTCCAGATTTTCACTTTTTTCAGAGAAAAGGGTGGAGAGGTATGGATTCAATAGGCGAAATCTACGCCATGTAATTTGTGCTGCAAATTTGTAATCCTTGATATAACAGGTTGCTTAAATGCTTTGACTTGATTGAGATTTAAATGGCCTAATGGCATAGTAGGATGCCGGCTAAAATTTTCCAAGCTTCATAAGATTTTTAAACCCTTATTCTTCTTAAGAATTTATTCTTGGAAGCTATCCTTCAGTTTAATAAATCCCATAATATTTCACACCTAATTGTTCCTGTCTTCTTGAAACATTCACTAGCACACAAACACACACATATAAAATATTATTTTTCTTACAAGATCAGTTTGATATGTGCTGCAGGTTTCTGATCTAATTATCACAAAATAGGAAAGTTGTATTTATTATTTGTCATCCATTTCAACTCCTCTTCAAATGCCCGCACTCATCAACCCCATTGATGTCGTCATGCCCGTGTCCTATGAGTGACTTGCATTTTTCAATTAAGACTTGGAAGCAAGACTGCTTAGACAAGCTAGCTCTTCCTATTTATGTTTGTAAACTGTGAAATAACAAACCTCCAGCAATAACACCAATCAGATAATTTCCCTCCTTTGTCATAGCAAGCACTCAGGGCTTGCTAGACATTTAATCCCCATTAATATCTAGCTTTCATTTGCTAATGCCTAAACCAGGAGTCAGCAACCTGTGGCTCTGGAGCCACATGCAGCTCTTTGGGCCCTCTGCTGTGGCCCCTTGTCAGGTGATCCCACCGCTGGCTGGCCCCACCCTTTGCCCTCCCCTCCCAGTCACTCCTTGCCTAGCCTGAGAAGGTAAGGGCGACAGCGTGGGATGGAGAAGCGGCCAGGGCAGAGACAGAGAGATACAGAGAGAGTGGGGGAGAGAGAGACATAGAGAGATACAGAGAGAGGGGTAGAGAGAAAGGGAGGGGAGAGAGAGAGATGTCAAAAAAATATAAGACAGGGTCTTATTTTCAGGGAAACACGGGTATGTATAACTTCTCCCCAGACTCATACTTAACATTTTAACTCAACTTGTGATATAGGTTGAATGTGGGGGTCTATATATGCTTCCCTTAATTCTCCTCACCTTACCAGACTTAATTGCTCTTCCTATGATATTTTCATGCAACATAAAGGTTTTTTTCAGCAATTCTATACAAGCCAGACAAATGTGCAGGTTACTTTTCTTGAGTTGGTCGAGTTTGCAACCTTCAAAATGCAAACTGACAGAGAAGCTTGTGCCAGCTGTTCCTCAACTAAAACAATGGTTTTAATAAGATATGAATAATTGTGAGTAAAATGTTTGCATCAGCGCTAATGGCCATTTTGAGATAGGGGCAGAAAAGAAGTCGAAAGGGGATTGAGAAGTCCAACGCATGTTCAAGGAGTGAAAATGTATGTATAGGGAAAGAATCCTGAGACAAAAGATGGCTTTTATATTATACAACATGAAATGTGGTGTTGAGCAAAAGGGCTGGTTAGGAGATGGGATGTAAAATAGCAGCGCTGAGAGATTTTAAAGGGTGAAGAGCTAAATAGCATAAATAATAGAAACGGATTAAAAAAAATGTAGGCCACTTACGTTTCAAATGGTATTTTCATTTGGGGCCTTGAGAAGGGCAGGAGGCAGCTGAATGAGAAGAAAAGCCACAGGAGCATCCTCTGTGTCCAAATTATCGGCAGCAAAATCAATTGCATAGACAGAATGTTTACCCCATTTCTTTCCTTTTAAGTTGTTCCTGGCTCCAGAAAATGAGTCTCCGACATCATGGTTTGCTGGGATGAAGCTTGAATCAGGGTAGATGTAGAAGCATCTAACCCTTCATGCTTTTATCCTGGTGTCTTTTCTCCGTCCGTTTTTTAGATGGGCAACAGCTTCCTGAGAAGACCACTAGAACCTTCTGGATTAGAATTTCAAGGAATACTCTACTCCATAGCTATGAAGCGTATCAAAGAGAGGCTAGTATCCATGCCCTGTAGGAATGGCAAACTAGAAGGGGAACTCCGTAAACAGCAAAAGCCACGGGATATACATAATCCACTGCCGGCCTTTTAATCCCCTCATATACCAGAAGCAGCTGCAGATTTAAGGAACTGGGCTGAGATAAAATCAGCCAGGATTACTCTAATTTCTGGAGACACGATGCATCAATCTGTCCTTTCAGAGCCCAGAACTAGCCAACTTTAAGTCTTTTTTTTAAAGTAGCATGGCATCACAATTTCACAACTTTAAATAAACTTCCTGACTTTTGATGCCTCCAAAGAATCCTTAGCTCCCAATTTCATGGAAGGCTTTGTCTTGTATTACCTACCGGTACTATATTCCCTGCTCTGCTCTTTGAATCCAATTTATTTCTTGGCTTCTAGTGTTTTCCCATCACCATGAAAATATGAAATATATTGAACCCTAAATCCTATTACCCAGGACAGTCTGATTAAAAGAGAGAATTTAGGTCAGGCACACAGTATTGATCATTATCCTGACATTTTGTATTATATTGTTTTCTGCTGTATTGTTTGCTGCTTTGGGGTTCCCCTCAGGAAAAAAAAAGCTGGTGGACTGTAAACTATGAAAACAGACACATTAAAGCAAAAAGCATGAGAAACAGGGTCATATCATAATTTTAATTAGTTTAGAAGCAAGAGGGAATTAGCAAATGCAATGACCCTCTACAACTAGACATGCAAAATTACTGGACATTCTGGGCAGTAGTGGGTTGCCCCTGGTTTGCACCGGTTCTATAGAACTGGTAGTAAAACTGGCGGGAGGTTCCGCCCACTGATCCTGATATCATCAAAACGCTTCTGCGCTTGCACAGAAGAGTGCGCGTGCAAGCAAAATGGTAGTAAAGGGAAGTAGAACCCACCCGATTCTGGGGAAGTGTGAAATGGGAGCAAGATGCTACCTTCAGAGCTATCAATTCTGAGCTACAAAACCTCAAAGATAGCAAAGACATATGGCAAAACTGTAGCTCTTTGCTGCCATCCAATGTTCGTCCAGATTGGTGCAGCGCACATCATAGTTGCTCTCTCTTCAAAGACATTGACAATCCAGTAATATTTCTGTAAGATTCATTGTTCACTGTATCTGTGAGAGTATTTAGAGGCTAGTCAAGAACTGAATGGAATTGACCAACTCACCTGCTCACACAGAACAAAAGGCTGGTCCAAACTTTCTCTGCTGAGATTGATGGCTGTATGTCTCTGATCCTGAAAATATGAGGGCAGAATCTAAAGATAGAATAGAGTCTTAGCAAGGATTCTTTTGGATTTCCCTTAGCAAAGAGAGTAGTGGGGCCACAGCTGCTCCCAGATATATATATATTAATTTTTTGTTCTGGAATGTGATTACATTATTGAATATCAGTTTTCTACCATTCTGTAGTGAGAAACTATAATAGTACAGTATGTGGGAATGACCTTGGGAGACAGAAGGAAAACTGTAGCCTAGACAATAGTCTGATAAGTGAAATTTCAGCCCATAGGAGGAGGGATGGCAAAGCATCTCAGAAGGGATTCTCTATAGCTTTTGAAAGAGTAAAAGTGGAAGGGGGGATACTCTCAGACTTGCAAGATTTTGTTAAGTAACCTTACAATAAAGATATAGCTATTATTTCAGGATGATACCTCAGGACAGATATTTCAGTACAGATGATACAATATTGATCGTGGAAAGTAAGGAAGACCTGGAGTGGCTAATCCTGAAAGTCAGAGATGAAAGTGAAAAATTTGGATTGCACCTTAACATCAAGAAAACAAAGATAATGATGACTGCAGAGAACACACAGGTCAGAATGCAGACAGACAATGAAACCATTGAAACCATAAAGGAATTCATCTTTCTGGGCTTGAAACTTCACCGACATGGTGGCTGCAGCCCTGAGATCCGAAAGCATATGACACTTGGAAAAACTGCAGTATCTGGCATGAATAACATCTAGAAGAGAAAAGATATCAAACCTCCCAACCAAATGCAGATTAGTTAATGCAATGATTTTTCCAATTGCTACTCATGGCTGTGAAACTTGGACTTTGAAAAAAGCAGACAGGAGAATGGTGGACATCTTTGAATTGTGGTGCTGGATATGACGCATTCCATGGACTGCAAAAAAACACAAAGAAAGAAGCCCTAACTGAACCTCAACAAAAATATCACTCAGAGCCAAGATTGCCAAACAGAGGCTGTCATACTTTGGCCATATCATGAGAGCTGACTCACTTGAAAAGTCAATCATCCTGAGAGTGATCAGTGGAAAAAGGAGAAGGGGCCGCCTTAGTACCTGCTGGCTGGATACTATAAAAGATGACACCAGAATGACCATGGCGGATCTGAAGGAGGCTGTGCAAGACTGAGGGGCATGGTGAGTGCTGATCCATAGAATGGCTGGGGTTTGAACATGACTGAATGGAGGATGACAAGTACCGTATTTTTTGTACTATAAGGTGCTTCGAACCATAAGATGCACCTAGTTTAGGGGAGGAAAACAAGAAAACAAAAAATCTGCCTCTGCCTCCCAGCCCCAGCACATGGCTTGTCAGGGCTCTGCTCCGTTGCGCCCACCACCGGGTCAGCTGAATGACAGCTGGATCCCGGCCTCCCATAGCCCCACCAATCAGTGGGCTGGCTGACCAGAAATGTTGTTATTGCTGCCTCCTCTGTGTCTGCTGTCTCCGCCAAGGAATGCTGGAGCCTTCACCAGTGTTCCCCAGCTACTGCCACTGCACGATGATGACGCTTGCCGCTGCCACTCACCGCCATCACCTATCAGTGGTTGGAGCGGCCTCCTGGAATACCGCTGATCAGCTGTTCCAGGCAGCAGGGATCGCTGCCACCTATCCCCACCGCCTGTTGCTGCTGCTGCTCACTGCCTATTGCCATTGCTCACAATACCATTGGTAGGCAGCAAGCGGTGGTGATAGGCAGCAGCAGTGATAGGCAATATTTGCTCTATAAAATGCGCAGACATTTCAACTCACTTTGGGGGGGGGAAGTGTGTCTTATAGTGCAAAAAATACAGTACTCTAAGTGTGCTTCTGTAAGGCTAACAGAAATATATTGGGTGTGCCAAGAGTCACTTGACTGCAGAGATTTAAAAATCTAATGAAGAAGTGAAATAATTAAATGGTCTCTTCTAAAAGGAACAGACACACACACCCGTGTAATTCTCCTCCTCAGCCCAACTTGGCTTGTTCAACAAACTTGATCAAAATAAATATGTTTTGAAGGTCTCAACCTAGGAGGAGCGTAGAGGTGTAGGCAGAAGACAATTATTTCCCTACAAGAAGCAGAGTTGGAATTTTAATTTTATGAAGAGGGAGGGGCACGGGTTGGGAGTATTTAGGGGAACATGAGTGCAGAATCTTAATGGATTTGTTTTACCTCTTCATTAATCAATTGTTTGATTATCAACTCGAGACCACATAGATAGATGTTCTCTTGGAAAATTTGCCTCCACCTTGACCCTTCAGGTTTTCCAACCATACAGTCTCTGCCACTGTAATGAATCCATCCACTTTTCTGCTACCCTGTTTCTCTGAAAACAAGACATCCCCTGATAATAAGCCCAATCGGGCTTTTGAGTGCATGCGCTAAAATAAGCCTCCCCCTGAAAATAAGCCCTCCCCAAAACTATTTAAACGCAGAGCTGGAAATCAGGTAAGACAGCAAGAGGAGCCCCAGGTTGCTCCATGCGCCCCAAAATAATAAGACCTCCCCAAATATAAGGCCAAGTGCTTATTTCGGGGTTCAAAAAAATATAAGACAGGGTCTTATTTTCGAGGAAACATGGTAGTTATCCTATTTATTTATTTAACAAATTTCTATGGTCACCCAATTCATACACAAGTGACTCCGAGCCACTTACAACATTAAAAACCACAATATAAAAATCACTATCCTATTCATTCATTCATTTAGTTAGTTAGTTAGTTAGTTAGTCACATTTCTATGCCGCCCAACTCCCAAGGGACTCTGGGTGGCTTACAACAAATAATAAAACAATGTGAACAATCCCATAAAAATGTTAAAAAGAAAAACATTAAAACATTAAAAATTTTAAAAACGTTAAAACACATGCATTTCTATTTGTGGCTGGGTCTCGCAAGATCATTATAATGAGATCAACGGCCCCAGGCCTGCCGGAAGAGCCAGATCTTCACCGCAGAAGGCCAATAGGGTGTGCGGTGGTCCGGACCTCAGGAGGTAATTGGTTCCAGAGAGCCGGGGCAACCACAGAGAAGGCCCTCCCCCACGGACCCACCAGCCGACATTGTTTAGCTGACGGGACCTGGAGGAAACCGACTCTGTGGGATCTTACCAGTCGCTGGGAGCTATGTGGTAGAAGGCCTTCCTGTCCTTCCACGTTTCTCAGCATTATGGACTCATTTTTTTCACTGTGCTTGATTTTTTTATTATTAGAGCATGTGAATCATTTGCATTTTCAGCTATCAGAGTAGCACATAAACATAGCACAGGCTCTTGATTATTTAAAACCACCCTCATTTTCCAGTCCAGCCTCCCAGAAAATACACTCAATATACAGGTTGAATAAATAATAAGAGCGCAGACAGTGTTGTCTCATTTCTTTGCCAATGACAAGCAATCTGTTTTGCCACATTTCATCTAGACGGTGACTTCCTTTCCAATGTACAGGTTTCGCATGAAGACATTAAGATGTTCTGGGATTCCCATTTTCCTAAGAACATTCTACTACTTGACATATCTGGCACGATCAAAACCCTAATCAATGGCTCACATTTTACCTATTGTACTATTTTGCCTCATACTTTGCCAAAAAAAATAATTTAAAAATTAAGTAATGCAATCTGGGGGTATTTTGGTGTATGCAAAAATGGGGTGGGGTTGGGGATATATACAGATTGGGAGCGTTGAGCTACTCATCTAGGTTTAGTGTGATGTTTGAACATCCTTTGTGCAGGGCTACAATAGATTAATGCAAATGCTCTTCCACAACAGTGAAAATTGTTATTCTGTGCCATCTTTTCACATGGCACAAAACACAGGATCAGTTTTGCTTTCTTCCCCATTTTTTCATGCAAGCTCATTTACGGTGAAAAGGAACATTAATTTTAAAAAATGGTGTGTGCCAGTTGCCCTGCTTTGTACTTTGAAAAGTGTCTGAAAGGCTGAATGGAGAAGAAAGAAATCCCAGCAGGAGGCTGAGTTAGTGGGAAGCATCCAGGGAGTCAGGGAGTCATCAGTTTGAAAGCCTCCTCATTTTGTGTCCTCGTCCATCTTTTGCAAGGGAGAAAGAAAAGTCATGTTAATGAGATGTGAGTACCAAAGAAATTGAAAGCCCATGCACAATGGAGAAAATACAAAGGGATTCAAAGTGGGCCTTTCGAAATATCTATGAATTATCTATCTGAATACTAATAATTACCGTATTTTTCAGAGTATAAGACGCACCTTAGTTTTTGGGGAGGAAAATAAGAAAAAAGCTGATTGGCAGGTGGATCGGCCTCCCGGAATACCCCCAATCAGCTGTTCCCAGAGGTAAATTTTAGCAACAGGTTCCTTGGTTGTGAGCTCTGTGCCTTGCTTTTTTTTTTTTTTTTTTTTTTTTTGCTTTTTCGTTCTACTTCTGAAACTTCTGAAACTCTGTTTCAGGAAAAAGTTTTTCCTGCCTCTGAAAGCCTCCAAAACAGAGCTTCAGAAAAACAGAGCTTCTGAAGCAGGGGTGAAATCCAGCAGGTTCTGACAGGTTCTTGAGAACTGGTAGCGGAAATTCTGAATAGTTCGGAGAACCGGCAAATGCCACCTCTGGCTGGCCCCAGAGTGGGGTGGGAATGGACATTTTGCAGTATCCTTCCCTTGCCATGCACACCAAGCCATACCACGCACACCAAGCCATACCACGCACACCAAGCCACGCACACAGAACCAGTAGTAAAAAAATTTGGATTTCACCACTGCTCTGAAGCTCTGTTTGGGGGCTTCTTTTCTGAAGCTCTGTTTGGGGGCTTCTTTTCTGAAGCTTCATTTCTGATGCTTTTTTCAGCCTCTGAAACCTCCGTTTGAGAAGCTGGGCAGGGCTACATTCGGTGTATAAGATGCACCCAGATTTTCACCCTCTTTTTTTGGGGGGAAAAGGTGCGTCTTATACTCCGAAAAATACAGTATCTGAATAACAGCAGAGATATTTCTAAATGTGATCCTCTGGCTTGAAGTAACTCTTAAAGTCTCCTCCAAAAGGATCAGGGAGGCATATTTTTACCCTAAACCAGTCGTTCTCAACCTTTACTTCACTCCCTTTAAATACCTTTTGTGGCCACGGACACCCAAGACTTAACTCAATATTTAAATCATAACATTTTTTCAAGCCTTCATGGACCCTGTAATGACATTGCGCCCCCAACCCCAGTGGTCTGTGCACCACAGGTTGAGAATCACTGCCCTATTGTCCCAAGTGAGTTATTGCCAATTCTGGTATTATAATTTTTTTAAAAAAAAAAAAAAAGCATTGGAAATGTAATCTTTAAGGCCAGTCATCCACCAATACCTATCAGGAAAGCCGCTGTGGCTATAATTGTCTGATCCACAAGATAAATCACAAAAGGTACGGAATTGTTGCTTAAAATAGCTGTGAAAGGACACCATTTTCTGCCATGGATGGACTAGAAGAGTAGCCAATTTTATGGTGTATCGACAGCAAAACACACAAAGTGACAAGAGCTAGGTTCTATTAATCTATTAGGGACGTGGTGGCTCAGCGCCTAAGACACTTAGCTTGTTGATCGAAAGGTCGGCAGTTCAACGGTTCGAATCCCTAGTGCCGCGTAACAGGGTGAGCTCCCGTTACTTGTCCCAGCTTCTGCCAACCTAACAGTTTGAAAGCATGTAAAAATGCAAGTAGAAAAATAGGGACCGCTCAGTGGCTAAGACCCTGAGCTTGTAGATCAAAAGGTCAGCAGTTCAGCAGTTTGAATCCCTAGTGCTGCATAACGGGGTGAGCTCCTGTTACTTGTCCCAGCTTCTGCCAACCTAGCAGTTTGAAAACATGTAAAAAATGCAAGTAGAAAAATAGGGACCACCTTTGGTGGGAAGGTAACAGCGTTCCGTGAACCTTTGGTGTTTAGTCATGCCAGCCACATGACCACCAAGGAGACGTCTTCGGATAGGGCTGGCTCTTCGGCTTTGAAACGGAGATGAGCACCACCCTCTAGAGTCAGGAATGACTAGCACATACAGTATGTGTCAGGGGAACCTTTACCTTTACCTTATTAATCTATTGTGTGATTAGATAAGCCACAACTGCCTAGATTTGCACAACTTCTTAAGCCGTAATCACAGTACATAAATTGGAATGACTAGATTTCTAAACATACAGCTAAAAAAATGGCTCTGTGGCTTAGCGTGTTGGGCATTTTATCTACTTGACCCAACAACTTGGGTCAAGTAGATAAAATAACCTCTTCTGCAGCTGCAATAGCAGCAGATTTAATCCCATACTTAAACCTGCAGGATACTGTATGCAAAGATGTAACAAATTGCTTAACAGAGGTAAACTGAAATATGTGAGGAAAATATTGTGCTAACCCTACTTAGAATTTCATCTCATCATCTCATCTCATCTCCTTTCATTTCATTATTTCATGCCGTGAGTGACATTTTCTAAAGAAATTAAATGCTACGGTAAAAAAATCTGCATCTGTAAATTTTCTTCCCTCCTTGTTTTACTCTTGAAAGAAGCTATTGTGCTACCCCATTCAGTTAACTAATGAAGGAATGCTCTAGACCAGGGGTGTCAAACTCGTGTCGTCACGGCATTGTCACGTGACGTATCGGGACTTTTCCCCCCTTCGCTAAACTGGGCATGGACGTGGCCAGCGCATGATGCATCTGGCCTATAGGCCAGGAGTTTGACAGCCCTGCTCTAGATCCAACCATTACCATCACCATCTTTTGCAGCCCAAGAAAACTTTTCCTATTGCTGCTCTGTCCCTATGGAATACACTTCTCTGTAAAATTTGTACAGCTCAAGGTTTCTAGTTTTTGTACAATGAAACTCAGATCAGAACTACTTCATGTGAACTCAACATTAAACTCTTGTTGATGCAGACCAGGATTGCATTGGCTCCTTTGACAGCTGCAACAGACTATAGGTTCATGCCAGGGGTGAAATGCTCCCGGTTCGGACCGGATCGCCCGATCCGGTAGCGATGGTGGCAGGTGGTTCGGAGAACAGGTAGCAAAAATTCCTGCCCCCTCCCCATGCCCAGCTGAGCTGCACGATCATCAGAGGCTTTTTTTAAAAAAAAAAACTTTTAAAAGCATTTTTCCAATAACCTCTTCCGACGAAAAAATGCTTTTAAAAGTCTCTGACGATCCCAGCTGCTTGGCCAAAGAGGTAGTAAAAAAAATGCTTTGAAAAGTCTCTGACGATCCCAGCTGAGTTGCCTGATCGGCAGAGGCTTTTCAAAGCATTAGAAAAAATGCTTTGAAAAGTTAAAAAAAAAAAGTTGGCCACACCCACCCAGTCACATTACCACCACCATCACGAAGCCACGCCCACAGAACTGGTAGTAACAAGTTTTACATTTCACCCCTGGTTCATGCTTAATATGTGATCTACTAAGACACCCAGATCCTTCTCACAATCACTACTGCCAAGTCATGTTAAAAAAAACACCCATCAATTTAAAACTGTGGATTTCTTTTTGGTTTCCTCTTGTTTTGCCTCAAAGGAAATGTCAATTTATTATCAGCTCTATCATATTCATTCTCTCTACATCAAAGTATTCACCAATCAACACATTTCTAAAGAACTACAATACTTTAATTTTCTAATCTTCACTGATTTTATTTTTAATCAATTTACAAATACGAATGTTTTTCTCCCAATTGGGCATAAGTTGTATAGTATGGTATAATTGTTAGTTATACTATATTATAGTATAACTAGCTTGCTTCTTAACGTTAGTATAACTAGCTTGCTGCTTAACTCTTGTCCCTACTTTTTAAGAATAACCTTTGTTGCAAAACTCTTTAAACCAAAGTTTAAATATTGGCAAATATCAATGCTGGAGATATAGACAACCCTTAAGATAAAAAGGGGTTATAGCATCTCTCTATAAAAGGTAAAGGTAAAGGTTCCCCTTGCACATATGTGCTAGTCATTCCTGACTCTAGGGGGCGGTGCTCATCTCCGTTTCAAAGCCGAAGAGCCAGCGCTGTCTGAAGACGTCTCCATGGTCATGTGGCTGGCATGACTAAACACCAAAGGTGCACGGAACGCTGTTACCTTCCCACCAAAGGTGGTCCCTATTTTTCTACTTGCATTTTTACCTGCTTTCGAACTGCTAGGTTGGCAGAAGCTGGGACAAGCTCACCCCCTTCTGCAGTACTAGGGATTCTAAATGCTGAACTGTTGACCTTCTGATCCACAAGCTCAGCGTCTTAAGTCACTGAGCCTCTGCATCCTCATCTCCCTATAAACTCATCCAAATTAGAACTCATCCACCCATTTGACTTTGATTCATTGATTGGGGCTACAGGATATGCATTGAGTGTGCAGTAATAGTGTGTTAAGGGTGAGGTAATGGGATTCAAATAGAACGGTATCCTAAAGTTCAAAGAACCTACTGTATGTCTGAAACGATTACCTATTCCTAGTTACTATCAAAAATCTGGAGTTCTCAGTGCCCTGGGTTCATATTCTATTGGCCTTATTAGCTTTCTTGTAATTAGCACTTTTACATCTGAATGTTCCTATTGTCAAGCTAAGTTAATGGATTGCTTTCCTTGGGACGATATATCCGGGTGAGTGGCTTTTTCCCACAATTTTCTTTCACTCCTTCAGACAGGAGTGCAGATCCCTCAAGAGAAGAGTTTTCCCCATACAGCCCCATAGCACCAGTGGTGGGTTGCTCCAGGTTTGGTCCGGTTCTTACGAACCGGTACTAAAAGTGGCGGGAGGCTCCGCCCACTCTCCTGGACATCATCATGGACGATCTGCACATGCACGCATGCTCCCATTGCGAACCGGTAGTAAAGTAAGTAGAACCCACCCCGGCATAGCACCATCACCCATACACATTCTCAACAGATTTCCTTATGCTGCTTTCATTGGATAATGACATATTTTTACCTCAATAAACCAAAAAACAAATTTTCACACTTAAGCATGGTAATCCCAGGTTTAAAATTATATGTGAATTTCGTTGCTTTAATGCAATATTCCATTCAACATAAATATTGGCACATTCATATAAATTGGAGATAGGCTCAAGCACAGTGAACAAACCAAGATAAACTTATCCTAAGATTTTAGTGTTCTTAAACTCTAAACTGTACCTACTTTTCATTTTTATTGTTTTCTGGTTAAAAACATGCTTTCCCCCCACTTTATGAAATAATGCATATGAATTAATTTCTACTGGCAGATGTTTCTCCCTACTACAAACTAAATTTAGATTTGTTCAAGTAGTCGAGGGTAAAATGGTACATAGAAACATCTCCCATCATTAACTAAATTAAAATAGAGCATAGGATTCTGGTGTTTTCCTCCCCATATTTCTATTGTACAATTATCATCTTTGTAATTCAGACCAAAAGCAAGCAATTATTAATATAACAATCCAGCATATGGGAGGGGGATTAAAAATGTATAGGTAGTCTTGATTTATCAGCATAATGCAGCCCCTCTGTTACAGTTTTCAGAATTTGTTGCAAAAACCAAATCCAGAAAGCACACATAGGCAGACTGATGCAGTAGGATTCATTAACTTCTTTATATACATAAAATACATGAAGATAAATGAACAATACCAATATAGATTCTTCTTCAACATAGTAGCAGTTACAAGCAAAACACACAGGCAGCAGTATAGCAGAGATGCAAGCCCAGACATGTTTGCAGCTTCAGAGCTCAGAGCTTAATGCAGAGTCACGCCCAGGCTCCTTGCAGTTTCAGTTTCAATTCAATGAGCAGACCTCATTGGCTGGCTTAGTTGCTATGCCTATTCATTGGCTGACCTTGTTACCATGTCTTCCCAGTCATGAACTATATGCACTGACAATAGTTGCAAGTCATAAGGGTCATTAAGCAATATGACCATGTGATCTCCTTGGTTAAGGACCCCCACCCCTGCTCTCTCCCAGTGGTTGTTAAACAACTGTGTGGGTTGTTAAGTGGAGCACAAGCTGCCTCAAGAATGGGGGAGGCCCTGGGAGGCCTAGCACAGACCCAGCCCACCTGCCCCAGGCCTCCCAATACCTCCTCACCCTGAGGCACCCCCTCCTCTTTTAGGGTCCTCACAAACTTTGGGGAGCAATAAGACAGAAACATGTTCCGTGCACAATTAGCTACCTTGATGTCAGCTTAACTTAAAAAAAAAAACCAAAAACCTCACATGATAGATTGATGTTAAGGCCAGAAAAATTCACTTATCCAAACAGATTGGTCTGAATATAATATACTGTATACTAAGAAATCGATGGCAAGGGAGTCTCAAAATGGCAACTTGTTGGAGATGAAGGAGAAGTTGTTTCACGTTTTTTCTTTTCTGACTAGAAAAAAAATCATTCGTCATTATTATTAACTGTCAGAAACTTGGCAGAAGAGCCATTTTCTTCTGAGGAAGCAAGCGATAAGGCTGAGCCAAGAAGACTTTAAAATCCTCAAGATTATACTCTCTGAAAACCATTCATGGCTTTACAGTACTTAGTGACCAATGAGAGCAGCCAATCTGAATTTTCAGGTTTTAATTAAAGCTTAGTTCACTGAATAATCTTACTTTTTCCTTATATCTGCTTTAAATTTCTTAACTTTTCTCTTTAATTCAGGAATTTAACAGTTTAGACTTTCATAATTCAAAAGAACAGTCTTTTCTGACACAGTTTACTTTTTCCTTTATTACTGATCAATTGTTTAATTATTCTTAACAGTTTCAGAACTACAAACTTCTAAGAGGGATAAGGATAGTTACAAATTAAATCTGGCCAACACTGCGAGAATTTTTTTTTAGCAGATAGTGTAGCTTTGATTTGATTTGCTATTTTTCTTTTTTTTCCTGAAAAACCCAAAGAGAAACTTGGGTAGAAAAGAAACTGGACATTCTATATAGTTATACAAATAAGGATTTTACCAATCTCAAAACTGTTTATTTTAATTATTATCCTATATGTATTATGAAAGCTGGCTGGGTGACTTTGGGTCAGCTCCTTTTGTCTCAGCCCAAATCACCTCACAGGGTTGTTCTTGTGAGGAAAATAGGAGGAAGATGTGATGGATATGTTCGCTGCTTTGAATTATTTGTAAAAATAATAGATGGGATACAAGTAAATAATGTATAAAAATAATAAATGTGCGGTAATAAATAATAAATTTTAGTTCATTGTCTTGGAGCCAGTTTGGTTTAATTTGCATGTCATCTGTTAAATTTTCTTTTCTTATGAATGTATCAGATTTTTATTTTTATTTTGGTAAGCACAAGAGGGAGCTCTAATATAATGAGTGTCTACTCAAGGTTTTCCACTTTGAAGTGAAACTTTTAAGACATTTGAACCAGAGGTGGTATTCAGCAGGTTCTGACCAGTTCTGGAGAATCGGTAGTGGAAATTTTGAGTAATTCGGAGAACCGGTAAATACCACCTCTGACTGGCCCCTCCCCCATCTATTCTCTGCCTCCCGAGTCCCAGCTGATCAGGAGGAAATGGGGATTTTGCAGTAACCTTCCCCTGGAATGGGGAGGGAATGGAGATTTTACACTATCCTTCCCCTGGAGTGGGGTGGGAAAGGAGATTTTACAGTATCCTTCCCCTGCCATGCCCACCAAGCCATGGCCACAGAACCGGTAGTAAAAAAATTTGAATCCCACCACTGATTTGAACTGGGCAAATCTAAAACAAGGTGGAAGTTGAGTTGGAAATAGAAAAGAAGATTTAGAAAGACAATGGAAAGTTTAAATAAAGCCTTTCTTGACTTGGATATGAACATCTCAGGAAGGCCCACAACTGAATGGCAAGCTTCTTTTATAGGCGCTCACATGCCTTAGAATTCAATTCCACAATAGGAAGTTGGATCCCTTTGGAAAAGAAGATTTAGAAAGACAATAGAAAATTTAAATAAAGCCTTTCTAGACTTGGAATTCACTTCCACAATAGGAAATAAGCTCATGAGATAGTTAATACTGTATTGTAGTTATTATTTGTTTCTCTTCATTTATTATACATTTCACTATAAGAGCATATAACTGTTCTGATGCCTGATTCAGGTGCCTGTTTTCCAATATCGTTTTAAGGAAGTTCATAGTAGGAGTACTATTCATCTGAAGTATGAGTCTGAAGTATGAGTAATATCCTGGAGTTACACATTAGCATTATCAATTACACAGAACGAGGTATATGACAAGGTGATACAATATCACCTAGTCTCTTCTCACCCTGCATTAAAGAAGTTTTTCGCAGATTAGGCTGGGCAAAGATGAAATAAAAATCAATGGCGCCTTTTTAAATCACTTAAGTCTTGCAGATGACATTGTTCTCTTCTCACAAGACCCAGAGGAGTTATTTATTTATTTATTGGTTCGATTTATATGCCGCCCTTCTCCGGAGACTCAGGGCGGCTTACAACGCGTTAAGCAATAGCCTTCATATTTTTTGTATAAACCTGCTTAGTAGGGCTTTCAGGGGGCCCCTAAGCGGTGTTCCTTTTTTATACAAAGTCAGCTTATTGCCCCCACAAACCGGGTCCTCATTTTACCTATCTCGAAAGGATGGAAGGCTGAGTCAACCTCATCTTAGAAAGATACATGCAAAACTACACAGAGCAGGAGAACAATTTGGCTTAAAAATAAACCTGAAAAAGAACCAAGTTATGTTTAATAAATTCACCAAAGAAAGAAAGAAAATATATCTGGAGAAGAACTAGCTGTAGTAGACCATTACATATACCTTGGCCAACGAAAAATATACTGTTATTGATTTTTGTGTCTATGTTGTTTTTGTCATACTGTAGAAACTGATAATTTTTCTTTTATTTCCATAGCCACCTTTCCTGTCAAGCTATTGATCCTCATCGGCATCTATATATATTTTACGGTACACTTTATGGAGATGTTGTTGGAGACCAATTATCCAAATTGGGGTCCAAGCAGAGAATTAGTTCAGACTCACTACATAAAACACAAGAGAGCACCTGAATTGCGTTTGAGCCTTATCTGGTCTTTCCCAGATGAAAGCTACCAGTCTTGGGAGATTCCTGCATTATAGGCAGACACAATAAAGTAACTAGTCTGAAGTCTACACGTGTCATTCTGGTTGTTCGCACTTGACAGATGTTGATGCTCAGGACCCGAGTTACAAAGCTTGACATAGAAAAAACAAAAATTTACATATGAAGATATGCTGCCAACAATCATTAGCAATACATCTATATTATCTACATTTGAATCTGACATTGAGATCACTAAATGGATAATCTTCCCCACAGAGGGCAAGAGGTTGTAAATCTTGGTTCATTTTGCAAATTTGCAGCACAATAAATCTGATAAAGTTTAAGCCTAAATGTACCCACAGGACTAATTTTTTATTTGATGTAAGACTTATCATTTCTAATCTTTGGAAATACATAATGCAATATTTGTTATAGATATAATACTTTCCTCCCAAGGCAGCTAAACTTATTTCCTTTTACGCAAAGAATGTTCTGTGTTCTATGTGCTGAGATTAGGAAAATGAAGATAAGGGATTTTAATTTTGGAAGATGCCCATGAATATAGATAAAAAAAAAAGACTGGAATTTGTTCA
Source organism: Arizona elegans (assembly GCA_022577455.1). Classification (NCBI taxonomy): domain Eukaryota; kingdom Metazoa; phylum Chordata; class Lepidosauria; order Squamata; family Colubridae; genus Arizona; species Arizona elegans. The sequence continues at coordinate 75,424,153 of JAKOOJ010000007.1, forward strand.
GAGGCAGGCAGCAAAGTTGATTATTACAAGTATGTCTTTGAGAACAGAAAATGAAGCAGGTTGTTTCCTAAATAAACACGAATAGGAACTGCTGATGGCATTCGGATTGACTTCTCAGAATCCTTAGAATAATCTTTCTTTGGAGAAATTTGGCAGAGGCAATATGGCCACTATCCAGGCTCCTGCAAGAGTGAATTTTCTGCATGGGCACACATTAAGACCAAATAACCTTCTAGTTCTTAAATCTAAGAGGCTGTAGAAAAAAATTACATTTTATGGGTTGTTGTAAAAATATTACATTTATTTAGTTTTGTTTTTGGATTATTCCAAATAAACTAAGCCAAATAAAACTAAAATATGTAAATAAATAAATAAATAAATAAATAAATAAATAAATGCTACTTCAACAGTAGATTTATTCACGAAACCATCATTTAATGGGGCCACTGTTGGGTCTTGCTGATAGAATTGATCAATGGCAAGTATCATCTGATTTATAATTGAAAGTCTAATAATATAAACTTTCCTTTTTGTTATGCCCAATGTCCAAGATAAGATGATTCAGCAATGGCAAGGAACCTGTGGCTCTGTCGTTTCTGTGAATTTTCTATTCCTAATCATTTCAGCCAACAATTTCATGGGAAGTTGATAGCAATTAGTGAATTGAGAGTTACTGACAATATTTATCAATATATATGTAGACTGCCTAGGGAGGTGGTGGATTCTCGGTTGCAGGTTTTTAAACATTGCCAGCGTTGAGATTTAATTCAGGCTCTCATTTCTCAGAATGAAATATATTAGAAAGAAATCATATATTCCATTTGCTTGTATTAAAATATTTAAAGGGATGCAGTGGCTCAGTGGCTAAGACGCTGAGCTTGTCAATCAAAAGGTCGGCAGTTCAGCGGTTCAAATCCCTAGTGTCACGTAACAGGGTGAGTTCCCGTTACTTGTTCCCGCTTCTGCCAAACTAGCAGTTCGAAAGCGCGTAAAAAAAGCAAGTAGAAAAATGGGGACCAACTTTGGTGGGAAGGTAACAGCATTCCGTGCACCTTTGGCGTTTAGTCATGCCGGCCACATGACCACGGAGACGTCTTTGGACAGCGCTGTCTCTTTGGCTTTGAAACGGAGATGAGCACCGCCCCCTAGAGTCGGGAACGACTAGCACATATGTGTGAGGGGAACCTTTACCTTTTACAAGTATCAAAAAGCATGTGGCTCAATGTGGTGACCCTCTTACCTTCAGAGTTCTTTGGGTTTTGTTTTGTTTTTTTGCTCCTCAACCCAAATTTGTTTCCTTGCAATTGAAACACTTTTGTTTCATGTTCTGTCTTCTGGAATGAATAATTCTGCCCTGACTTCTACCTAACACTATCATGCCTGTTTGCAATGTTTACTGCCCCAGGCTGAACTATCTAAGACTTCCACCTTTCCTCCTAAGCTTCTTCCTTAGGTTCTCCTCTAAACCTCAACCACCTTCCAAAAATGCAGTGCCCAGGATTTCTCAGTTGTGGTTGTTCCCCTCTGGAACAGAACATCTGTCAATCTTCTCTTGTCATTTTTCCATTCTTAGAAATTCTGTGTGGAATTTCTAACATCTTAGTACTAATTATTATTATTTTCCTAATAGGGAACTTCCATTCATCTCAGTAAATAATTTACAACTGACAAGCAGAATGAATAATTGATTTCAGATTTTAGATATGTCTAAAGTAAACTACAGAGCCAGTTTGATGCAAAGGTTAAGGCTCCAAGAAACTGGAAGACTGTGAGTTCTAGTCCCACCTTAGGCATCAGTGACCTTGGACCAGTCATTTTCCCCCAGCTCTAGAAAGGAGGGAAGGGCAAACCACTTCCAAAATCTTGCCAAGAAAACTGCAGGGACGTCCAGGAGATTACCAGGAGACAAGACTGACTTGTAGGCACACCTCCTTTCAAAAGAAGTAAACTATGTATTAAATTGGGTAACACTTTATCCTTTGGGTATTGGATTTATATCCAGTATATTTAAAAAGAACTAAACTCAATACTTGAAATGGCAAATCTCAAAAAGCCCAATGCAGAAATGAGATGACACAAAAATATTTGTTCTTCATTTTATTTTCTTTACAAAGAGATCACCAAACCATTGCCCATCTGTTCATGGAACAATACAATAAAAAAAAAATGAAACTATTCATTCTTTGTCCTGGTTTTAATAATTTAAAACAATGCAGCCATCCCTTTAAAAGAATTTCAGACAGGTGTTGGCCTATTTCTCACAGTTCCTCCGGATAGATTTGCTACAACTTTTACATTCCTGTACATGCCTTTTATGACTTGTGGATGTCAATTCCCAGAATGACCGGCTCAGGAATTCTGGGAACTGACCTCCACAAGTCATAAAAGGACCATGGTTCCCCACCCCGGCTGTAGAGGCTGGGAAGTTTTTGGAGTTATAATTTAATGCAGGTGGAAGGCAACAGTTTTATACATCACAAAATAGGGATAGTGGAAACCACAAGTTTATTTTTGAACGGTTATAATTTTATAATCATTATAAAATAGAAAAGACCTACTTACAATTTCTTTTTTTTTTTAAAAAGAGAACAATCTTACGTCTTTCATAATTTGTAGATAAATTTGGGCTTCACTGCACTTGACATAATCCAAACGGTGTTTTTAAAAAAACCTATAGTTTAAATGGGAATGTTGTATTTCTCTTAAATGACTCTGTCTTTCAGATACTTTAGCAACTGGCGAGCTCTCATAAAACACAGAATAACAGAAATAAACATCTATGGCCTCTTGGAATCATGGCATATAAATTTATTACAGTAATAAATCTTACCCTAATCTTCGTATGGCTATCAGATCGGGACTGAAAAATCCAGTGACGGTTTTCTGTACCCCTTTCCTGATGCCTGGATCTGATAGCCCTAAACCTTCCCTCCTTTGTCGTAACTCATGATATGAGCACCATTTAAAAAACATGAAAATATCTTTCTAGTTAAGTTATCAAGTTCCAGGAGATAGGGCCAGATGGTGTCTTTTTATGAAACACTGAAGTGATATGACAAAAAGAATTGCTTAGAGTCTAGCCTAGAGTTCAAGGCTGCTGTACTATATGCACTCATTATCTTTACTTGGAGATAACAGATCTGGGGCACAAAAATTGAAATAATTGCTGGATGCTATCAAAGACTTAAAAGTTTGATTAAATGGTTTGCTGCCCTTCAGATCTGCGCAGCCCATCTGGGATCATCTAGGATCAAGTACACTTTGCTGATTTCTGAACAACTTGCTGGTAGTTCAGTTGATAGAAAAGAAAACCGCAGCTCTCTGATGCTACTGTAGAAATCATCTGTTTAAAGGTGGATACAACAAAACAACAGGCCTATCCTGCCACCTGGTGGCAAATAAATATGTATTCAATATTTATTTTTTTCTAAACAGTTCAAAGTAGAAAAACTTGTGACTTCTAGCAACAGGCATTCCCAGCAAAATGTGCTTACTCCAAAAAGAATTCAGAAGAAGCCTTCAGACCTTGTGCCACCCAGCAACTCTCTATTAATTGAGTATCCCCACTTTTTTTCCCAGACTTCTGCCCGAGCCAGAAAAAAAGGTGCTACTGCTTTAAGAGCTGAGGAGTGGTTTACTTAAAGCGTTATCCTTTTTTTTCCTTTTTTCTCGCAGAAGCCTGGGAAAAGAACAAAATGTCTTCAATAAAAATAGCAAGTATTTTCTGCCTTCATATGAAGTTTGAAGCACTTCTCTGAATAAGTTTTTGAAGCATGCAGGGCCTTTCGGTACCCACATAATTAATAGCCATTATACATTTAAAAACCCACAAAACCTGGAAAAACCCAAACAATCGTATCGCTCTTTATACAAACCAGCATACCGCCAATGAGGTGGCATCCAGATGGGAAGCAAAGGGCAAAAAAAAGCCCTGATGCAACACAAATCCCATGCCTTGGGTACACGCGTCATGATATATGCACGGATGAAAAGGGAGGAGCTTGCAGATGACATCATTATACCGTTTTTGTTATTTTAATGAAAGCTGTGGCTTTTGTGGAATCTACACCTTTTTTTTTTTTTTAAGGAGCCACAATGTAAGTTATTTTGTTGTTGTTTTCACACTGTAATCAGGAAGGCACTAATAATCCCATTTACTAATTTCTTCGAACAAGATACGCTTCCAATGAAGATAATTTAAAGTCTTGCGGGAGGTTAAAAACCTCTTCAGTTCTGTTGCTGTTCCAAACATGAAAACCAGGCTACATTTAATTAAAATGTTATGCTTCAGATGGGCTTTTTCAGTGCTGCTTTTCTCACGCTGCCGAGATAAGCATCATAGATGACGTTTAGGAAGTTGTCGTCATTCTGAAAACACAAACAACACATTAGTTAAAAAAGAATCTCAAGGAAATCATAATGTCACATTTTAAAAAAAAAACTCTGGAGGATCAGGATGTCAGCAGCTCTGATAGGGTAGGCCTAAAACACACACACTTATACACATAGAAAACAGATTAAATAGACACTCGGTGGAAAACAACATTAATACATACAGATATTCACAAATGCTAAAGAACAAAAAAACCTGGCAAAAGTCACACACAGAACAGACATATACACACAAAGATCAGACAAATAACCCATGTGATTTTCTCCCTAACTTATCATGTTGTAAGCTACCCTGAAAGTGAGATGAGCACTGATAAATTTAATAAATAAATACCTTTTAAAAATACACGAGAATATGTTCTCAAATAAAACATTGGGAAGTAGTATAACTATCATGACTAGGCTGCAAAAATCCAGATTTAAGTTAAAATGTTATATAACTCTCTGCTGCCATCATATACTGATCATCAAAAAATTTGCAGCCCAGATATAATAACCCTAGGCTTAGGGCAAAGCTTTCTTAATGTTTTTATTTTCTAAGATAGTCTAAAAAAATTTAAGGAATGCCTATGGGCCCATGATTTTAAAGGATGATGTTTTATTTTTAGAATGCCAGCTTTCCGTTTATTTATTTAAATAATACTTTATTATGTGATGTTATCTGCTCAGCAAGTTATGCAAACATCATGAGAAGTCTTTGTGAATACAATATGTTGGTACTGATCGTCCCAAAAGTGCTTTTCAAAAGGCAACTGGACTTTCTTGGGGTTTTTTTCCTTGAAAACGTTTCACTTCTCATCCAAGAAGGACTTCAGTTCATTTCTTGAATGGGAAGCAAAAGGTTTTCAAGGGTGGAAAAAAGCAAACAATTCCAGTTGCCTTTTGGAAAAGCATCTTTGGGACAACCATGACTTAGATCAGGGGTGTCAAACTCACGTCCTCACGGCGGCATCAAGTGATGTATTGGGATCCCCCCCCCTTTGCTAAACCAGGCGTGGGCGTGGCCAGCACGTGACACATCTGGCCCGTGGGCCAGGAGTTTGACAGCCCTGACCTAGATGATTAAACATTTCCATAGACATCAGTACCAGTGGATACCCAAATGGAAACTCTAAGGATAATGCTGTGAAATCCAAATTCTTCTTCTCTTTTATAAACCTCATTGAGCAGTCACAGACCAATCAAATGATGTTTTCCAGCTAGTCTCATAGAGCACATAATAGGAATATGTGGCTATCCAAAACCAACTGTCAATTTCAATATATGAAGAATTTTCTGCATGAACAATAAACAGCGTTATACCTTCATTGTAATTCCATTGTAGCAATGGATTCCAATAGCAACAGCTTACAATAGCAATAAAACGACTACATTGTACAATTCAGTGGTGAAATCCAAATTTTTTTACTACTGGTTCTGTGGGCGGGGCTTGGTGGGCGTGGTGTGGCTTGGTCGGCGTGGCAGGGGAAGGATACTGCAAAATCTCCATTCCCACCTCACTCCAGGGGAAGGATATTGCAAAATCTCCATTCCCAACCCACTCTGGGGCCAGCCAGAGGTGATATTTACTGGTTTTCTGAACAAAATTTAGGAAACCAGCAGAAATTCTCAAAATTTCCGCTACTGGTTCTCCGAACTGCTCAAAATTTCCGCTACCAGTTCTCCAGAACCTGTCAGAACCTGCTGGATTTCACCCCTGGTACAACTGATGCACAACAACGAAGTTTTGCTTTCACTCCAAATCTTTTATCTCATATGTACAAACACCATAATCAACTGAAGGTATAGGTGGCTAAGAGTTGAGGATGTCCTACCTGGATCAGATGCAGAAGTGTTTCCTGTAGCTGTAACTTGGTTAATGGGTTGCTCTTTGGGATGGTTGCTTCTGAGTTCTGTAGAGGCAGAAGAAGGTTTGCTGATCCAGAAGTACTTTCTTGATTCATGACTGGCAGCCATCCACTTTCACTTGGTTTTGGCAGCTGTGGGGCAGTCTGACTAAATACCATCGGGGACATCAGCAGGGATGGAGCTATAGTAGCAGGAATCCGCTGCGGGGAGATGACCTGCTCCCAATATACAAGGAATTATACATCAATTCAATGACTACATGAACTCAACTCATAGACACACAAAGCAGAGATTGAATAACACTGATCTCAGCATTAAAAACAGATAGGTTGAGGCAAAGAGGTTTTACTTTAATAAAAGGCAACCCATTCTCTGGACTGAAATCACCTTGAGAAGACAGTCTCATATCTTGGAGGCAGCAATACTCTATAAAACTGGGATTACAGAATCATTTCTGCTTTGTTTGAAGAGTAGAACAATGCTGAAGATGGTGGCCAACAGGACCAACAACAGGCCAGGGTCAAATAACTTAATTGGAGAAAGGCTATTTTTTGTTGTGATCCTCTGAAAATACCGTATTTTTCGGAGTATAAAACACTCTGAACTATAAGTTGCACCTACCTTTTTTGGGGAGGAAAACAAGGGGAAAAAATCTGCCTCTGCCTCCCAGCAATTTGCCTCCTTGCAGCAAACATCCTGCTTTAGTTTCATTTTCAGCACAGCCTGATTAGCACAAGAAAAAAAAATCTGCCTCCCAGCAATTTGCCTCCTTGCAGCAAACAGCGGAGGCCCGTGTGGCAATAAGCAATGACAATCCCTGCAGCCTGAAACAACTGAGGGTCGGGAGGCCAATCCAACCGACAATCAGCTGCTTGTGCTAATCAGTCTGTGCTGAAGCTGAAACGGGCTCTTTGCTGTTTGCTGCAAGGAAATAAATTGCTGGGAGGCAGAGGCCAAAGAGTGGGGGCCGGCAGGTGGGCAGGGCTACATTTGGTGTATAAGACGCACCCAAATTTTCACCCTTTTTTAGGGGGAGGGGGGAAATGCATCTTATACTCCAAAAAATACAGTAGATTGGATGTATTCCTACAAGATGATGAACAACTAGAACACAAATAGGTGGCAGAAGCATTTCTTGGCTAAGAAGACATGTTAGATACAGGCAGTCCTTGACGTACAACCACAGTGGAGCCCAAGATTTCTGTGGCTAAGTGAGACAGTTGTTAGGTGAGTTTTGCTTCATTTTATGACCTTTTTGCCACAGTTGTTCAGTTAGTAACACAGTTACTAAGTGAATCTGGCCTCCCCATTGACTTTGCTTGCCAGAAGATTGTAAAAGGTGATCACATAACCCTGGGACAATGCAACCGTCATAAGTACGAGTCAGTTGCCAAGGATCTGAATTTTGATCATGTGACCATGGGGATGCTGCAACATCATAAGTGTGAAAAACAGTCATAAGTCACTTTTTTCAGTGCCGTTGTAACTTTGAAAAGTCATTAAATGAACTGTTGTAAGTCGAGGACTACTTGTATAAAGGTGGCTGCCCTATATGTCAACATTAGGCTATAAGTATAAGCCATGACAATAATTCACCCAGCTGTGGATTCTACTGCCGTAGTACTTTTGACATCTAAATACTCTTAACATGTCAACAAAGGCCAAACTGCAGCTTTGGATATCTGGGATTGGAGTCTAGGATGTCGGAATTCTCATACTAACATGAGCTATCCAGCCAATAATGTTTAGGCTCAGGAGTACCGAGGGGGTGGGGGGAGGAGGGGGAAGCAAATTTGCAAACATTTCGAAGGAACAAAAAAAAAATAATCTCCAAGATGCTGTTCTTCCCTTTTACGAATCAAATGTGGACACCTTCGCTGACATTTACATTCTGTGCTTTGGATGGTACAAATTTCGTGTTCTCAATAAAACCTGTACAGTATAAATAAGTATAATTTGCACAATTCTGCCCAATGTAAGGAAATCTGTCAGTTATGGGGCATGGTATGAACTATGCAGAGCAATATTGACCTCACCATGACAGGGACTATTCTGGTTTTTGATCTTTTGCAGTCATTGTCCATACTCTTGGAAACAGTGCTTGACAATCATAAGAATCTAAAAAATCCAAACTGGATAAAATTTGAGTTTTATAAAATAGCACTTTCTGAATTAAAGGAAATACAAAATGCAACAACTTTCTAGTGTACATAAATGCAGGGGGTTTTTTCCCTTCATTTACATATTCACGTCTTATTCTATATATTAGATTTATATCCTGCCTTTCGATTAAGGACTCAAGGTGATGTACCTACCATTTTCTCCTATTTTTACATTGGGCTGAGAGAGAGAGACCGACGCAAAGTGAGTTTCTGTGCTCGGGGGCAGACTACAATTTGGGTCTGTGTCTCTAATACCAGGCCAAGACCTTAACCAAGCAATAAATAAATATATCCCATGCTATAATTTGAATTTTGCAGTCTCCCAGCTAGCATTTGTTCAGCCTGTTGAACTTTATGAAAGTGATTGCACTATGACCCTAATTCTTGGATATTGGTGTTTAAGATCTATCTGTCTGTCTGTCTGTCTATCATCTATTTATCTATCTATCTATCTATCTATCTATCTATCTATCTATCTATCTACCTCCCTCCCTCCCTCCCTCCCTTCCTCCCAGAATTAGGATCATAATGCAATCACTTTCTTGAAGTTCAAAAGGGTAAACAAAAGCTAGCTAGGAGACTGCAAAATCCAAATTAATTTCAGGCATCTTCTCTCAAAAACCAGCTGTTTTCTTAGAGATAGTGTGGGATTTTTCATTTGTCTACAAAAGCCAGTATTTCCTCGACTACATCAAACCAAAGACTGATGCAGGGTTTAAAATTCAAAAATATTAAATGTTGCTGTACTAATGCATTCGGTCACAGAGTCCAAGATGCCAAGCATCACGTTAAATTAAATGAGAAAGTGCATTAGTTGCTGAATCTGGTCTTTGATACGCATTTCAATTCATTAGACAATGTTAATTCATTTTGTTCAAAGCCAGGGTTGGCTGCCTATGGCCTCCAGTTATATATTTTGGCAAGACCTGCTGTGTTATGAACTACAGCCTCTTTTGGAAAGCAGGTTGTGTATCACACCACATTATCACGGTCAGATCACTGGGAGACAGCAATGAAATACCACACAGATGGCCGGCTCATCCTGCTGACCCCCGCTGACAAGAGACAAATTTTGTAATTAAAGAAAAAAACCCTGATACACAGCTTTAGCTAGAAAAGCATTTCTTTCGGCCTAAGAACGTTTGAAAGGTTATCAAAACATAGGAATATTTTGATTTTTTTTTTCTTATCCTGCCTTTATTATAAGTAACTGAACGCAGTGAACTTACCCTAATTTCCTCACAACAATAACTCTGTGAGGTGGGCCGAGATAAAGTAATTGGCCCAAAATTACCCAGATGGCTTTTATGGCTAAGACAGGACTACAACTCAAAGTCTCCTGGTTTATAGGCCAGCACCTTAACCACTGGTCCTCCACTACACACAATATTCCACCACAACCCAGGCATAGTAATGGATGCAGGGGCTCTTTATGTATGATGGAGAAATTTTAATCTGGGAGATATATGGGCATTTAGGAATGAATTTTCAGGAAACTATTTATACAATTTTCTGTGCAAAAAAGAAAAAGAAAACCCGAACTTGTGGTTTATGTTTTGATGATTAGACAGAACAGACAATAGAAAGAAAAGAGTCATGATGTAATTTAGAGGTTAAAATATAAAATGTACTATAACTGCTATGAAAATCAGAAGCCACTTCTTATATCTTTTTAATATCCCTTTTTTTTTTACTTTCTTTCCATTTTTTTTGCACTTTTTATTTTATTCTCCTACTCTTTCTTGTTCTACTTTAGTTTGTCAGTTCTTACAACTGTAAAAACTCTAAATAAAAGCTATATTTAATACCCCATTGTACAGCCAGATCTACAGTACAGGTCTCTTACCCAAGGTCCTCTGATTTCAAGTGATCGTTCTTTTACTTGTCCCTCAAAAAAAGGAGTTTGGGGTTTTTTAGGGTAACTGAGCATGCACAGTATATTCTCCATTCAACTAAACCTTGGGGAAAAATAATCTCCTATCAGATATTCCAAGTATGTCCATAAAGTAAAGCTGCTAAAAATTATTTTTTATTGTTTAAGAGAATCAAAAGAAGAGTTCATTGACTGCTGAAATTACATGCAATTATTTGGGGAATTTCTTTCCACTATTTTCAATTCCATTTGTGTCCCCCAAATGCCAATATCCACATATACCTGTGGAGGAAGCTTTTCTTCCTGCCAAGTTCTTTATGGAGAGTTTTCCGAAGCACCTTGCTAGAACTAAAGATCAGAAAACCCCAACTGGATCTGACCAATAGACTAATAAATTGACTAACAGTCCAGCAACCTGATTTAAGAATCTCACCAGCAGGATAGGAAAACAAGTGTTCTTCCTTGGTTGCTTCCAGAAACTATTATCTAAGGCTACCCTGTCTGTGATCCAATAAATACTTTACTGCCACTAAGATGCATGGTCACTGGAAGCTCCAACTTCCATAAATTTTCTAAGAGGCACCCTATTAAAATCATCCTAATGGATGAACATAGGACGGCAACCAATTTCCTAATTTAAACATGCATTGCATTTAGTGCCCTTCCTTTCATCTGTTCTGAACCCGTCAGAATTTTAATTCGGTTGAGGACTCCTAAGAATTAACACACTTGAGAAGAAATCTTTTCTTTGTCCATATTTGTGTATGTTGTTTTTTTTAGAAGGGGTTGTTGGAGTGCCTTTAAATCAATGTTGACTCCTGGCAACTATTTAGACAAGCATAGGAGAAGGAGTAGCAGAATCTGGGGGCAGAGATAAAAGAGGGATCAGTCTAGAATCCCGATGTAGTCACAAGCGAACGAAGTCCAACTTCTATTGAATTCCTTTGAATTCCAATCTAATGTCAAGCAGATTGTAACCATTAACTGAGAAGATTCTTGTGCATAGGCGTGAATAATAATAAATTAGTTTAATGGGACCTTCACGAGTGGACCTGATCTTTAATGCCTGACAACAGTCTCTTCAATTTTCTTGGCCATGTTTTTGGAGGTGCTTCGTTTTCTAGGGCTGAAAGAGGAATTGGCCCTTTGTTACCCAGCTCACTTTATGCCTAAAGTGGGACTAGAACCAGGGTGGGCTGCTGGGGGTTTGCAGGGGTTCGGGAGAACCTCTAGCTAAAATTCTGTGCAGTTCGGAGAACACCCAAATACCACTCCTGGCTGGCCCCGCCAACCCCGCCCCTTCCAGGAGTCCCCGTGTGGCCCATTTTGGATGCAGGTAAATGCAGGGTGTGCGCGGAGGCTCGGGGAGGGCGAAAAATGGGCCTACCGGAAGTTCAGGAAGGCTGGAAACAGGCCCATTTCCAGAGGGCCTCCAGAGCCTGGGGAGGCTGTTTTCACCCTCCCAAAGGCTCGAGGAAAGACTCTGGAGCTCAGAGAGCGCAAAAACATGCCCCCCACCGTGGTGCAGGAGGCCGACTCAGCTCACCGTGACCACGCCCACCCAGCAACCAGGCAGAGAACCCCTTGCTAAAAATTTTGAAGCCCACCCCTAACTAGAACTCATAGTCTCCGAGTTTCTACTTTGGTATCCTTACACCAAATCAGTTCTCTATATTGGCCTGTAATTTTTGAATGTACCCTCAACCCCTTTTTAAAAATTGACCACTTTCCAGCACACACACACACACACACCAAGCACTGTGCTAATATGCATGTTCTTAGTAATTTGTACATCTGAAATACCTAAAATAGAATAAACAATTTCCCATATGAATTCTTTAAGAATGTTTAGGTAGACGCCATCTGGATCCAGTGAGTTGCTTGCTTTTAATTTGTCAATAATCCCTAAAACTTCAGCTCCTCACTCACCATCTGTTTCATTTTCCTCACTGCAAAGAGCCAAGTCAGGCACATGGTATATATCCTTCGCTATGAGAACATAAGTGAAAAATTGAGTTTCTTCCTGTAACTTGAATATCTCTTTAATGTCTTATTGACCAAAGGCCCAACAGAGTTCATTTAAATGAATTTAAGTTGAAATTACTTTTTTTTTTAACGATACCGTACCTATGTATTAAATTTGATCAGACATGTCTATTTTCTGGATAAATTCAAATCTAATTATGTTCTGTTTTTGTTTAATTGCTTCAGTAACATGCATTTCCACTCTGCCGAGACTCATTCTACAGATTATGGTTTTGAAGCCATATGGAGATGCAATGCAGGCCAATTTGAAACGAGACTTATGAGATGCCGACTGGTAAAGAAGTACAAACAACAGACACTAGTCACTGAAGGAAATCATGATGAGTTCTTTAAATACATGTTTGTTCAGTTCAATATTCAAGATGTTGTCTAGGCAACAGGCAACACCAGGCAGACTTGGTAAAATTTGGTCCACTGTCCTCTGAAAGACTGTGAGAGCAGATGCAATTCAATAAGATAAACAATTCTAGGGAACAGATTTTGGGAACGTGTTTATTATCAAAGGCTGCTCTGATTTGCCTGAACATCTGTAAATGTGAATCTGCCAACATTATTTGACGGAAATGTTTGTCCTTAGCTAGGGTGACAAGAAAAGTCTATGTGCAAGGCAGAGCACTGTGATACAGGACAACAATAATAATCAGCCGGTTGCCTTCGTAAGACAAGTATATCTTGCTGCATAATGGGGATAAGATATTTGAAATGAGGCATTTCTCCATATGCTTGGACGTGGCTTTTGGGTTTTATGGCTGATAAAATATGAAATGTTATAGAAAGATAAAATAGGGAGCTAATCTTACTGATGACCTGGGAAATCAAGTCCTGGGAATCTTGATAAAAAGGTAAAGGTAAAGGTTCCCCTCGCACATATGTGCTAGTCATTCCTGACTCTAGGGGGCGATGCTCATCTCCGTTTCAAAGCCAAAGAGCCAGTGCTGTCCAAAGACGTCTCCGTGGTCATGTGATTGGCATGACTAAATGCCAAAGGCGCAAGGAAGGCTGTTACCTTCCCACCAAAGGTGGTTCCTATTTTTCTACTTGCATTTTTTTACGTGCTTTCGAACTGCTAGGTTGGCAGAAGCTGGGACAAGTAACGGGAGCTCACCCCATTACGCGGCACCTTTCGATTGACAAGCTCAGTGTCTTAGCCACTGAGCCACCGTGAATAATAATTATTTCATAATTTCATAATTCATCAATAATTTCATGGCGTGCGTTCAGCAATATTTGTTGATGTACCAGAAAACAAGTGTTTTTCCAATTGCCCTGGTAAAGGCCAATCTGGCTGGTTTTGGAAGACAGACTTTTGACAAAAGTTGCCTTTTTGCCCATGAAAAGATTCCGCAGGGCAAGCGGTGCTAAGAGCAGAAGAAAAGATAATTTTGTTTTGCAGAGCCTAGTAAACTGCTCATAAGTAGCAAAGCCTGGTTTTCATAAAAATGATATAATCAGGAGCAGACAACCATAGAGTCTCTACAGTAGTGATGGTTAACTTTTTTGGTGCCGAGTGCCCAAAGCGCACATGAATGCACATGCACGTGCCAGAACCCCCAAAATGCAATGTGAGTGCCCTCCTGCGCATGTGCCCCGGTCCCACGCCCTGTTCTGGCTTCCAGGTTGGTGCAGGAGACTTTCCAGGCCCAAAATGGGGCGGGGGGGGGGTCTCCTGCACCAATCTGGAAGACAAAAGTGAGCACAGGGGGGCCGCGCAAGGCCCCCCTGCCCCGTTTTGGGCCTAGAAAGCCTCCTGCACCAACCTGGAAGCCAAAATGGGGCGTGGGGACACTGCACGAGGCCCCCTGTGCCCCATTTTGCCTCCTGTCCCCCCTCATGCATGCGCCCTGCCCCCGTCCCATGCATGCGTGCGTCCCCATGCGCCCAACCCCCTGTGCATGCAAGGCAGAGACTCAAAGCTGGCTGGCGGAAGGTGCGCGCACGTGCACGGTGGAGCTGGGCTGGCATGATGGCTGGCATGCCCGCAGAGAATGCTGTGTGTGCCACCTGTGGCACGTATGCCATAGGTTCGCCATCACGGCTCTATGGTATCTTTTTTATTCTCCCATATAAAGTACAGGCAATCCTCGACTGACAGTCACTATTGGGACCGGAATGTCCATTACTAAGTAAGGTGGTTGTTACGTGAGTCACACTGATTTTACAACCTTTCTTGCCATGGGTTGTTAAGCAAATCACTGCAGTTGTTAAATGGGCTTGTTAGGTGAATCCGGCTTCTCCCATTGACTTTGCTTGTTGTGTTGGAAGCCAGTTGGGAAAGTTGCAAATGGCCATCAAGTGAATATAGACATTGCAACCATCTTAAATATAGGTTGGCTGCCAAGTGCTCAAATTTTGATCGTGTGACCATGGGAATGCTACAATGGTCATAAGTGTGAGGACTTATGTTGTAAGTCACTTTTTTCAATGCCAGCTGCAACTTTGAATGGTCCCTAAATGAATGGTTGTAAATGAAGGGCTACCTATAAATCTCCACCATATCACCTATGGCAAGGGTCTGCAACCTTAAACACTCCAAGAGCCATTTGGACCCGTTTCCCACAGAAAAGAAAACACCAGGAGCCACAAAACCTGGGTGGGCATGGCCAATTCCATGTCACTCACTTCCACCAGTCACATGACCCCCCTAGCCAGGCCTACCCAGCCGGTCATTAGGGCAGAGAACTAGTTGTTAAAAAACTCTGGGAACCACAAAATCCTTTTGACATATCTCTTTCCCCTCCCTTCCTCTCTACCCCTCTCTCTGTATCTCTCTATTTCTCTCTCTCTCCCCCTCTCTCTGTATCTCTCTATTTCTCTCTCTCTCTCCCCCTCTCTCTGTATCTCTCTATCTCTGCCCTGGCCGCTTCTCCTTCCCCCGCCGTCGCCCTTACCTTCTCAGGCCAGGCGAGGAGTGACTGGGAGGAGAGGGTGAGGGGCGGGGCCAGCCAGTGATGGGATCACCTGACAGGGAGCCATAACAGAGGGCTCAAAGAGCCGCATGCGGCTCCGGAGCTGCAGGTTGCTGACCCCTGACCTATGGGAAAAAGTTAGGCACTACAAGTAGGAGATCCCGTTGTCTGTCCTCCTGCTCTGGGGCAAATCTACTCCCATAAATTAGGAATGCTGCATCATGGCAAATGAATCCTGCAACTCCAACTCCTCAACATAATCCTGGTTATGGAATAAAAGTGTCTAATCTCTAGGTCATGGGTGTCAAACTCAAAGCCTGGGGGCTGATCTGGCCTGCAGGGTACTTAGATCTGGCCCATGGGGCCGCGCTGGAAACAGAGAAGGACCGGCCCACAGTGCTTCTGCCAGCAAAAATGGGCTCCCCAACTCCGTTTTCGGCTGTCACGGCCTCCTGCAACCCTCTACCAGTGAAAAGGGAGCTCAGGAGAGCCACATGCACGACAGGCGCCCCTGACAGGAGTGACATAAAGCTGGCCACACCCACCCTGGCAACCCCCACAATCCTGATGGGGCCCTCAATGAAATAGAGTTTGACGCCCCTGCTCTAGTGTATTATCTATCAAATACATAACGTCACAAAGCTGTCCTGAGCTGTTGTTTTTTCCCCCATTTAATTCTAATGAAAATGTCATAAGCATCCTTTTTTTAAAAAAAATCCTTAAACAGAAAATGAGTCATCTGTTCAATTGTTGTTTTTTCACCTCACTTGTGCTTTCACACTTCACATTACTTCAATTTACAGAGCTTGAGAATAAGCACTTTTTCCCCCATTTTACTTGTAAAGAAATATTTGGCTGTTAGCTGCTGGGTTGGGTCTGACAAATGGCAGATCATAACAAAATGAATAAATCAAAGGCCAACTCCTCCTAAGAATACAAAGCCCATTATTCAGACATGGACTTTCTGAGGAGTTTCAAACTGTTTAGTATTGATGGAAGCAGGAAGGTTGGAAGGAGATCGTATTATCATTTCAAAAGGCCTTTTGAGAAGTTCAACAAGAACAGTGACAAATTGATGCCAGTTCACAGGAGGCCTACCAATCTCAAAGTCAAGCCCTTTCAAGAATGGTTGAAGGATCTGGATAGGTCTAGTTCACAAAGAGGCATGATAGCAGCCTTCAAGAATCTGAAGAACCTTTGCTGGCTGAGGAACTCTGTGAGTTGAAGTCCACAAGTCTTAAAGTTGCCAAGCTTGGAGACCCTTGCACTAGGTGAAAGCTGTAGGATTCCCTGAAACTCTGTATTTCTATCATTGCAAGATTCATGCAAATACAGTTTAGCAACTGTAGTGTTAGCTTTAGAATGCCTGAAATGTATTTATGTATGTATTTATAAACTAATTTATTTATTTATTTATTTATTTTTCATATTTGTATACCGCCCTACTCCCGAAGGACTCAGGGCGGTGAACAGCCATAATAATTACAAATACATATAGAAGTTAAAAACTATTAAAAAACAGATTAAGTAATTTGGCTCAAAGATTAAAACATCCAAATTTATCTAAAAGAGGTCTAAAACCTGATTTAAAAGCCAATTTAAAAGCCAATTTAAAAGGGAGAGTTAGGCCAGACCAGCTTGTTGGAATAGAAATGTTTTCAGGGCACGGCGGAATATGCGTAAGTCTTGGATGTTTCGTAACTCCGGGGGAAGCCCATTCCAGATGGTAGGTGCCCCCACAGAAAAGGCTCTCCCCCTGGGAGAGGCATCCAATGCTGTTATTCAACAAAATTACATTTTTTTCCCTAAAGATAATCTCATCTGGGGGGGGGGGTCTCCCAACTGCACTCCCAGGATTTTTAAATCCTTCTTTTGAATACTTGGAAAGTCACTAAGGCTTATCCTGTGCTTTTTTAAATAAGCCGAGAGAAGTATTTGCAAAGCAGTAATGTGGCTAATGGGTTATTAGTGCATTGTGTTAGAAAAGATCTGCTTATATTGTTCAAAGAGAAACTAAAAATAATGCTAAAACAGAACAAACAATTTGAAGAATCTCAGATGTTAGATTAGTGGTGGGAAATTATGGCCCCTTTACAACAATGTGGACTTCAACTCCCAGAATTCCTGACATAGCCATACTGGATCAGGAAGTCTGGGAGTTGAAGTCCACAGATCATCAAGGGACCATAGTTGCTCACCCGTTTTAGGTGCTACCGCATTTATCGCTGATTTACCTGAAGAAGAGGGGGCTGCTTTTCTGTAGCCGAAGCCTTGTCCATCCAAGAATCCAAAGGTTTCAGAGTGGCAGAGGCCTGAGTAACTACAGGAAACTTAGCCGCTAAGGTTGGCCGACTGGCTATGTGCAACTGTTGTTCCTGCTGCACTATCTGCAGTTTCTTCAACAGCTCCTGAGGTGAAATTATGCCGGAATTTCCAGAGTGGTTCCCAGGAAGAGGATGTGACTGCTTAGGAGGTTTGGATTGTTCTTTACCAAGAGCTTGGTTTGGCAGGGAGCCATTGAAGTACATCATGGGAGGCTGAATTACACTGTTTACCTGGGCCACCAAGGAGATGGCTGGAGTCCTGTTGAAGACTGGGGCAGCTGGGTTTGCTAGTCCTATGCTGTTCGCTTCCACTTTAGTCATCTGTTCGGACTGGCCTTGCAACTGCTGGAGCAGGCTCCTTGTGCAAGCGGTATTCTGGGCGGGATGAGAACTCCCAATGCTCTGTGAAGTCACAGGCTGGAAGAGCCCAGTGAAAGCTTCCCCCACGGAAGGGTGGCTGCCATTCTCGCAGAGGCGGTTCTCCGGGAGTTCAGAGACCGGGTGAAGCTCCGGCCCACGCACCATCAGTTTTTGAATGGCCGGACAGAGCTGCTTTTCTGTTGTGGGCGAGTGTCTTCCAGGTTCCTCATAAGAGAAAGCGCGTACAATTCCTTGTCTTGGAGGAAAATTGTCTTGGTGGACTTTCTGAGATGGCTCTGAGACATTTTGGTATAGATTCGTTTTTTCCTGCTTTCCAAAGAGAGTCATAAGGGACAGGTGTTGAGGCTCGGAATCTGTGTTCTGCAAGAAGGAAAGGAAGAAGAATAATTAAGACCAAATCTGATTTGACTAGCTGCATTAGCAACAATCAATAGAAACAAACCCTCACCGGAACTTAGGATGGGGGGAGGAAACGAATAGATAGTTGTGAGGGGAAATGGCATGCAGGAGACGGAAGTTACCCCCTACTTATATTGATTTGCTTTGAGCTAGCCATGACTAGATTTTCATAACACAAGGCAGTGAGGTCACATTTCCTGGTGACCATAAGCCTGATCCTTAGGCACACACTTGCACAGTGGTGGAATTTCTGGGTGGAGCAGAGGGGGTCCAGCTTGGAATCGCTCTGCAGGAGGAAGCAACAGAGGCCAGACGGTTAAGGCCTTTATCTGCCTGTTCCCAAGAGAATGCAGTTAGTCTGGCAAAATTCTTGCATAAAGAGGAATCACAGTAAAGAAACTTCTTTGGCCTACTCCCAAGTTTTACTGGTTCCTTGCGCCTGACAGAGATCAAGCAGCATATATTTTTCTTGTTATGACATCACAATTGTTTCCACCAAGGATGCAGGATCTGTGACTCCCTGATAGAAACACTAAGCAGCAGAAGCCTCTTAACACCGCCCCCCCTCAATTGAATCAAGCTCACAATCTGCCACTGGTTTTATTTTATCAATCTGAATGCAACTGAAGACATGTCCAAATCTCCCAGAGATGATTTCTATACACGCTTATATTAAAACAAACCCCACTGTACTTAAGAAATTAAATCAATTGACATGAACATGCTGGTTTGTCATGAATACAAATATGCCGACATACCTGGACTTTCTGGCTTTCCCTGGGCTTTAGAGGGATTGGTTTGATCAAGTTGGGATTGTGGTATAGAGCAGAAAAACTGGTCATTTGTTTTGGCTCGGAGCATGTTTTACACTGCAACACATACACAAAAGGTATACTTTATTCAAAAAAGCAATGTTTCCTCTCAAGATCGATTGAACTGTAAATTGTGAAATTGGAAGGGACTGCAAAGATCAAGACCAACCCTTGAAAGATGGCTGTCCAACCTCTTTAAAATCTCAAGAGATAGTGATCTTAACAAACACCCTAATAACGCGGCTTCATTGTTTCTACAGATTTTACTACCCAAATGTTGTTCTTATATTGAAACAAAAACTAGGTAGCTGCAGCTTGTAACCCATTATGATTAACACCATTATGATTAACACCAGTGGTGGGATTCAATTTTTTTTACTACCGGTTCTGTGGGCATGGCTTAGTGGGCGTGGCATTGCTTGCTGGGTGTGGCTTGGTGGGTGTGGCAGAGGAAGGATACTGTAAAATCTCCATTCCCTCTCCGTTCCAGGGGAAGGTTACTGCAAAATCCCCATTTCCTCCCGATCTGCTGGGACTTGGGAGGCAGAGAATAAATGGGATGGAGCTAGTCAGAATTTTTACTATCGGTTCTCCGAACTACTCAAAATTTCCGGTACCAGTTCTCCAGAATGGTCAGAACCTGCTGAATACTACCTCTGATTAACACCATCACTGGAATCAAATATAGTTAAATTCAGAAGAGAAACTTCAACTGCCAGGTTGAAAAATGACCATGAGAATCAAGGATATTTGAAAGGAACATCATATCATTTTATAGGAAGAAACAGCAAATGCAATCCATACCATAAATACAATGCTGATTTTATAAAATGTAATTTTATAAAATGTAATTTATTTAAATGTAAAAGATTTTATAAAGGTAATTTTGTATTCGAGATTATTATTGTATTCCTCAGTTTGCATGCAATGTACATGTAAAACAAGCTAAGGACAAAGGAGCCATTTAAAGCAAGTTATAATGTTTGGACAGGTGGCATTTCAGGTTTCAGATGTTATTACTGGATCTTTATAGCTTCTGAAGATACATAAACATATGCTCTTCGAAACAAGATTGTTAAGGCATCATTGATCCTTTAGCAAAACCTCTATACTGCTAGGAAACTTAAATTCAACTGACTTCAATTATATACAATCTGATATTAAAAGAGAAGGGAAAATGCAAAATTGTATAAATTATAAAATCTGATAGACTGTTACCTCAAAATTAAAAACTTCTCTATTCAATTCCAGGCAAATCAAAGAAGCTGAGCTTTGAGCAAAAATAAGTGACATTCTCATTTTCTCTTGAGATGATATTCCATACACTGTATGGGCCATCGCAAATGAAAATGGTTTTATCTTATATTTTAAGTCATGGAACATCAGATGGTAGAAAGATGCAGAAAAGAATTCAGAAGTTTTAGAAGTCTCACAATAGCAGAAACATAGAAAAAAACTCTTCAAATACTCAGGATTCAGAATCATACAGAAGGAATGCTGGTATAAATTTGCATTCAGAGATCCAAAAGTTACTGCAGCAATTCATTCTGCATCCAGGAAACTAAAATGGTGAGATTAAGAAGCTGAATATAAAATTGTTCCTGTGAGTGGCATCTGATAATAAAAAAAATGAAGGGGAAAAAAACAGATTAAAGGATGTACTGTAGATTCTGTGGGAGGTGCCTCTCAGTTATGGGAGTAAAAGAAGCATAGACATATCAACAGATGGCCCAAACAAATCTCTATTTTCCAGAGATGTTTACAGCAGAGGAACAGAAAAGCAAACCTTGTTACTGGTCTACTACTTCATGCTGAGGTATCACTATTTTTAGGCCTTGCAAGTTTTTCGAGAATCATTATTTCCAAATTCCCTCATTATTTGACTTGACAAAAACTAAATCATTTTTTCAATAATGATTATCTATTCCTGAAAAAGAAGACACCTGGACCCTAAAATGAACAGAACGGCAGCCTAACAACTCTCAAAGGCACCTCTGATAGCTTATTAATTCCAATCATAAGACATTTTTTCGATGCAGAAATGGCCAGAGGCATAAGGGAGATATTGGCTTTATGCTAATAATCATCCCAAAGAACAGACTCCTAAACTTCTCAGACTTCCTTAACCTTATACATGAGAGGATGGAAAACTACAGCCACATGATTTTTCACAGAACAAAACCAATAGCACTGTCTGATATCTCAGAGGCTGCCACAAATAAGTGGGAGTCAAGCTATTCTCCAGAGCATCTGAGGGCAGGACAAGAAGCAATGGGTAGAAACTAATCAAGGAGAGAAGCAACTTAGAACTAAGGAGAAATTTCCTAACAGTTAATTAGTGGAACAACTTGCCTCCAGAAGTTGTGAATGGTCCAACACTGGAAGTTTTTAAGAAGAGATTGGATAACCATTTGTCTGAAGTGGTATAGGGTTTCCTGCCTAAGCGAGGAATTGGACTAAAAAACCTCCAAGGTCCCTTCCAACTCTCCTCTCCTCTCCTCTCCTCTCCCATTCTATTATATTCCTAACAGCATGGTTTGTTATATGTCATGGAATTGTGATCTAACATGTATGGAAAGCACCAAGATGGGTAAGACCATGAGTCAAAGTCGATCGCATCATGTAATGTATTGACACGTATGACATTTTTTGCCCCTTGCACAGCCGGAGTGGATGTGGCCTGTCCGTGACGCATCTGGCCCACAGGCCACCAGTTTTGACAGGCCTGAGTAAGACTGTCTTAAGTCACTGCTTGAACATTTAGGATTGTTTTCTAAGGTGGAATAGCTAGTCCTCAATTTACGACCATAATGGAACCTGCCCATCACAGCTATAAGTCTTGATGGTTGTAAATCAAGATACCCATGTGACCAACCTTGTGACAGCTGTTAAATAAACCAATTGTTTACTGTGAGCTGGTTTTGCCAAAAATTGGAAGTTAATGCTGGGTTTCGGCAAAACCATCGTAAAATGTGGTCCAGTGGGAAATTGCAAGGAGCTGTAAATGCAGGCTATCTGCCTAGTGCCTGATATGCGGTCATATTATTGGGGGACGTGGCCATTGAAATTGGGTAATAAATCCGGGGGCGGATTTAACTTGAAATTAATAGACTTGAGGACCTTAAATGTTCATCAAGGCTGCACATAAAAATATCAAACTATATTAGGAATGGATTTGTTCTTTGTTTAACAAGTTCATATTAAGAACATACCATATTCCAGAGCAAGTGTGCTGCATTGGACTAAAACCCAGCTTCCAGTCCATCCTCAGCCACTGAAGCTCATGGTATGGCTTTCGGTTGGTCGCTAACATTCACTCAGCTTACCTCACAGATTTGTTGTGAGGAAATGCTGGAGGAGTGAGTGCTATTTATGCTACTTTGAGTTCTTAGAAGAAAAGATAAAAACCTAATGATTGCATAAACTTCATTTTATTGGCTAAAATCAAGGAAAGAAATAGAGATAGTCTGAGGTGGATGGATGTTTATTTATTGATCGAAGTACACTGTGTCCTTTTCTGCTCTTTCACTAGAAGTCATTGGAGAACATTAAATCATTAAGTGTCTGCTTAAAAGTGCAATTGAAAATCAGTCCGTCCGTCCGTCCATCCATCCATCCATCCATCCATCCATCATTAAGAAAACTGCATTTCCCTAATAAAAACTCAGTAATTTTCTTATTTCTGTTCCCTGTGTTCTCTTCTTCCATCTCTCTCTCTCTCTTTCTCCCTCCCCCTCCCTCTCTCTCTCCACTCCCTCCCTCTCGGACAAGCTGACTGCAACACATGGGATCTTTGCTCTCAAAATGATGAAATGAAAAAAATAACTATTTTGAGAAGCAAAGTACGTTTGAAGCATGATGGCATTTGATGCAGAGGAAACTGTAAAATGTGTCACCTATTCTCACCCTAATGCAAATTATCTTCAGCTTTGAGAGGACAGCTGTTCCTGCATCTCACTGCATTGCCGGAGATAAATTTCTCTGTGGCCTAATATTTCCTTGGCAACCAGTTATAATAAAGAAATTTAGGTGGAGAAGCTAAGCAGCAGAAATAGATTGACTTGTTCTTCAGATAAATTGTTTCCAAACAAGCGTCGTGAATGATATACAGTACACAATGGAAGGGAAAAGTCCTTGTGTATATATGCTTTTTCCGTATACTCTTCAGGACAAGGAGACAAACAGGTGTCTTTATACTTTATCTGCTGTTGCATATTGTCTCAGCAGATATCACTGTCTTTCTAGATTTTTAAAGTAGCCTTTTCAATAAGGGCTGCTCAAATTGATAATATGGTATATAATTTAATATGAAAACCAACATCCTATTGTCCAAATCCTTATTTCTGGCTTTCTTACTTGGAATCTGTATTCGGAATGAAATTAACTATTGATATTATTAGAACTGATTTCCTAGTAAAACTACCTGAACTTAAGCAAGCCACAGCTAAAGATAACAGCTTCAAAATCACTTTGATTCAAACGAATCCTTTCACATTAAGTATAACAACAAAGAACTATTTTCTTTGAACGAATTAATGAGTTTTCTTTGAAGGAATTAAAGAGTTCAAAACTTAACTTACAAATGAGGTACTAGCAGGGTGGATTTGATTTAAATCGAGTTGATTTAAATCACAATTTAAATCATGATTTAAATCACTAGTAAAAAGGCTTGATTTAAATCAACTCGATTTAAATCATAATTTTTAAAGAGCAACTGTCATCTCTGCTACTCCTTTGGCCCACTGTTGACTCACCGATAGTCCCAGTGTTGCAGAATATACACTCATGCTACATAACTAAGCTCCATTTCATGCTGAATAAACTAAATTATTTATGTATGTTATGTATGTATTTTTTATTTATGTTAAATAAAAAAAAATCTGATTTTTTTGATTTTTTTAAAAAAATCATTGATTTTTATCCACCCTGGGTACTAGAACCTGCTCCTCCAGGAAAACTCTGTCAAATTTTGATGACAGGTTCAAGTGCTGCTGGTAATTAGAAACTGACAGTAAATGGAGGGATAGGAAAAGCAGAGAAATACCCACAATTTGCCCACATGGACTTCTTTAATCATCTACCATGTTTCCCCGAAAATAAGACCCTGTCTTATATTTTTTTTGAACCCTGAAATAAGTGCTTGGCCTTATTGCCATGTTCTCAAAAGCCCGATTGGGCTTATTATCAGGAGATGTCTTATTTTGGGGGAAACAGGGTACATATTGTTTTCTATTGCTATTCCCATAGGTTTTTTTTTTCATGAGAGATGGCTGCTTGCCATTGATTCTTCAGAACAAATTACTGAGCAGAAATTAGAGGCTTTAATAGTCTTACTTGCTTCCCATTCATTTTTTTCTGCTCTCTCTTTTCAAAGCTCTCTGCCCCCCTTGTCTCCAGCCTCCTTTCTCTTCCCATTTTGTTTTCACTTCAATCTTCCCCAGCTCATTCTACAGCGTGTGGCCTGAATCACAAAGTCTGGATTCTCCAGTGACCAAAGGGGAAGGGGGTTGTAGTAAGTGGTGGGATTCAAATAATCTAACAACCGGTTCGCCCAGGGTCAGGTTGTCTGTCGTGGGAGGTGTCCATCCCGTCCTCCAGCTCCGCCGCACATGAAGGACAAACCTCCCACAACGGCCAACCGGACCCTGGGCAAACTGGTTGTTAAATTACTCCCCCCATCCCACCCCCACTATCAAAGTGGATCTGGGCGCTCCGCTGCGATGGAAAAACAGAAAACGGAGCAGTCGGTACAAGAGAAGGAGGAGGAGCAGGGAGAAGAAAAAAGGAAAGTGGCCTTCTCCTTCCCTCGCGCCCACTGCTCTGTTGCCGGTTTCTCCATTGCAGCGCAGCGCCCAGGATCCACTTTGATAGCGGGATGGGTAGGTGTAAGTTAACAACCGGTTCACCCAAACCAGTGCGAACCAGCTGAATCCTATCACTGGTTATAGCTTCCGCAAAGACACAGCTGTTGCTGAGGCAAAGAACTGCTAAAAGTGCGGGGTGCCTCAGGTGGGCAGGGGGCTGCATTCTCACAGTGCTTTGGAAATCTCATTCTCCAAATGTGCAAGGCTTGCAGGACGGTTGCAATCCAGTTTCAGGAAAGAAAGTCTGGTTGGAACCATGAACTGCCTTGGATAGGCCATGCAAGTGTCTCAGCAGCAGGAAAAAAACACACACCTGAACACGAGTGGTGGCACGTGGTAGATCCTTGGGTGTATGGAGAAACGGGGCCAAAGAAAGGCGCGAGGCAGTATTTTTCAGTGGCAGCAGTGACACTAGTCCTGAAGTCAAGGCCTTGAGGTGCTGGCAGCTGGCTGAGAGTGCTAAAGACTCTGGGCTTCTATTTTAGGCCCAGCCCTGATACTGCAGCTGACACAGCAGAATGCAGTACTGCAGGGCTAACTCACTGCTCACTCCAGGAATTCAATCCTGACCGGCTCAAGGTTGACTCAGCCTTCCATCCTTCTGAGGTTGGTAAAATGAGGACCGAGATTGTTGGGGGCAATATGCTGTCTCTGCTTAGAGAGAGTTGTAAAGCACTGTGAAGCGGTATATAAGTCTTGGCGCCATTGCTATTGCTATCACACTGTGCAGGATGGCCTACTCAAGAGAAAAAAAAACAGGGAGATGAGAACTGCGGCGTCCATAAAGTTTTACGTGCGTGCAAGCTGCCAAGCGCCCAAATTTTTGTCATGCGACTGCTGGAGATACTGCCATGGCCATAACTTTGGGACCAGGTCGTAATGGCCCTTTGTTCAGTGCCATCGTGGTTTCAAATGGTTGCTGAATCAATAGTTGCAAGTTGAGGAATATGTACTTGCTAATGTGGCTTTCAGCAGCATTGACAAGTACCATGGTGGTCAGGCACAAAAAGTGATCCATAATTGCCTTTCCCAATTTTTATGCTGTATTTCTCAAAGGAAAAGATTGGCAGGAGAGATTCATTCCTCTTAAGCATCAGTTGCTCCTCATATCTGAATAATGTCCTAGAGCTTAATTGTTTTAGAGCAGCTCATCCCAACCTAAACCACTCTGCAAGGTGTTGGACTACAAGCCTTGGGAAATTTGGGGAGTTGCAATGCAATTTGGACATTTGCTTAAAGATGATACCTGCTAATACCTGGCTTAGATGCATAGTGTAAAACACTAGCTTGATTAATTAATTAGAGAAAAGAAGAAACTCTCATGAGAGATAGCTGCAAACTAATGTAGCAGAAAAGGGCTACATAAAAAGAACGGATATATCAAACACATAAAAATATATATATAATATTTTAAACAGTGGAAGCCTCACCTTTGTGTATTCATCTTTGGCTCTGGTGAGCATCTGTAAGATATCCATGTCTTTCCTGTCACCAGAACTGAGGCTGACTGGTGAAATTCCTAAGCCAGATCCCTGTTGCGCTTTCAGTTGTTCTTGGCAAGTTAAACTGGAAACAGAAGGCAAAGTCAATAATGAATGAGAAAATGGGTTAATTTATAATCACTTCAAATAATTTAGAGAACATTAAGAACACTTTTTAGGGTTGGTTTTTTTTTAAAAAAAAACCTATCTTAAATAAAAAGCTAAAGTTTGGTTAAGGCTGATAATGTGATTTCTCCAATTTTATGCAATTGATCTTTAAAAGACTCCAGTCTCCCCAACTCAGTCACAGCTCATTTTATAATAGCTGGAGGTTCTAAGCTGGTGAATAGATGCAAATAAATATTTAAGCACTAGTAAATGACCAATTTCCTGCCCCAGCTGCTTTATAATTACTTCAAAAAGCTGAAAATGTTAACACACAGTACATTGGTTGAACCATGGCATAACTTAACTAGGATGAAACATTGCTTTTCCAATGCACTAAATATATTTACAATCATATAAATATTCCCTATCTAATCTTTTATTGAGCTACGCTTAACAATTAACAATGTCAGGATGGTTGGCTTCCAAACATAATTTATTAGGACGATGCAGTATATTTTGGGAAGGGATGGTGGTGAAATGACCTTCTTTCTCCTCAAAATTATTTTGTTATTGCTTTTAACCAACCTGTTACTTATGATTTATTATCATATAATATTCTTGATGGACAAAGAATTTATAAATATCACCTTCAACCACATTCTTGCTACAAAAATGTTGTGTCTGTGATACCTTCAAAGCCAACAAATTTCCATGAATTACAGACCATTTTGTCATATCCTGTTTGTGGCTGAGCCCATAAGACATTTTAAGTGGGTGTGGCAACTTGACATTTTTAAAAAAAAATTTTTGATTTATATGCCGCCCTTCTTCGGAGACTCAGGGCGGCTTACAATGTACTAAGCAATAGCCTTCATCCTTTTGTATATTTATACAAAGTCAGTTTATTGCCCCCACAACTGGGTCCTCAATTTACCTACCTTAGAAAGGATGGAAGGCTGAGTCAACCTTGAGCCTGGCGAGATTCGAACCTGCAGTAATTGCAGGCAGCTGGTCTTAATAACAGGGTGCTTTAGACCACTATACTACCAAGGCTCTTTTTCGGAGTTCAGACTCCGAACAAAAGCAAAGACATGATTTGAAGATCTCACAAACAGCAGAAGTACTGCTGAGTACAAAACTGGGATTGTTACAGCAGGGCACTGGAATCAACCGAGGATAAAGTAAAGACTGTCATAAGATGTATATATGAAATTCTACCTCTGTAAGGGGCCCCTAAATGGGAATTAAATAGAGCCAAGATCTATTCTGCATGAGTCTATTCCAGGGAACTTAGAATGTTTCTTGCTGTCTCGTGGCTTGATCTAATGGTGAAGAGGGTTCTCTATAAGACACACTGGCAAAGGGGAAAGCAGAGAATGTAATCTCATTGTCACTTGAGTCCTCCTTTTCTATAATAAGAATGATGGTCCAGAAGCTCAAACTTCTCTATCTCTAAAGGTGTTGGGTTCCTACCATAGAAAATTAGGAAAGCAGGTTTGTGTATGTGTGTATGGGGGAAACAGTGTTCAGACATAAAGTAATACTTTAATTTAGGACATACAGGTACCAAGGGGGGAATCTATTATTAATTTTATTATTTATTTATTATTTATTTATTCATTTTTATATGCCGCCCTTCTCCGGAGACTCAGGGCAGCTTACAATGCGTTAAGCAATAGCCTTCATACTTTTGTATATTTTATACAAAGTCAGCTTATTGCCCCCACAAACCGGGTCCTCATTTTACCCACCTTAGAAAGGATGGAAGGCTGAGTCGACCTTGAGCCTGGTGAGAATTGAACTTGCAGTAATTGCAGGCAGCTGGATGTTAAATGCTGCCTTAGTAGGAGGCATTAGCCTCCTACGCCACTCAATGCATCCCAAATACGCCACTTAATACATCCCAAATGCAAAATACATTAGTAGTTTTGTTATAAGCTGGTCAGTCTTTCAGGGAGGGCTATATTGCGATGCCCAAAGTACTGAATACAGTTCCTAGAGGTCTCTAAATTTTGCTGATGTATTGTATTTTGATAGAAGGAAACAATATATATGTATGTATGTCAGTGGTGAAATGTAAAATTTGTTACTACCGTTTCTGTGGGCGTGGCTTGGGGGGGGTTAATATGACTGAGTGGGTGTGGTCAACTTTTTTTTTTTTTTACTTTTAAAACCATTTTTTCTACAACCTCTTTGGCTGAAGAGGTTGTAAAAAAAATGTTTTTAAAGCCTCTGACGATCCCAGCTGACTTGCCTGATTGGCAGAGGCTTTCTTTTTTTAAAAAAAGCCTCTGATGATCCCAGCTGAGCCGCGCAATCATCAGAGGCTTTTTTTTTTTTTTTTTACAGCCAAAGAGGTTGTAGAAAAAATGCTTTTAAAAATTTTTTAAAAATCCTCTGATGATTGCACGGATCAGCTGGGCAATGGGGGGTGGGCAGGGATTTTTGCTACCGGTTCTCTGAACCACCCGCCTCCATCGCTACCGGATCGGGTGATCCGGTCCGAACCGGGAGCATTTCACCCCTGATGTATGTGTATATTTACATATGTACACACACTCACACTCACACACATATATTTAATTTAAATTTAAATTTAATCATGCTTAATTTTATCTCTGTGCTACCCAAGCATGCTATTCTAAGCTTTCACATATTGAAAAAAGTTTCTGTTCATTGTTGGTGCCTGAAAAGAACCAACACAACCATTCCTTGGAACCTCTATTAGTTATGGCTCAAGACAGGTTTTTTTCCCCCTGGCCACATACTTCGCCAGCTATGCAAATATCTGTTTCAGATGAATGTTGCCAGGGCAACCTCTTATGGATTGACAACCATTTAAGATCAGAAAGCAAAAAGACAAGAATGACAGTTCTAATAATAGAGACAAATAAGCAGGGGGCTCCCCCAAAGAGTTCTATTGGGCTGTGTTAATTTATTCATTCAGGCTTTGAAATCTGATATATGCAGTGAAGGCCAAAATTGCAAATGGCATGTAATTACTGAGGATATGAAATACAAAGCAGAGGCGATCCAGAAAGGATTTCCTCAAAGTGAGCAAAGGATGAGAAAATGGAACATGATCCTTAAACCCAAAAGAAATGTGTATACAGGTATTGGCAAAAACAATGCAGGCCAAATTTGAATTGAGCATGATTAATCAAGCATGCTGAAGTACCGAAAACAACAATTTAAGATTAGAAATCAGGAAATACCATGGGAAAAGAACTATTGATATTACATTTAATTTACATAAATTTATTCTATGGCTTAATTTGTAATAGAATATATACCCCGTTTTACAAAAAGGATGTCATAGCAATAAAGGTTTGAAAAGGGGTAGCTGAAAACAACTTCATAGTACCGTGATGGCAAACCTACGGCACGCGTGCCACAGGTGGCACACGTAGCCATATCGGTGAGCACGCGAGCTCAGCTCCGGTGCACACGCACACGCCAGCCAATTTTTGGGCCTTCTGGGCCTATCAGAAGTAGGGAAACAGGCTGTTTCCTGCCTCCAGAGGGCCTCAGGGTGGGGAAGGCCCATTTATTTTGCTGTCCCCAGACCCCTAGAAAGGCTTTGGAGCTTGGGAACAGCAAAAAACGGGCCTTCCAGTCCCACCGGAAGTTGGCAAATGGGCCATTTTCAGCCTCTGGAGTGCCTCCGGAGGGGTGGGGGAGGCCGTTTTTGCCCTCCCCAGACTCCTAGAAAGGCTCTGGAGCTTGGTGAGAGAGAAAAACAGGCCTACCGGGTCATCACGTGCCACGGGGGAGGAAACGGGGAGCACGTGCACATGCGCGGGGTGCAAAGAATTATAGGTGTGGGCACACATGTGCGCAAACCCCCCCCCACTCCTGGCACGTGATGGCAAAAAGGTTAGCCATCACTGTCATAGTATGTTCTGCAGGAGGGAAGTTTATGAATTTTATGAATTAAGGCAAAACGAGTTTGGCAAATACATGGTGGGGATGGCGCATGGCACCTGAAGAATAGTAATAGCACTTATAGACAGCTTCATAGTGCTTTACTCTCTAAACTAACAGTTTAGAGTCAGCATACTGCCCCCAACAATCTGGTTCCTTATTTTACCAACTTCAGAAGAATGGCTGAGTCAACCTGAGCCCATCAGGATTGAACTCATTGCAGTAAGCAAGAGTCAGCCTGCAATACTATATTCTAACCACTGTACCAATATGGAGAGGAGGAGGAGGAGGACGGAGGAGCAGCAGAATGTGAGATTGAATGGGGAGAGAGAGAGAGAGAGAGAGAGAGAGAGAGAGAGAGAGAGAGAGAGAGAGAGAGAGAGAGAGAGAGAGTCTCTTGCTTACTCCCATAATAGGAGAATGTGAGGCCATCCAATCCAACTAGGAGCCAGTTCAACAACAGGCCAACGAAACTATTTGACAGAGGTATTCAAACTTGGCAGCTTTAAGGCTTGTGGACTTCAACTCCCAGAATTCTCCAGCCAGCTATGCTATGCTGGCTGGAGAATTCTGGGAGTTGAAATCCAAAAGTCTTAAAGCTGCCGAGTTTGAAGACCTCTGCTATTTGACATGAGACATATTGAACTCATTTACCACAAGATTATAGATGATTATTTGGCTGGTATGACTTGGGGGTTGCTTAGGAGAAACATTCATGGAGAACTGGCTCATTATAGCTATCTGAAACTACTATGGTCAGACAATCTCTCCTGCTGGATATCATGCCCTTCGGAAGTGGGAAATGACAGAACCTGTTTCCTTCATATATTTTAGTGGGTTTTCTGGAAGGTTCTTCTCTGTCAGCAAAAAGATGCTGAATCTTTGGTTAGAGCCTGCAGGGCTATCTGTGACTGTTTGTATATTGTACAGTTATCCATTATTTTAAATGCATTTTAAAAAGTGTATCCATATTAGAAGAATTAACACAAGGGACCTGATCTATTTGGAAAGAGGGAGCATCTCTACGCAATAATATTTATTGCATTCCACTTAAGACTTACTCAGAAACCCATCTATAAATAAATAATATAATCCAACTATAAATAGAAAGTATAATACACATACTTTTATATTTATCAGAGCAAAAATCAACAGCTACTCCATTAAAAATGAAATGCAAAAATCATTGTGTGCCAGGAATATTTTTTTCTACTGTGTTTCCCCGAAAATAAAACCCTGTCTTATTTTTTTTTAACCCTGAAATAAGCGTTTGGCCTTATTGCCATGTGCTCAAAAGCCCGGTTGGGCTTATTATCAGGGGATGTCTTATTTTGGGGGAAACAGGGTACTGCAACAAAATTAAACGATGCTTTTTATAATGCAATTGTATGTAGATTGATTCATGAGTAAGTGCCATGTTTTCAAAGAGACCCAAAGGTGCTTTTTCAAGAAGCAACTGGACTTTCTTTGTTTTTCCTTGAAGATGTTTCGCTTCTAATCCAAAGAAGCACTTTTGGGACCTGGATGACTGAGAATCTCCATAAACATTTTCAAAGGGACTTACTCCTGTGTAGTAACATTCATAAAACCATAACTTTGGTTGATGTTCTGCTTTAATACGTTCGATGTCTCTATGTCAGCAATCTCAGTTTAAAAGAAGCTAAAAGTGTATTATAGTAACAGTGACATAACATTAAAAAAAAAAAAAGATTACCATCGCCCCTCTACCCCCACCCCGCCAGTCTGTCTTTGCCAACTGGCACTTACTTTTTCATCAGCTCTGCAATTCTTTGGCATTCTTCCTTATCGTAAAACCAAATTCCATAAATGGACACTGTAAACGCACATCAAACACAAATGATGAACAACAGAGCCTCATGTACACCAGCTGCCCTTTTTGGCATTAGCAAGAATCAATGAATGTTGCTTGCAGAGGAGGTTCTAAAGCTTTAAAAATAAGACTATAAAATTCAAACAGTTGCATTTCAGTTTCTATTCTACTACTCCATGTAACACTTATTTTACATGATGTAAACGTGCATTCACAACATTTCTAGCAACCAGACCAAGTTGACTGGGTGAAAGTCTCCCACTTTGCTCTTCACAATGAACCGTTATCTTTATAGTAATCGTCTTTCACAGTTCCAGAACACTCTCAGCTAACCTGTTTTGAAAACTATTCTGTTAGGAAAAATGACTAGACTTCATCCATGAATCTCGTCCCTCCATCATACTCTGCCTCGGTTATGTTTCTTCCTCTGTTTCTGAAACCCATCGTAATACTTACCGTACTCTATGTCCCCATTATTTTATTTTTCTTTTTTTTTTTTAATTGAAAAAGTTTTCAATTACAAATTTTTCCCCCTTTTCCCCCCCTCCTCCCTAACCCCCCCTCACCACCCCATCCCCCCTGTGACTTCTTCAAAATAAAAACCTAATACATAACAGATTATATAATATTTTACCATCCCCTTACTCCCCACTCCGAATACTGACCCTTACTTCTAGTAATATTAATATTATTACTTCCCTCTCTTACCAAACACTTCAAAATAACATTCCATTATAACACTATATGATAACTTCTGATTTAACACAGTAATATTATTATAACTCCCAATTTATCGATAGTCTGCCCTTTTTTTTCCCCTTCCCCATACTTATATCTGTATATTAATATAACATTTCAAAACAACCTTCCACTTTAAAACTATATACTAAATCCTACTTTAACATTTAATCTTTTGCGTTTATTAATATAACATTTCAAAGCAGCCTTCCCCATGAATTCTAGTTTTACATTTGCTCTACTCTGTCCATTTCCTCCACTCCCATATATATGTCTCTTAAGCATCCCTTTTTTTTAATCTATACAATCAATACACTAGCCTGTCCCCACCCACTTTCCTACAAGATTACCATGCACAACAATTCTTAATATCTTTATTCTTCTGCCCATCCTACTAAAAAAAAATTATTATTTTTATTATTCAATTAAAAAGGGGAAGCGACCATTTTGCAAACCAAAATGACACTATGAAGCATAATCTTTATTCCTTAAAATGATCCTAGGATCCGTACAGATCCCAAAGCAGGTGTGTCAAACTCAATTTCATTGAGGGCCGCATCAAGGTTGTGTTTGATCTTGGGGGGCTGGGTGTGGCCAAGGTGGGCGTGGCCAGCACAACATCACTCATGTCGGGGGTGCCTGTGGTGGCCCAAGCACTCTGCCAGCGAAAACGGGCTCCCAAGCTCCTGTAGTCCTCTGCTAGTGAAAACGGAGCTCGGGAGGGGTATGGTCGGCCCTCCCGAGCTCAATTTTTGCTGGCAGAAGCACCGCGGGACAGTCCTTCGCTGTTTCCAGGGCGGTCCCGTGGGCCAGATCCAAGTACCCCATGGGCCGGATCCAGCCCCCAGGCCTTGAGTTTGACACCCCTGCCCTAAAGCTTTGCTACAAAAGTGAAATAATAGGGCCCAAGGTTATGTTTTAAAAATATATCCACCTGCACAGAAGAGAAAGAAGATCCTGAAATTTCTATGTGCTTCCCGTTAAATGAGTTCCACTGTTACTGTTCCATTTTTTAAAACCTTTCAAACTCCATGTTCACTCCATTATTAACAGTTATATTACTCAAGCTCTACAAATCTCAGCTTCGTAGTTGAGTCTAATAAGAGACCAATATACGTTACATCAACAATTAGAAAAACTCAGCAGGATCAGGCTAAAATGTCCCATATATTTGTACATCTAGTCCTCGACTTAGAACCACAGCTGAGTCCAAAATTTCCATTGCTAAGCAAGACAATTGTTAAGTAAGTTTTGCCCCATTGCACAACCTATCTTGCCACAGTGGTCAAGTGAATCATTGCAGTTGTTAAGTTAGTAACACGGTTGTTAAGTGCACCTGGCTTTCCCATGGACTTTTGCTTGTCAGAAGATCGCAAAAGTTGATCACATGACCCCAGGACACTGCAACTGTCATAAATACATGCTAGTTGCCAAGGGTCAGAATATCAATCAGACCATGGGGCTGTTGCAACTGTTGTAAGTGTGAAAACAGTCGTAAGTAACTTGGTTCAGTGCCGTTATAACTTGGAACAGTCACTAAATGAATGGCTGTAAGTCGAGGACTACTTGGAGTGCAAACTAGCAGTTCAAAAGCATGTCATGCGCAAGTAGATAAATAGGTGCTACTTTGGTGGGAAGACGGTGCTTTGTGGCGGATGTCAGATCCCTGCCAGCACTGGACCTTCCTGGATGTGACACCTGTTTGCGAGGTGACTTCAGTGGAGAGAGAGTTTCGGATGACACTGCAGGATGTCGTTCTTTCTTGCGCAAGTGTGAACCGAATGGGTAGCAGTCTTAAGGCAGCCAAATAAGAACCCTATATTAGCACTGTAGTCTCCTGGACAATGTAACATTGCCATATGATAGATAGATAGATAGATAGATAGATAGATAGATAGATAGATAGATAGATAGATAGATAGATGGACGGACAGACAGACAGACAGACAGACAGAACGACAGACAGACAAAGGTAAAGGTTCCTGTTGTGGCCCCGCCCTCTGAGCCTATCTCATCGGAGGAAGAAGGCTCCAAACATGAGGGAGAGGAGTCAGCCAGGCCTCCCTCTCCAGGCCCCTCCCCTCTGGCACTGTCCCAGGTGCCGGCCGAGGAAGAGGAGATTAGCCAGGAGCCAGGTGTCTCTGATGAGAGCGAGGAAGGAGAGTCGTCGTTCCTGGATGCACACCAACGAAGGCGTGATAAACGGTTGCTGCAGTTAAGGAGGCGTGGTAGGGATTATAACTGAGTCACTGGACCACACCCCAGAGACTATATAAGAGAGGGTGGTGGCTGGTAAAACTCTGTGACGAACAAAAACTAACTCTGGCTAGTCACGTGAACAACGCCTGAAGCTGCCGAAGGGATATTGTTTTGCTGGACTATTTACAATGCGTATGTAATTTTATGTTATCTGTTGAAGTAAAGCTCTTGGCAGACGGTGCTTATATTGTTGCCAAGTTTGAGATAACGACCTGTGTGCGTGCCAAGTGCTTTCTTAACCCTCGGCTGGCTGTGTTTGTGTGTGTGTGGAGACGGGGACAGATCAGGTTCCCCTCGCATATATGTGCTAGTCATTCCCAACTCTAGAGGGTGGTGCTCATCTCCGTTTCAAAGCCGAAGAGTCAGCGCTATCCGAAGATGTCCCTGTGGTCATGTGGCTGGCATGACTAAACACTAAAGGCGCACGGAACACTGTTACCTTCCCACCAAAGGTGGTCCCTATTTTTCTACTTGCATTTTTTACATGCTTCGAATTGCTAGGTTGGCAGAAGCTGGGACAAGTAACGGGAGCTCACCCCGTTACGCGGCACTAGGGATTTGAACCACTGAACTGCTGACCGTTCGACCAACAAGCTCAGCGTTTTAGCTACTGAGTCACCGCGTCCCTAGATAGATAGATAGATAGACAGATAGATAGAAAGATAGATATATACAATTGTTTACCACTTTCTGTCCCTATGCTATGGTTTGCCTCCTCCTGCAATCTCCAAACTTCTTTATCCTCTGCCGAATTTACCTCCTCAGTATTTCCCAGTGTTTCCCTAACTTCCCCATCCTCTTCCATCCTCACTGCCTTACCCCACTTCATTTGACACTTCCCAGCCTGTCCATTCTTCTCCATCTCTCCCGTATTGCCTTCTGCAGTCCTGTGTGCTCACCTATATACCGTATTTTTGGGAGTATAAGACGCACCTACGTTTTTTGGTGAGGAAAAGAAGAAAAAGAAATCTCCCTCTGCCTCTGAGCAATTTTGCCTCGTTGCAGCAAACAGCAAACAGCCTGCTTTACTTTCATTTTCGTTTTCAGCATAGCTTGATTAGCACAAAGAAAAAAAAATCTGCTGCAGCAATTTACCTCCTTGCAGCAAGCAGCAGAGCCCTGCACTGAGAGCAAATCAGCTGAGAGTCAGGAGGCCGATCCAATCAACTTGTGCTAATTAGGCTGTGCTGAAACTGAAAGGAGCTGTTTTTTCTTGCTATTTGCTTGCAAGGAGGTAACTGCTGGGAGGCAGAGGCCAAAGGATGGGGGCCAGTGGGTGGGCGGGGCTACATTCGGTGTATAAGATTCACCTAAATTTTCTCCCCCTTTTGGGGGGGGGGGAAGGTGCATCTTATACTCCAAAAAATACGGTACTTAAGACTGCAAGAGGGAAGTATTTTGCTTGAAAAAATAATTGTGTTTTTCTTTGGTTGAGGATTCTTTGAAACTGCAGCTATAAACAAACAACAAAAGCTCTGTGTCTTTTTCTTAAAAAAAAGAAATTAAGTAATAAGAGAAAAAAAATATCCATGACTATGCAATGACTTTAACCATGGATCCATGCAGTTTTCTTGACAACACTACAGAAGTGTTTTGTCCCGGTCTTCTAATTTTTGTTGTTTTTTGTTTGTTTAGTCTACAGTCCTGGGAATCCCCAGTGATCTGTCTTCCAAGTATCAACTACACCCAATCTTGCTTAGTTTGTGACTCCAAAGTTGGCTCAAGTTCTAGTACTTGCTGGGGAAAAAAACAAAGCTTTTTTTCAGCCCTAACGAAGCGCTAGTGAGTGAAGCGATCTCCACTTCTCTGCTTTGCCTGCTCCCTCCGACTCTCAGCTGTGAAGCTTTTTTTCAGCCCTAAGGAAGCGCTAGCAAGTGAAGCGATCTCTGTGCTTTACCTGCTTTTCTCATTGCTTCTCTCTCCAAAGATCAGTTGTGCTTTAGAAGCTGTCTTTTATTCCCAAGCAGGAGATAAAATCCAGCAAACTAATCTGCTGAAGCTAACTAAGGATGCTAGCCAGATGAATACCTAGTAGGCAGATTTTTTTTTTTTGCCCTATTTTCCTCTCCAAAAACTAAGCTGCGTTTTATACTCCGGTGCGTCTTATACTCCAAAAAATACAGTATATCTTTTCAGAGATCTCTTCCATTGCTGATATACCTTTATAAAAAATACTTTTTTCATAGAAGATTTAAAAAGTGGCTGATTTTTTTTTAAAAAAAAAGATATTAATTAGAATTTTGCCAACAGATAATTGACATCAAGCCTCCTTTCTTATCCATGTGAGGCAGAAGTATAATTTGAGGAACATCAAATGCACCTGTAAATATATACCAAATTAGAGGACAAGTCTATGAACACAACAAACAGGGGAGTGTATCATTGCTTTTTCGCAATGGCCAGATATAAATATTGAATTGACGATGTAGTTTGGCTTTGGCCTAGAATGCTGTTTGAATCAACTACTGTGACCTATTATGATTTGTTGCTTAGCTTGCTGTGCAAACTATAAAGTAATTATAGTTCATTCAATAAATCATGGATAAATAAACCTTGGTTCTAGCCAACATATGAGCCCAGTCGCCATATGGAAAAGCAGACATGATGTTTCTGCATGAGCTGATCAAGTCTATGCTAACAGAAACATCTGCTAGTTGTGTTCTTTTTGAATACAAAGATGGGGGATATAGGAAAAATCGTTCATTGTTATTTATAAGGTCCTTGGGAAATCCAAGAATAAGCTTATTTCTGTAAGAAATGTTTCTAATAAGAAATGTTTATTACGTATTTCCCTATAACTTTTTTCAATAATGTTAAAGCCACACAAGGTATGAATCAATCCCTTTCTATTTATCATAACATAAATCAAGCCATCCAATTGCTTGGGCTACAGATCTAAAATACTGAAAAAAATGGACTCTCTTAAAATAGAACTATATCTAAAGGATGCTATTAAAGCAAGTCATATCTGGAACAAACAATACGCTACCCATCAACATAGGTCTAAAGGGAAGAAGAAAAATCGACCATATTGTATTCACAGGAGAGACTCTTGCACCTATTAAAGCAGACAAAGCAAAAACATTTTGCCAGGAGTGAGAACAAGCTTATTCCATGTTCAGACAAGCAGGAAAACATAAACCAGAATCCACTTACGTGAGTTGGAGAGACAGCGTGACACTTGTTTCTCAACTGTGGCTGATCTTCCTTCTATTTTATTTATTTATTAAACAAATAAATCTTCCCTTTGGCCAGAACAGGATACTAGTTTATAGATGAACTCTCCATCTTTCTTCTCCTGTTAAGAATTCATTACTAATACAGGTAATAGCAATAGCATTTAGATTTATATACCGCTTTACAGTGCTTTACAGCCCTTTCTAAATAGTTTACAGAGTCAGCATATTGTTTGCTCCCAACAATTTGGGTCCTCATTTTACCCACCTTGGAAGGATGGAAGGCTGAGTCAACCTTCAGCCTGGTGAGATTTGAACCCTCGAGTTACAACCATAATGGAGCCTACCCATTACAATCAAAAGTTGGAAGGGTGTTAACTGAACCACCTCACTTAACAAGTCCCTATCCCTACTACCCTCAATACATTTGTTAAACAAATGTGTGGGTCATTCAGTAGAATATGAGGTGCCTCAGGGGTAGGAGAGTCTCTAACCCAGGCACAAGCCCACCTACCTCCAGCCTCCAAGGCCTTCCCCAACCCGAGATACCCCATGTTCCGCTTCCCACACCTTGCGGTCTCCAAAGCTGCTTGGGCCTCCTCCCCGCCCCTCCAACCACCACCACCATCATTGATTGCTCATCTACCTTTTGAAGTCTCAGGAAGATTGGGGTGTGGAAGGAGGACAAGCCACTCCATTGCTGGGCCACATGGCAGAATTCCACAAGCAGTTGTCTTTTTTCTGAGATGCTGGCAAAGCTCTTGGGTTTTCCTTTCCTTGCTGGTCACCAGCCTTCCCACCCCTCAGTGATGGTTGCTGGTGGAATTCTGCTATGTGGCCCAGTAATGGAGCTCTGGAGAGCTTCAAAAGGTAGGTGAGTAATCGGTGACGGGTGGAGAGGAGTGGAGTGGCAAAGCAGACTCAGTGCCTAGGGGACCCAACAGGCAGGGTGGATAAAAATCAATGATTTTTTTTAAAAAATTTTTTTAAAAAATCAGATTTTTTTTATTTTTATTGAATTTATTTTAATAAAAAAATTTTGGGGTAAAAATCTATTGTAAGATAATTTTCTATTTAAGATACATAAATAATTTAGTTTATTCAGCATGAAATGGAGCTTAGTTATGTAGCATGAGGCTGTATATTCTGCAACACTGGGACTATCGGTGAGTCAACAGTGGGTTAAAGGAGTAGCAGAGATGACAGTTGCTCTTTAAAAATTATGATTTAAATCGAGTTGATTTAAATCAAGCCTTTTTACTAGTGATTTAAATCATGATTTAAATTGTGATTTAAATCAACTCGATTTAAATCAAATCCACCCTGCCAACAGGGCAGGATGGTGAAGAAATAGAAAGGGGGGGGAGGGGACATGTTGTAGCATCTCTGCAGTCGGTTACAAGGATGAATGACCGCAGAAGTGCTGCGACAGACCTAACTTTGGGACTGGGTCATAAGTAACTTTGGGGGGTTTGGCATAACTTTGAACCATTGCTAAACGACCTGTTGTAACCTGAGAACTATCTGTACTGCATGTAAAAAGTAACCCTTCCATGTTTTCGCATCTCCTTAAGAAGATCAAATATATCAGTGGGACACATCTTCTCCTGTTTTACTTGATGAAGAGCCTTATTGTTTTGCAATGCACTTGCCCAAACTTAGGTGTAGTTGCATATTTTCTAATGGGTGCCAAATACCACTTAACATACTTCACATTCTGAATCCAGAAAGAAAGACTTAAAATAGAGCCACAAAACAAGTCAAGTCCATCTTGCCCAAATATAACCAGATATAGATTAGAAATCTCCCTATATAATCAGGAAATCTGTGGTGGATATGTGGCTGTAAGTAAAGTAAATACACAGCTACAAAAGTATGCACTGACCAGTGGTGGTATTCAGCTAGTTCTATCCGGTTCGGGCGAACTGGTAGCGGTGGCTGCGGGAGGCTCCGCCCACCCACCCGTACGTTATCACGTCCCATTTTTGATGCTCTGCGCATGTGCAGAAGGTCCTGTGCATGCGCAGAGGTGTTGTGTGTGAGCAAAGCGCGCGTGTGCGCTCACATTTACAAACCGGTAGTGAAGGTAAGTGAATACCACCTCTGGCACTGACTTAATAATGCTGCACTGTGGCTTCTTCTCCTTGGTGAAAAGACCATTGATCGATATATCCCAAGATCACGGGCTCAGAAGAGCAAAGTGGTCCTTTAAATTTAAAGGTCCCTTAAATTCTGTTCTCAAAAACAGAAACAAGGGGAATTTCAAAGAAAGCTCAGAGGCCTGTTAGGATATACCCGTGATGGCGAACCTATGGCACACCTGCCACAGTTGGCACATGGAGCCATATCTGTGGGCACGTGAGCGTTGCCCTAGCTCAGCTCTAGCGTGCATGCATGCGCCAGCCAGCTGATTTTTGGGCCTTCCGGGCCCACTGGAAGTCGGGAAACAGGCTGTTTCTGGCCTCCAGAGGGCCTCCTGGGGAAGGCCATTTTCACCCTCCCCAGGTTCCAAGAAAGCCTCTGGAGCCAGGGGAGGGCGAAAAACAGGCCTACCGGGCCCACTGGTAACCTTTTTGCCATCGCATGCCAAAAGCGGGAGCGGTGGGGGGGCACACACGCATGCACAGGAGGGCATGGGGGGGTTGAATTATGGGTACAAGTATGTGCAACTCCCCCCACTCCCCCCGCTTTTGGCATGTGATGGCAAAAAGGTTAGCTATCACTGGGATATACAATTAGAAAGAATATTTTACAAGAAGACTCTCTGTCTCTCTCTCTCTCTCTCTGGTCTGGAGGAGACGAGATACACTTGCATTCATCAATCTAGGAAGCCTTAAAATAAAGCAAAGGCCGTGTTGGCCACTGCATGATTTATGTTCCCAAGAAACAAAACAACTGAGCCTCTTTACCATCTCCTGAGCTCAGTCTGTGAAGGCACTTGCAACCTCCAGATAATTTCACTAGAAAGGTTGCATCATGACAAAATGGACTGCATGCCTTTCCTTTTAAGGGGATGCTATCCTTCACTTATTTTTTTAATTGCTGGAAAATATCTGAAGGCGCTGCCCTGGAACAAACCCTTTATATCAAGGCATATATGTAAAAGGATCAGGAAATGCCCCTGCATGTTCTGCATTGCATATTTGACTCAATAAGTTCCCTCGTCTTACGTCATAACTCAATCGCTCTGGTTTCGGTATCTTTATATACAACGTACGGCTAGGGGGAAAATATGTTCTCTTACTAGGCGAAACCCAGAAAACCCAAAAACTCTATCTTCAAAAAACAAGGCTGTGTTATCAGAAACTGCCACGGTGGTGATGATGTATGACAACCAGAGGCCTCCATGATTCAGGGAGGTGATGAACTGACAGGCAGATGGAGTCCATTAACTCCACTTCTCAATATAAGTTTTCCTGTAAAACTAACCGAAGGAGAAAGGGGCTGCAAGCAACCATAAGACACAGGCTTTAAAGAACAGTCTGGAAGGAAAACCTAAAAAGAAAAAGGGGGGAAAAAACATGCACAGAATTTTACTTAAAGTGCCTTCCTAATAGTATTTGGGGGAGGAGGAGTATTAACCCAATTTGGCTATTATCACATATTTTGTGGCAATCTGACTATTTTGACCAGATAGCTTTTTTTTTTTTTTTTTGCATAGCGTTAAGTTAGAGAACCGTTCCTGTTATTTATCCGTTTTTATCTATCTGGATTGTGAATTCAGAAGAAGATGTTTCAGACCCTCGTAAGGAAAGCAACCTCAGCATATCGTCCACTACCTACACATCAGACAGGGGAACCTGGAGTGAAATATGCAGGCAAGATGGTTCATGAAACTCAACTCAGCTGCTTCTATATTCCACCTGGAGGTAAGGATTCACAGTAATGTGTTCTACAAAAATAAAAATTCTTACTTGATGGTGGTATATTTGGTTCAAATTCAAATACGCATGTATTTTATGACAGATACAGGTATAAACATAATTATAATTTTGGGATAGTGAAGAGCCATGTTTAGAGTTCAGATTATATATTTTCTAATAGTTGTCTTCAAAGCAATCCAGGCTCAGCAAGCCAAAATATTAATTTTAATATGAATGCTCTTCTATCCAGAGAAGATTCTACAGTGAATTTGCGAGGGGAATATGAAAATAAATTATAGATTTTACAATATTATAGTAAAAGAATTATACTGCTATATATCAAAATAAAGAATTGCTTTGCACTGACTAATATACTTGGGATTAGAACGTACAGGCTATAATCTAATTCAAAAGAGGTGATTTATACATTTTAAGATTAAAAATTTCATGTACATCAATTCCATGTACAGTTTTGTTCTTATTTTTTCTGCAGAAAAAAAAAATCTGGCTATTCTTTTGAAGCTTGTCATTTCTCCAAACCTTTCCCATTTATTCTTTTTTAAATTTAAAATTGCAATTTGTGCCTTGTGCCTTAAAACGTAATAACAGCCTAAGGAATGGCAGCCGTGTCTTTTAAAGATGTAAGAAAAGATTGATTTTCAAATATTACAGTTTTTCTTTTCATATTTCAATAGTATTTAGTAGGTAAAGTCACACCAAATTTTGACTGATTTTTATCTGCCTGTAAGGATTCAATGGCAGAATAGAACACAAATAGAAAGACATTTGAAATATCCTTCTTAAATATAAAGCAGTATTCCAACTTCTACTACTGTCTGCTTAATGTGGTCTATCTTATCTTTAAGAAATGTCTAGAATTCTCCCACCTAGTAGTATATTCCAACACCAACGCCACAATCCCTCAAATTTTCAAACAAACTGAAATGTTACCTATGTGCTGAATTTCATGAAGGGGGAACACTTTTAAATGCATTAATTGCTCGTATGAATCTCTCTCACATCTTTAAAAAGCTAAACGAAATAAAATTCCATCACATAATCTTTCGCATGGATTAGAAACTCTACAATGAAGCTGGAAAAAGTACCCAATGCAAAACTGGCGCTAATTGCTGACAGTCTGCATACTTTTGTTATCTTAGGCTCTTGAATTCATCTCTTCTCACATGGCAGAGTTTTACTCTGATACAGTCTTAAGCATGAAGTTGTAGACTAAAACCTCTACATCTGAATTAGGCATAAACTCACATGTTGTCGAGGTAACAGTTTACATACATACATACATACATACATATGTGTGTATGTGTGAGTATATGTATGTATGTGTATGTATATGTATGTGTGTATATGTATATATGTGTGGTGTGTGTGTGTGTGTGTGTGTATATATATATATATATATATATATATATATATATACTACATACACACACACACACACACACATATATATCCTCAGCCGGGTATTTTCCTACGTAAACCAAGATTTTCAAATGCTGCCATAGCTCAGTGAAATCACAATTCACTAGTTTTCCAGACAGCTGTCTGGAAAAGCCTAGAACTAGTGAATTGTGATTTCACTGAGCTATGGCAGCATTTGAAAATCTTGGTTTATGTAGGAAAATGCCCGGCTGAGGAGAAATACACATAAAGCGCCTATGATAAGAGAAGAAAACATAAATATATACACACATACATACAGTGATGGGATTCAAGTAATTTAACAACCGGTTCTTTGCCTTAATGATTTCTTCCAACAACCAGTTTGCCAAACTGCTCAGAAAGTTAACAACCGGTTCTCCCGAAATGGTGAGAACTGGCTGAATTCCACCACTGCATAATGTTTCCCCGAAGACATCCTCTGATAATAAGCCCAATCGGGCTTTTCAGCACATGTCCTAAAATAAGCCTTCCCCCGAAAATAAGCCGTTCCTGAAAATATTCAAACGCAGAGCTGGAAATCAGATAAAACAGCAAGAGGAGCCCAATCTTGTTCCACGAGCCCCAAAATAGTAAGACCTCCCCAAAAATAAGGCCAAGCACTTATTTCGGGGTTCAAAAAATATAAGACAGGGTCCTATCTATCTATCTATCTATCTATCTATCTATGAGAAATAAAGGAAACAAAACATTGGTTGGTTTGATATTTTGGTCACTATATACAAAACTGCTG
This sequence comes from Arizona elegans, assembly GCA_022577455.1. Taxonomy (NCBI): domain Eukaryota; kingdom Metazoa; phylum Chordata; class Lepidosauria; order Squamata; family Colubridae; genus Arizona; species Arizona elegans. The sequence continues at coordinate 75,468,731 of JAKOOJ010000007.1, forward strand.
AGACTAGTTAATCTATCATGTTTGCGGTGACACATAGCAGTTCTTTAAGATGTCAAGAAGGCAGGTTTTCCCTTACAGTACCTGGATTTTTAAAATCCTAGATGGTGTCACTGACCTTGAGATTTTGGAGGGGGAAAGTTTGAGTTCTAGTCTTGAGCAGGAACACCTATAATTGCCGCAGTTGAAGAGTATTACAAGTAGTCCTCAACTTAAAACAGTTTTCATTTAGTGGCTGTTTAAAATTACAGTGGCACTAAAAAAAAAAAGATCATTTTTCACACAGTGCAGCTCCCCCATGGTCACGTGATCAAAATTCGGGCACCCTAATCCTAATCACTTGACAACTGGTTCATATTTATGACAGTTGCAGTGTCCCAGGGTCATGTGATCCGCTTTTGCGACTGCTTGAGACTTCAACTCTCAGAATTCAAAACTAGCCATTAAAAATCTAATAATAATACACATATGTACATGCTCTCTAAATATCAAGAAACTACAATTCTCACCAGACTTAGCTAGCACAGCCAATAGTGATTGATGGGTTTTAATCCAAAATCATGAGGTCTGTGTAATGCCAACTCCTAATTTACATCACATATTTCCAATGAATAATCCACCTACTTTTTAAAATTACTTATTTCTAAAAATTTATTTAAAATACCACGTTCTCGTTTTATAATATAAAGAAAGGTTAACCAGCATTAAAATGCAGACAGAATGTTAGTCAAAATTATACATAACAGAAATATAGTTCATAGAATTTAAGTACTAGCCTATTTAAGGGCACAAAAAGGTAATTTTCTTACAGTAAGCAATAATTTTGCTTCCCAGCTACAGTTAGCTAGACCAAGAAAATAGCTATTATTGAGTTTATTTGTACTTACAGATGAAGTGAAGCTATTTTTTGAATAAACATTTTGAACTGGAATAGGGAAAATGTTCACTGAAGGAAAACAGCAAACAATATATTCTAAGTGATTAACAGTAAAAGTAAACAAGATTGCTTTCAGAAGATTATATTTTAGCATATTAAACTGAGATATTTGTCAAGCTCTTTGTCTATATAAACAGCTCTTTCATAACATGAGAAAATAAAACAAAAAACCCTTAATTACTTTCTTTTTACAATCTTTTAACAATCTTTTTGTTTTATTGGACCCAGCTAGGACAGCAATACCTTAGCTGACCTTGACTGATCTTGAAAATCTAGAAATATTATTACTTGGATGAGGGACCACCAGTCCTAAATATATATTTACTTAATATATATTTAGGAGTAGAAAATCTGTGAAGAAAAAATATTTGTAAAGTCCTTGATGTTCTCTGGGCTTGGTTGTTTGCTTGCAGATGTTGCATTCCCCAAGTAGGTAACATCAGATTTGCTCTCTGTGTATATATATAAACACTGCCCTGCCAGTGGTGATGGTGCTTGGTTTTTTTTTGGATAGATCCTTGATGAAGGTATTGTTTTTTGCTGGATTGTTTGCCTGGTGTTAATCCCTGTTTATTTGGATGTTTGCTGCACCAAGTATTCCACAATTCAGTTCTCACTACATATATATTTTTCTCCTATTGAAACATTGGTCACCTAAAGGTAAAGGTAAAGGTTCCCCTCACACATATGTGCTAGTCGTTCCCGACTCTAGGGAACGGCGCTCATCTCCGTTTCAAAGCTGAAGAGCCAGCGCTGTCCGAAGACGTCTCCGTGGTCATGTGGCCAGCATGACTAAACGCCAAAGGTGCACGGAACGCTGTTACCTTCTCACCAAAGGTGGTTCCTATTTTTCTACTTGCATTTTTTACATGCTTTCGAACTGCTAGGTTGGCAGAAGCTGAGACAAGTAACGGGAGCTCACCCCATTATGCGGCACTAGGGATTCGAACCGCTGAACTGCCGACCTTTCAATCGACAAGCTCAGCGTCTTAGCCACTGAGCCACCACACAATTTAATTTTTCTCAACTTCTTCAAGAGTTGATATGCTCAAAAGTGTTCAAAAGTGTTAGGGCTCCTCTTCCATAAAATTCCTTAAAACAGGAGGCTTTCCATGTATTACTAAAATGAACTCCAGTGCCATTTGTCCTTTAAACATCTTTGGGAGGGAGAATCTGGAGGAGAGACTGAAGCACATACAGGATGTCCTTGACTTACAATCATTTGTTTAATGAGTTACAATCATTTGTTCAAAGTTAAACGGTGCTGAAAAGTGACTTATAAACGTTTTTCACATTTACGACCATTGCAGCATTCTGTGATCAGTGATTGCCATTTGGATGCTTGGCAATCGGTTCCTACTTATGATGGTTGCAATGTCCCGGGGTCATGGGATCACCTTTTGTGACTTCTGACAAGCCAAGTCAATGGGGAAAGTCTGATTTAACAACTGTGTTACTAACGTTAACAACCTCAGCGATTCACTTAACAACTGTGATAAGACAGGTCATAAAATAAGGCAAAGCTCACTTAACTGCCTTGCTTAGCAACAGAAATTTTGGGCTCAACTGCGGCCATAAATCGAGGATTACCTGTATCTCCTTGCCTGTTTTCCAGTTACCTTTTCTAACAGCAGCTTTCTTAATCTGTGTGCCACCCTGGAAACAGCAAAGGACTGGCCGCAGGTGGCCCTCCCGAGCTCCGTTTTTGCTGGCAGAGGGTTGTGGGAGGCTGGCGCACCTGAAAATGGAGTCGAGAGCCCGATTTTGCTCAGGCCACCAGAGGCACCCCCGACACAAGTGACGTTGAGCTGGCCACCCACCCCAGTCTCCTAGGTCAAACACAACCCTGATGCAGCCCTCAATGAAATCAAGTTTGACACTCCTGGTATAGACTATTAATACCTAGTTTACAAGTCCACTTTTTCCTTAATATAATTGCTTTCATAATCAGAAGGAGATGAATGCAAGTCAGCCATTCTTCAGGACAATTTACCCTCCTAAATTTTACATCGTTCATCTAATCCAGAATTTCGGAGAACTGACTGACAGAACTGAGCCTACTTGCTTGAGCACCTCGTTTACATTCTATTTTGGAATCTTGCTAAAGAACTATAGAAAACATCCAGTGTAATTATTAGCAATATTTAAAATACTTTCTTAACGGTTGTTTGCAGAAATTTGCCCTATTCTGTGAAATAGGGCTTATTTATTATGCGGATGTAAGGGACTGCAGAATGCAGTCTAAGAAGGAAAAAAAAAACTTTACGATTTTCTTATTCACAATCTCTTCTACGAGGTACTGAAATATGCTCCTTGATAAACTACTGAAACATGCTTTTCTAAATATATGAGATTGTTTAGAAGCAGTGTATAAGAAAGCCATTTTATATAACAGTTCATTTTGCTCATGTGTTAGTAAGTTACTCACATTTAGCATTTCTGTAGAGTAGAAAAGGATCCTGCAACTGGAAATCCAAATCTTTTGTTATGGGTTCTGTCCGATTTTCCATGCTCAGCCTATTCATAATGGTAAATCCATACTTGGGCGAAGCTGATCTGAAAATTACCAATATTGAAACCATCAACTATCTACTAAAAATAATTCAATTATAGTATGACAATATAATATTGCTTAAAAGCACTGTAAGCCGCCCTGGGTCTCCGGAGAAGGGCGGCATATAAATCAAACTAATAAATAAATAAATAATAAATGACAAATATTTTCAAAAGTACTGTACCAACACTTTTATAATCAGCAATTTTTGAGAGTTCGAGGAAATTATTATTCTCTCAAAAATGTTAACTTTGACGAAGACTTACTGCCTCAAGTATCAGTACTTGAGAGGCAATCAAAGAGATGAAGGGGTTGACTTATTCTTCATACCATCCGAGGGCAGGACAAGGTGCAATGAGTGGAAGCTCATTAAAGAGAGATTCTACCTGGAATGAAGGAGACATTTAGAATAAAGAGCAATTAATCAATGGAACAGCTTGCTTCTCAGAGTTGGTTATGTTTCCTGTCTGGCTTATCTGGGAAGGCTGATACACCATAATTTTGCTAAACAAATGGTCGTTAAGTGAGGACTACCTGTCCATCTCCACTTCCCACTATCGTTCTATGTCAGGATAGCCCTTCCAGTGATTTAAGTATTTCAAATCTTCTTCCGTATCTAAAAACTGAAACGCTGTATTTCACAACAGTGGACAATTACAAACAAAAGCCTGCCAGGCTAATTTGAGCTCTCACAGGGAAGGCCCCCCCAAAAAAACTTAAATTGAGTTTCTTGGACTAATGGGAAGAAGGTAGAAACTGAATGAAAAATCACTAATTCCCCCTTAGCAGTCCCATTGAAGTCCCCGCTTGTAGTTCTGTGTCCTATAAGCATCGCCTACCCTTATCCAAATCTAACTGTTCCCTTAAGATGAGCTGTGATGCGTCTTTCCCTTTGGGAAATCAGAAGCTCAAAGAAGCAGGAGTCTGGAGGATAAACAGTATGGGCGAAAGCCACAATTTGCTTGGAAGGAGCCATGGCAGGAGAGGAATGCAGAGTTGCTATTATGCAAATTTTGCAAATCGCAACAAGTCTGTTCAAGTGCTCTATGGATGGGATAGTTAGCAATTCAAATATTATTTTAATACTGCATTATTCTGCACAATATTCCCATTCAATTCTTGGTGATGTGCCGATGATCGATGAATATTAATGTCCGGTAATTGAAAAAGGTCTTTGCAGAATTGAGATGTAAATTGAGAGCCGTGAGATGAGGTCACACCATTTACTAAGCCCCTGAAAACAGTTAATGCGGTTTCCAGAGCAGATGGTAGCTCTTTAGAAGTAATAAAATGAGCCACCTTTCTAAATGGATCCACGATCAGTAGAATGGTCGTAAAACTCTGCACATCTGGGAAATCAATGATAAAGTCCAGGGAAATTGTATCCTGTCATCCAATGGTGGAATGTAATAGCTGGAGCGAACTGGTAGGCTTAGCAGATACATCCTCGACCCCAGACATGACATGAAATCTTTAACCAAAGATGCAATGACTAAAAAACAACCCCATGCCTTGCATTTTTATTGTACAGAGTATAGAGATAACCATGAAGAAGTAATGCAAGACCACTTAATAGAATAGAATAGAATTTTTATTGGCCAAGTGTGATTGGACATACAAGGAATTTGTCTTGGTGCATATGCTCTCAATGTACATAAAATAAAAGATACATTCATCAAGAATCATAAGGTACAACACAATCAGGAAACAATATCAATATAAATCGTAAGGATGCCAGCAACAAGATTACAGTCATACAGTCATAAGTGGGAGGAGATGGGTGATAAGTAAAACATGAGTTCAATTCTCAGAAAGAACAGGGGGTATGGAACAGTGGTGGGTTTCAAAAAATTTTACTACCGGTTCTGTGGGTGTGGCTTGGTGGATATGGCATGGCTTGGTGGGCGTGGCAGGGGAAGGATACTGTAAAATCTCCATTCCCTCCCCAATCCAGGGGAAGGTTACTGCAAAATTCCCATTTCCTCCTGATCAGCTGGGACATGGAAGGCAGAGAATAGATGAGGTGGGGCCAGTCAGAGGTAGTATTTACCGGTTCTCCAAAGTACTCAAAATTTCCGCTACCAGTTCTCCAGAACTGGTCAGGACCTGCTGAAACCCACCTCTGGTATGGAAGAAACTCTGAGTTTCTTTCTCATTCTTACTTCTTTCTCAGGACTGAACCCAGGGCTCCCAAGAGCTTTATTGCTCTTGCATTCCTTCTTCAAGGTTATTTCTGTACATATTATTATGGCTAAATTGCAACACCTCTTGCCAGAGGGGAAGAGGAACATAAAAATGACCATTGTGAAAAGGTTCTTCAGCCACAGAAAAAAGGAGAATCAATCTGCGTGGTTCCATGGAAGCCATCTGTTGGAACCTTGACGTACAGATCCTCTTGTTATAAGTAAATCTGATTGAAAAGATTCACTATCTGCCACCTCCAATATCTCAGCAATATCCCTTCCCAGAAGGGAGATTTAAAATTACCAGACTTCAAAATTGTGACAGGAGAGGACGCATAGAGAACATCAAATTTGTGTTTGCACAACAGAAGTATCTGGCAGTTAATCTTGTAAACTAGGAACAGTGGTAAAGTAAAAAAAAAAACAGTCCTTCGAAGTAGGCCAGATCAGGAAACAGACTCCACAGGTTTGATTGGAATTATATTTATTGATATTGGTGCCAACATTAGAGCCATGGTGGTGGCAGTGGTTAAAATGCAGCATTGCAGGCTAATTCTGCCGACCGCCAGGAATTCGATCCTGATCGGCTCAAGGTTGACTCAGTCTTCCATCCTCCTGAGGTCGGTAAAATGAGGGCCCAGATTGTTGGGGGCAATATGCTGACTCTGTAAACCGTTTAGAGAGGGCTATAAAGCACTGCGAAGCGGTACATAAGTCTAAGTGTTATTGCTATAGTAAAAGAATCATAAAAGACTGACTTAGAGTATAGTCTTATACTCAAGAGAGTTAAGGCAGGCCCAGTGTTAATTTGTTCCTAATATTTTGTTTCTGGGCTTAAAGTATGTTTTTGAAGATATTGTTGAAACCGCCTCTTCATAGTTTTTCAAGGGACATCTCTATGACTCTCTACACGAAGTTAAAGTGAGAGAAAACTTCTTCCCACCTGGTCAGATATTGGGTGAGGCTTTCTGAGCTTTCTGTAACATTCCAAATTCTTATGATCACAGTTTCCACTCAATCAGGAGGAGACCTCTTGAGTAAAGTGCAGCCATAACTCAAAGAAGAATTCAAGGCATCACTAGGCACAACAAAGGGCCAGCTGAGATCTGAATGGTGGAGCCGAGGCTGGGAGGACAAGTGAAGCTTCAAGTCATGAAAAGAGGCTTGTTCTTGAGTAGATAGACCTTTAAAACTGCCATCTTTTTTTCAGAAACTGAGTTAGTCATCTTCTACACTTAGCAAAATCTGGAAAGAATCACTTATAAAAGTTGGCCAAAACCCCCCAAAGTTGGACATCCTTAACATTTCTAGGTCTCTGCTATGTAAGAATAGGTTGCCCCTTGGCCAGATCCATCTGCATTCCTTGTGTCCTATGCTGGAAGATCAGCTGCCACTTTCCAACTTGGCACAGAGCCTGTATTTGCATAGATGCTTTAACATATTCCTGACACGAGCAAATGCAATGATCCTCTGAATAAATCAAAATGTCATCTGAGTAAACTAGACGTATTTGTCCAGAATATCTCATTCATGAATTTGGAAAAGATGGTAGGGCAATTAACTAGACCAAAAAGCTCTACTTAAACTTGTCTGTAATAAGGGTCAAAGACTGTTAAATATTCATGGTCCTCCTTCATTCAAATTGAATTGCAAGCTGCTCTCAAGTCCAACTTAGTGAAAACATGTGCTTTCTGAAGCCCAGAAGTTCCGAAAAAGAGAAGCAGTGGATAATGTTCGCTAATGGTCAGAAAATTGAGAAGTTGAAAGTCATAAACGGGTTTCAAGGAAAAATTATCTTCTCTTTCTTTAACAAAAATTATGGTGTAGATTCAATGAATGCCAAGAGGGCAAATAGTTTCTTCAGATTGTTGTCCAGAAACTGCTTTAAAGTGGCCAACTCTTGAGTAAACATGGGATATTGTTGCTTACATAGCTATGATCTATTTCCAAGTAGCAGACTGATCGAATAATCACATGCCTGGTGTGCAACCTGTGTTCCCCCTAAAAACGTTGGGAAAAATCTCCATTGGGGTGTGTGTGATGAAAGAGGTTCAGGCAGTAGCATAGGAAGGGGAGAACAAAAGTAAAATGTCTGCATCCCATGGCATTGGCAATGTTGTGAGGGTAAACAAACAATCCCTGATTCCTAGTGAATACCAAGATTATGCGTCTGTAGCTAGTCTATCATTCAAATATTGGAACTATGCAAGAAAGCAATCAAATATAGATGTAGAAATGATTCTTCATGGTCATTTATTCTCAGCTACAAAGGAACTGTATATGCAGGATGGCTCCTGATATGAGGGACCTGCCACTGATAATCTCCAACTGCATAACCTTCTAGTGGTTGTATATGAAAACCATATATATACACACACACACACACACACACACACATATATATTTATATGTGTGTGTGTGTGTGTGTGTGTGTGTGTGTTTCTTTCTTTTTCATAGGTTTTATGTGTATGTCTCTTTAGCCAGGTTCTACCTACGTAAACCAAGATATTATGCAGAATGCCCCCTCCCACATGTTGGGGTAGACCAGGTGTCTCGGTAAACACCATATATATATATATATATATATGCATGTATGTATGTATGTATGTATGTATGAGATAGATAGACAGAAAGACACTGTGTTTCCCCGAAAATAAGACCCTGTCTTATATTTTTTTGAACCCTGAAATAAGCACTTGGCCTTATTGCCATGCACTCAAAAGCCCAATTGGGCTTCTTATCAGGGGATGTCTTGTTTTGGGGAAAACATGGTAAGTAGGTAGGTAGATAGGTAGGTAGGTAGGTAGGTAGGTAGATAGATACATATATACATACATACATACATACATACATACATACATACATAGGTCATATAATCACAAATTGTCAAGACACTATCTTGATTCTTTTGACCCATCCAACAGATTATAATTAAGCTATTTCCCAACCACTTGATTTTATATCATCACTGAATCATCTTTCAGAAAGTAGTTTCTTTAATGAATGGTATTTGACCTAAATGTTGTTTTACACTTATATAATTATTAGTGGCATACCTTGAAACAGCAGAGTGTGCATAATCCTAGCAAAGGCTTTGCAGAGAAATAATGTTGCATTGTCCCCAAATTTATATTTACAATCTTGAAGCCTCCTTCCAGAGTATTCTTTTGATTCTCCCCCATGTAAAGCATAAAGCTATGGCTTTTACTTAGAATAAGCCTTATTTCTTACCGAAGGTTTGTAGGATTGCAGGCCAACTGCCCTACTATGTTAGTACAAGAGTTGATACAGAAGAAATTTATTCTATAGATGCTTTGTCACCATTTCTCATTTTTTTCCCTGTACATTTTCAGCACACAGCAATTGAAACTAATGGGACATTTTAATCTGAATCCAAATTTAATACCACTGAAAAGAATCAGAATAAATATCTGGGAAGTGTTTCAAGTTGAGAGTCCCAGGGGACATTCTGAGCCAGGAGACGGAATGTACAATACATGAAACAAGGCAACCAAACAAAAATGAAATAAAAATGGAACTGAAAGAAACCAAACACAATAACAATCGAGGCATCGTCCAATCTGCAGATTGTTCACTTTGTTTAATTGTCACCTCCAATAGGATAACTTCTAATATTTTAAATCGCATTTGTCTGCCCCTCAATTTTAGCAGCAGCAATCTCTAATCCAGTTTAATTATCCAAATAGCCACAGCTGCAAGATACAATCTGTCATCACCATGCCTTCTATTTTTAAACACTCTGAACCAGTTATTTTTCAAGAACAAAATGTGTGAATTTTACAAATATTTGTTTGTGAATACTTCATAAGCAAAGCAAACAGGATGGGGATCATTTTATTTTATTTATTAGATTTAAAATGGCCTCTCGCTTCAGGCTAAAAAAGCTCCAGGCTGATATTGCCAAGAAACCAAATTCAGATACTCTTAAGCATTCGGTATCATTCCTTCCTTTGATTATTAACCACTGCAATCCCAAAATTCCTAGCGACTTGCAGTCGATGCCCAGTTACATAACCTATATTCTGATAAAAACTAAATGTCACATTTGCTATTTATTTATCGTAATATTTCCACTTCCCTTTATATGCAGAAAAATTAAAGGGCCTTACAAGCAGTATTTTAAAATGAGATGTATAGATATTTAGTTCATAAAAGGAAGTGGGTTATGTTTGAGGGGGGAGGAGGTGGGGGAGAGGAGATGGCAAGGGAAAGTATGATTGGTCAAACTGGAATTTTTAAAAAAACAACACCTCCAGAGTAAAATGTTAATTAACATTTACTGTAGAATTCATATCTGTTGTGGAGAAAGTATATGCATGTACACAGAGACTGATTTCCTTATTACGACTTATTCCAGTGGTGAAATCTAAAATTTGTTACTACTGGTTCTGTGGGCGTGGCTTGGTGGGGGAGGTAATGTGACTGGGTAGGCGTGGCCAATTTTTTTTTTTTTTACTTTTAAAACCATTTTTTCTACAACCTCTTCGGTGAAGAGGTTGTAAAAAAATGCTTTCAAAAGGCTCTGACAATCCCACCTGAGTTGCCTGGTCAGCAGAGGCTTTTTTTCTTTTAAATGCCTCTGACGATCAGGCAACTCAGCTTGGATCGTCAGAGGCCTTTAAAAGAAAAAAAGCCTCTGATGATCGCGCGGCTCAGCTGGGCATGGGGGGGGCAGGGATTTTTGCTATCAGTCCTCCGAACCACCCGCCTCCATTGCTACCGGATCAGGCGATCCGGTCCGAACCAGGAGCATTTCATCCCTGACTTATTCCTTCAGTATGCTAGGGTAGTGAATAGAAACAATTTGGTCACAGGTGCCTGGATTCTCCACATTGCAACTCAGAATTGATTCAGTTTATTGTGAACGTTTTCTTACAAGAGTGCTTTAAGCAGGTCACATGGGGGGACACGGGGGGGGGGAAGGTGTCATAGTACCTTTTGCCATGCCACTCACACTGGATATTCATTGCAATATATATATATATATATATATATTAATTTTTTCAAATATTAATTAATATTTGAATGGGAGCCACTCAGGGTCTATTACAAAATATGCAGCTACATAAATGTTTTAAATAAATAAATACAGGAAATGTAAAATGTGAACGGGATCAAAGTAAGTAGGAGTTTTACAGACTCCTCAATGTGGAAAATGGTCATAAGTCACTTTTTTCAGTGCCATTGTAGCTTTGAACGGTCACTAGATGAACTGTTGTATGTCGAGGATTACCTGTAGCGTGATCTCAGAAGCAATTTCCCCTTGAATATCAACTATCAGCTGTAACTCTCTGGATAACCACTAGATGGCAGCAAAGGAACACGAAAAATTAATTTCCTGCTGCCCTGATTTTTGCAGCCAGATCTGGTAACCTCAACTATCCCCTTCCATGCCTGGAGGCAGAGTTCTGACTTCGGAGGAGGAATGAGATTATTCTCATGAATGATGGCATCAAAAGATTGCCAAGGAGAATTGGATTGTTAGTAGGGACCCTCTGGCATGGCCCTCAAACACAGCAAAGTTTTACACCAAACAAAGAGGCACACAAATGTAATCTTCCACTGTCTGCTATGTAATACTTGGAAGAAATCTATTCTTTCAATGTTACTATTTTTCTAAAAGGAGACACAGTGAGGGATTTCGTCCCAAGGTACAATAAATTTGCTGAGCAGGTTATTTTAAATATCGATTCATCCTATTAACCCCCAGGCGACGGTATTTTTATTTGTGGTGGTTTGATAACTCCACCAGAGGAAAATAATGTTTTGAAATGCGCGACTGCTGATTCAAACAATTTCTTTGCTCTTCCTTTTCTGCTTTGAGAATGGAATGACTTAACGACTTTAAATCAGAAAAAAATATTTTAATGGTCTCACCTTGTATACACAAATAGTGTTCCTTCCACATCGGTCTTCTCCTAAAATCAAATTAAAATTGTTTTAGTTGTTTTATTGATGTGCAAACGTACAATCAAGCTATTATAAATTATATTTTGTAGAGACAAGTAACTTGTTTTTTAACACTTGTAAGTGATCCCGCTGCCTTAGAGTACATTAATGTACTCTAAATCAATTCTCTTTTTTCAAAACATACAGTATACTTTCTTCCCCAGTAGTCCACAATCTTAAAACTTGTGTGCTGAGTAAAAGCTCCTAAAATGAAATGTTTCCTTCATTAGGGGGAATTAAGGACAATTTTTAATTAATTTGTGATAGCAGCCATATTTTGAGAATTTTACTGAATTATAATATTTGTGGTAAATGCCCTGTATTAAGACTCTCTATAGTCTAGAAAACAACAGGAAACACTAGCAATTCCTAAGAATGCTTTCATTACCAAATTTAATACCGGGTGCCTGTAAGAAATTCCTATGGGGTATGCTTTATTATTGCCCTATAAATCATAACAAGACATTTGTTATCCATCTGATTTTAAAATGCACCAGAAAAGTGATATGACTAACAATATTTGCAGTAAAATATACAATTGACCGATATCCTATATTTTAAATATTAAATCAAATTCATATGAAATGTAATTGTACTTATATTGACAAACCATATTTGACAAAACCATTATATTGACAAACCATATTTCTGAAAGCATGGAGGATACCTGATCACAGAAATATATTAACAAAGAGACAGAAATTCATTTTCCTGGGTATAAATAAGTCTATGCAATGATTAAAAAAGGCTTTAATAAAGTCTCAGATAATAGCTGTCAATATAAAAAAGTAAAAAGATTATGCAAAGCAAAGTAGAAAGCATTAACAGGTTTAAAGAATTAGTATGGATACCAATATTTTTATATATCCTATATCAGGGGTCCCCAAGCCCAGAGTCGTTCTACTGGAAACCAGGCCTCGCAAGCAGCAGGCAAGCACAAGTGTGCGAAACCAGACCCTCTCCCCCTCCTGCCCACCGCCAGTCTACAGAGCTGGAAAGATTGGGGACCGCTGCCCTACCCAACAAATGTTTAGTCTTAATTTAGTATTATCACTATCCTGAAAAGGCTATGTACAAAGAAAAAAAATCTACACAGCAGTATATATAGAATAGGCAGATTGTGTCGGGCTGGAAAAATATTTGGATGTGAGCAAGAATATATAGAAACTATGTATCTTTGCTGCCATCTACAGGACACCCAGAGCTTTACAACTCATATATACGGTAGTATGCTTAACATATATTCCACTTTTTAAAGATAGCTATATTATATTACAGTGAAGGTGAACCTTTTCCGCACTGTCGCATGGAAATGTTGTGCGCGTGCACATCAGGGCCGCGCTCTGGAAAAGCTGAGCTTCCAGGTTCTAGGGCGCATGCACGCCCAACAATCAGCTGGCCGGCAAGTATGCAAGTATGCACATCAGCTGCCTGGCGAGTATGCAGTTTTTGGCATTGCCTCGTGTGTGAAGAGACTGTGCTGCGGAAAAGCCAAACTTCCAGGTTCTGGCGCGCATGCGCACCTGACAATCAGCTGGCCAGCGCGCATACCGACACCAGTTTTTGGCACTGCAACGCGCACATGCGCACCCAACAATCAGCTGGCCAGTGCGCATGCCCACACCAGTTTTTGGCACTGCAACCCACGCAACAGCTGATCGTCGCAGGCGCAGGCGCACCAGAAACCCAGAAGACAAACAGGCAAGGTCACGCATGCCAGGCGACATGGCTTCACATGCTACTTTGGGCACGCGCGCCATTGGTTCGCCATCACAGTTATATTATTAATACACGCTAATTATTTTTTCATATCCTAGATATGATTTCAAACCTTATTTCAGAAATGTAACTTTCACCAACTCACATACGTTCAAATATCCTCTGTCAAATATGTTGAAGTTAAAAGAGTCAAGATATTAAAAATGCCAACCGAGGATGAAAGATTGTTCCTGGAAACACCGTGAACTTGGAGCTTCCAATTTAGTACATATAATTCAGAAAAGGAAAAGAAAGTTAATTTTAATTCATACGGAGTCCAAGATAAAACAAGCAATTATTGTGTCACGTATAAGGGCTTGCAAGGGCAACCAGTGTTGAAGAATTCTGGAGAACTCTTAAGATGTCTCTTTTCCCTCCCTCCCTCCCATTTTGGTCAGTGCTAACAAACATATTGCCTAGGTCTGGATTTTGGAATTAGTATGCATGGGTGATCAAAAATGCTGGGTGCAATAAAAGCACAAATAGTCCAATTGTAATGTAATCACACTCAATAGTCATATTTTTGGAATTTAACAGGCAAACTATCTTTAACGTATTCCAGAAAGTGAAGAGAAGTTTGGTGATGTGGTGAAACAAGGAATGTATCAGGAAAGGGTCATCAGGAAAATAAAAAGGAAAAGAAACAAAAGAGATAATAGCATCGATCAATGGGAAAAAAACCACCTGAAACATTTTAATGAAGTGATATAAAATTAGTAATAATAAGCTGACCCTGAAAGTAAAGGCAGATATATGCACTGAGCTATAAACTTCGTATCTGTTTGAAAAGAGCTTCACCAAAACAAATAGACAGTGATAATATGTAGATGAGTTATGGTCTATTTATTGTTAATTTGGAAGAGGCAGTTTGGTATGGTGGTGAAGGCAGGCTAGAAACTGGGAGACCATGAGTTCTAGTCCCACCTTAGGCACAAAGCCGGCTGGGTGACTTTGTGCCAGTTACCGTCTCAGCCCTAGGAAGGAAGCAATGGCAATTGTTTGAAAATGCTGCCAAGAAAACTGCAGGGACTTGTACAAGCAGTCTCTGAGAATTAGGTATGACTGAACAGGGGGAAAAAATGGAAATTAGTTTTTCCTGATTAAGTAGGGTGGCTGCAAGTTTTTTTTTTTTTAAAGGAAAGGGTAAGAGAAGCAGCTAATTCCAAATTAGAATTATTAAACCCTTCTGAGTGGGATGGCTGGAAATAAAATTATCCCTCACCCAGCCAGTTCAAAGTGCTAGGAGGGGAGGAAAGGGTACACAAACGTCAAAAGTCATGTTGTGCCATTACCCACACAAGCTTTGTCCCTTTTGTCTGTGTTTCATGATGTTGCACAGATCGGACAAAAAGGTAGCGCTTACATTGCAAAAACATGGTGTTGATTTCCTTATTTTGACAAAGCGCTGTATCCTGCCAATGTCTGTGGAAGGACAGGCCAGTGTATTCTACCTAGCAAAGGGGTGGACAATTGATTTTCCTAAGGGGCTACATGAGAACTGTGACTGTTGTGGAAGGTCAAAACATAAAGCTGTGAAGGTGAGTAGGCACGCACGCAAGCACATACGTAATTGAAAAAAATAGCAGTCACCTTTAAAATAAAACCAATGTAGATGTGTTGTGTGTATGGTGTACACTTATTTGCATTTAATTTCTAATTTCCAACTGACCTCATGTGGGCCAGACAGGGGCAGCCAAAGGGCCAGATGTGGCCATAAAATGCCCAGGTCTGACCTAAGAGATATATTTATCATATCTGCCTTGGAAATAGACAACAATCTGAAGCCAAAGCTTTTGGCTTACTCCTGCTGGTAGCAACTGGTGGAGTCAGTTTGGTCTAGTGCTTAAGGCACCATGCTACAAATCAGGATATTGTGAGTACCAGTCCTGCCTTAGGTACAAAAGCAGGTTGGATGATCTTGGGCTAGTCACTCTCTCTCAATCCACCCCACCCCACAGGGATACACGTTCTCTGCCTTGAGCTATTTATTAAATAATACAGGCCGAATAAAATAAACAAAGTCAACTTCAGATCCCAGGAATTATGCAGACACACCCATGCGGTTTTCTTGGCACCATGATGGAAGTGATTCTCCCAGGATTCATCATGGAGAACATCTATTCACTTGGATGCACTCAGAGTCAACAAATGACTTGATGGCACATCATCCATTAAAGTAAAAACCCTTCCATAATAGGGATTTGTTTACTTTCCAGGCCAGCCTTCAAATCTGAAATTTCCTGGGACTCTCATCTAGCCCAAACCTGATTACCAAGGATTACTGAGTGAAGCTTTTTTGCCATAAAGAGCTCCCTTATAGGCACTCCCCTCGATAGCTGAAAATCAGCTATCCCAATTATTATTAACCCAATTAATAACTCCCAATGAGTTATTAACTTCAATATATTTGGACAGTCCAATACTAGGTGACTAAAGGCCGGGTGCACTAAAAATAGGCTGGCCAGGGTTGTTCTGCACCATAATCTTATATTATTGAGATGGGAGGTGGGGAATTTAGGACACTGATTTTTGGATCATCCATACTATTAATTATTCTGGGAAACGGATTAAATCTATTCTCAGACTCGTTTAACTCGGTGCTAGATTGCAGATGTGTCTGTTTTGAATGGGACGTTGGCCGTGGCATGTAATTTTTGGCTGTTCCTCCCCTGGCAGGCTGCCCTCTCTCCACTCCTTATTCCAGTTCCTCTCTGCTGATCTTGGCAGCCGGGGTAAGCTCTGCTGGCAGATCCCCGGAGTTCATCAGCAGAAAGTGCTCCCTGATGGAAGAAAGGGATTTTTGCAAGCAAAATTGACATGTGCTTCATTTTAGACCTTGCGCAGATAATGCCTCTTTTGGTCTCTTTTGAAATAAGACCAGGCAGTAAAGAACAGTCAGATAACCTCCTACAAAGAATAAAACGGGATTAAATTAACCATTTTTGTTAAAAAAAAAAGGAGGGGGCAATGATCATAATAACGATTCTCTGCCCAAAATATAAACCAGACAAATCTGAAGAGGAGAAAAAATGACCTCAAATTAAAAGCGAAGGGTTCATCTTTTAGAGGGTTTACGGGACCTCCCGCTTGAGTGGATGCCACGTAGAGGCTTGAAAAACTCCTCCTCCTTCCGCTCCTATACTACGGGATTTACGGTACGGGAACGACAGCTACACTTTATTCCGTCTTTCTTACACTTCCCCACCAACCGTCCCGGGATTGCACTTCGCTCACGCACCCACTCATTGGCGCGATGCCCGAAAGTGTAGAGCGCCACCTGGCTGGCCACGTCCAAGATGCTGCTGATGTAGGGGTCGTGCCGCTGGAGAGCCGCCAAGCTGATGTCCAACCCCTTGCCCAGTGGGGCAGCCCCAGCCACTGACGCGGCCATCTTGCCTCGGAGAAAAATAATTCTCCGCGTTCGGGAACAAGGCGCAGCTAATCAAGTCCCGAGAAATAGATTGAACGCCACGGCTTTTCCACCGATCGCAAGGCAACCGCAAAACTAGGGGGGGGGGGGGGGGGAAATAAGGAGCCCCGGCAATCGAGCACCGATTGCCGTTAGCGCAGGATTGTTGCTACTGGCAACTCTTCTAGCTTTCCCATCGCCCGTCTTGGCTTTTGATTCCTCTAGTCGTGTTTTTTTTTTTAAAGTATTTTTCCAGCTAACTTAAAAAAACCCAACTCTGTGCGACACTGATTTTAATCTAGGAAATAAAACGCAAAATTTTTTGCAACTCCCAAAGACACTGCCAAATGAGATAATCAATAGGAGGAGAGCTCTCTTGCCCCAAAGATTAGAGAAAATAACATGATTTTCACGTTGGATTTAGATAGAGGAACTGGATAGTTTCTCATCATCTTGATATCTTATTGCCAGGATTGCAGTCTTTAGAGGATAAAGACTGCTGAGGAATTCTGGGAGTTGAAGTCCATAATTCTTTAGGAGTATTAAAAAAAAAAAAACATGCCACTAGGCTGATGCACACTGCCCTGTTTTACAAAAAGTTAAGCTGAAAATGAACCAGAATTCTGCTGCATTAATTTTTCTATAGATTAATGGATCGGTAGGAGAGAACTCTTATAGCCCACCACACAACAATAGATAATCTTGAAGTTATCTGATATTTCTCTACAACATTGTTTCTCATCCTTGGCAATTTTAAGAGGTCATCCGCGCTTCTTAAAATTACCAAGTCCTCACTTCTTAAATTTGCTAAGCTCCAGAAAAATTGTTTTTAAAGGTTGGTCTTCAGCACCGAAAGGACCCTAACCCTAACCCTAACCCTGCCTGAGATTAGATATTTTAATAATCTAGAAAAACTTTTGTCTGCTGGGTGGGTTAATTGATTTGTCCTAAACCTGTTGAAGGGACAGATCAAGTGACCTGCTCATCCCATGTTCTCCGCTTAACATACTAGTAACTCTTAAATGTATTTTGTGGTTAAATCAAATACTAAATTGGTGTGTCAGGAGATGGTTTTTCCAACTTCTTTTTTCTTGAAAATTTAACTACAATCTTTGCTTCTATGTCAAGGCAAACAAATGAAAGGGAGAGGATAAAAATGTATACTTTACAGTCATCATTGAACCTTTAAATTTATTTTCCATGAGGTGTTAACGTTATTTTTTCCAAATGTTATATATTTTTCCTAGTCCCTCATTTTTTTAAATAATTTACTACGTTTCCGGGATTCTTACTTTAGAATTTCCCAAATGATTGATAATATTGGGAAATACTTCTTTTATTATAAACTGGAGGTGAGGAGGAGTCTGGGAGCACCTTTTCCAACTTTTTTAAAAAAATAAAATAGATTAAAAGGAATACAGTACACTTTAATCTTAGAGCCAATGCCTTTTAATAAAATGTGTAGCTGGAAAAAGTGCTCCCAGATGTGTCCTAATGTTTTTGCCATCATAGACTAACATAGGCTTGGGCGACAAGCTGGTTGGTTAATTCCTGTCGCAACCAACACAAGGGGATTTTTTTCACAATCTGGAAAAAAAAGGACCCTGCAATTGTGAGAAAATACTAGGAAGAAAAAAAAAGATTAACATAGCTATGGTCCCTTTTTTTGATTTTCCAGTTTAGTGCAGTGGTTAAGACACCAGGCAAGAAATTGGCAGACCGGTCCTGCTTTAAACACAAAACCAGCTGGGTGACATTGGGCTGGTTACTTTTTCTCAGGCCTGGGAAGGAGGCACTGGCAAAAAACTTCTAAAAAACCGGCAGGGACTTGTCCAGGCAGTCTCCAAGAATCAGACATGACTGAATGAGGGGAAAAAACATGGTATCTGGCTACAAAAATAATGGCAGAAAATAATTATTTTCTATACTAAATTATTTTTGCTGCAATTTCAAGACTGTATTTTCCAAAGCTGAGATACGGTAGTTCTAACTAAGCAATTTATTCCCATTTTTAAATAGATAATTATCCCACCACTACCACCACCAAACAACTGTTTTTAATTATGACATACTAGTATATAGCTTTCCTATGTAAACCATCAAATGAAGCATTCTCTGGTTGCCTAACCACATGTCATTAAAGCTTTCTCTTTTAAAACAGAAAAAATAAAATCTGGTAACTACATAGACCACATAGTTATTGGCGCCTTCTTGGCTTTTTTTTCCTCATCGCCAACCTTTACAAATACTAAATACTAAAATTAATTTCTGATTAGCATTTAAAAAATCAACCAAGGTCATGGTAGAGAGCCAGAAACCATCACAAATATCTGTGGAAGAGGTACATATTCTAAAACACAATTGTCCAATATGTTAAGGCTCTTCAATTGTCTGCTTTCCTATTCACTCAACAGAGATAGTAAAACTAACTAGGCAATTAGATGACAGCTTAATTAGTTGTGCAATATACACTGCTCAAAAAAATAAAGGGAACACAAGCAGAAGACATCCGAGATCTGAATGAATGAAATAACCTTATTAAATACTTTGTTCGTTACATACAGTAGTTTTGTGTTCCCTCTAGTTGTTTGAGCAGTGTATAAACTACTGTATGTAAAGAACAAAGTATTTAATAAGGCTATTTTATTCATTCAGATCTCGATGTCTTCTGCTTGTGTACCCTTTATTTTTTTGAGCAGTATATATTAGTAAATACTGATTCAACAGAAATGAAACAGATGTAGGGTAAATTGGCTCCTTTGTTTAATTTTATTGTTCATTTTGAATTCGAGACCCTTCTTCTCTCTGACAATATATTTTTTCTGGCCAAACCAACTGAACATACTGGAAAAGCTACTCATGAAGGTGAGGGGAGAGAGGTTCAGATAAAATGCACATATTTATTTATACAGTACGCAGATGGGTAATACTGCCCTCTAGTGCTTTGTTCTTAACTGCTGCCTACAAAATAATACTGTGATTCTTGCTGAAAACTTCCTTAAGGCCTTAGCCTAACATGGAAATGTTTATGTTAGGATTGCTAGATCTGGGCTGCAAACAAGCAGCAATCACCAGAGGGTAGTCCAGAGTTGAAGATTTCTAACAGATCAGCAACCCAGATATGCCAGCCCTGGTTTAACTAATTTTAAACCATGTAGTTAAATCACGAATGCTAGAGTTTTGTATTTTCAGAATCCTGAAACTATCTTGTCAAAACTTTTTTTTCTAAATAAGATCCAGGGTGATACAGTGATTAAGGTTCAGGACTTGAAGTAAAAAGACCCAGGTTCTAATCTATCCTCTAAAACCTACTAAAGTGGTTTTCTGGGATAGTAACCAGGGTCCTGGAACTGATCTTGAGATCAAAATGACAGTTGGGATTCCATCGCATTTCATATTCTAATCAAGTTTTTGGAGAAAACTGCTTTAAGTTATCTAGCTGGCTAGTACTGAGACCTGGATAGTGGAATTGCAAGCCTGTGGATTCCTTCGAGTTTTTTGGGGGATTGTAGATGAGCAGCATCAAAAGCAAAATCATTGTTTCAGCAGAACTTTGGTGTTTCTCAGATTTCTTCTCAAACCTTCTGCATTTGCTTAGGGGGTCAGCCTTCTTGTGGAATGGATGCACTTTGACAGGTTCTCCTACTTTCTTAGATTTGGGAGTTGTTCTTTGAACTGTGAGTTCTGTGTTGATACAGTTGCTCCAGGCCAGGGGTGTCAAACTCAATTTCATTGAGGAACACATCAGGGTTGTGGTTGACCTTGGGGGGACGTGGCCAGGGAGCATGGCCAGCTCAATGTCACTCCTGTAGGGGGCGCCTGTGGCGGCTCAAGTGCTCTGTCAGCGAGAACAGGCTCCTGAGCTCCATTTTTGGCTGCCACAGCCTCCTACAACCCTCTGCCAGTGAAAACGGAGTTTGGGAGGGCCACAAGCTCCGTTTGTGGAGGGCCACAAGCTCCGTTTTCACTGGCAGAGGGTTGCAGGAGGCTGTGGCAGCCAAAAACAGAGCTCAGGAGCCCATTTTTGCTGGCAGAGGCACAGCAGGCCGGTCCTTCGCTGTTTCTACAGTGGCCCCGTGTGCCAGATCTAAGTACCCCGCGTGCCGGATCCGGCCCACAGGCCTTGAGTTTGACACCCATGCTCTAGGCCTAACCACATAGGCTCTCTCCTTCATTGAACTCTTTGAAGTTCAATTCTTTTCGGCATGACAATTGCATGACTGAATCAAGTAAAAATGGAAAACGGTGTATGTACTTTTGTTGGCTCTGACTGCATATTCCCATTTCCTTTGTTTCTGTAAGTTGGAACTCTGCATGCCTGAGCTATTGATATTGGGAAAATTCATTGGAGGTACATCTTCTTTTGGCTGCTAGTATCTCAGCAAATACTGTACATCATGCAGTTCCCATCTATTCAACATCTTTGATACTTTTATTTTCCATTTAATTGTCATGGGATTTAGAGCAAAGCATTATTGTGCCTTCCTCAATGACAGGTACCATAAGTGATGGTGGATAATTAGTCAAGAATAATAGTATACTATTTACCAGTATTTATTTTTTGTTACTGTTTTTACTACAAGGAAGTCAACAGCAAACAGGAATACTCTAAAAACTCAACTTTCTCACTTTTCTCTGCAATTTAGGGTTCCCGTAATTCAACCTCACTTGCCTCAGCTATAGAAGAAATTCCAGTGCCAGTGAACTCATTTATTTTCTCATTAAACTGCCAGCCCTTTTCAGGGGAAATTCATCAGTGAGATTTTATTGCCTTATTACTATCAGGATTTATTGTAATAACAAACTTTGCTGAAATGGTACCCTGGTGAATCAGATCTTTTGTCTCTGTTTGTGTTTGTTAATTCACAAAATTCTAGAAGTTCTTAGGCTTGGGTAAAAATAAAATAAGTGATTATCAATTCTGAAGCAGAGTGAGCTAAGGGTTACCATGACAGAAGAGTTTTTGAAACTTTAGAAAGCTCAACATCATAAAAGTTTTGTCTTTTGCAGCTCCATTAGAGCAGGGTTTTGGAGGTTTACAAGAACAAAAAGAACAAATGCTGAGATCGTAGAAAGAGTGCAGAGAAGAGCAATAAAGATGATTAGGAGACGAGGCTAAAACATGATGAACAGTTGCAGGAAACTGGGTATGTCTAGCCTAACGAAGAGAAGACTAGGGGTAACATGATAGCAGTCTTCCAATGTTTGAGAGGCTGTCACAGAGAAGAGTCAACCTATTCTCCAAAGTCAGGACAAGAAGTAACGGACGGAAGATTTTTAAAGAGAGATTAAACCTAGAACTAAGGCGAAATTTCCTGGCAGCGAGATGAGTGGAATGGCTTGCCTTCAGAAGTTATGAATACTTCATTGCTGGAGGTTTTCAAGAAGAGATTGGACTGCCATTTGTCTGAAACAGTATAGGGCCTTCTGCTTGAGGAGGGAGTTGGACCAGCTCTGTTATTCTGCAATTCTGTCATTCCTAATGCAATTATTGGTATTCTTGACTGAGGAATGATTGGCTGAAGTTGCTCACTGGGAATTCCAGAAGTCAACACAGGGCTATTAGTCTTGAAAATTCATGGAATTAAAATAAAGTGGGAATGGTTTGTAGGAATTGATGAAGGTGCCACAGATCTCGGAATCCTCCTCTAGACATGTTAGCTGAGGGATGGGATGGACTGGAATGGGATAACTTGTTTCTTCTTTTTCTTTTCTCTGAAACCCTTGCATCCATTGGTTTTCCAGCAATGCCACTAAAGCATTCCCTGTGGACTGTAGCGCTTTGTTTTTTAGCCTGACTTCTTTTTTTCAGGTGGGCAGTGCATGCTCTGTGAACATTGTAACTGTGATTCATAAGTATGTATTAGCTGTGCACTCTGGAATATTGAAAAGGATTGTTTTCAAGGGAGAAATGGTTTTGAATTATGTCTTTGCCCTGAATCTAAGTAGAAAATAATAAGTCTCAACTAAGACTTATTTTTTAAAGTACTGAGCACTTCCAACTTTGAAAACATCTTTTCAACATAGGTAAGAATATGTATTAAGCCCTGTTCACTTTCAATATTCTATTTACACATACACACACACACACACACACACACACATACACACACACACACACCTGCATAAAAGCTAAACACAAGATATTACAACAGCAGGTATCCTCCCCAAAAACCTTAATGAAAGTGATCCATCAAATCTCAACGATCCATTACACACAACATGTACTTTTCTTACTGCAGTTCTGGTAATTCTTTATTTTCTCAAGAAGCAAAAATGTACATTCCAGCATGTGTTCCAGTAGTGGGTTGCTCCCGGTTCTGTCCGGTTCTTTAGAACCAGTAATAAAAGCGGCAGGAGGCTCCGCCCGGATGTCATAATTGACGATCTGCACATGTGCAGAAGCGCGCGCACTCCCGTTGCAAACCGGTAGTAAAGGTAAGTAGAACCTGTTAGGAAATGGTTATTGCCTAATTGGTTGGTCAGGAAATATATAAGCCAACATTGTATGTTTGTATTATGTGAATGTATTATATATCTTTAAGAACTGTGCTGAGTCATTCTGCATCCTGATTGGCTGAGCTCTCTAGCCAATGTATTTAAGGAGAGATAAATTATGGTTAGTGTGGACACTACACCATTTTACCTGCTGCTATGCTGTAACTCTTTTTGATCTCTCTATGGTCAACTGTTTGATCATGATTATTTATTTACTGCTTTCTGATATTTATTGAACTGTTTTTATATTGTTCCTGATTGTTCCTTGTATTTTTCTACAAACTGGTAAGAAGATTTTATATCCCTGGATTGATCTTATATTGCACTTTATATGGCTAAGACTTGGATTGTTAAAGGACTATGATTTTGCTTTTCCCTAAAAGTAAAATACTATAAAACCCAGTTGTCTGTATGTTATTCACAATTACTCTCAAAACGTTTCCGTGCGTAAAATTCTAACGGTGTCTGCTTTATAAGCCACAACTTCGGGTGTAACTCAATAATCTCCTTAACAGAACCCATTCCTGGTGTGTTCATGCATGAATACAAATACACATGCATATACTATATATCTTTTGAATATAAGCATAAACGGTAATATGTGCAAATATCAAATGTTTGTTTTGCAATATATTAATGTGTCACAGAGTTGTAAGTGGCTATAAAGTCTTCCTACATAATAGCAGGATGTTCTTGAATTAAGAATTCAATTTTTTTGCATATTCTTTTCCCATGTGGCAATTGGTAAGAATTACATTTGGGAATAATCTGGCAATAAAATATTAGCACAGTTATTCAGACCAGTCTCTTTCCTAGACAGGAAGACTCCTGGTTGCAACAGGGCCTGCCTTGCATGTCTACATTCTTTGCCGTAGGATGCTTTTCATAACTATGACATATCGTTAAATAAACGTGTTTGAGGTTTAGCATGTTCTATAAACATAGCCAACTGTGCTTTATGCAACAGATCGTAAATAAGAAAAATGAAAGAAAAAAATAAGTGAACCCAGCTAATGTGTTTCCTAATCCTGGTTTTGTCCCTCACCAGCTCATCCTGTGGGATTTGGTGGCCTTAAACAATTTCCTCTATTTATTTTAATATTAGGATCTCAAGGATGTCCTTCTAAAGACATTAGAGGTCTGGTTATACCCTTGGCTATTTGTCCCTGGTTGTTAAGAGAGTCATGCTGGTTGATTTCTTGGGTTGTGGTTTACATGTGAATATGATTTAGACCAGGGGTGAAATCCAGCAGGTTCTGACAGGTTCTGGAGAACCGGTAGTGGAAATTTTGAGCAATTTGGAGAATCAGCAAATACCACCTCTGGCTGGCCCCAGTTTGGGGTGGGAATGGAGATTTTGCAGTATCTTGCCCCTGCCACGCCCACCAAGTCACACCCACCAAACCACACCATGCCCACCAAGCCATGCCCACAGAACCAGTAGTAAAAAAATTTAGATTTCACCGCTGATTTAGACTTTGGTTGTGTTTTATTGACAATTTTCAGGGTTTTTTTTAAAACCAATACTCTTGGGTTGTTTTTCAATTTTAATCACTGTTTGCTACCTAGAGCAGGGGTCTGCAACCTTAAATACTCAAAGAGCCATTTGGACCCATTTCCCACAGAAAAGAAAACACCGGGAGCCACAAAACCTGGGTGGGTGTGACCAACGCAATGTCACTCACTTCCACCAGTCACATGACCCCCCCCCCCAGCCACGCCTATCCAGCCAGTCATTTGGGCAGAGAATCAATTGTTAAAAAACACCGGGAATCACAAAATTCTTTTGACATATCTCTCTCTCCCATCCCTCCCTCTCTCCCCCCATCTCCTCTCTGTATCTCTCTATGTCTCTCTCTCCACCTCTCTCTGTATCTCTCTGTCTCTGCCCTGGCCGCTTCTCCCATCCCCTGCCATCACCCTTACCTTCTCAGGCCAGGCGAGGAGTGACTGGGAGGGGAGAGTGAGGGGCGGGGCCAGCCAGGTGGAATCACCCGACAGGGAGCCACAGCAGAGGTTGCAAAGAGCCGCATGTAGCTCCGGAGCCACAGGTTGCTGACCCCTGACCTAGAGTTACTGCTGTGAAATGGGCAACCATATAAATATATTAAACTTTGGTTGGGAGGTAAGCACCGGAGTGATGATTTGTGGTTTATGTGATGGTCCTATACCTATGACCATGAAACAATGGTCCATATGAAAAAAAATACTGGTCTATATTTCATAACAACTTGCCAGGCCAAAATAAATGAGCCAAAATGTTAGCTATCCAGCTCTTTTTTTTTTTTAAAGCTGGCTCATCTAAAATTTAACAGAAAAGATGTATTTCTGCCCCTTTTGTTAAATAAATAAGGTAGGGAAAACCCAACAACCATGAACTTGGGAATTCTTTCCAACCAGGGGTGGGTTTCACTTACCTTCAACACCGGTTCGCCGTGTGCATGCATGCTCGCTTCGTACATGCTGTCCGCACACACGCCTGGCCTTCCTTGCATGTGCTTTGCTCACTCGTGTGCCTTCCGTGCATGCTCCCAGCCTGGAAAATGTGCCTAAAGACCATGGCTTGGAGCTGGGGCAGGCAATTGCCGTGAACCTCACTGCTACCATTTCACCTGAACCGGTGCGAACCGGCTGAATACCACCTCTGTTTCCAACCCCTTTTACCAGCAGTGGCCAGGGGTGAAATTCTCCCGGTTCGGACTGGGTCACTTGATCCGGTAGCAATGGAGGTGGGTAGTTTGGAGAAGCGGTAGCAAAAATCCCTGCCACCCCCCATGCCCAACTGAGCCGCGCGATCCTCAGAGGCTTTTTTTTAATTTTTAAAAGCATTTTTTCTACAACCTCTTTGGCCGAAAAAATGCTTTTAAAAGTTAAAAAAAAAAGCCTCTGATGATCCCGTGGCTCAGCTGGGATCGTCAGAGGCTTTTAAAAGCATTTAAAAGCCTCTGACGATCTCAGCCGAGTTGCCTGATCAGCAAAGGCTTTTTTTCTTTTAAAAGCCTCTGCCGATCAGGCAAGTCAGCTGGGATCGTCAGAGGCTTTTAAAAGCATTTTTTCTACAACCTCTTCAGCCGAAGAGGTTGTAGAAAAAATGGTTTTAAAAGTAAAAAAAAAAAAAAAGTTGGCCACACCGACCCAATCATATTACCCTCACCCCCACCACCAAGCCCCGCCCATAGAACCAGTAGTAACAGATTTTAGATTTAACCACTGGCAGTGGCCATCCATAAGTGATGTCCGTATTTTCTTTTGCTTCACAGAGTAACTTTGCACAAGTGCCTTTGTTTGTATTATTTATACCTCATACCTTTATTTGTTGCAAATTGGTGATTTGAAAAAAATATATGTGACATACATTTTAAAAGGCTGTCCTGCCATTGCATGCACATGCACACTCTGTACAGCACTGCTTTATTAATAGCGCACAAAAAAAGGCTGAAGAGGGCCTGAGAGTGAATGAACTCTGAGTAACAACCTTTTACCACCCAAGAGATCAGGGGTGGGGAGTGATACAGTATGTAATAACATTGCAGAGTAATCCAGTGTTATTGTCTAGTCTCCAGGCGTTTTGGGAATAGAGTGCACTATTCTTTTTTTAGGGAAAGGCAATGGGAAAAAGAATTTGGATTTGATTATAATAGCACTACAGTACAAATTTAAAAGGGTTGGAGGAGTCTGTGAGATATTTTACGCGCACTATTAAATAAAGCTGCTGGTTTTCTTTTTTGTTTCCTCCTGAGTGGGCATCTCCCTCTCTCAGAGCTGGCCTTGTTGCTAAGGCAGTATAGCATGTCATTTCTCAGAAATCACTGTTTTCTCGTGCATTCTAAAGAACTCCATTGTGAAGATATTAGGAGTGTGCAAAGCATTCAGAGCAGCATTTTGCAAGGCACGTTCACATGAATCAACTATCTTAAAGCAGTGGGAACATCATGTTCTGCAGAATGACGTGCATATCTGGATGCTTTGCTTTGCCAAATCCCAGTGGGCATGAGACCTGTATATGAACAGGTACCCTGTAATGGAATGTGTGGATGACCTTGGAGGACAAGGGGAAGAGATGCTACCTAGGAAGCAACAAAGGGAGGCGCCTCCGATGGATTAGCAGTCAGAGGAAAAAATTTAGGAAAGTCTTACTCTATTCAAAGTGGTGGCAGGAAGAAAGTTTGTATCTTCAGACTTGCAAGATTCTGTTAATGTGGCTTTACAATAAAGTAGGATTAACCCATCTAGCTGTGTTGCATGTCTGATTCAGCTGGGAGGCCTAACATATATACCGACAAAACCAGTGGTGGCTTGACCCTGGTTCGGACCGGTTCGCAAGAACCGGTAGTAAAACCGGGGGGAGGTTCCACCCACTGATCTGGACGTCATCATAAGTGATCTGCGCATGCGGGCATGATACGAACCAGTAGTAAAGGCAAGTAGAATCCACCCCTGGACAAAACCTGAAAAGAACAATGTCTCTCAGTATGTGGAGCGTGCTGTGCATGGAGAGGTTTTGTTCCTCTTCTCACCTTATGAAACTGATATCAAACACTTAGGGATTTTCTTGTTTTTAAATCCTGGTGAGGTTATGTTACAGTATAGACAGCCAACTTCAAAACTGTTTCGTGCTAAGCATTCAAATCAAAGACCCAAAATATTTGGGCAGAATACATTCCACAAATTGTGTTAGTCAACAAACAAAGTGATTGATCATCTATAGAAAAGCAAAGAGACTTTCACATTCTGGACCATATATGTATTCCACCCCCATCCTCTCTACAAAAGACATTGACATGAGCATCACTGCTCCTTTCTACAAAATGCTCATCAAAATATCCAGAATGAAGAATCAGTGGAGTGTTTGCTTTACATGCAAAATATCTTTACATGCAAAATATGCTTAATCTCTGGTTTCTTCAAATCGTGGTGGGGAAAAACCCTACTCTGGGAGTTTCTGAGTATGAATAAGAAATAGGTAGAGTTTCCATACTGCCTTTTTAAACTAAATGCTACATGTTAATTTTGCTTCATTAGGAAGAGATTAGGGACAAACTAATACATGTAAAGCATGGATATTAATAGCATCCAAATGTCAGGGAGCACATGACAGAAAGGTCTAGATTTAATCTAGCTACCGTATGTGAACTTGTCCTCTCCGATGATCTTTGAATCTAGTGAGTTGATTGCACATCAATCCTCTACTATCTGATTATTGTTATGGTTGGATGCAGAGTCAGGCAAATGTTTACAGTGGCTTTGGCATTTTTATCCACCTATTTTATCCACCTATTGAGGTTTTCCCAAGGACCTGAGATGGGCAAATATTTTCTGATGGAGTTAAAGTATCGTCACAGGATGTAAGCTGTTCCAATTAATCTACCTTTTGCAATTGACTGATGGTAATTTTGTCAATGCCAATAGTATTCACATGATGCTCCAAAGGTAAGGTGACCAGATTTTAACATTGGTAAAGAGGGACATTGTGGGCGTGGCTTATTTTGTGGGCGTGGCTAGCTGGTCATGTGACTGGGTGGGTGTGGATAGCTGGTCATGTGACTGGGTGGGTGTGGCTAGCTGGTCATGTGACCGGGTGGCCATGGCTATGCGTATAGGGTAAGGTGAACAGATTTTAACATTGGTAAGAAGGACACCATTGTGGGCGTGACTTATTGTGTGGGTGTGGCTTGGAGGCCATGTGACTGGGTGGGTGTGGCTAGCTGGTCATGTGACCGAGTGGCCATGGCTATGTGTATAGGGACTACTCAGAGGGCTGAAAAGTCATTTCTGACAGGTCCTCACACTTTTGACTGGTCCTCACACTTATGACCATCCTCACATTTATGCCCGTGCAGTATTCTTAACAACCATGTCACTCATTTCACAACTGCTTCTCTTCACCATGGTGACAAGATAGGGCAAAAACGTAAAATGTGAGGACAGTCGTAAGTTCGAGGACTGGTCAAAAGTGTGAGGACCAGTCAAAAATAACTTTTTCAGCCCTCTGAGTAGTCCATATGCACAAAAGGACTAACCAGAGGGCTGAAAAAAGTCATTTCTGACAGGTCCTCGCACTTTTGACTGGTCCTCACACTTATGACCATCCTCACATTTATGCCCGTGCAGCATTCTTAACAACCATGTCACTCATTTCACAACTGCTTCTCTTCACCATGATGACAAGATAGGGCAAAAATGTAAAATGTGAGGACAGTCGTAAGTTCGAGGACTGGTCAAAAGTGTGAGGACCAGTCAAAAATAACTTTTTCAGCCCTCTGAGTAGTCCATATGCACAAAAGGACTAACCAGAGGGCTGAAAAAAGTCATTTCTGACAGGTCCTCGCACTTTTGACTGGTCCTCACACTTATGACCATCCTCATATTTA
The DNA here is from genome assembly GCA_022577455.1 of Arizona elegans. Lineage (NCBI taxonomy): Eukaryota > Metazoa > Chordata > Lepidosauria > Squamata > Colubridae > Arizona > Arizona elegans. The sequence goes on from JAKOOJ010000007.1 coordinate 75,498,408, forward strand.
TGCCCATGCAGCATTCTTAACAACCATGTCACTCATTTCACAACTGCTTCTCTTCACCATGATGACAAGATAGGGCAAAAATGTAAAATGTGAGGACAGTCGTAAGTTCGAGGACTGGTCAAAAGTGTGAGGACCAGTCAAAAATAACTTTTTCAGCCCTCTGAGTAGTCCATATGCATTAAAGGATACAGCAATAGAGAGGGATGAAGGAATGGAAATTAGAGTAGGAGTGAGGGTAAGAGAGGGAGGAAGAGAGGAGGAGAAGGAGAAAGGAAGAGGACGTAGGGAGGAGAAAAAGAGGGTGGGGGGAAGAGAAAGTAAGAAGGAAAGAAAAGAGAGTGGTGGTAGGTTTGAGGAGAAAGATTGCTGTACAATAAAAAAGATGAAAGGGAAGAAAGCCAACCCCAAGCAAATATAAAGATATTAAGATTAAGAATGAATTGTTAAACTTTAAAGAATAAAAGAGAACAAATATGAATAAATAGCAATAATTAGAAACACACATACAAACATGCAATGTATTTTCTTTGAACAGAATATTTGGCTGGTTCACAAATTTAAACAGCGTTTAGTCATTTCAATTAAATTTACAATTTCTATATTTCCTTTTTGCCATATTTATTCCTCATCTATTTTTTTAAAAAAACAATATTACCCTTCATCCTCATCTCTAATCTTAATCAAATTCAATTTTTCCCTTCTATTCTATATTATACCCCTTCCCATTGTCATCTATTTTTATATCCATCCTCACATTGGTTAATTATGTAATTATGTAATACAGTTGTTTAATACAAATTTAACATTTTAATATAAATCAATTAGTTATATAACTATCTTTTTTGTATATTAATCAATATGAACATGAATATTCCAATTATTTCCATGCAATCCAATTTCTTACAAATCAATTAATTATATTTACCAATAATAATAAACCAAATAATTTCCCCCATATATTCCTCCAAACCACAACTTAACCATTACTGCTTTCAACACAATATACAATTATTAATAGTATCTCAATTATTACAATTCCCTAGTTAAATAGAGCTTTTTTTCTTTTGTGTTTTAAAATCTTGAACTCTCCTCTTTTGCCCAAAATTTCCCATTGTTTGCAGTTTTGTACCTACCTTTTTTGGTGAGGAAAAAGAAAAAGAAAAAGAAAGAAATCTCTCTCTGCCTCATTTTGTCATGTTGCAGGTTTAGTTTCGCTTTCGCCTTTGTTTTCAGTATAGCTAGGGGGGGGGGGGGGAAATCTGCTCCAGGAACTTTTTGCAGCTTTTTGCAGCTAATTAACCTAGCGGAAGCTGTTAACAGGGGCTGTTTTTTCTATTTTTGCAGGCATGGGTCTATTCATTTTTTTTTTAACACTGATCAGCTGTAGGTCGGCCCTTTGAAGCCCCGCGGCAAGAGTTTAAAGAGTTTTTTTTCCCTCTAGCCATCAGCGGGGATTCAGGAGGCAGAATGAAAAATCGGGACTTTTTTAAAACGCCGCGGGACGCGGGACAAATTGCTCAAAAGCGGGACTGTCCCGCCAAAAGCGGGACGTCTGGTCACCTTATCCAAAGCCCTTGGAATTGCATCCAAGGCACCCAGTACTATTGCTACTGTCTTTATTTTCTTTTACCATAGGTCAGGAGTGTCAAACTCAATTTCATTGAGGGTTGCATCAAGGTTGTGTTTGACCTCAGAGGGCCAGGGTGGGCGTGGTCAGGGTGAGCGTGGCCACCTCGACGTCACTAGTGTTGGGGGTGCCTGTGTTGGTCCAAGCGCTCTGCCAGTGAAAACGGGCTCCCGAGCTCCATTTTTGGCTGTAACCCTGCAACCGTCTGCCAGCGAAAACGGAGCTTGGGTGGGCTGCCTGCAGCGCTCACAAGCTCCATTTTTGGCTGTGTCGACCCCCTGCAATCCTCTGCCAGCAAAAATGGAGCTCAGGAGGACTGCCCACCTGACCTCCATTTTCGCTGGCAGAGGCACCGTGAGCTGGCCCTTTGCTGTTTCCAGGATGGCCCTGTGGGACAGATCTAAGCACCCTGCAGGCCAGATCCGGCCCCCAGGCCTTGAGTTTGATACCCCTGCCATAGGTGTTCTACTTCTATTTGCAGGTAGTTGTATTTTGTGATTTTCTACATTTCTTTCTCTTCTATTTTGATGTCTCCTGTATTGCAATTATAGTTGGCCACATATTAGCCAGATGTTTAAAATGAATTTGGCATTTTTAATGACTGTCCCAACAATGATAATCATCATGATGAACATGATGATTTCATGATCATGATGATCATGATGATTTCATGATCATGATGATCATGATGATTTCATGATCATGATGATCATGATGATTTCATGATCATGATGATTTCATGACTGTGATGATTTCATGATCATGATGATCATGATGATTTCATGATCATGATGATCATGATGATTTCATGATCATGATGATTTCATTTTCAAGTGAGGCTAGTGGTATGACATCTTTCAGTCAGATGGAATTTACTGGCACAGTACCTTGCCCGATGTCTATAGCAAGTCTCAAGGATTTCCTAAGGAGAAATCTCCACCCCCAAGGGCATAAGTCTCGTCATCTTCACTTTGCTGCTCACTGGCAACATCTCAACTCTATTACTTTAATTGTCACCTCAATTTAATTTTACAAGAGAACAAACAAAAATAACAACAACAACTTTAATTGAAAATGTAAAAAATCTTCACACTCTTCAGAACATGGGAACTGATATAGTTTTTTAAGCAATGTGAATTCTAACATACATGTCATTCCTTAGGGGGCTATTTTTTTTTAAAGAAAAACTCTAGTCACATCAGATCTCATTGTGGGTTGTCTGTGAATTAAGCTGAAACAACTGATTTGAAAAGCTGTCACTTTTCAGGAATCATGTGTACATTTCTTCTGATGTACCTGAGGGGCAACTAGTGGACCCAGAAGACCCAATTTTTTTTCCTGGTTCACTATTCTGTCTACACTAAAACTAATTAGTTTTTCTCCAGCTTCTTCATACATCCTGTCCTGAGGCATGACCCCAAGAATACCAAATCTTCCCCTTGGCTCAGGGACAATTCCCTCATTTTCTTCCTAGTATATAAGTGAGACCACTGTCTCTTAGGTGAGATGGGTGGTATAGAAATATGATAGATGGATGGATGGATGGATGGATAGAGAGATAGAGAGATAGATAGAGTGAGTCAGGGTTCCGACCAATGCCCTAATAAAAGCAAGAGTCCCAAGCCATTTAGCAAGAAAAATCCAGTTGTTTATTAGGAGTGCCATGTCGGCACGAACTAAGTGAAGCCACCTCTGACTTCATCCAGTTCGCGCCTTGCCTTTGGCCCTGTTGGCCTCTCCCCTCAAGGTGTGTCACCAGTCACATTCCCCAACAAAGCAATTTTGCGGGTCGTAGCAGTCACTCCTTTTGGCTGTTGTGGATCTCCATGGAGATGGCCTTGACTTTGAGCGGCTAGGATGTGTTTTGTTTTGACTGAGGTGTGAATTCCTCAGTGCAGCTGCGAGGCACAATTTCCCATCCCCCTGCCTATGGCAACTCGGGAGCAGGTCAGGAAAGTTTCGGGAATAGATAGATAGATAGATAGATAGATAGATAGACAGAAAGATGATAGATAATTGACAGATGATAGATGATTGGCAGATGATAGATGATAGATTAGATAGATCAGATGATAGATTAGATAGATGGGTGGGTGGGTGGGTGGATGGATGGATGGATGGATAGATAGATGATAGATAATTGACAGATGATTGGCAGATGATAGATAGATATAGATAGATGATTGATAGATGATAGATGATAGGTTAGGTTAGGTTAGGTTAGGTTAGGTTAGGTTAGGTTAGGATAGATAGACAGACAGACAGACAGACAGACAGACAGACAGACAGAAGATCATATCACCATTAGTTGTGGGATCCCAAAAACAGTGAAGTGCTAAGATGTAATTTATTCTCCTCTTCAAAAACAAAATTTGTGGACTGTGTTTGAAGAAAGTGGTTTAAATTGGACATTTAATCAATTTGCTTCACTTCTGATATGTGGGCAGACAGTAATTGTTTTAAAACTTTCATTGAAAAATGAAAGACTTGCTTTCATTCCTGTTCTGCACAGACATTTTTGCGCAGCCAACCAGCCCCAATCTTGGTTTTTGGGGAGACAGTAACAAAGTTTAAGAGTGAGTCCTCAAGTGAGACTTTATTTGCTCCCCTTTTTCAGAAGGGAGCTCTGCCTGCCCCTCCAAACCCGGCTCAGGTAGGAGAAAGACAGAAAGAGACCCTTACCCCAGAAATCCCACCTGATATTTTCCCTCAGAAATCCCACCTGATATTTTCCCTCAGAAATCCCACCTGATATTTTCCCTCATGAGGGAAAAAAAAACCTATTTGAAATTCATGTCATGTTAAATTCTCTAAATCAGCAATTCTTAAATTTTAATAATAAGGCTGATAAGCTCAAGAGAAGATACACTTAGATCAAAAAAACAAACAAATAAAAAGACAAAAAGCTAAGATTGCAGCAAATAAATTAATTGTAGCATTGCTTGCTTGAGATGTAACAATAATTTAAAGAGCTATTGTCTTTGTTAAGAATCTTTGGATCACAAGTAAATTTTTCCTTGGATTTTCTTATTTGTAGCAAAATGTGATTTTAAGAGAAGCTATTCAAAATGTCTTTTGTTCCTGTTTTGGATGCCGAATTTATCTAGACAGCTTTTATTTCTCATTTGGATGCAGGTCTTCACAAACTTTCTAATTCTATTGTAATTGAATTTCTCACGAGACATTGGCACTTGGGAGCAATTCTTATTTTAAAATGGCTGGTAATTCATATCTTTATAGAAAACATGAGCTAGTAATGGAAACATTACCCTTAATCAACCATCAAGTAATGACACGTTTTATGAATTTTACGAAAAGAAAAGCTGAATTGCATAAAGCAGTTAAAAACATTTGTTATGCATCATTGTTTGTGTCTTAATACCCTCACAGCCTCTAAAAACTTGAAAGGCACAATGATGAGAAAGGACTTCGCTGAACCTAAGCTGACAATGTATTATCGATACTAACATTTTCATTAATGCTTTTAAAAAACATTATGTAGGGGAAAATGGCTGCAGAATGTCCCTTTTGCTGTGTTTAATAAGATATGTAAAGAGTAGAGAGCATCTATGGAGCCTTTTTTAAAAAACAAAAACCTACCAAATCTATGACCAAAATAATACATCTGTCCATAACTGTGTTTTCACAGTAATGTGACAAACAATCCTGTTTTAAATCAGGGAGAAGTTAGCCTTCATTTCTTCCTCCTCCTTTTTTAAAAACTTTTTAAAAATGGATATGTTAATTCCAGATTTTACAAATCCTGTGGCATGTTATCCTGATGAACTTGGTTGCCATGGAAATGGTTCGGGTGAAGCAGCAACTGAGAACTGTCTTAGAAGAATACTGAACATAACAAACAAGAAGTGCATATACCTAATATATCGCATAGAACATGGACATGGACATGTTGAAATTCAAGGGATTGGTTAGAGATTGTTCTACTTCAGCCAGAGCATGATACAATCTGGGCTCCAGCTAGCCAAGATGCAAAATTGAGATAAAACAGGTATCATCACAGGAATCAGAGTTATACAGGGGCTCAATATAACATAAGCCCTTTGGCAGATTCCATGCAAATCTAAGAAGAAAACATTCATTCCGTAAAAAGTGAAATCAATTCAGTTACTCAAAGTTAGAATACAGGTGCTGAATTTTGCCACTGGTTTCAGCAGATGCTAATTTTAATAGAGTTATTTTAAGTGACCCAATTAAATAGTTCAGAACTTAACTGCAAGTAGTAAAGGTCTTCACTTACAGCAGGGGTATCAAACTCAATTTCATTGAGGGCCGCATGAGGGTTGTGTTTGACCTTGGGGGGGGGTCGGATGGGCGTGGCCAGCTCAACATCACTCAATTCAGATTAAAAAAACTAGTAGCATAGAACAAACATCAAACATCATGGTTTCTCCATAAGTAATTTTTATCAAAGCTAGGCATCAGTAACTCATTTTTTTTTTAAATAAATGAAGCCGTTTGAATCAATACCTTGGCCTTTATATATCCTAGGGCAAAGCAGTGACTCAAATGCATATAATTTTCACATGGATATAAAAAGATAGGGAAAGGTTAGGCAATATTTCTCATGCAGTATAGTTCTGCTCTTGAGTACAAAATCCCAATTTGGCTGAGAAAGACGGCCAAGAGCTCAAATTTAACTTTGCATGAGGCGTCTAATTTCAACGGTAACTTCATCCAAATGTTTCCTAAATGCATAGTTTATTTAGAAATCTGATCTAATTCTTGACCTAATAAGCAGGGAATGCTACTCCCAGTGGTGGGCTACAATCGGTTTAACAACTGGTTCTGTGAGTGTGCCCTTGCGCACGGTGTTCAAAATACAGCAGTTTGAAGCTCAACTGCTTACCTTCTAAGGCAGCCCCGGTAAGTAGAACAGCAGAGGCACGGAAATCAGCTGTGCTGTGAAAATCAGCTGTGCCAGACAGAAGTAAATATAGTGCAGAATAAGGCTGGGGCAGGTGGGCTGGGCCAGCTGATTGTCAAAATTACCGATTCGCCCGAACCGGTCCAAACCGGCAGCAGCCTGCCCACTGGCTACTCCTCTGAAGAGGTTCATACTTTTAGTTATGGTTGACAGCTACGAGAGCTCCCAGATTTAAAGCTACAATGCTTTTCCATCTCTATCTATCTATCTATCTATCTATCTATCTATCTATCTATCTATCTATCTTTCTTTCTTTCTTTCTTTCTTCTTTCTCTGTAGTTGGGCAAGATGAGTCACAAATGGATCAGGTTGTAATGGTATGTGGGAATGATCTTGGGAGACAGGAAGAAGAGCTACAGATTAGACATTGGTCAGATAAGAGACATCTGAGACCATGGAAGGAAAGGGGGATATGGCAAACATGTCAGAAGGGACCCTGCCAGAGGTGGGTTCAGCAGGTTCTGACCAGTTCTGGAGAACCGGTAGCGGAAATTTTGAGTAGTTCTGAGAACTGGTAGTAAAAATTCTGACTGGCCTCACCCCCATTTATTCTCTGCCTCTCAAGTCCTAGCTGATTGGGAAGAAATGGGGATTTTGCAGTAACCTTCCCCTGGATTGGGGAGGGGATGGAGATTTTATAATATCCTTCCCCTGCCATGCCTACCAAGCCACGCCAATCAAGCCATGACACGCCCACCAGCCACGCCCACAGAACCAATAGTACATTTTTTTGAGAAAAACCACTGGACCCTGCCTAATGTTTTTGATTCTAAAGGCTGGGATGGGAGTGGAGAGAGGGGAGAAATGTACTTTCAGACTTGCATGGTTCTGTTAATCTTACAATAAAGACAGAGACAGTATTCCTGGATATGCTTCTTGTCTGGATTATCTTGCAAGGCTGATAAAGGCCTATGGAGATTCTTGGTTATCCAGGTCATGGTTTTTCCACAGGTGCTTTTTCCAACGAACCGGACTTCATTTTTCCTTGAATAAATTTCACTTCTTATCCAAGAAGTTTCTTCAGTTCTGATTGTAAGTTCTGACTTTCAGAACTGAAGAGGTTTCTTCAATGAGAAGCAAAATGTCTTCAAAGAAAAACGAAGTCCAGTTGCCTATGGAAAAAGGAACCTTTGGGACAAAGCTGATACAGGGTGATGCCCAGTGGTGGGTTTCAAATTTTTTTTACTAGCGGTTCTGTGGATGTGGCTTGGTGGGCGTGGCATGGCATGGTGGGTGTGGCATGGTGGGTGTGGCTTGGTGGGCATGGCAGGGGAAGGATACTGTAAAATCTCCATTCCCACCCCACTCCAGGGGAAGGATACTGCAAAATCTCCATTCCCACCCCACTCCAGGGGAAGGATACTGCAAAATCTCCATTCCCACCCCACTCCAGGGGAAGGATACTGCAAAATCCCCATTTGCTCCCGATCAGCTGGGACCTGGGAGGCAGAGAATAGATGGAGGTGGGGCCAGTCAGAATTTTTACTACCGGTTCTCCAAACTACTAAAAATTTCCACTACCGGTTCTCCAGAACTGGTCAGAACTGGCCGAAACCCACCTCTGGTGATGCCTTCTACAGAATAACTAAAAACCAAGCTATATTGGTGGTAAAACATTTTATTGTGCCCATGTGCCCTTCATTTGTGTTTCTTTGTGAATCACTGATCTCTAGGAAAATTGACAGCTTTGTACGAATCCTTGCAGACTGCAGGCTTGCCTGCCTCATTAGTCTCCCACTTCAGATTCTCTTTGCATCATCTCTCTTGGGATGTTGGTGGTAGAGAATGATGAAACTACATTATTAGATGTTGCTAGTTATCATTCCAATGTAATTCTGAAGCATAATCGTAAGTATCAACTGTCCCTTTCTCATGATTTAAGCAGCGTGGCCTCAAGATTCCCAGAGTGAAATTTGAACTTTGAGACCACATTTTAGGTTAAGCTTGAAATCTCAGCCAATTCTTTAAAAGGTTCAAGGTGTTAGTTATCACCTTTAAAGCGCTCCATGGCTTAGGACCTGGGTACCTACGAGACCGTCTTTTGCCACCAATAGCCTCCCACCGACCAGTTCGTTCTCACAGGGAGGGACTACTCAGGGTACCGTCAGTCAAATTATGTCGACTGGCGACTCCCAGGGGGAGGGCCTACTCTGTGGGGGCTCCAACCCTTTGGAATGAACTGCCCCCAGAGATACGGAATATCCCTGATCTCCGTGCTTTCCGCCGTGCCCTCAAGACCCTGATGTTCCAACAGGCGGGGCTAAACATACGAACATGTCAATGATTTTTTAAATGTTATCTAATTCTGGCTTTTATTTAATTGACCAAACTAAGTAATAATTTTAATTAGCAATTTTATGATGTTTGTGTGTCTATATTTTTCTTGACTGTTCACCGCCTTGAGTCCTACGGGAGAAAGGCGGTATAGAAATATAAATAAATAAATAAATAAATAAATAAATAAACAAACAAACAAACAAACAAACAAATAAATAAATAAATAAAATCACGAAGCTCCTCCTGGCTAAGGAAAAAGACTCTAAAGACTAGATTTAGAAAGCTTGCATCTAAGAGATGCCTTTTCAGAAAAACAGAAAGTAATAGATTAATATAAGCTGTAAGCATTAAAGCATATATTATTAAAAGCAAAAGATTATATATTCCTTTCACTCACATCGAAGTTCAGCTGTTCTTCCCTGCAGTTGTTCAGCAAACAACAATCTGCAGCACAGTCAGAAACTTCTCATAGCTTTTATTCTGAAATAGTCAAACAGAGAAATATAAAGCTTAGATTCAATTCAGAACAAATTCTGGGGAATGCATCTTGTTTATGGTGTGCAGCCGTGCCAAAAATATTGTGACAGGAACTGATTACAATTTCTGCAAGATGGATGTAAAAGTAATGGTTTTCTTCGGTTAAGGCCATCTCTCTGTGACTGTGTAGACCAGTGATGGTGAACCTTTTTGGCACCGAGTACCGAAAAGGTTGTGTAGAAACGGTACACGCGTGCACGTACACTCACTGGGGCCACGCTCTGGAAAAGTTGAACTTCTGAGTTCTAGCACGTATGCACGCCCGACAATCAGCTGGCCAGCGTGCATGCACAGGCCAATTTTTGGCACTGCTGCATGCACGAAGGGATCGCGTTCCGGAAAAGCTGAACTTCTGGGTTCTGGCGCGCATACGTACCCAACAATCAGCTGGCCGGCGCACATGCACACACTGGTTTTCGGCACTGCCGCATGTGCATAGGGCAGCTGATCATCATGTGCACATGAGCACCAGAAACCCAGAAGACAAACAGGCAAGGCCATGCGTGCCGGGCGACATGGCTTCGCGTGCTACTTTGGGCACATGTGCCATAGGTTCGCCATCACCGGTATAGAGTTATTGAATCATAGGGTTGAGGTTTTTTAGTCCAGTCTCCTGTAAAAGGCAGGAGTCCTCATGACATCTCAAACAAATGATTCCTTTCTTGAAAAACTCCTGTAATGGAGCACCCACAATTCTGGAAGGCAAGTTGTTTTGCGACTTAGTAGTTCTTCATTCTTCTTTCCAAGCTGGATCTCCCTCTGATGAGCTTCTACCCGTTGCTTCTTGTCCTATTCTCAGGTACTATAGAGAATAAATCGACATCCCCTTCCCTATGACAGCCCTTCAGATATTGGAAGACTGCTGCCATGGCTCCCCTCAGTCTTCTGTTTGAAAAAACCTATCTAGTTCCTTTAGCCATTTTTCATAGGATTTAGCCTCCAGAATGCTTATCATCTTTGTTACTCTTCTCTGCACTCTTTATAGGGCCTCAGCATCTTTTTGGTGTCAGTGAACAGAATTAGACACAGTATAATTTGCCCTATGTTTATTTCTACTTATTTTCTTGTCCTGCATTTCTTTCTTTATATTTTTAAAGACTGCTATATTCAACTTTAAAATGTTGATGAATGAATCAATTATTCTTGAGGAACCAAACAGTACATATTGTTAGAATTGTATTCTGCACATTCAATTAATAAAAGAAAACTTATGATTGAAACATGCCATCATATATGTTTAAAACTATATATGGTTTAGGGCCAGGGTATCTGCGAGACCGCCTTCTGCCGCCAATAGCCTCCCACCAACCGGTTCGTTCGCACAGAGAGGGCCTCCTCAGGGTGCCATCAGCCAGACAGTGCCGGCTGGCGACCCCCAGGGGGAGAGCCTTCTCTGTGGCAGCACCTGCCCTCTGGAATGACCTACCCCCTGAGATACGCACGATATCAGACCTCCGGACTTTTCGTTGGGCCCTGAAAACACACCTATTCCATGTAGCCGGGCTGGCTTGATCCCATCCTCTCAGTTTTAATTGAATTCGGTTTTAATTGGGTTGTTTTAAATCTTGGGCCGAAATTATTTAATTGTTTTTTAAACTGTTTTTAAATTTTATATGCAATGTTTTATCTCGGCTGTACACCGCCCTGAGTCCCGCAGGAGAAGGGCGGTATAGAAATAAAATAAATAAATAAATAAAATAATAAAAACCTTGTGGAAGATCAGCATATCAAGAGAAGATAATTCATAGGCAGAGAACTTTCTTAACAAGGCAATGAGTATAAAGCAGCAATCTTAAATTGTGAGTAGGAAGACTGAGGTTCAAAAGTAACCATAAAATACAGGGTGCATGAAAGAAAAAAGCCAGGTTTCAGGGAAGCTAGCATTCTTTCTCTTTTTATGTTCCTATAATCCCTTCAGTTGAGGTGGAGTCAGGGCAACTGAATGTAGCTGAGCGTTTACTGGCCAGATGCCCTTCCTGCCACCTACCTGGAGTTCACAGCAGATATTTTCTCTTTGTGCCCTGATAGAAAATATCTGTCACTGCCTAAGATTGAACTCTCAACCTTCCGAGTGGAAGGCAAGCATCTTAACCACTAGGCCACCACATCATTCCAGAAGATAACATATTGATGCAATGAAATAAATAAATGTACACAAGCAGAGTGGCTTGGATACTGAACTTTGACAGAAGAATGAGGATTATCAAGTTGTGTATTCCCATTTTCATCCTTTCAATATTGGAGAAGCAATATGCTTAAAGTGTCCAAAAAATATTTTTTTTTCTAAATTGATAGTTTCTTCTTGGCAGGGAGGGAGAGGGGGAGGAAAAAAGGGAGGAAGAAAAGAATTGTTTTACAAATTTAAAAAGTAATACTTTCTTGCAGCTTGATATACTTTGGCATTTTGTTAAATGCATTCTGTTATTATGGCCATTGAAAATGAATGAAATGACTTTTCTTCTAGAGTCTGACCTTCATGTACTAAATCTATTTTGCTTTGAAGAAAGCACTTTAGGAGCTTGCCAACTTCATATTTTATCCCTCTCTTGTCCCTTTTAAGTGGCCTAGTTCTTGTTATACAATAAGGAGAAGTGCACAGACAGTTTATGTGAATGCTAATTTTTATCTAGATTTTTTAGGAAATACAAAACACCAGCACTGTATACAGGATAGCAAAATCAAATCTCTTTATATTTTGCAAACCTACAATGCTCTACTTCTGTATTGCAAACAGACATGCACACAACTCTAATGTAGATTGTGGAAATAGATAGCTTTTTTTAGAGTGTCAATGGCACAGGATTTCTTACTTCAAAACTGAAGGCTTTTTCAATAAAAAATAATTTCAGTCTTATAAATTATGATCCATGGCAAATCTTTAGAGAGTTTCCCGTTCTTAAATGAACTCATACAGAATGATTGATTCCCTAGCAAAAAAAAAAAAAAAAAGCTGGTGAAGGATACCAATTGAAGTGTCCTGGCTTATCCAAGCTACTGTAGAAGGTCAATGAGAACTTCAAATTGGCAGGAGCAGAGTGCCAATTTCTTTTCCAGGGGAACTTCAGTTTTTGTGGTCTGGAAAAATGACACCCTGTTTTTCTTTCCTGTTGTTTACATGGAACTGAGAGATACATGAGTAATTAATGCCAGAAGGCAGCAAGTGTGTGAACAAGGCTTCTCTCAGTCCTTCAAATGCTCTTGCAAATGTCTAAGGAGATTCTCAGTCATCCAGGTAATGGTAGTCCCAAAGGTGCTTTTTCGCGAGGCAACTGGATTTTCTTTTTTTTTTCCTTGAAGACATTTCACTTCTCATCAGTGGTGAAATCCAAATTTTTTTACTACCGGTTCTGTGGCTTGGTGGGCGTGGTGTGGTGGGCGTGGCTTGGTGAGCGTGGCAAGGGAAGGAAACTTCAAAATCTCCATTCCCACCCCACTCCAGGGGAAGGATACTGCAAAATCCCCATTCCCTCCCCACTCTGGGGCCAACCAGAGGTGGTATTTGCCAGTTCTCCAAAGTACTCAAAATTTCCGCTACCGGTTCTCCAGAGCCTGTCAGAACCTACTGGATTTCACCTCTGCTTCTCATCCAAGAAACTTCTTGAAGGGGTCTTGCAATTGGTGCCTCATGTGGGGTTGAGCTTCAGCCTTGTGATACCTGCCTTAGTTTTTTTTCACCTCTGCAGATGCCACCAGCCCGCTGCGAGCAGATGCATCCTTGGTGTTTCTCTCAGCATTGCCTTTGTCAGCCTTCATGATCCAGTGTTAAATTTCATCAAAATATTTTTTAATGAAGGACTGAAGTTTAATGAGCCTATAATTCTCTAAGCTAATTACATTGATTTATATCCACCCTTCTCGTTCTTCTAGGCAGGTATATGCATTGCATGTAAAAATAATAAATTGTTAGAAATCAAGCCACCACTATCTTGTCTGATAAGTTCAGAAATCCATTGATTCAGTTTCTCTTAGTATGGTTATAGACAGAGTATGACATCTCATCCAGTGGTGAAATCCAAATTTTTTTACTACCGGTTCTGTGGGTGTGGCTTGGTGGGCGTGGCAGGGGAAGGATACTGCAAAATCTCCATTCCTACCCCACTCCAGGGAAAGGATATTGCAAAATCTCCATTCCCACCCCACTCCAGGGGAAGGATATTAAAAAATCTCCATTCCCAACCCACTCTGGGACCAGCCAGAGGTGGTATTTGCCAGTTCTCCGAACTGCTCAAAATTTCCACTGCTGGTTCTCCAGAACTTGTAAGAACCTGCTGGATTTCATCCCTGATCTCATCCACTAAATTTTTCTACCCTGCTGGTTCATCTCAGGCCAAAAAGCGTTGAAATCAATGGAGTAGGAGATGATGATTAAATTGACCGTTTTGATTAAAGCAAAATATTTAGCTTCCTTTCTACTTGGCGACTACTCTTGGATTTTGGTTTGCAACTGGAAGAATTGAAATTTTAATCTTGGTTTTGATGGTTAGATTTGTTTATGATGATAAAGATACTGTTTGTTATGGTTTATGCCTGGTCTTTGGTTTTTAGGTTTTTATCTGTATTAAAGAAAGTAAGTGGTACATGGCCTAGAGGTGAAGATGCTTGCATCCCACTCAGAAGGTTGAGAGTTCAGTCCTAGGCAAAAACAGATGTTTCTCTATTAGGGCAAAAAGAGAAAACATCTGCTGTGAACTCTGCATAGGCATCAGGAAGGGCATCCAGCCAGTAAATGCTCAGTTCCATTCATTCGCCTCGATAAAAGGGATTACAGGGTCTTAAAATGAAAAAAAAAAAAAACCTGTATCAAAGAAAGTCAGAAGTTATCTTTTTTATATGTATTTTCTTTTTTTTTTAAAATTATTTTTGATTTATATGCCGCCCTTCTCCGGAGACTCAGGGCAGCTTACAAGGCGTTAAGCAATAGCCTTCATACTTTTGTATATTTTATATATTTTGTATATTTTATTGCCCCCACAACCGGGTCCTCATTTTACCCACCTTAGAAAGGATGGAAGGCTGAGTCAACCTTGAGCCTGGTGAAAATTGAACTCGCAGTAATTGCAGGCAGCTGGAAGCTAAATATTACCTTTAACAGTAGCATTAGTCTGCTGCGCCAGTCAGGCTCCTTTTTTGTTTGCGCTCCCCAGTTTTTCCCTACCATTTCCTCTTTCTTTTTAACTCTGTTTTTTCCTATTTTGTGTTTTACGCTTTTTCAGATTTTAATAAAGTTTTTTTTTTGGGGGGGGGGGGGAATGGCCAAAAGAGGTTAGAACTCATTTTTCTGCATTCTATTTTGACATCTGACTTCCTGGTCCCTGACTCTTTCTGCAGCTTGAACCTTCATACCTTGCTTGATTTCTGCCTTTCGCCATGTGGATGCAGAATGTTTTTTATTATTATTATTAAAGAGTTTTACAAAAAAAAAAAATTACAAATATTTTCTTATCCACCCCTACCCCCCCTCCCCCGAACTTCTCAGAACAAAATACAGGGTATAACAATTGACAATCATATACTAAACTAAGCTAACTGTCTATGGATTCCTATCCTCCCCTTCACACTTTAACCCCACTTTTGCTTAACTAAATATGAATACTCTTAATTTTTCTATTCATTCATAAACTATTTGATACTTTTTAGTCCAATATTTGTTTTGAATACAGTCGATCCATCTTCTCCGTTCTGATATATATCTTTCTTGTGAATGATCTTTCAAATAAGCTGAAATTTTCGCCATTTCTGCTAAATTCGCTACTTTTAATGTCCATTCTTCAATAGTAGGCAAATCTTCCTTTTTCCAATATTGCACCACCAAAAGTCTAGCTGCAGTTATTAAATTTAAGATCAATTTAGCCTCTATAACCGTACAATCTGTGATTATACCCAACAAAAACAACTTTTTGTTGGTAAACGTTTATCTTCTTTTTAAGGATATTTTGGATAATCCACCATATTTTAATCCAAAATGCTTCAACTTTTTTACAAGTCCACCATATATGATATGGATGCAGAATGTTAGGGTTAACGGAGTCCTTGTTTCGGCCCAGCGAAACTGTTCTTAGGCTCTTTCTTATAATGCTTTCCTGCAGTAGATGTCTTCCACTCACAGCTTCTCACACTTGAAAAATGGACTGCAGGGTTTGTGGCCATATCTGCCAAGGGACAGTGTCTGTATCAGAGGAGATTCCAATCCATAAAATAGACTTTCTGCATACAAATCCGTTCCTGGGGGCATTTGGAGAGCATCCTGTGAAGAAAACCAAATTGATTGTTGCGACTTACATAAAACAGTGACAATTCTGCAAAGGGTTGAAGACAAGATTGTTGATGTTCCTCCATCCCTCCTCCAGCCTGCGTGGCCTCCTCCATCGCACAGATGCTTGCTGCCTGAACATTTCCTGTGCTTCTAATGGACAGAGAGTATGTTGTTTGAAAAGGAAGGCCACCCTCACAAATTAGGACATTCATTCATCCAAAAGACCGGAGGAAAACAGCAGCTTCCTGAAAAATAACCATTCAACTAATTGGGTCACCCTGGGAGGGGGCTCAGATGCCTGCAGGTACCTGGTGTGCATGCTAAGCATCTGATCCTCTGTGATAATCTGGATAATCATTAATATTTTCAGATTGATTTTTTGGTGTGGGGAAAGGAAAATCTTTTAGGTTTCTGCTTTTTGAGTGTTTTCTCCCTCAACTTAACAACTGAAATCAAAACTCAGATGTTTTGTATGAAGGCTCCTAGGAGCTTCACATGAAGATGAAAATTCAGAGAATGCCAGTGATAGTTGTTCGTACCAGATGAATCCCAGTTATGTTGATCAAATATTAATACCCTGCTGATAAATGATATATGAGCTTTTGAAAGTTAACCTTAAACACAGAACAGCTTTTCTAGACTTAAAGTAAGTCAGGCGGGATTTGGGCTGGTCATAAAAAACACCAATGGATTTGGGCAGCTTAGAATTGTTTAGTCTACAAAGTAAAACTTCGAGTGTTGCGGCCCTTAAAAACAACACACTTCAACACAGTGTTTTCCTGGACAAGCATTTAAGTCATCAGTTGCATCAGGTACAGCTATTAAAGGAGTTTATGACTGAAGTCCAGGATCAAATTCACCAGTTAGAAGCAGCCACAAACAAGATCCTGGCCAGCTTATTTACATGGTTAATTAAAAAAAAAAAACTCATTCTTTTTATGATAAAATAGCAATTTTGCAAATAAAGGTCTTTAGAAGCTAAGGAAGAACAGCAAATTATTTTATTCTTGTGACAATGACATTTTGTAAATATGGCTAAGTGTAAAACGGCATGTGATTAGGATATTTCTTGTTTTATCAAGTTTGACAAATAGGATTTACATTTATTTGTTTGTTTTATTCATGCATTTATTCATTTATTTAAATGTCAGTGTGATCTAATTCCTCAATGACTGTAGGTAGCTTCCATTAAAAGGAAATAACATATATAAAAAACAGAACGTCTATAGAGATTATCAATCATCCCGTATATACAGTAGTTGTCTCAAAGTTGCTTTTTCAAAAAGCAACTTGACTGAGTTTTTTCCCCTGAGTGTCAACTCGCAAAGCATCCCTGTCCTGCTTTTGAGTTGCCATAGGCCAGGGGGGATGGGAAACTAGCGAAACAGCACAGCAGCTAAAGCATATTCCATGCTTATCTCTCTCAAGGCTGTATCCCAGGGTTACCTACAGCAGCCAAAGGGGAGTGACCTCTACAACCCGCAAAATTGCTCTGTTGGCGAATGTGATTGATGACACACCTGGGGGGAGGGGAGAAATGGTCATAATTGGGGCGTAAATTACGTAGGGTCAGAGCTGGCTTCACTTGGGGACGTGCCGACATGAAGCTCCTATTAAACAGCTTGATTTCTTTTGAAGCTTGGCTCGAGGCTCATGATTTAATTATGGCATCCGTCGGAACCCTGACAGCGAGGAGAATGAAGACATTTCATTTCTCATCTAAGAAACTTCATCAGTTCTGGCAGGAACCAGAACAATTCCTTCCATTATCCTGCCAGACCTGATGAAGCTTCTTGGATGAGAAGCAAAAGATCTTCTATTTCTTCAAAGGAAAAAAAATAGTCCAGTTGCCTTTTGAAAAAGTATCTTTAAAACAAAAAACAGAATTCACCCAACTGGAAGACCATCTCTTTATCACAAAAGGGAGGACGACTTGACAACCATCCTGTTACAAAATCTGAGTGAACAATCATGTTTTTAACATATTATGGAAAGTCATTAAAACAGGAGCAGTACAGAACTCTGGAGGGATGTCATTCCAGAGGGCAGCCATAGCTACTGAGAAGACATACTCCCTGGGTCTGCCAGATGACGTGATTAGATTGATGGATTGACTTGAATCATGTTCACTCTGCTGGATCTCACCAGATGGGCAGAAACATTTGAAGAGGAGCAGTCCTTACTGTGGGATGCGGCGGCTCAGTGGCTAAGATGCTGAACGTCAATCGAAAGATCAGCAGTTCAGCAGTTCGAATCCCTAGTGCCGCATAATGGGGTGAGCTCCCGTTACTTGTCCCAGCTTCTGCCAACCTAGCAGTTTGAAAGCACATAAAAATGCAAGTAAAAAAATAGGGGCCACCTTTGGTGGGAACAGCTTTCCGTGCGCCTTTGGCATTTAGTCATGCCAGCCACATGACCACGGAGACATCTTTGGACAGCGCTGGGTCTTTGGTTTTGAAACAGAGATGAGCACCACTCTCTAGAGTCGGGAACAACTAGCACATATGTGCGAGGGGAACCTTTACGTTTTAGTCCTTACTGTAGACAGGTTTTATGCAATGATAACTAGCCCCTTGAATTACACCTGGAAGTCAACTGGTAATCAGTACAACTCATGAAACAATGAACATATTGCAACATGCCCACCACTCCCTATGCTGCTGCATACTAGACCAGTTGTAGCTTCTTGGTGGTCTTCAATGGCAGCAGTGTTTTTTATATTTATTTACTCAATTTTTATAGTTATCCATCTCCCTTTTGCTCGACTCTAGAAGATTAAGAGTGACTGAAGGGCTTTTTAGTCCAAGAATGGGTGCAAATGGTACAGCAGCTGAACTTATACTGTTAGGAATGTAGAATTCTAGATTGCCCATCATACAGGGGATTTCACCCCTATTGTAGGCAGAAGACTTCATTGCTTAACCATTCATACTGTCAGGAAATTCCTCCTAAATCTCAAATCTCCTTCATTTAAGCAGTAATTAGAATGCAGTATTGCAAGCAAATTCTGCTCACTGCTTGGAGTTCCATCCTGACCAGATCAAGGTTGATTCAGCCTTCCATCCTTCCGAGACTGGTAAAATGAGGACCCAGATTGTTGGGGGCAGTATGCTGACTCTGTAAATCACTTAGAGAGGCCTGTAAAGCACTATGGAGCAATACATAAGTCTAAAGTGCTATTGCTATTTAAAGTTCAGCCTTTTGTTCTTTGTCCTGCTCTCCATTTCAGCTCTATCTTACATATTATAAATCTTTAGCTATTGAAAGATTATTATCGTTTCTGCTGCCAGTGTTCAGTTTTTCAAGCTAAAGATGCTCAGGGCTTTTCCCCCCAGATTTCTTACCATTCTGTAGCTTTCTTCTGGTAATGTTCCAGCTTCTTCTTATTTAAGGTGTGGTGCTTAGAACGTGACACAGTACTTCAAAGTTAGCAACCACAGAGTAAAATAGACCTATTTCTTTTTTTTTAAATTATTTCCAAAGATTAAAATACACAGTACAAAAAGAAACATAATACACAAAAAACAAGACACACAAAAAATATAAAAAAACAAAAACAAACGTATCCAATTTTCAATACTAGTAACAACTTTTCTGCATCGGTATCTCTAACCGATTTAACCTCTTCACACAAAATATCTCTATCTTAAACTTACATCCTTGTTTAAATTATCTTAACTTCTATTCACAATTCGATCTTATAACAAAAGTATTCCTTAAGTTTTATGTTTACTCTCCAGCCAGGAAGACTTATTTCTAATGGAATTAATTCCTGTAATTTGCATGAAAATGCAATCCAATATGACATTGGTCTGTTCTGATGCTATGTCACACCACTTGCCTATGTACAAATAATGGTCCACTAGAACTTCTAGATTATTCTTAAACTGTGGTTATTATCCCCAAGGAAGTAATTTGGGCATATCCTGTGGATAAAGGAACAACTTATAAATGCTTATGTGTGAGTTGAGAGTCCAGTTTAGGACTGTCAATGCCAAGTCAACTGTCTGCACTGTACTTTTGTGGGAGTAATGACATTATTTGAGACAGGAAAAGAGATCATTTGTTCAGTTTAAGAACCCCTGTTTTAGATCCTTCTCGCATGCACTCATGTCATACCAAGTTGATCCAATCCTATATCCATTGAATTTTCCAATCCAGATGCACCACTCTACATCTGCCATAGTTGAACAGCATCCTATTACAAGCTTGTCAGTGTCAAACTTTGGTAATTTACCTTATAGCATATTACAAGGAACCTTGAGTTCATCCTCTATGTATTAGCTAAATCTTCTAGCTTGGTGTTTCCTGAAAATTTAATAAACCTCCTTTTCTTTATGAATTATGGAAAAGATGGAAAGTTGTGAATAACACTGGGTCAAAGACAGAGCCCTGGGGAGCCCCACTTGATAGTTCCCTCCAGGTCAGTTCAGAGCCATTTATGAGCACTCTTTAAGTGAAGTTCTGCAACCTATTACAGACCTCCCCGCTGATATTTGTGTATCTTGTCTGATATGAAGTACTCTGTATATGTGTATGTTTGATTACACATATGTGGCCATCTACTGATCAAAGAATGTACAAGTGATATTCGGCCTTCAATCAACTAGATTTGAATAAATCTTATTGTTGTTGTTGTTAGTTGCGAAGTCATGTCCGACCCATCGCGATCCCATGGACAATGTTCCTCCAGGCTTTCCTGTTCTCTACCATCCTCTAGAGTCCATTTAAGCTCACGCCGACTGCTTCACTGACTCCATCCATCCACCTCATTTTCTGTCGTCCCCTTCTTCTTTTGCCCTCAAACTTTCCCAGCATTAGGTTCTTCTCCAGTGAGTCCTTCCTTCTCATTAGGTGGCCAAAGTATTTGAGTTTCATCTTCAGGATCTGGCCTTCTAAAGAGCAGTCAGGGTTGATCTCCTCTAGGACTGACCGGTTTGATCGCCTTGCAGTCCAAGGGACTCGCAGGAGTCTTCTCCAGCACCATAGTTCAAAGGCCTCAATTCTTTGGCGCTCAGCCTTTCTTATGGTCCAAATCATATTACTATTATACAATTGTACTGTCTTCCTGAGATACTGAGAGTTTTTTTTAAAAAAACCAATAACCTGCCATTTAATAAACAAATGCTGTCATTCTCCACTGGAAAGCAAGGTCATTTTTAGTGTTTTTATTTCATCCCTTATATAAGAGTCACACATAAGAATTAAATCGCTTCCTGTAGCTGAAAGGATGATTAGAGTCAAGACAAGTAGCAAGGACAACATATGCATTTCAAAAGAAGAGGAGCTAAGAAGGGCTGCAATGCAGGGAAACTTGTGTGTAGCTGAATTAAAGCAATGGGGCGGTTTGGAAAACTATTAATCAAACAGAAAGGTTCAAAATGGGGAGTTAGTTGCTCTAGGAAACAGAAAATCAAATATCAAGGAGTGCAGAAATCCAAGTTAGAGAATGAAGTCCAGATTGGAGAAAGAAAATGTTGAATCAAGGGTGACTGATTAGGAACTGGATCCCCAACATTAGAGTAGAATAACAGAATTGGAAGGGGCCTTGGAGGTCTTCTAGTCCAACCCCCTGCTTAGGCAGGAAACTCTACACCACTTCAGACAAGTGGTTATCCAATCTCTTCTTAAAAACTCCCAGTGTTGGAGCATTTACAACTTCTGGAGGCAAGTCGTTCCACTGATTAATTGTTTTGACTGTCAGGAAATTTTTCCTTAGTTCTAAGTTGCTTCTCTCCTTGATTAGTTTCCACCCATTGCTTTTTGCTCTATCCTCAGGTGCTTTGGAGAATAGCTTGACTCCCTCTTCTTTGTGGCAGCCCCTGAGATATTGGAACATTGCTATCATGTCACCCCTAGTCCTTCTTTTCATCAGACTAGACATATCCAGTTCCAGCAACCGTTCTTTACATGTTTTAGTCTCCAGTCCCCTAATCATCTTTGTTGCTCTTCTCTGCACTCTTTCTAGAGCAGTGATGGCGAACCTTTTAGGAACCAAGTGCCCAAACTGCAACCCGAAACCCACTTATTTATCACAAAGTGCCAACATGGCAATTTAACTTGAATAACAAGGTTTTGTGAGGAATTTCAATCACTCTTTCACAACTTGACTTCTCCCTGGTGGCACTGGATTTCTTTAACAGCACAGCTCAGGAATGATGGGAGTGTAGTGCAGTAGCCTCTGGAGAGCCATCACATCCTTATTTCTTCCTTCCTTTCTTCCTTCCTTCCTCCGTCCCTCCCACCTTCCCTCCCTCCCTCCTCCCTTTTCACCTTCCTTCCTTTAATCCTGTATATTATGGTTAGTTATGGTTAGTATTTATTAAAGAATGCTATGTAATTTAGAAGCTCTCAGCAAAAATGTTGTTTGTGGCTGAAGCTATCCTGGGGTTTTATTTCCCTGGGTCCTTGGGAAAGGAACAGCATCTTTTCCCCATCCCCGTCTTTAATAAACCCTAACCCTAACCCCCCTCACAGCCTTTTAGCTACTATTGTCCCACCTTGCTTCCCCCTCCCCTTAAAACGAGGCCATGGTAGAAAGCCTGGAGGGAGGAAATCTAAGGGGGAGGGAAGAAGAGACCCAGAGCTCCGCTGCCCCCCCCCAGCCCCAGACGTCGCTGCTCGGCTTCCTCAAAGGCATGGCGCATTTCAAAAGTGGCAGCTCGTGTCTGGAGGTGCTGAATAGCAAGACAGCTGTGAGAGTTGGGCCAGGCCTCTCCATCATCCGACTCGCCAAGGGGGGCACTTCCATTGGGCCCGCCACTCCCCCTCCTGCTGGTCTTTTGTGCTCAGTGCTCAGCCGGGGGAGGGGAGCACTTCCCCATGCCGCCTCCTTCTTTCTCTTGGCCCCACAGATGAGGGAGGAGGAAGGCCAGGCTTGGGGGATGGCCCCCACCCCACAAGATCCGGCCCTGCTGTTCTCTCACAAACCTCTTTGCTGGCAGCATCAGCAAATGTAGCATGACGAAGGCAGAATGCTGGTGCCATGCAAAGGCAAGTGCAGGGGCACTTTGCTCCCGCACTAAGGCTCCGCCCGCCCATTGCCACCACCATGACAGGGCAACAGCTCTTTCATTCCTGTGCCGTGACAGAGTGCCGCAACAGAGGGGTGAAAGAGCCACACGGGTCACATTGTGGCTTCAGGAGGAGGACGGGACCCTGCCTCCTCCATTGTGAAGCCCGCGAGTGAAAAAGTTCACTCAATTCCAACTTCGCGAGATCTTTTTCTTTCACGAGAAGTTGGAATTGATAGAGTGAAACGCAATGGAGAAATGCGATTGGAGCTGGGCTGGGGCGACGGCGTGCATGCCCACAGAGAGGGCTCTGCATGCAACATCTGGCACGTGTGCCATAGGTTCACTATCACGGTTCTAGAATATCAAGTTTTTTAAAATTGTGGTGACCAAAACTGGATGCAGTATTCCAGTATTACATGTAGTATTACATGGTAACCGGGAGTTAATAATATACCCATCAAAGTTCCCTTGGGACCCTAAGAATTCCTGCCCTGCCTATTTTTATCATTTTATATTCTTTTCATTTATCATAGGTGGAAAGCTAGTATGGTACAGAGTACCAGCCTGGGACGTGACCTTTCATTCTAACAATAACTCAGGGCTACTCAAAGGCCCACAGGCTTTTCTTTCTGCACCGATCATGGCAACCATTTTGCCAGTGTGCCCATAAGATGTTCTTGGTCTAACTAAGCTATTGATTGGGCCCCAGGGAGTGTGCCTTATCTATCATGGTGTCTCCTTCTGGAAGAGAGCTGTTGGTTCCCGCCTGATGATATTCTGAGATCTTTAAAAGCTTGGCTGTTATCCTAGACCTGCTGGCAGAACCTTGTCAGTTGTGCTCTCTGTTGTAGGCAGTGTGTTTATCCAAATGCATATTTTTTTTATTGTTTTCTATTTTTTTAGCATAAGCCTCCTAGAATCGCTTGGTGTCGGGTAGCCTCTGAATCTCGTAAAAACAAAAACTAAAACTAAATAACCAAATGTGCCCATTAGCTTAAAAAGTTAAAGTTTCTGGATTGTTGATATATCTAAGCAGTAAAAGTAAATTAACAAGTTGCATGTTCCATGCATGTTCATTTCTAAAAAATGACACCGTTATAGGTGTGTACTTCAGGCTACCCAACCAAGCAGAGGAAATAGTTTTTTTGCTAACCAGTTAACTGGTTTTTTGCTAACCAGTTAACTGGGGTGTGCAGGAAACACACCACTGTAGTAAGGGAGGACTTTAACCAGTAGTGGGATTCAGCCGATTCAGGCCGGTTCGGGTGAACTGGTAGTTAAATTGCTGGCTGGCCCCTCCCCGCCCCTCCCTGCCCCTTCCAGGAGTCCCCACACACCACATTTTGGCTCCCAGGTAAGTGCAGGGAGGCCTACTAGGCCCAAAACAGGGCACAGGGAGCATCTTAACCCCCCGGAGCCCATTTTTGCTCCCAGGGAGGTGAAGGAGGCCAAGTGCTGCCTGTCACACCCCCTGGCCATGCCCACCATGGCCACACCCACCCAGCCGGTCATTAGGGCAGAGAACTGGTTGTTAAATGATTTGAATCCCACCACTGACTTTAACTATCCTGACATCAACTGGGAATCAAACTCTGCAGCGAGTGGAAGACCAACTAAGTCACTGATGTGCCTGACTGACAATTTTGTCGTCCAAAATGTGGAATGAGAGAACTAGAGCAGAGGTGGGTTTCAGCAGGTTCTGACCAGTTCTGGAGAACTGGTAGCAGAAATTTTGAGTAGTTCAGAGAACCGGTATTAAAAATTCTGACTGGCCCCGCCCCCATCTATTCTCTGCCTCCCAAGTCCCAGCTGATTGGGAGGAAAGGAGAATTTTGCAGCATCCTTCCCCTGGAGTGGGGAGGGAATAGGGATTTTGCAGTATCCTTTCCCTGCCATGCCCACCAAGCCATGCCATACCCACCAAGCCACGCCCACAGAACCGGTATTAAAAAAAAAATTGAAACCCACCACTGAACTAGAGGGTTAGCTACACTGAGCTTAATTTTTACTAATAGGGATGAAGTGATTGAGAGAATGAAAGTTGTAGGAATGCAAGCACTTTTTAAAGTGTTTTTAAGTGTTTTGTTTATTGTTTTTAATTAACGGGGCCAAATTTATATATGTATATTTTTAACTGTATTTTAATATTTGTACTTGATGTTTTTACTTGGCTGTTCACCGCCCTGAGTCCTCAGGGAGAAGGGTGGTATACAAATTCAAAATAAAATAAAATAAAATAAACTGAATAAAGTCAGAGTAGTGTTTTAGACTTCAAGAGAGCTGGCTTCTACAAACTAACAATGAGAATAGGAGGAATTCCATAGATAGAAGTCCTGGAGGAAAAAAACTATTTCAGATGTTTGAGAAATTCGTGGGTTATGTGTGTGGAACATAATTTGGATAATCATTTGTCTGGAGTGGTATAAGGACTCCTGCAGGGATGGGTTCTAAAATTTTTTACTACTGGTTTTGTGGGCCTGGCTTATTTTGTGGGCGTGGTTTGATGGTCATGGCACAATTCTTTAGGATTTAGCAGAGGTACTGGTCTACCAGACTTTTAACTGCTTGCAGAGCTGTACTGGTCTACCCGTTTGTTCTTGGAGCGTTCCGGTCTATCCATTTGCTTTTGGTGGCACCGGTCTACCCATTTGTTTTTGGAATGCACTGGTCTATCACCACACTGCCTTTTAACACTGATCAGCTGTAGGGCGGCCCTTTGAAGCCCCACGGCAAGAATTTAAACAGTTTTTTTTCCTTCTAACCAATCAGCTGGGACTCGGGAGGCAGTGAATAGATAGGGGTGGGGCCAAATAAAAGGTAAGAATAACGCGGAGGGTGGGTGGGAGGGCCCAGCTCCCGAACAAAGAGAACCGGTTCGGTGACATCATATCGTCACCGCTACCGGCTCGGCCAAACCGGGCCAAATTGGGAGGAACCCACCACTGGACTCCTGGATTTGTATAGGGGTTGGACAAGAAGACCTCCAAGGTCCTTTCCAGCCCTATGATTCTATAATTCTATGTGTTAGTAATTTAGTCATAGTTTATATGGAACGGTGTGGTGTAAATTGCCTCCAACTAGGCTGGAGTTGACCTAAAAATGATTTGCCCTCAATTCATTTCCATAACCTAATAAAAAATTGATTACCCTGATTAAATTGGCTCATGTTAATGGGAAAATCAAAACTCTTAGTAGATCATTTTCATAAAATCTTTTCTGGATCATAGCTGAGCCAAAGCATTTTTACTACTGAAAGCAAAGAACAAGATGTTGTTTCAATTCACAAACAGTGGACTAGCAATTGAATTCTTCTTCAGATGTAATACTGGGGCAGCCCTATCCATTGCAGTTGAAAACTGAAAGGCAACTCAGAAGATACACAGCTACTACTAGCGTTGTTTTGTCTTCCAACGTTTAATGGGCTTCCTCTTAGCATCTGCTGTCTGAGAAAACTGCTTTACTCTACTTAACTATAGCATCACCCTTTTTTTGCCATAATTCTGAGCAACTTGAATTTGGGCATTCTCGGTAATTCGAAAAGGAAATGGATATTAAACACACCACAGTGTAAAATAAGTGGTCTTACGTATAGGAATCCTTCTATCACAGGTAGTCCTCAATTTACAATCAAAATTGAGCCCAAAATTTATGTTGCTAAGCATAACATCGGAAGTTGGCAAACGGGCTGTTTCTGGCCTCCAGGGGGCCTCCAGGGGGGGAGTTTTCACCCTCCCCAGACTCCTAGAAAGGCTCTGGAGGCTGGGAAGAGAGAAAAAACGGGCCTACTGTGCCATCGTGTGCCAGGCGTGAGGGAAGCAGGGGGGGTTGCATGCGCATGCGCGGGGGCAGGGTGCATAGAATTATGGGTGTGGGCATGCACACATGTGACTCCCCCACACTCCTGGCACGCGATGGCAAAAAGGTTAGCCTAGACTGTGCTGAGAAGCATCTTTGAGTCGGCTCGATGTTTTGCGAACTGATTTATAGATAATCAGCTAGTTGGATTTATAGTTTGATTTGCTGTAAAACAGTTCCACGGATTAAACTAAAGTGAAAAAAGAAGTCAAAATGCCTTCTGAAAGGCAAAAGTTATTATCAATTTCTGTGACAGCCAACGGTCCACATTTTAAATTTCCACTTTAAACAGACGCACGAGTTGCATAAATTCTGCAAATCATCGCGACTTTGAAATGCAAGTCATTTGTATTTCTCATATCACCTAAGTGTTGGATGACATTCATATAATCCATTCATAAGTCCCCTTTGCATGTATATCAAGCTGCATGGGCATAATTCCGCTCTGGTAATAAAAGCAAGACAAAGATGTATGTGAATACACAATATGGGCAGAATTTACAGTATACAGAATGTACAATATGGCCAGGGTTTATCGTAGGCTTTCTCTAATTATTTGGCCCCTTCCCTTAGCAGGAAACCTATCATTTAGGAAAAAACTCTCAAAATAGCCCTGCTGAATTGCTTATCATATTCTTACATCAGAAGGGCATAAGTATTCATGAAAACCATTCCCATGTGACTTTGAATAAAACCTCACAGCTAACAGATTATTACTTTAATGACATATTTGAACTTCTCCATCACTTTCAATTTACCAAAAGCAGCCATACATGCTATCATTTCAGGCTGGGAAATCAATTTGCAGAGAGATATTAGAGAAGCTATCCATAACAGAGTGAGCATTAAGGCACAACATATATTTATCTATGTGTGTTTGGACATTATGTTGAGTCTCTGAGGAACTAGGACAAGAGTAATCTTACCAAAAGTTGTGTTAGTTGCACTAGAAACAGATATTTTCCAGAGGTAGCCCCATCCCACATGGATCAATAGTACTACACTCACTGCTGCTATTACTCTTCAAGTGTGTCAATCCAGACTTGTCCAACATAATATCATCCTAGTTAAATAATATTTATCTTAAGGGCCCTTCCACACAATATCATTATGCCAGTTAAAGCCAACTTCAGACTTGTTCAACTATACAAAGTGACGCTGTTAGAGAACTGAATTGGAGTTTTTTTCTGGTTTTGTACAGAAAAATTGCCCAGAAAAAAATTGGATTTTTATCTCAGTGTTTGGATTTACTTACTATTAGTTTGGAATTACTGCACTTTTAGTTCTTGCCTTCATGCTTGTCATTTCTTGCAGTCTTTTCCACTTCCAATATTCACAAAACTTATATTTGCTGACAAACTCTTTCATATGTATGATCTCTGCGATTAGGATACATTCCTATAATGGGTCCCCTAAGATTTAAACTGTTTCCTTTTGACCACCAAAGAAGGCAATGACAAAACCCAGTTCTATATTGTTGTCAAGAAACATTGGATATAACTCAGGAATGAAATCCAGCAGGTTCTGACAGGTTCTGGAGAATCGGTAGTGGAAATTTTGAGTAGTTTAGAGAACCAGCAAATGCCACCTCTGGCTGGCCCCAGAGTGGGGTGGGAATGGAGTTTTTGCGATATCCTTCCCACAGAAGTGGGGAAGGAATGGGGCTTTTACAGTATCCTTCTCCTGGAGTGGGATGGGAATGGAGATTTTGCAATATCCTTCCCCTGCCACACTTCCAAGCCATGCCCACCAAGCCACATCATGCCCACCACGTCCACAGAACTGGTAGTAAAAAAATTTGGATTTCATGCCTGATATAACTAGGAATCTTTATTGCAGTGGCACCAACAGAATTGGTGGACCATCAACAGAAAGATGAAATGGCCAACTTCTCAGGCACCTACTATATCCAATCCTTTAGGAGATGCTAAAATTTTCACCAGTTCATTTTAGAGATATTAAGAAGCTATTAAACTAACAGGCAGGCCATTTTTTCCTCCTGCTTGTTACCAGCCAAGTATTATATCCTGATATGCAGTTGGAAAACTTTTAGGCTCTTACTTTTTATTGTCTAGTTATTGTTTAAAGCATATGAACAGCAGTGAAAATAATACTAGGTGCTTCCAGATGTTGGGGGACAGCAACTCTTAAAGCTTCAGCCACCTGAAGAAATTGTAACCCCAAAACATCTGGAGGGCCAGGATACTCTCTACTTTTCCTTAAGTGCAGTGAACATTATTTTTCAGAAAATGTATTGTTAATGATAAGTCTGCTAAAAGAATATAAACCAGCAAGAGTAATGGAGTGCTTATAAAGTTCTGTATGAGACATCAAGCATTGTTTCATGTGCTAATTTCTGCATGTTTCAATAATAAATCACTCTGCTCTGTATGAACCTCATTTCCCCCCAGCTGTGAACATATCAGCTTGCTCAGCATCTCACAGATGGAAGGGGAAAGAGGCAGAGAGATTCGAGTGCAAAACTCCTTATTTACTTTGCCTGTTGGCTTCAAAGCCAAAGCTGGTATTAAAAAAAACAACAGATCGTAAGCAGAGGTGGTATTCAGCCGGCTCAGCCCGGTTTGGCCGAAGCGGTAGCGTAAATCGTGGGTGGGCCCGTCCACCCGCCTCAGCTCTATGCAGTCCTATTTAGGCATATTTTTGAGGCCGGGCGCATGCATGGAAGGTGTGCACACGAACAAAGCACATGCGCGGAAGGCTGGGTGCATGCGCACCCTCACAGTTGTGAACCAGTAGGGAAAGTAAGTGAATGCCACTCCTGATTGTATGACATTGGGCATAAACAGAAAGAAAGAAACTGATCTTTTGCTTTTTATGATCATGTACTTTTCTCAGACTACATGTCATCCTATGCTGGTTTGTAACATGGTCCATTTTATTCCATGGATTTATTCAGTGCACTCAAGTAAACGTTTGTTTCTAAATGTTAAGTAAATTTACTATACTGTATTCCCATCAGGGGTGAAATCCAGCAGGTTCTGATAGGTTTTGGAGAACCGATAGCGGAAATTTTGAGCAGTTCAGAGAACTGGCAAATACCACCTCTGGCTGGCCCCAGAGTGGAGTGGGAATGGAGATTTTGCAATATCCTTCCCCCAACAGTGGGGAGGGAATGGGGATTTTGCAGTATCCTTCCCCTGCCATGCCCACCAAGCCATGCCCACCATACCACACCACGTCCATGAAGCCACGCCCACAGAACCAGTAGTAAAAAAAATTTGGATTTCACCACTGATTCCCATCTATATGTACTTAGGACTCTACTGGATAATGCAATTATCTTCACAATAATTGATATATATTAAAACCATATTTTTCATCAAACAATCTTGCCCTGTCTTGGGAAAACAAGGACAAGTTTCCACGGTGGAAATGTAAAATAATATATACAATGCAATCCGATGTGGAGCAACATGCTTTTAGAGACATAAAAATTTGTGCAATCAGGAGAGCATGCTATTTTAATATGCTTTTCCTTCTGTATGAAAAGAATACCTTTCTTGTTGTCTTTTGTATTCTCCAATGGAATACAATATTAATGATTATTACAATAAACTGCACTAATTAATCAGTTACGTTTTGCATGATGGCTGTAGCAATAAACTGTAATAGTCTCAGTTGATTGGGTGATGGTATCAGTGATTTTGTTATTTCTGTAATCTCCATGGAACCAGCAGCCAGATTCTATTTCAGCACAGACTAGGTTTTGGAAGTAACACTGCCTTTTTTTATACAAAGTACAAAATTTGCAAAATTGCCCATGAGAATGCTTCTGCAACAAATAAAATAAATACTTAACACTTGTTAATGTCTGCAATAAAGCTCAATGGATTGATAACTAAACTTTACAAATCTTTTCTTAATCTTTAATGTCTTCTAATCTTTAAGAGAGATTGAAAAGGTGAGTCAATGTTTAAGAAACTGGAAGTGATCAATTTATTTATTTATTTATTTATTTATTTATTTGTTTATTTATTTGTTTATTTAATTATTTTTCATATTTGTATACCGCCCTACTCCCGAAGGACTCAGGGCGGTGAACAGACATAATAAATACAAATACAAATTGAAGCATCACTTTGACACACGCCACACACACACATATATATTCATTTCTTTTCTTTTTAATTTTTTTTATTTTTTAAACAAAACATAAAACATAAATCCATCATCCATTACAATTGCAAACAGTGTGTTGGTCGGTTATAAGTCTTTTGTGCTTCATCCCCATATTCAAAGTTTAGTAATTATCTAATTTCTCATATTATCAAACAAATAAATATCCTCAGTTATCATTTATTTAATTATGGCTTTATCGCTTCATAAAAATTATTTCCAAATATTATATTTATAACATTCATTTCATGTTTCATATTTATTTTTCCATGTATTATATAGCCATTGATAAACTAAATCCCATATTTTATAATATTCTTGTTCTCTAATTTCAAATGTCAGTTTACTCATTTCAGCACATTCCATTATTTTCTTAATAACTTCATCTTGCGTTGGTATTTTCTCATTTTTCCAGTTTTTTAGCAAACACAATTCTAGCCGCTGTTAAAACATTCACAATCAAATATCTCAATTCTCTATTGTATGTTTCTGGCACAATCCCTAATAAAAAAAAAATCTGTTTTAAACCAGAGACATATATATTCATTTCTTTTATCTGGTTTATCTAAGCAGTTTCTACAGGTTTTCAATCCATCAACAACTCTGCAAATTCTCTTTAGACAATTCTCTTTAGGCAGTGAGATTCTTACACATATCATAAGATGCTTCTAAGTTAGCTTCTTCTGTTTAAGCTTTAGTGGTGATGGTTGGGAACAAAGAGCTGATTATCCCTTGCGGGACATAATTTAGGGTAGGAGTTCTTAACCTTTTTGTACCATGGACCGCTTTGAGAGTCTGGTGAAATTTACAAAACCCTTTCTCAAAACAAATTTTAATTTTTGCATTTCATTTTTTAAATGCAAAAATTAAAATAAAGGAAACCACTTATACTCAAATACAATACCAAAATATTAAAAAAATATTAAACATCTCTCTCCCCCCCTCTCCCTCTCTCTCTCCCCTGCGCTCTCTCTCTTTCTCACACACACATTTTTCCCATTCAGACCCCCCTGAAGTCTATCCATAGTCCCCAGATTAAGATCCCCTGATTTGCAGTAGAGAAGCGGTGCCAGTTAAAATATTCTGCCGGTTTTCTTGAAATACAAAGCAGAATTTGACTTGATAATTACCTATGACATGTATTTTATATCTCCAGCTATCCCGTTCAATTATCTTGTAGTTTAACCAGAGAAACAGGATGTGATAGTCTTAAATGCAGCATTGAGGCTAATCAGATGCATCTCCATTGATTTAAGTGGAATTGTGCCCAGTTACCCAGAGCTCAGCATGGCCTTATGGCTATCAGAGCATGCAATGTAAGTGATAATCATCTAATCCCTACTGGTTAAATTACTAAGCATTTGGCTAGATTGCTTCTGACTTGCTGCTGTTGCTACCACAGTAAAGTAGCCACTGAATTGAAACCTTTTTCAATAATAAATATGTTTACCTTATGTATGGATGGGCACAACACTGGACACAGCATTTGGTATGTAGTGTATTGGGTTCAAAGTCTATTTTTAAAAAAGCAAAAGTGACATAAGGATATTAAAATTTTACCATGTCTCTTGCTTGTTTTTTTTAAACACAGCCAATTCCTCCAGGCATTTTTATTTTCAGTTGAGTTCTTGTCAGGGAACTGATGTCGAAGGGAAAAAAAATATTGGAGAGGGAGGAGTATTATAGAAAGTTAAGAAAATCAATTTATAAGTGTGAAAACTTGCTCTGCATTTTATACCTGTTCATATATATCAGGGGTGAAATTTATTTATTTATTTATTTATTTATTTATTTATTTATTTGCAAATATTTATATGCCTCCCTTCTCACAAAGGACTCAGGGCGACGAACACAAGTTAAAAAACATACAATAATAAAGGAAAATCCTAATTAAAACCAATTAAAAGACAACTAAATAATAAACCCCAAGAATCAGAATCAACCCATTTGTTGAAACAGCCAAGTCTTTAGGCCTCGACGGAAGGAGCGGAGATCAGGCGCCGTCCGAAGCTCGGTTCAGCAGGTTCTGACAGTTTCTGGAGAACCGGTAGCAGAAATTTTGAGTACTGTGAAGAACCGGCAAATACCACCTCTGGCTGGCCCCAGAGTGGGGTGGGAATGGAGATTTTGCAATATCCTTCCCCCAGGAGTGGGGAGCAAATGGGGATTTTGCAATATCCTTCCCGTCACACCCACCAAGCCACGCCATGCCCACCAAGCCACGCCCACTGATATATATGCCTCACTTTGATTATGTTCATGCAAGGGTTTGTTTTCTTTAACTGAGGTAAACTGAACAAACCACAACTGGCTGAATAAACCGTAAATCACAGACAAGCCAAACTGGCTAGTTCATGCTACGGCTACACCTGAAGCTGCAGACAAGCAAACCATATTAGGATTTGCAACATATGAAGTTGCATATGAAATTGCACTGTTTATGATTAGGGCAGAATGAGGTTTAAACCAACTTTTCCCAATTGGGGCCTTTCAAATGAGAATTATTTGACTAAAAATCCCAATTCAGAGAATTCCCAACCAAATTGTCCTTCCTCAGCAGGAGAATTCTGCAGCTGCTTCTTCCTACACATCTGGAGACAAACTGGGAGAAGCCACTGAAGCTGATAGGCTTCTTGTTTTTGTTGTTGTGACAACCTTGTTATGTTTGGTTCTGTTGCATTCAGTGAAGGAATTAACACCATCTTTTATACCAGTGTGCTGTTCCTGTTGTGCGCTGCACAACTGGCAAAAGCCAAGTCTTGTGCCCTGCTATTTATCAGGGACCTTCTTCTCTCCCTGTGAATTATGTTCAGTCGGCTTTGATCATGGGAAAATGCTAGCAACATTTATGACATGATGCTTTGGCATTTTGTTTTCTTCTTCTCTCTTTTTTGGCAGGTGGGATAATGGTAAACATTTCCTGGGCTTTGCTGCAGTCATAAATTTAGAGAGAGAAAGAATGAGAATTATGGGTGGCTGAAACGTAGGCATTTATAAAACAAGGTATTTTTTCCCCCAAATCAAAAATAGCATTTAGCCCTGAAAGGACCTGAGGTATTATTTCCATCTTTGTTTTTTAAAAAAAACATTTCAGGGATTTAAGAAATTTGTGAAATGTGATACTTAATCTAATTAAGCATAAATCAAAGAATGAACACTTTAAAACAGTATTTCTTAACGTCTGCAAGTTTTAGATGTGTGGACTTCAGCTTCCAGAATTCCCCAGCCAATTGGGGAATTCTGTGAGTTGAAGTCCACACATCTTAAGCCTATCAAGGTTGATAAATGCTGCTTTATATTATTAAAACTTGATATTTCAGTCAATGGGCTCTTCTTTTGTTTTATCCAATGTACAATCACTGACATACTTTTCTGTATCTGAGAAAAAAACAGGGGTGGGCTTCAAAAGTTTTAGCAAGGGATTCTCTGCCCGGTTGCTGGGTAGGCATGGCCAGGGTGGGTGTGGCCTAGTTGGCTTCCTGCACCATGGCACGGGTGGGGGCGTTTTTGCCCTCCCCTGGCTCCAGAGGCTTTCCTTGAGCCTCCGGGAGGGCGAAAACAGCCTCCCCAGGCTCCGGAAGCCCTCTGGACTTCCTGTAGGCCCATTTTTCGCCTTCCCCGAGTCTCCGTGCATGCCCTTCACTTACCTGCATCCAAAACAGGCCACGTGGGGACTCCTGGGAGGGGCGGGGTGGGGTGGGCAGGGCCAGCCAGGAGTGGGATTTGGGGGGTTCTCCGAACTGCACGGAATCTTAGCTAGAGGTTCTCCCGAACTCCTGCAAACCCCCAGCAGCCCACCCCTGGAAAAAACTAATTCCTGACTCCAAATAACCCTGACTGTCAAAGTAAACATACATTGTAAACATACAAAGTAAACATACAACGTAAACATACATTGCTTTATTTTTATGTTTCCACAATAAACAAGAGTTCCTTTATGGTAAATTAGCACTTGTCGTTCTCTAGAGGGCACGTCCTTTTTAAAGGATAGGATGTTCTTCTATGCATTTAGTTTATTAAAGGATTGGCTTAGGATGATACAATATGTGGATCTACCCTTTACATGCATCTAACAGTTCTGTGCTGACTGTTGTCCTAGGTCGGGGACTTGAAACCTTGTCCCAGTTTAACATGCATATACGTTCTGTTCTAAAGAGGACAGTCTTTTCAACTACGAAGTAGAGTTGTCTATTTGTGCATTTTTGGAATGCAAAGTTTTGAATTTCTGAATATGATCTTTAAGCTAAGATAAATTGCCTCTGAATAGGACAGAGAAGATCTGGTTCTGCTACTCTTTATTGCCCATGAAACAGTGCATCTGCCTTGGTTACAGTTGCTATGGAGGAAGACTTCAAGCTGACACTTTAAAAAATGACTAGGAGATAGCGAAATATAATTTGGATTGTCAAAGGGATTGACACATTGGGATTGTAAGTTAGAGAGTCTAACTCTGAATGAACATGATTAGCCAGACTAGTTTCTGACTGGGATTTTAAAACAAGGAAGGATCAGTTTGACATATGGAGCCTGTCAGTGGGTTTTGTTTATTTATTATGTTTTGATCTTCCTTTTCACCATGAAAAATCTTCTCCAAGAGACACAGGTTAGCATTCGAAAGAATGGAATTAAACGAAGAAAAAGACTTCTCTGTTTTGAGATGGACTTTGCTGAAAAGAGATCTGGAGGCCAAAGTGAAGGACGGAAACAAAGCTTTGAAGATGGTGAAGTTACAAGCAATCACTGATTAGATAAAAAAAAAAAACACATAGAAACTGAAGCACTAACCTGCTTTAGCATCATCATGCTTGAATAGAATTTCACTAAGAAACAATCAATCAATAGAGAAAAAAAAAAACAGAAAATGTAGGTTTGACATTCCTGGAGGTTAGTCATTATCTTATGTCAGGGTTGTCCATAAGGTTGGGGGACAAAAAATGTACTATGGTGGACACGACCATATCATCAAAGCCTCAGGGTTTTTTGATGACATTGAATTCAGCAACCAACCAATTGGTAGGTTTCAGAAGAACTTTGGATATATGTGTTCTTCAGATCAGGGGTCTCCAACCTTGGCAACTTTAAGATTTGTGGACTTCAACTCCCTTGTGGACTTCAACTTCCTCAGCAAAGCTGGCTGAGGAACTCTGGGAGTTAAGTCCACAAGTCTTAAAGTTGCCAAGGTTGGAGACCCCTGCTTCAGACAATGGCAGTAGCATATTCTGGGTGGGAAATGCCCATATTTGTCCTGCGTTTGCTCTTTTTAAATATGTGGTCCAGTAGATGACCAATGCAAGTTTAAACGTGCTGGCTACATGATATTTCAGCTGAACTGATTCTGCCTATTATCAGCAGGTATGAAAGACCTCAACCTATTCTCAAATATAAGAGGCAGCTCACCAAGAGGCTGGATAATGCCAGCCTAAGGTGTTTTATTGCATGAAGCAGAATCCAAGTTTATTCCATTCAGGTACTCCCAGCTCCATCTGTACATATGGTGTTAAATGAAGCAGAGCATTTCACCTTGCCATATGACAGGGTCAGATATGAGTCTTAATAGGAAAGAAAAGAAGAATCAAGCAAGTTTGCAAGGGCATATGAAGGCAGAAAATTAGAAGCATGATAAACCATGTTATATTTACTACTTTGTACTAACAAATTATCAGGCTTAATTATGCTTAAAATCTGTGCTTAGAACATTGTGAATCACCAGCATTTTGAAGGACAAGATACTTAATCTTTCCCTTTCAGGCTGCAAAATATACTATACAGCTGATTTATTCATACCAGCCAAATTTAATGTTTCTGCCTTCATTACAACATTGAATTTTCCTGAAAATTATTTTCCTTTTTATTAAACCATCTACAAATTTATATCAGCAATAGAGTGGACTAAATTGACTGGCTTCACCATTTTGCTAGGCTGTTTGATTGGCCTAACCCAGGGGTCAGTAATCTGTGGCTCTGGAGCCACATGTGGCTCTTTCACCCCTCTGCTGCGGCTTCCCGTCACTCAAAATATGCGTCACAACTGCCAATGTGCAACACCTGCCAGCATGCAATTTATTGAGCTTTTCAACCCCCAGTAGGCCAACCATGGATAAATCCAAGAAAAGAAAAGTTTCAAAAGAAAACAGAACGTTTAATTCAACTACATATGCTAGTTTTGTGCCTGCTCAGGAAATAGTCAGGCACGAGAAGGATTTTGTGGCTCCCGGAGTTTTCTTTTCTGTGGGAAATGGGTCCAAATGGCTCTTTGAGTGTTTAAGGTTGCAGGCCCCTGGCCTAACCTCTGCCTGCGGAAAAAGCCACTGATAGCTGGACATGCAAAGCTATAAACCTTGGTTTACAAATCATGATGTGTTGAGATTTAAATCTTGCACTTGAGTCAATAAAATATTTTACAATGCAATCAGACAGGCCTGGTTAGTACTTTAAGGAGAACCATAACCCACTGAAAAATTAATTAATATTCACATTGTGCTGGTGGACTGTTAATTAATGAATAGTGTTGACAGCACTGAGCACAAAAACGCCTTCTCAAGCCCTAAATAAATATTCTTAGATGTTCTACTTCTGGTTCCCAAATTTTCCTTCCTGGATCTTTTGATTGTTCATCATTCCCCTTGATTGCTCTTCCTCTATTTTTCCTCTTTCTATTTCCTGCCATCTTTTTCTTGGATTTGTGATCTAGAGCAGTATTTATCAATCCTGGCTACCTGCTGGGAGTTGATCCAGCTATTTTGATGTGGCCAAGATTGAGAAACACTGATCTAGAAGACCAAATAGGCCAATGACATTTTTCACCAAGCCCAATTTTTTAAGATAGGGATTATCTTAAAAATAAACCTATTGCACAAATGTTTATGTGCCTCGTTTGAAGATCATTTCGGTGTATTTAATATATAATGTTTTTCACCGCCTCATTATATCTTTTGTGCAAAACTTTTTTTAACTGCATGCTGTCAATTTGTGTGTAACACATTTTTAAAGTCTCTATAAATGGAGCTTTGAATGTCCTTGGAGCAGAAGCATGGTAGAGGACACAGATGTACAGTTAATATTTTAACACATCCAAATAAATGTGATGTAGCAGTTGCTTTTGGTGTTTTGATCATGATTGTGTAATGTTATTTGAGTTATTTGAAGCAGTCTTATCACAACTTTATTTCAGTGAAATATTGAGGAAAAAATGGATTTGGATGAAGTTTCCAGAATAGCAATAGTGAAATATACAAGATATACAGGATTCAGACTAGGTAATACTTGAAGTGGAAAATCTATGCCCCAATTATTAGAGTAAAAAAAAAAATCACCATCCATAAATGTAATTGTTAGTCTCAAAAGCCAAGAAGGTAATTGCTATTTATAGACCTGCAGAGAAAGAGAAGGGTATAAATAGGAGAAAGTTGGAATATAACTGCAGATTTCTGAAGTAAACCATTTTCTGGAAGGCAGACATTTATCTGTGTAAAAATAAATCCTATTTCTTAGGATTTTAGCTCAAGAATCACATAGAAAGCAAACATTTTACAATCAGAGTTTACTCTTTTCCAAAAACAGACAACCCAAAATCATGAACTGTCCCTAATAAATAAGGGATCTGAAACAACTGTTTTTATTATAACTGAGCGCTTAATCTCAGTATTTCATCACCAGAATGGAGGGGCAAATATTTCTGCAGAGCAGAAAACATCACCCTCTATTAATCCCCCGCTTCCCCGTAAGGTAAACGTTTCCTGCATTTCTTTTAATTTTTTTCAATTTTCAAAGTACAATTTTTCCTATGATATCATTTTGAAGTGCTCCTGTCTGGTTGGGGTAGAACAACTAATTTTTTTTCCAGCTGAACCTCAGCAGTTCATTGAAATGTTGCAGCGAGAGGATGATCCCTTCAATCTAGCCAATATTCAAAATTCTAATATTGTTATGCACCGCTTTTACAGCACTGCAAAATAGCAATGTGGTTAAGATCTTCAATTAGGGTTGCTACTTCAAAATCTGCCAATTTTTTTTTAGAATTATGATTTCAATTATTGTTTTTCTTTTCTTGAGTAGCCAGTTTCTCCCTCTTAGCTTTTTGGTTACTTTTAATCCGTCTGTGGATTTACCACAGGGCTGTCAAGCTCCCAGCCTGCAGGCCGGATGCGTCACGCACTGGCCACGCCCACACCTGATTTAGCGAAGGGGAAAAAAAGCCCCAATAGTCACATGACACTGCTGTGACGACATGAGTTTCACACCCCTGATTTACCATTTCAAACTTTTTTTTCAGTCATTTAAGTACAATGATTTCATTCCAGGGGTGAAATTCAGCAGGTTCTGGAGAACCGGTAGCGGAAATTTTGAGTAGTTCCACCTCTGGCTGGCCCCAGAGCGGGGTGGGAATGGAGATTTTGCAATATCCTTTCCCCAGGAGTGGGGTGTGAATGGAGATTTTGCAGTATCCTTCCCCTGCCACGCCCACCAAGCCACGCCCACAGAACTGGTAGTAAAAAAATTGGGATTTCACCACTGTTTCATTCCCAGATTTTTATTTGGAGTCTAGGAGTGAAGTACTTCTACCTCAAGTGGTTTGAAACAGGGTAACATACTACTCTTATATTATTATTATTTTAAAACCTTCTTACGTTATATAAAAAAAAGAGAGATGCTCTGGGGAAAACTGCTCAAGAAAAGAAAGTGCGTATGTATTAAAAAGAGTTGTATTAGTTTTCAATCCAGCAACCTTTTCTATACTAAGCAAGGATTTTAACCCCTATATTACTTCTTCAGTACAGATAAGAGGAGGCATAAAACATTAAGAAACTGCTGGAAACATTTTTTTAAAAAAAGCTGCTTGTTGTGCCTCTATATATCTGCATTTTTATGTATTAATCTTGTATGTGTTGTATCTTTTGTGTTGTGTGCATATATTGGCAAATTGCAATTGCTTTTCTGGAAAAGAAAACCGAGAGTCTACAGGACCATTAGAATTTCTAATTGTCCAGTCTAGACAGGATTACAGTATCTTAAACCAGTTTAGCCTCAAGCTGGCATGAGTGTAGGAGAAGAACAGCTTCTGTGGCAATTGCAGATACGACTTAAGTAATCTTCAAATTCAGGTGAACTGCATTATCTAGGCATAAATTAGAAATGTTGCCATGGTGAAATGTATAATGTCCTGTATATCATTTGTAAAAAAAGAAAAACACAGTTGCTAGTCTAGTGGCATAAATCCTGACGTAAATTACCCAGCTGACAATGACTCTATGCTGACCGTCTCATATCTCCAATAGCCTGCTTCAAGCAGTTGCAACAGTCAAGAAAGTAGAATAGCCCAACCAGATGGCATCTATTTTCCATGCAAAAGATCCCAAATGAATTCCCTGCCATGTCTAGCTGAAATTTTGGGGAAGAGACGTCTTTGGAGATTGACAGTGGTGAATACTGGGCTGATCGTTAAATCATCTGAAGTGGTCTAAGGCTGCTTCCTGTGACTCTTATTAAGCAAGTGTTGGAAGAAATGTCCATCTGGTTCAATTCCAAGCTGGGAGAAAGATACTGGAAACATGGAGGCTGATTGGAAAGAGGGTTTAATGGTGAAGCAGAAGCACATGGGTGGTTCTAGGCAGCTGACCACATGGAGTTGAGAATGAGTTATTTATACCTTCTCTTGGGCCTTGCCCGTGAGCTTCCTGTTCCTGTGCAAGAACATGTATTCTATTGGTTGTTGTAGGGGTCATAGCTAACCTTGTAGGTTGTTTGAGAAGTTTGGTTGAAGCCTGGATGGTGATGCAATGTCCCCAATGTGAGGAGCTCTGCTGCTAGATAATCCTATTATGTCCTGGAGGGTCATCTCTTAATCTCATCACCCTGGAGCTGAAGGTCTTTTGTTTTGTAGATAGGCACCAAATATCTGCTAGGGACAGGGAGCTGAAGCTCTTCTTAAGAAGGGCTTAAGATTTTTTAAATTTCTCTTTTAGGGGAAATATTTTATCCTGACTTTTTTAACATTTCTCAAAATATTTCATTCTTCTAGGAGAGGGGTGGGTGCTAACTTTGTACACAAGTCTCCGTTAATATAAATGGAGCACATGATTGAACAAGACATGAATAGTGATATTTGATATTTTTGATAGTCTTTCAGTGTAAAGCTTGAACTATTGAATTTTAACGATTGATATACTGTCTTACACCTTATGCCTTGCAGAAACAAAACCTTCATAAATTGAGCTGAACTTGAATACCTATTATTTTGTTATTCTGAAATCTTTAGATCAATGCATTCATGTGTATGTCTAAAGTTCTGTTTTGTTTTTTTCTAAAACAGCTCACCCATGTATCTTATAACCTACAAAGTTTCAGAGCAATGTGGAAGACTAAACAACAGGATATATTTTTATTTTAAAATTTGAGAGGTGTTTCCCTAGAACTATTTATCAAAAATGAAAACTCAGTTTATAGCAAATATGCTAAATTCTGAAGCATGGCAACAACCAGATTGCTTGGGATAGTGAGAAATCTTTTTATAGTTAAACATTATGAATTAGGTTGCATAAATTACATACATTGTTCATATTATAATTTTAATGTTATTTGTAACAATTATCCTCAGCTTTCTATTGCATCTGGAGTTTAGCAATTCAATAAAGATACTAGAAGCTAATATCTAAGGCAGTGTTTCTCAATCTTGGCAACTTTTAAGATTGTGGACTTCAACTCCCAGAATTCCTCAGTCAATATGGCTGGCTGGGGAATTCTGGGAGTTGAAGTCCACACATCTTAAACACATGTAAAACCATTTCACATGAACTTGTCCTCTTATTTTATGCTTCCCAAATTTTCTGAACTGTTAAATCTAGTTAACATTCAGAATATAAATAGTCCTTTTCTGTTACTTAAAAATAATACAGACACACCCTTTCTGTTTTACTGTGAAGGAAGTCTCTCTCGTTCCCTTAATGCTGCTGAGAACTAAAGGAGAGTATGCTCTATTATTGACTGAGAAATACAGGACAATCCTACAGGCCTGGCTAGGTGGCTCAGTGGCTAAGATACTGAGCTTGTTGATCAGAAAGGTTGGCAGTTTGGTGGTTCGAATCCCTAGTACAGGTCTCCTGCGTAAGCAGGGGGTTGGACTAGATGACCTTCAAGGTCCCTTCCAACTCTGTTACTGTTACTACAGGTGTTTTAAGGAGATTTACCAATTAAGTTCCATTCATTGGCTAAAAAACCGCAGCTCTAGTGTTGATTTCCATTTCCGTCCCAGCTCTTTTTTCCCTTTTGGATTGTATCTGTAAGGTTGTGAGCCTGTGTATAATGACTGTCTTCTTTAAATATCTGCAAAATTGAACATACATTAGGCTGATTCTATGTTGGTTTTAAAGTTTGATACTGATTTTTAATTGAAATGTTTTAAATTATGGGCCAAATTTGATTTAATTATTTTTAAAATTATTTTAACTTTTGTGTACAAATGTTTTTATTTTGGCTGTTCACCGCCCTGAGTCCGAAAGGAGAAGGGCGGTATATAAATCTAATAAAAGATAAAAATAAAGGCGAATTATGCGAGTAGGATGTCCATCACTTTTGCAGGATACCGGGTTGAGGAAGGCTGCTTTAGAAATATTAGGTTCAACTGAAGTCAACAAAATATGAGTCATCTGAAATAAATACGAAGTAGTCAGACAGAGAAAAGTAATCACAGGCATCAAAACAGAGAGAAGAATACTGATTAGGTAATAGTACCACAGAGAAAAGCCCAAAGGGTAAAGTAAATTATATACAGTACTAAGTCTGAATTAATAGTGTTGTTCTGTCAGAAAGGGGGATTTAAATGTGATATTGTATTTTTTAAAAGGAATCGTACATTAGCCAATGAAAATGGTGAGCGTGGGGGATGGCCTATATTCAGCTCTAGTTAAGTATCTCATATTGTTGTTAAGGGGAAAATAGAGAAAACTATTATCTATATACCTTAAATCAGGGGTGAAATCCAGCAGGTTCTGACAGGTTCTGGAGAACCGGTAGCGGAAATTTTGAGCAGTTCGGAGAACTGGCAAATACCATCTCTGGCTGGCCCCAGAGTGGGGAGGGAATGGAGATTTTGCAGTATCCTTCCCGTGCCACGCCCACCAAGATACGCCCACAGAACTGGTAGTAAAAAAAATTGGATTTCACCACTGCCTTAAATCCTAAAAAAGTTGGTTGTAAATGTAAAAATATATATGTGTGTGGCAATACAGTACGTGCCATAGTGCCATAGAGCAGCTGGTACATTGGTTTCACGCTGGGAAGCCTGAATAGATTATAGCTGACCTTTTCTTCTCCAATAGTCATAGAAACTCAAGCTGTCTTACATAATAGTTTATTCAGTTAAAACTGGTCAATTCCTCTATCATTCAAGTATGTTTCATTCAAAAACTGCTTTTCTGATTTCTGCCTGGACCTGTCATAGTGAAATGGTGTACTTTGTATGGTTACACAAAACAATATACAGGTCCCGCCCCCACCAAGGTTTTTACTTATCTTATATATGTCACAATACTATAATTCTATATTAGGATATACAATTTATAGTATATACTATATAGTATAAACCAGGGGTGTCAAACTCAAGGCCTGTGGGCCTCATCCAGTCCACAGGGTGCTCAGATCTGGCTCACGGGGCTGCCCTGGAAACAGCGAAGGAGTGGCCCACAGTGCCTCTGCCAGTGAAAATGGAGCTCATGGAGGGCACGCCAGTTTCCGCTGGCAGAGTGCTGCAGGAGGCTGTCTCAGTCAAAAATGGAGCCTGGGGGACCCCTCTTGGGCCACCACAGGTGCCCCAGACACGAGTGACGTCGAGCTGGCCATGCCCACCCTGGCCACACCCTGGCCACACACCCCCGAGGTCAAACACAACCCT
This sequence comes from Arizona elegans, assembly GCA_022577455.1. Classification (NCBI taxonomy): domain Eukaryota; kingdom Metazoa; phylum Chordata; class Lepidosauria; order Squamata; family Colubridae; genus Arizona; species Arizona elegans. The sequence goes on from JAKOOJ010000007.1 coordinate 75,541,941, forward strand.
GATGTGGCCCTCAATGAAATCGAGTTTGAAACCCCTGGTATAAACTATATACTATAATTGTCTCAGAAAGAGTGGGGTGGGGAAGATGTTTTTTTACTACTATTTGAGCTTTCCAACTGAAAGTATAAGACATGAGGGTGCAACTGGACAGGTAGCCATTATCCATATTTTTTTAAAAAACTGCAGGAAATGTCCAACAGTAAGAAAAACTATATTTTCCTTTTCCAGATCCATAACATGCTTTCTCTTTCTCTGAAATAACTATCCTTCTGGCATTATAATATAAAGCATAATTTTCTAATAGCGTGTGAAGATAATCTACTAAAAATAGAATTGGAAGATGAAATATGCAGTAGCCATTTGAAAAAAAAACTGCCATGGAGGAAAACTATTTAAAGAAGGGAAAAAGGTGCTATTGTATTTCATTTTTTTTTTTAAAAAAATCCTTCATAATATCTTTATCACAGAGCTTTCTCTAGCTTACTTCTTTTTTATTGCTCAAAAGCACAATAACTGAAACTCTTTTAAGGCTATATCCTTTTACTAATGTATTTTAAATGCAGCAGAGAGTACATGCATTGCTCGTTTAGATGTTCCAGGCGGAGCAACTTTTCCTAAAGTTCTTATAAAAGCTTTTCCTTCAGATGATGGAAGTCTCTTGTTCGGAAGAAATATAGCCAAACTATAAAACCTTTTAAAAATGGATTTTCAAATGCATGTCACCAATAATATCAAGGTCAATAATAAAACATTTTTTCTAATGCTTGACTATCAAAATTTAAAAAAAAAACTATTTAGAGAAGGGGTTGGAAAATAGAAATGTAGGAAAAAATATGCTTCTAACCAGAAAAATAGAAAGAGGTCTCTTTTTCAAATACAATTTGTCTCTTCTTAAAATAGTAGAATCTGGGATAATAAAAAAAATGAAGTGAAACATTCAGGAAACAAGGATTACTTTATAGAGTGCGTTGTCGCTATTGGAACTCATTAATTCTATTCTTAAGTTAATGGTGCTGGTTGCCAATAAGAGCTATTTTTTTTTAAAAAGTATTAAATAAATTATTAATGGGTAAAACCATCAAAAAGTATGAAGTTATGAGCATTACTTCCAACAAAGAACAAGGGGTGACTTTCAGAGGAAGTCGGAGTCAGAAATACTTATTAAAATATTTCCGAATGGTTGGCTACTGTTGTCAGACTTGTCCCAGCTTGGTCCTTTAGTTAAGAAAGACTCTCGAGTCCATTTGTAGTGAAAGGTATATTTTTACTAAAAGCCAAGTGGATTACAGTATAGCAAAGCTAGAACTGAAGTATGTGTGCCAAAATTTCCCGGTTAACTTTTCCTGTTCAGTTCCTCTCCTCCCCGATCCCTTATTGTCCAATTATATTTGAATATATTATTTTGGGAACTGTCTCTTCAACGATGGGCTGATTGGTGAGCCAATTGTATTCCATTCCTAAACTTTGAGATGGTGTCTCTGGAAGGTATGATGACTTGGTGGCTTTCCCTTCTCACATCTGGCTCCCTCCCCCCATAGTTAATGGCAGGCTGACAGTTAGCGAATGCGAAGCGCAAGCATATGATGGCAGGTTGACAACCGTGGGAATATAAATGATGTACTAGTCAGGCTTTTGATTTGGTTAGCAGAGTGCACCGATGGCAGACGGCACTCTAAGAATTGCACATGCCTGCCTGTTACAGATTACATCAGAAGCAAGTGGTCAGGACTGAAATAATGTGAAAAATTTGCAAAGTGGATGGTGTGTGCCCAGCACAGCTACTTGGCTTTCGATAGATTAATTTTCAGACAATATCCCTTGTTGCATCATAGTGTCTATCTACAATTCTCTGCAAATAATTTCCAACAAGCTGAAGCACACGGAATTCTGTTACCTTTCCTGGTACCTATTTATCTACTCGCATTTGCATGTGTTTGAACTGCTAGCTTGGCAGGAGCTCACCCCATTGCGTGGTGCTCGAGTCTTGAACTCATGCCATCAGCATGCTCAGAGTCTTTAGCCACTGAGCCATTATATCTTGTCTGAAGTGAAACTGATTATAATTCAAGCTTATTCATTTTTATCATGCTTTCCCAAGTCAACAAATGTAATCTTTTATTTCTTGCCTCCATACATTTCTCAATGTTGTGCTGAAAAGCAGACACCTGGTCTGTGCTGTACTACGGTCCCCCTATTCTAAATGCATTTCCAGATCATCAGTCTTTCAGGGTTTTTCTTTTATTCCTCTGATATCAGCACCACAATACACCTGAAATTATCCTGGGCTTCTCTGCAACTGTATGAAATTGTCTAGACTGAAACAATTCAGTAAAATACTGGCTGGAAATGTCTAGAGTTGGGATTCAGGTACCTTTTTGGTCCTCACTAAGCTTTGAGCTACCATTCAATAGTTCAGACTATTGAGTTTTAACTACTAGGTATTTCCTAGGCTGTAAATAACCTAACCAGGAGACAGATAAACGTGTAAAAAATCAGGCTGTTTGGGATATTATAATAATAAATTATAATATTAAAGTTTATTGTCATTGTACAGTATACCCATACAACGAAATTCACTTAACACCCAAAGACCAGGTCCAACACACATAACAATCCCCAAACAACCCCCACCCACCACAAATTCCCCACCCCTAAACCACTCAAACATCCACACAATAGACCAAGTAATGCTGTCCACCAGCTCACTGATGGTGGCCCTTTAGTTCATTGTTGAGTACAATTATTGTTGAGTGCAATTGAGGACCCAGTTGTGGGGGCAATAAGCTGACTTTGTATAAATATACAAAAGGATGAAGGCTATTGCTGAGCACATTGTAAGCCGCCCTGAGTCTTCGGAGAAGGGCGGCATATAAATCAAATTAAAAAAACAATTATAGCTCTGGGATAAAAAGTATTCAGAAAACGTCCATTATTTTGGACAAAAATTGAACTGTGTTCCATGGTGGGAATCTGGCAGGTTAAGAATCACAAGGGAAAGATTTGTATGTTAGGATCGGTTCTGTATGTCATTGCATATGCGTTATTTGGCAGACAGAAGCGGTAATGTGGTTGGTAGATGATGGTTGACAAATTCTATCAACTAAAGCAGTGTTTCTCAACCTTGGTAGCTTGAAGATGGGTGGACTTCAAGTATTCAGAAAACGGTCTGAGTTTTAATTGTTCTGTATCTTCTGCCAGAAGGCAACAGTCCAAAAAGATTGTAAGCAGGATGGGAAGAGTCTCTGAGAATGTTGTGCAACTTCCACAAACCGCGAGATTCGAAGATGTCATCCAGGGCTAGTAGCTAGAGCCCGATGATATTCTGGGCAGTTTTAATGATTCTCTGTAGAGCTTTTTTGTCCGCTACAGAGCTGCTCCCATACCATGCAAGAATGCCATATGTCAGGACGCTCTCAATGGTGCTGCGATAGTAGGACAGAAATAGATGCTGAGATAGATTTATCTTCCTGATTTTTCCCTAGGCTTGCCAGTTTGAGAGTTTTGTCCATTTTGTATGTTAGGATCGGTTCTGTATGTCATTGCATATGCGTTATTTGGCAGACAGAAGCGCTAATGTGGTTGGTAGATGATGGTTGACAAATTCTATCAACTAAAGCAGTGTTTCTCAACCTTGGTAGCTTGAAGATGGGTGGACTTCAACTCTCAGAATCCCCCACCCATCTTCAAGCTACCCCCACCCATCTTCAAGCTACCAAGGTTGAGAAACAATGAACTAAAGGGATCAAAAGGTGTCTTACTCCTATACAGATGGACCACTATGATCTTAAATATCTCGTGAGTGAATACAGTAACAGTGGTTATACTGAATCATGCTTGGAATTCTCTGTTGACACATTCTTTAAGGCCAGTGGAATTATTTTATTTATTTATTTATTATATTTCTATACCGCCTTTCTCCCGTAGGACTCAAGGCGGTGTACTGTCAAGAAAAATATAGATACACAAACATCATAAAATTGATAATTAAAATTATTACTTCATTTGGTCAATTAAATAAAACCCAGAATTAGATAACATTTTAAAAAATCATTCACATGTTCATATGTTTAGCCCCACCTGTTGGAACAAGAGCTATATACCAGAGCTAGAAAAAGAAAACAAACCCAAAAGAGAATATTATTAAAGTCTCACAGAGAAGGACAAGTGGAAGGTGGAGAAGGTATTCTTCAAATGGGGAAAAGTCACATTTAAGTGAAAATAAAAATTTGGGTACAATAGAATTCAGTGTCCGCTCCTCTGCCCCCATTACTTTAATTATGCAGTTATCTTTTAAAAACTCAAAGGATGCTACGGTATTTTCTCAAGGCCAGCTTGGCCATGTAGATTAAAGTCAATTTCAAAGACCACTTAAAACCGTTTCTATGCACGCTGGCCTAGAAGTAAGCCCCATTACACCAAGTGGCTCCGCCTTCTACCGTATTTCCCTGAAAATAAGACCCTGTCTTATATTTTTTTTGAACCCTGAAATGCTTGGTCTTATTGCCATGCTCCCAAAAGCCTGATTGGGCTTATTATTAGGGGATGTCTTATTTTGGGGAAAACAAGGTTGGTAAATACACCTTTGATCCAGAGGTGGGCTTCACATAATTTAACAACCAGTTCGCCCAGAATCGAAAATGTGAGCGTGCGCATGTATGCGCACTGCGTCAAAAACATGGCAATTGTATAGGATGGGATAGCTTTGCTTGCGCACGCGCCTTACACACGTGTGCTTCGTCAAAAACATGGCAATAATATAGGACAGGATAGCTTCGCTCGCATGCACGCCTTGCGGACATGCGCGCTGTGTCAAAAATGGCAGTTGTATAAGACGGGATAGTGCCGGGGCAGGTAGGCGGGCCCAACCACTGGCCATAACTACCAGTTCACTCAAACCAGCTGAATATCACCCCTGCTTTGGTCTCATTGTTTTCTTACGAGTTATTGGTTCCTTCCTGGTCCTCTTGTAGAGTGAGGTGAAGAAATGTATTGTTTATAATATTTTCTCTGAATTACGCCCCTTTCCTTGAACAGAAAAATGGAGCTGTTGGGTTTATACTTCATCTGAAGGAAGCAGGATTCTTCTCCCTCCTGTTCCAAGGATAATACTCATGCTCTTCTGATCCTTGGTGGTAGTTTGATGGTTTTTGCACTTATTGTTGAAGGTTGAAGCCTTCAACAATAAGACAGAACATTCCTGGGAATGGGAATCTAACCAAGGATTTATAACAGGGGTGAAATGCTCCCGGTTCGGACTGGTTCTGCTGAACCTGTAGCAATGGGGGCTGGTGATTCAGAGAACCGGTAGCAATGGTGGCATGAGGCTCCGCCCACCCATCCGGTTGTCGTTACTTCCAGGAAGTAACCTGTTTTTTACCCTCTGCGCATGCACAGGAGGGTTTGCTTATGCACAGAGGGTCCAAGCGTGCATGTGACACGCATGGGCAGTGCGTGTACTTCCAAACCGTTTGGGAAAGTAAATAGATTTCACTCCTGATTTATAACTATAACAGAAAAGAGTTTTATTTGCAGGGAATGCATCATAGGGATAGCAAAAGTCAGCCTCTAGCTAACTACATCCTACCAGGAAGAGGGTCCAGGAGCATATACTTCATTCATGTGTATTTGGGAAAAAGACAATGAGCTCAGATTAATTATCTCGAGTCAATGTTTCTCAGTTTTGGCAACTTGAAGATGTCTGACATGCTGCTCAGGGAATTCTGGGAATTAAAGTCCCAGCATGATCCATAGATCAAGATATTGCAACAGGAATATGGTTCCCATAGTGTGGGATGCCAAGTGTGGTATTTTGGTGTGTATTATGGCTATGATCGTGGTCATGGAAGTAGGACCTTAAAAAAGCAAGACAAGAAGAATATCAATTTGCTTTGAGGTGTGGTGCTGGAGAAGGCTCCTGCTATTCCTTGGGATAGTAAAGGTGACCGACCACCAAGTACTGGAGTGCACAACCCCAGACATATCATTGGAAGGTAAAATCACAAAATTGTGTCTCACTTATTTTGGCTGTCATGTGGGGGAATTCACTGGAGAAAGCGATTATGCTTGGAAGAGTTAGTGGTTAATGGAAACTAGGCCGCCAAAGAACAGGATGGCTGGATACCATCAAAGCTGACACCTGCCAGAACATAGAAAAACTCGTAAGAAATAGTGCAAGATCGGAAGATGTGGAAAGACCTGGCCCATAAAATTGTCAACAGTTAGATACAACTGAATGGTTATCCATCATCATCGTGGCTATGATCAAGTTCTGGACTGGGCAGCTCCTATTTGCTTCCTTCAAGTGGTTCCTGCACTGCCTCAAGCATTCTGTTTGTTAGGCAGTGTGTGTGTGGCTAGGCTTAATTCCCATCCCTTTGCGAATCTGCAGAAAGTGTGGTTGGCTCAACTAATTACGATTACAGCTATCCATGGTTGTTGTAAATCCTTAACCCCCCCCAGCTGATTTTTTTTCCCTTATGTTTTCCCCCCTCCATCTTCTCTGACACCACCAAGAATAGCGAGAAAAAGAGTTGACTTTTTTTTGATTAAATTGCGAGAATTGGATTACACATATCTGGGCAGATCTTCTGAGAGGAGAGAGACGGGCCAGGAATTTAAACGACCCATTAAATTTCTTTTAATTTCTTCTCTTTCATTTCTCAGGACGCTTTAGTCCAGGGGTCTCCAACCTTGGCCACTTTAAGCCTGGCGGACTTCAACTCCCAGAATTCCCCAGCCAGCTCTGCTGGCTGGGGAATTCTGGGAGTTGAAGTCCTCCAGGCTTAAAGTGGCCAAGGTTGGAGTGTAGTTTTAGTCGACGGTTTGGGGTTTTTCAGCCCCTCAGTTGCTGTCGTCCACTCCTCGTGACGAGGCGACATCAGGTGGCAAACTTCGCCGACCAAAGTTCACCCTTGAAAGTCGATGCTTTTCTCCCAATTGCTGCCGCTGGCGGGCGGTTGCTTTCCTTGACCCACCAGCACATGGGGGGGAGGCGGGCGGGAATCCTCCCTTACAACCCACTCCCCGCCCTTCTCCCCCTTCGCTCGATGCGCCCCTTTAGCGCCCGTCTCCCAGCGCAGGAACCCGATTCCTTTAGCAAAGGCTGTTGGGTGCCCTGTTAAGCTACGGCTGTTCCGAATCAAACGCGCCTGCATGTCCCACCACGTGCACTTAAAATCCCCCTCCCCCCATGCAAAACATTTCACATCTTGCATAGAAGACAGGTAACATTAACAGAGTTGGAAGGGACCTTGGAGGTCATCTAGTCCAACCCCCTGCTCACGCAGGAGACCTATACTAAGGATTCGAACCGCCGATCTCCCCCGGGTTGCATGAGAGCTTGGCCGGCACCTCCAGGCGTGCTTTCATTCGAAAACAACAGTAACAAGAGTTGGAAGGGACCTTGGAGGTCATCTAGTCCAACCCCATCCAGGAGACCTATACCAAGGGTTCGAACCGCCGATCTCCCCCGGGTTGCATGGGAGCTTGCCCGGCACCTCCAGGCTTGCTTTCATTCGGAAACCAAGTAAGAGTAACAAGAGTCGGAAGGGATCTTGGAGGTTATCTAGACCAACCCCCTGCTCACGCAGGAGACCTATATTAAGGATGGGAGTTTGGCCGGCATCTCCAGGCTTGCTTTCATTGGGAAGCAAGGCTTGGCCGGACTTTTCTCTCGAGTAATCCCGTAGAGAACCGGGACGGCACGTGCTCTATTGAGACAACCCAGACGGGCGTCGGACGCTGCCGGGTCAGGCGCGTACAATCCGGCCAGATTAACTGTTCCGATCGATGGGGGGCTTGGAGCGGAGGCCGTCCGGAGGAACCGAGCGCGGCGGCGTTGCTCAGACGAAGGACATAAACCCGCTTCGCCTGGCTTGTGTGTGTGTGTGTGTGTGTGTTGTTTTTTTTTAACATGGCAGCCTTTGCCCAGCGCCCCAGATCAGGTGGCCACACGGTTCGGTTCCCATTGAGGAGCCATCGCGGTCTCGCCCGGGGTGGGGAAAGTAGGGATGCCTCCCCCCATCCACCCAGAGCGTTCCCAGCCAGCGGATGGATGGGGAGACACGTTGGGTGCTCGGGGAAAGAAATCTTCCTCCCGTCTCCCCCCCCATCCGATCTGGTGGGGGGGGAGGTCGGCCGTGCGCCTAATCCGCTCCCCTTAATCCGTTTCAAACAGCTGCGCTTCCTCTGCTCGGAGTGTGCGGGGGTTGCCGACCACAACCGCCGGGGTAACACCCAGCCCCGCAAACCGGCTCCCGTTCAACGCCTCTCCGCCAACCCCGTTTTATATCCTCTTTCCGCGCACGGTAGTTCTATTACCCAAGATGTTACGCGCCCCCTATCTTAACACAAGGTTTACTCCGTATCGCTCCCCTCCTCCTCATCTCTCTCCCCCCCCCGCCCGCCACCCAAAGGCCAGTTCACCTAATTTTCGCGCTTCAACATGCAGGCGGAAAAAACTGAGGGTGGCTTTGAACGAGGGAGGGGGGGGGGCGAACTCAGGCTTAGAAAAACGAAATGGGGCTGGGGGGTTGCGTGCAGAGGGGTGGTGGTGGTATGTGCGCCGCGTAAGGTGGATCGGCCTGTTTTGGGGGAACTCCCTCTTTCCGCGGGGTCTCCACCCCATCTCCCCCTCCCACCCCATATTCCATCTACAACAATCCCCCTCCCCACTTTATCCAGGCAAGCCAGATCCCGTTCTCCTTTCTTGACGTCATATGTCTGTAGGAAAGGGACCAGCAGCACGAGCAAGCACCCGGGCTCAGGAAGCCAAGGAAAGGCAGGCAGGCGGACGGCCGAGGAGGCAGGTTAAAGTTTCCGCTCAAGTCTGCCGGTCCCTTAAAATAAAATAATAATAAAAACAAAAACCAACCAACCCCGGCGAAGGGACGGCGGGCGATGCGCTCCTGCCCGGCTGCTGCCAACATCTGGAACAGTTCAAAGCAGGCTGTTCTGCCTGTCTGCGAGCGAGCCGAGCCGAGCGAGGGAGGCAGGAGGGAGGGGAGGCGCGATCGCTCCGCCGAGGGACTGAGGGGCTGGGACTAGCCGTCTCCTCTGCAGAAAAAGCTCCCTGCCAGCAGAGCGCACGGCGTTGGCTCGGAAGAGGAGAAGCAGCTGCTCGCCACCGCCTTTCCAGCCTTCGCTGCTTCCCGGTCCTTCCCCCCCCCCCCTCCACGCCTGCCTGCCTGCTCGCCTTTCCTAGTTCCTGGATCTTGACTTGGGCGAGAGAGAGAGAGACATTTGAATCCTCCGGACATTTTTTGTTTTCTTCCTTCCCACCCTTCTCGGGGGGATGCTCCTTCGCCCCTCTTCTCCACTTCCCTTGGCGGCGGTCTTGTTTTCCTGCCCCCGGAGCTTTCCGCTTTGCAAAGCCAAGACCCAGGGGGAGAAAGAAGCGAGCGGCAGACCGGGAAAAAGAGCTCGCCACTTCTTCGAGTCGATCGCCTCCGCTGCCGCCGGTGCGTTGAATTTCTTGGGCGGGAGCCCGGATGTCCTCTGAGGATGCTTTGCAATTGTACTAAAGGAGGCAATACTGGAGCGAATCAGGGTTTGGGCTTTGATGCAATCATGGGAATCAGGTAATAACCGAGCGGGGGAATTTAATCGCCGCAGCAGCTCCGGTTTCTTCCTTGAACTGCTCCCATCCACCCGCCCACCCGCCCACCGCCGCCAGCGATCTCGGCTGTTTGGGATTTGGAGGAATTAAAAACCAGAACTCCGACTTGGGTGATTATTATTGTTGCTACTGGTCTCCTCGTTCCTCTACTTTTAAATGGTCAATGAAAACAAGAGGATGTACATTCCAGAAGAAAACCACCAAGGTAAGGGGGGGCGAGGGGAGTTTGGGGAAGGGAGGGCACCACCGTCCGTCCCCCCACCCAAAAAAACATCCTTTTCTCCCCTCCCTCCTTTTCTCCCCGCCGGTTCACCTGCGAAGAGAAGTCGCTGTGCAACAGTGGAGGAGCCAAAGCGGGAGAGGGGAGAGTGGGGGGGGAGGAGGATGTTCCTGCGAGCGTGGGCTCGAGCAGAGACATTTCACGTAGAAATCTTCGAAGCGGAGGGGCGCCGGGAACAAACGCCAGCCACCTCAGCTTCCCCGTCCTTCCTCCCACTCTTGCTCACGCCTTAGCCAGGTTTGGCTCGCGAGATTCAGCTGAGGAAAGTTGTTCCTCTGGAGTGAAGTGGAGTGGCGGGTGGGGAAGACAGCCGGCGGGGTGGCAGGGAGGGAGGGAAGGATGGGTGGCGGCAGAATCCAAGAGTTGAACCGCTTTGCTCTCTCTCTCTCTCTCTCTCTCTCCCCCGCCCCCCCCCCCCCCCGGCCACTTCTTGCCCTGCCAAGCTTTTATTTTTTAAAATGGCAATAGCAGCATCCCGGGCCAGGTTAACCCTCTTCTCACCCCCATTCACACCCCTTTCCAGGATTTGCCAGCCAAGCCAAGCCAGTACTTGCTTTCAGCCCCTTCAACTTTGAACTCTTCAGGATGGCATGGGTTCGCCCTTCTCTGAGGATGGATGCGAAAGCCCAGCTATTCGGAGGGGTGCCTAGCGGTGCCCTCCTAGTTTGATATGCCTTAAATTTGCCTCAGAAGGAAAAACGTGTGTGTGTGTGTGTGTTTGAATGGCAACACTCTTATTTTTATTTTGGAGCAAGATTTTTATCCACTGACCAGTCTTCATCCTGTTAAAACGGCCCGCATCACTGAGGGTGGGGGACAGGAGACAGTCCAAAAACCTTGTTCAGAAAAGAGACTTTTGATTCTTCCCTACATTACTCTTCCCCTGCGTTCATGGGAATAACACCCCCCCACACACACCAACTTAATGGGACCCTAACCTGGAGACCAGCTCTAGCAATGGCAAGCAATAGTAAATTGCATATTTTTGAGGCTATCCTCCGTTTGCTGAGGTTTCTCAGTTGCAAGACGGAGGACTGTGATAATTTTATTTTATTATGCTCCGTTTTATAGCCAAGAGTGAGACCCTGAAACATTGGGCAGTGCATAGATTTTTTTTTTAAAAAAAAACCACTCTAGTTTAGGGATGCTATTTTCTTTGGAGGGGGTGTCAGGAGAGAATACTTTAAAAGAAAACTTACAGTCTTTTAACAGTGCCCTAACCAGAAAGCATTATTTTCAGCAACATGGTGGTACAACAGCTGTATTTTTTAAAAGAGGAGAAAAGGGAAAACTCAAAACTTTTTCTCCCTTCTTCCTGCAACAGCTCTTAAGGAAGCTGCCCTTTGAACCTTGGGCACAGTGCCCCTCTTTTGTTGGATGAAAGTGCTAAAAAAATATTAGTTTAGGTATTGAAGTGCACCTCTCTTGGTTTGTGTGTTTCTTGTGGGCATCCTTGTTTCAACATCTCTGTTGTCTAAACCACAGCCAGGTCACAGAGTTTTAGGGGGGGGGGTATTTATCAAAGGGTAGTTGATTGGTCCCCTAGGAAGACCAACCCCCCTGGCTCATTGCTGCAGCCTTTGATTTCTGCCTCCTCATCTCACCCCCTATTGGAGCAGAGAGACTCCTGGTACTTGCTGTGTGGGTGTCACAGGCAAACAACCTTTGGATGAGATGATGGTGCCTTGATTACAGTGTTCCCTAATTTATGTTTGTTCAAAACACCTGCCTCTTGGATAGCCAAACCTGGAAAGGGGTTTGCTTGAGACCTAGTGTGGCCCAGCCCAGTACTATTTAGCTCCCATCATCCCTTGCCACATGGAATTTGTAGTACACCCTCACTTGAAGGACCTGCCAGCCAGAATTGGTTGCACTGAACGAGACAGACAAAACAAGCCAGTTTCTCCTCTAAGGTGGCTTGCTGTGTTCATTCTATCGCAACCGAAAGCATGTTTGCATGACCTCTCTTCTCCTTGTCCCTGAAAAAATTTAGCGGAGGAGGAAATCTGAGTAATAAGGATATGTTTGATTGATGCTGGTGGCAAACACCTTCCCGTTTACATGCAGAGCTGAAAAATTGCAAGAATTTCATCCTAATAAACATCACAGGAAATCACAATCGTGTTTTATTTGGTGAAAGGTTCTAGTTTTGCATTTGCCCTCTTAAGCCCATATGTATCTGCCAGGCAAGAATATATGGGTCTCTTTTGCTGCTGCCAATGGTAATGATAAGTAGATCAAAACTCAGCTCCATAGCAATATGCCAAATACTATGGCAACTGAACTGAACTCCCTACAGTACTTACCAGCTGCAATGATTATATAATACGTATGGAATAGATTTGACATCTCTCTCTCTCACTGCAGATTAATTTTTGTCGCTGCAAGGCAAAAAAAGCAATACTTTTAAAGTGGAAAATATGGGGGGAAAGCCTATTTGTATTTTTTTTCCTGCTCAAGAGGCTGAGGCTAATAATATTAACGAGTAAGGGATCATCTCTAAAATAAAACATTTTTGAGGAACTTGTTTAAACACCTCTGAATCTTCATTACTAACCCTTGCTCTGTCTTAAGCAATATTGTCCTTTTGGACCTTTTTTTCCCCTCCCAATTATCTTGGAACCCTTAATTTTGGGCCAAGGCATAGATTTATAGCTATGATAGTGAAAAACAGAACACAAAACCAGTTTTGGGATAAATTAGTGTAATTAGAGCAACTGAGTTAAAAAGGAATTGGAAAATTGAAGTCGAAGGAATATCCAACCCTTTCTGATTTTTAGAAAATTCTATTTTGAGAGTACTAGACTTTCTTACGTTACATTTGCAGTCACTCTTTAGCAGAGAAATGACTCCTTAGATTGCCACAAAAACTTGTGCAATAGCATTGAATTATCTATAGAGAAGGCCTTATTTATTTGACTTTCTCAGCCAGAGTAATTCTCTGGCTATAAGCTGAAGTGTTTTGATGTGAGCTAAATATGCTTTTTTTTCTTAATTAACAATGAATATATGTACTCTCTATTTATGGAATTCTCCTGTTGTAGTTTATATATGTTGCTCCTGAAAATCTGTCAATAAATAAGATTAGGGCTTGTTCTCTTAATACAACAAGTAGTAGTAGTACTAGAAGAAGCTGCTTGAAGTTATCCTTGTTTTGTTTTGTTTTATTTTTAAGTTAGGCTCTTTGTTTAATCATGTCTCATTGTATCTCTCCAAGTACCAATAATTCATTTTTATTGTTCAGTATGATGGTTTATGTGAATGTTTGCTGGGAATGGCCCATAAAACACACACACAAAATAGGATTGGTTGATTGAGATGACAGAACTAGTAGAGATGGCAACATTTTTTGACTAGAGAAAGATCAATAACTACATTTAGTAGTGAGGAAGCTTCTTAGATACTTTCTGCTGAAAAGAGAACGATGAATGTGATTTTGGGGTTTGGATTAAAAAGGATACTTTATGGAAAGAAGGAAAGTATGATATAACCTTAGAGAAGGTAAAATATAATAACTGTTTTTAAAAAGATGGCATGCCTCTTTTCCTCTTCCTTTTCCTTCTTTCCATATTTCTTTTTCACTTTCTTATTGCTTTTTCCTTCTTTAAATCAGAATGTCTGCTGTTTATAATTCCGTTGAAAAACTTGAATAATTTTTTTTAAAAAAGAAACACACAAATTATTTAATTCAAGTTAGTGAGATTATATATTCTCTTAGATACGGATTGGTATTATGCTTCGTACTTTAACAGAAGCACAATGAAATAACATGGGGGAAAAAACATTTGAAGGTGGAAACATGGCTTGCAGGAAACTAGATGTGAATATGATTATCTTCAAATCAAGCGGTACATTTAGATGCCATAACATGGTTTCAAATTATGTATAGTGTGGATTGCATTACAGATTTTGACTACATAGTGTTGGTAGTGACATTGATAGCTGGGAGTGGGGGTGGGGTGGGGAGACATGGTAGCCAAGAAAGAAACAACTACTATTTTACATGCTGGATTAAAGGTTTACGAAAAAGGTGCTGCCTGGATTCTGACTTTGCCATAAGGTGGTGCTCAGTGTTTGTAGAGCTACAGTAAGAAGTTCTAGATGTAGTATAGCCAACAACACATCTAAATCATAGGCTTATATTGATTTAAAACCATACTTTCTACCTAAGTGAACCCTGGGGATCTTATTTCTGTAACAGATACCAAGGATGTATAGCTTCATTAATCTACTCTTCTCAATAATCTTGATCACAGCATAACAGGGAACCAAGATGGCCCAAGTAATTTAAAACTAGGACAAGTTTATGGTATGGACATGCCATTATTGGTAGGAAATGACCCCAAGGTTGACTATTGCCTTTTCCTTCCCTGATAGAACATCTATTTCTCAGCGTATAATTCAAGGCAAGTTAATAATAATTAACACAAATGAGCACTTGCAGCTGGTCATCAATTCCACCTAGACAGAATCTTTTAAGCCGCCTGTTGATTAATGCCAAGGCATCCAAACAGCTTACAATTCATCACCGGTCATTGTTCAGCTCACCCTGTTTTAGCAGATTCGTACTCGAATTCCTCAGGCAGCAATCATTATTACTGTTTTGTCTTCTTTCTTCTGGAAATTATTGCCATTTTTAATATTGTCTTTAAGTCAGTAAAGATATTTTTTCCATAACACTATACTGGAGGCATATAATCTGATTTGCTGGTCTGTGGCCGTAATAAAGATTGATTGATTTGTATTCTCACCTTTTTTTAATGAGTTGTACAGAATCAAACCATACAAGTTCCTGACCGATAATAATTAAGCTGTTTAAGATTGAGTCATCTTATGTTTGTAGATTATAACTGTTAGTTTCAACATAACATTTTGGCTTCTCCTCTCCGTCTCCTTGTATTACAAAGTGAGTTCACTAGAAACGAATCCATCTAATAAAATGATTGCTGCATTTTTCTACTAACCTTAACCCAGGGTTTAAAGTTGCTGTGTAAGTGAAATGCTCATGGATTCTGCCTCTTACATGGTATGATGTCTTACGTCAATGTTCTTCTACTTTTCAGAGATAGTTCAGTCATAGCATTATTTTATTTATTTATGTATTCCACCTTTATTGTGTTTACACATAATTCAAGATGGTGAACATCCGAGTGCATCAACTTCTTCCTCTTTTCCCTTCAGTAACAACCTCGTGAGGTAAATTGGGCTGAGAGTGAGGGATTGGCCCAAAGTCACCCAGCTGGCCTTCATATCTAAGGCAGGACTAGAAATCACAATCTCCCGGTTTCTACCCTGGTACCTTAACCACTAGAATCTAAGCAGCTTGTAAACAATATTAAGTTAATGTTCAATCTAATGCAGCAGTCCCCAATCTTTGCAGCTTGGCAGCCTGGCTTGAAGGGGTGGGGGAGAGGGGAACTGGGCCACAAGAGCAGCAGGTTGGCACGTGCACATGATACACAGCCCTTGTGTGAGTGGCGGGCTGGCACGTTGGCATGCAGCTCAACTTGCACAAGTGGCGGGCTGATGCACACGCACGAGTGCCTCCCCACCCCGCTGCTTGCACAAGTTGAGCTGTGCGTGCGAGCTCCAGCCCTCCACTCATGGGGTCCAATTCCAAATAGGCCATGGTCCGGCCTATCCATTAAGGCATTTAGCATTTTGGAATTACCTTGCTATGTTGAGAATCTCTTAGCCTATGTTGCTATTTTAATTGTAACAGAGAGAGAGAAGAAATGGGAAAAAGAAATTACAATGGTCTTTACTAATAAACATTTCTTGATCTGAAGCTGGCGCCATTATTTTTAGGGTAGACATTTCTTGTTTCTCTAATGGAGTCATTCCTTTGGAATACTGTTTTGTGTCCATAATAAAGAAGCAACTATTATATATGTAGAGGTGATAAATAATAAATGTTCACCCAGAAATAACTCCAATTGAATTTCCACCAATTTTTGATAAGACTTTGAGTTGGACTTTGTTGCATGCCCTAGCATCATCAGATATAACTGTTTAAAGAAGGCAAGATTCTAAAATGAACCCATATCTTGAGGTATGATGTATGATGTCAACAAATTCATTTGAAATCCAGTTTTCTTCTGCCATTCATTATCAATATACCCACAAATAGGCATTTGAATCTTGCTTGCTGTAATATTATATAGGTGGCTATTGTTTGGTACTCAGCCACCATTCTTTAATAATAACATTCAGAAGTTTAAATATTGACGGTATGTCTGAGATTCCCAGCCATCTGGCGGTGACGGTAGCTGTGATGCAATGATGAAGATTAGAATTCAAAAACAGAGATCCTTGAAAAGGGTGAGATATACTTGGCACCAGTCTTTTGGTTTCAGGGAACAAAGATAGAATAAGGGAATTTTCTCCCTTGCATCTATATTTTCAATAAAACCAGAATAAGTCTTTTGCTCAGAATGTAGCTACACGAACTAGCGTTAACTGCTTTTTCCCTCAGAATATATGGGGAAAAGTTCAATATAAAAAAATCAATAAAAGAAGAGGAAAGAAATAAGTAGTAAAACCTGCAGCAAACGAAGTATCCTATATAGCGGTTTTAAAATCAGGCTGTGGTTAAAAGTGAGCTGCTGCTATATTTTAAAATCCTTTTAAAATCACAGATGTATAGCATCCAAGGAGCAAACCCTTAAAAGGAATAGCTAGCATGTACATCAGAGCCTTTATTTAGATGAGGCAACTATCTAAGGGTTCTTCTAATTGGTTCTCCTACAATTTCTCCTCTAGTGGCCACTATATTTAAATCCCTTAAGGCCTTCATGAAGAATTCTGTGATAGGGTTGTTGTTGTTTTTTTTTAAAAAAAGGAAAATGCCCTGATTTCCTTATTGAATGTGTCTTTCTCTGCTTTGATTTCCAAACTGAAAAATACCTTTGCTGGTTAAAAGATAGGCTGAAATATTTCTTCAAGCAATCCACAATTCCATAGCTTTTATCCCTTCCTCGTTTTATCCCTCCCCAAGTTGATTGGAATTTAAGAATTCAGATGGAAAATGCAGAGCTCAATTCTTCCAAGGCTGTAGTGTGTTGCGATGTAAAAAAGGGAAATGGCAAATCTATATGGGTCATTTTTTTTAAATAACTTTTTTTGGTAGGGTTTTAACCTTGATGAAATATAAAAATTGCTGAGATTGTTTACTGCTCTGATTTTATTGACTAATTCAGTTGTGTAGTTATTATTTTTAATCATTACCTGTGAACCAGTGGTGAAATCCAATTTTTTTTTACTACCGGTTCTGTGGGCGTGGCTTGGTAGGCATGGTGTGGTTTGGTGGGCACAGCAGGGGAAGTATACTGCAAAATCTCCATTCCCTCCCCATTCCTGGGGGAAGGATACTGCAAAATCCCCATTCCCACCCCACTGGGGCCAGCCAGAGGTGGTATTTGCCAGTTCTCTGAACTACTCAAAATTTCCGCTACCGGTTCTCTGAACTCAAAATTTCCGCTACTGGTTCTCCAGAACTTGTCAGAACCTGCTGGATTTCACCCCTGCTCTGAACCCTCCTGCAGGACCTACAGTATCTCTAGAAAATGTTTATTTCAAGATTTTAATCCAACATATTCAGGTAGTTATTTGATGTAAGCAAGCAGTCACTCCGTGCCAAATAGTTCAGGATGCGAGATTGGTGAATTGTTTCTGGTTTTTTCCCTCTTCTGGATTTTTTTTTCTTTTTTGATTTAGAGCAGGGGTCTGCAACCTTAAACACTGAGCCATTTGGACCGGTTTCTCACAGAAAAGAAAACACCGGGAGCCACAAAACCCTTCTCATGCCTGACTATTTCTTGAGCGCCCATAAAACTAGCATATGTAGTTGAATTAAATGTTCTGTTTTCTTCTGAAACTTTTATTTTCTTGAATTTATCCATGGTTGGCCTACCGGGGTTGGAAAAGCTCAATAAATTGCGTGCCGGCGGGTATCACATATAGGCGGTTGTGACGCATATTTTGAGAGACACGGAGCCACAGCAGAGGGGTGAAAGAGCCACATGCTGCTCCAGAGCCGCAGGTTACTGACCCCTGATTTAGAGTATAGATAGGATTCACAGAGAAGGCTATTTAGAAGGCAGATATCTCCATATCTTGGCCATTCCCCAAAAAAGGACATTTGTTGCTAAATAATATAAATGACGGTTGTATAAGTCTGTGGTGCAAGTGGCTATTTTCCGTTATTGCATGAAGTTATAATGTGGAGGTAGGTAGAATTGGTAGGTTTTGATCTATAAGTCGTCCTTGACTTACTGCCATTTATTTTGCAACTGAAGTTATAATGACACACACAAAAAAGGGACTTAAGACCAATTCTTGCATTTACAACTATTGCAGCAGCCCCCATGGTCATGTGATCAAAACTTGGCTTGACAACCAGCATGCATTTATGACACTTGCGCTGCCCCAGGATCATGTGATCATCACTTGCACCCTTCCCAGCTGGCTTCTAATAAGCAAGGTCAATCAGAGTGTAGGGTTTTCTGTCTAAGCAGGGGGTTGGACTAGAAGACCTCCAAGGTCCCTTCCAACTCTGTTATTCTTTTCTATTTGCTCAACAATTGCATGATTCAAGTAACAAGGGCAGTGATTTGTTTAACAACTGTGCCCAACAGGTGCATAAAATTGGGCGTGACTCACTTATCAACCACAAAATAACAGAATAATTGAGTTGGAAGGGACCTTGGAGGTCTTCTAATCCAACCCCTTATACCATTTCGGACAAATGACTATCTAATCTCTTCTTTAAAACAGGTATTGTGGGTATTGTGGAATACCCACAACTTTTTTTAAAAAAGTTTGTTAATAATAATTCAAATTTAAAAAACAATGGACATGGTTTGACATTTCCGGTTTCTAACATTTCCATCTAATTCAAATTAATAAATAATTTATTCCTTAATCTATACATAAATTTACATAGATCTTACTTCATTACATTTTATTTATTTATTTTATTTTATTTTATTTGTATACCGCCTTTCTCCAACAGGACTCAGGGCGGTGAACAGCCACAGTAAAACACAACATATAAAATTTAAAAGCAGTTTAAAAGACATTAAATAATTTTGGCTCTCAATTTAAAACAACCCAGTTAAAACCAATTTCAAATTAAAACCGAAAGGATGGGATCAAGCCAGCCCAGCTAGATGGAATAGATGTGTTTTCAGGGCCCGATGAAAAGTCTGGAGGTCTGGTATCGTGCATATCTCTGGGGGTAGGTCGTTCCAGAGGGCAGGTGCCGCCACAGAGAAGGCTCTCCCCCTGGGGGTCGCCAGCTGACATTGGCTGACGGCACCCTGAGGAGGCCCTCTCTGTGCGAGCGAACTGGCCGGTGGGAGGCTATTGGCGGCAGAAGGCAGTCTCATAGATACCCCGGCCCTAAGCCATGGAGCGCTTTAAAGGTGGTCACCAACACCTTGAAGCGCACCCAGAAGACCACAGGAAGCCAGTGCTTCTCGCGCAGGAGAGGTGTCACATGGGAGCACCCCGTCGCTCCCATAATCCCCCGCATGGCCGTATTCTGGACCAACTGGAGCCTCCGGGTGCACCCCAAGGGGAGCCCCATGTAGAGAGCATTGCAGTAGCATTGCATGTCAAGCATACTACATAATTCCTCCTAAACAACTATATCCATATCCAATAAACTTATATATCACACACACCCCTGCTTAGCAATGGGAATGCTAGTCCCAATTGTGGTCATAAATCAAGGACTACCTATACCATATTGTGTGAATCTGGAAAAATCTGGTTTGTGCACTGATTGGTGATGTATTGTCTATGAATCTGGCTAACTGGCTTTTACAACAAAGTAGGGCATTTGGTGAAACCTTTCATGAAACTATTATCCAAAAGAATTATTCTATACCTATAAATCCATATTATTATTTGGATAGAGATGTGGTGGGGTCTAAGATTGAGGCTGTTCTCATTATGCTAAAATAAAATCTGTGGCACATTAGGAGTAATTTGAATACTCTTAACTTTCTCATATTCTCAAAATTACAGTAACATGGAGTTCATCTTTCTTTGCCCTTGGTAAAGGTTATTAACTAGGAAAACAACAACAGTACTGACTAAAACACTTACATAGCTAGGGTTTCAAATATATGACAGAGAAAACAGTATCTGATTATGAGATTCGTTGAAAATTTATTTTTTTAATTAAAGTCCAGGATTCTATCTAATATAATTTACAATGTCAGCTGGTGGCGCCCAGGATGAGGGCATTCTCTGTGGTCGCACCGACCCTCTGGAGTGAGTTACTCACTGGGCTCTGGATGGCCTCCGACCTCCGCACTTTCTGCGGCGACCTGAAGACATGGCTTTTTCAGCAAATTCCCTGATCTGCCGGGAGTTTTAATTGCTTGGGGATTTTAAATTAGAATACTTTAATATCATTTTATTGTCGTGTTGTTTTATCTTGTGAGCCGCCCCAAGTGCTACCGGAGAAGGGCGGCATATAAATACGATAAATAAATAAATAAATATGACTATGGGGGGATGTCAAAACTTTGGAACAGAGTCATGAGTACAGTACCTTTTTGGGGAGTCCATTGTAAAGTTGACCGGTCATTTAGCAACCAGTTGTAAGTCGAGGACTACATATATTACACTGGCTGTAATATACATACAGTATTGGAAAGTTTTTAAAAACAGGACTCAGAAATGCAAGCTCCTGAACTAGATTAGCCTGGTGAGATAAATATTTGATTCTAAAGTACATATGTAAAATTGAAAGAACAGTCTTAGAGAAAACTGTTGATTGAAAAAGAAGTTGGCATCAACCATTTTTAAAAGATGAAAATTCTCCATAACAGTCATAATCTTTTACACCATCTCCTGCTACCAAACAGTTATCTCTCCAACATATTTACTGCATCTTTACTCATGCAGTAAAAATGTATTCACTGGGGTTTATTTCCATAATAAGCCTCTTGTGGTGTAACTTATGCTCTGAAATAAAAGTGCAAATTATTTAGATTCTAATATACAAAATGTGCCTTTGGGTGTTTTAGAGAATAAAACTATTTGAAAGCCTGAACATGGCACCATAATTATAAAATAAATGTGGTCTTATAAAGTTATTAAGTCAACAAATCTTCCTATGTATATTATAGGGACCAAGCCACCCTTAACGTTGCTTATCAAATTGCAGATTGTTTATTCAGTAGAAAATGGAAAAGGAAAAAAAAGTTTGTATTTCTCAGATGGATATAAAAGAATATTTGCAAAGCCTGCCTTTGAAATATGTAGTCCTTCATTGGTGCACAAGTGATGCTCCTTGGAATTTTATTTCCAATTTTGCCAGACAAAATAAGCTTTTCCAGTGCATGATTCATCTTAAAATACTTGCTTTATGTAGCATGAAGTAACTGTTGGAGAGTTTTTCTATTGCAAGGCAGTCTGATTGATCATACGGAGTTGTTTGTTCTGTGTATGTTTTTAAAAAAACTTTTCTACAATACTGATTTTGAAATCTAACCTGTCATGGTTTTCAGGCTGTCGCTCATGTGCCTTTCCATAAATTTTATTCCAGACCGCAGGAATCTCTATAGTTCAAGGTTTAAATGCAGAAGATTTGATTTTTCACCGTGGAACCCACTTACACTTCAGTGACTGTTTGTTCCTGCATTCAAATTCCAGATCCATATATGGACACAACATGATGGCCATAAATGTGAACTAGAATGCAAAAGATTTCTCTGCTGCAGACAGGAGAAATAATGGGAAGTGAAAGATGATTTTTTCTTCCAGAGGTAGAGATGAGGAAAGATTGCCTTGGAAAGGAACTTGCAACCAAGATAAAATCTTGTGTTGAAAATAACTGGCTGAGATAGAAAGTGTTTACCGAGCATCAAAATCTTGTAATTTCACCTTCTTTTAATTCTGTCTCACATGTAATCTATAAACCTTTCACAACATTTATCTGCTTCTGTCATTCTTGCATTCTCAATCCCTTTTGTTTTTCTTCATTCCTACCCTCCAACTTTTTTCTGTTTATTATTCATCTATTTTCTCATTTTCTATATCCCATTTCCCCCGCCCCCCGTTTCTTTCCTCACCTCCTTTTTTCCATGGCCTGCTTTTAGCCTGTTTGCGGCCTTATTCCTTTTTGATTGTCTCTATCAAATATGTAAAAGTACATTAATTTAGTTAACTTCTTGCGTTTGTTCATAGATTGAAATTTGATCCAAATTTAAACATGGGAAGTGCCATCATGCAGGGAGAGCTTTTATATTGACTTAAATGTTTGATGACTGTTAGTATTCTGTGAGTAGAGGAAGCTGAGATGTGCGAGATCATATATGTCTATGAAGGCTGGGAAAGCTAGAAGTGTGGAGAAGTTTAAAGTCCCCCCAAATATTTCCATGCTGTCTTACTGCACTATGTTGCTATCTGTATACTGCAGGAAAGGAAGTAGAATTATTCAGTTTGCATAACAACAGATATTCTACACTTTTTAATCTCAGAAATCTAAATATGTTAAGCCTCTGTTTACTTAGCGCTGCTAGATGTCTAAACATTTTCTGTTTAGAGAAGATTAAACTTTTTGCCCCATAAAAACACATCCGAGAAAAACCGAGAGAAAATTATTTTCCTCCATTTGTGTAACGTATATTTTTTAAGTTGACTTATACTAAAACAGTTAATGCCTATGATGCTGCAGTAGGTGAAATGCATTTCATTCAGTATGGTCAGAGATGACAGCATGCAATTATAAAATGAATTGATTTGGGAGTGGCCCTAAGATCCTAAGTGGAAGTGTAAATAGACTATTTTACAGGTTTTAGAGTGAGGCTTTCACTGATATTTACCAAATTGTATGTATGATATAAATAATATCTGATCAATACAGAAATTGGTTATACATGACTTATTTACTGAAAATCAGTTTTTGATTCTTCTGGTGTATCTACTCCTAGACATTTTACAAATAGGCATTGTTTTGGCTTTCACTGTTTTTGACTATCTATCTACAGTATACTGTAAGTAAAACACATTCAATTGGCAAGGTAAAGGTTCCCCTCACACATATGTGCTAGTTGTTCCTGACTCTAGGGGGCGGTGCTCATCTCCGTTTCAAAGCTGAAGAGCCAGCGCTGTCCGAAGACGTCTCCGTGGTCATGTGGCTGTCATAACTAAACTCCAAAGGCACACAGAACGCTGTTACCTTCCCACCAAAGGTGGTCCCTATTTTTCTACTTGCATTTTTTACGTGCTTTCGAGCTGCTAGGTTGGAAGAAGCTGGGACAAAAGTAATGGGAGCTCACCCTGTTATGCGGCACTAGGGATTCGAACCGCTGAACTGCCAACCTTTCGATTGACAAGGTCAGTGTCTTAGTCACTGAGCCACCGCGTCCCCTATTCAATTGGTAGTGGCAGTAAAACAAGGATAGCTAAGTGTCTATGGAGATTGCCAATCATCCAGGTCATGGTTGTCCCAAAGGTGCTTTTTTTTCAGGAGGCAACTGGACTTTCTGGTTTTTCTTTGAAGATGTTTCGCTTCTCATCCAAGAAGCTTCTTCAGCTCTGACTGAATGGTGGGAAATGGAAGAATTTATACTCCTTGCAGAAAGCTGGTCATTTGCATTCTTTTAGCGGGTCGTCCAGGTCACCTGGAAGTTTATCTGTGTCATCAGGGTCACCTGAGTGGTGCACATTGGTGTGGAGCCTTCTTAGAACTGTTGAAAAGACAAAAAGACAAAACAAAAAAAGAAGGAAGGAAAGAGAAAGAAAGAAAGAAAGAAAAATCAGAAAGTTCAGTTGCCTCTTTGGGACAAGGATATCTAAACTGGTGCTTTCCCGAGGTTTGGTCTATTATCCCAACCATCCATTGCTTTTGACCTCCCAGGCCGGGCTAACAAGTTCAAACCATCTGACTGGTACCCATTTGCTAACCCAAGGTCAAAATATAACAGCAATTCTGGGAGAATAGTGTAAAAGCATCTTTATCTTGTGCTAGAAAGGGCACCTGGTATCTGATCATTCTTGATGGAAATATTCCAAGAAGGCTCATTAACAAGTGAAGAAGATTTTTTGTTCATCCACTTTCCCTAGTAGGGAGAGGTTTTCTAAAGATAGGTTTGGGAGAGAGCCAGTCTCAAGTCATTTGGGAAATGAGCTGACGGAAATGTACTTATTTCAAAATTGTCAGTGCATAACCCTTTTGGCTGATCTCATAATCTGTGTTCTGGATTAAGAAAGATTTCCTAGTTGCACTCCTGTCTCTCTGCCTGTCTTGTCTATCTACTTATCTATCCACCCACACACACTTTCACCCTCTTCTGGGATAGTTTTAGACTTTCCAGTGTGGTCTACAGTCATGACTTTTCCTGGCAGTCTTCTTCAGAAATACTAACCGGTATGATCAGGGTTGAAATGCTCCCAGTTCGGACCAGATCTCCCGATCCGATAGCGATGGCGGTGGGTGGTTCGGAGAACTAGTAGCAAAAATCCCTGTGGCCCCTCCATGCCCAGCTGAGCCGCGCAATCATCAGAGGCTTTTTTTTTACTTTTAAAAGCATTTTTTCTATAACCTCTTCAGCCGAAGAGGTTGTAGAAAAAAAAATGCCTTTAAAAGCCTCTGACGATCCTAGCTGTGTTGCCTGATCGTCAGAGGCTTTTAAAAGCATTTTTTACAACCTCTTCAAAGAGATTGTAGAAAAAATGCTTTTAAAAGTAAAAAAAAAAAAGTTGGCCACGTCCACCCAGTCATATTACCTCCCCACCACCACCAAGCCACGCCCACAGAACCGGTAATAACAAATTTTACATTTCACCGCTGGGTATGATCCTTGGTTAGCTTTTTTTGGCTAAGTGTTTCCACCCACTGTGACTATCATCGTGTGGAAGAATACTGCCACTCCAGCAAAGGTATTCCTGCAGTGGTGCTTAAAAGAGTGTGAACCCTTTTGTGTTTTCAATACTTCTGTATAAATATGACTCAAAACATGATCTGTTCTCTACACAAATCCTAAAGTTAGATAAGGAGAACCCAATTAAATAAATGAGTCAAAAACATGCAATACTCTATTGGCCTGTAAATTATTGAAGAGCCGAGGTGGCACAGTGGTTAGAGTGCAGTTCAAATCTCACCGGCTCAAGGTTGACTCATCCTTCCATCCTTCCGAGGTGGGTAAAATGAGGACCCAGATTGTTGGGGGCAAAAGGCTGACTCTGTAAACTGCTTAGAGAGGGCTGTAAAAGCACTAGAAGCGGTATATAAGAAGTGGTATATATAAGTGCTATTGCTATTACGTGTTGAACATTTTGGTTAAATTTTGCAAGGAGAGACAGGGTAGTAAGAAGGAGACCATGGAAACTTCTTGGTGGGAAAATTTAAAACATTTGATACATCCCAAATTATTTTTCTCTAATAATCGAAACACTAAACGTATGCAAATTGTTCCATTTTTATCCCCATTGCAGTGCTACGAGATGAAATACATTGGGGTAAAATCAAGTGAGTGTGTCTTGCATTGGATTTTTAGACAAGTGTTTCCATCTGATTTCTGATTCTCTGGCTCAGTCTTGAGTTTTGAGGCTTCAGCCATGAAGTATTGTGGTTATGGTGGGAATTTATTCATTGGATTTGTGCACATCTCTTTGAAAAAGATCCATGGTTAACAACAGCTATAAAGAAACAGCATTACATGTCTTGGACTCCCAACACACTCAAAGGTATGAGGTTGGAAACCAATACTGTCTAATACATCACATTGAGTTTTCCTGATATCTGTCTGAAGAACATGGCTTATTCATTCAGGAAGAAAAGCTTTAGGTTATTTATTAATATTTATTTAAAGGAAATGTAATTGCCATTATTTATTTACATTTGCATTGGAGAGCGTCCTAGCTCTGCAGAGCACTTAGTTGATATAATGAAGCTTCCTAAGATTTATTTTGAAATTGCAGTTGCAATTTCTTATTATAAGTTACACGAAACATGTTTTTGATTGTCCATAGAGCTACATTCTATAATACCTTGGTAGTACAGTGGTCTAAGGCACCCTGTTATTAAGCTGGTTATTAAGACCAGCTGCCTGCAAGGTTCGAATCTCGCCAAGGCTCAAGGTTGACTCAGCCTTCCATCCTTTCTAAGGTAGGTAAATTGAGGACCCAGTTGTGGGGGCAATAAGCTGACTTTGTATAAATATACAAAAGGAAGAAGGCTATTGCTGAGCACATTGTAAGCCACCCTGAGTCTCCGGAGAAGGGCGGCATATAAATCAAATAAAAAAAAAATACTTTGCATTATAATGTTACATTGCAGGGTTCCATTTTAAATGATGAATATACCTGGTTTTGGGTAAAGTGGAATTTATATTGTTTTTGCCTGGAATCTATAAAGTTTGCTTCGTGTGTTTGTGAGTTGTTTTTTTTTTTAAATTTGATTTATATGCCACCCTTCTCTGGAGACTCAGGGCGGCTTACAATGCGTTAAGCAATAGCCTTCATACTTTTGTATATATTTATACAAAGTCAGCTTATTGCCCCCATAATCTGGGTCCTCATTTTATCTACCTTAGAAAGGATGGAAGGCTGAGTCAATCTTGAGCCTGGTGAGATTTGAACTTGCAGTAATTGCAGGCAGCAGATGTAAGTGGATGTTAATAACAGTGCTTTAGTCTGCTGAGCCACCAGAGTAGAAGAAATGATTAAGACATTTATTAAAGGATACTTTTGTATGGCTTTCCACTGACATATTTCAAGACTCTGCATTATAGTTTTGATATTAGAATACAGTTCAGGCCTAGATTATGTAGAATGTAGTTTGTCCCTACATTCCCCTCTCTTATCATTATACACCCACATTTTATTATAGTTTACTTTTTTTTAAAAAAATGATCAGTAGTACATTAATATTTCAAATGTTTTAAGGCTGCATTTCATGACAACCATTTGCTGGAGACTCAGAAGTATACATCTTACACCAATTAATTGGATTATTTTTTGTTTTACTTTAAGAAGTCAAAGTGCATATATTTTTCGGAAATCTTGAATGAGGAATAGGCCAAAGCAGTTTTGATGTGGGCCTGTTGTTCATATCAGTGCACTCTGTAACGCTAGAGCAGGGGTGTCAAACTCACATCGTCACGGCGGCGTCACATGACATATCAGGAGTTTCCCCCTTCACTAAACGGCATGGGTGTGGCCAGCGCATAACACATCTGGCCCACGAGTGGGGAGTTTGACAGCCCTGCTCTAGAAGATTTAACAGATTGTTTTCAAACTAGTAAGCTTGTAGCAAAAGTTTTGTCAGTGGTTATTTATGAACGTTTAAGAGTATAGAGCTAACTTTGATGGCTAACTTTTTTGCCGTTGCGTGCCAAAAACGCGCACACGTGGCCACACCTATAATTCAATGCTCCCCCGCGCATATGCACGCGACCTCCCCACTCCCCCCACTTTTGGCATGTGATGGCAAAAAGGTTATCGGTGGGCCCGGTAGGCCCATTTTTCACCCTCTCCAGGCTCCAGAGGCTTTCTTGGAGCCTGGGGAGGGCGAAAACAGCCTTCCCCAACCCACCGGAGGCCCTCTGGATGCCA
Organism: Arizona elegans; assembly: GCA_022577455.1. Classification (NCBI taxonomy): domain Eukaryota; kingdom Metazoa; phylum Chordata; class Lepidosauria; order Squamata; family Colubridae; genus Arizona; species Arizona elegans. The sequence continues at coordinate 75,569,414 of JAKOOJ010000007.1, forward strand.
GAAACTGCCCGTTTCTCGACTTCTGGTGGGCCCAGAAGGCCCGAAAATCAGCTGGCCGGCGCGCACACATGCACTGGAGCTGAGCTAGGGCAATGCTTGTGTGCCCACAGATATGGCTCTGTGTGCCACCTGTGGCACGCGTGCCATAGGTTCGCCATTATGGGTATAGTACAATGTTCCTCATCTTTAGCAATTTTAAGATGTGTGGGAGTTGAGGTCCTCAAATATTAAAGTTATTGAGGTTGAGAACATTGGTATAGATGCATGAATTGTTCTGACCTAAGCTTCCTGAGTCATTAAAACACACGAGTAGTCTCACAGTTCACAGCTGTGAATTCTGTTCATTCACAGATGAGTCCCAATTAGTTAGAAAGAGTCCTTTGGGAGAAGTCCTTCAGGATAATCACCCACCTTTATCTCCCTTGACACGCTGCCAAAGACCTAATTGGCAAAGCCACACCGAGTCCAGAATCAAACAGCTTCAGGCTTCAAGATGAACCGAATGAACAAACGTTGCTTCCTGCAAAGGCCCATGTGCCTTTGCTCCTCTTTTAAGTCTTATGGGAGGGGCCAATCATCTCCCAGCCCTATTCCCGAGTCATCCCTTTTGTTTTAGCTGTTCTTGCCTTCTGGCAGCTCTGTGCATGCGTGCACTGGGAACAGGCTCCCCCTGTTCCTCTGCCTCACTGAGGTCTGACTCTGGAGGCCCCGGAGGCAGCACCTACCTCCCTTTCTCTGCCTCCGACGCAGTGCCCTTGTCCGAGTCTTCCCCAGACTCCAGGACTGGCCCATGGTCCTTCCCAGCCTCCTCACTGTCCGACTCTGCTGCCAGCTCCGCAGGCTGCCGGTGGACCACAACATGAATAAGGAATTGAAATAACTGGAACTTGAATGCAGGTAGTGTAGGAGATGACCAGGTTGACATGTCATCAGTCTCGAGTCCTTTTGCGCCCATAAGAGATCTAAGTCCAGCCCACCTTGAATTCCATTGAATTCCATTATCTACTGTCAATTTGCTTTGACCGTTAGTAGTTCAGATTCTTGTAGAGAACATAAGCTTGCAATAAACCTTTCTATTGGTGGCACAGTGGTTAGAATGCAGTATTAGAGGCTAACTCTGCCCACTACCAGGAGTTCGATCCTAACCAGCTCAAGGTTGACTCATCCTTTCAGGGTTGGAAAAATGAGGCTCAGAGGTTCAAACTGGCAGCCCGCGGGTTGGATGCATCACACACAGGCCATGCTCCCCCCCCGGCTCCGCAAAGGCAAAAAGCATCGCGACACATCACGTGACACGATCAAGTTTGACACCTGTGACCTAGATTGTTGCAGCAATTTGGTGGCTCATTAAACTGTTTAGAGAGTGCTGTAAAGCACTATGAAGCTATATTCATTTGAACTACGTGGACTTCTGATTTTCCCACACTTGACAGGTAGTCCTTGACTTACAACCATTTGTTTACTGACTGTTCAAAGTTACAATAGCACTGAAAAAAAGTGCTGCTACAACCATTGTAGCAACCCCATGGTCACGCGATCAGAATATTATTTCACATCTGTCGGACATCTGTCTATCCCTTTAAAATAAAAGAGAGATGGCAGCAAATTATTGAAGATGCTGGGCTCAAAATGCCACATTGGTTCTTGTGAAGTGGTTGAGTATATAGAGTTGGGCAAACAGCTTTGCTTTGAAAGTAGTACTGGCAGAGATGTTTTTGTGCGCATGGAAATGCAGAGAGCAATAGCACTTAGACTTATATCCCGCTTTCCAGTGCTTTTTACAGCCCTCTCCAAGTGATTTACAGAGTCAGCCTATTGCCCCCAACAATCTGGGTCCTCATTTTACCCACCTCGGAAGACTGGAAGGCTGAGTCAACCTTTGTAGATGATGCAAAGAAGCTCTTGAAATGGCCACATAATACTTCATGCAGTATGGTTTACGGGATGGTTCCTCATGAAGGCTTTGCACAATACAGGTAGTTCTCGATTTGCAACCATTCACTTAGTGACCGCTCAAAGGTGTACAACACGGTGGGTTGCTCCTGGTTCGGTCTGGTTCTTGTGAACTGGTAGTAATGGCGGTGGGAGGCTCCACCTACCTGCCCCAATGTCATCACTGATGATCTGTGCATGCACAGAAGCTTCTGCACATGTGCAGAAGCGCACATGCAAGCAAAGTGAGCATGCACGCACGCTCCTGTTGCAAACCGGTAGTAAAGATAAGTGGAACCCACCCCTGGTACAAAGGCCCTGAAAGAAGTGACTTACGACCATTTGTCACACTGTTGATGACTGATGACTGTTGCAACATCCCCATAATCACCTGATTGACATTCAGATACTTGACAATGATTCACATTTATGATGGCGGCAGTGTCCCGGGGATCATGTGACCTCTTTTTGTGACCTTATGACAAGCAAAGTCAATGGGGAAGCCAGATTCACTTAACAACGGTGTTACTAATTTAACAACTGCAGCGATTCACTTAACAAATGTGACCAAGAAAAGCCGTAAAACGGGACAATCTCACTTAACAAAGGTTTCACTTAGCAACATAAATTTTATGTTGCTCAACTGTGGTCATACCTCGAGGACTACCTGTACTAGTTAAGCTATACTGCTTTGCTTTTTAAATTAATTTTGTTCTGGTGAAGATTGCTTTTTGAAAGCGGTAAACTGACCTTTTCAGGGATTTCAAACTCAGAAAGATTGAGTTTGAATAGGAGCCTGGAAGAGAATTCAAGGCTAGATGGAGAAAGCATCCATGCATGGCAAAAAGTTTCAATGTTGTTTCCAGAGAAAGTACATGGTCCCGTCCGTTAAATCATAAGGAGTTGAGTTGGACTGCAGGAGATTTTACTACGTGTTTTTTCTTTCTTTATATGTTAGAAACTACAAAAGAATATTGGAAATAGATTAGATAGCCATGTTGTAGAGCAGGGGTGTCAAACTCACAGCATCACGTTGTCATCACGTGACGTATCGTGACCTTTCCCCCCTTCGCTAAAATGGGGTTGGCCATGGCCAGCACGCAACACATCCGGCCAGTGTGCCACAAATTTGTCACCCCTGTTGTAGAATCACTTGTTTTGTGAGATGGTAGTTATATAAATTGGGGTGGTGGTGGAAAGCAGTCAATCGATCAATAAATTAAGACTGAACGACAGCAACATAAAGATGCTATGAATCTGCCAATTACACAATGGCCCAGCAGTTCTTTCTCCGTTTGAACATTTTACTGCTGAGAGTCCTATTCAGAGGATGATTTAGACAGTTGGACTGCATTACTCCTTACATATAATTTCACATGCATATTTAATATTTGGGGTTCAATTATTTAAAATTATGGCAATAGATGTGTAAGTCTAGCTTTGTTTACTGTAGAAGATATGATTTAGTAAGTTTCCGTTTTCCCCTTTTCATGTAATACATAATATATATATATATAGTTATAAAACAGTAATACAGAAAAGCGGGACTATCCGGAATAGCAGCAGTAAACCAGTAAAATCACAGCAGCAGTGAAGATTTTCATTTGTGCAACAGCGATTGGCATCAGTTCATTTAAAGGTTGGAATATTTAGGTTTATGAGCATTTTTACCCCACGGGAATTGGTTCCATCAAGCTCTGAGCAAACTCTTTTTCATTAGTCTCAATAATTTGGTGGCATCGGCAGTCTTAAACTAATCTTTGTTATTTTCATAACTCCAGATGATTTCAGAATAAGTTAAGTAGCATTACAGGTAGTCTTCTACTTACAACAACAGTTGGGACCAGAACGTCCATTGCTACGTGAGTTGTGTCCCAATTTATGACCTTTTTGCTGCCGTCAAGTGAATCACACGTTTATTATATGCATCTAGCTCCCCCCTTTTGACTTTGCTTATTGTAAACTGGCTAGGAAAGTTACAAATGCATACAAAAGTTACCTGACCTCTGGCTAATGCAGTCATCATGAATACATGCCAGTTGTGAAGCATCCAAATTTTGGTCATGTAATTGCTGTGATAGTCATAAGTGCGAGGACCATTTGTAAGTCACTCTTTTAAGCACTGAAATGGTCACTAAATGAATGATTGTAAGTCAAGGACTACCTGTAATTCTAGTACAAATGGAGATTTTACAGTATCCTTCCCCTGCCATGCCCACCAAGCCACGCCCACTAAGCCATGCCACACCCACCAAGCCACACCCACAGAACCGGTAGTAAAAATTTTTGAAACCCACCACTGCTCCAGATGTGTAGCAAGTTGGACAAGAAAATAGAGTAAATGGATCAAGAGATTTCACAACAAAGAATAAAAATTGGGGACTCTCTGTACCCTTTCGTGGCCCTTAGGCTTGAAGTCCAGTACAGAATGCATCCTTGTCTGTATTCCTGACTCACTTCTTAATATGGTACCTTAAACTGACCTGATTTTCAGGCAGCGCTAAGCTTTAAAAATAAGTTCCCCTCATGGCTGCTGAGCACATTAGTCACCTCTGGGAAAATGCAAAATCAATCAGTCTTTCATTCATGTTCATCTCAGCGAAGGCTGATGAAGAGTTCTAACTTATTTACTGAAGATATTTTAATATCAAAAGCAGGATGTTGGGTATGAAATATAGATGTGATTGGAACTGAAAGTGTTGTCAGGAAACCATACTCCCCGCCCCTCCACTTGGTTTCTAAAAAGATTTCCTTCAGTGCTCTGGATACATCTGGAATTCGCATGTTCTCACCGAGATTATGCATTTTTGCAAGATTTGAAGGACCAGGAAGCCTTCATTAACTGTGCAAAGGACGATTCATATTCCCTCTAATTTCGTTGAGCACCCTGTGTGCAAAGTTAGCACAGTGGCAGTGTTGACAGAGTCTAGCTTTTGCTGAGTCTTTAACTCCTGGCAAAAAACATTGATTTATCTGACAGGTCCCTTGGTATACAGCAGTACAGCAGACCCACAGATTCATAAACCATATTAATTACACAATCGGAAAGCAGGACAAAGAATTAGACGCAGCTGGGGGTGTGAATAAGTGATGCTTCTTGTAAAATATTTCAAATTCCCTATAAAATCCAGCATATAGCATGGTCCATTCTTGCATTAATGTAGCTTATTTTAATAAACACTCGAATTTGAACTAAGTACAGGCCAGTAATGGGGGAGTTTAATGCTATTTCCTTCCACCATTCTCCCTCGCCTTGGTTTACTATCTTTCCTTGCTGTTGCAGTGCTTTTTCCTTGAATTTTTATACTTATATACCTATAATTTTAAATACTATATAATTTTTATGTAGGTATTTTGGTCCAGATTTTATGGAAGCAAAACTCTGTCCTCAATCCTACCTAGCAAATGAACTTTGTCCTCAATGGATTCATATAAAAAAAATAAAATTAGAATTTTAAAGCATTTGACACCCATATGTGGTACCAACAAAGGAGAGTATTTGTAGCTCACGGTTGAAATGAGGGGTCCTTGGCGCTCTCTAAGCTTGCTTGTTTTCTTGCAGACATTTCATTACCAAACTAGGTCATATCATCAGTGCTAGTAAGGAGTGGGGTATGCTCTCAGTTTATATTGTAGTGGCTTGCCCTGTCAGTGTTCGTGGGGGTGGGCTTAGAGATTCTTCGGTTGTTGTTAGCTTGTTTGGCAGTTCTGTGATATCAATTGAGAGCAAACCCCTCTTCTTTATTTAGGACTGATGATGTTGCCTGGTTTGGGCAATGAAATGTCTCCAAAAATAAACAACCAAGCTCAGAGAGCACCAAGGACCGTCATTGGTATTTTAGTTGGCTAATGGTAAAGAATTTGGGGCAAATTCTTGGTTATCTTGTCTAAAACTTTGAACCTACCAATTGAGAATTTAGAGAGTTGAACCATAAAATATTAAGTTGGCATCAATTTGGGAAGACTTTCCTATCAGCATAGAGGAAAAATAAAGGAAAAATAGCTCAATATTCTCTGTATAGATAGTCCTTGATTTACAACCATAATAGGGGCTGGAAAATTCATTGTTTTGTTGTTGTTAGTCGTGAAGTCATGTCTGACCCATCACGACCCCATGGACAATGTTCCTCCAGGCCTTAATACTCCAGGTGGTGTTAAGTGAGATATCGATAACTGCATCTGATTTTATGACCATTTTTGCCACTTTAAATGGGTGACATGGTTCCCCATTGACTTTGCTCGTTGGAAACTGTCTGGAAAGGTCATAAAGGTAGACCCCGAGACATTGCAACCATTGTAAATACATGTCAGTTCTCCAGCTTCTGAATCACAATCATGTGACCATGAATACATTGCAGTGATGTAAGTATGACGTGGTGGCTAAGATGCTGAGCTTGTCGATTGAAAGGTCGGCAGTTCAATGGTTCGAATCCCTAGTGCCACATAATGGGGTGAGCTCCCGTTACTTGTCCTAGCTTTTTCCAACCTAGCAGTTCGAAAGCACGTAAAAAATTCAAGTAGAAAAATAGGGACCACCTTTGGTAACAGCGTTCCATGCGCCTTTGGCGTTGAGTCATGCCGGCCACATGACCACGGAGTCTTCTTTGGACAGCGCTTGCTCTTCGGCTTTGAAATGGAGATGAGCACTGCCCACTAGAGTCGGGAACGACTAGCACATATGTGCGAGGGGAACTTTTACCTTTAAGTATGGGGACCGCTTGTACCTACCTCTGTTTTTGGGGTCATCATCATTTTGAATGGTCACTCAATGAATGATCAAGTTGAGGCCTACTTTTCGTGTTTTGAAGGAAGGACAGGTTCAGATGATTGATATATCTTGCATTTGTCTTTTGTGTAGTAATGAGGTTCTCCCCTCTTGAGGCCTGGCAGAGCATTTCAGTGTCACAGCCTGCAAATGTGATTGACCCTTAAAATTTAGTTTGTGCCTGGATGGCTTTTAAAGATGCTGCAAATATCTATTCTTATTTTTTATTTTTGTTTGTAATTGTGGCCTTAATATCCTGAGCAATTTCTCTTACCGTCAGTCATTGTAAACAACATTGAATTCTAAAGCATATAATCTGTGGTCCCTCCAAATTCTTTTTTTGTTTTTGTTTTTGTTTTCATTTTGCTTTTTTCCTTTGCAGTGGATCAAAAGGCTTCATTCTGAGTTTTTGCTCAATCCAAGTAAGTTTAACAATTGATAATCTCTACTAATAAAGGAGGATATTTGTAGCTCAGGGTTAATATGCAGGATCCTGATATCTCTCTCAGCAACTAGGTCTGTTACTTACTCAAATAGTGTACTTACACATTACTTAAATGCCGGGGGTTCCTACCTCCAAGTTTAGTCCTTAAAAGCTTATATGTCACTTTTAAAAGTGCACAATCAGTTTTTACTATATTGGCAAGCAGAGCTATTTAATATGTAGTTGATCTTGTGTGCAAAGCAAAACAGAACACACAATAACAAAGTTGGAAGGGACTTTTGAGGTCTTCTAGTCAGAACCCTGGCTCAGGCAGGAGATCCTACACCAGTGATGGCTAACCTTTTTGTCATCGCGTGCCAAAAGCGGGGGGAAGCATGGGCGGGTCGAGTGCGCAGGTGCCCACACCCATAATTCAATGCGCCCTACCCTGTACGACCCCGCTTTTGGCACACAATGGCACGGTGGGCTCAGTAGGCCCATTTTTTGCCCTCCCCAGGCTCCAGAGGCTTTCTAGGAGCCTGGGGAGGGCAAAAACAGCCCTCCCCACTCCCCCGGAGGCCCTCTGGAGGCCAGAAACGGCCTGTTTCCAGAATTCCAGTGGGCCCAAAAGGCCCAAAAATCAGCTGGCCAGCACACATATGCGGGCTGGAGCTGAGCTGGGGCAATGCTCACGTGCCCACAGATATGGCTCTGTGTGCTACCTGTGGCACGTGTGCCATAGGTTCGCCAACACGGCCCTACACCATTCTGGGCAAATGGCTGCCAATCACTTCTTAAAAACCTCTGGTGATGGAGCACCCACAACTTCTGGAGGCAAGCCATTCAACTGATTAATTGTTCTCACTGTCAGGAGATTTCTCCCTAGTTCTAGGTTGGATCTCTCTTTGATAAGTTTCCATCCATTACTTCTTGTCTTGCTATCAGGTGCTTTGGAGAATAGGTTGGCCCCCTTTTCTCTGTGACAGCCCCTTAGATAGAAGACTAATACCATGTCACCCCTAGTCCCTTTCTTCATTAGGCTAGAGACATACCTAGTTCCTCCAGCCATTCATCGCTTTAGCCCCCAGCTCTCTATTCATCTTTGTTCAGAGGTGGTATTCATCAGGTTCTGACCAGTTCTGGAGAATCAGTAGCGGAAATTTTGAGTAGTTCAGAGAACCGGTAAATACCACCTCTGACTGGCCCCGCCCCCATCTATTCTCTCCCTCCCGAGTCCCAGCTGATCGGGAGGAAATGGGGATTTTGCAGTAACCTTCCCCTGGAGTGGGGAGGGAATGGAGATTTTACAGTATCCTTCCCCTGCCATGCCCACCAAGCCACGCCCACCAAGTCACACCCACAGAACCGGTAGTAAATAAATTTGAAACCCACCACTGTCTTTGTTGCTCTTCTCTTCACTTTTTCTAAGGTCTCAACATCTTTTTTTGTATCGTGGTGGCCAAACTGGATGCAGTATTCCAAATGTAGTCTTACCAAAGCAGTAGAAAGCAGTGTTAACAATTCATGCAACCTTGATATCCTCTGTTGATACAGTCTAGGACTATACTGACATTTTTGGCAGCTGCAGCACATTGCTGGCTCAGATTTAAGTGGTTGTCCACTAGGATTCCAAGATCCCTCTCACAGTTACTGCTGTTGAGCCAGGTATCACCTATTCTATCCCTGTCCATTTTGGTTTTTCTTGCCTAAGTACTTTTCTCACCACTGAATTGCATTTTTTGGAATAGGGCCCAGTATTCAAGTACGTCAAGATCCTTGAACCCTGGGCCTGCTTTCAGCCAGCAATGCTGGTTGGGGAATTCTGGGAGTTGAAGTTCACCCATCTTCAATTTGCCAAGGTTGAGAAACACTGTTCTAAATACTAGTAATCTATAATGTGTGCAAACCACTGTGTATGCAAGTCATATTTTACATGCAGTATAGTATAGTATAGTATAGAAAGGCTGATACTTTCTAATCTTTTCATTTCACATCCATCAAGCCCACATAGTGTGGTCAAAATAGCTGTAGCTGGAGTATATCTGGAGGACACCAATTTCCTTACCTCTCATGCAAATATGGAGAATTTGCATGACATTTTCTGCAATTTTCTTAATAATGGAAGAAGAGTAATGATTTCACTTATATTCTCTATTTGTATTTTATTACTGTGAGTTGCCCAGAGTCATCCATTTGAGATGAGTGGCTATATAAATTTAAATAAATGAATAAATATTTTGCTTACGTGAATTAGCTTTTTACGCACATACTTACTTTGATATAGAATGATGGATGAGTTGATTCTTCAAACAATGTGGCTTTCTCTGGAATTATTGCCCTGTGCCCTCCAAAAAAATCTTTCTTTCTGATGGGCTAGTGAAGCATAACGTTTTTAGTAGTTTCACTTTCTTCTTTTGATTTGTTTCTTCATTTTTGTTTCCTAATTTCATTTGCCAGGGTGCCTTCCCCGGGTTCTTGGAGAAAAATTTCCCCATCGGTTTGCAATGCTGCAATGTGGTGCAGCTAATTAGATAGTGCTTTAATTATTTTCTTCAGGAATCCGTAACAATGCAACTTATTGCTGGCACTGACTTTGTGTAAAAAAAACAACACACACACACACACCCCCTTCTGTTTAATGTCTCTGGCAGTTAGTAAATGCCTTTAATAGAAAAAAACTCTATCCATATAGGGTCCTGTTAAATGATTTAGGAAGTTCATACAAGGGCAGCTTTGGGGGTGTTGCAGTCAACTGCTTGACTATGCGAGTTCTTGGTGCCGCTGAAGCAGGGTGGATTTGATTTAAATCGAGTTGATTTAAATCACAATTTAAATCATGATTTAAATCACTAGTAAAAAGGCTTGATTTAAATCAACTCGATTTAAATCATAATTTTTAAAGAGCAACTGTCATCTCTGCTACTCCTTTGACCCACTGTTGACTCACCGATAGTCCCAGTGTTGCAGAATATATAGCCTCATGCTATATAACTAAGCTCCATTTCATGCTGAATAAACTAAATTATTTATGTATCTTAAATAGAAAACTATCTTACGATAGATTTTTACCCCAAAAGTTTTTTATTAAAATAAATTTGATAAAAATCAAAAAAATCCGATTTAAATCAAAAAAATCTGATTTTTTTGATTTTTTTAAAAAAAATCATTGATTTTTATCCACCCTGCGCTGAAGTAACTTTCATAATTTTTCATTACAATTTGAAGGGAAGTTGTGCGTGGACAGCTGGCTCTCTTTCATAGGCTTTGTTTTATGAAATGCCCCCATAGGTGAGACATGTAACCCAGTGGTGAAATCCAATTTTTTTTTATTACCGGTTATGTGAGCATAGTGTAGCTTGGTGGGTGTGGCTTTGTGGGTGTGGCTTGGTGGGCGTGGCTTGGTGGGCATGGCAGGGGAAGGAAACTACAAAATCTCCATTTCCACTCCAGGGGGAAGGATATTGCAAAATCTCCATTCCCACCCCACTCCAGTATCCTTTTTGCAGTATCCTTCCCCTGCCACGTCTACCAAGCCACGCCCACCAAGCCACACTACGCCCACCAAGTCACGCCCACAGAACCGGTAGTAAAAAAAATGGATTTCACCACTGCAAAAATACAAGGGGGGTGGCTAAAGCAATATGGTTGAAATCGTGCCTTTGTTCATGCCATGTTGATGCATGCACAAGTGGGACAAGGTTTTAGTCACGTTGACACAACTGCCATCTTGCCAACATCCCCCAAGATCTCTATCCAAGCTCTTGCTTTGTACGCTTAGCAAGACACAAAAATAATCCCTCTTTTCTTAGCAGAAACAACTGCCTACTTCCAGGATGTTGCTGTTTTTGTTTTCCCAACATCAGCATAATCTGTATAATAACCTCAAACAGTGCAATCAGGGACAATCTTAAAACATAACTGAAAGGCCAAGGAAGCACAGAAGTGACGGAAGACAGAACGTATAAAGCAAATTGTTTCTCACTATTGCTGGAGAGCAAAGCTTTGCTGTTTTGTTTGGAGACAGAGGAACAATGACCCACTCCTCCTTTTTATTGCTCAGATAAACCAATAAAGCTAACTGATTCTTTGGTTTCGGTTGGCCAAGGAGAAACATGGCTTGGTTGGCTGTCCCAACAGTTTCTCCCTCTGCATTAGCCTCAAGGGGAAAGGTAGAAGAAGAAGGAAGAAGCAGTAATACAAAATGTATTGCCTTATCTCCTTTGGGTGTGATCATCTTAAATTTACCTAATAATATCTCATGCTATGTTTATTTACATGGTGTAATGAATTTTGTCTTTGACTATAAATAAATAAATAAATACCAGAAGAAGGCAATGACAAACCACTTGTTCCACCATGGAAAACTGTGTTTAGGCGTCAGTTCCTTCCAATCAATTGATATATTACTTCCTTCATTTGAGGACGGACAGCCATGTATACCAAATGTTATATGAATCAGTCTACAGTGATTTCCATTATAGTCCTATGGAAATGTCAGTGATGGAACACTGTAGCTGAAAATAAATCAAAGCCGTAAGAACCTAGCCAGTTCCACAGTCAGGATCTGAACTGAGAAATACACCCAGAGATGCAAGGGAAAAAGAGAGGTAGAATAGTACTGCAAGGAAATGGGACAGAAGCTAAAACAAAGCAGACAAGGATGCTACAACATCTAGGCAAATAACAAAGGAAGATGATCCAAGCAGGGGTGGGTTCTAATTTTTTTCACTACCGGTTCTGTGGGTGTGGCTTATTTTGTGGGTGTGGCTTGGTGGGGGGGGTAATGTGACAGTGGGTGTGGCCAACTTTTTTTTTTTTACTTTTAAAAGCATTTTTTTTACAACCTTAAGAGGTTGCAGAAAAAAAAATGCTTTTAAAATCCTCTGACGATCAGGCAACTCAGCTGGGATCGCCAGATGCTTTTAAAGGCTTTTTTCCCCCCTACAACCTCTTCGGCTGACAAGAAGCCTCTGACGATCCCAGCTGAGCCGCGCGATCATCAGAGGCCTTTTTTTTTTTTACTTTTAAAAGCATTTTTTCAGCTGAAGAGGTTGTAGAAAAAATGCTTTTAAAAGTAAAAAAAAAAAGAAAAGCCTCTGATGAGGTGGGCGGGGTAAGCGAGCGGTGACCGGGTTGGGGGCGTGGCCAGCCAATGTTATTACCAGTTCTCCGAACTACTACAAATTTTTACTACTGGTTCTTGTGAACCAGTGCAAACCGGTAGCAACCCACCACTGGATCCAAGGATAGGAAAGCCGCCCGGTGCTTGGATTAGGAAGTTGAAGAAGACTGTAATGGAACTATTAGTTAGGACTGGTATGACGAATCTTTGGCCCTCAAGATGTTGCTGAACTACAATTCTCAGACTTTCTCCATGCTCAGTTTATTCAATAAACAAAATAATATCTCTATGAGTATTTTTCATACTCAGCGTTTTGTGGCAAACCAAAATAAAATTTATTTGAAAAAGTGCCAGAATAATTGTTACCCTGAAAATACCTTGATGAGAATTCACATCGTGTCATTTGAAAGCAAGACCGCATAAGGCCAATGGGACAGTGTTACAAAATTGGGGCAGCATCACTGAGAAATCGCTCATCATCCTACTGTAAATCAATCTATACAGTATGTAAGATCTCAAACAGGAGCTCCCAGATGCTCTTCATGAGAGGATTGAATTGTATTGGGAAATGCCATCTTCTGTATAAATGTTGCTTGGGAAGTAATTTACATATATTATAGAAGTATGATGTAAATCTGTCCTCTCCATATTTACACTTAGAATGGGAATTCTGAATTTTGAACAAACTTCCATCAGATTAGAAACTTTATGTCCGTCTTAAAATAATTCTTCTTCCAAAATAGGAACAGGACTGGATTTAAAATCTCTATTTACTACCTATGGAATTTATACGTTAGAGATTTTTAAGCTAAGATAGCACAATATAATTGCCTTATTGCTAATAGTAAATTCTCGAATTAAATGGTGAGATAATCTGTTTTCTGGTTTTGCCCAGTATTTTTGAATCATAAACTCTTGATATAAGCCAGAAAAAAAACCCACTGAAAAACCCCTTTGGGGAGTTCAGAAATCTCACAACAAATAAGTGACAAGAGTAAAAATAAATCAAGTTTAGCAACATGCTGTATTTGGAACTCCTCTTAAAAGATTTTGTTAATTGCAATTGGAGCTAACAGATTACGGTAAAGTGATCACACATACTCGATATTCATTAAGTTGTCTCTTGTCCAATGAAGACAATTTAAGATATTGTCTTTGACCGTTAAGGTACTAAAAAGTTAAGATCCCATTTCTCTGAGGAATTACCTGTTCTATTGTAAACTTGGCAGGTTTATTACATCAGCAAGAGAGTCCATTTGAAAATGTCTGTTCCTGCAAAAATTTGGGTAGCTTAATGCAGGACAGGAACATTTCCCACTGTATATATTGTAGCTCCCAAGTGTGCCAGGTACTTTTTAAAAAATGGTAAAACTACCTCTGTTACCAAGTGATTTTACCTGTTAACTAATTTTAATGGCATTGCTTTAAATTTTGAGTTTAATTGTAATGATTTTATTGTCATGTTTTATATCTAGGGATTAGATGAAAAACATGAAGTAAATCTTGCTTTATACCTAACATATATTAACCCTGCTGGGCAGGGTATACAATAAGTGTAATAATAATAATAATAATAATAATAATAATGATGATGATGATGATGATGATGATGTTTTAGAGAATGAGAAACTCAAGATCTTGTGGGACTTTAGGATTCAGATTGACAGGCACTTGGTCCACAACACACCTGACATAACAATAGTTGAAAAGAAAAAGTTATGGTTCATTGACATTGCAATACCTGGTGATGCACGGATTGAAGATAAGCAGCAAGAAAAAATCACAAAGTACTGGGATTTGCAAATTGAAGTTGAGCGACTGTGGAAGAAGAAATCGTGTGTTGTACCGATTGTAATTGGAGCCCTTGGAGCAATATCCAAAGGGCTGCCCCGCTATTTAGAAATTCTAAATTTGCCAGACTTGAACATTTTGACTCTACAAAAAACCACCTTACTCGGAACAGCTTACATCCTCCGATGATACCTTAACAGTTCCTAGGTCCTTGGTTAGGACTCGAGCTGCTGAGCTATTAACCAGCCTCAAAGGCTGTGAATCTCACTAAAGATTAACCAATAATAATAATAATAAAATGTGTGGATATATGTTATGTATTGATACTTTTAAGCGGGAGATTCAAACCTGCCTACGTTTCTGATTGGCTGACAGTCCCTCCTGGATTGTATATAAGGAGGACTGCAGCCCCTGAGTTTTTGCTGAAGTCTCACTGTATATTAAAGAGCTGTTGTCACTTGCTTGCTTGTACCTCTCGTTATTCCCGAACCACTTCATTGGCGACGAAGGTGGGATAGAGGCTACAAGAAGCCAACCAGTGAGACCACGAGCTTCAGCTAGGCGACGAGGTGAACCACAGGAGGCATACCAAACATGTCTGCCTACGTTCCGCCCAAGCCTTTCGATCCGACCCGCGAAAAATGGGTCTCGTACCTAACGAGGTTTGAATGCTCGCTAGAAGCCAGCGACATGCAGGGCCTCTCGGCTAATCGAAAGAGAGCCCTATTCCTAAGCCACTGCGGACCGGACGTGTTCGAGATGGCCGAGTCACTGTGTGAGCCAACGCCGGTTCAAACAGTCTCCTGGGACACCCTGATGGCAACTCTCCGGGCTCACTATGCTCCCGTCCCCTCCAAGTTCGTGCAGCGATACCAACTGAGGCAGCGCGTTCAACGAGAGGGAGAGCCGGTCAGCGCGTACATGGCCAGCCTGAGAAAAGCCGCAACCCATTGCGACTACAGAGATTTGGACGATGCGTTGCTTGAGCAACTGATCTGTGGTGTGCGGGACATTAGGCTGCAACGGCGTCTGCTCGCCAAGCCTGATTTGACGCTTGCCGGAGCCCTAGACGAGGCTAGGGCTCATGAAGCCTCCACAAAGGCCGCTGAAACGCTGCAGCGTCCGCTGACCAGCAAAGACAGCCCCAAGTCTGCCCCGGTGCACAGAGAAGACGCCGGATCCAGCTCGGAGTCCGAGTCGGATGAGGACGTCTTCCGAACGGAGCACCAGAGAAAAGACACTGGCAGCCCCCGGCGAAGCTGTCCCAGCTGTGGCGGGCACCATGATAGACTGTCCTGCAAATACAGAGAGGCTATTTGCAGGCGCTGCGAGAAGAAAGGGCACTTGGCGCGAGTCTGCAGAGCCATTCTGCCCAGAAGACACAAACCACGTGAGCGCCGCAGCCAACCGGAATCAGCGCGCCAGAAGCAGCCAACGAGAGAAGGCGGCGCGAAAAAACGGCGCGAATTTGAACCGCGAGATGGCCGCAGCATACACATCGACCAGGCCAGCACGGCAATCGAAGACAAGGTCAGCACGGTGGTCGAGATCAACGGAAAGCCGTGCTCAATGGAGATCGACACCGGATCAGCTCTCTCCATAATGTCGTGGACGATCCTAAAGACCCTCCTGCCGTCATTCCGGAAGGATCAACTCTCCAAGCAGAGACTACGCATCCTAGACTACCAGGGGAACCGAGTCCCCCTCGAAGGCGTGGGCACGTTCCGGGTCACCTACGGAGACTACGAAAGAGACCTGCCGCTGACCATCGTCACGAAGCAGCTTCCTAGCCTCCTGGGCATGGGGTGGTTCCGAGCCCTTGGCATGGGCTTCACCGGCGTCCACCTGATGTCCAGATCAACCCTGAAAGACAGCCTCCTGTCCGAGTTCCAAGACGTCTTCGGGGACACGTTGGGCAAGTATGTGGGGACCCCATTTCTCTAAACTTAGACCCCAACGTAGCCCAAGTAAGACTGAAGGCCAGACGAGTACCGTTCGCATTGAAACCGAAGATCGATGCGGAACTAGACAAGCTGATTAAGCAAGGGGTGTTGGTTCCCGTTGACCATGCTAAGTGGCAGACCCCCATAGTGACCCCAGTTAAATCCGACGGCTCAATAAGAATTTGCGCCGACTACAAGTGCACGATCAACAAGGCTTTGCAGCCGAGCGCCTATCCGGTGCCGATCGTGCACCATCTACTACACTCCCTGGGGCCCGGAAAAATTTTTGCCAAATTAGACCTGGCCCAAGCCTACCAACAGTTACCAGTCGACGACGCCACGGCAGAGGCACAAACGATCGTAACTCATAGGGGTGCATTTAAATGCACCAGGCTCCAGTTTGGGGTGAGCATCGCACCTGGCTTATTTCAAAGCACCATGGAGCGCCTATTGCAAGGACTCCCGGGAGTGGTGCCCTATTTCGATGACGTCTTAGTCAGCGCTCAGGACGAACACCAGCTGGGGGACAGGGTACGGAACGTCCTGTCTAGGTTCAGAGAAGCGGGACTAAGACTCAAAAGGAACAAGTGTAGGATAGCTGTTCCCTCTGTGGAATTCTTGGGGTACAGGGTGGACGGCACAGGCATCCACCCTACCGAGAGCAAGGTGAGAGCTATTAAGAGCGCACCAGCCCCCAAATCCAAAGCAGAGCTCCAAGCCTTCCTTGGACTGCTCAATTTTTACTCCATGTTCCTAAAAGATAAAGCCACGGTTGCAGATCCCCTTCACAAGCTTTTGGGAAAGAACGTACCATGGGTGTGGGGGAAACCGCAAGCAGCCGCTTTTGAGGCAGTGAAAAGACTCCTATCCGAGGACAGCTTCCTGATACAATACAATGCAGAGCTGCCGCTCGTCTTAGTCTGTGACGCCTCCCCCGTAGGAGTTGGTGCCGTCCTAGGCCATAGACTGCCGAACGGCCTAGAGGCGCCCATTGCTTTCTATTCCCGTACTCTGTCCAGCACAGAACGAAACTATAGCCAATTGGACAGAGAGGCTCTGGCTGCAATTGCGGGGGTTAAGAAGTTCCACGAATACCTCTATGGCCGAAAATTCGAACTTGTGACTGACCATAGACCGTTGCTAGGACTGCTAGCAGGCGACAGGCCAACCCCCGCTGCCCTCTCCCCCCGTTTGACTAGATGGGCGATTTTTTTGTCGGCCTACTCGTACCAGCTCGTCCATCGAC
Organism: Arizona elegans; assembly: GCA_022577455.1. Classification (NCBI taxonomy): domain Eukaryota; kingdom Metazoa; phylum Chordata; class Lepidosauria; order Squamata; family Colubridae; genus Arizona; species Arizona elegans. Next base: position 75,586,637 of record JAKOOJ010000007.1, read on the forward strand.
CTGGGCGGACCCTGGGTCATGCGGATGCCCTTAGCCGTTGCCCCCTTCCCGACCTGCTGGACAACCCAACACCGGAAGCCTCCGTCCTTTTGTTGGACACGTTAACTTTGGGCCCCATCTCCTCCGGCGAGGTGGCGAAAGCATCAAATAGAGACCCAGTTATCCGGACTGTTATGGGTTGGGTTTTGAAAGGGTGGCCGGACAAGGTGGTCGGGGAGGAGTACCAAGGGTTTGCCAACAAACGAAATGAACTGTTTATGCAAGGGGGGTGCTTACTGTGGGGTGACAGAGTGGTAATTCCAACGAAACTATGGGATAGGGTTTTGGAGTTACTGCACGAAGGGCACCCGGGCATCGTTAGGATGAAGTGTTTAGCCCGCAGCTATGTCTGGTGGCCCAACATGGACCAGGTCATTTCCGAGTGGGTGGGGAAGTGCAGACCCTGCCAGGAGTCTCGCCCCGATCCCCCAGTAGCGCCCATCCGAGAGTGAGAGAAACCAAAAGGCCCATGGGGGAGGATCCACATTGATTTTGCCGGCCCGTTCCATGGCCAAACGTTTTTAATAGTTGTGGATGCCTACTCAAAATGGCTAGAAATTATATTAATGCCATCTACAACGGCCGAAGCCGTTATCAAGGTCCTAAGGAAGTTGTTTGCTACCCACGGCCTGCCGGATACCTTGGTATCGGACAACGGGCCTCAATTTACAGCAACCCTTTTTGAAAGTTACTTGGCCGGCCTGGGAATCCGCCATGCCCTATCAGCTCCATTTCACCCGGCTTCCAACGGATTGGCTGAACGTTTTGTCAGGACAGCTAAGGAAGCACTGTCCAGATTAGACAATGGGGACTGGCAGGCCAGGATAGATCAATTCCTAGCGGTTCAGCATGCATCACCATGCACAGCAACAGGGAGAAGCCCAGCAGAGCTCCTCATGGGGAGGAAGCTCCGGTGCGTGTTAGACAGGCTTCACCCTAACTACTCGCACGAAAACTTTAAGGGAGAGACCTGTGGTCTAAGGCAGTTTCAGGTCGGGTCCCCGGTGTTCGCGCGCAATTATGCCAGTGGTCCTCTATGGGTTGCAGGAACCATAGTGGGAATAACAGGCCCAAAATCGTACACGGTGGACGTTGGGGTAGATAGACTCTGGAAGCGCCACATAGACCAACTTAGGAAAAGGGTGGTAGGCGAGGCGAATATTAACTTAGACATCTCCGAGCCTAACTCTGACCACTTCTCCAAAACAGCTAACTCAAGCCCGGGGTCGCGAGAATACTTAGCTGACAAGCCCTGGTTCCAGCGCCGCCCCAGCGAGTCGCCACTCCTAGCCGGGGATAACCACGCCCCGGACAAAATCCAGGAGGTTCCATTGGCGGAGCCGGGAGAGACAAAGAGTCCCTCCGACCAGCTCGATGCCCCCCAGACTCTGAACTGCGCAGGTCAACTAGGGCGAGAACTCGTCCTAAGCACCTGCGAGATTTTGTCTGTACATATGTTAATTTTTGAGTATTAGTGCCTTCTGGGAAGGGAGGGGTGTTATGTATTGATACTTTTAAGCGGGAGATTCAAACCTGCATACGTTTCTGATTGGCTGACAGTCCCTCCTGGATTGTATATAAGGAGGACTGCAGCCCCTGAGTTTTTGCTGAAGTCTCACTGTATATTAAAGAGCTGTTGTCACTTGCTTGCTTGTACCTCTCGTTATTCCCGAACCACTTCAATATATTTGTCAGATGCTTAAATGTGGTTTTAAATATGCTTTGTGAACAGAATTATTATACCTATAATCCTGTGACCAATACATTAAGAGTTGTCAATTTTATTTTACGAAGTTTTCTCTCTGGTAATGCTATACTTTAAACTAGGGCATACAAAACTTTTGCCAGACCTATCCTTGAATACTGCTCACCTGTCTGGAACCCTCACTGTATTTCAGACATCAATACATTAGAGAGGGTCCAGAGTTATTTTACTAGAAGAATACTCAAATCCTCTGCTCAAAATAAAATTCCCTATACCATCAGCCTTGAAATTTTAGGCCTGGATAGCCTCGAACTATGCCGTCTATGTTCCAACCTAAGTTTAGTTCATAAGATTATTTACCAAAACGTCCTACCTGTAAATGAGTACTTTAATTTCAACTGTAATAACACAAGGGCTATCAATAGATTCAAACTCAATGTAATTCGCTCTAATCTTGATTGTAGGAAAGATGACTTCTGCAATAGAGTAGTAAATGTCTGGAACACTCTACCTGATCCTGTTGTTAGTCTCTCTAATCCCCATACCTTTTACCTTAAACTGTCTACCGTGGACCTTTCAAGTTTCTTAAGAGGTCCCTAAGGGGGCATGTATAAGCGCACCAGCGTGCCTACCGTCCCTGTCCTACTGTCCCCATTTATATGTAATCATTCTATGTGTTTATGGCTATGTTTGGCCTATTTATATCCTTTTATTTGTGCCAATTTTTTTTCATGTGTCCATGTCTATACTGTTACTTGTTTCCTTGTACTTGTTGATAGATAAATAAATAAATAAATAATAAAATAAATAATAAAATAAAATAAATAAATTAAAAATAAAATAAAATAATAATAAAATAAAATAATAAAATAATAAAATAAAATAAAATAAAATAAAATAAAATAAAAACTGTTAAGAAAAGTGGCTAAGCTTTGGGAGACAAAAGCTTATGAACATTTCTAAGATCTGTAAGAATTCTGTGCCCCAAATATTTGTGGGGGAAGGATTTAAAAATGGCCAGAAAATATCATTCATTATAACACACTTGTTAATACAGCTTTTTAATGTTACTGAATTTTAAATCTGGGCACTTTTTAAAATACAGATCAGAGAAACCTGTATAGTGGACCTGTTGAGTCAGGAAGGAGATACAATTACTGTAACCTAAGTGATTTTAATTACAAAATATTTGCAAAACGAAGAATTTACACTAAAACCAGCCACTGAGAAGAGTCATTCAGGTGAAACAACACTCCTTCCAACCACATTATTCTAGAGATTGTTAACCCATAGAAATAGTGCATTCTGATCAATGCACTATTTCAGCTTGTGCTGTAATTTACATGGTTCTAAGTACTGTTACTCCTTTTTCTGTAGTCCAACAATGTTTGCCATCCTGTAACCTGTAGTAATACTGGTACTCCTCAACTTACAACCATAATTGGGACCAGAATTCTTGTTGCTAAGGAAGGTGGTTGTTAAGCGAGTTGTGCCTGATTTTACAATCTTTTTTTGTTATGGTTGTTAAGTGAATCACACAGTTATTAAGCGAATCTGGCTTCCCTCATTGACTTTGCTTATCAGAAGTCTGTTGAGAAGGATGCAAATGGTGATTATATGACCCCAGGACACAGACAGTAAATATAATGCCAGTTGCCAAGGGCCCGGATTGTTATCACATGTCCAGCGATGTGCTGTGATGGCTGCAAGTGTCAGAACCTGTTGTAAGTCACTTTATTTAGTGCTCTTGTAGCTCTGAATGATTACTAAACAAATGGTTGTAAGTTGAAGCTGACTTATATTCTATATTCCATTCTATATGTATAGTTCCCCCCGAGCCTTCCCCCTCAACCCTTAACCCAAATCTTTTCTTCACCACGGACCAGGGGTGAAATCCACTTACCTTCGCTACCGGTTCGCAAATGTGAGCGTGCGTGCTCACTCCGCTCATGTGTGCCTCCACACAGGGACTTCTGCGCATGTGCAGAGGGCAAAAACGGGACATGATGACATCTGGGCACTACCGGATCCCACCACCGGCGCTACCGGTTTGCCCGAGCCAAATAGAACCAGCTGAATTTCACCACTGCCATGGACTCCCTTTAAATACCTTTTGTGGCCACAGTTTATGGCCATAGACTCCCAAGACTTAACTCAATATTTAAATCATAACATTTCTTGAAGACTTCACAGACCCCTTGTGACGACATCGCACCCTCCCACCCCACCCCACCCACCCCCCCGAGTCTGTGGACTACAGGTTGAGAACCACTGGTGTAGTCTGAACAGGTTGTGAACAGGGGCAAGGCACAGAGGCAATACTGCTGACAATTCAGACTGATCAGGGGTGAAGTGTAAAATTTGTTACTACCGGTTCTGTGGGCGTGGCTTGGTGGTGGTGGTGGTGTAATGTGACTGGGTGGGCGTGGCCAACTTTTTTTTAAAAAAAAAATTTCAAAGCATTTTTTCTAATGCTTTGAAAAGCCTCTGCTGATCAGGCAACTCAGCTGGAATTGTCAGAGAGGCTTTTTAAAAAATGCCTCTCTGCCGATCAGGCAACTCAGCTGGGATCATCAGAGACTTTTCAAAGCATTTTTTTTAACCACCTCTCCTCCTGAGTAGTCAGGTCAGTCTGCGCTGTTCTTGCCTTCTCTCCACTCTCTGTACTCAAGGATCAGGAGGGAGTGGTCATTGCTCATTGTCTGAGCTCTGTCTCTCATGTTCATGCTTAGCCTCTCTTAGTCATCCTGCCCCCCTTCCTCCCTGTCTACAAGCCGTCCCAATCCTGAAAGGCCCTGGCCTGATTCAGCATGTTCCTCCCCACATTCCTCTGAAGCCAACAAAGCTGCCCCCTTGATCTCTCTCACTTGATGGATTGTAGCAAAATAGGAAGAGTATTGACGCCTTTGAATTTGGGTGTTCGAGTAGATTCCTGAGAATATTGTGAATAGCCAAGAAAACCTTTGAACCAATCAACCCTCAACTCACTCATGGCACAAATGAACAGGTTCATATTATTCTACTTTTGGACAAATCATGTGAAGAGCTGGAAAAGCCTCTGATGCTGGCAAGGATGAAAGAAAAGAAAATATGGCCTTAGTTACAGTGGTGATGACCGCATAGTTGGAAGACACGAAAGAATAGGTGAGGGATAGAGCATCGTGGAGAAAATCTATGTGGTTAACTAAGAATTGAATATGAATCGATGGGACATAATGAAACAACCCAGTTGCATCCATCAAGTTTCATCCAGGATGAAACTGCCATGGCTTTTTATGCAGGTTTATCTGCTGGAGTTGCCAGCTCCCTGAGCCTTTAAGGAATGAGGGGGTGGCGTAGCTAAATGCCAACACTCTGGATCTTTCTTCAAAATGCCACTGCCTGTTCTGTAGTGCTTGGAATTGCCAGTGCCTTCTCAGTTGTGTGCCAGAATCGATTCAACCTGCCAGCGTTCTGAGCCACCCAATGAAGTCTTGGCCAATGTCTTAGGGGAAATTCCACTGTTGCCAGTTTCCTTGGCATGGACTTACTTCTCAACTCTCTATGTCTACTTTTTCTATATCCTAAGTATTTTGCAGACTATGGGTTCCATCCAGTGGTGGGTTTCAAAATTTTTTACTACCGGTTCTGTGGGTGTGGCTTGCTGGGCGTGGCAGGGGAAGGATACTGTAAAATCTCCATTCCCACCCCACTCCAGGGGAAGGTTACTGCAAAATCCCCATTTCCTCCCGATCAGCTGGGACTCTGGAGACAGAGAATAGATGGGGGCGGGGCCAGTCAGAGGTGGCATTTACTGGTTCTCCGAATTACTCAAAATTTCCGCTACTGGTTCTCCAGAACTGGTCAGAACCTGCTGAAACCCACCTCTGGTTCCATCCTGAAAGTTCTTGGGTAGCTTTTGCAATTTTTGAATTTCTGTTTCCAGCATCTGTTGAGGAAAATACAGATTTAATCCCAGGCAGAGCAACTAAATTGACACATCTTTAATTGGAGGAGGAGGAGGAGATCCCAGTAGTTTGAACTCCTTCTCCATTGAGGAAGAATTTCTACAGTCCACATGTATAACACTGTGTAAGAAGTAAGGCATCCTGTTCACATTTTTGTGCAATGGATATGTTTTTTCCCCCTAAAGGGCCATGCCTGTATATACATACGTATCTACAAGATATTCTACATATAATAGTGGAGCACATTTGAACATAATATGGCATTCCAAGAGAAAAGAAAAAAAAAATCTTAATTAAGGCAGGCAAGACCTATGCAGTGTTGTTCAATAGATTGTATGGAAAATCTTGAGTAATGCCTGGGACCTCATTGGAAATGTTGGACACTTTTATTGAGGCCACATAGTAGGCAGTTTCCAGAAGAGATGCCATACTTGTTTGTGCTGGACCCCAGGACCTTATGACCTAGTTTTCCATAGCATCTGTTTTCATGGATTGCAACCTACTTGATCATCAATGCAGTCTTGAATGATAGTTTTGGGGGCCGGAAATACAATGGAAGGAAAAAAAAAGGCGGTTTAGACAATTTTTTTTGCCAATTTGTATGTGGAGATGAAAATATATTGATCGATGTGTCTGCCTGCTACAGTATATCCAAATAGCTCTGCAGATGTCTGTTTGTTTGTTTGTTTGTTTGTTTGTTTCCTTCCTTCCTTCCTTCCTTCCTTCCTTCCTTCCTTCCTTCCTTGGTTCGATTTATATGCCGCCCTTTTCCGGAGAAAAGGCTTACAATGCGTTAAGCAATAGCCTTCATACTTTTGTATATACCTGCTTAGTAGGGCTTTCACCCCCCCACCCCAGTGGTGTTCTTTTTTATACAAAGTCAGCTTATTGCCCCCGCAATCCGGGTCCTCATTTTACCTACCTCGAAAGGATGGAAGGCTGAGTCAACCTTGAGCCTAGTGAGATTTGGACTTGCAGTAATTGCAGGCAGCTGGTGTTACTTAACAGTGCTTTAGTCTGCTGCACCACCAGCAGAATAAAGCACTGTTGTATATATGCATTTTCTCATACAAAATCAATGAATTGTCCAAAGACAGCATGTCTTTATCAGACTGCTTCCCAACAGCTTTTGTTCGTGAAAGTAACCCTGCACATGAAATGCATTAAAATGTACTTCCCAGTTGAGATGCCAAAAGAAAATTTTCTCATGCCATCATTGCTGTTTTTAATAGCATTCTACCAACCCATCTTATTTCATTAGCTCCTTCCTTCCTTCCTTCCTTCTTTCCTTCCTCCCTCCCTTCCCTTCTCTCCTTTCCTTTCCTTTCCTTTCCTTTCCTTTCCTTTCCTTTCCTTTCCTTTCCTTTCCTTTCCTTTCCTTCCTTCCTTCCTTCCTTCCTTCCTTCTTTCCTTCCTTTGATGATTCAAAGATGATCCAGTTTCTATGCAGAATTCAAAGATCTGGCATTCAGTATTGATTCATCAATCCTGCCAATCCTGAAGGTCTCCTATTTGAACTACTTTTGTTTCCAGGGTCTGCTGTGAAAGTCCTGCTGTTTTTCTACCCATAAGAGAATTGTTTTGGACAAGGCATTATATTATTTTAAATTGACTACAACCAGTTAACAGGTTAAATACAGGCTGGAAAGGACCATATTAAAATAATGGAGATGAAAACAGAGGGGAGAGCTCTGGAGTGAGGAGAAATCTGAGATAGCGATTGGTCACTGATCTGCCTATCAAAGGCCGTGGGGAGGGGGCATCACAGCACCTGCGGTGTTGCAACCGGAGCTGCAGAAAGCTAAATTAGGCGGTAAGTGAGAATATCATTTGCCTTTACTGATAGCACAGCATTCAGACACCTTGCTTGGTAAATAATTAAATCGAGATTATGTGGTACATCAGAGAGAAAAATGCATTTCTTTTAAACTAAAAAGCAGCGTTTCAGAGCCATCTCACTGGAAAGAGACAACAGAAAAGAAATACCGGGTCTGTGACTGCCTGACTGGTTGCTGATTTTGTTTGCAAGAACAGATTTTTATTTTTATTGTTGAAAGAAAAATGGGATTCTCTTGATTGAGACAGAAGGAATAAATAAATTCAGTGTTGGCAAACCATGATGAGGGTAACAATTCAGGGTTGTAACAACATGTTGATGATGCTGATCTCTGTCTTGATATGTTTTGTATGCTAAATACTTCAACACTAAGAGAAATCTTGGAACTGTGGATTTTTGAGGATTTGAAAGAAATTCAAAAAGGGGAACCCCTTCTTTGGTTACAAGGGATTAGATCAGTGGGTCTCAACCTTCCTAATGCCGCGACCCTTTAATACAGTTCCTCATGTTGTGGTGACCCCCAACCATAAAATTATTCCTAAAACCATTGAAAATATGTGTTTTTGGATGGTCTTAGGCGACCCCTGTGAAAGGGTCGTTCGACCCCCAAAGGGGTCCCGACCCACAGGTTGAGAACCATTGGATTAGATGGTCTGTGCCATATATTAAGATTATCTATGCTGTTTTGAGTGTCTTGTTTCATCAGTAAAAGGACACTCTGCATGCTTTTATATTCTTTCTACCTTTCTAGGCATAAATCACAATTTTGTACATCTTCCATTTGTTTCAGTGAGACTCATACAATGGATTTTTCCAGAGAATGGTACCCTGTAAACCATCCCTTCCACCCGATATGGGTGTATTCAAACTTGTCCTTCTTTTTGGCTTCCCATTTTGATAGTCCATTTTTAAAAAACTGTAAACAGTATAAATAAAAACAAGAAGTATATGCTTATATCAAACATATTTGATTTCTAATAGTCACAAAGAAGGAATGCATCCACTCTGGATATCATAAATGGGGTTTTGAAAAGTGACACTTCGGGGTCCAATTTTTCCCAGGTGTCCATCTAAAGAAGGTCTCCTGTGAGAAAAAGCCGTTGTAGGGCAGGGTGGGAATGGAGCTGTAGTAGAAAATTCCCCCATGGTGGCAGCTTAATTCCCTGATCATCTCTGAAGAAGCTTCTTTTCATCCGCAGAAGTGATAATTAGTGTTTTGTTACACACATTTGCATATAACAGGCAGCTTTACTCTCAGATGGCTTTCCGAAAGAGGTTATATAAATTCATAAAAGGTCTAGTAATGGCTATTAGCCAAGATAACCGAATGGACACTCCAAATCCAGAGCTGCATATTACTGAATGTCAAAAGGTGGAAAAGGAAACGAGAGTTGGCAGTTGCTGTTTCTTAGTACGCTTCTGGTTGGTTTATCAAAAATATTTGGCTGGCTGCTGTTATAAACAGCATTTTGGACTCCAAATGACTTCTGTAGCGTTCTTTAATTTTTAACTTAAAGGAGGAGAGGCAACCTCTAGCCGATCTATTCCTTTTTTGCTCCCATCCATTTTCCCTTTCTCTTCTTCCTCCTGTTTCACATTGGACTGGATTATTAAGCATAACTCTTGTCCTGAATATGCCAAATATGGTAGAGGAAGTCTAATGGAGAAATGATAATACTAAGGCGTCCCTAATCATTAAGCAAGGAAAGCAATAACTGTAACCTAGTAGAAGGAAAGAACGTGTACCATGTTGGCTGTTCAGTCTTCTCTCAACCCCCTCTTACTTTTTGGTGTGATGGAGTGCATTGTCCCATAACCAATTTAGCCTGCTATTCAACATTTGTACCCAGAATTGTTCTTATATCAGGGAACAAAATGTCCTCAGCTAGACTTAGCTATGTGTCTATTACAACCTTTGCTCCCCAGCTATTCTTAAATGTTGATGGTTGTGTAAAAAAAAAAAAAAATTCCCTGCACATATATCTTCAGTTTCTCTGCTGTGCAGATGAAAACTAGATAAATGTCACAATGCTTATTTCAGCAGCTGTTAGGTGATATTCTTTGCTCATACAACGTAAGGGAAAGCAATTAGTCCACATTTAAGTTTGTACATCTGTAGTGTTCTTGGTGATCACATCTTCTCTTGGTTTGTCAACATGCCATTTTTAGAGAATGGAATGAGGAATTTTTAAAAATCAGATTCTATTTGGCATCTGATAGAGCCTAAGATACTTCTCCTTTCTTCAGTTGGCAGAATGCAGCCATTCCAGGCACTCACCATAATGGTACCACATTAAAATTAATAGCAATCACAGGATTCAATTTCAATGTTTATTTATTTATTTAAAGGCTTCTCTGCTCTCCTAAAGCCATGAAAACAGTCATTGCAGTTTGCTGAAAAGAATCTCAAAATGAAAGAGGAGGAGGAGAAGAAGGCTTCCTGACTCCCAACAACTCTGGGCAGTTCAGAAGTAATAGAAACACTAATATGTAAACATTGTTGTTGTTAGTTGCGAAGTCGTGTCCGACCCATCGTGACCCCATGGATAACGTTCCTCCAGGCCTTCCTGTCCTCTACCATCCTCTGGAGTCCATTTAAGCTCACGCCTACAGCTTCAATGACTCCATCCAGCCACCTCATTCTCTGTCATCCCATTCTTCTTTTGCCCTCCATCTTTCCCAGCATTAGGCTCTTCTCCAGTGAGTCCTTCCTTCTCATTAGGTGGCCAAATGTAAACATTAAGTCAACCCATATGGAATTGCAACTTTAAATATCTAATTAAACCATAGGAACTTTAATAACAATTAATTTGTGAACTGTAGAACCTCCTTTGCTGTAGATTTGGCCCACTGCTGAGTAATGCTTGATGATTTACATTGGTTTCTTTAATTGATTCTGCCCTTTGAATTTCATATAATTCAACAAATTATTTGGCTCCGGCACAATTTTTATGTTTGTTCTGAGAATTTTTAATCCCGTGATACTAATGCAGCCATTTAAATTAAATTTACAAGATGGACAACATATCTTTTCATTCTGTGGCAGAAATTTTGCAGTAGTGAATGTCCATCCTGTTATATTGTACCTTGATGGCAATTGGTTTTGGCATAAAGCTGAACTTTCACAGTATGTCTGGATTGTGTTTTAGTAAGTAACAAACTGTGGAGCATTCTCACTTTGATTTTTACAGTTATCTTCAGACATGGAATTGCAGATTGGGTGCTACTTCAGCAATAAGAATTTATATTGAAAATTGTTTTACACCCAATAAGTTTAAAAACAAAGAATATATAATTAATATGGTTTTAAAGCAAAGCTTTATGCATACTTACTTTCTGCAAATTCCACTGAATACAATCCAATTTACTTCTGAAAATTGCCTGTAATACTATGTTGTCCAGTATTTTATCAAACCAAACCAAATTTTACATTCTTACTGTATAAGCCACCATTACTTTAAGTTCTTCCCTTTTAAGAGTTAACTTGGGTGTAGATTGCTGGTGAAATTTTATATTTAAAAAAGTATATAATTTAAATAATGAAAAAGCGAATGATAAAGATTGCAATTTTTGTGATCACATTTGTTTTCAGGGGATGACCTCATTATTTAAATTGGTATAACATAATTAATATTGAATATGGCATATGTTACATTAGTTGTTTGCATAATATTATTCTACAGATTTTATAGCCAGTGCATGCAGCATTTTAGATTACTTGACCCTAAAATATGGAATTTAATAAAGAATTTCTCCTATGTACCTTAATTCCTGTTAAAATTTGTCAGAGTTTCTTGCAAAAATCAGATCTAGAAGCACACACAGATAATTGATTCAGCAGGATTCATTAACTTCTTTTTATATACACAATAATACATGAAGTAAGTTTACAATACCAACAGCAGATTCACAGGCAGAGAAGAGATTGCTTTCAGTTCCAGCAGCAGACTAATTCAGACTGGTTTCAGTTTCTCTGCACAGACTCAGTAGCTGCAGACTAAGACACACCCTGGCTCAAGTCTGTCTCAGCTCCCAAACAGCCCTCATTGGCTGACTTAATTGCTATGCCTATTCATTGGCTTATCTATTCCAGTTTATGAATATTCATACTCTGACAAAATTAAATAGTGGAACATTTATATTTTGCGACATCTTATGATTTGACATCATGAGATCTGACATCTTATGATTTGCAACAATAGTGTAGATGACATACTACTGCAACACATTCTGTTGGGGCTGTCTTTGAAAACTACACATAAGTTCCATTGATCTCAAATATATGGTCTGTGTAGTATCCAGTATTTTACCTGTCACAGCACATTACACCTAAGTTGTGGGTCCTGCAGGCTTCTGGGTACAATATAAAGTGCTGGTGAACCTCTTGAGCCTTCTAAAGCTTAGCTAAGTACATGTTCAGCTGGTTGGATCATCTCCACTTATTCTGTCTTGCTGGGAGAAGCAACTGGTAGTTCCCCACTTCGGGGAGGTATGAGAGATGAAGGCATGTGATGGGCTCTGAGATTAAATTTGAGATTGAAAGAGGGAAAACCTCAACCCAAGACAATGAACAGATAATAAAATCTGAGTCCAAAACAGAAATGTAATTTGAGACAACCTCTTACACCTGACCCTCCCTAATTTTCATATAGATAAAGGCAAGGAGGGGGAAGATTTATTTGGGCTTACAGGATTCTGTTAACTGTACTAAAAATATTAGCAATCATAACTTTGATTTCTTAGCTCGGTCTATCTCAGAGGGTTGATAGGCATGGACATTTCCTGTAGGAGCACCATCCTTTTGGAATGCACCCTCATTGGAGTAACCCCAACTCTGACTTCAATTGCTTTCCACACTTTTCCAATGTGATGAAACGTGGGGTGTGTATTCCCAGCAGAAGGAGGAGAAGGCAATTCAGTCCAGCTATTACGCATGGGAGAAAGAGGGTGATTAATAGTTCACACAGTATGTTGTAGATGCAGATAGTAGAACCCTTATTCTGGCAAGATTTTATCTATAGATGTGAAACAAAAAAGAACTCGGTTTGGAAAAATCATTACATTTCATTCTTGGTTTGGGGCCTGACTTCCATAGAATGTTTAGAGCCTGACATATTTCCTTTAGATTGTCCATCTAGATTGCTTTTTCAGATTTTTTTGTTTGGGTGTTTTTATATTTTAAAACTTTATTGGATTATGGATGTTTTAACCTTCGTGTTACTGAGAAACCACTGGAGTGCAGCAGGGTACACAGGTGATATATTGATTACTGCAAGTTTGAGGCTCAAGGTTGACTCAGCCTTCCATCCTTTCAAAGGTAGGTGAAATGAGGACCCAGATTGTGGGGGCAATAAGCTGACTTTGTATAAATATACAAAAGTATGAAGGCTATTGCTTAACGCATTGTAAGCCGCCCTGAGTCTCCGGAGAAGGGCTGCATATAAATTAAAAGCAAAAAACCAAAACAAAACAAAACAAATAAATAAATAAATAAATAAGTGCAGTGGTGGGATTCAAATAATTTAACAACCGGTTCTCTGCCCTAATGATTTCTTCCAACAACCAGTTCACCAAACTGCTCAGAAAGTTAACAACCGGTTCTCCTGAAGTGGTGCGAACTGGCCGAATCCCACCACTGAATAAGTGAATATGTGTGTCTGCATATACACATATTACACCGAATTTAATATCTGAATTCCTCCTATAGTTAAATTGAAGGCCAGCACTAGAATTTAAGCCAGCTGGCTCCTATATGTGTGCACTAGCCAGCCAAATTGCAAGAGTATACTATAGTTACTTTTCTGCAGAGCAGTATGGTTTGTGGTATTGTATTGGTGTCACAATTGATATACTCCCTAAGAATTTTTAATAGCACAGCACTAAGTTTTGGAAGCAGACTATGAATTTATCTAAAGACAGTAGCCAAAATCAATATCCTTTAGATTAAATGGTTGGCAGATTTGGGATGCCTCCAGATGAATGGCTGATAATGGCAACCCGTGAAAAGACATACTGCAGCTCCCTCCCCCCTTTTTTCTTTCAAATAACAACAGAACAGTACAGAACAACAGAGCTGAAAGGGACTCTGGAGGTCTTCTAGTCCAACCCCCTGCTCAGGCAGGAAACCCTATACCCGTGATGGTGAACCTATGGCACACAGAGCCCTCTCTGTGGGCATGCACGCCATGGCCCAGCCCAGCTCCATTGCGTATCTCGCCATCGTTTGCAGGGAAACAAAAGTTTGTGGGATTAAAAAAAAAATTCACTCAATCAATTCCAACTTCTCGCGAAAGAAAAAGATCTCGCGAAGTTGGAATTGATTGAGCGAACTTTTTCACTCACGCGCTTCACAATGTGGGAGACAGGGTCCCCTCCTCCTGAAGCCCATTACGACGCGGAGCCTCAATGCGACCTTGCGTCGTCTCATCTCATTCTGGCCTCCCGGATGTCAGTTGCTTTTCTTGCAGAGCTGCCTGTGTTGGGATGCCCCACCTCCCGCTGCTCTGGACTCATCGGCCTATGGATGTCAAATTTCCATCACCCAGCACCAATTCAGGGGTTCCTTCCCCCCAAGGGGGGAGGGAGAGACAGGGAAAGGGAGGGAAAGAGAGAGAGAGAGGGAGGGAGGGAAAGAGAGAGAGAGGCAGAGAGAGGGAGGGAAAGAGGGGAGAAGAAAGAGACAGAGGGAGGAAGGGAGAGAGGGAGGGAAAGAGAGAAATGGGGGAGAGAAAGAGAGAGGGAGGGAAAGAGAGGAAGGGAAAGAAACAGGAGGGAAAGAGAAAAAGGGAGGGAAAAGGGGGAAGAGAAATATTACAAAAGTTTTTATTTTTTATTGTTTCTAAACGTAATATTTCAAAAGCAGAAAAAAATGAAGGGGCATTAAATTGCATTTAACATGTTTTTCTTAGAACAATTAGCTGAACTCTGCCTTGTTTATCATTATTTTAGGTAGTAAAACGTCAGTATTCAGGTTAAATTGTCGTGTTGGCACTTTGCGATAAATAAGTGGGTTTTGGGTTGCAGTTTGGGCACTCTGTCTCTAAAAGGTTCTCCATCACTGCCCTATACCATTTCAGACAAATGGTTGTCCAGTCTCTTCTTATGATGAGAAGAAAGATGGAAGAACTAATGGGGAATATACAGGAAGTGTAAAATCAAAGAGAATGGTGCACTAATATAAAGTGCCGTTGTCTTTGATATAATGGTGTAAGAAAAGCCTTTCCCAGGAAACATTCTGGCTTTATTTTCAAGAGGTAGTACGGTTTTTTTTTTTTAAAAAAAAGACCTTATTACTTTTTATTTATTCCTTGTTTATACAGCAGTCAATCTCACCTATGTGATTCTGGTAGGCTCACAACAGTTAAAAATAACAATCAAATAGAAACTGGTGAAAACAGATATACGGCAGGGGTGGGTTCTACTTACTTTTACTACCGGTTCGCAATGGAGCCATGCTTAGCTCGCACACGTGTGTGCTCTTTTGCACAAGCGCAGAAGCATTTTCATGATGTCAGGGTCAGTGGGCGGAGCCTCCCGCCGGTTTTACTACCGGTTCTATAGAACCAGTGCGAACTGGGGGCAACCCACCACTGATATACAGGTAGTCCTTGACTTACAACAGTTCATTTCAGTGCCGTTACAGTGGCACTGAAAAAACAGTTCATTTAGAGACGGTTACAGTGACATGATTGTTTTTCACACAGCTGTTGCAGCTCCCCCATGGTCATGTGATCAAGATTCAGAAGTTTGGCAAGTGGAATAGAATAGAATAGAATTTTTTATTGGCCAAATGTGATTGGACACACAAGGAATTTGTCTTGGTGCGTATGCTCTCAGTGGTTCATATTTACGACAGTTGCAGTGTCCCAGGTTCATCTGGTCACCTTTTGTGACTTTCCGACAAGTAACGTCAATGGGGAAACCGGATTCACTTAATGACTGTGGCAAGAAAGGTCCTAAAATGAGGCAAAATTTACTTAACAACTGTCTCGCTTAGCAATATAAATGTTGGGCTCAATTGTGGTTGTAAGTTGAGGACGACCTGTACAAACGTACAATATTAATCAATAAAACCACATTAAAACAAATTTCATCATCATCATCATCATCATCATCATCAAAGTCTATCACTAGGTCACATTCTACAGAGCCATTGTAGAAGTTATCCATTATTACCAGCCTCTCACATGCAATGGCAGAGTCATGACTTCAGGGCCTTCCTAAGCCCAAAAGGATCGGAAGAAGTCTAAGAACTGGGAGAGTGATGTTCCAAAGGATGGATACCACAAAAATGCTTGGGAATAATAGTATCAAGGGACAGCCATAAAAATGGACTCTTGGCTGATTGTTTGAGTGATTGCTTCATTTTGTGACATCAAGATGTTTTCAACTCCTAACAACCACAACGATGGAAGTGGACTGTAATAAAAATGAACTGTAGGTAAAAGTTATTTATTTTGTACCTCGAATGTTTGAATGTAAACTTAAAATGTTCAAAAAATAAAGATTAAAAAAAGTAATCATGGACTACAGAAAGAGGGTTGAAGAGAAGCCAATTATATTCCCCCCCCCAACTTTTTCTCTTAATGCCCACCTGCTCTTTTATTATTTATCTCTGCTGCTCACACATACCTCTGTCCTAGATTAAATTCAAACCTAATCTGACTACTCAAATCAAATTAGTTAATTGTTGTTATGGGCTGAAGACCAGAATACCCTTTTCACAGAGAAAGAGAGTAGATTCAGTGAATTTTCTGCTTTTGGCAGCTCTGTGTATCGAGATCTCTGTTGGGCTGGGCAGTAGGGTGCTCTTCTTCCTTATTTTTTGCTTCTACCACAAGATGATATCATACCATAATCCAATTTAAAAAGTAGAGTATATGATAAATAAATAGTCGCTTGGCAAAAGGTGATTTTTTTTTTTTTGGCCGACATTATTCCTGCCTTGTTTGACAGCCTGCAGATGGGTTTTTCTTTTTAAAAAATGCTGATATTCTTTAATCTTTATTTAGATGTATCTGTTTATTGTTTAAGTTTTCTGTGGTTTTTTTAAGCCCGTTCAGAATAAACTCCAGCTTCTACTGTTTCTAACAAAGTTCTTGAAAATAACTTCTTTAGGAAGTTCACCAGATTCCTTCCAGTTTCTGCAGTAGCTTAGTGTTTCTAATTGAATTGTTTTCTCTTTAGAGAACAAGCCATTTGTTACTGCTAGTAATTATTTAACACATCTTAAAATCTGGAGTCCTTATTGGTAATTCATACTTGCAATATTTATTCCTATAAATCTGCCATCATGACGGATTGTTCGAAATTAATTTGAGGTGAAGGATTCTGTCATCACACCTGCTTTTAAAGTGGAAACTAAACTACCCCAACAATATGCCATTCTTAAATATTAAGCGGGGTAACGTAATTGGGACTTTTCCAAATTAATATTTTTTCCCATTATCACGTGGGTTAATCACCTCAAGTGATACCTGTTTTCCAGCATACTAAAACGGGTATTTGCTTTGCTGGAAAGATTTCTCCCTTTTGCTGGAGGTACAAATTGTACATAATTCCCCTACACAAATGGCCAGGCGAGCTATCTGTAAGTCAATTAAGCATTGGGTAGGGAGAATAATGGACTGCTGGTGAAGCTGTGAAGCCTCTGATAATCAGCAGTATAAATAAATACATAAATAAAATAAGTTATCTGCCTTTAAAATAGTGCTGATTAAGACAGCCCTTGATTTGCAGTGATAGTTGTAGCCATAGCTAGTCTGTGTCATGGTGCTAGTACGATCTTACTGCAGCAAAATATATGTGAGGATTACTGCTTGGCAGCAGTTAAACATAGTGGGTTATGCAAGGCACCAGCATTTCCTCTAAAATAGAATTTACTTACTAACTCCATTCTGTTAGAAGTACTGATAAGTAGAGATAGGGAAGACAAAGAAAAAAAATTATTATAGACCCAATTGGATGTAGAACTGAATGCACATGTAATTTGCAACAAAATGTACAATAAGAATACTTTGAACAAGAGACTTTGATGTCTAATCACATAATAAGTTCTGTATGTCATATTCCTGGTACCTGAATGCACAGGAAGAGAAGCAAAATCTAGCAACTTGGATTATGGTAGTTGGATCTAAATGAACCAGAGGATATGTAATACAGAATTCAAAGACCATTCAGAATACCCTTTATGAGAAGGAATAGTCTATTGTTAAGATTTTCCTAATAAGAGTTACTAGGAAACTGGATGTGCTTTAGTGTTTCAGTGGCATCTGAGCCAAAAGGAAGCTTTGATCTCTGAAGATTTATACGTACCTGAATCTTCCTTTCATTATTGCTGAAAAACAAGGATATTATTGAAAAGATGCCTCATGGGATTTAGGGAGAATGAACTGCTCAAGCTACATTCCGGGTTAGAATTAGAGCTTTGGTTACTTGCTATAATATTTGTGTAGCTGATAACAAGCTATCTGTTTGTTAATATCTTCCAGTCTCTGTTTTACTAGCACGTAGTCCAGTTCCCTTAACAACTGAAGATAAAATCCATATTGAAAGCATTTCCTCTCTTGTTTCCAGAGGGATGTAAAAACTCAGCATTTGCTGAGGGATTTGAACTCTGTCAAAAGAAGGCCATTCTGCAAGGTATGAATTAATACCTCATCCGTGGTAAACTGACTTCTGTCTGAAGGGCCATGCTAAGAACATTGGGGCTACCTCAGCATTTTGATTGAGGTCTTAGTTGACTAAGAGGATGACTGGTCCACCTTCCACATCATTAAAAATGAGGTAGGAGTTAGCAGGAGGGAAGTAATAAGGTTCCTCTTGTACAGAGAAATGACTTGATACGTGCATTGTTCTTATGATCAGTCTGAGGACTGTAAATGATATAGGGGTGCTAGATTTAGAAGCCTCTTGTAACGTACAATATCTATCTGCAAAAAAAAAAAATCCTAGTTCTTTGTCACTGATAAGCAAGTGTATTCAGAGATACAATCTCAAAACTACAGATTATGAAAATTTTGGATTTGTGCTTATATAATAGTCAATTAATATACACTTAAGGCTGTATCAGTTAATGAAAGTCCAGCTGATGATCGCACGTAGTGTGCGATTATGGCTAAAACATTGTTTAAGAGACATCATGAGGTTAGGATAACATCAAGATCTTTTAGCTGCTCTGTTGAGCCTGAAAATCTTCTGACTGATAATTGAGTTTGGTGTGTGATCCAAGCATCTGCTCTTAAGGAAGTGCTTCTATTTAAAAGTAAGCCATTTCCTCAGTAGAATCTCATTGCTGGAATAATTGCATTACTTGCCTATCCCTTTCCTTTGGGAACGCAGAGAGTCAGAGAGGTGGCCTTGAAACAAATATTCAGACACTGTTATGTAAGTAAGTAAAAAGGGCAGAAACTCTTAAGTTCTGGGAACAGAGATAAAATTAAGAAAAGACCCAGGTTCCCTGATACCAAAATATAAGAGGAGTGGAGGAAAAGCACAAGCAGAGATCCAGGATTCTGTTTTTATAACCTACCAACAAAGTATAATTTAGTCTTTCTGTGGAGTTGATGTTCAGGTCTAATCAACCTCATGGAGTTGACAGGAGAGTAGGACACAAAATGTTGAAGGCATCACAGTATTTCCTTTACTGAACACTGTGGGACATGTACCATGCATATATAGGTAATCCTCAATTTACGATCACAATTGAACCCAACATTTCTGTTGCTAAGCAGGGATAGTTGTTAAATGAGTTTTACTCCATTTTACGATTTTTCTTGCCAAGTTCTTAGGTAAATCACTGCAGTTGTTAAATTAGTAACACGGTTGTTAAGTGAATCTGGCTTCCTAATTCACTTTGCTGTTCAGAAGGCTTCAAAAGGTGATCACATGATCCCCGTACACCACAACTGTCATAGATACATGCCACGTGCCAACATCTGAATTTTGATCACATGACTGTGGGGATGGATGTATGAAAAACGGTCAAGAGTCACTTTTTCCAGTGCCATTGTAACTTCACTAAACAAATGGTTATAAGTTGACTACCTGTATTAAAGAGCCCTGGTGGAGTAGTGGTTAGAATGCAGTATTGCATGTTCACAATCTGGAGTTCGATCCTGATGGGCTCAAGGTTGACTTGGTCTTCCATCCTTCCGAGATCAGTAAAATGAGGACCTAGATTGGTGGAGGCAATATGCTGACATTGTAAACTGCCCAGAATGCTGTTAACCACTATGGGGTGGTATATTAAGTCTTAAGTGCTATTGCTCTTCGATACCTGTGAATATCAAAATTTTGAATTTGAGTTAGCATTTGGAGTGTTGTCCCATGGTGATTAAGATGATGATTCAGATTTGAATTTCTTTCTAATTTCTCATAAATTGAGTTCTATAATTTTTATACTGAAATAGAATTCAGGTCAGGATCAGATTATATAAACCTTGTATTCTTACAACCACAGTCTGGTTAATGCTGGACTTTATCAGTGTTAGATCGTGAGCAACAATCTGAAGTGACCTATGAATCAGATATCAAGAGCTGCAAATTAGGCCCAGTGGGGAACAACAAGGAACAAGTTAGAAGTTAATATCTTCAGCTCAGGTGAGACACAAAGAACAAATCGGGAATAAAGTCTGAAGACCAGCCAAGAATATAGGGCTATAGCTGACTTTAGGAAACATAAGGAAGGCATTTTGGAATGAGAACTACTTTTACAATTCTTCCTAAAGGAAGCAATGGCTATCCTGAGTAAATACGATTCATTTAGGATCTGCAGCTACAGAGAGTGCCTAGGTGTAAGCTACATCAGGCAGTTCAGGAGCAAATCTAAATCAAAGGCTCCCATTATATCATATTCTTCTTGGATTATGCTAAATAGTGAGGAGAAATATGCTACTAAAATATGAATGTAGCCGCATACACATGGACAGGCACAAAACCACAAGCAAAGTCAGAGAGGAGGAAAATATAAGCAAATCAAACAAATTTAAACCCCAATCAACCAATTTTCTGTACTGGATAATGTAGTGAGACAATTAAGTGTGGATGAAAATCAAGCCAAGGTTAATTATTCGAAGTACGCATATTTTTTTGAAGATTTCAAAAAGTAGCCATTAAGGGATGATCTCTATAGAGGAGAAAAATGAAACAATTTTGGCAATTAACCATAGAAGTGATTAACACAAATATAATATTGAAAAACACATTTTAAACCTACTCTGATTTTTTTAATGTAAACTAAGACCAACCATTAAAGCAATTTCAATTCATCCTAATATGTAGCAAATTTGTGCCACATGAATAAATAATAAAATATAATTTAAACGTTTTATGCTTTTTCAAGTAATATATATAGGGCAGGCAACCCCTCCCCCGCCCTCCGCCCCGGGTTTTGGTCATTTAGTCTAAGCACAGGCTAAATTAGAGCATCTTTGCCTAGAGCAGGGGTGTCAAACTCACGGCCTGGGGGCCAGATCTGGCCTGCAGGGTGCTTAGATCTGGTCCGTGTGGCCATCCTAGAAACAGTGAAGGACCAGCCGCGATCCTACTGCCAGCGAAAGTGAAGCTCGGGAGGACCGCATGCAGCCCTCCCGAGCTCCGTTTTCACTGGCGGAGGGTTGCAGGAGGCCATGGCAGTTAAAAACAGAGCTTGGGAGCCCATTTTCGCTAGCAGAGCACTCAGGCCACCATAGGTGCCCATGACACAAGTGACGTCAAGCTGGCCACGCCCACCCTGGCCCCCTGAGGTCAAACACAATCCTGATGCGGCCCTCAATGAAATCAAATTTGACATCCCTGGCTGGCCTAGAATGAAGCTGCAGTGTGAATCCATGTGGTCCAGGCAGTAGAATACAACTAAATTCCCTTCCTGCAAAATTGATGGAAGGACAGATTGGAGCATTGTAGAGGACAGAAATTGATGCATGTTCTGTAGGTTATTTTTTCTCTTTATTTTCTAGTGTCTAGTCTTTTGGACTTTCTGGCAATCATTTTGTAGCCAAGATCAAAACATAAAATGGTATAAATTCTCATAACTCAATATATCCTATTCCTCTTTTTCTTCCGTCCTCCTTTCCACCCCTCCTCTTGAAATATACAATACCATTCCATGTTTTATCTTGATTTTTCCTTGTTGCAATTGATTAGATCATAAATGTTGTAATCTGAGCAAACCTTAGTAGGAAATGCTTACTTAAGTGATTGTCCAAAGTTAAGAAAGAGCTGAAAAATGATGGGTCCTCACACTTATGACCATCAGAGCATCCCCACGATCATGTGATTATGATTCCTGTACTTGGCACAATGTATGCTTGGATATATTCAGGTACTTGTGCATTTAATGATAGTCACAGCATCCTGTGGTTGTGTGATTGCTATTTGTGACTTTCAAGGCATCTAACAAGCAAAGTCCATGTGGAAGCCAGCAGGAAAGATCACAAGTCTCAGTCACATGATGTCTTGCTTAATGATCACAGTAATTTACTTAACAACCAGAGCAAATTCATAAAATTGGGTGTGGTCATATGATGCCTTGCTTAATTAGCATACAGCTTAACAACAACTTTCTGGTCCCTATTGTAGTCATAAGTTGAAGACTATCTGTACAATACAAGACTTAATATAAATTAGCATAACTTTATACTTTCTTAGTGTCTTATAAGTCCTAATACTCAGGGGTGGGTTCTAAAATTTTTTACTACCGGTTCTGTGGGTGTGGCTTATTTTGGGGGCGTGGCTTGATGGTCATATGACAATTCTTTAGGATTTAGTAGAAGTACTGGTCTACCAGGCTTTTAACTGCTTGCAGAGCTACCGGTCTACCCATTTGTTTTTGGAGGCACCGGTCTACCCATTTGTTTTTCGAGTGCACTGGTCTACCACCACACTGCCTTTTAACACTGATCAGCTGTAGGGCGGCCCTTTGAAGCCTCATGGCAAGAGTTTAAACAGTTTTTTTCCTTCTAGCCGATCAGCTGGGACTTGGGAGGCAGCAAATAGATTGGGAGTGGGGCCAAATAAAAGGTAAGAATAACGCGGGGAAGGGGCGGGAGGGTTCAGTTCCCGAACAAAGAGAACCAGTTCGGTGACGTCATATCGTCACCGCTACCGGCTCAGCCGAACTGGGCCAAACTGAGAGGAACCCACCACTGTTAATACTTCTTAAATCTATAGTTATCTAACTTAATTACTTATAGCGTTTAGACTACAGATTGTAATTTTATAGGTCTCTCCTATAAAGTATACTGCAGGTTTTAATCCCTATACTTTTTAATTCTATGCTAATACATAAGGCCGCAATAGAGTCCAGAAGTTTGATCGTAAGCTTTTATGACTGTAGGTCAAGATACTACATGACTTGACAATTCAATTGTCAATTGTCAATTGACATGACAATGTCACAACCAGTTTTAAGGCAGTTATATAAAAAAGTTGTTTATCTAATCACATGGTCGTTAAATAAATCATATGGTTGATAAGCGAACCAGTATATTCAATAGGCGTTTTTTCCAAGTTTCTGTCAGAAAATGACAGAAATCACCTGATGCAAATTGCCATCAGGTGACAATTGGACATTGCAACCAATCATAAATGCAAGCCAGTTGCCAAGCACCAGAAATGCGGTCATTTGACCATGGGAGAGGGTGCTGCTGCAATAGTGGCAACTTCAAGGACAAGCCCTAAGTAGCTTTTTCGAAGCCATCATAACTTCAGTTCTTAAGTGACCGATCATAAATCAAGGACTTCTATTTTAGGGTCATTGTTAAATTATTAGTTATATGCTGGTATACAATTGTAATAATGGCAGGACAAATTCATTCAAACACTGCATAGAACTTGCAGAAGGTTTTCTCTTGTGGAATCAGCATATTTTCTACAATGTGGGCCATAGAGAGGTAGGAAAAACAGGTGTGAAAACCACACATCTTTGGCACAGACAGACACTCAAATAGGCTACTGACAGTTTGGAAAGAGCATGTGCCAATGAACATAGTAGTTGTGATTCTACAGAGTAAGTAATTGCTCCTGGTTTGAAGGAAACTAACCACTTTTACGAAATGCATATTCCCGATGTGGGTAAAATGTTTTCGTTGTATATTTATGTGCATCAATTTTATATTAGAGGGAACATGATGGCTCAGTGGTTAAAGACACTGAATTTGTCACAGTGATGAAATGCACTTACCTTTGCTACCGGATCAGAAATGTGAGTGCGAGCGCACATGCCTTGCTACACTCACACACACGCATCTTTAGCAGATGCACACAGAGAACGGGATGTAATGATGTCCTGGCGGGTGGGCAGAGCCTCCCGCCGCCGGCTCTACTGGCTCACGCAAACAGGACAGATCCGGCTGGATTTTACTGCTGATTTGTCAGCTGGACAGCCGTCAGCCAGGGTTTGAGACCCAAGCTCTGCGGAACAGGGTGGGCTCCTGTTACTCGCTCCAGCTCCTGCCCACTTAGCAGTTTGAAAGCATGCATCTGCAAGTAGATAAATAGGTACCACTTTGGTGGGAAGGCGTTCTGTACGCCTTTGGCATATAGCATTGTTGGCCACATGATTGAGGAAATTGTCTTAGTACAATGCTGGTTCCCTCGGCCAGGAAACGGAGATGATCACTGTTCCCAAAGTGGGATACAACTGCCAGGGAAACCTTTACCTTTTTATTTTTATTAGGTTAGGTTAATTAGATTTAAGATGTCTACAGCTGGCCTCTGTACAAGATAGGGGCATTTTCCATCAAAGAGGGACCCTCTACTCAGCTTTAACAAATCAATTCACAGTATAGAGTCGTGATGGCGGATCTACAGCATGCGTGCCAGAGGTGGCACCCAGTGTCCTCCCTGTGGGCATGCGAGCCGTCGCCCCAGTTCAGCTCTGCTGTGCATGTGCACTCACCTCCCGCTGGCATGCAAGGAGGCAGGGCGCATGCATGGGGGCCGTGCGCGCATTGCATTTTGGGGGTTTAGGTGTGAGCACGCGCATTCGCGTACGCACGTGCACACTTTGGTCACTCAGTCCGGAAAAGGTTAGCCATCACTGGTATAGAGTTTACCTGCCCTCCTTTAGATTCACATTCTTTGGTTTACTTCCAGCTCTAGATAAACAAGATGAAATCCACAGTCATCTGGGGGGGAAAAGAGACATTCTGTTCATTTTCATTCAATACATATTAATCTTCTCAGAATTTACTTTCCTGTCCTTGGTCTTTTTCCACTGTATATTGACTCACAGGCCTGTGATTAATCTGCCTGGAAAAATGACTATTTGTTTGGCTTAATAGTTGCTTTTAAAATCATAGGACGAATGGCCCAACTCCTCTGGATCCTTCAAGGGAGTTTTTTCATCATTTTATCTTCCTTTTGAGCATGCAGCCCTCATGCAAGCTTTTCTGAGGTGAAAATGATAACCAATGTTTAGACAAATGGAATGTATTTCCTACGTGGCATGATGGAATACCTAAGTAGTCTTATAACTACATCTACAGACCATCTATCTTTATAATAAAAATATTAGAAATATACCACAACGGGAGGCATGATCTGGTTCAATATTGAACAAAAACTTCTACAATAATTTCAAATTGTGTGATAGAGGAATTCTAGAGCAAGGTCACTTCAGCTAGGGACTGGTTAGTTTACGTAGAGGTAGAACTTGTAATTTACAAAATGTGATTCCATAGTACACGGTCTGTTACTTGCTGAGAAAATTGTTTGCTGTCCTAGCTGAGCTCATTCCATATGATCTCTATAATATCCTTTTCTCTTCTCTAATATTGAGTGTGGATTTCTGTTGAGTAGAAAATCTACGTTCATGAGGGCCAGTACCAGAATTGTTACTTTGCAGTAGGAAAGTTGCTCCTGTTACTTGTCCCAGCTTTTGCCAACCTAGCAGTTCAAAAGCACATAAAAAATGCAATGGTGAGAAGGTAACAGCATTCCATGCACCTTTGGCATTTAGTCATGCCGGCCACATGACCACGGAGATGTCTTCAGACAGCGCTGTCTCTTCGGCTTTGAAACGGAGATGAGCACTGCCCCCTAGAGTCGGGAACGACTAGCACATATGTGCGAGGGGAACCTTTACCTTTACCTTTACATTATAAATACATATAACCTTAAAAAAACAGAAAACATGCATTTTTTTTGTTTTTACAAAGAATGTTATTTTCCATGCCACCATTGTGTGTAAGAAAGAAGGGATGACAAGAGGAAGAAGACATTTTAAGGGAGCCTGCTGTTGCTGATTCATATATCGTTTGCAATTTTACATTTTACCAGGGAGGTGATGATGCAGGCAGGCAGAAGGTATGCAAGAGAGGAGATTCTGGGAACAGCTGTTATCTTCCTCTGTAGTAGTATGATCATGTGCAGGATCAGACCTGAAGGAGAATTTTGATCTTTTGATTTTCAGTTTTGATCTGAAATGTCCTAAATAGTTAAAATATGAAGTTTTTCTAATTTCCCTACTGTTTTTAAGATAACTGTTGAGTCATTGCACTCTCACAGTCCTCTATTTTGTTTCTTTTCCCATTTGCTGGCTTCTGAACTCTATGATAGGACTTGTAGTCCTACGTGAAAATTATCAGTAGATTCCAAATCAAGTTACTTCAAGGTTTGAAGTGCAACACATATATACTAGGGATTAGTACACTATGAGACACAGTTTGGTCTAGTAGTGGTTGAAAGCATTGGACTAGAAAGAGGGAGAACCTGAGTTCAAGTCTTGCCTTAAATCAGGGAGTCTCCAAACTTGGCAATTTTACGACTTGTGGACTTCAACTCCCAGAATCCCCCAGCCAACCATGCTGGCTAAGAAATTCTGGGAGTTGAAGTCCACAAGTCTTAAAATTGCCAAGTTTGGAGATCGCTGCTTTAGACATAAAGCTTGCTGAGGCACTTTGGCCCAATTGCTCTCTCTCAGCCCTAGGAAGGAGGAAGCAAGGGCAAACCACATCCCAAAAATGCTTCAAGAATCGAGAGTGGCTTGAGGGCATTGCTCCCGCCAGTACTTCACAGCAATCCTCCCCCAGCCACCAGTGAAAAAGAGAAGCAGGGATACCTGCATGTGAAAAAAATATTGAAAATGCTTCTTGTTCTGCTTGATTACAGAATTATAATTCAAGTTGTTCCCTTGTAAGCTTGAACTAGACATTTCTCTCTTTAAAAATTAAGTGTGCCGTTTCTCTGCTCTAAGACGTGCTCAATAGTATTGCAGCTGACTTCAAAGCAGATGTGTGGGATTTTTCATACAGAACTGAAACGTTACCAGATTTAAACCAATGCAAAATATCAGATAAGACAGTGGCAAAGTACTGAAGAGAAGCTAAGACGGCATATTGGAAGAATAAAGGTTCCTTGTATATTTGACAATTAAGGCTAACAGAATGTTTATTAAAGATGCTTTGATCAATATACCAGTACATTTCCATCTTCAAATTTAGAGACAAAAAAATTGTTTCTGTAATTGATTTCCATAAAATCATGTTCATGCCCATGGTAGAAATCTAAATATTCCGGTTAGAAAACTATAGTTTGTTTGTTTATTTAAAAGTTTTGTATGGACACCCATCTTATGTATATGGATAATTTAACAACAATAATACCAAGAGAGCTAATAAAATCAGTGACAAAATACAAATCCTAGCAACCTCAGTGGCATTCTTTAACCCAGGGGTTTCAAACTCAAGGCCTGCGGGCTGGATCCAGCCCGTGGGGTCCTTAGATCTAGCCCGCAGGCCCACCCTGGAAACCCGTGGTGCCTCTGCCAGAGAAAATGGAGCCCAGGTGGGCCCCATGTGGCCTTTCCGAGCTCCGTTTTCACTGGCAAAAGACTGCAGGAGGCCATTGTGGCCGAAAATGGAGCCTCAATGAGTGACATCAAGCTGGCCATGCCCCCCGGCCCCCCCGAGGTCAAACACAACTCTGATGCGGCCCTCAATGAAATTGAGTTTGACACAGCGATGAAATCTGGCTGGATCTATCCGGCTTGCACGAACCGGTAGCGCCGGTGGCAGGAGGCTCCGCCCACCCGCCGGGACATTATGTCCCGTTTTTGACCCTCTGCGCATGCGCAGAAGAGTCTGCACATGCGCAGAAGAGGTGCATGCACTCACATTCCCGAACTAGTAGCGAAGATAAGTGCATGTCATCTCTGGTTTGACACCCTTGCTCTAACCATCAACAGTCACACTCACTTGGCTCCAACCTCAACCTATTCCAATGCTAATGGGAAGATCCAGCTTTTTAAATCCTATCAGAAGCCTAGGAAAATGGTGGCATAGGGATATCAGTGGGGAAAAGGCAGGAACCAGTATGTGATAATCAACATTTTGAATTGCACCAAGAATTGGAAATAAACAGACATCATTTTATTTGGACATATAATTACATATGTATTTATTTATGAATTCTCTGTACTTTGGAGCATTGTACTCTATAATAAGTCAAATTATAGTTACAATGAATAGTAAATTTATCTTGTTTTTCTTCAATCTTGGTTTATCGGCTTACCTTCCTAAACAAGCAAATTAATTATTTTGATTCTTTTCCAGTTACCAGATGAGGAAGATTAGCTGATCTCAAAAAGCTAAGCATGTGGGTTAATAATTTGCATGGGAGATCATAGAGTCATAGGGCTGGATGGACCTTAGAGGTCTTCTAATCCAGACCCCTGCCCAAGGTGGGAATCCAGTGATGGAGTACCCACAACTCCAGGAGGCGAGCTATTTAACTGGTTAATAGTTCTTATTATCAGGAAATTCCTCCTTATTTACAGGTTGGATTTTTCCTCTGACAAGTTTCCACCTATCCTCAGGTGTAATGGAGAATAAATTGATGCCCACTTCCTTCTGGCAGCCTTTCAAGTATTGGAAGACTGCAATCATGTCTTCTCTCAGACTTCTCTTTATTAAGCTAAACATAACCTAATTCCTTTACACAATCTTCTTTAGCCTCACTAGCGCCAGAAAATTAAACATCAGCAGAAAATACCAGGTTGCAAATTAAACTGGAAAAGGGGGGGGAGGGGAAATACATTTCAAAAGAAGTAATTTGGATTACTTTTTAGTTACTTTGTGTAATCCCAGAATCATTATGAAAGGCTGTGGGGGGAAAAAAACAACCCTCCAAAAGTGGCTTATGCCAAGTTATGTGATTAAAGTGCAATGAAATGTCCTGTCAACTTTCACTGCATGTCCAGTTTCACAGATTTGTTTTCTTGCCACTTAATTTTTTTTTCTTCTTTCCCTTGTCATTTCAGTAGGAATAATGTTACATCATTTCAGCCAAAATTTTACTTTTTAACGTGTAATCTAGAAACTGGAGTATTGAGACAGATTGTTACAACATCTGGGCTCTTTTTCCTAGACTGTCAAGTAGACATTTTGAGCACTAGCATTTTTATTACAAAAGACTCAGGGTGACAAATTAAGTTCTGGAGCTACAAATCTTAAAAGCTACTGCTGCAAACTGAATAAAAACCCATAAAGATGCATACAATAGTGGTTGACTCAGACATGAGCAAAGCCGTGTTGTTTGTCTCATGAGGACCAGCAAATGGTGAACATCTGTCCCAAATTAAGATTATACACTTTGCCCAAATCAAACAAGTGATTGGGTCATTTGAGGCAGAAAATCATAAGTGTTCCCCCTGCGAATTCATCCGGCTAAGAACAACAATAAATTAAAAATCTAAGAATTTGATATGTTATATTCTAAAAATATTCTAATTTGCATATCCTCATTTTTTGTTCTTGTGAAATAACATAATTATTGTGTCCTTCTGGCAAAATTGTGAGGGAATGTTGTGATGAGATGGATCCCCAGGATGGAGGGGGTGCATTCAGGGGTGGGCTTCAAAAATTTTAGCAAGGGGTTCTTTGCCCGGTTGCTGGATAGGTGTGGCCATGGTGGGTGTAGCCTAGTTGGCCTCCTGCACCATGGTGGGGGGAGGGGCATTTTTGCCCTCCCTGGGCTCCGGAGGCTTTTCTTGAGCCTCCGGGAGGATGAAAATGGCCTCCCCAGGCTCTGGAGGCCCTAAGAACTTCCAGTAGGCCCATTTTTCACCCTCCCCAAGTCTCTGCGCATGCTCTGCACTTACCTGCATCCAAAACGGGCCGTGTGGGGACTCCTGGGAGGGGCGGGGTGGGGTGGGCAGGGCCAGCCAGGAGTGGGATTTGGGGGTTCTATGAACTGCACAGAATCTTAGCTACAGATTCTCCCGAACCCCTGCAAACCCCCAGCATCCCATCCCTGGGTGCATTCCAGTGGAGTAAGAGGCAACCCAGCCCAGATATTTTGTGTGAGAAAAACAGGGTGAAGACAGCCCCTCCCTAATAGTACACAGAGTATATTGTAGATGCAGATATTAAAGTCTTCAGTCTGGCAACATTGTGTGTGTGTGTGTGTGAAATAATAAAGAACTCGGCTTGGAAGAATTGCCATGTACCATTCTTGGATTTGGGCCGGACATAATTGTGGAATAACTTAAGCCACAGGTTGCGTTGTCTTCCTCAGTTTTATCTTCAATCTCTTCTTTTTCTTACTTCTAGGTTCCAACTATGTGAGTCCCCGTCCGGCTCATGCCAACATGAACGCTAATGCAGCAACGGGGCTGGCACCTGAGCATATCCCTACTCCGGGTGCAGCCCTCTCCTGGCAGGCTGCTATCGATGCTGCCAGGCAGGCGAAGTTGATGGGTGCTGCTGGCAATGCAACCATATCCACTGTTAGCTCCACACAGAGGAAACGGCAACAGTATGGGAAACAGAAAAAACAGGGTACCACGACCGCTACACGTCCTCCCCGGGCACTGCTGTGTTTAACATTGAAAAATCCCATCCGGAGGGCATGTATCAGTATTGTTGAATGGAAATATCCTTTTCTGGTGTAGTCATATGGGAACCGGCAAATCATCAGCTTGCATAAATTTTCATTGGGAATTGTAAATAAGCCTGCAGATTAGAGGGAGGAGATGCAGATCAGATGGAATAGGCTGGGATTGGTTTCAATCAGATTTATGGAGGTCAAGACATGGCTATTTATAGACGAATGGAAACTGTGGCACCATACAGGAGTGTTTCCTTGACCATTTTGTACTCGAGTCCTATATTATTTCTGTCTTCTTTTTTTTTTTAAAAAAAAAAACATGTTTGTTTATTCTTTTATCACCAAAGACAAAACAAAGAAAAGAAAAAAAGACTAACAAACATTCAACTCTAACAATAAAAGAAAAAAAGTGTACCAAAAAAGAAAAAAAAACCCAAATATCTAACATTAAACATAAGAAAATTACATCTAACATTAAACGTTAGAAAAAATCCACCTGAGCTGAAAGCTGAAAGATACATAAAAAATCTAATATATCCCACTCCCCTTGCATAACGGGTGCACTAATAGTTATAAACTTCCCCCTCTATATTTAACAAAAATACTATATTACATAAACAAATATCCCTGTTGTGGAAACCTATTTATCTAATAATTGAATCAACCCAACATCTGTGGGTCCCACACACAGAGTCAAAAGGTTACTCCAAAATTAAAATTAATCTTCAAATGTATTCTTTCTGTCTTGATTGGGTAAGGAAACAAGAGATGACCAGGTGCTAGCTAACAAGAGACATTTTCTGTGATCCTTTACAATCTGCTCTTCCTGACTTTTATCTATAACTAAACAATAAACTCTGTTACAAAGACCCAGTTGATCCAATGAAGATCTGATCCAGATCTCTATCTATTTTTAAAAAAAATTAAACCAGATTCTGATTTAAATACAAGAATGTAGGTGGCTCTGAAATTATATTTCTTACGAGTCGTATGACTCTAAGCAAACCAGAAGGAATAAATAGAAAACCTCACCATTTTACCAGAGTATTTAAAACAATTTTCCTTCAGTATTAGGGGAGTTTAAAAATGGACTTGTCACTACAAAATTCAAAGTTATCCTCCAGCATCTCCTTTTTCTTTCTTTTCTTCCTCTACTATTGTTTGATCTTCTGGATTAATTTTATATCTTACTTTCCTGGACAAAAAAGCTCCATATTTGGCATCCCATGATGGATGGCTAACTTAAGGGGGCCAAGCTGATATTTGTTTATTTGCCTAGCATCTGAGTAACTGTGCATCTCTAGGCAGTTCGCACAAGTGAAGGCCTGATAAATGGAAGAGATTTGCTGGCTGAACGGATGGATGTGTTGCAAAATCAGAGAGTACAGGGATGAGATCTGGAAATGGTTGAACAATACGCTTAAGTCAGTCTCTGCAGATGAATATTCTTTTGGAAAAACGCAACACAGAAACAGCTGAAATCCTCCCAGCGTCTCAGAAATGGGAACCTTTGCCAGATTACATATTTACAGGTAGTCCTTGATTTATGGCCATAACTGGGATCAGGATTTCTGTTGCTAAGCAAGCCAGTTAAGTGAGTCATGCCCAATTTTACGACCTTGTTTTACCACCGTTGTTAAGCAGATCACTACAGTTAAGTGAATCACATGGTCATTTAAGCAAATCTAATTTCCCCACCTTTGATTTTGCTTGTCAGAAGCTGGCTGGAAAAGTCACGAATGGAAGTCATGTGACCACCACCCCCGTCCCCCCAGGACACTGCCGCCGTCGTAAATACATGCTGGTTGCAAAGCACTTGAATTTTGATCATGTAAGTGTGGGGCTGCTACAACGGTCATAAGTGCAAGGACTGGTCCTAAGTCACCTTTATCAGTACTGTTGTAACCTCAAACAGTCGCTAAATGAATAATTGTAAATCAATCATTAATTGCTGACAAATAGAATCCATTTGGTGATTATATTGCAATCTATGTATTTATTAATGAAATTTATATAACCTTCATCTCACTGGAAGTGACTCTGGGCACTTTTATGACCATTTTTCACACTTACGACCGTTGCAGCATCCCCATGGTCACGTGATCATGCTTGTAAACTGACTCACATTTATGACGGTTGCAGTGTCCTGGAGTCATGGGATCACCTTTTGGGACCTTCTGACTATCAAAGTCCATGGAGAAGCCAGATTCACTTAACAACCATGTTACTTACTGAATCACTGCAGCGATTCACTTAACAGCTATGGCAAGGAAGGTTGTAAAATGGGGCGAAAAATTACTTAACGAACATCTCACTTAGCAACACAAATTTTGGGTTCAATTGTGGTCATAAGTCGAGGACTACCTGTATATGTAACAATATTATACATGCATTTATACATGGTGTGTAACAGTATTCGATAGCTTTCCCTGACCTCCTGCCTTCCAGATTTGTTGTAGCAAAACTTTCAGGATTCAATAACCATGTTATTGTAATCCCAGCCCATCTGGAAGGCTGCAGATGACCATCATTTTAGGAAAGGAACAATCTCCCAGTGCTTCTGACGACCAGACCTTGGAGGAAGAAACATGGTGTGCCTCTGTCATATGCTCAACTTGCGCATTTCTGAACAGTATTTTGCCACTAATTTGGGATATAAAGTAATGGAACTCATGAATCTTTAATCTAATGCCTTCTGCCTACATTGACTAACCAGATGCCTCTGAGAACTCTGTACATTAGTTTCTCCAACTTCTTCATATAGATGCAGAAATAGTGTCACAGATGTAAAACTATTATGAAACGATAAAAACGAGCTTTATATAAAAATGCTGCCTCTCTCAAATCAAGACATAGTAAAATTCCTCAGTATAGTAATTATTTCTTGGACATTCATTAACTTATATTTCTTTTTCCAAAAAAAAAAAAACCCCAACCCTACTTAAACCTTTTCAAATGTGTTCCTATGAGAAATTTAAAAGCATTATAATCTATTTTAATAAAAAAAAAGGGGGGAAATAGTTGAACAGAGATTTTGAATGGTTAAGTCATTATACAGGTCAATGTAAAATTACGAGCTATCTAAAAGAACTGGAGCAAAATGCATCTCTGGAACCAGATGTTAATTGCTTGCTTTTTCTAGTTCAGAATGTCCTTCTTTTCCACAGTTCCATATTTCAGTCTTTAACTTGCAAAAGTGGCACAGTCCTATGCAAGGAGCCTATTTACTTTGCATATGCTCTATGGTAAATAAATAGATTGATTTCTTGGGCACATATGCTACTCCATTCTATAAGAATTCATCAGTCTGATTCAGAAAAGTAATCCAGTTTGATTTAAATTAATTTGGAAAATGGTCCAGGTCCACTCAGCTTAAAACTGAATTGTTGAATGAGCTCTGGGCATTTACAGGAACATTCAACTTGTTTGAATTGATGCAGAACCATGTAATTAGATTCAATAATCAATTCTGTTTGGAGAATTGATCAAATCATCCTTGTTTTGAACCTCTGCATCAAGTACTGTATTTGAATCCATCTAACGACTGTCATTTCCAGATCTGTGTAGGTTCCTGCTTTGATATATTGTTTTCTATGTGATGTTGTCTTTATACAGTTCTGTTCCCAGAAACTGCCATACTACAATTTATATCTGTGCATTTGACCTTAAAGTGTTAAAAACACAATGCTATAGGGAAGAAAGTTATATTTGAACTTCTGCAGTGCCGGATTCTTTGGTTTTATCCATCTCTACTATACAGAACTACAGAAAAAAAACGGTACAGATTTGGAAAGGGGAAACCAAAATCAAATTTTGAGAGTTAGGCCGGTTTTCCTCTTAAATGCAGATATTCTGTTATGAACTACCAAAAAAGCAAATGGATCAAAGAAAAATATTTTAGAGACACATTGCTATATCTTGCTTTTCCCTAACATCACACATACAAATTCAAGCAAAAGGGAAAAACAGAGTAGAGCAGATCTACAACATAGAATAAGGTCACAAATCTATTTAATTCCAGAATACAGGACATGCAGTCTAACTAAACCTATATTTTTGTAGGTTAAAAGTGCCCTTTAAAGTAACCTTGCCTGTATAAATCCTTCTGAGATGTAGTTGTTTTTTAAAATCCTTATATTCTTTAAAGTCTCTAAAAGCAGGCGTGTCAAACTCAAGGCCCACAGGCTGGATCCGGCCCACGGGGTGCTTAGATCTGGCCCATGGGCCCTCCCTGGAAACAGCAAAGGACCGATCCGTGGTGCCTCTGCCAGCGAAAACAGAGCTTGGGGCATGCGTGCAGGCCCCCCCCGACCCCTTTTTCGGCCGTGACGGCCTCCTGCAACACTGCCAGCAAAAACAGCTTTTTGCTGGCAAAGAGCTAGCAAAACAGACTAAAAACAAAACAAAAAAAGAGAAATGTTTCCCCTTTTGCATTTGCGCATGCAAGAAAGGACAAGAAAGGAGAAAGACAAAGAAAAAGAAGAAAAGATGGGAAGAGAGCAAGGAAGGAAAAATAAGGAAAAGGAAGGAAGAAGAAAGGAGAAGGAAGAGGGAAGGAAAAGAAAGGAAAGAAGAAAAGGAAGGAAGGAAGGAAGGAAGGAAGGAAGGAAGGAAGGAAGGAAGATTATAATGAGAGTGAGGGAGGATCTGAGGGAAGTCCTCAGCACTTAGCACTTGGTGCTAAGGACACTTGGTGTCCTTAGCACTTGGCCACCACAGGGGCCCCCGGACACCAGTGGTGTCAAGTTGGCCAGGACACCCTGGCCATGCCCACTCCAGCTATGCCTATCCCAGCCACACACACTCAGTCCCCCAGAGGTCAAAGACAACCCTGATGCGTTCTAAAAGTTGCTTTTCTGAAGTGATAAGTGAGGATAAAATTGTATTGCAAATGCAGTTAGAGATAAGAGTTTTAGTGGACGCCGTTTGCTCAAAGTAGCAGAGCAAAGATGGAAATTATATAAATTTCATCTTAAATAAAGACAAAAAGAAAAAAAAGCTTAAGGAATCTATGTGTATTCTGGCACGCGACTGGCCTACTGTGCTTTTGACATATTAAGAAGAAATTTGGCTGGGAAGGTGAAAAAGCACTTTAAAGGCAGGTGTTTCTCTTCAAAATACAAAGAATTAGAACAGTCTTCTTTAAACAGAATCCTTTTTAACTTTTTTTTTCCTTCCAGCGTAATTAGCTTATATATACAATTTAAGCTCCAATTTAAGAAACCAACTATCTTCCTTAACTCCATTCCTCAGACCATTTGAAATTATTATTTTACTGACTATTTTTGCCAATTGTGTGGCCTTAGCTATCTATATCCCCTTTCCAGAAGACGATTCCAATGCCACCAATTCCAATCTGGTAAGTCTTGGTTTATGCTTATGGCTTTGGCAGAAAAAAGATCTTATTCGGAACTCAAGTAAAAAGGCATTTGAAAGTGTTCATATTGTAGTCATGGATGTATGCATGGATTTCGGGCAGTAGAGTCTTGGATTGTTTGATATTTGGATTAAACCTCACTTTTGTGTTTTGTGTATGTGCTGTTGGAACATTGCCTATGTTCTTTATATTTCTTCAAGCAATGGAGGCTTATTTATTTCAGCTAATAAACAGTCTTGGTGTTAAGTTCAAATGTTTGACAATAGGACTTGTGGTGCATTTGATGTATGGTAATTGATTTTTTCCCCTTTCTTCTTTTGCTTTACTTTTTTTTTCTAAAAGCAGTTCATAATGCCATTGTTTCAGTGTGGGCAATGCTTATTGTAGAAAAGAAGGAAAATACATTTGCATTTCAGTTTTCAAATATGTAGAAGCAGTCCTCAACTTAAGATCACAATTGGCACCAGAATTTATGTTGCTAAGCAAGGCAGTTGTTAAATGAACCAGACCCAATTTTACAACCTCTTTTGCCATAGGTTTTAAGTGAATCATGTGGTTGTTAAACAAATTCAATTTCCCCCATTGACTTGGCTTCTTGGAAATCAGCTGGGCAGCTGATCATATAACCCTGGGATGCTGCCTCTGTTGCAAATACATGCTGGTTACCAAGCACCTAAATTTTTGATCATGTGACTGTGGGGATAGCCCTAAGTCAATTTTTTCAGCACTATTGTAACTTCAACCGGTCACTAAATGAATGGTTGTAAGTTGAGGACTACTTGTAATTTCTTCTGAGCAAAAGGAAAAAAAAAAAAACAAAGATCCCAAAAGCTAGTTTGATAGTAAATTTTAGATAACAGACTTAAAGTTGTAGCTGTATTTAAAGCAGTTTCTTGGAGAGATAAGTTGGAGGAAGAATGACAGATCTGTAAACCTATAAAATATATGTTAACGATTTCCATTATCATTGGAAGCAAATTTATTTGTGATTTGGTCCCAGTAATATCCAATTGTTTTTGTGATGACTATTAGAAAGGCAAGATAAAAATACTGGAATAATTATATCTGTTCAGATTTAGTTCTGTCAGCAAAGTCAAATGTTAAATATTCATGTAAAAATACTAATCAATATGATACGGAAAGAAGATCTGCTAAATAAAACAGCAATTTGCTAATGTATATTGCATATTCTAAAAAAATAGAAAGAAAAACAAGTTAATAAATTTCTTCTTCTTCTTGAAAATGTGACAGTGATTGTGGGCTTAATCATGAACAATTTGTTAAACTGATTGTGGAGAAATTGCAGAAAACTACACTATTAATGTGCTTAGTACAATAATCATGTGACATTTATTATATGTGTTTAAGAGATCTTTCATTTATTTAGTGGTATCATATCTAGGCTGCAGAAATCAAGATGACAAGTAGATGGCAACAGAGATATAGCAAAAACTAACTCTTTGTTGCCATCTAGTGGCTGCCTTGAACATACTAGCCTAGATATAGTAGCTGTAAACCGCAACAGTCCAGAAGTTGCCTGTGAAAGTATTCTAACACTTTTAAAAGCATCGGAAAATATAAAATATTAGCTTTAATTCTCTCTGATATCTCTTAGTGTTATTGCCGTTGTTATTTTATCATATATACTGTATGTCGAACATACCTAATACTCCTGCCTTCTATTTTCTGGTGGTCGGAGTTTGTTATAGTTGTAAATAACCTTGTATCAGCCACTTGTTTATAACTGATACCTAATGACTTGGGCCAGAATATCTGAAAGGCTATTTCCTCCTATTGGAAACTGCTTTTAGCTGATGTTCTTGGTTTCTATTAACCAAATTTCTTTTTGGTAGTAAGAAAGATAAACTTGGTTAAGAGAAACATGGGATGCATTTTCCTTCTGCTGCCATTTCCACAACCTCGCCCCCCCCCCCCCCCCCACAACTGTAGAATTTATATCCTTGGGTAAGTTAGCTTGTCATTTTTCTTTGTTTACTTTTAAGCAGATCTTAAAATATTCTGGTTTTCTATGGATTTTTGTGATACAAAATGTGTTCATTGTTCCTTTTGTTTTAAAATTATCCTTACTTTTTCTTAATGCTGCTGTGCATGTTTTTTTTTTTTAATTTTTCAAAATTGCTTTAAATTAAACTGTCACATTGAGAAGCTTTGCTGGCTGCCATACAATTCTGACAACCCAGAAATGTTGTTTTAAATGAAGAACTAAAATAAAACAGCACAGGAAAGAGTGGCGCTAGATACCTACCTATCTGTTCCCAAAGTCTGTTCAATTACATGGGATAAATCTGCAGAGAAAGGGAGGGAAGAAAATACCATTTCTATATATCAAGAACAAACAAATTTTACAAATTCATTAATTAAAGTAAAATATGCATTTCATGTGTAGGAAGGTACTTGCCACGGGCACCGTATAATTTTCAGAGGCTGATTCCCCCCCCTCCCCCCAATTTTGATGTTTCTGTGTGGTTGTAAAGTCTCCATAGGTTATTCTTTTAGTCTATCTACTGTACCTGTAAAATTCTATGGCATTCAGGTTGCGTATATTACAGTTGCTCTCAGATAGCTATCATCCATTCCTCTGCTGTTACTTTCTACTAAGTTCCCATTCGTTGAAAGTCAAGTATTTTATTTGTCTTTGAAAAGCACTGGGCGAGACAGCAGGTATGACTGAGACAGAAAAAACTGCTTCAGAAATACTGTGTTATTTAGACATGGAAATCAAATACAATTGGAAAGAAGAGCCGTTTCATTGAAGAAAATTACCTTCTGAAATTACTAAATATGACACTTCTACAAAACCACAGGGTGAAATAGAGTGGCTCCACACCAGATTGTAGATTTATATATGCGGGGAGAGGGTTTCCCTGAATCTAGTTGTATCTAAAGATTAACTTCCAATTCAGTAGGAAAAGAAAGAGGATTTCCCTCTTTGTGAAAATGCTCAATTAAGACAGGAACAAAAAGGACAAGATTTTGCTTCTTGACATGTAGTAAATGTATATTCACACGAGTACAACTCCTTAGATGACAGCCTATTTACTGACACAATCTGTTCAGTTTTCATCACAACTGGGTCCAAAGCATGCATAGTGTGATATCAATTGATTTGACTACTTCCTTAGTTATGTTGGATGGTAATCTTAAGTATAGGTCACTGATGGCTAACCTTTTTGTCTTCGTGTGCCAAAAGCGGGAGGAGCACGGGGGGGGTCACACCCACGTGTGACCACACCCATAATTCAGTACGCCATGCCCCCACGTGCATGCGCGCGCGACACCCCTGCACTTTCCCTGCTTTTGGCATGCGATGGCACGGTGGGCCCAGTAGGCCTGTTTTTTCGCCCTCCCCAGGCTCCAGAGGCTTTCTTGTAGCCTGGGGAGGGCAAAAGCAGCTTTCCCCACCCCCTCCGGAGGCCCTCAGAGGCTGGAAGTAGCCTGTTCGCTGACTTCCGGTGGGCCCAGCTGACCAGCACA
Source organism: Arizona elegans (assembly GCA_022577455.1). NCBI lineage: Eukaryota > Metazoa > Chordata > Lepidosauria > Squamata > Colubridae > Arizona > Arizona elegans. Next base: position 75,625,867 of record JAKOOJ010000007.1, read on the forward strand.
TACATGCATGCCAGAGCTGAACTAGGGCAATGCTCACGTGCCCACCAATATGGCTCCACGTGCCACCTGTGGTACGCATGCCATAGGTTCGCCATCACAGGTACAGGTAATAAGATAGAATAAATAGAATAGAATAAAGGTAGTCCTTGCTTAGTGATCACAATTGGGACCAGCAATTCCATTATCATCATCACTAAGTGAAACATCATATGACTGTGACAGACTTACGATGTTCCTCCCACTGCAGTCGTTAAGTGATTCACTTTCGTTGTTAAATGAGGCATCATAAATCCCTCCTCTTTACAAAGTGCCCAAATGTCAATCACGTGAATGTGGGGATGCCAGACAGATCATAAATGCAAGGAATGGCTATATAATTACTTCCTCAGTCATGTCATAACTTCAATTGGTTGCTAAGTGAGGAGGTCAGTAAGCAAGATCTCTCTGTAATGGGATTCTGTAGTGAACAAAAATATTTTATGGGGATTGATAAGAATACACAGGAAGTTCTCTCACACAGTAAGCCCATCTAAAGCGAATCCAATAATTTTTCCTGTTGTACCTAGAAATTCAGAGTTTGAATCTTGTATCTGCGAATCATACACTCAGTCATTGGTTTATGTTTATGGATTCCTCCCTCAACCGGTGGGGAGTGAATGTGAGTACAGTTGGCATTTTATATTGGATTGTGAAATTATGGCTTCATTAGGAAACTACGATATATTCTTTATCTATTCTTAATGTCAGAAGAAATATTTCTGGCTTGTATTCTGATGGGAAACTTCCAAATTAATCTGGACCTGGTGAAGTTGCTTACCCAAACCAGTTCTGCAGTCAGAACTGTGGATAATTTTTTGACAGATTTTTGATGCAGACTGAAACACTGTCCTATGCAATTTTTATCTCTGAACTGTAAAGTCGGAATCTTGTTTACAGCTTAGAAAAACCAAGAATGCTGTGATGATTGTTGGAATGCTGCATTGGTTGAAATCTGGAGGGCGACAGAATTCCATCTGCAGATGGCTTTTGCATTGGGAAGAGAACTGACCACAGTTGCACTATAGAAAATGAAGGGGATTAGCAATGAAGTGGGAGCAGAAAGAGGAGGGAGTCCTTAAAGCTAGAAAAAGTCAAGGAAGTTTTGCTCTAAAAGGAGATGTCTTCAATGGAATGCCTTGCCTGCATGTAACTCTGCACACACACCCCCCCCGCCCTTTGAATGGCTTAGTTTGGAGGGCCTTCGTTATTACAACAGGGAAATTCATTCAAAAGCTGTACTGTAGTTCAGGGGCCTCTCCAGATAATAATTTTACTACAAATTATGTGTAATTGCTATACATAGAAAGGGTGGGGGACAAGGTATTTTACCACAAACTCATTATTCTGTTATTCCCCTCACTAACTACAGTGCAAGTTTGGAATTTTGCGAGTTGAAGGAACGTATCTTTTATGTAAACTGAGAGCATATGCACCAAGACAAATTCCTTGTGTGTCCAATCACACTTGGCCAATAAAAAATTCTATTCTATTCTATTCTACCAGTGGGAAAAAGCTGAGCTTTTTGAGAAGACCAATAACTTAATTATGAAGTGATAAGAACCTTTCCTTTTTTTCATGATCACACCAGTTTATGTACCCTAAAGAAATCATTATTTTGTTATATAATCTTTATAGTCTGATTTCGTATGGATCTAGGACATGTACTGATATAACACTTGCTCCCTTAAAGTATTCAGTCTTCCATCTCCGTTCAAATTACGTTTCAATTTTTGCTGCAGCATCCATTTTACAGAAGACAGACCGATGACAAATTCAGGAAGAACAGAGGACAGTCATTAAAGCTGTCATTCATGTGCTATCAGCTGTTAGTTGCTTCAGGCATTATAGTTTTCAATGAGGGTGTGTAAGTAAGAGTAAATATCTTGCTTTTTAAAAAAATTAGATTTGTATTTTAAACACATTAAGAATCTGAAGCTGGTATGTTATTTATTTATTTGTTTTATTTATTTTATTTTGTCTTGTACATGTTAGATAATATATATAAGCATGAATTGAATACATAAAATGAATACAATTAAAGGGAACATTAGGACAGGGATGGTAGGCACCCTGGTGCTCTTATGCACGCCCCTTACAGACCTCTTAGGAATGGGGTGAGGTCAACAGTAGACAGTCTAAGGTTAAAATTTTTGGGGTTTTGGGATGAGATCACAGAGTCTGTTTATGCATTCCAGGCATTAACAACTCTATTACTGAAGTCATATTTTCTGCAATCAAGTTTGGAGGGATTCACTTTAAGTTCATATCTATTGTGTGCTCGTGCATTGTTGTGGTTGAAGCTGAAGTAGTCATTGACAGGTAGGACATTGTAGCAGATGATTTTATGAGCTATGCTCATAAGGCAGCATAGCCTTATGAGGCAGCGTAGTGCTAAATTTTCTAAATTTTCTAAACTCAGAATTTCAAGTCTGATGGCATAGGGTATTTTGTTACAAGCAGAGGAGTGGAGGACTCTTCTTGTGAAATATTTCTGGCTAAGCCCTTATGTGCTAAACCCTGCTTTTTTTAAACCATGGTTTGTTAACGAAGTGGCTGGTTTCATACATCATGCTAATACCAAACCAAACCACATTAGCTAAAAATTCAGAAAAAAAAAACCTAAACAGTCTTTGCATTCCTCTGCAAACTTAAATTGGTGGTTCAACTTTTCTTAGCTGTTAGAGAACAGCAGTTGCCATGTGCTCATTTTGGGCAATTAAGACAAGATGTGCTAAAAGGAAGATAACCGGCCTCCAAAATAACACAATCATAGCTGTCCAACATGGGCAGTTAGAGCAAAATAGGTCTGTGTTGTTGGAGTGAGATTACCAAGTCTGGTTGATGTCAATACCATGATGATAACCTAACAAAATTCAACAGTTTGTTTGGCATCTTGCTAGGCTGATTGTTTTTTTAAAAACAATTTAAAAGTTTTTTATTAATAATATAATTAAAAATATTGGACATTGTTTGACATTTTCGTTTTAGACATTTCTGTCACATTTTACCTTACAACTAATACAATTCCTTTATGTTATACGAATATATACCTTGTTTCACAATTCAAACACGACAATTCTTATGTCTATAGAACTTATTATCCATAACAATTTCATTCCTATCTCTTTCAAGAAACTAACATATAGATTTCTGAACTTTCAATTCATCAGTAATCCTTTATTCCGGCAATCTTCCTCCTCTCCAACCAGCAGTATAATTTATTCCAGATTTCGTAGTATTCTGTTTTGCTCTTATCTTTGAGTTCCAACGTCAACCTGTCCATTTCAGCACAAGTTAATATCTTAGCTACTATTACTACTTCTTCTGAGGGGGTTTCTTTATTTTTCCAGTTTTGTGCAAAGGCCAGTCTTGCTGCCGTTAGAATATGTAACGTATATTGTTACATATATTAAGTATATTGTTTCTTTATTGTATTTATCAATTGTAATACCTAGTAAGAAAAGTTCTGGCTGTCAGGGTTCCAAGGACCCCTCTTTTTGCTTCTAAACTGCCACTGGCTTTAATTCTATATTTTGCATTAGCATTTCCTCCAGCCATTGCTTTAGCTGATGCCAATAGTCTCTGGTTTTTGGGCATTCCCACCAGATATGATAAAAGATCCCTATTGCTAGGCTGATTGTTTATGCCTTCTAGGACAGGAAGGAGGTTCCGACTTCAACTTTCATTACTTGTGAAAGTTACCCTACACAGTATTGCCTGTGATAAAAGCAAAATTTTGATTCTTTAAATTAAAAGACTTCTGCATTCATATTGAATATTTATACGAGTGATTGAAAATTACTTCCTTTCATTCTTTTTCTGAAGATTGTACTGTACTTTCTAAAGCAGATAGATGGAATTGTTGTATCTTGCTTTCTTGCTATCTTGAAATGCCTTTGAGATTTCACATGTAACCCCTCCCTGCCTTGCTGAGTGGCTGTTTTGTGATGGCTGTTTTGTGCCCAGCCGAGATGTTTGCTCTGTGCTAGGGTTGAGTTTTGGATAGAGTCCTTGGTGTTGGTCTAGTGCCATGGACGCATTTAATTCATGAGCTATAACAAAACGATTGTGTTAGTATGTTGAGCTTGCATCAGTTTATGTATTCATTAAAAAAAATTAACTGTTTTTCATGCATTGTATTTAGAACAATCAAAATAGAATATTGTGGTGATGGGGTGATTCAGTAAGGTTTTTTCATTTTTAATTTTATGTAGTTTTAAAATAACCCGGATTCTTTTAAAATCCATGTTGGAACAATATCTTTCAACTTAATATCAGTGAATACCATGCAAGGTTTTCTAGAGTTTTCTAGAACTTCTCAGTAAAAAAGAAAAAGGTAAACTAAGCAAAAAAATAATAATGTTATGGAGCCTCTTGTGCACTCTTAAAATGAAATATGGAGGTAAACTTCATACATTTCAATTAGATTTTCTCAAGTGATGAAATGATCTCAAGTTGCAATTAAGCCTCCTAACAGCTGGTGAATGAAGAATAGTTGATTCTTCATTTTTGAAAACATAAAATATGGCTGACAGTTATGAGCTCTAGCCTTAAGTGAAATGCACAGGTGCCTTAGTAGGTGAAAGACAGTAATACAAAAAACAAACAAACAAACAAATCCAGACTATATGGCTACATTTACATTAACAGTGCTGGGGGTAATTTTATATCATGTAAAAAGTAAATAAACATTTGATTCTGTTGTTCAATTCTTGGAGATTGCAGCCACGTTTCTTGGCAATGTTATAGAAATGGTTTGTTTTTCCTGTCTTCCTTAGATGAGATAACAGAAGAAATAAAAAAGAAGCTAAATTAGTGAGCTTTAGCTATTAGTACCTCCAGTAATTATGCCACATATACTTATACACACACACACGTGTGTGTGTGTGTGTGTGTACATACACACCAGTGGTGGGTTTCAAAAATTTTTGCTACTGGTTTTGTGAGTATGGCTTGGTGGGCATGGCATGGCTTGGTGGGCGTGGCATGGCTTGGTGGGCGTGGCTTGGTGTGCATGGCAGGGGAAGGATACTGTAAAATCTCCATTTCCTCCCGATCATTTGGGACTCGGGAGGCAGAGAATAGATGGGGGCGGGGCCAGTCAGAATTTTTACTACCGGTTCTCCAAACTACTCAAAATTTCCGCTACCAGTTCTCCAGAACTGGTCAGAACCTGCTGAAACCCACCTTTGATACACACACATGTATATAGAGTATATATGTGGCATTTCTCTTAGCAGGGTAGGAATCAATGGTGGGTTGCTCCCAGTTCTGTCCAGTTCTTGCAAACTGGTAGTAAAAGCGGCGGGAGGCTCTGCCCATCTGGCCAGATGTTATAATAGACAGTCTGCGCATGCGCAGAAGCTTCTGCACATGTGCAGAAGTGTGCACTTAAGCTCGCTTCGCTCCTGTTGCGAAACGGTAGTAAAGGTAAGTAGAACGCACCCCTGGTAGGAATGGAAAACATATTTAGATGGTAAAACAATATGGCTGCAAAAGTGGAATAGAACATTTTGAAAAATGAATGTTTAGTGATGATTGATCAGAAATAGTGTTAAAGTATAGATCAGGGGTGTCAAACTCTATTTCATTGAGGGCTACATCAGGATTGTGTTTGACCTCATGGGGGGCGGGGTATGTCACCCCGATGTCCCCCATCAAGGCTTCGTTTTGGCCCTGACAGTCTTCTGCAGCCCTCTGCCAGTGAAAACAGAGTCCGGGGTGCCACATACAGCCTGCTCGGGGTCCGTTTTCACTGGCTGAGGCACCACGGGCCAGATCTAAACACCCCGCAGGCCGGAGTTTGACACCCCTGGTATATATAGATCCAGGAATGAATAGGAATGAGTAGAAACACAAAATACAAGAAAGAAAATATTATCACCTCAGAGCTTTTATGTATTTAGTGTGGCCTAGGTAATCAATTTGCCTCTTTTTTGAACTAAGAGAATGTTCTGGTAATTAAAACTGTTTAGCTTTCATTTCTTCCATTACTAACTATTTGGCAGACAGAACAGTAAGATGAAAATTTAAGTGAAAGTTATAATGGAGCTTCTGGCAACTGGTTACCCTTGTGAAGTTCTACACCATTTGTATTTGCCTGATTTCTCTGTTTTGAAAATGGAATTTATATAAATATAAATGTGAGCTGCAGTATCCCATTTTGGATGTGAAGACATTACATGGTGACCCTTCATAGCAAGTGTAATTTGATTGCTGTATCTGGGTCACTTTTTGTGATTGTTGAACTTGAGTCTTTGACATCCAACTGTGATGTCAACACCTTTTGCTGTAGAAGCTATATTCAGCACTAGCAAGATCCAGATGCCTGATTCCTACAGCACTTTCCAACTGTAGTGTTTCTGCAATTCCCTAGCTAGTTGTGTTGGCATCTATACAGCTGCTTTTTGCTCTGCCTTGTTAAACTTTCAATGATCGAAAATGCTGGGATTTGGGAAGGCTTTCTGCCTGTCTGCCAGTAACTTGGTGGCTGTGAGGTCTCCATGGAGGAGGGTGAGGGGAACTGAAGTGCGGGCCATCTGTGTGTGATAGTCACTCTCTGGCGTGCCAAAATAGCAAACCCCCTTTTTAACCATGAATCTCCCTAACCTTTAGTTTATGCAACTACAGTTATTTTAGATCACAAGTAATGGGATATGCATCCTAACTGAGATTTTTAGTCACATGATGCCATATTCTTATGGGCGGGGTTTATTAAAATATTGCATGTTGGGATTTCCCACTATTTATAGCAATAAGCAATAAGTCACTGCTATTTATTAGAAAGTAATCATTTTATCTAAGATTATTTGCAAACAGTGCATCTCCTTTTACACCTTTCTATTTAAATCATATTATTAGATGCTTGCTATTTCGTCCCAGTGGTTATTTTGGTTGTGATTGATTGGTATTTGTGCTTTTGCATGCTGTGGATGGCATAGAATGAGCCTTTTTAGGTGAACCACATTGTACCAATATGAAGTTCTGTCTGCAAGGTAAATTGATGCAGGAAGAATGAAAATAGGCAACATTCCATGTCCTAGAATGTAGTCAAAGAACTAATTTATTCAATAATTTATTGAGGAGGTAGGCTGTATGTCAGTAGTGAGTTATATGCTTTGTGTGCATATAACACATCCTGGATCCTGGATTCTGCACTTAATCAGGACAGAGTCTATGGGAGTTTATTCTGTTTTATGAGCCTAACAATAATTGTAGTGGATTGACCAAGATTATTTCTTGTTGAAGGTTCAGCCTAACAACATGGGAAACCCTTTTCCCATCCAAAATACCGTCCATCACAGTTGACTCAGCCTTCCATCCTTTTGAGATTGGTAAAATGGGGACCCAGATTGTTGGGGGCAATATGCTGAGATCTGTAACTGCTCAGAAAGTGCTGTAATGCACCATAGAGTAGTATATAAGTTTAAGAGCTGCTGCTATTGCGCTAATAAATTATATAAATTTTTACTACATAATTTTTACACACTCTAGTGCTCATCAGTTCCATATCTGCTGTTAGCGGTAAAAAATATTTGAGGAGAGAATTAAATCAGTTTGTTAGATTTATATAAATTTGCCTTTCTTTCAGGAACTCAAGGTAGTATATACAGCACTCCTTCCATTCATTTTCCCCACCATACCAACCCTATGAGGTAGGTTGGGCCAAGAAAGAGTGATTGTCCCAAACTCAAACAGTGAGTTTGGATAGTTGAGGGTGCAGCATCTTAACCCTTGTACACAGTTGCTCTCTTACAGGCAGGCAGTATGTGGTGGGAGGCAGGGGTGGGTTTTACTTACCTTTACTACAGGTTCGCAGCGGGGCCGCGTGCACACGCTCGCTTCGCTCGTGTGCATGCACTCTTCTGCGCATGCGCAGAAGGGTTTTGATGATGTAGGGGTCGGTGGGTGGGGCCTCCCGCCGGTTTTACTACCGGTTCTATAGAACCAGTGCAAATCGGGGGCAACCCATCACTCGTGAGAGGCAATTTACTATACAAAATAATATATACAGCATTATATTATCCTTTTCCGTGTCTTCGTTATAGTGCATTGAATACTATTGAGTATTGTCATCACGCTTGAAAACATATTTTTGATTAATAACAACAGTAATAATGGAGTGGTGCAGATTTTAGAAAATATATTATTTGGGAGAAAATGAAGTAGATTAATTGTGTTTTCTGTACTCCCGGTTTCAAGATCTGAATCAGCTACTCAAAATTGATCCTATCTGCATGGCAAGTTGAATATATATTAGAGCCGCTACATGGCCAAGCAGTCATCTGATTTTTCCGTCACATTGCCAGATTGATTTTTAGCATACAATGAAATGTGCTATACATGGATGGAAAATCAATTTGGATGTGTGGTGTATAAAACAGGCAATTGCTTGGTTGCATGATTAGATGCAGTTCGTGTTCAACTCAATACATAGACTGGGATAATTTGGGAGTTTGTGAACTGATCTCTACGTTCAGAAAAGAAGTTTCATTCAGCATCAAGGAACTGATGACCTGCAGTAATCCAGAGAGCTAGCAAAGGCTCAGAGTTGGAAAATGGCCGCTAGAGACGTGTCCCGCAACACTCACACTGTGGTACATTTTCTCTACCATATATGAAAGAAATCCCGACATCTTTAGTGCAGTGCTATGAGAAAAATATTCAGGCATAAAAAATACTTTTACATAATGCTTTTAAACCGTCAGAAAGATGGTTTCCAACATGTGAATTCCTGCATCTTTTAAAATAATGATTTACAACAACTAAATCGGCATCTGTCATTTTTTTTTAGTCTGGAGATTCCCAAGGGGAGATTTCCTGAATTCAGGAAGTGTGAAACTGCCATGCAAAAGTTGCTGCAATCTATATTCTTACATGGCATATATATATGTATTTAAAAAAATCTACCAAACTCAATAAACTTGATGACCCAATAAAGTATTAGTCCTTTCTTGAGAACATAAGAAATGGTCTTCTGCTGAATTAGACCTCCATTCCATCTTAGCTGAGCTTTGATTACTCAGAGCAGAGGTGACTGTGCGTATTTAAATATAAAAGTTTCAGCCAGTTGGAGTAAAGCGAGTTAGAACTGAACTCAGACCTTTTTGCATGAGTTACTTTCTTAATTCAAACACTTTTTTTGGATGTAAGATATGAAATGCCATTTATAGTAAATGGTGGAAACATGGACTCTTTTAAGAAATGCAGCTGCTTGTGGCAGGTTAGCCTTTGACAAACTTGAGAAAATAGCATAAATTCTCCCTGGTCTGTTCACCATTCAGTGACAACAATTCCTTTTGAAAGTGTTTATCTTTTGCTTTCACATGAAAAGGTTGCCTTGAAAGAGGAACACCACAGAGATATTGAATCTACTTGCACGGGAGGAGTGTTCTCTATTGATATTCAGGCTGTTCTCCCTGAAAAGCTTCCTAGGTATCTTTCTCCACTTGATTCATCTATTGCCTAAACCCTTCTTGGAACAGATGGAAATGACATTGTTAGGTCTCACTTTGAATCTGGAAAAATATGTTTCAGGTACCCGGGTGGGATTTATTACAGATCATCCCCAACCTGCATCCTAACCAGTGTAACAGGGATTTCATCTGTGACCATTATTGGGTGCAGAGTGAAATCTCTGTAGTATAATATCATAAAGTCCATTCTTCACTGGATAATAATTCCAGGAATAACTGAGAATGATAAAGATGATGGGTGATTCAGGCTGTAGTGCAGGCCATCCACAGTGTGCAAATTCAAAATGCCAGCTGGTGTTTTTCAGTATTTAGATTTCTCTTCCATTTTTAAAATTATTAATTTAATTAAATATGTTGATACCTCCCTCTTCATTTCAGCAAGTAAAACCAATTTTAGTATCTTATTACTGTCATTTAGTACAACCTATACTCTTTTTACCCCCATAACTCATCTCCTAATTAACAAACAAAATCCTGAAGCCTGGTCATTCATTCTTTAGCAGCAGAAGTTGAATAAGGGGAGCCAGATATAATTAATTTTCTATTTTAAACTTGATCAAATAAGTCAACTCTGTGTTCCTTCTCTGTACTTTTAAAAAGCTTAATTTTAATCCCATCAAACATAGTCCCAGAGCTTGATTTTTGATTATCTTTATTTTTGTCCCAAGAATCTTTCAGAACTTTGACAGACTTCTTTGGTACATCCAATAAGTAAAATCTGTCCTTTTAAAAAATAATTTCTCATAAAGTCCCTCAAGACTGTAACAGTCCTCTTTTGTACATTCAGTAACAGAACATAATCCAAATCAGTTTTCTCGTTTAGTAATTGTATATCTCTTTTAAGCAATGAAATATCCACCAGTTTCATTTGTATATCCAGTACAACTTTCTCCATTGCATGACACATTCAAATCCACATTCAAATCAGTATTAAACTACCTTGACCACAGGAAGGTGGTCCTATTCAGAAGATTTTATTTTATTTGGGTAGATAAATGGATGCTGAAAAGGGAACATTATGATTAATTATAATGCAAGATCCCTAAAATAATTGAAAAGTTAGAAGGAATTAACTGGCCCTGGGACTAATAGAATTATCAGTACAGTGGATGAATTAACCATCGCTGAAATATATAACAGTGCTATAGAGATGGAAAGTACTTTATGCAAGATTGATTATGTGCTATCAAGTCATTGTCATCTCTCATAGATTTTCTCCCTGATGATCTATCCTTAACCTGGTCTTTCAGACCTGCCAGATTTTTGGGTGTCCATGGTATTCTCTGGAGTCTTCTCCGAAACCAAAATTCAAAAGCATCAATACTTTTCCTAACCTTCTTCAAAATCCAAAATGACAAGAATAAACTAAAAAGAAAAAACCTGGGATTTTTCCAACTCCAAATTAAGTCTCATGAATACATTATGAGAGAAATAAAAACATCATTTCTGATTTCTAGGAAATGAGCTGACACACACAGAAAATAAAGTTTTAGTTGGAAAGGACCAAACTAGAAATAATATAATATCCCATCAAGTTTCCACCTCCTTCTCCGTAATACCAAGAAAAACATACTACATGATGTCACATTGTGTGATTCACTGCAATCTTCTACTCCCACCTAAATACTCATTTCAAGTGAATATTAGGAAATGCATGTAGTGACATCATGAGGCATGGCATTTATCTTTCTCAAATCTAGTTTGTGAAAAATGGTGAGAAAGTCAGGGATGAGGTAGTTCTAGCTTCGAATCCCTAGTGCCGCGTAATGGGGTGAGCTCCCATTACTTGTCCCAGCTTCTGCCAACCTAGCAGTTCAAAAGCATGTAAAAATGCAAGTAGAAAAATAGGAACCATCTTTGGTGGGAAGGTAACAGCGTTCCGTGCGCCTTTGGCATTTAGTCATGCCGGCCACATGACCACGGAGATGTCTTTGGACAGCGCTGGCTCTTCGGCTTTGAAACGGAGATGAGCACCGCTCCCTAGAGTCGGGAACGACTAGCACATATGTGCGAGGGGAACCTTTACCTTTACCTCATAAGAGACATCTTAGTCCAGATGCAGAAAGACATGAGAAAAAGCATTTTTAGAAGAAACTGTGAAAGAAAACATAATAACGTGGGCCAGGGATATAGGCCACAACATTCAATTGGCAAATGGGAGAAATTATGGAAACAAAATATTAAAATGACAAGGGCCACAACGTATAAAGAGAATCTCATCAAAATGTTTTATAGATCGCACTTACCACCGGCTCGATTAGCCAAAATCTACCCAAACGCCCCCTCATTTTGTTGGAAGTGCAAAACCAAAAAAGGTATGTATTTTCATGTTTGGTGGAAATGCAAAGAGGCCCAACAATATTGGCAAGACATCAAAAAAATTATTGAGGAAATAACAAATTTACAAGTTGAAGATAGTCCAGAATTTTTTCTATTTGTCATGATAACAGCACAATACTCCAAAGAGACGAAATACCTTATTATACATATCCTGAAAGCAGCACGATTACTATTTGCTCAAAATTGGAAATTAGACCAACTCCCAACCAAAGATAAAATTATCTCAAAGATAACAGAATGTGCCGAGATGAACAGATTGACGCTGGAACTCCAGGACAAGGAAGAAAGTGACTACTACCGTGTGTGGCACCAATGGTACCAATGGCTGGAAAGGAAAATAAACATAACCGTAGACGATAACAACTAGGGTGAAAGATTACAAGTAATAAGGAGAGGATGTAAATATACACTAAGTCTTAAGTAGTTGAATTAAGAATCTAATATTATTTTCTTATTATTATGCAAAGAAAAATATTATATATAATGTTGATGACAAAAAGTATATATGTAGAATGTTGTGTGGGTGCTGTGGGTGGTGGGAGTTTTGTTTGTTTTGTATTGTCTTTGTATTTTTGTTTACATTTTAACAATAAATATATATATATATAAAAGAGAGAAAAAGCATTTCAAAGAGATTCCAATTAACCTACTATAACTGAGATGGGGAAATTCTTCTTCTTCAAGATTCTATATTTTAGAATTCTTAGAATTCTGGAATTCTGTACAGTTTCCTTGTCATGGTGAAAGATAGCCCTACTTAGAAAATGTTACCATAGCCCCATGACGTGATTATAGAGTGAATTAGTCACTAAAGTTTCTTGATCCAGGTAAGGCCATAATTAGCGCACCAGTTATGCTGAGCAAAGTTCACTCAGATATGACCTACATCTGCTGCTTGAGCAGGAGTTATACATCCAAGAAGACTTCCAAATCATGGACCAGCTATTTTAGTGGGAGCATGACTCCCATCATATGAAGCCATTGGAGCAAATGTTATTAGATAGCCAAGATCTAAATGGCCAAATAACTCTGTATTTCTTGGGTTTATCCTTTACAGTCTCCAAGCACTGATTCAAGACTTCCTCAGGCATCTCCAGCTCACCTTGGAATGGTGATGCGTAGCTAAATATAATTAGCTAGATGTTTCACTCTAATCAATGGTGATCTAGTCCATTACTTTCACATTGATATTAAATAATACAATTGGGAAGACCAAGCACTCCACATTAGAGCAAAGGATGGATTCCCCTCTACCCAACTAAGGTAGTAGTCATCAAAATATCTTTTATAGCAAATTCCATAAATGCAGTTATATATTGTATAAAATACTTATTTTTTTTTCTGTGCTGACCTATGGGATTTATGGAAATTGCAAAAGAATCACTATGGGTAGAGAATATACATGCATACATGTTAAGTGTCTGGCAAAGTGTGTGCAATATACATGCACCGCAGAGGTGGGTTTCAGCAGGTTCTGACCAGTTCTGGAGAATCAGTAGCAGAAATTTTGAGTAGTTCGGAGAACCGGTAGTAAAAATTCTGACTGGCCCCGCCCCCATCTATTCTCTGCCTCCCAAGTCCCAGCGGATCAGGAGGAAATGGGGATTTTGTAGTAACCTTCCCCTGGATTGGGGAGAGAATGGAGGTTTGACAGTATCCTTCCCCTGCCACACCCACCAAGCCACACCCACCAAGGCATGCCACACCCACCAAGCCACACCCAAAGAACCAGTAGTAAACAATTTTGAAACCTACCACTGATGCACTGATTATAAACTCTTGGCTGTAAGTCCATTGCTCCAAATTCATAGGATGTTCACCATTCTCTTCCTCTTCTCCATACTGTGTAGAGAAATATTTTGAGAGAAACTTGTTGTTGTTAGTTGCGAAGTAGTGTCCGACCTATCTCGATCCCATGGACAATGTTCCTCCAGGCCTTCCTGTCCTCTACCATCTTCTGGGGTCCATTTAAGCTCATCCCTACTGCTTCAGTGACTCCATTAGACAAACTAGTGTTACTTTTATCCCATAGATTTGAGGTGGGTGGATAAATTCTTGAAAAAGCATCACTGGTCACAGAGCAAGTCTAGAAGCTGGGCTGGGTGCCAGATGCTCAGGGACACCACGGCATGGAGGGCTGCATGAAGTTTGCCTTTGCTTTCATCCTAATGAGTGTCAAGATATAAAATCAGGAAATAAAAATGAAGTGAAATAGCCTTATATGGACATCTGAGTAAAAAAAAAATGAAATCAAATTTGTGCATCACCCTATATTCTCCTTGGTAAGATTAAATAAATACGGAATTCCATTCCTACTTGAGAGACAGTATTCCTATATTAAAGAAAAATGGTTAAGTAATTTTAATTTGTGGTATGTAATTATTTGCATAATGTTTGTCTATTTTAAAATAAATAATAATTTTAATAATATTCCTGTAAGGGAGGTTAGGCTGTGATGCAGAAACTTGCCCATTACCACTTACCTTTTGAATTTTATGCATGGACATGCGAGCCGCTAAATCTTTTTTTGCAAGAACTAGGTGAATGGTTCTATATGAGAAATTCTCACAAAGGAGCGTTTAATTGCTAGAGCACTGAAAATACTGAATTCACTGAAATTAAAATATTCCAAAATGCTGGTGGGACCAGTATCAGAATCCACTGGCTGTTTACCTGTTACAATTGGAGAAGTGTCATCTGACTTTTCTCATTACCGTATGAAAATTGCAATCTCATTCCAGGGATGACAATATCTTCCAAAGGAAAGTGACCCTTGCCCATCATAAAACAATACTTTGGGCATGATACTGTATTTAATTTTTCTCCTGCTCGCCTCCTTCCTTTTAGTAACCTTACTGGGGATTGACTATTAAAAGATATAAGGACAGATGAAAGGAAGTGCTTCTTCAAATGTTATCTAATTAAATTATTGAATTCACTTCAATGAGATGAAGTGATGGTCCCACATCACTTTTTAAAGCCCATTTGAATGGCTTTTAAAAGCGAGCTCTACAGATCTACTGGGGATAAAAAGGTGGACTCTACAGATCTATAGGAAGTAAAATCAATATCATGTTGCTAGTAATCATGTTGGCAATGCATTACTTCCAACATCAAAGACACAGAGAACCACTAAATATCAGAAGCTAAGGTAAGGTATGAAAGCAGCAAGGTATTAGTACATTTACATCCTTCTGGGGCCTTTTTGGTGCAGAACTTTTAAGATAAACCCTTTATCTGATGCAGCATAGCAGTGTTTCTCGAAGCTATGCTGGCTGGAGAATTCTGGGAGTTGAAGTCTACCTGTCTTAAAATTGCCAAGGTTGAGAAACACTGAAGTATAGCATTTCCTATATTCTCGAATCAGTTGCAAAAACCTTTTGTTGTTGTTGTTGTTAGTTGTGAAGTCGTGTCTGACCCATTGCAACCCCATGGATAACGTTCCTCCAGGCCTTCCTGTCCTCTACCATCTTCTGGAGTCCATTTAAGCTCATGTCTACTGCTTCAGTGATTCCATCCAGCCACCTCATTCTCTGCCGTCTCCTTCTTTTGCCCTCAATCTTTCTCAGCATTAGGTTCTTCTCCAGTGAGCCCTTCCTTCTCATTAGGTAGCCAAAGTATTTGAATTTCATCTTCAGGATCTGGCCTTCTAAAAGGCAGTCAGGGTTGATCTCCTCTAGGACTGACCGGTTTGATTGCCTTGCAGTCCAAGGGACTTGCAGGAGGGACTCACAAAAGCCATAAAATAAGTTAATTCCAATGCAATAAATAGCTGAGAAACATAATATAGGGTTTATAATGTGCTGTGGGATTGTATTATTATTATTATTTTTAGTTGACTATATGTCGTTGGGTGCCTATGGAAAGAGGAGTTAATAAATAATCAGTAGGATTAAACAAATAAATAAAGATCTCAAGGGGAGTAGAAATTAGGGTGCCATGTGCTTCAATGTAGGAAACCGAGGGCATGAGAAAGAACCAATTCTGCTTTGAAAGTCAAGAGCATTAAGTTGAGTCTGATTTTAAAGTATACAGTTCTATTTCCTCTCCTGGCAGCTACAGGCAAAGGATATGAAACATGGCCCCTGAAATAGCAGCAAAAAACTTTAGGGGACTCTAGATTCCAGCTGATATTGAAAACATTATTCTTAAGGTTAGCTCTAATTTTAGGACAACCTATCACAACCAGAATAATAATTCACATTTTATTTTGCTATTTGTCTAAATAATGAACCGCCAGTTGCATCTCACGGAGGAAAGAAAAAACAACAACAACAACCAATTTTGGTTTTAATCAAAGAAAAGCCAGAAAAAAATAATAATTGGATAGCCATAAGTCATAATAAAATAAATGAAGACAATTCTAATTGTTTTTCACTGCCTGCCTCCTGTTTTGTGGTTGGAATAGGCCAATCTGATTAAGCTTGCCAACTCTAGTTTCACAGTTATATTTGCACAAGTGGAGGTTGTGACCATCAGAATAAATGAACATTCAGTTAATAGTGGGAAAGAAGAAACAAGAGATGTATACCTTTAAAAAAAATTTTTTTTCCAGATAATAAAGCAGTAATTTGTAGTTTCCAAGAAATGGCTACTACTCATAGTGCTGGCTTTAAGATGTCAAAACCTACAGTATAAGTAGGCCTAGTCATCTCCTCCAAACTTCCTATGGCTCATGTATTCATTCTGCTCAAGAAGGAATGTCCTGTCCCTCCTTGATTCAGAAACAGAAGGGATGGGGATCTCTGTTGCTGCACTGGTTCTCGTGGATATGGTTCCTTCCAGATTCATATCTGGCACTCTTCCTTTCTTCCTTATCTCTGACACTCTTCCTTTCCTGGAACAGCCTACAATGGCAGGGGTGAAATCCAGCAGGTTCTGACAGGTTCTGGAGAACCGCTAGCAGAACTTTTGAGCAGTTCGGAGAACCAGTAGGGGAAATTTTAAGTAGTTCAGAGAACCGGCAAATACCACCTCTGGCTGGCCCCAGAGTGGGGTGGGAATGGAGTTTTTGCAATATCCTTCTCCCAGGAGCGGGGAGGGAATGGGGATTTTGCAGTATCCTTCCCCTGCCATGCCCACCAAGCTACACCACGACCACAGAACCGGTAGTAAAAAAAAAATTGGATTTCACCACTGTACAATGGTACTATTAAATGGTGCTTGGAATATAGAGGCACACAGTTCCTCTTACTTAGAACAGCATCCAGAAAAAAGGGCAGTCAATAAATCACTTCTGTAGACCAAATCTGCACACTCCAACCTGTGCAAAGAAATAACCTTGGTTCTAGATTCCTGGCTTCACTTATACAGATTCTAGCCCATGTCTGAGTTTCAGGTTTTGTCCAGACGTGTTTCTGGGTAAACGCTACAAGTCCTTAAGCTTCAAAGTTTGGCTTTCAAGATGCTGCTGCAGCTACTGCTGTGTGTAGGCATCATTGCTTGGTTTGTTCTGTTCTATAATGATATAGCTGGAGATGGGATTCTTGTCATTCGCTTCTGAGGAGGAGAAGCAGACTGAATTTGGAGTGGGAAAATGACAAAACTGACTATGGGAAAATTCCCCCAGTTGGTGCTTGCCGAGGAATATTTATTTATAGAATTTATAAGGCAGCCCAAATCAGCCTTAATGACTTTGGCTGGTTAAAAATACATGCACGCTTAAAATAGAGCAATGTAAACAAAAACAATACAATGCAATACAACTAAGGTTCCAAACAAAACTCACCACATCGTAAAACTACATACCAGGCTCAACTAACATCTTGGCCTCAATCCCCGAGGGACTTTTGACCTCAAGGAACACTTTTCAGGAGGCTGATGTGACTAATTCACAACCTAAAGAAGCAAAATTAATTAGTTTAGGCCCAGAGTTTGCAACTGACTACAAGGAAAAGATAGTCCTGCACCCGGCTAATAGGAATCTAACAAGTGACTGAATCTTTGAAAGACAACTCTGTGCAACCTAAGACAGCATTACTTAGGACAGTGATGGCTAACCTTTTTGCCATTGCGTGCCAGGAGCGGGGGGGAGGGGGTTGCACGCATGCCCACATCCATAATTTATGTGCCCTGCCCCCACGCATACATGCAAACCCCCCCCTCCCGCACACACCCCACTCCTGGCACTCAATGGCACGATAGGCCCGTTTTTTGCTCTCCAGAGCCCTTCTAGGAGTCTGGGGAGGGCGAAAACGGCTTTCCCCACCCCACCCGAGACCTCCAGGGGAGTTGGGGAAGGCCATTTTCACCCTCCCCAGACTCCTAGAAAGGCTCTGGAAGCAAAAAATGGGCCACCCCCCCCCCCCCCCGAGGTCCTCCGGAGGCAAGAAACAGCCTGTTTCCCTATTTCTGGCTGCCCAGAAGGCCCGAAAATGGATCTGAGCTTGCATGCCCACCGATATGGCTATGCGTGCCACAAGTTCACCATCACGGATATAGGAGATCTTGTTCTGTTTTCCACTAAAGGAAAAAAAATGGTTCAACTGCCATTTTGGTAAATTGGTACCAAAATGGAGCTTTCTTTGTAAGTACGTGTAATAAACGGTAGGCAGGCTGCCTCAGAACTTGGACAAGAAAACTGTACGAACAAGTCCTCTCGGATGTGAGAGACCTTGGGGTCTTAGTGGACAATCACTTAAATATGAGCCAGCAAAGTTCGGCAGCAGCCAAAAAGCTAGTACAGTCATTGGCTGTAAAAACAGGCATAGAATCAAAAGCATGTGAAGTATTAATACCATTTTATAAAAGACCACACTTAGACTGAGTAAGACGACAGCTGGAATACCGCATCCAGTTTTGGTTACCACATTATAAAAAAGATATTGAGACTTTGGAACAAGTGCAGAGAAGAGCAACTAAGATGATTTAAGGGCTGGAGACTAAAACATATGAAGAACAGTTGCAGGATTTGGGTATGGCTAGTCTAGAGAAAAGAAAGATGCCAGGGGACGGGGGACGGGACGGGACGGATGACGACACATGACAGCAGTATTCCAGTATTTGAAGGGCTGCTACAAAGAAGAGAGGGTCAACATATTTTCCAAAGCACCAGAAGAGAGGGCAAGAAACAATGGAAACTAATTAAGGAGAGAAGCAACCTGGAATTCAGGAAAAACTTCCTAACAGTGAGGACAATTAAGCAGTGGAACAGTTTGCCTTCAGAAGTTGTGAGTGCTCCATCACTGAAGGTTTTTAAGAAAAGACTGGGCAGCCACTTGTCTGAAATCGAATAGACAGGGTCTGCTGCTTCAGCAGAAGGTTGGACTAGAAGACCTCCAAGTTCCCTTCCAGCTCTACTCTGAATTAAATTGAATGTAAAGAAATAGTTAAACATATGAAGCATGAAAATAGATATCTGTGCCTAAGGCTGTTCAGCGCTTGAATTCAGAGGCCAAAAGATATTTTGGAGACTGGAGATATAAATGTAGCTTTTTAATCTTTAAGCCAAACCCATCTTTTTCTAGGAAAAGATACAGCTGCTTTCAGAGTCACAGTGTATCCAGACTCTTTTTAAACCCTTGTTCACTCCAAAGCATCTTTTGCATTGGAATGAGATGCACTGCAGAGATCTAATTGCTACTGTCCATAATTGTACATCTAGGTTTTTTTTAACCACTAATGTGAACATAGCTATACCATCTATGATCAATAGTATGAGTCTTGTCATTCTATACTACCATGTTATATAGTGCTTTACTCAGCCTTCCATCCTTTCTAAGGTAGGTAAATTGAGGACCCAGTTTGTGGGGGCAATAAGCTGACTTTGTATAAATATACAAAAGGATGAAGGCTATTGCTGAGCACATTGTAAGCCGCCCTGAGTCTCCAGAGAAGGGCGGCATATAAATCAAATTAAAAAAAAAAAAGTTGAGGGCTATTAGTATCACGCTAGGATTTGCTATAATATTCATGCATTTCTGGTCTCAACCAGTTACTTTTCATGTCGAATGTTATGAATGATTCATGTGGATGTTAATTCTTGTTAGAAATTAACAAAATTCAATCAATTTGATAGTTACTGCAATTTACTGATTTCTTCCCAATATAATTGTAGGAAAACGTATGTCTTGAGTTACTCAAGGTGCTTTAAAATAAAGAAATCTGACGTCGAAACAAGACCCAGGGAATAACAAGCAGATGTAAACAAGCTTTTGATTTCCCATGACTTGTATACAATTATCAGTGACTTGTGGCCAATCCCTTCATGCTCATGGAATTGGAACAACAAACAGTAATCAACAGAAATAAGATAGAAAAATGCCGGATAATCAAGAGCTTATTTCCATGCCTTTAAAATGATCCAAAAGGGAAGAATTTATGAATTTACTCATGGCAAAAGCTTACATATTTACAAGGTGAAAATTCTTGCAAATGTAAATTGTCTTATAATTTATCTGCTTTACTTGGTGGCAAACCAAACCAAGCATTATCACACAACATGGCATCATCTATAAACAGAACAAAACAAAAATGTGTACGTTCATATTTCAAAAACAAACGTCTTACTTCGCTAGAAGCACAGCTTATACATTTATCCATAAATACATTAAACAACCAAAGGAACATAATATCCTGTTCTTACTCTGCTCAGCGTGGAACTATTTGCTCTACATTTCATCTGTTCTTATGCATGCTTTCTTTGCATTGCCGACTGCTATTATTACATCCAACAACCAGCTATCAATTCTAGATTCATGCTAAAGATCTCTTATTTCACTTTTTGCATGCTGTCTGTAACTCAGAAAATATATTTTTTTCCTGACCTTAATACTTTTCTCAGTGACACACGGAAGAGCAAAACTCTGGCCTATCTACTTTCTAGCCAACATAAAACCACACAACAATCCTCAAATTTGCTTGTCTCATATATTTCTTTCAATCAGAATTCTCCTACAGTCTTTGGCAGGCTCACTTCATGTTCCTGCAGATTTTACAGTATTGTTACCTTTCATTTTTGCAGAGGGAACGATATTGGTAGTCCCTGATTTATGACCAAAATCAAGCCCAAAATGGATGTTGCTAAGCAAGACATTTGTTAAGTGAGTTTTGCCACATTTAACGACCTTTCTCACCACAGTTGTTAAGGGAATCACTGCCACTGTTAAGACAATAACATGATTGATAAATGAATCTGGCTTCTTCATTGACCGCTTGTCAAAAGCTGCTCATATGACCCAGGACACTGCCATAACTGTCATAAATATGAATCAGTTGCCAAGTGTCTGAATTTTGATCATATGACCATGGGGATGCTGCAGTGGTCATAAGTGTGAGGAACAGATATAAATCACTTTTTTCCAGTGCTGTTGTTAACTTTGAATGGTCACTAAATGAATTGTTGTAATTCGAGGACTACCTGTAATGCCTACATTTGGGATATTTAAGGGAAGTTGACAGGCAAAGTAGGTAGATAAGAATATTGTTAAAGCTATCAGACAGTGTCATCTCCTAATCATGGAATGTTGTAGTGGTCCTAAGCAGTAGTGCTTTTCACTTACCTTCGCTACTGGTTCAGAACTGTGAGCACGCGGAACTGAGATCGCTTCGTTTGCACACAGCGCTTCTGCGCATCTGCAGAGCATCCGTGATGACATCTGGGCGGGTGGGCAGAGCTTCCCGCTGCCACCGCTACCGGTTCACCTGAACCGGGGTGAACTGGTAGAAACCCACCACTGGTCATAAGTGTGAAAAACTGTCATAAGTCACTTTTTTGTAACTTTGAATGGTCACTAAACAAATGGTTGTAACAAATGTAAAATTTGTTACTACTGGTTCTGTGGGCATGGCTTGGGGGGCGTGGCGTGCGGCTCAGCTGGGCATGGGGTGGGGCGCAGGGATTTTTCCTACCAGTTCTCCGAACCACCCGCTGCCATCACTACAGGATCGGGCGATCTGGTCCGAACCAGGAGCCTTTCACCCCTGGGTTGTAAATTGAGGATTATCCATACTTTCAGTTGATAGGCATATAGGTGTAGTCTTCACACACATATTAAACAAAAAAAAAAATTCAAGCACTCCATAAGCAAACCAAATTCATATTCATGTTCCCATTATACCATCTACTGCTGTGGTCTCATCATTCAGCTTATATGCCTTTCTTTTCATTATTTTTTTCCCCCTGGGTATTAACATTTATAGTATTTGCTTCAATTCCACACACTGACAACATCTTTCTGTACCACATTAAAAGAATGATGTTACTGCTTGGACTTAATGTTTTGTTTTACATGGACCTGCAATTTATAACATTCCATTCCAGAAAATTGCTGGTGACCTTATGTGGACAGGACAATTGGAAAGATATAACATATATTGCTATGCTTTGCTTCGTAATCTGGCACTTTGAATAATAACCCCCTTGCCTATTAATCTATTAGGCCAATTTGAAGCCTTGGCATCAGATTACCATATTTTACAGAAGTGTCCTAAGACGATTGCCAAATTTTGTTCCCATCCATTTACACTTCTCACTAAAGGAATAATGCCCCCCCCCCATGTTCATTCAAAATGCTGCACATATTTTCCTAGTATTCATCTGTTTTTTTAATTAAAGATGATTAATGAAACCATGACATGCAACGATCTTCAATCTGTGGATTGCTACTTTCATTAGCACCCACAACAACCTAGATCAGGGGTCCCCAACCCCTGAGCTATTGGGGTCGGTATTGGTCTGGAATACAGAATAACAGAGTTGGAAGGGACCTTGGAGGTCTTCTAGTCCAACCCCCTGCATAGACAGGAAGCCCTACACCACTTCAGACAAGTGGTTATCCAAAATCTTCTTAAAAATTTCCAGTGTTGGAGCAGTCACAACTTCTGGAGGCAAGTTGTTCCACTGATTAATTGTTCTAACTGTCAGGAAATTTCTCCTCAGTTCTGAGTTGCTTCTCTCCTTGATTAGTTTCCGCCCATTGCTTCTTGTCTTGCCCTCGGTTGCTTTGGAGAATAGCTTAATTCCCTCTTCTTTGTGGCAGCCCCTGAGATATTGGAACACTGCTATCATGTCATCCCTGGTCCTTTTTTTTCATTAAACTGGACATACCCAGTTCCAGCAACTGTTCTTCATATGTTTTAGCCTCCAGTCCCCTAATCATCTTTCTTGCTGTTCTCTGCACTCTTTCTAGAGTCTCCACATCGTAGCAACCAAAACTGGATGCAGTATTCCAAGTGTGGCCTTACCAAGGCATTATAAAGTGGTACCCAATGGGTCTGTGGCCCATTGGGTACCGAGCTGTGTAAGCAGCGGGTCACTGCACAAAACTTCATTTGCGCATGCACAGGAACTAGATTGCATGTGCAAAACTAATTTGTTCCTCCCCCAATCTGCTGCTGCTGCCGGTGGTCCATGGAGGCAGAAAAATTGGGGACTGCTGACCTAGATAAGACCAGTTCATACTTTGCAATATATATTTTAGTCCTTCAGTTCTTGTTAATTTTTTATTTATCCCAATTATTTACTATCTGACCTACTACAGACTCATGAGAGTTTTTACAGTGAAATCCACATTTCCCTGCATATATTTATTACCTGATCTTATATTTTTATTATTATTATTTTGGAATTGACTGTGATACCCTTAAACGGTGAGTTCTGGTGATTGGTTTTTATTTGAGACTTCAATCCTATTTTGATCTGCTTTTTTCCTATGTCTTTTTTTGAGATTGTTTCATAGTTTTACTTTGTTCATAGAATCATTTGTAAATTACCTGGAGACAAATGGAATGGAATGGCCTATAAAAGATATTATATATGAACAAACAAAATCCAGATTAGATTACCTTCGGGTCAAATCTAGGTACACAGAGCTATAACCGTTGTTTATTCTTTCATTTCATTCATACCTTTAACCCCTTAGTCCTCTTGCTGGTCAGTCCTCCTAATGCAAGGATTGTCATCAGAGGTATCCATGAATATTGACCTTTAGTATCCATCAAGATTTTTTGTGTCCAATACTTGGGCATTAACACCCAGAGGCATCTTCTCCTAACATTATGGTGAGTCATTGTTCCAAAGACTTTGTGTTCCATTAGAGCAATGGATCAGGGCAGAGAGACGGACTCCT
Source organism: Arizona elegans (assembly GCA_022577455.1). Taxonomy (NCBI): domain Eukaryota; kingdom Metazoa; phylum Chordata; class Lepidosauria; order Squamata; family Colubridae; genus Arizona; species Arizona elegans. The sequence goes on from JAKOOJ010000007.1 coordinate 75,649,790, forward strand.
CCATCTCTTCTTCATGTGCAAGAAATCATCTGGAAATGCTGTATAGCTGGCAGAGAAGAGACACCGGTGTACATCTTTCTCCTTGGAAGATCTGGCACACTTCCGGCAACACTAGGTAAAATTAATTGGCTTGAATGCAGACAGCTTGTAATTGATGCAAAGTAAAAGGGAGCACCTTTTGCATGATTTAGCAGCTAAATATTCTATGTGCTGCAATGGCTGAGATCAATAGTGAGAGCATTTAACTGTGGTAAAGATGAAATAGAATTGATAACGATGTAAATTGTTCTTTTTAATCCATTAGAGTGCTAGGTATAACTGAAATAAAGACAGTTCAAAAGAGCCATCAGGTTCATCTGTACCCCCAGTGCCTGTTGGCTTATTCTAAGGTTCTGCTACACATGGAGAAACAGATTTAGCTTTCCTCAAGTTCAGAAATGCAGCCTGGTAATGTGTTCCTAATTGTCAGCAACAATAAGAATGAGTCAATGTTTGCTCTTCAACTCTTCCTTCTACAGACAAGATACTAGTGCTTCCAAATACTCTTCATGGCGCAAGGTTCTGGCTTCTGCAGCCAGCAGGATTCATATACTGTATTTTTCGGAGCATAAGACACTCCGGACTATAAGACGCATCTATCTTTTTTGGGGAGGAAAACAAGAAAATAAAATTGTCTCTGCCTCCCAGCAATTTGCCTCCTTGCAGCAAACAGCCCGCTTTAGTTTCGTTTTCATTTTCAGCACAGTCTGATTAGCACAAGAGAAAAAAAATCTGCCTTTCAGCCATTTGCCTCCTTGCAGCAAACAGTGGAGGCCCGCGTGGCAATAGGCAATGGCAATCCCTTCAGCCTGAAACAGCTGAGGGTCGGGAGGCCGATCCAACTGACAATCAGTTGCTTGTGTAACTCAGGCTGTGCTGAAGCTGAAACTTGCTGTTTGCTGTAAGGAGGTAAATTGCTGGGAGGCAGAGGCCAAAGGGTGGGGGCTGGTGGGTGAGCGGGGTTACATTCGGTGTATAAGACGCACCCAAATTTTCATCTTTTGGGGGCGAAAAAGTGCTTCTTATACTCCAAAAAATACGGTACTTATTTCCAAGCCAAATGACTTAAAAAAACCAGACTCACACTTCTATACGAAAGACTACTTGATTGTCCAGCAGGATATAATCCTTTTTAATAGCAAGATGCTTTTCTGAACTCTGCTTTAATCCAAGCTATGTGTGTGAGTTTGATGATTTGCAAATATTATTTGTCAATGATATTTAATTATGTATTTAATTATTAATTTAGTTTAATTTATTTGCCACCCATCTTACCACAAGACGACTCTGGGCAGCTTTTGGGAGTTCAGTCAAATGTGTTTCTTTCCAGGGGTTATTTTACGTTATTGTTTTATGTCAGAGTCATGATGGAGTCAGGCAGCCTATAAATCGAATGAGTATTCAAACATTTCAAAAAAGAAGGATTATTGGTAACTGAACTCGAAGCAAGTGATTTGAGGTGATGTTGAATGGCTTAGGAGACAAGATGTACAGTAGTGGCCAAAATTGTGGAAACCTTTTGGGAAACGTGTATTTTTGAGGTTTGATGGCTAATAACACCGCTTTTTTTTTTTGGAGTTTCAAGATAATCATATTCCACTGCTGGAATGGCCTGGGAATAGCCCAGACCTTAACCCAATTGAAAATCTATGGAGCCGACTAAGGAAACTTGTTAGTCAGAAGTGACCCAGCAATAAAACACAGTTAATAGAAGCAATCATTCAATCTTGGTTTCACATTAGAACAGCTGCAGAACTAAAAGACTTGGTTCACTCCATGGGAAGACATTATAAGGCCGTAATTCATGATAAAGGTTACCCAACTAAGTATTAACTGACATGGTGATAATTTTTTGTATATCTCGTTTTTTCTATGCATTTCACTTTTCTTCTTTATACTGTAACTGCTCTTCTAATAGCAAACCCTTCATAAAAGTTATTGCATTACATTCTTTTTTTTTTTTTATTGCAAAAGTTTTACAATTACATTTTCAGCCCCTTTTTCCCCCCCCCACTACCCCCCCCAAACTTCCCAACCTCCCCAGCCCACCCTAACCCTCCCCTCCCCCCAGACTTCCTAGTATGCTCATGTCAGATAAAAGGAAAAAACCCTCCTTTGTATATAAAACTTGAGCCCCTCCCTCCCCCTTACAAATTTTCATCTTCATTACATTAATCTATTTCTATCTTGGTATATCATTTTCAGATAAATTTTCATCCTGATTACCTTAAAAATATTTCTATCATAATGTAACATTTTCTAACAAATTTTCATCCTTAACCTTAAAATATTTCTATCTTAATATAACATTTTCTAACAAATTTTTATCCTCAACCCTAAAATGTTTCTATCTTATATAACATTTTTAAATAAAGGCTATTTGATACTTCCTAGTTTGATATTTATGCTGAACATAATTTATCCACTTCTTCCATTCCCATTCATAAGTCTCTTGAGAACAATCTTTTAAATATGCTGAAATCTTCGCCATCTCCGCAAAACTGGCCATCTTCAAAGTCCATTCCTCAATCGAAGGCAGCGCTTCATTTTTCCAGTATTTACCTATCAACAATCTTGCTGCAGTTATCATGTACAATATCATTTTTGTTTCCCCCAATGTAAAACCCTTAACTATACCCAATAAAAACAGTTGTGGAGACAACATCACTGGTTCCTCAAAATTTTGTGCCCACTTAATCATGCAGTCTTTAACTAATTCAGTTTCTGAATCCCTTTCTAACAAAACATTATAAAGTCTTTTAATATGCATTGGGCCTTTCTCTTTTATGTGTCTAACTAATTCTTCCTCATACATCATAATACCAGTTTTTTGGTCCTCTTTCCATCTCAATTGCAGTTGATTATATTGTAACCAAGTTAAATTAATCCCTTCAGCCAACAATGTCTGTAATGTCTTCAGCTGCCATCTGCCCGCATCTGTAAAAAGAACCTCTTTATATAAAAACCCCCCGAGTGACATTATATTTGTATTCCACAAGGTATGACCAAGATCCAGCCATAGCGGTATTTTATAATTCCAGTTGTTTCGGTGCTTCTTCCAAACTCTCAGCAAAGAATCTCTAAGTATATGGCTTTTAAATACTTTATCCACTTTGCTGTCATAAAATAGGTAAGCGTGCCATCCAAATTCCAGATCAAAACTTTCTGCATTCAATATTCCAGTCTTTTTTCCTCCAAACCAATCACTTACTAAAGTCAAAGCTGTTGCATCATAATATAATTGTAGGTTTGGAAGTTTGAGACCTCCCCTTTCTGGGATGTCTTGCATAATTTTCATTTTTACTCTTGGTTTTTTCTCGTTCCAGACAAATTTGTTGATACCAGTTTGCCATGCTTTTAGTTGTTTATCATTTTTGAGCACCGGAATCATTTGAAACAAAAAAAGAAATCTTGGCAAAATGTTCATCTTAACTGCTGCTATTCTTCCAAGTAAAGACAGCTGCAGTTTTTTCCAAATCTCCATATCTTTTTGCACCTCTCGCCACAACGCCTCATAGTTATTTTGAAACAATTTCATATTTGATTCTGCAACCTGAACTCCTAGATATTTTACCTTTGGTACAATCTCAAAACCTGCCCTCCTTTCTAACTCCAGTTTACGATCTTGTGTCATATTTTTAACTACCATCTTAGTTTTTCTCTGATTCAATCTGAAACCTGAAACTTTACCAAAGTCTTGTATAATGTCCTTCATCTGGATTATCGATTCCATTGGCTGTGTTAGGGTAACAACCAGATCGTCTGCAAATGCCTTTATTCTGTAATCCTCTTGCCTTATCATTATACCTTTCAATGTGTTAGAATCCCTTATTGTATTTAACAAAACTTCTAGTGTTAAAATGAACAACAATGGGGACAGTGGACATCCCTGTCTTGTACCTTTTTCAATTTTAAACTCTGTTGTCAAACTTCCATTGATAATGATCTGTGCCTTTTGCTCTTGATAAATTGCTGAGACCGCCTGTATATATTGGTCCCCAAAGTCCATCTTTTTTAATGTCTTTAATAGAAAATTCCAATCCACTCTGTCAAAGGCCTTCTCTGCATCCAGAAAGACCAGCACTGCAGGGATCTGTTTATTCTTCTCAAGATATTCCAATAAATCTATTACTTGCCTTACATTGTCCTTCATGTGCCTACCCTCAATAAATCCCGCTTGGTCATGATGAATCACCTTTTGAATTACTGGCATCAGTCTGTTGGCTAATACTTTTGCGTAAATTTTATAATCCGTATTCAAAAGAGATATTGGTCTGTAATTCTCCGGTTTTTTAGGACCTGCTTGCTCTTTTGGTATCAAAGAAATATAAGCTGTAGTCCACGATGGAGGTACTTTTCCCCCTTGTTGTATGTTGCAAAATAAGTCTCTGAGTTGTTCCACCATTTCTGCCTGTAAAGTTTTATAATACACTGCTGTCAGACCATCCGTTCCAGGAGCTTTGGCTGTTTTTAATTGTTTTATTGCTGCTATTATCTCCTCCTCTGTTATGGGATAATCCATTCTTTCCTTTTGTTGTTCAGTGATTTTTGTAACTCTTTTATTGTCCAAATATTTTTCTATAAGTCCATTCTGCACCTCCTCTCTAGCATATAGTTTAGTGTAATATTGAAGAAAGGCTTCTTTTATTAAATTCTGTTGAAAAACTTCTTTCCCCCCAATATCAACACTATCAATATTCCGTATGCTTTGTTTCTTCCTTAATGTGTAAGCCAACCACCTGCCTGGTTTATTAGCATTGCAGAATGTATTATGCTTCGCATATTGTAAGTTTGTTGCAACTTGTTCCGCTATAAGCATTTGGAATTGGTCTTTCAGAAGTTTTATAACACTAAGTATTCTTTCATCTGTTGGATTTTTAATAAGTAACTGTTCTTTGTCCTTTATTTCTGCTTCCAATTCAAGTCTTTTCTTTTGTCGAATCCGCTTATGTTTAGAGTTCATATATATAAGCACCCCTCTCATATAAGCTTTGCTTGCGTCCCACACAATTTCCATTGGGGTGCCTTTACTCAAATTCATTTCAAAAAACTCTTTCAGATGCTTTTTAAGTTCTATTATATTTTTCTCATATCTAAACAAGTTTTCATTTAATCTCCAAGAGCGTCTCTCATTCTTACATGTCTCAATTTCTATCCAGACTGGACTGTGATCAGTCAAAGTTCTTGGCAGAATCTTTGTTCTTTTTGTCCTAACAAGTAAGTCATCAGACAACAAAATAAAATCAATCCTGGAAAAGGATCTATGTCTGTCAGAAAAGAAAGTATAGTCCAGTTCTTTTGGGTTATGTATTCTCCAAATATCTTTTAATTCCAGGTCTTCTTTCATATCAAAAAAAGTCTGTGGTAATCTAATTCTTGATTTTGCCAAAGTCTTTTTATCTAATTTAGAGTCAATTACTCCATTCCAGTCTCCCATAATTAAAATAGATCTATAATCCCATTGAAGTATTTTAGTATGCAGCATTTTATAAAAATAGTCCTGTTGTTGATTAGGAGCATAAATTCCTATCAGAAGAATTTGACTATTAGCAGAAAGCAATTCAATTGCTACAAACCTACCATCTTGATCAGCTTCTATAAGTTTGGCTGTTAATTTTTTGTTTACGTAAATAACCACACCATTCTTTTTTTGGTTAGTTGAGGATATAAAATGTGTTCCTAATTTGGAATTTTTCAAATAGTTTTGATCTTGAACTGTAATATGTGTTTCTTGTAAACAAATTATATCATTATTATGTTGTTTTAAATATGCAAATACTTTCTTCCTTTTTTGTGTTACATTCAACCCGTTCACATTCCAAGATAAACATTTAATCATCCTTATTCTCCTTCTGGAGCGAAGCGCAGAACCTTAGGATTTCATCTGAGACCCTCTGTCCTGCATTTCCCACAGCCCCAGCCTTGTCTTGTCTCTCCTGCTGTAACTTTTCTTTGAGTTCCTTGGCTTTTGCTCGAGTTATACGCTGATCCTTAACTTCAGCCGCCCAAACCAGCTCCGAGATTGGGGAAGGTTCCAGCAAAGGCTCATCCAGAAAACCTCCTTCAGCACCCTTCAACTCTGCTAATTCCTGCTTAGATTGTTGTTGCCATTCTTGAGGTTGCTTCTTATCACTCTCTTTAATCTCCAAAACTGTAGATGTGCGTGGGGATGGAGTTCTTTCTTTAAAGATATCATTATAAAATTGCTCCGCCTTCTCCACAGTATTCAGACGGTGTTTTTCTCCCTTATATCTCAAAATTATGCCAGTTGGGGCGTCCCAACGAAATGGGATTTGATTACTCTGCAGTTCTTTAACAAGAAAACCATACTCTTTTCTAGATTTCAACATCTTGGGTGGGAGCTCCTTGTAGACTGTAATCTTGGATCCACTCACTTGCACAGAAGTGAGAAAAGATTTTTGCAAAATGTCATTTCTTATTGCTCTGTCTGTAAAATATATGACCACATCTCTAGGCAGTTGTCTTTGTCTGGCCACCCACGAGTTAACTCTATAAATTTTATCTATTTTAGAAAAAACCATCTCGGGTTCAACTTTTAAAATCACAGCTAGGGCTTCGGCACAGACCTGTCTCAAATCTTGTCTCTCCTCTTCTCTAATTCCTCGAAGCCTTATAGCAAATTCCATTGCACGAAATTGCATCATAACCATATCATTCTCAACTCTCTGCATCTTGTCATCAACATCAAGAAATTTATGATCATTATTTTTCATCTTAGCATTAACTTCTAATTTAAATTCATCCACTTTTGTCTCAACTTTCATAATAAATCCTGCCAGACCAGACGCCACATCCGTTATTTTTTTGGTCACCATCTTTTGGCTCTGCTGCATTTCCTGCATAATTTCCTGTTGTGACTTTTGAATTTTTTCATCTATTTTATTTATTTTGTCATCCATGTCTTGAAATTTCTCATTCAAAATATTTGAGATGAATTCTTTTAGTTCTCCCATATCCAAATCTTTTTTTTGGGCTTGTGACTGCGTATCCTGCTTACGTGGGGGGGATCCCCCCCCCTGTTTTGCCTTCCTGCTTTTTTGAAGCCATCCTGCCACGTAAGCTAGCTTTCTTAAAAAGGGAGGGTCCGCCTCTTCTGCCACCTCCACAATACCTTCTAAAAAAGTCCCCCAGAGTTACTCAAAACAAAGCTATAATGCAGCAAAGACAAGTAAAAGGGAGAGATTTTCCTCTTATTTCTGTTGCAGCCGGAGCAACTCTGTAACAACTTTTTAACTTTGTAGCAAGACAAGATAACTTCACCAATCCACACCCACTAATTCATTTGCTGAGCGCCATATTTTTTCAATCACTTTCACTCATTCCGAGACTTTCACTTCAGTAAAAAAGTTCAGCAAAGGACTAATACTTGCAGTTCAAAATTTCAGGGTTCAAGTGGATTGCGGATGTTTATTTGAGTTATTTCCTCGCTCTTTAAAGGTTTCCTGAGATCGGCTTGTTCTGCAAAAGCAGAAGACGTCCCACGCCTCCCGGAGTTTCAGCAGGTTGTAAGGGAGCCGCGCCTGCTTCCTCCCCAGAAACAGTTCCCTGGGGGGGTTGCAGGGGCTCTACCTGTGCCCTGCTGCCTCTTCTTCTTTAATCCTAAGGATTTCGAAGATTTCGAGCCGCTTCGCAGTCAGGAAGCGGCTCTACAAGCGGCGGGGGTGGCGGTGCTAAAAGAAAGCACCGTCGCCGCCGAAGACGCGAAAACCGGAAGTCATTGCATTACATTCTTGATTAAATTATCTTTCCATTGATATATAATTTTATGGTACTACTCCAAAAAAAAAAAAAGGTGCTTTTCTTAGCTAGTTTTAGAAAATACACTTTTCCCAAAAAGTTTCCACAATTTTGGCCACTACTGTACTTTTCAGCATAGTAGATCCTGATGTCATAATTCCATCTGGGACACAGGTTGAACACTAGTCTCATATTACCATCTTGAACACAACCTGATAGGAAAGACTAAAGCAACAGTAATAAAGTATTACTCCAGGGTCAAATCCCACAAAACGGCACCATAATTAATGGCCACCAAGAGATGCAGGAGAACTAGCAGAGCAATACCCTATCATGCTAATTTCCAGATACACCATCCACCTAGGCAACCAGAAAAGTCTCAGTACTATATCTTGCCCAAAGCTCAGTCTCAATGGATTGAGTTAATTAGTATTATTCAAATGCATCTGAGCTTGTAAGAGCAGCATCTTAATTATTACCAAAAGTAGAATACAGGTAGTCCTCGGCTTATGACTACAATTGAGCCCAAAATTTCTGTTGTTAAACGAGACATTTCTTAAGTGAGGTTTGCCCCGTTATGTGACCTTTCTTGCTACAGTTGTCATGTGAATTGCTGCAGTTGATAAGTTAGTAACCTGGCTTCCCCCTTGACATTGCTCGTCAGAAGGTTGCAAAAGGGGAATCACATGACCTTGGGATGCAGCAATGGTCATAAATATGACCTGCCTGCCAAGCATCTGAATTTTGATGACATCATCACAGGGATGCTTCAAAGGTTGTAACCCTGAAAAATGGTCATAAGTCCCTTTTTTCAGTGCCGTTATAACTTTGAACAGTCACCAAATGGACTGTTGTAAGTCAAGGACTACCTGTATTTGATCCTTCCAGATAGTTATATAATTCTCTGGGAGAAGGATTTTTTTTTTTTATCAGATGAGGCCTGATTTTGGGGCTACCAAATCTGTGCTACGAGTCTGAAAGAAGTTCCAAAACTTTTTATTCCTATCCAGTGGTCATCTGGATTTTATGTGATAAACCTAGTCCCAGAAGAACGCATTCCTTCTACCGTGATTCCCTGAAAATAAGAGCCTGTTTTATATTTTTTGAACCCCAAAATAAGCGCTTGGCCTTATTTTCAGCGAGATCTTATTATTTTGGGACACGTGGAGCAAGATGGGGCTCCTCTTGCTGTCTTACCTGATTTCCAGCTCTGTCTCCCTAACCCTAACCAGAGGAAATGCAGGGACCGGCTGTGCATGTGTTAAATATTTTTGGGGAGGGCTTATTTGGGGGGGGGATTATTTTAGCGCATGCGTTCAAAAGCCCAATTGGGCTTATTTTCGGGAAAACAGGGTACAAGTAACAAAAGCTTTTGCAAGAAAGAAAAAAAATGCACTTATGACTTGTGCTTTTTTTGATTGGGAAAAAAAGGATAGAAGAAAAAAGTGAACTTTTTTTGTAACACAACAGAGTAAGAGATAACTTTGTAATCATATTTGCTGCAAAGGAAATCCGATGCTTCTTCCTTCTGTTTCTTTTTTTCTTTTTGTACTTTTTTCTTTTCGGTTTGTCTCTTTTTTTCTTTAGTCTGTATTAGCTTACGTTATTTTTATGGCCTCCTTAAAACTTTAAATAAAAATTGTGCATAAAACGAATTAGTCAGAAGGATAGTATAGTATGCAGCGGATTTGTGCATCACACTGACATAAGCTCTGTTATGCAGTTGCCATTTAGATATAACAAATTAAATTGGTAGGATTTCAGGTCATGGATATCTGTTTAGAGTGCACCAAAATGACATGTGTTATGACACCATGATTCAAATTCTGTTCATATGTACCAAATCTGACCCAAGTATTTATGTCATCATAACACACATTTTGTTGTTTTCACTCTTCTTATCCTTCCATCCCACAGAAGAATTTAACAATATATGTGATGTAGACATTGTTTTTAAGAGAGCCGCCATCTTCTGTTCTTGTATCTTCAATAATGTGGACCTTCTTAATTGTTGCTCTAAAGCAGGTGTGTCAAACTTGTGGCCCGCGGGCCAGATGCGTCACATGCAGGCCACACCCATCCCAGCTCCACGAAGGGAAAAGCGCCGCAATACGTCTGGCTAGGTGGCTCAGTGGCTAAGACGCTGAGCTTGTTGATCAGAAAGGTTGGCAGTTCAGCGGTTTGACTTCCTAGTATAGGTCTCCTGCGTGAGCAGGGGGTTGGACTAGATGACCTCCAAGGTCCCTTCCAGTTCTGTTACTGTTACCAGTCATGTGACGGCAATGTGACACCGCGTGTTTGACACCCGTGCTCTAAAGTAAAAGCTCTTGATTCAGCAGGTATTCAGATGATAATTCTTTTGCAAAGGATTCCGAGAATAGTTTCAGGGACTCAAAATCCCATGTTTTGCCTTTCTACCATTCAGGACAGAGCTAATTTGCTACTGGATTAGGGGCACCACCTTCATGAAGGTGATGATAGATCCTTTTCCAAAATGTTCCAAAATGGCAGCATGTTATCCTGTTAAACACCATCACAGAGAGTGATGCTGAGAGGAAAAAAATGAATTGCATTTTGAGCAACTTGGACCAAACTGTTGTAATAGCTTGCCCATCTCTTGATTTTAATCAGGTTGTTAAGTTCATTAGGACAAATATCTGCATCTGCTTTCAAGCTTGTTTCATTGCAGTATCTACACATGACAGGGTGCCTAGCAACAGAGAGCAGAATCCAGTATTTCTGTCGTGGTGTTTTTTCCCCAGTTTAGTTTGTTGCTTACAAGATTCTTTTCACTAGTTTTTGAAACAGGAAGGACTGGAGAACATATAAACCTCTGCATCGGATAGATGTGAGATGCTTATTAATGTAATTTTGTTATTTCATTATGATTTCCAAAAATCATGTAATTGAATATCCTCAGGAATTTTCATGATGTTCCTGAAGATGTTTTTTTCCGGACTTAAATATGTACAGAATTCACAGATCTATTTCTATACTCAGCATGTGCGAACTGCATTTCTATTTTTTTTTTGGTCCAAGTTCTAGAGACAATTGTTCAATAGGTGTGTTGTGTATGTGTACAGTGTATATGTGTGTAGTTTTTGGTGATTTCTGTATTGGGTTTTTTTCTTATAGATGTTTCAGTACCAGATAAGTAACATCATCGCTCTCTTACACTGTTGATTATACCTAGTTTGATAATGACAGATCTGCAGGGAGAAAAAACCCAACACAGAAAGCACCAGGAAACCAACAGTTTAACCTTGAGCTACATATTTACATATTCTCTAATATTAAAGAGAGAGATAAAGACAGAATTATATCTTTATCTGTATCTATCTATATGCACAGACACATGTACACTCATACACAGACACACAGGAACTACTATTGGGAGGCAAGGAAGATAGCAACGTCCATGTACCATCAAAGGATAAGGCAGGTCCTGAAAAGTTCAATGGGAAGAACAACTTCCATGCCATCAACACATATGCCTTGCCAGTCATCAGATATCCTGCCAGTATAATGAGCTGGCCAAAAGAGGACACAGAAGTTGCCAATGTGAAGACTTGGATTTTCTACACAATATACAGAGGATTCTACCTCAGGTCCAGTAGCCAGAGACAGCATACCAGACAGAAAAAGGATGGACAGGATCTGGTGAGTATGAAAGTCACTGTCCTGGACAAAACCTAGAGCATTCAGGAGTACATCAATAAGACAGCACCTTATGAGCTGCTGAGAGAATGCTTGAAGTGGCAGCAGGCATAGGAGGAAGTTCAAGCAGAGCAAGTGACATGACAAGACCCAAATGGGATGTACCATCAACAGATAGCGGAATTGGCAGACTTTGGGAAATCGAACCAGTGGTTGGAAAGGGCTAGATCAGTGATGGCTAACCTTTTTACCGTGGCATGCCAAAAGGGAGGGGGAGGGGGTCATGCGTGTGTGTGCCCACACCCATAATTCAATGCACCCTGTGCATGCGTGTGTGACCCCCCCCCACTCTCCCTGCTTTTGGCATGCAATGGCATGGTAGGCCTGTTTTTCACCCTCCCCAGGCTCCAGAGGCTTTCTAGGAGCCTGGGGGGCCGAAAACTGCCTTCCCCACCCCCCTGGAGGCCCTCTGGAGGCCAGAAACAGCCCATTTCCTGACTTCCAGTGGGTCCAGAAGGCCTGAAAATCAGCTGGTCAGGAGTGCTGATTTCATGAAAATCAGCGCGCTGGAGTTGAGCTAGGGTAACGCTCATGTGCCCACAGATATGGCTCCGTGTGCCACCTGTGGCACGGGGCCAAAGGTTCGCCATCACAGAGCTAGACTAAAAGATAACACTGAGGTCTAATCATAGCACCAGGTGCTAAGCACCAGATCCATAGAAGCAAGGGTCTACCATACTAAATAGGATAGGACAGATGCAGACTATGGAGACAATACAAATGTTGTGGCAGGATGTAAGATGTATGCAAGAATCACATGCACCGAACGGTGCAACCAAGTAGCTGCATTGTATAAAGGAACATCTGCACAGTGGGTTAGACCCTGCCTGGTCCAGAAAGGAGATTCCACAGGAAGTCATGAGAATAACAGGGCTAAGATCCTGTGGGACTTCCAGATCATGTCAGTAGACAAGGACCAGAAGACAGAATTAGAGATAGATATAGCAGTGCCAAGTAACAACAACATCAGGAAGAAGTATGAGAAGCTAGAGAAGTACCAGGGCCTGAAGGAAGTTGTGGTGAATGAAGGCCAAAGTGATCCCAGTGGTGGTAGGAGCACTTGGAGCTATGACCCCTAATCTGGGAGAGTGGCTCTAGCAGATCCCAGGACCAAAATCAGAGCTCTCTGTCCAGAAGAGTCTAGGAACAACTAAGGAACTAGGAAATGTTCAGAAGCCTCAAACTCCAAGGCTTATGTAAAAGATTTGGAATTGAGGAAGATACATGCCATCCATAAGGGTGAGAAGGAACTTTATATCTGTACAAGAGTTGTTTTACACAGAGTGAAAGTACAATATCTGTTTCTTTTTTAAAAAATTTCTGGTGTTAGGTACTTGGTTCATCCCTGTGGCCTTAATTGTGTATTTATTTAATAGGACACAATTGGTTTGATTCACTCTGTACCCTGTTTCTCCCAAAATAAGACATCCCCTGATAATAAGCCCAATTGGACTTTTGAGCGCATGGCAATGAGGCCGAGTGTTTATTTCAGGGTTCAAAAAAATATAAGACAGGGTCTTATTTTCGGGGAAACACGGTATAATATGCCAGAATCAAATAGGCCAAATTTTGGCTTTGGTTAACGTTTTCAGTGCATGCTCTCCTGTGATTGTTACTAACTATCACAATATATTTAGAAAGAGTAGCTAGGATTAAAGATTTCAGGTATGGCAGTATTTTCCAATTGGAATAATACAGCAAGTGATAATGTGAGTAGGAACCATTTTTCTCTGCTATGATATTTTCATGTTGTAACTAATAGGTTCTACAAGTTTTGAAAATTTTATAAGGAAAAAACCAAATCTCCCAGGCCCCTCAAAAGCTGATAAGAATGGGAAATTAGAAGTAAGAAAAACTAGGAGTGTCAACTGAATGCAGATCAGTAGAGAAAAGTTCTAACAAATTAATTTTTCTAAGCTCAAAAGGTATTGATATAAAATAAAAAGATCTCTGCTACTTGGGAAATCTAGGCAAATGTTTAAATTTTAGAGACATCACACAGATAATAGCGATATGTATTTTTCAAGACTGTGATTTTCTCAGTTGTAACATAAGGCTGTGAAAGCTAAACCATCAGGAAGGCTGAGCGAAAAATGCTAATGCTGGAGAAAATTGTTGAGAATAGGCTTCAAGAAATAAAAAAACCTCCATTCAGTATTAGCTGAAATAAAACTAGTCTGCTCATTGGAAGTGATGAAGCTAAAATTGAACTATTTTGGACATGTAATGAAAGGCAAGAGCCACTAGAGAAGACCATGATGTTTCAAAAAATGAGAGATAAAAGAAAAATAGATGGTGGCTAGATGCTCTTACTGGTAACACAAACACGAGAACCCAAAGAGGTAGCTAAAATCCAGTTGAAACCAAGTGAGGTCCATTGAGTCATGAAGCAACTGAGTGGGTCCAACCAGATGGGTTAATTAAGTCATGAATCAACTGAATTATGGGATAATAAAAATGCTTCTGTCATCTCTTCCAATCTTTAGTCTTCAAGGCTTCTGTTCCTATTCATACATATTTTTCCCCCCAAATTGCCACCAGTCAAAGGGTAGACTGATATTTTTAGCAGTTTTGTGTATAAGAAAGGGAAAGATGAAATGTTTTAAAGTGGATGGCTTTGAAGGAGGATGTTTAAACTTCCCGAATGCTTTTTATTGAGTCAAGACTCCACATGGAACTTGTCTTTCTTCCCAGTTGAGCATTTTATGTAGCGCTCTAAACAGTCATCTTCATTCGTGTGGCACTGCTTATTTATGTCCTTTGTGCACATTGTCTTTTTCAGGCCTACCCAAGAGAATGCACAAAGGCATTAAATTTATGCTCATTACTCTAAATGGGCAAATGAGATGTTTGTTTCTCTTATTTCGGTTTCCCCCACCTCCGTTTGTGCCTATCAAATATTCTTGGCACTTGCTCTATTACAAAGTGCACACTGAAAGCCAATGATAATGCAATAGACTGGGGTTGATGCCCTTGATATTAATGGAGCAGCACTGGGTGTTTTTCCCCTTTTGTGTCCTCCCCTATGTAATTCACTTAATTTAAAAAAAAAAACAAAACCATAGTGTTTGCTTTAAGACAAATGATTTTCCAACTACCAGTGTGAATGGAGTGGAGCAGAGCACTACTTTATTGGCCAAGTGTGATCGGACACACAAAGAATTTGTCTCCGATGCCGTATAGATACAAACAACAAAGTAATATAACCATAATAATGATAGCAATAGGAGAAGGTAGTAGAAAAGATGGGAAGGATAATAGTAATACACCGTACTACATGGCTGAATATCCTTAGACATAAGACAATACTGTGGGAATCAGCAGAGTGATGGCATGAAGGAAAAAAACTCTGTCTAATTGCTTTGGCATGTAATGCCCTGTAGCAGCATTCCGAGGGGAGGAGTTGAAACTGCTTATGCCCAGGATGTGAGGGATCTGTGGATATTTTCTCAGTCCTACCTGTGCAGTATATAGGTCCTCAATGGAAGGCAGGCTGGTTGTTGCAAGGCTCGTTGTTGCAGGGATGGGTTCTACTTACCTTTACTACCGGTTCGCAACGGGATCACACATGTGTGATCGCTTTGTTCGTACGCACACGTACCTTGCTTCTGCACACGCGCCTTGCTTCTGCCGATGCGCAGAAGCTTCTGCGCATGGGCTTCTGATGATGTCAGGGTTAGTGGGCGGAGCCTCCCGCCGGTTTTACTACCAGTTCTATAGAACCGGTCCGAACCGGGAGCAACCCACCACTGGGTTGTTGTGAAGGAATGGATTGAGAGCTACATCTTTTTTCAGCCCTAGAGAAGAGGGAAAACAGACCAGATAGAAGGACCCCATCATCGATCCTTCTTCTGTGATCTTTCCCTTCCTGCAAACAAAGAACAGACAAGAAAAGAAAAAGGGTAGTTAATGTGTGAAAATGTTAAGAACTCTGAGAGCGACTGGGGAAATAGAAACTGTGCAGTCTCGTGGTAAGATAACAGTATGCTGCTGATCAAGAGAGGTTTGCCTAATTGTCTGGTTTTGCACCCGACAATCATGAGACCCATATTAATATTTAGAATTAAAGGTAATTCAGTGACATACACCCAGAAGTATGGTTTCGTCCCATGGCACATGCACTGTGATAAATATTAACATGTAATTAGTTTAAGGGCATAAGAGAGCAGGACGTTGTACAGTGACGGGCGCCATATGAACTGCTCCTGATAGTCACACAAGGAGAAGGTTATATTTCAAAGTAGCTTTTCTCAACCTTATATGGGTCTCCACTCCCAACCTTCTCAGTGATGCCATGCTGTCTGGAGAATTCTGGAGGACAGGCAGATTGAGGTTTCCACTGTTTAACAGATTAAGGGACCTTGTAGGTCATCTAGTCCAACCCCCCCCCCCCCAAAAGTAGACCCTGCACCATTTCTGACAGATGGCAGTCCAGTCTCTTCTTGAAGGCTTCCAGTGATGAAGCTCCCACAACTTCCGAAGGCAACTTCTGTTCCATGGGTTGATTGTTCTCACTGTCAGAGAAAATTTCTCCTTATTTCCAGGTTGACTCTCTCCTTGTTCAGTTTCCATCCTGTTCAGTTTCAGCTTCCTGTTCTTTGGTATTGTTCTTTGCTTCATTTTTGTCCTACAGGATAGTCCTTGTTTAGCAACCAGAATTGGGATCAGCAACCAGGTAATTAAGTGAAGCAGTCGCTGAGTAAAACCCTAACTGGGCTTATGATTTTCAGCTTTCTTTTGTTTTGTAGAGCTGCAAAGGTCATAAATATGAAGATTGGTTACTTTTTCATCACTATCATAACTGCAAATGTTTACTAAACAAGGCGATAGCTATGAGAGGTCTACCTGTAGAAGTACTATTAAAAGAATATCACTTTTGGTTTTCTCTTTCTCTTCTGGTGTTTTGTTTTTTTTCCCTAACAAAGTCTAGATTAGGGACAAGTGTTTAGGGAAGATGGGTATAAAGAGTCAATTTTCACTATACAGCTGGTATCATTTAAACTGTATAGCTTGCATGAATCATTTGGGTTTTGTTTTGTTTCTCAGATTCCTGGAAGAAACATACAATATAAACATACATTCATAGACATGGCTGTAATTAATTTATTTTGCCTGCAAATTGAATAAAAATAATGAAATGATTAGCCATGTATGTGCAGTTAAAAAAAGATTTTCCCAAATGGAACATTCTTTTTACTTAAGATACCGTATCAAAAATAAGCTCTGCCAGTGTCTCGCTCAGCATTTCTCAGCCTCAGCAATGTGAAGATATATGGATTCCCAGAATTCCCCAGCCAGCATGCTGAGAGTTGAAGTCCACAGATCTTCATGTTGCTGAGGTCAAGAAACACTGGTCTCACTAGCCTTTCCCTTTAGTGCAAGTTAATTTGTGTGTTTATATGCATGGTGGAAAGCAGATGCCTCATTTTGTATCCGTCTCTGCATCCACAGATGCAGATGCTCCCTTAGTTTCATTATTGTTGTTTTATGTTTGGAAATTTCAAAGTATGATCGTGATCTTTTTTTTATATTAACAGACATCAAATCGTTAATTCATTATCCTAGACCCAGTTCTAAAAATGAAGCTATCCTTTGTTAAAATGTACTTGTAAAGAATCACAGAGGTGACCTTGGAGAAGGGATGCAACAATAGCTAACTAAAAGTGATTTACGTCCAGGACAGGAAAAGAATATTAGAAACTTAAAGGTGTAAGACAGAGGGAGGCAAAATGGTATTGGGTTTTTTGCAGTGGTGAAATCCAATTTTTTTTACTACTGGTTTTGTGGGCATGGTGTGGCTTGGTGGGTGTGGCTTGGTGGGCATGGCAGGGGAAGAATACTGCAAAATCTCCATTCCCACTCCACTCCAGGGGAAGGATACTGCAAAATCCCCATTCCCTTCCCACTCCTGGGGGAAGGTTATTGCAAAATCTCCATTCCCACCCCGCTTTGGGGCCAGCCAGAGGTGGTATTTGCCGTTTCTCCAAACTACTCAAAATTTCCGCTACCAGTTCTCCGAACTACTCAAAATTTCCGCTAGCGGTTCTCCAGAACCTGTCAGAACCTGCTGGATTTCACCCCTGGTTTTTTGATAATATGAGCCGTGGTGGTGCAGTGGTTAGAATGAAGGACTGCAAGCTACTTCCACTGACTGCCAGCTATTGTTGGGGCCCCTATGCTGACTCTGTAAACTGCTTAGAGTGGGCTGTAAAGCATTACGAAGCAGTATATAAGTAAGTGCTATAGCTATAGCTATATCAATTAAGGAAAGTCCCAGTATTACAGGGAGTGACTTACAATCACAATTGAACCCAAAATTTCCATTGTTAAGGGAGACAGTTAAGTGAGTTTTGCTCTCTTTTATGACATCTCTTGCCACAGTTAAGTGAATCACTGCAGTTGTTAACTTGGAAACATGGTTGTTAAGTGAATCTGGCTTCCACATTGACTTTGCTTGTCAGATGGTCACAAATGATGATCCCATGATCCCAGAATACTGAAACTGTCATAAATATGAGCCAGTTTCAAAGCATCTGAATTTTGATCATGTGATTATGGGGATGCTGTAATAGTCGTGTGAAAAACAGAAGTCAATTTTTTCAGGGCCATTATAGCTTCCAGTAGTCACTAAATGAATGTTTGTACCTGTACTTGTGGGGTCTGTCTGCTGATGTTGGTCATCTCAAATGGCTAACACCAACCTTGAAGTTCTGGCACCATTTTCCGTTTCTCCTTCTTATACCAAAGAGAGTTAAGATGGAACCAGTTTTAGTCTCTCTCTCTCTCCCCCCCCCCCCCCCCCAATATTCTGTTCCTGGCCCATGTCATCTTTGTAATTCTGTACAGTAACTGCCTTTCTGTTTTGGGCCCATTGCTTAACATTTATTTAGATAGCTGGTGCAGTTGTTCCAGTTGTATAACAGAACCCCAAATAGCAGTTCTATAGTTACACAGGGCAATGTATATATAGAATAGAATAAAATAGAATTCTTTATTGGCCAAGTGTGATTGGACACACAAGGAATTTGTCTTGGTGCATACGCTCTCGATGTACATAAAAGAAAAGATGCATTTGTCAAGAATCATAAGGTAGAACACTTCCAACACTTAATGGTAGTCATAGGGAACAAATAAGCAATCAAATCACATTAGGAAACATTCAATATAAATCGTAAGGATACCAGCAACAAGGTTACAGTCATGCAGTCATAAGTGGGAGGAGATGGGCGATAGGAACGATGAGATGATTAACAGTAATGCAGACTTAATAACTAGTTTGACAGTGTTGGGGGAATGATTTGTTTAGCAGAGTGATGGCGTTCAGGAAAAAACTGTTCTTGTGTCTAGTTGTTCTGGTATGCAGTGCTCTATAGTGTCGTTTTGAGGGTAGGAGTTGAAACAGTTTATATGCATAGGAAGTAAGCAAAGATCAGTTCTAGGGGAATAAGCATCAAATAATCCAGTTGTAAATGTAAAATAATTAAAATTACAATGAATGAAAAACCTGAGCCACTCTATTACTTAGATCCAACCTGAGATAAGCTTCATAAAAACCAGGGAGAATACATGTTATTCATTACTGAGCTATACTTTTCTCCGACACTGAGAAAAATGATAGACTCAGTGGTCAAGAATATATTCTACATGAGGAAGTTGAAGGTTCAACTCATGACACCTCTTCGTAGCACTGGATAAGACCTATATTTGGAACCCTGGGAACTGCCTCCAATCACTGTAGACCAGGGGTGTCAAATTATTTCATTGAGGGCCGCATCAGGATTGTGTTTAACCTCAAGGGCCTGGGGTGGGCGTGGCCAACTCAATGTCACTCCTGTTGGGGGCGCCTGTGGTGGCCCGAGTGCTCTGCCAGCAAAAATAGGCTCCCGAGCTCCGTTTTCGGCTGTCACAGCCTTCTGCAACCCTCTGCCAGTAAAAATGTAGCTCAGGAGCTCCATTAAATTGCCGGGCAGAGGGTTGCAGGAGGCCGTGACAGCCAAAAACGGAGCTCGGGAGCCTGCTTTTGCTGGCAGAAACACCACAGGTTGGTCCTTTGCTGTTTCCAGGATGGCCCCCCCATGCCTAAGTACCCCACAGGCCAGATCCGGCCCCCCATGCCTTGAGTTTGACATCCCTGCTGTAGACAATGTTGAACTGTGCAAATCAATTTTTTTACTCAATATAGACCAGCTATCGGCCTCCTATTTAAGTTTAAATAGGGGGTGACCTCCAAGCTCAGACAGTATTGTTGATTCTGATAGGGATAAAAGGAAATGAGGCAAGACAAATAAATGTCATGCTGCGGCCTAGCCAGGAATTCTACTGTTCTTACCACTCCTAAACAGCAAGCTATGCCTTGCAGAAGATAGTATTCTCTGAAGAAGCAGCCCAGCTAACTCCACCTTTGCGGGCTGTGATTGGTTCCTATAAATGGTTGGTACTCAGTTTTACCTTAGCAACATAGCAATGACAGTGTAAGCAGAACTTGAAGCTTCTCCTATGTATAAGGAAAGTGTTTGGTAGTTGCAGGATCAAGAAATATTATTCTGTTCTCCTCTTCCGAAACGTTGATCTTGGCGATCTGAGCTTGGCTGGTTTGTAGATTTATTGCCGATTCTTTGCTGGGCGATAGTCAGAAGAGTGATCTGGTTTTTCTCTCCTTGTTGCTTTGAATTTGAGCCTGGGTTTAGTTTGGTTTGTTTGATCCCAGAAGTGAAGATCTTGTTTTGGGCTTTCGTTATGGCACAATGCCTGACCTTTCAGCAAATTGCTTCTGCTTTCAGAACTCTTAGAGAGCTGAGATTGTGCCCAGTCCTGTTTCTGCTATTTTCCTGTTATTCTCATATTCGCAGCGCTGACTCCAAAATACTTATGCATATTGCTTGCAATTTTTGTTTACTTCGAAGCATTTGCATCCTAATGCAAGAATCAAATGAAGACCAGTTTTCAAGACAAAAGCAGTTCAAACACTTAGCTAAAGAAAAGGAGAAAAAGAAACTGTCAGCTTTGTCTGGGGAGAGAATCCAGTAACAAAAAGAATCATGATGAGCAAGATCGGTTCCTGACACACCACCCCATTTTAATGTTCAATAAAAATGGTTCATAGAGCTGTGTTGTCAGTGTCTATCTTAGGACTTGGAAATTTTTTCCACGGATACTACATGGTTCTTTACTCACCCAATTCATTCTTTCAGCCCAAGCCATTTTGCTTTTTTGGATTGAACAAGATGGCAGTAGCCCTTATAAACACAATTGAAAATGGCTTCAGCATTGGAGAGCATCTCTTTATACAGAGCAGACTGAGTGCCAGCACAATACTTGTTCTTCAGTGCCACATTGCCACTCCAGTCAGAAAAAAAGCTGCCTTACTCTGATTGTATGACCAGCCCTCCTTGACATACCCAATTCTCCCTGAATTGAGTTTTCTGTCTGTAGGTCCCATTTTGAACTGAGAACATCTAATTTAATCCACAGAGCTGTCATCTTTCACTTCCTAAAGCTTAAATTTCCAGAACCTGTTCCTGGTAATTCCAAAAGTAATAAAAACCAGAATCTTTAGTTCTGCCAAAACAATATATACACAATTTTATAATCTGTAAGCAAATAGATTATGCAGGACATAATATGCTCACAGGCAGGGGCATAAAGCAGTTAATGGTTCCTTTTTATTGTGGTGTCCCTAAAACCCTGTGTACGTGCATTGTCAAAAGAAACAAAGTGTTACATGTTGGATCTGGATTTTTCTCATTTTTATTTCTGGTGCAAGCCATAGTGAGCATTCATTAAGTCGTGCTGGCAACTGGAGGGCCGCGTACGGCAAACAGAACCTGACAATCCAGCCCTCTCTGGTGTTTACACCAGATTTTGTATAATCTCTTTATTTTAGCAAAAGACTGCATTTTGAAAGAGCAGGTCACAAGGGAGGATAGATCTGAGAGATGAGTCATCGCAAAAGGGCTAGATGGAGTTGTGAAGATTTTCCACTCTCGTGTGTTATTTTATCACTGTTATTAAGTTGCCGGAGGGAGGGGGGAGATGGGGCCTTTTCTATGTAGTCAGGCTGTTACCTTGTGAGAAGTGATTCCATCAAGGTGACTGAACACTCCTGAAATGAAGCTCTTAATGAATGAGGTGACAAATCTTTTTATGAAGAGGTTTTTCAAGATTAGGAAAGGATTTATCTGGGGTTTTTTTCTTTGGTTTTGGATGTTCAGAAGAAGGCAGGTCAGATTTATCTTCACAGCACCTGCAACAGATGTAGAAATGAAGAGACAACTATAGCTTTGGGGTAGTACATGCAAACAGTCTCGACCATGGACTCCCCACTTGAAAATTAGTTTCTTCTGTAGAAGAAATGGGAGAAACAAAATCCCCAAGAGATGGTCCAGTCTCTGTAAGGTAAAAGGTAAAGGTTCCCCTGGCACATATGTGCTAGTTGTTCCCGACTTTAGGGGGTGGTGCTCATCTCCATTTCAAAACCAAAGAGCCAGCGCTGTCTGAAGACGTTTCTGTGGTCATGTGGCCGGCATGACTAAACGCCAAGGCGCACGGAATTCTGTTACCTTCCCACCAAAGGTGGTCCCTATTTTTCCACTTGCATTTTTTACGTGCTTTCAAACTGCTAGGTTGGCAGAAGCTGGGACAAGTAATGGGAGTTCACCCCGTTATGCGGCACTAGGGATTTGAACCGCTGAACTGCTGACCTTTCGATCGACAAGCTCAGCGACTTAGCCACTGAGCCACTGCGTCCCCAATCTCTGTACTGACCTCTGTACTGACCTCTATTATAGACTTTCTCTATGGCCTCAGGCAAGCCTTATAGTTAAATAATATAGCAGAACCACTAAACAGTTGAAAATGCTATGCTATAACATTAGGATTTCATATGTTACCAGAAAACACTTCAATAATATCTGCAGAAACCATTTATAGTTGTTGGTTTCCCAGAAGGAAGGAAGGGACAGCTTGCTGTCTAACAACATATAACAGGGATTAGTTATACTAATATAACTATTATGTTAGTATAATATATATACTAACATATAACAGGGATGAGTTGACATATAACAGGGATGAGTTGAACTCAGTGAGTTCTGCATCCTGTTTTGTTTTGTTTTTTTAAAACCTGTTGCATGTCTGTGTATGCACACCCAACCTGTCAGGCTCCAAAACCCAAGAAAGTCAATATTTATTACAGTCAAAGATCCAGAGACCAGAGCAATTTAAAAAATACTCAAGGAATATCCAGTTAAAAATTCTAGAATAAAATAATAAATTACACATAAAATCTATATTAAAATCACAATTTGGCATCCAGTCTGTCAGTTGCACGCAAGCAAAACACAGCATGGCCTAACTATAATGTATCAGTCCTTAAACTGTGAGGCCCATAGCTATTAAATACTAAAACGCATTAATTGTGTAAAATAGCTATGATGGATTAATCACCTATTTCCGACTACTCCCTAAGAACGTCATATTGAGTCTCTTCTAAGTTGTTTCCTTTGTTGTTCCTCACTTATAGACAGAAATGCGAAACTAAAGCAGATTACTTGCAGCATAAAACATATACTGTGGGAACCATTAGGAAGAATAATCTTAACTCTCTTTCTCCCTCTCAAACTATCTAAACTGTGCTGTCTCTTGCTCAACTAGAAAGCACTCTGTCCCTTCTGGGAATCCATCACACCACCAAAGCAATTGAATTTACTCTCTTTTGGATTAGTTGCACATTAAAAATGGTTCAAAAAATAATGCTTGCTCGGTATTTTTGACCAAATGTACTTCCATTGATTTGCCATAGATGGGCCAGATTGAGCTCTGTTGTGTGGGTGTGTAGGGGCAGGGATCAGTTGGGAAGGATAGAAGAATATTCAGAGAATGTAGTGTAGATAGGTTTTTATGCTTTCTACGTGCCTTGGAAATTCTTTAAGCATCTGTGCAGGATGACACCTGCCTATAAAAGGAAGAAGGTTCAATTTCTCCAATTACCCGCTATGATTACATAATTTATCCCCAAATGACTGTCCACCTAGTGAACATATGCGATAATGCATAACTTTGTAGATAGAAGCTTTTCTTTCTTTCTTTCTTTCTTTCTTTCTTTCTTTCTTTCTTTCTTTCTTTCTTTCTTTCTTTCTTTCCTTCCTTCCTTCCTTCCTTCCTTCCTTCCTTCCTTTTCTCCCTCTTTCTTTCTCCCCCCCCTCTCTTTTTCTCTTTCCCTCTCTCACTTCCTCCCTTCTTTCTTTTTCTTTTTCTCTCTGAAGCCAGGAATTTGAGTTTTACTGCTGGTAAAAAACAGATTGGGAGCTAATGGCTTTTGTTTCCTCAGAGCTGGGGGAAGCAACAATTTGCCTTATCCAGGATTACAATTTGAACTTTGACATCTGTTGCCCCTAATGCTGTCCATTACATTTTGTCAACAAAATCCATCATAAAATAGAAGAATCCTAGAAACAGAATCCATGACTGTTGACATCACATCTCATTCTTGATATGTTTTGCGGTTGGTTGTTTTTTTGCTTTCCCTGGGTCTCCTGGCATTAGTAACATCCTGCGTAATGGAGGATTTTACAGAAGCCTGAAGCTTCCCCATCTTTGTGTGTCTTTAGTCTCTTTAGCAGCAATTAACAAGGGTTATTCTTTTCCCCTCTGATGCATCAATGTGACCAATATTGCTTTTTAAATTTTTGGACACCAAATTAGGGAATACTGCAGTAAGTAAATATAAAAGTATAATTTTTAAAGCATAGAGGCTTGTGCTGTTCCCCAGAACAAGGCTTACGTACATTTATTTTATTTTTTTATTTTTATTTATTTTTATATGCCGCCCTTCTCCGGAGACTCAGGGCGGCTTACAATGCCTTAAGCAATAGCCTTCATACTTTTGTATATTTTATACAAAGTCAGCTTATTGCCCCCACAAACCAGGTTCTCATTTTACCCACCTTAGAAAGGATGGAAGGCTGAGTCGACCTTGAGTCTGGTGAGAATTGAACTCGCAGTAATTGCAGGCAGCTGGATGTTAAATGCTGCCTTAGTAGGAGGCATTAGCCTCCTACGCCACTCAGGCTCCTTAAGTCTTTTCTTTGCCTCTTGGTTAGTTAAAAATAGCTTTTTGTCCCTATGTCCATAGACTGTCTCAGGCTGAGGTCTATGCATGCTTAACCTAGGTGCAAGCTCCATTGAATACAGTGAGTTTTCCCAGAGTAAATATGCATACCGTTGTATTGTTGAAGTTACTGATGTTTTCAAGAAAAAAAAAATCCTAACTGTTTACGTAAGGATAAATCCCACTCATCCTTTATATAGCAGAGTCCCAGGTGTTACTGATCAGTGACTGAAAGTGAAGCCAAGTGAATTCTGCTGTGCTTAGAAGATGAACCACATTAAGAGATGATGGTTGGAACACCTTCTTGGCAGAGAGGGAAGCTGAAGTCACAAATCAGCTTTGTCTCAAGAGACTCATAAGGTGTTTGTGTATTCAACCTGAAAAACCTGACGTAGAAAATGCTGCTTTCTGATTTCCAGTGCATGCAAAATTTGTTGCAAATTACATCCATTGGAGAGCGAAAGATGGAGAATATATGTAGCTGAAAAACCTTCCAATCTGTTCTAATTGGCTTAGAGGCATGTTTCACTCTCAATTCCTTCCCTCGCGTCGGTTCTCTAATTTTATATTGTGTAGTCAGACCGACGACAGCCAGCCGAATTTACAGGACACAAGAGGAAAAGCACCCATTCATTCAATGAGAATTATTGCACTCCCTATGTTATGAGTAATTATCTATGTAGCACCATCTTTGCACATATCGGGGACTTGCAAAGAACAGGTCTCTTTCCAAACATTTCACAAGAAGAGTCCTCCACTCCTCTGCTTGCAACAAAATACCTTTTGTTGTTAACTGACAAGGGGCCTGTTCCCAGGCTTCAATCAACTCCCTGAAGATGGGCTCCAGCATGAGTCCGAAAGTTCGGAAGAGTAAATCTCTGGTCCTGGTGACTGACCCAAATTCGATCTTGCATCATTATCCTGGGACACATATATTTGCCTTCATTCATGAAGGAAGGATGGTTTGTAAGGACAGAAAGAAGTAGAGACATATAGCGAGAGGTGTGGGTATAGGCTACCTGTAGTTGTATTGCCTCCCCTCCCTTCTTCTGTATGTAAATTCCTTTGCTCGCTATTTCTTCTTTTGTTGGAATAATGTGATGGGCTTGTGCCCATTTAGAGGTACGCACAATCATTTTGTGCATACATATTTTTTAGTTATTTCAGTGACAAAAAATATTCTCTCAGTTTACTAAAAGCTGTTATTTGCAGCAAAAGTCAAAATAGCTGAAGTACTTACATGTTTATCACAGCATTCTGGGGATTGGACCAGCAACTTGTGAATGCTCCAGAGGATTTTAAACTCTCTTGACTTTCTGAATTTTCCTTAGGCTTGACAGTATGTAATCGCCTCTTTATATCGTGAAATTCCAGTGTGGAGCACTTAAAAAATCACAAAAACATATTTCACAGTGACACCTGTGTTTTTCTGGTTGGTTTTATAGTTTCCTGCCTTCTGTGGAATATAAAGGATTGAATGCAGTTGGTTTTTGCTTGAATTTTGGCTTGGACACAATGCAACAATACAAATTTGAAAGTAAAAGACTATTTTGAAAAAAAAAAGAACAGGGCACTGAATTGAGTACTTAAGCAGATTTTGAAAATAAAATGCTGTTTAGGATAAGCAAGGATTTGAACACTTAAGCAGTTTCTAATAATAAACTACTGACTTAGATAAGAAAGACCCTTAACTGGAGCACTTGAAGTGGTTTGGAGAAATAAGCACTATTCTGGATAAGAAATTACTGTAAATTTTGAAGCAAATCTTCAAAATAAAGTGTTCTTTTAAACAAGCACTGTGATGGAATGTAATCTAGATTCCCAGAAGGGAAGGACTGCTTTTCAGAAGACAAATAGACAGCAGACTTTGGAACGTTTGGTCAGTATAAAGTGGGTTAAAATGGCTCTTCCCAAGTATGTCTACTGTTGCTTTAGTTGCTTTAGTCTGGCTAGATTCTGTCTATAAAGGAAACTACTTTTAACTAACCCCATTTTTTGGGGGGGAGGGTTGACAAGCATGGCCCTTCACTTTATTCCCCTCAATATTTAGAATATAGAATCATAGGGCTGGAAGAGACCTCAGCGATCTTCTATTCCAACTCCCTGCCCAAGGTAAGAGACCTTATACTATTCTGGTCAAATGATTCTCCAGTCTATTTTTGAAAACCTCCAGCGATGAAGCACCCATAACTCCAGGAGGCAAGCTGGATTAATTGTTTTCACTGTCAGAAAATTTCTCCTTACTTCTAGGTTGGTTCTCTCTTTAACAATCTCCCATTCATTACTTGTCCTGCCCTCTGGTTCTTTGGAGAATAAGTCAATCCTCTCTTTTCTGTGACAGTCTTTCAGTTACTGGAAGAAACTTCCAATACTTTCGTAACTTTAAAGTTAAAGAAGAGTAATTAAAGAAGATTGTTGATAGTTGTGGTCAACAAAGATTCAGCCGGTTTGCCCACCTGGCCTGGCGTTATGCTGTCAAATTTAGCCACGTTTTCGAGGCCAGGCATGCGTGCGTGTGAGCAAAGTGCATACGTGGAAGGGCAGGCGAATGCGTGGAATGCATGTGAAGCAAGCGTGCACGGGGCGAACCGGTGGTAAAAATATGTGAAACCCACCTCTGGAAAGATTACTTTAGTAATGAAGACAACCCATACCATTGTGCTTTCCAGCCCCTTAGGTCCAGCAATTCCTGCTTTGTAGCTATTGCTACTCACCTGCAGTCTCTCAGACATTCTAATCATTTGCATTGCTGCCAACTTTTGAATGCTGAGAACATGCAAAGAATGCTGTGAATCAATAGAGGATCATTAGAGTGATGCAAATTTGACATTCCATCAGTTCTTTGCTCCAAGAACTGGGGTTAACAAAAATCCCCTTCACAAAGAAAGGGAAAAATGAAATGCTTATTTCACCCCATGTTTTCAGTACATATATTTTAGTAAATATATTTGGTTGGGTATGTGGTTTAGTTATTTATTATTATTATTCTGAGTTGTTGCAGAAGGGGAAAATTGGTTGACTTTCAAGATGTCAGTGCTGTGACAAAAGCATGTGCCATATTTTTTAGCCTGTGACTTTTCCCAATAACTCAAATTAGTTGGTAGTCTCTGTGTATCTCTGCGTTCAGGCATTTAGTGTGGGAGGCAAAGAGAGTTATAGGAAGCTTGCTCATACTGTAGTTGTGGCTTTGGGGCTCACAATTAAATTTATTGTATTTGTTTATTTCTCAGTTTCTTATTAAATACTATCTTACAGCAAAGGAAATTCTGTGTGTCGTTTTGAATTACTTATTTCACAGATGATGGTTTTTAGTTGTCTTCTCCTGCGTTGGTGTGAACAAATAGACAGTGGTTCATATACACTTATATAGATTTTAACATCACATCTTTGGGTTGATAGATTTAGGTGGCTTTATAAAGAGATGGATTCATCAACTTCACAAAGAGATGCTAGGCAATTTTTATACTGGGATTAGAGTTAGCTGACCTCTCAATACTAATTGCTGAGGAATCTCGGCAGAAGAGGCCCAATGCTTTGCTTGCAGGCTTCTTAGGGGCATCTGATGGGCAAATCTGATCAACAGGCTACTGGATTTAGATCTTCCCTGTGATCCAGCAGGGCTCTCCTCATGTTCTTAAATTAGAAAAAGAAATCTAAAGTGATGTTTTCCTTTTAAAATCTGAATTTTATTTCTCTCTCTCTCTCTCTTTTTTTAACACTCCCTCAAATCACTTCTCAAAATGCAGTTTCAGCTGGCACTCCCTTTCAGTGTGACTTTATCTTTAATTGCCTTATTTGTGATGCTCTTCTTGTCTTACTGAGATCAGCTTCACTCTTTGTACTCACAGCCCTTTTTATGTAATGTAATGTAATGTGTTTTCAGAATAAGACATTCTTAATTCCTGTCTTTAAGTGCATTCTTGTCTTTATCTGAAATGTGCAACTCATTACTGATTTTCTACCCAAACATGCTTTTAGGTGAAATAGCCTAGAAAGGAGTATATGAGTAAATATACAAGATCTTACCATTTCCCCCCAAAAAATAAGACCTGGTCTTATATTAATTTTTGCTCCAAAAGATGCATTAGGGCTTATTTTCTGGTTAGGTTTTAGTTTTGGAGAAATACTGTACTAATTGTATCTGTCTGGCTGATGA
Organism: Arizona elegans; assembly: GCA_022577455.1. Classification (NCBI taxonomy): domain Eukaryota; kingdom Metazoa; phylum Chordata; class Lepidosauria; order Squamata; family Colubridae; genus Arizona; species Arizona elegans. The sequence goes on from JAKOOJ010000007.1 coordinate 75,678,568, forward strand.
ACTTAACTGGGGCATATTTTGGGGGTAAGGCTTATATTACACGCATCTTGAAAAATCATACTAGGGTTTATTTTCTGGCTGTGTCTTATTTTGGGGGAAACAGGGTAATTTAAAGCTTTTAATAGTTTGTATCAGCCGCAGGCAATGTAGGATTTAATTAATACATTGGCTGCAGAACTCTGTCATGGACAGAGGAGGAGGAGGAAATTTGGAGAATTTCTTTCCATAGCAAAGAAATTCACAGCACAAAGTACAGTACAAAATAAAGTGATTTCACTTTGAATATGATTTAAAGATCCCATGCTTTTTCGCCTTCACTGAAAGTTATCATTCTCCAGTTTACAAAGTTTCTGTGTGGGTTCAAATGCCTGCTCGGTCTACCATTCACTGGGCCTTGGGAAAACCTATTCCTTGTACGTGAAATACATTCACATTGCATATTTTATAACCAATTTCAGACTTCTTTAAGTATTAATGGCCTCCTTCTAAAGTATATTGGAATTTAAAATTCCATGAAATGACCATGCCGTATGCCATTTAGGTCATGTCTACAAGTAGTTCTCGACTTACGACTACAGTTGAGACCAGAAACCTGATAGTTGAGTGAAACGGTCATTAAGCAACATGTTATGTGACTGCTTCACTCAATGACTGCAATCCCAGTTGCGGTCATCAAGTAGTCTCCTGGGTCACTAAGTGGATGGATTCCCAGGTATGAAGCAAAGGGTACCTTGGGGTTGGTGAGACCTTGGGAGGATCAGCTCAGGGGCTGAAAATCTGCTGAAATTCAAGTAGGATTTTCAGGCCTGGAGCAAAGAAACATTTGCATGCAGCCTTCTCCAGCTGTCTAAGGCAGGGGTCTCCAACCTTGGCAACTTTAAGACTTATGGACTTCAACTCCCCGAGGAATTCTGTGAGTTGAAGTCCACAAGTCTTAAAGTTGCCAAGGTTGGAGACCCCTGGTCTAAGGCACCATATCCTCTTTACCTTACCATGCTGCATCTCTGCTCTCTATTTGGATTTTAGCTCTCTCTTATCTCCGGAATCTGCTGAAAGAACTGCCTGTTGCGGGAATTCTCTTCCATGAGGAGGAATGCATATTTAATCTTACATGTGATTAAGAAATAGATACTTTATCCATTTCTGCTCCTCCAATTTTTTTCCCCAACTAGAAGAACCTGTTGCAGCTATGCAAGAGACAGGTGTGGTTTCTCCTTTTTACCTTTGGTCCCACTTAACCATATAAGTAACCTATATGGCTCAGTGGCTAAGATGCTGAGCTTGTCAATCGAAAGGTCGGCAGTTCAGTGGTTCAAATTCCTAGTGCTGCTTAATGGGGTCAGCTCCTGTTACTTGTCCCAGCTTCTGCCAACCTAGCAGTTCGAAAGTACGTAAAAAATGCAAGTAGAAAAATAGGGACCACCTTTGGTGGAAAAGTAACAGTGTTCCATGCGCCTTTGGCATTTAGTCATGCCGGCCACATGACCACGGAGACGTCTTCAGACAACGCTGGCTCTTCGGCTTTGAAATGGAGATGAGCACCGCCCCCTAGAGTCAGGAACGACTAGCAAAGATGTGCAAGGGGAACCTTTACCTTTACCTTTACCCACTTGGGAGTGAAATACGAGACCGTCTTTTGCCACCAGTAGCCTCCCACCGACCAGTTCGTTCTCACAGGGAGGGACTACTCAGGGTACCGTCAGTCAAATTATGTCGACTGGCGACTCCCAGGGGGAGGGCCTTCTCTGTGGGGGCTCCAACCCTTTGGAATGAACTGCCCCCGGAGAATATCCCTGATCTCCGTGCTTTCCGCCGTGCCCTCAAGACCCTGATGTTCCAACAGGCGGGGCTAAACATACGAACATGTAAATGATTTTTTAAATGTTATCTAATTCTGGGTTTTATTTAATTGACCAAACTAAGTAATAATTTTAATTAGCAATTTTATGATGTTTGTGTGTCTATATTTTTTGACTGTACACCGCCTTGAGTCCTATGGGAGAAAGGCGGTATAGAAATATAATAAATAAATAAATAAACAAATAAATAAATAAATATTTGAACCTGTACATAATGGTATGTTCAGAACCAGAGAGATTTTCACTATTTATCAGTTAAGAGAACAGCCTCCTTGCAATTTCCTACAGAGACAGTTTGGAGAAGAATAAAAAGATCTCTGTCTTAACTAGCTAAATTAAATTCCAAATAAAAAGCAGTCCAGGAATATAAGATTTTTGTAACTGCATTATGTTTTATTTCAATAAAAATCTTGTTAAAAGAAACTGCTTCTGAACCTGAGATAGACAACTAGGTACTCTTCAGATGCTTTGAACTACAACTTCCTCTGTTCTTTGTATTGGTTTCTTAACTGGAGCTGATAAAAGTTGAAGTCCAAACTATCTGAAGGACACTAAATTGGCAAACTCTGCTCTTCTAAGTTGGCAGACAGTTTAGAAATGTGTCTTGTAGTATCTGTCAGAAGTGCCTTATTAAATTCAAAGAAATAAAGGGTAGATGAGGTCAGAGCTCAGTTAAACAAGAGAAACACGATCAGTCTGTTTGAGATATTGTTTTAGAACTGTTATCTATTACTAGAGATCAACAATACGATTTCATAAAGATATTTTCGATTATCATTCAATTAGTCTCTTTACATTGTCCTTGCTGATAAAAGCTGGTGAGAATTGAAGTCCAAAACATTTGCAAAACATCGCCTATTCTTGTCTATCATTTATTCATAAAATGGTTTATAATACTAAGCTGAATTAAAATGGACTGATGCACCATCTGCTTGACAGGGCTGGTAAATAGAAGATTATTGGGAATAAATTCATGGCAGATTTCAGCTAAACATAAAGGATGTTCTGTTGAGATCTTTCATTTGCTGCAGACATTTTCTCCTGAATCCCCCTTTCTTTGTGATGATGTCACATGTCTACAGGTTAAGAGGTTCGTGTGAAAACCATCTCATCTATGAAAACACACTGGGCAACTTCAGCCAATCACATACACTTAGCTCAGACTGTTGTTGATTGGATTGTTTTGTGGGATTAAATCAAAGGGAAATTCCCCTATAAACTGCTTTGGGATTCTAGAAATTCCCATATAAACTGCTTTGAGCTTCTGGAGGAAAAATAGAACATACAAGCAACATAACAAAGATCGAAAGTTCCTCACATTGTAATTTGGAGGGGCAGTGTGTTTTTTCCCCGTGCAACTTTTGTAGTTGTGATAGTATATAGATGATACAATGCATGAAATGGACAAATTTTGAAGATGGAGAAGTATAGAAACTTTTGAAACATTTCATGTATCTCTTGGATAGAATAAAATTTACTTATTTGTCTTGAAAAATGTGTTTTAAATCAAATAGGGTGGCGATTTTAGCCCTAGCTCATGATTTTTGATATTTTAGATGAGGTTTCCTCTTAGTCTCAAGAATTGCAACTTAATAAGAAGCTGTTGAGTGCCGTAGATAAAGTTGCTGCTTTTTTAACCTGTTAGGAATTTTTAGGAAACATGCAGTCAAATGGAATTGTTGGTTTCATTTAAGCTTAGTTCTTCCTAAGCATCGTAGTTACAACTTAGTTAAGATTGTTGTGTGGATTGTAGAAAATTTGGTCGAAAATCATGCCGTAGCTATGTCAATAATTGTCACATTTATCCATTGTTTCCCAGTTAATCTGAACTTTTATCTAGCAACATTTAGAATGAAACCCCTAAATTCCTTCTCTGTGGTTACCCTGAGTTTGAGAATGTAAATTTCTCCTGCTTCTTTCTTCCACTGTTTATATAAAATTCTGTGCCTTATGTCTAGTGGGACAGAGCTGTCAGAAGGATTAGAAACGCAAGAAAATATTGAGCAGGAAATCAGTGACAGTAATGAGCGTGCATACAGGTCCTGTAAATTATATGTTTACATTGTAGATTTTTCTATTATCAGTCAATAAATGAGTAAATCTTTGCACAGCGCAGAAAGCAAACTTCAACAAGGTACTTATTTGGAGGAATAATTTCCTTCTTGCTAGTCATATTATACGAAGATACGTGGCATTCTGAGCTTGGCACAAAGAGCAGAATGCCTTTATAAAGGCATTTCATTTTACGTTTTGCTCATCTTCATAACTCTTGCTAGCCAACACCACCATATATGCAGTTATTTGGATTGAAGCAAAAGAGGCCCTAATTATGTTTTAGAAATACAAATTGGAAAGTGCAGGCTAAAATAATGCTCTTTAAACTTTAGCAAACATTGCGTCTCTGGAAACTATCCACTGGATGGATATTTTGATCTCCCAAGAGGATCTGTCAAGGAGAAGAGGAACATCAGGTATTATTAGTGTCTGAGGCTTTGGTTTCTTTTAAGGTTGCTATTTCTCCTGCTTTCCCCAGACTAGGCTGAAATAAGAATTCCATGTATATCTGTTATGGTTACTTAAAGCAGGGCTCTCCAACCTTGGCAACTTTAAGACTTGTGGACTTTAACTCCCAGAATTCCTCAGCCAGCTTTGCTCAGCCAGCTTTCCTCCCAGAATTGTGGGAGTTGAAGTCGACAAGTCTTAAAGTTGCCAAGGTTGGAGACCCCTGACTTAAAGGATTCTGATGTGATATCTAAAAGGCATATTCCACCTCTGTCATCAGTCAGAGGACCACGGAAAGTACGTGTATACACAGTATACCCATACAACGAAATTCACTTAACACCCAAAGACCAGGTCCAACACACATAACAATCCCCAAACACACTCCCGCCCACCGCAATTCTCCACCTCTAAACCACCCAAACATCCACACAACAGACCAAGTAATACTGTCCAACAGCTCACTGATGGTGGCCCTTTAGTTCATTGTTGAGTGCAATTATAGCTCTGGGATAAAAACTATTCAGAAAATGTGTGGTCCGAGTTTTAATTGTTCTATATCTTCTGCCAGAAGGCAACAGTCCAAAAAGATTGTAAGCAGGATGGGAAGAATGTTATGCAATTTTCTCAAACAGCGAGATTCGAAGGTGTCGTCCAGGTCTGGTAACTGGAGTCCGATGATATTCTGGGCAGTTTTAATGATTCTCTGTAGAGCTTTTTTGTCCGCTACAGAGCTGCTCCCATACCATGCAAAAATGCCATATGTCAGGACACTCTCAATGGTGCTGCGATAGTAGGACAGAAGTAGATGCTGAGATAGATTTATTTTCCTGAGCCTCATTCCATCATACTGAGTAATAAGGAGCCTCATTTCTTTTTTCCTCATAGGAAAAAAAAAACCCACACTTTCATTGCTCAGATACTTTGGTGTTGTACTGTTGGAAGAAATATCCTTCTGGGTTCAGTTCCAAGTGGGAAAAAAGACCCTGGATTCATGGAAGTTGCTTGGAAAGAATGTTTATTTTTTTTTGTATTTAAACGTTTTTTTATTTTATAAACAAACAATACATAATCAATCATTCAATATATCTTCTGAAGGTTTATTGATGAACAGGATGACATGCCTTGGAGATCTTGGGTGAAAAAGCGGAAGAGATGCTGAGAGTCCCTGGGTTTTATACCCTCTCTTGGGCTTTGAATTTGAGCTTGTGTTCTGATTGGTTGTCAGACTCCCATGGGGCAATGCAGGGGTAACTTTGTAGGTTGTCTTTTGAGTCCCAAGTTTGGTTGACTCTTGCTGAGTGATGATGTAATGAAAGGGCTTTAGGCAATTCCTACTAGGAGGTAGATCTTTGTTATTAGAATAGACTTAATGGCCCATTGACAAAGGTGTGTGTGTGGGGGTGAGTTTCTGCCTCCCTTTTAGGGGAAATATTCTGCCCTTTTAATATTTCCTAAAATATCTCCTTTTCCTAGGAGAGGGGATGGGTGCTAACTTCCTACAGTACAATTGAAGAGAAACATCCTGGTCTCATGAATTGAGTAACGTTACTGTATGTGCAGAATTTTGTTTTTCTTCCAATTGTAGTTTACTGTTACAACATGTTGTTTGGTTCACCAGAAGGTCTCCCTGAAACCACCATTCAAAGACCACCCCAGAAGATACGATGCAGCAACAGCTTGCTGAGAAAAATGCAGCTTTTGGTATTCTTTCTCTTGCTTATAAGAGAGCTTGCAGAAGGTTTGATGGCAATATGACAGATTAATGATAGAGAAAGTGATTTTCGAAGGAAAGGGTCTACTTTAATTTTAAGGTGCTCCTCAAGCAATCAAGGAGTGGCAGAGTTTTATGGTCATAGTGGTGTGCAGCTTTTTTGTTGCAATTTCCAATTCAATTTGCTTCCATGGCATGTGAAACCTTGAGTGACCAAAGGACATGATTTTGGTGAAGATTAATATCTATGGGCAGCCTGCTGAAGGAAGATTGTGATATATGAGATGGTGATATACAAGATTGGGGAAGAAGAGCAAATAGTAATTAACATGAATTAATGAGTACAGTTGTGTGATCTGTGTGTCTGTGAAAGTGAGAGAAAGAACAATGATTTATACAGAATGATGTTCTGTTCTTATGAAATGAAGTTGGTGAGTAAACACAAGTGAAAGTGTAAATTTAATTTTGGATAAAAAATTCAAATGAAGGTCAGAAAATATCAATTGTGGTAATTTAGATTGTTGCATGTGAGCACGTATCTTTTCATATATACAGATGGTGAAGAATAAATATACATCTAAAAGCATCATTGATTTCATTGTGTACGATTGAAAGACAAAGATGTTGACTGGGATAGGCCATTTTTGGGTAGTGTCAAAAAAGGTTATTTGAAAAAAAGATGTTCATGAAAGAAGTAGGGATAGAATGGGAACTGGGATACTGTAGAATGCAGGCAGGGGAAGTATGTATTTTCTATGCAAAATATTTTAAGATAGATTACTCTCCTGATAGAATGAATGGAAAATTGACATAAAGAAAGAGGATTTATGTGGGAGCTAGTGAATGGAATTACCAAAGTTGAGTTATGTTAATTAGATGCATAAAAAAAGGAAACTTGGTTGTATAAGTGAAGTCAGAAATGAGTGGATGCTGTATGAATGTGGATTTAATAGAAAAGTGAGTGACCAGAAAGACAGAAGTATATTGAGGAGTTTGCTGAAATACATATAGTATTAATGTGGATTGAATTGCAGAACAAATGTGTGAAGAAAGAACAAAAGGTCCAAAAGAAAAGGAATACTGAAGAAGTTGTGGTTGGATAGAGTTGACGAGATCCTTAAAAATGAGACAGGGAATGTAAAGAAGGGCAATGCAATAATGATGAATGAATATGGTGAAAGCACATTTATTGGAACCAAAGAGGAGTTGCAAAGTCAAGAATATGGAGAGGTGTATAGTAGTTGTGTAAAATAGATATAAATACGTTTCCTTTTTTTTTTTTATGTCTTGACTTGAATTTCTTTGGTTTACTATTTCTTACTACTTTTTCCTGCACTATGAATTATTGCTTAAGTTGAAAGGGAATAATATTCTGGATGTACTGTATATGACTTTGTGCTCGCTAATGCCTTCTTTATATCCTTGGCATGGTAGATTTTTGCAGAAAGATTCTGTGTACAGAAATCTTTGTCTGTTGTTAATTTAGGTATATATACATCCTTTGGCTCAGAAACAGCATTCTCCGTTTCCATTTCATCAGCGCATGTGTTAAGCTTTTATCATAATATTTGTCTTTTAAAGTATTATCTTCCATGGCTGCCCACAAAATGCCCTGGAGAAAGGTGAATTTTTTGTGTATATAAAATGACAGAGAACAGGGCTGACTGGCAGAAATACTCTTTTTGAAATATCCACAAGAGGTTGTTTGAATTTAAGCTGCTCTGAGATGTAAAATCTGAACACATAATAAAGTTAATACTAAGGTAAACCCTTTTGCCTATGGATATTTTTGTATACTTAGCTGAGTCCATGACATTTAAAGAGAAACAGTTCAGCCCTAGATCTCCTAAAACTAGAGGGAAGGAAAAATTTAAAAGCTCTGCTGGTTGCCACACCAGCCTTTTCTCTGACAACTCCGTTGTTTGTAAGACGTTGTTAGTTTTTTCTCAAAGAAACTGGCTGAGAAGCAGGACAATGATACTAACTGACACTGCAAACCAGCTTCTTCAGTTTTTACTTGCATGTAGAAAACAGTTCTGGGAAACATCAAACACATTTTTTAAAACTGTCATTTCGTATCTAGGTAAAACTTGCGATATCCCATTATTTTGTAGACTTAAATGTTATGCTTACCACTGACATAACATTTACTGTAACAGATATGACTTTTTAATTTTTTTTTCTACATATAGACTGCTCTTCAGCCATAGGGATCTTCAAAGAGAAGAAATAAATGGATGTAAAAACTGCATAAATCCTCAGCCATTGGACAGAAGAATTGAGTCCACAGAACATTGCCTTATGTAACATGAATATTTTCTCAAGCAATATGCAAATATATTCAAGCCGCAATATTGTTCAGCTTTACTGAAATTGCATTCCTTCCCCCTTCAATGAAACAAAATGCATAGGATCTTTTAGCCTGAGATAGATTGAAAAGGAGGCAAAACAAAAGATTAAAATTGCTTTTAGTTGCATACATAAACATTGAGGGAGGGAGCAACAAGGAGGAAAAGACCATTAATAGGTGGAGAAATATCAATTCTTCCTATGCTACTAAATCAGAAATATGCTTGGAGAGGTGGAAATTTGCTGCAATAATTTAAATTACTTTTAAACCAGCTTAGATCTACTGGAATCACTAGGAATACTGGGTTACTCTGAAGATTTATCCAGGCCAAGGCTTAAATTCTTCTCTTTCATTTCATTTTTTTTAATCCTGTGAACACGTTCCATTGAATTGGGACATGCTGATTGCTTATTTCAAACACAATTCAAACTTTGCATAATGGATAATCTTATTCATACATTTTCTTTTGAGTCTGCTTTTTCACCTCTTTGAATTGGATACCTGTGAAAAAAAATAAAATGAATTAAATATAGGAAGAAGAACCTATGTTACAGGAGGTAAAATGTACAGTTGATGGGAATTTAACAGAATAATAAATGTTTACCCTAGGTCTTATCATTTGACTAGTGGAAGTTTCTTCCCATCATGTCTTTGATGGGAGTCTCCATCCCAGTTTAATCATAGTTTAGCAGTCATATCATAGTTCAGCGGTCTTTTCAAATAATGAATGCTGCATTTCATGCACAGTGGTCTTAACCTGGCATGCTCAGTTTGTGGCTGTCTCTGATGATTTTACAATTTAGTGTGCAAAATATTTGACTGAAATTTCAAATTCAAAATAAAGAATCTCAGGTTTACTTTAGAAAACTAGAATGTATTTCTCAGTGCAGTTAAAATGACTCTGTAATCACTTTCTGTTCTTAGTGATTTAATGATGCTTTCCTAACCTAGTATGATCTGAATGTCACCTCATAAAATCTCTCAGTTTTTCTTGGTGGTGAGTGGAGAAACTGGAAGTCAATGTCTAATACTTGTTTAACAAATTATTCAAAAGTAACATATTTCCCAAACTATGGTTCCCAGAATTCTTTGAGAGAATCCATGGGTCTTTAAGTAACATAGAATCGATCTACTGGTATAACTTTAACAGTTCAGTTCAGGGAGATTTTCTATGTAAATGGTCAAAATTTAATCACAAACACTATTCCAACAGTACTATTCTGCCTTCAAAGCAGTTTTGATTCCTGGTGATCTTCCCAATACTTTTGAATTTATTTATTCTTCTTATTATCCGTCTTACTCCCCAATCTTATTGGTATGATGATTATTGTTATTCTGTTGTTTTGCATGTACACTGAGAGCTTTTGCATCAGAGACAAATTCTTTGTGTGTCTAATCACACTTGACCAAATAAAATTGTTCTGTTCTGTTCCGTTCCATTTCATTCCGTCACTGCCTTATTCCTTGGGCTGAGGAAAAGAATGATTGACCCAAAGTTACCCAGCTGGTTTTAGCTGGACTATAACTTACATTACCTCCATTATTGCTAGACAACCTGTGCCTCATTAGGTCATCGTTTCAGAGATATTTCCTTACCTAGAAAAAAAAAAACCCACCAGACTGACCAAGGGTGGGATTGGGCTTCCTGCCAATCCCTTGTGGGAAGCTGGCAGGGAGCATCAGAAATCAGAAATTTTATAAATATTTACAAGATACTTTAGGCCCATCAATGTTGGAAGTTTATAATAAAGTACTGATTGATGTGAAGGTACCATATTCGTGGATGGAAGCAAACATTACCCTTATTCCGAAAGAAGGTTCAGATTTAATGCAGATAAAAATTTATAGGCCCATATCCTTATTGAATGCTGATTATAATATTGAATATATTATATTCAATAATAGCACAGAGGCTAAAAAGATTTTAAATGAATTTATATATCCTGATCAAAATGGCTTTCTGCCTAAGAGACAGATTGAAAACAATATGAGAATGATTTTAAATACGTTGGAATATTATGAAGCACATCCGGGAAAATAAATGGCATTGATCTTCTTAGATGTACAGAAAGCATTTGACAACGTAAACTGGCAATTCATGTGTTACAATTAAAATTTATGGACTTTGGTGAGAGATTTATTAACATTATACAGGCAATATACCATAAGCAAATGGCAAAGGTGATGGTAAATGGAGATATGACAGAGAATTTTGGTATTAAAAAAAGGCACAAGACAAGGATGTCCACTATATCCTTTACTATTTATATTGACATTGGAAGTGTTAAATAGAAATATTAGACAAGATATAGAAATTAAAGATATGGAAATAAAAAGGGAACAATAAAAGTTACAGGCATTCGCAGATGATTTGGTTTTTATTCTGGAAGACCCAAAAGAAAATGGACTTAAATAAATTAGAAAAATAGAAGAATATGGTGAAGTTGCAGGACTGAAAATAAATAAAGAAAAAACAAAATATAGTTAAAAATGTTAGAGACACATAGAAAAAGGAACTAATGAGGATAATAGATATACACATAGTTAAGAAAGTTGAATATTTAGGAATTCATCTAACGGAAAGGTGTGTAATGATTAAAGAAGATAATTATTATAAATTGATGCAACAAATGGAGAAATGGAACAATCTATAACTGTCATTGATGGGAAGAATAGCCACTATAAAAATGAACATTTTGCCAAGATTACTGTTTTTATTTCAAACAATACCAATAAAACTGGGAAAAAATACTATGAAGAATTAACTAAAACAGTATTAAAATATATCTGGCAAGGGAAAAAAATCAAGGATAAGTTTGAAAATGTTGCAAGATTCTAAAAATAGAGGGGGTTTGGGGCTACCAGATTGGGAATTATACTACTAGCCTTCGATACTTACTTGGGTGAAAGAATGGATTGGTTTGAGGAACAAAAGACTATTGACCTTGGAGGGACATGATCCCCAACTAGGTTGGCATGCTTTTTTATGGTAAGGAAAAAACAAAGTGCATAGGTATTTCCAAAGAAACTATATTAGGAATGTACTATTATTAGTATGGGAGAAAATTAAAGAACAATACTATTTGAAAATACCTGTCTGGCTCTCCAGAATGGAGGCACTGATTTATCCAAATGTTATTGATATAGAGCAGGGGTCAGCAACCTGTGGCTCTGGAGCCACATGTGGCTCTTTCACCACTATGCTGCGGCTCCCTGTCACTCAAAATATGAGTCACAACCGCCAATGTACGACACTCGCCCGCACACGATTTATTGAGCTTTTCAACCCCTGGTAGGCCAACCATGGATAAATCCAAGAAAAGAAAAGTTTCAAAAGAAAATAGAACGTTTCAACTACATATGCTAGTTTTGTGGCTGCTCAAGAAATAGACACGGGAAGGGTTTTGTGGCTCCCGGTGTTTTCTTTTCTGTGGGAAACGGGTCCAAATGGCTCTTTGAGTGTTTAAGGTTGCAGACTCCTGATATAGAGAATGTTACCAGATATAAAGATATTTTAAATGAAAAGGGGGAACTTAAAATCAAGGAGGAATTGAATGATCAAGGGATTGAGATAACATGGTGGTCATATGTGCAGATACAATCTAGATATGAGAAGGACATTAAAATGTATGATTTCTATAAAGAATTAACAGAATTAGACCAGATATTAACAGGGACAGATGAAAAGTTAATAAAGAAAACATATAGCTATTTGTTAAGTATTAAGATGGAAGATGAACAAATAAAAGACACAATGATAGTATGGGCTAAAAAATTTGGTTATCTGATTGAATTAAATAAATGGCAGAAACTATGGGATAGAAATTATAAACTAACAATGTCTATTGCATACAAAGAAAATCTTTATAAAATTGTATTTGCACAACGATGGAAAAGTGAAGAGATCCCAACGGATGAAAATGTGATTAAAAATATTAGAATGTTAAAATATTAATATTTTAATATTAGAATATTAGAATTTAAAAAAATATTAGAATGTGCAGAAATGGACAAGCTAACACTTATAAGTAAGGAAAAGAAAGAAACTGAATATTTTTTGACTTGGGATTTATTTTATCAATGGTTAGCTGACAAAAACAGGAGCTAGAAATAGGGAAATATATGGAAGGATCAGTGATATAAGGAAGATACGTTAAATTGGTTAAACAAGTATCATTGTTATTATTATCAATATTATTATGATTGATTCTAACATAATGAATACTGTTGTAAATACTTTGACTATTATTTCCTAAGACGACTTGTACCCAAACAACACACTGTTCAATTGAAATTGGAATTTTTATATGTTATAAAATAAAAAATAATAAAAACTTGGATAAAAAACAACAACCCCCACCAGAATGACCAAGGGTGGGATTGGGCTTCCTGCCAGCTTCCCCATTGAGATTCCTTGTGGGGATCTGGCAGGGAACATCAGAAATCTTCCTCCCTCCCTCCTTCCCTCCCTCCCTTTTCCAGCAGGTAGATAAGTGGCTGCTGCTAGCTGAGGGAGGGAGGGAGGGAGGGAGGGAGGGATTGCAAGACTGACTGGAAAACTGTCATGGAACATTGAAAACGAAGGTCACATGACAGCAGCAGCAGCTAGTCCCACTGAAGCAGCCACAATTTCCCCAAATTTCATTTCCTTGGGAGTCATGGGTTGGTCCCAGATTTTGGACACATTCTGTAAGTTAGCCCATTTGTGGTACCCTGGTTCAAAACTGTTGTCATATGCTGCACCATTTTACCCAGTTAAAAGTCATAACAATGAGAGTCATATTGGTATATAGATGCCAAGCTGGCTCTCATAATCCAATTGACTGTCTCATTGAAACAACATGTTTTGATAAATTCCCATCTATTTTCATGGTTATTTTTTACTCATTTCTCTTCCTTGTTAGATCTGTCAAGGCTACGCTTATTAGAATGTATTGGTTTTGGTAATTAATATACCCAGTTGCTCAGAATATATGTGGATAGTAATTGAAGAATGTCATTTGGCTTTGCCTGACTTAGTAAATTTCCCAGTTCTTCAAGCGGCTATTTAGTTTGGTAGCCTGCACTTAATTGCTATCCAGTGCTGTAGTTTAAATCCCTGTCAGAAGGCCAGAAATGTTTACTTCCAATCAATCAAAGCCCCTGGAAATAGAGATTGGTGGGGGAATCGAGTTTCCTCTTTCTCTCATACGCTCTCACCCTTTGTGAATGTGGCTTAGGGTTCATTCCTAACCCTAAGGAAAGAGAAGAGAAGGAGAAATAAAATTGGGCCATATTGTACCCGGGTAATACAAAGAAATACTTGAAAAGTCTTAAGACCACACCAGGGATAGTAGATCTCCACTGGATTCCCTCGATTGTAAGTCTGAGGATATACCAAAGGTCAGGGGTGAAATGTTCCCGGTTCGGACCAGATCACCCGATCCGGTAGCGATGTTAGCGATTTTTTTTTTATTTGATTTATATGCCGCCCTTCTCTGGAGACTCAGGGCGGCTTACAGTGCATTAAGCAATAGCCTTCATACTTTTGTATATTTATATAAAGTCAGCTTATTGCCCCCACAAATTGGGTCCTCAATTTACCTACCTTAGAAAGGATGGAAGGCTGAGTCAACCTTGAGCCTGGCGACATTCAATCTTACTTTAGTTGCAGACAGCTGGTGTTAAATTACAGTGCTCTGTCTGTTGAGCTATCCAGGCTCCTGGATGGTGGCAGGTGGTTTGGAGAACCAGTAGCAAAAATCCTTGCCCCCCCGCCCATGCCCAGCTGAGCAACCTCTTCGGCCGAAAAAATGCTTTTAAAAGTAAAAAAAAAAGTTGGCCATGCCCACCCAGTCACATTACCCTCCACGAAGCCACGCCCACAGAACTGGTAGTAACAAATTTTACATTTCACCACTGCCAAAGATGCTTTTTCAGAAGAAAACCGGACTTCGTTTTTTTTCTTTTGAAGACGTTTCACTTCTCATCCAAGAGAATAGTGGGGAATGGAAGGATTAATATTCCTTGTAGTCAGCAGTGGGTTTCACATTATGTTACTACTGGTTCACTGCACGCGCGCATGCTCACTTAGTGTGCGCGTGCGCCCAGTTTTCACATGTGCCTGCCTTCCACACATACACCCCGCCTCAAAAACGTGACTAAATAGGATTGCATAGAGCCCCACCCGCGATTTCTGCTACCGGTTCAGGCGAACTGGTCTGAACCGGCTGAATACCACCTCTGCTTGCAGACAGCTGGTAATCTGCATCCTTTTAGAGGGTTGTTGGAGGTTTATCTGTGTCCTCAGGGTCACCTGAATAGTGTTCCTGGTTCTGTAGTCTGCAATTTTTCTCTGGAAATCCATTTCTACTCCCACACCAGGGGTCAGCAATCTGCAGCTCTGGAGCCGCATGTGGCTCTTTCACTCCTCTGCTGCAGTTCCCTGTCATTCAAAATATGTGTCACAACCACCAATGTGCGACACCCGCCAGTACGAGATTTATTGAGCTTTTCAACCCCCGGTAGGCCAACCATGGATAAATCCAAGAAAACTACAAGAAAACTATTCAACTATATATGCTAGTTTTGTGGCAGCTCGAGAAATAGTCAGGCACGGGAAGGTTTTGTGGCTCCCGGTGGTTTTCTTTTCTGTGGGAAACGGGTCCAAATGGCTCTTTGATTGTTTAAGGTTGCAGACTCCTGTTCCACACCATTCAAAGGATGTTCATCCCAAATTGTATAGCTAAAAGGTCTGTAGAGATTCTCAGTCATCCAAGATCATGGTTGTCCCAAAGGTGCTAGGGTGAGAAGCTTCTTGGATGAGAAGCAAAACATCTTCAAAAGGAAAAAAACAAGGAAGTCCAGTTGCCTCCTGAAAAAAGCACCTTTGGGACAACCATGACTTGGATGACTGAGAATCTCTACAAAGTCTGAGGATAGTGAAGAAAAATGCTTGATTGCTCTCCTTCCTCCTGTTAGTTGTGTATAAGGCCCATTGTGATATTTGCCTCCCTTTCATAGATGTTGAGAACAGAATTACCAAATCTTGTCTTTGAAAAACAAAGTAAAGGGAGAAATTAATTATTGTTCTTGCTATATACAAGGACATCTATAGGGCGGTGGGATTTTAAAAAAAAAACTGGTGATTTTATTTTTAGGCTTTGCTAATTCTCACTCTTCTCCTAGTTTCTAGCTACCTGGCAACAGCTTACTGTCATGGCAACATAAATGTTAATGAGTGCAACGCTTGGTGTGCCTGTTTTATCTGCTTCTTTGTGATATAGATACAAAGTTGTTGTGTAGCTTTGGGGCCAACGTAGGCTACTAAGTTCATTTTTCCTTTTTCTCAGTGGAAAAATACAGAGAAAACTTGAGTAGGGTATTGCTAACCGAGGAAAGAAATGCGATTCATACTTGGTGGCATGTATGAAGAAGGACTTGAAGACAAGATGTGTAATATGAATATTGTCATTTAATTCATCATCATCCTTCTCAGATTTGAAAGCTGCTGTTGGGATTTAGAAGGCATTTGGAATCCTGTCTATGGAGAGTCTCAGTCATCCAAGTCATGGTTATTCCAAAGGTGCTTTTTTCAAGAGGCAACTGGACTTCCTTGTTTTTCTTTGAAGACATTTCATTTCTCATCCAAGAAGCTTTTTCAGCTCTGACCGGAATGGTGGGGAATGGAAGGATTTATATCCCTTGCAGCTGGTCATTTCCATTCCATTCCCCACCATCCAGTCAGAACTGAAGAAGTTTCTTGGATAAGAAGCTAAACGCCTTCAAAGAAAAACAAGAAAATCCAGTTGCCTCTTGGGGACAAAAAAAAAGCACCTTTGGGACGAATTTGGAATCCTATTTTAGATTTACATCTTTCATTCTGTGTATGCCTTTCCTCATCATGTTGGGAAACTGTGACACTGATGGTTGACAAATTGTGACTGGAGAGGGGTTCAGAAGGTGAAAAAATAATCTATTGGGAATGCATGCAACCTAGACCAGCGATGGGTAACCTTTTCTGGACCGAGTGCCCAAAGCGCATGCCCGAATCCCCAAAATGCAATGAACGCGCGGTCCCCCACATGTGGCCAATCCCTGCACATGCGTGCATGGTCCCCCCCACATGTGCCCCACCCCCCACACATGCACGGCAGAGACTCGACGACCAGCTGGCCAGGGGGAGGCACGTGCGTATGTGCGGCAGAGCTGAACTGGGGCAACGGCTCGCGTGCCTACAGAGAGGGTGCTGTGTGCCACCTGTGGCATGCGTGCCATAGGTTCACCATCAAGGACCTAGACGTTCATGTTATCCAGTGCTGGTTTAGAGCATTGGCAAAAGGAAGAGCCCCATCAAAGTAGGGATACGTACAGACTTTAGGCAAAAATTACACATTCAGTGGAATTATTTTGAGTGGATGCAACCAATATGTAGACTAATGGAGAACAAAGAAGAGACTTCTAGAAGTTCCTAGCCTCTACCCAACACAGTTGAATCAAACTCGGGGGACTCTACCTTATTGATCTTTCCTAGACCACAATCCTTGTCAAGGCTTTGAATACTTTGCGTACTCCAGAAGACCAATTTTTCAATTCAATAAAAACGGAGGAAATTACAATACAGTTGGGTGAACCTAATGCCAAAAAATCCTTTAGCTCCTTGCTTGCAGCCTGTCTCAGTACAAAAGGTGTATTATACACTTTAGAAAAGGTAATAATATATTATAAAATGTGTATGCAAACTATATACGCATATATAAATTATAAAACCATGCATATACAAGACATTATTGCAGACCTTCTCAGTAACAATGGGTCTGAATCGGGTGGGTTCCACTTACCTTTACTACCGGTTCACAGTGGGATCACTTGCGCGCATGCACGCTCTTCTGTGCATGCGCAGATCACCCATGATGACATCATTGAGGGTGGGCGGAGCCTCCCGCCGGTTTTACTATGGTTCTGTAGAACCGGACCGAACCGGGAGCAACTCACCACTGGTCTGAATACTCATTAACTACCATTGTTCAAAATGTATGACTACTATTGCGGTTCCTGTATCATAAGTGAGCTCCCTTGATGTGTGTGGTTTTTTTTAGTGTATGGCATGTATTAGCCAGGAACCACTGAGGTGGCTGGCTACCTCTGGGAAAGGAAATTTTTCAGGCGGTGTTACCTTACCCGTGGGACACCTGAATGCAAGTAGGCAATTAGAGGAGGCTCCTTTCCTGTCGCCATGTGGTTTATTTGCTCACGGGAATCAAGCCGCTGAGCTGTCGACCTTAGCGGAGCGCAGGCTCAGCGTCTTATTAACTGAGCCACTGTGCCCTCCCTTGATGTGTATTACATTATTATACTTTAGGAAAAGGTCCCACAAGCTACTTCTTACTGGTGATGGTTCCTCCATTGGATAACATACCAGTGGTGGAATTCAAATTTTTTTACTACCGGTTCTGTAGGCATGGCTTGGTGGGCATGGCAGGGGAAGGATACAGCAAAATCTCCATTCCCACCCCACTCCTGGGGAAAGGATATTGCAAAATCACCATTCCCACCCCACTCCTGGGGCCAACCATTTGCCGGTTTTCCGAACTACTCAAAATTTCCACTACTGGTTCTCCAGAACCAGTCAGAACCTGCTGAATAGCACCCCTGTAACACACTCTCCTCCAATCAGTTATTATTGGTGGAAATGCCCCGGGTTCCAACTGAGATATTGCATGAAGAATTCAGCTGTTATATTGGGACTTCGACAGTTTGACTTGATTCATTGTAGTTCTTTTAAATAAATTATTAAAAAATCATCAATTGAATCCAGGCAACTACTGCATTTCCTCCAGCTTAAAGACTGAGGACAGATTTATAGACCCCATGAAATGCCATTAAGTATCTCTGTGTTTACAGCCTACATCATGAGCTACTTACATCAGAGAAGCTCCGAGAATCAGCCTGTATCATTAGCAAATCATACTCAGTACCTTTACTATAGCTGCACAGTGGGTTTGAGAGACTGAATACTTTGTACTGGAATAACCATTCCTTGTATCCCGAAAACTAAGAATCAAAGGGAACAGGCCTTTTTCTATTATATCTACAATATCCTTCCCCCTTTCTTAATATGGAGCGCACATTCTGTCTTCTCTTTCTTGCAATCTGAAGTAGTACAATCCATGAACATATTTACCATATGCTCCCCTGTTGACTACCTCTGAGAGTATCTCGTATCAAAAGCTGCCAAGTGAAATTCAGATCTGACCTGGTGGTTCTGAAACATTTTCTTCTCCTAGACAAGCAGAGAAAGCTAAGCGATCACAGACAAATAAATTCACTAGAAAATAGGAATCGCTAGCTGCATCACTATTTATCTCTGCTTATCTTCTCCCTCCCGGGCCAATTGTCTCTACTCCTCAGTCCCTGGAGGAAACCAGTTTGGAGATAAGACATACAGAGGTTAATAGGGGACTGGGAAAGCTTTTTGCATGCCATAGTTTTTGCTTCCTGTTCAGCCCTTTTCAATGAACTGCCTAGGTTTTTATGTTTGCCTGCCTCTGTGTTTCTAAAAGTTCCTCAGAGCTTGACATACTTTTGATTACTTTTGATCTGACGAATGCAGTAGCCACCAGCTAGACTTTAACATCAACTCATTCCCAGCAGTCCAGCTCAGGTAGCTTGTGGGTTGCTGTTGGAGAATTGGTTTGGCTTAGAGGTTTGTACCTGACATGTTATTAATTTTCTCCAAGCCTTGCTTTTGAGATAAAAGGAAACTTTAATAGCAACAGAGGTTCAAAAAATGTACTAAGTGAGATAAAATCTACTATTAGAAGGCAAAATAGCAAGATTAAAATTCACAGATTGCTCAATTTTATTACTTCTGTCTCATTTCTTCAGTGTTTGTGCAATGTTGTATGAAATTATAAGAATGGCACATAATACTTCTGCATGAATATGGAGTGCTTGATGTACTGAAAATACCAGTACATCAGAAATATCTATAGTAAAGTTAGTTTTTATGCAGATTCTATTTTTTCCCAAATAGTGTATGCTTGACTAAATACCAAATACTATTCAGTTAGTGCTCTTTGTCAAACTATTCGAGGTGACAACTTCAATCTTCATTAGTTCAGTATATTAGTTCTAAAATGTGAAAGCATGCACCATATACATATACATATGCATACACATATATATCTAAACAGAAATCCATAACAATATTTTCAAATTATCAAAATATTTCTATCAAGCATATTAAAAAAACAACAACTAAGATTTCTATAAGATGGTTTGCCAATGATGAAGCTGAAAGCCAGAAACATTTTTGGCTCACATTTGTATTTTTCAGGGATTTTTGTTTTGTTTTGTTCTGTTTTTGAAAAAGATATATTTAATGTGTATATGTTAGCTCTTTTGCTTGCCCTCTAATTTTACTTATTTATTTACACTGCAAAGATGTCATCAAATAGGCAGAACTGATTGGCTGTGTCATGGTAGAACATTATTTTGTATAAAAATCAGACTGTTCCTGATTGCTATCTCTCATGGGTCTAATCTACAAAGGAGCAAGAAACAAAATAAGGACAACTGATATAATGTTGAAGCAATTAGAGCCGAGGTGCTTCAAATAGTCTAAAGCAAAACTAAAAAAGACTTAAGCACTGCCTCAAATAAAGTATTTGAATGGGAACAAACTGAACTTCACCCAAAACCTGGTCCACATTTGTATTTATCTATAAATAAACTCCATTTCCATATTTTGGCATGATTGTGTGATCTAGAACAGGGGTGTCAAATGCAAAGCCCGCAAGCCAGATCCAGCCCACGGGGTGCTTAGATCTGGCCCGTGGGGGCCCCCTGGAAACAGCGAAGGATCAGCCCATGGTGCCTCTACCAGCGAAAACAGAGCTTGGGAGGGCGCGATGGCCTCCTGCAACCCTCTGCCAGCGAAAATGGAACTCGAGTTCTGTTTTTGCTGGCAAAGCACTCAGGCTGCCACAGGCGCCCCTGACACAAGTGATGTAGAGCTGGCCACACCTAGCCTGGCCACACCCACCGAGATCCCAAAGTCAAACACAACCCTGATGCAACCCTCAATGAAATTGAGTTTGACACCCCTGATCTAGAAGCAAATTCAAACACTCGTTATGCAAAGAACAGTCAACATTTTCCTGAAACTATGCAATAATCAGGAACAGAGAGCAGATTTTGATCCCACCTTGGAAGTACGCTTCACTATCCTCACCCCACTCCCTAAAAATAAGTAACACCTGTGTGGATTTTGACAGAGTACAATGGTACAGGTGCAATGGTACAGTGTGATCAGAAACACAAAACCTGTTCTTGGGTGGTTTGGTCCTTACTCAGGAATCTCAGTGAATAAGAGGCCTATTTATTCATTCATTTTATAATGTTTACACATTTCTCATTCCTCAAAATAAATCCCAAACCACAGAGATATGTGCACATACATACTCATAAATATCTGTCTATCAAGCTCTAAACTATATTAAGTTGCATTATAAACATCCTTCTAATTCTAATGATTGGATATTTATAATGTTATTGAAATTAATTGGGTCCGTGCAGTGGTGGGATTCAAATAATTTTAACAACCAGTTCTCTGCCCTAATGGCTGGATGGGCGTGGCCAGGGGGTGTGACAGGCAGCACTCCGCCTACTGCACTCCCCTGGGAACAAAAATGAGCTGTGGAGGGGTGCTTCCCCCCGTGCCCCATTTTGGGCCTAGTAGACCTCCCTGCAGCCTCTTGGAAGCAAAAACGGGGCACGGGGGGGTCCGCGCCCCGTTTTGGGCCTAGTAAGCCTCTGTGCACTTACCTGGTAGCCAAAATGGGGCACGCGGGGACTTCTGGAAGGAGCGGAGCATGGAGGTTAGGGGCCAGCCAGCAATTTAACCACCGGTTTGGCTGAAGTGGTGCGAATCGGTTGAATCCCATCGGTTGGGTCCGTGAAGATTTTTCAGTGCCCAGATTCCTTTCCCTTTCTTCTTCTTTTTTTTCAGCAATAAAGAGAGAAAAAAAGAGATCTCTTCCCATCAGTCAGACTCTAAAGACTTTGCAACCAAGAGAATCAGCAGTAATGGAAGACCCAGTAGTGAAGTGTTTTGCAGTTAATTTTTCTCTCACTTCATTTTCACTCAAGATAGAGATTTCACTGTCTTCAATAATCTTCTTCACTTCTGAATTCAGGGAATTAGGAAGCAAATGTGATAAAGTAACCTGAAACAGGAGGCATTAGCACTCCTCAAAATCCTTTCATTTGTTTATAAAGTAGGATGTTGCTGTTTATGCCACTCTATGGAACTGCAGAACATATGTTAGTTTTTCTGGGGATTTTAAACTTCCAATTAAGTAAAAGGCAGCCAATGATGGTGAAACAAGAGATTAAAAGTAGGAGGGGGAACTTCAAAATTAAAGCTAACTGTTTGCTTTGAGGACATGTATTTGAATGTAGTTCATTTGTTTTTGAAAGCAGTATTTGTACTTAAGAACAGCATTGTTGATTTTAATTGGGTTCTGCCAGCTACACACAGCAGCTCGCATTGTAAAAAAAAATCTTTAGCTTTTCGTTTTAAACCTTTATTATATACTTAATTGAAAGCTGAAAGGCTTGATGTTTGCAGCAGGCTCTGTGCAGGAAATTGTCCAAAGTTGTTGTCCAAAATGCATGAAGTTGTTGTTTGTTCAAAATGCATGATCAGTTAACTTATGCAAGGTACAAGAACTCTGTGAGTTGGAGGAAAACAACCCTGCTCTGGTTGCCAACCAAGCAACATTACAGGTTGATCTTGACCTTTTGAGCTCAGAATTGCTGAGCAGCCGACCATCTTATGAAACTAACTAACGGGCATTTAGATTAAAAGGAGAAGCTTATTTGAAGACACAGCTACTTTCCAAAGTTTGCTTACTAGTCATACAGATGGTGACCTTGTCTTGTATATTATACTCCCAGGCTTTGAAAAATCCATTGTCCTGGGGCCAACATTTAGGTCCTCAATCTCTCATATTTAGAGATACACTTCATTCACCACCCTTTTCATTCTTAATCAAATTCAGTAACGTTTGTTTTAACGTTGAATACTGAATTTAAGTAACAAGGCATGGTACAGTTCAAGGAGATAAAGGAAAATAAAATTTGACTTGGGAATCCTATTTGGAAATGGATTTGTAAGAAAGCTAGCATGGTGGGCAATATTCAGAATCCAGGCTGAGGTCTGTCTTTATAGACATCAATGTGTGTGTGTGTGTGTGTGTGTGTGTGTGTGTGTATATATATATATATATATATATATATATATATATATATATATAATATGAGGATACTGAGATTATGCCCATTGCATTGTTTATATGAATGAAGGTAAACCCAGTGATGGAATTCAGCCAGTTCGGGCAAACCGGTAATTAAATTGCTGACTGGCCCCACCCCGCCCCTTCCAGGAGTCCCCCCACACCCCATTTTGGCTCCAGGTAAGTGTAGGGAGGCCTCCTAGGCCCAAGGTAAGTGTAGGGGGGTGCAGCGCCCCCCCAGCCTGTTTTCATTCCCAGGAGGTTTCTGGGAAGCCTCCTAGGCCCAAAATGGGGCATGGGGGGGCGCTGCACACACCCCATGGCCCGTTTTCACTCCCAGGAGGCTGCAGGGAGGTCCACTAGGCCCAAAACAGGGCGTGGGGGGTGGCGGTGCGTCTCCTCCCCATGACCCATTTTTGCTTCCGGAGGGGTGCAGGAGGCCGAATGCTGCCTGTCACACACCATGGCCATGCCCACCCAGCCGGTCATTAGGGCAGAGAAATTATTGTTAAATTATTTGAATCCCACCACTGGATAAAACGCAGTATGTGAGTTACAGTATATGGTAGAAAAGAGACAAGTTAAAAATCTACCGTTTAGCTATGAATGTACATAATAGCATTTGCCTGAAATGATCATTCCTTCCAATGATGACCCATGAAGATAAGGCTCATTATAATGTTTTGATTATTGATTCTTTGGGAATGAGTCAACCTCCATCTAAGATTCAAAGCTCATGTGACAAGGAAGAAGTCTCCTTCGTGCCTGGAGCTATCTCTCTGGTATGAAACCAGAGAAACACTTCAAAACACTCTCAAAATACTTAATATTGTAACAATGAATTAAGTTTAAGTTATATATCCAAGAAGCGTAACTGGAAGAGTCACCATAGGTACACATAAAGAAAGAGCATTGCTGAACAAGACCAAAACTTTAAGACTTCCGGTTTGCTGTTTGTCCCCGCTGGACGCTCCTTTGGGATCGTCCCACCCACTGCCTGTAAAGAGCCGCCTTTATAGCGGAATGGCGGCTCGAAAAAACTCCGTTTCCATGAGGAAACGGAGATAGAGCAGGCTGGGGTGGGTTGAGTCCTCTGCCTAATCCCAAAAGTTTTTTTTTTACTTTTGGGACGGAGCGGAAGAGACTCCCCGTATCCCCAGCCGATGCTCCGGGCTCTGGGAGATCTCTGCTACATGCAGAGCTAAGGGGCAAAAGCAAGCCTGTAAATTTGTTAAATTAACTCAAGAAGACGTCAGTTGGACCTCTGATCCTGAAGCGCAAGTATTCTTTTTATTGGAAAAGTTATTGAAGTTGTTTAAGAAGTGAAAGGAAAAAAGATTTTTAAAATGGCGATTGCTGCTGCGACTGCTGCGGCTTGAAAAGAGGCTGAAAGGGAAAGTCCTTCCGTTTTCTATTACAAAGTAGCGGAATGAATACTTCTGGCCGTTATTGAGGCAAAACCTCACTCTCACTCTTGCTTTTTTTTTCTTTTTTTTTTCCTTGGGGATCTGATATTGATCTTGGTTGGAAACAAGCTTTTTTTCCCCTCTCTTTTCCACTAAATCTTGTCTGTGTGGAAAATGGCACCGGGACTCACACAGCTAGACAAACGGGGGGGGGGAATCTCCCCCATTAATAAATTACACCAACAAGTTTTAACTCTCCAGTGTCAGAAACCTGATTTTAATATAATAGAATTTCTTCTTGAAGAGATTGTAAGAAGGGATGAGATTGTGAACCAGCAACTCGAAAAATTTAAGCAGGAAATTAAAGAAATTGCTGAACTGGTGAAATCAAAGTTTGACTTTTTGAATCGAAAGATTTTAAAAACAGCTAATGGTCTATCAGACTTTCTGATTCGGGTGGATGCAAAGACTAAATTATTAGAGTCTAAAATGAAGGAAACTGAGGAGAATTTGGATGACAAGATTCAAAAAATTAAAAAGGATTTGGTAAACATTCAGGATAATAGCTCAGAAGACAAACCTAAATTGGAGGTTGACCAAAAGACTGGTAATGAAGAAAATGTGCAACAGAGGATTGAAAGAGAAGTTTTAATGATTCAATATAATTTTACAGAATATGCAATTAGACTGAGAGGTTTGCAGGAAAATAATAGAGATGACTTAAGGAAAATATCTTCTGAAATTCTGGCTGGGATTTTAAAGGTTCAACCTGATGAAGTGTATTGCAGGATTGATAGAATTTACAGAATAAACTCCTGGTTGGCAAAGCAAAGGCAATTGCCTAGAGATGTGGTGATCTATTTTACAGATAAAGAAATTAGGAATAATATTGTGCAGAACTCTTTTAATTCTACTTTGCAATTTCATGGAAGAAAGATTTGGATTTTTAAGGAGCTCCCGACTAAGATGTTAATGGAGAGGAAGAAATTTGGCTTTCTAGTGACTGAGTTAAAAAAAAGAAATATCCTATTTAGGTGGAATGCCCCAGTTGGTTTAATATTGAGACACCAAGGAGTAAGATATCAACTGAACACTGTTGAAAAAGCGGAAGAATTTTATCAAAAAATTTTAAAAATGAATTTAACATCTTTAGGCATAATACAGGATAAGCAAAAGGAGTTGGAAACAAAAAGAAAATATCAAATTACAGAGGCTGTGGTGGATAAGTTGTCTTTGGACTCTCTGGATACCCCAGCTGGACTGTCTATAAATAAGAGAGCAGTGTCATCCGACTCCAATGTGATGAACCATCAAGTCACAGACAAGTGCGCAAATCAACCAGTTGATATACAAGTGATGGAGAAGAAAGATGAGATGATAAAACTAACCCAACAAGATCAACTCACAAAGCAGAATGAAAATTGATCAGCCGATACACAATTGGTAGGCACGAAACGAGGATGGAAATTCAAAGAAAAAGAAAAGAAATAGATCTCATAGAAACAGCAATTTCTAAACCAAGCAACAGTGAAGCCAGGGACTTTAAAAATGAATGAACATCTGAAAAGATAGTGGAGGCGAACAATTGTTTAATACTATCCTGAGGATTGTGGCAGATCTCTGTAATGCCGTGATTTTGGGATGTGAAAAGAGCCTTACCTTGTTGGATTTGAATTATCTACTCTGGATTTCTTTTACTGGTGAATATATTATGATTATTTTGAGTTACAAGGCAAGAGAGTCACGCTGGGGCATGCAGAAGATCTGGTTGTTACCCATTAGGATGATGGGAATCAACAATCCTGATGAATACCACAACTATAACTATATGGATATAATTATAATGTCACTTGGGTGGTTGTTTTTACTTTTATATATATACGAGGATATCTACTACTGATGGGGGCAGAAGATGATTGAAGATTTTGAACAAACAGTTGCACCAGCATGTTATTTTACCCTATTATGGGTGATGGATTTAACGATCCAGTGGAAAGACATCAAAGAAGATATTATATGGATTATAAATTTAAAGTTATTGTCTTTTTTTTTATATATAAAATGGAATGCATATATAGATATGTGTATGTTTTAGTAAAGTGGGCAGTGGGTTATATTTAGAATTGTATTGCATGATTTTGTAGGAATTGAAGGGTTGAAATAGGTTAGTTTACTGATTGATTAGTCTAAGAAAAAGGATCCTTAAGTCATATATTTAGGGGAGTGGAGGAATTGGATAGAACTGAATAAACGTTAAATTTGGATGTAGGGAGAAGGCTGCTTTAAAATGTTATATTAATATATATAAAAGATTAAATGTTAAATTGTAATAATACACTATAAGTTTAGGGGAGGAGAAAAAGGGCAGATTATCGTAAAAATGGGAGTTATAAGAATAATATGCTAAGGGTCAGTATTCTGAGGAGGGAGTAAGGGAAAGGAAAGATATTATGTATGTAATTAGTTATGAAATAGCCTATTGTTGTGAAGAAGTCACAGGGGGGGATGGGTGGTGAGGGGGGGTTAGGGAAGAGGGGGGGGAAAAGGGGGAAAAACTTGTATTTGAAAACTTTTTCAATAAAAAAAAAAATTAAAAAAAAAAGACCAAAACTTTAAGTTGAAAAGTCAGATAAGCAATATCAGTGATGGGTTGTTCCCATTTCACACCAGTTCGCAAGAACCAGTAGTAAAAATTTGTAGTAGTTTGGAGAACCGATAATAACATTGGCTGGCCACGCCCCCAAACCGGTCCCCGGCCCGGTCGCCACTTGCTTACCCCACCTCATCAGAGGCTTTTTTTTTTTTTTTACTTTTAAAAGCATTTTTTCTACAACCTCTTCGGCTGAAAAAAATGCTTTTAAAAATAAAAAAAAAGCCTCTGATGATCCCGCGGCTCAGCTGGGATCGGCAGAGGCTTTTCAAAGCATTTTTTTCTGCAACCACTTCGGCCGAAGAGGTGGTAAAAAAAATGCTTTGAAAAGCCTCTGACGATCTCAGCTGAATTGCCTGACCGGCACAGGCTTTTCAAAGCATTTTTTTTCTGCAACCTCTTAAGGTTGTAGAAAAAATGCTTTTAAAAGTTAAAAAAAAAAAAGAAGTTGGCCACGCCCACCCAGTCACATTACCCCACCATCACCAAGCCACGCCCACAAAAGAAGCCATGCCCAGAGGTGGGTTCTAAAAAATTTTTAGAACCCACCCCTGCACAATATGTATTGTATGTATTGGAATATTTAGTTGTTGGGACTAGCAGTAGTTCTGTGCTGGCTAGGGCATGGGCTTTAACAACCAATTGCCCATTCCTGTGTTCAGCCTTAATCCCAGTCCAAATCTGGAAGAATATTTTTATACAGGTAATCCTTGATTTACAGCAGCCCATTTAGTGACTGTTCTAAATTACAACGACACTGAAAAGACTTACGATCGCTTTTCACACTTACGATTGCTGCAGCATCGTGACTAAATACGTGATCAGAATTCAGACTCTTGGCAACTGGCTGGTGTTTATGATGGTTGCAGTGTCCCGGATCACCTTTTGATAAGCAAAGTCAATGGAGAAACCAGATTCACTTAACTGTTGTATTATTAATTTAACAACTGCAGTGATTCACCTAACAACTGTGGCAAGAAAGGTTGTAAAATGATGCAAAACTCACTTAACAATTGTCTCACTTGGCAACATAAATTTTGGGTTCCGTTGTGGTCGTAAATCAAGGACTACTTGTAGTGCTTCTTAATCATGGTGAAGATCTTTGCGGTTGCTGGATTTTTTTGATATTCTTCAGTAAATGGGATGTCCAAAAACACTCCGCTTTGCTCATATGGAGTCATGATGATTTGCATTTGTGAATGAGCCATCACAAGTTAATTATCATAGCTAGAGCTTCCATATGTCAGCTCAAAAACACAAAGCCATTCACTCACTCACTCACCCCACACATAATGTTTTTAAGTATACCCTATTCACATATTTGGCTGATGTAACATCATGATGAAGTTGAATATATGAAACAGCCTGGTGTTCTATGACAGAACTTATTTGCCAACTTCATTTGTTTGAATTCTGACTATATGTGTAGCTACAACATTAATACACAGATTTTTGAACACTGTTTTTCCTATAGTTAAGCAGAACATAACTCTAACTCCACTGATACCTGTTTTTCTTTCTGCCCTTCTGATTTAACAGATACTTGGCTAGTTCCTTATGGCATAACATTTTTTAAAGCTGGGAACTGTTAATTTCCACCTCACTAATCTCATTCCGTACAACATCTTGGACCAGGTTCAAAATCAAATGGAGCCTGCAGAAAGTCTCTTTCGTCACTGCTGCCCATGGTTCTACTCACATAAATATCTCCAATCTTTCAAATGAAAAACATCTACCTTCCATGCTCAGGATTTTTTTTTTTTTTGCTGAATGTTGGTAATGTCTGCATGCACATCACATCACAGTCATAGACACTAGACTCAACGCTTCAAGGGGTATCTGTGACCCTAATGTCCCCCATATAAGTCATTCAGGGACTGGCTGCTCATTTTTAAGAAGCACAGACTTCCATAAATAATAACCGTAGGCTCTACTAAATATTTTGCAAGGTAATGTTCTTGGCTAACACTACTCAAATCTGCCATGCTGTTTCTAAGGCTTCTTCAGAGTTACAGCTTATATGTTCCCCCCTTTTACAAAGAGGGGAGCAATTGACAGTATTGCTTTAGAAAATTGTACTCCAGTCTTCTTTATACTGGCGAAGGTACTTTATTGTTCCTAAGAAGGGTAATGAACTATCCTATTTCAGACCTTTGTTATCATAATTATTTTTGAGAATACTATCCTTTCAGGATGCTATTTTTTCTTTCTGTCTTTCCCCCTCTTGCAGAAGTGTAGATCTTGCGTCTATAGCAGTGGTGGGTTGCTCCCAGTTCTGACTGGTTCTTTAGAACTGGTAGTAAAAGCGGCGGAAGGCTCCGCCCGCCCGCCTGGACGTCATAATTGACAATCTGCACTTGTGCGCACGTGTGCTCCCGTTGCAAACTGGTAGTAAAGGTAAGTAGAACCACCCCTGGTCTATAGATTTGTAGACCAAATATCTACACCACCTATTGATCCACATTCTGTCCATAAGAGAAGTAGCAGCAGTCTTCATCCGGGACTTTCCCCGTCACAGTAATGCCAGGTGGTGTCAGGACAGCCACCGGAGACCCCTCTTCAAAAGCATGATTCAAGGAAGACAGGAAAATTATAGTCCTCAATAAGGGAGGAGCTTAAGAAGAAACTCTTCTTAAGAAGTGGAAAAAGCTGGAGGTGTTGAAGGCTGGAACTCACATTACTTTCACTTTCAGAATGCAGTGGTGCAGCGAGCAGCTAGGATTAAGAAGTGGCAGAAGCGTGAATGCCCTGGGTGATTGATTTAAGCAGCACTCGGTAGATTGAAGAGAGACACCTTGCTTGGCAGATTTTAAGCAAGCTTGCCATTCGCTTTCATTGTTTGCTGAGTTCATCTTGACAATCTTGCAGAATGTATCATGCATCATGCATCGAGTGACTTTAGAACCCTGAGCCTCAAGTTTTGATTGCGTTACAGCCCCATCTTCTCACCCACGTACCAGATTGCTGCTCTGGTAATCTTAATGCAATCTTGCGGTAGGCACTGACTGCTTCTAGTAACCTGCCTCCTCCCTTCTCTGATTCTTTACCTGTTGCTTTATTCCTCTCAACTCCAGCCTAGCTGCATCTGCCTGAGAAATGTATACCGATTGCAGGCATAAATATATGGTTGCAGGGATGCAGCCCTCCACTTTGATTCAGTACTATGGATTGGGCCTCTATTCTCCCAAGGTGCAACTTTTGTCATTTATATCTTTCTTCAGGCTGCTTCTGACAGCCAAGGCCTTTTCCATGAATGAAGCTTGCTATTCATCTATTTGAGGAGGATTACCTGCAGCTACAGGACTTTGAAAGGTTGGGAATCAACACAAACCACACTCCCACTTGTTTGGTCTCAGATGACTCCAATGTTCCTTAAGGTCTACTGTGTCAGTCTCGGCAATCAAAGGGGTTGGTTGTAAAGTTTAGAAAGTCCTGAACCTGTAAGGCTATGTAGGAATGGCAATGGAGGCAGGGCAATGAGACGCAACCAAGAGAACAGTTAGATAAAAGGCAGCTTAGCCTAGAGCAGGAATGAACTTCAGAAGAGAGACTCCCTAGTTTTTGTGATGTAAAGTGGTTGGGGGTGAGGAAAGGTACCTTCAGACTTGCAGGATTCTGTTAATGTAATCTTACAATAAAGTAAAATTAACTCATCTGGTCCCGTTTCCTGTTTGGGCTCCTTCATATAAGGCCGGCGCCAAATTGGTTCATTTACCATAACAATGCAAGGATGCCAACACCTTACTCTGCTGAAAATGATTTCTCATTTGGAAGACCAGATGAAAAGGGCTGGGTGAAAAGGATGAGGACTGCTATTTTAGGATTCAGATCCCAGAGTTTGAGGTACCTGGGTTTCTTCATATCAAGGACTTTTCTAATATCCACAATAAAAAAAAATACTGTTATCGGAGTTGTGTCCTTGAATTTCGGACTTTGAGACTTCTAGTTTAAGGAGTGGTCAGGAAGCAGCTAATACGGCTGCCATTATTTTCCCACTTTCTGAAACGGAGTATTTTATAACCTCTTTCCCAGTGCTGGACAAAGCATCCCCCCCTCCCAAGGATTCTACAAGAATGCTGCCTCCTTTTCCCTCTATGATCTTTCACTCAGTAATATGGAGAGTTTGAATGCTGAGGGGCTCTGTCATTAGCAATGATAGTAGCAGGGAGAGGGGAGGGGGGGAATGTAATTTCCCCAAAACATCTCTCTTTTGCTATTGATCTTGGAAATGTAAAGAAAAGAGAGAGGGGGGGCATTCTCCCCCCCCCACCCCATTTTGACATAACTTCAGTAGCAGCCAGAACCAAAAGCAAAAGAGAAGCAATGAACAATCAATTTTCCTTTCCATCCTGGCCTGCTAATTTGAAGTAGATTGGACCATGTGTGGAATACGAGAATGTGTTCTTGGCATGTCAGATTCACAATGCAAGTCAGGTAACGAGACTTTGCATCGTCGCCAATAGCTAAAAAGATCCAGTGAAGAAACAGTCTGCAACTTAATCCAAATGAGCAGGAATATCTCAGCTAGCAGAGATATGGTAAATCAATGGCAGGATTCCCAAATCAACTCTGAAATCCTAGCATGAAGCCATTTAACCATATGGGGAAGATACAGAAGCCTCTTTTCCTGTGATATTTCTTCCATTCTGATTTTTTTTTTTAAAATTTGATTTATATGCCGCCCTTCTCTGGAGACTCAGGGCGACTTACAATGCGTTAAGCAATAGCCTTCATACTTTTGTATATTTTTACAGAGTCAGCTTATTGCCCCCACAACTGGGTCCTCAATTTACCTCCCTTAGAAAGGATGGAAGGCTGAGTCAACCTTGAGCTTGGGGAGATTCGAACTCACTAATTGCAGACAGCTGGAGTTCAATTACAATGCATTAGTCTGCTGAGCTATCCAGGCTCCTTTTTGATGTGAACAAGTTGTGAGTGTTCGCCATATTCATTTTAAATGCTGGTACGAGTAGTCTTTGACTTATGATCACAATTTGGAACAGAACTTTCATTGCTAAGCAAGGCATTTGTGAGTCCTGACTGATTTTATAACCTTTTTTTTTCCTGTGGTCATTAAGTGAATCTGGCTTCCTCCGTTGACTTTGCTTGTTGGAAGCTGGTTGGGAAGGTATAGGAGACGGCCAAGCTGAGCCATCAGTGTCATCAGTCTCGAGTCTCACACCCAGATCTAAATCCAACCTACCTTAAATTCCATTGACTCTTACCTACTGCTTACCTACTGCTTATGCACTTTGATGGTTAGCAGTTCAGATTCTCATAGAGAGTATTAGCATGCAGTAAACCTGTGTTCATTTGAACCGCCTTGGCTTCTGATTTACTGGGCTTGACAGAAGGTTACAAATGGCAATCAGAGATCCCCAGGATGCTTCAACTATCGTAAATGCAAACCACTTGCCAAGAGTCTGAATTTTGCTCACGAGCGTGGGAACACTGTGATGGTTGTAAGCGTGAGGACCATAATAACTCACATTTTTCAGCACCATCGTAATGATGAACAGTCACTAAATATAATGGTCGTAAGTTGAGGCCTACCTGTGTACACTTATAGGTCTTAATAATGAAATCAGAAGGCTCTGCAGAAGTCTGAATTCAAAGGGTAAAATGTGAATTCAAAGCATGCAGAGTTGTATATGCAGTACTGGTCTGGAATGCCTTCAGTTCAGAGGTGAAATCCAGCAGGTTCTGACAGGTTCTGGAGAACTGGTAGCGGAAATTTTGAGTAGTTCGGAGAACTGGCAAAATGCCACCTCTGGCTGGCCCCAGAGTGGGGTGGGAATGGAGATTTTGCAATATCCTTCCCCCAGGAGTGGGGAGGGAATGGGGATTTTGCAGTATCCTTCCCCTGCCATGCCCACCAAGGCACACCACGCCCACCAAGCCATGCCCACAGAACCGGTGGTAAAAAAAATTTAGATTTCACCAGTGCTTCAGTTGAACGTACTTAGTTCAGGTTGTTGCCAACAAGTGCTGTGTAATGTGATGTTAACCTAGGATGATGATAATGTGAACCAAATAGACACAAATGGATCTTCATTTTGCTTCTTTGGTAATGGTTCAGGCATTTTCTCTTGTAGATAATTCCTTCTTCCCTGAAGTACTTCTAAAGCTGCAGGTGGGTCAATTATGCTCCGTGTTTCCTTTTGTAGAACATTCTTATTCTTACAAATAAGACTAAATAATACATTTGGAACAAATATTTTAGTTTCCTAAAAGGCAATACATTAAAGTAACATACACCTGTGACCTTATACTGCAAACTTTGGTACACTGTTCTATTTATATGTAACTGATCTAGTGTACAATGGTCCCTGACTTATAACCTTTCGTTTAGTGACCTTTCAAAGCTACACGGCACTG
Source organism: Arizona elegans (assembly GCA_022577455.1). Lineage (NCBI taxonomy): Eukaryota > Metazoa > Chordata > Lepidosauria > Squamata > Colubridae > Arizona > Arizona elegans. The sequence goes on from JAKOOJ010000007.1 coordinate 75,711,706, forward strand.
AAAAAAGTGACTTGCAACCATTGCAGCATCCCTTGGGTCACATGATCAAAATACAGACACTTGCCAATTGTTGTGTGTTTCTGATAGCTGCAGTGTCTGTCCCAGGGTTATGTGATCACCTCTTCTGACCAGCAAAATCGATGGGGAAGCCAGATTTTCTTAGCAACTGTGTTACTAACTTAACAACTGCAGTGATTCACTTAACAACTGTGGGAAGAAAAGTCGTAAAATGGGAGGAGATCACTTAACCCATTGTCTCACTTAGCAACAGAAATCGGGGGCTCAATTGCGGTTGTAAGACTACCAGTAGCGTAGATGGTTTTCTGTCTGACCACTTTTGGGCATCTGAAAGTCAATAGATCTGTTAGTTTCAGTAATACCCTCAGTTGTTGGGTTGCCTTGCTCAGCCATCGGTATGATGAATTGTAAAAAGATTTCTTATTCCAGGAATCCTTGATGGGTTATTCTTTATTCCTTTCTGCTGGCTTGTTCTCGGATTTTGTTTGGTTTTTTGCCTTTGACCTCTAGCTTGGCTTCTGGTTTGTTTTTTCTAATACAACTGAGAATGTTGGTTGTGCGTCAGCTCTTCTAGTATCATATCTATTGCTCTTCCTTGAAAATTTTCGCACCTGTAATTTCATACAAGAATTTCTGGTACAGGATCCGATGCGTCCTTGACAGGTAAAGGTAAAGGTTCCCTTCGCACATATGTGCTAGTCATTCCTGACTCTAAAGGGCAGTGCTCATTTCTGTTTCAAAGCCGAAGAGCCAGCACTATCCGAAGACGTCTCCGTGGTCATGTGGCCGGTATGACTAAACGCCAAAGGCGCACGGAACGCTGTTACCTTCCCACCAAAGATGGTCCCTATTTTTCTACTTGCATTTTTTACGTGCTTTCGAACTGCTAGGTTGGCAGAAGCTGGGACAAGTAACAGGAGCTCACCCCATTACGCGGCACTAGGGATTCGAACCGCTGAACTGCCGACCTTTCGATCAAGAAGCTCAGCGTCTTAGCCACTGAGCCACTGCGTCCCATTTTTGACAAACTAGACTTCCACAAAATGTGGTATAGATTTATCCTAAGAAACATTTTGATAACCAAAAGATTTTGTGCAACTTTCCTGATGATGCATGTTTAATTTTCTGAACGCTCCAAATTAAAAAAGAGAAGAAATTCTGAAGCAATAGAACTCGGAAAGATCCTTAATACATATTCATATTTGAACTTGAATGTGGAGAAAGGAATCTGCTGTAGTCTAAGCCCCAATTAAATAGGCTCGCATGCTCCAGTATATGATGAGCTTTCTTTCTGATTTGTGCATATGCCTATGAATTGAACTTAACCTGAAGCAAAACAATTTGCTTAATGACTCCAGAATTATTTTGAATTGGACAAGGAGAATCAGGCTGTCAAAGGCTCCTAGTCATAATTACTATTTATTGCTCCTGGTATTAGAGGCATTCGGCTTTTAGTACTGCACTAATCAGGAATCTAAACCATAAATATTTTGGACACATAGTGGAAATTTTCCTTGTCTGATATAATATTTGTACTTGGTTTTAATTGATTTTATGATTGTTTACTGCACAAAGTCACTTGTTTGAGATGGGCGGCTATAGAAAATGAATGAATAAATGAACGAATAGTCGTATGAAAAACCTTTGATGCTTAGAAAATTGAAAAGCAATTTAAAAAAGGGGCAACCAGAAAATAAAATGAACTTCCAAGAACTCAGACCAGTTACTGGCAGGTAATCCTAATGAACTAATGTTCATCAGGTCATAAAAAGTCAAAAGTGACTAAATGAGTAAATAACAATAACAATTAATGAAAAAATATTGTTGCTTTCAAACCCTATATATGAGCTTTCAATGATCTTTACCAGACAAAGCTGTCAATGATCTTTACCAGACAAAATAATTCAACCCTTTTGTTGCTCCATGTTCCAAAGCAGATAGACGATTAGACAGGAACTGTGTTTCCCTGAAAATAAGACTGGGTCTTATATTAAATTTTTGCTCCAAAGAATGCATTAGGGCTTATTTTCTGGTTAGGTCTTATTTTTGGGGAAATATGGTACTAAATGCATCCAGCTGGCTATCAATCTTAACTGGGGCTTACTTTGGGGGGGGCTTATATTACGAGCATCCTGAAAAACCGTGCTAGGACTTATTTTCCAGTTGGGTCTTATTTTCAGGGAAACCGGGTAGATTCATTACTGAGAATTAAGAAGCCATACATTCAAAGTTCTCTAACAGTATTCAGAATCCTGTTCTCTCTCTCTCTCTCTCTCTCTCTCTCTCTCTCTATATATATATATATATATATATATATATATATATATATATATATATATATATATATATGTTTTCTCAGGTTTTCGCGGGTGTTTGTATGTAGGTCTTTGGTTATTCGGGTCTTCTCCCACGTAAAATTGGAAGTGTCTTGGCGACGTTTCGACGAAGTCTCATTCGTCATCTTCAGGCTGGTGTTCTCGGCTTCGTGCTTCCAGGAGCAATGTGAGATCGCAGCTGTCTCTTCCTTTTAACTGCTAGTGGGGGTGTGAGCTGATTGGGTGGGAACTTGGCTGTGTTCTGATTGGGTGGAGGTGTGTTCTGATTGGTTAGGGGCTCGGCTGTGCTCTGATTGGATGGGGGGTTGGTTGGTTGAACACACCCCCAGCCAATCAGAGCACAACCAACCCCCCATCCAATCAGAGCACAGCCGAGCCCCTAACCAATCAGAACACACCTCCACCCAATCAGAACACAGCCAAGTTCCCACCCAATCAGCTCACACCCCCACTAGCAGTTAAAAGGAAGAGACAGCTGCGATCTCACATTGCTCCTGGAAGCACGAAGCCGAGAACACCAGCCTGAAGATGACGAATGAGACTTCGTCGAAACGTCGCCAAGACACTTCCAATTTTACGTGGGAGAAGACCCGAATAACCAAAGACCTACATATATATATATCACTCCATAGAGTTAAATCCTGTGTTTATTCCCTGATTTTGAAGATTTTTCTCTCAATTTGTTGCTTCTTTACATTATACTCACTCACAATATACAATATATAGTATACTTTTCATAGGTGTGAGAATCAGAGAACTAAACTAGTTAGTTACATAGGAAAATAATTTTGCACTAGATGGTATTTAGGTCTCATTCTCTTCTCGCAGAATGCATATCCATGCCTATATACTCCTTATATATGGATCTCTCACAAGAAAATCGGATTTCTGTTGGACACTTTCAACATGACAAAGTATGAATCCAGTGCAATGTGATATAATTCAAAACCTCTAAAAAGTAGAACAAACAGTCATCCGATACCTGAGAGAATAACACATTATTATCACAAAAGTTTTCAAATGTTGAAATGAATTGTGATCCATCAAATTAGGCAATTTGGTAATCTTTAAAATGCCCCAAAAGTTGTGTTTTGCTGCATAAAATTAATAATTACTTCATTGGAAATTCTGATAAACTAATTCACTACATATTAATTTAATCTCCTGTTTCCCACTTAGAAATCAGTCTCTCAAATAAATAATTTACAAATATAAAATATGAACATTTGCATTCCCAAATGTTTGAGCCTTCTGTGTAACATAGTGGTACTGTGAGTGCGCACACCTGTATTTCCTCTATGGACTTACACTGTGGTGGTCCAATCTGCCTACTTTATATGGCAGCAGCATGACAACAAGAGCTATAGGACTGTTTTCAAATTCAGTTCCCATAAAGTTGGTTCTTTATTTAGAAGCAAAGCCTGATTGCCAATGCAGAAATATTTCACAATTAGATTAATGCTTTTGGAATCTACCATGGACCATTTCTAATCTGTCCTTTCCTCTGCCAATCACCCTTTCCCAAATTACCAAAGCTTTTCAAATTAAAAGCCCTCTCTCATATATTATTAGGGCACTACATGTATTATTGGTCTGACTTAATTTTTAAACTCTGCACAATTTAAAATTTTTATACAGATAGTCCCTGCGTTAAGAATGTTTGATTTACAGACAATTTGTACTTACGAATGGGCTACCTATTACTAAAAATGGCGGAATTCGTGCTTCTTCCTCGAACTGATAAACTGCTGAAGCTGTATAATGTTTTCATGAACTGCTGAAACCACCATTTTTAAAATATAGCCTCTTTTCAGTAGCTTGCAAAGGGTCATGAAAACATTGCATGTCTTCAGCAGTTTGTTAAATCAAGGAAGAGAATGTCCATCTGCCATTTTTAATAAAAGGCAGTCTGTTCCTAAGTAGGAATTCTGATTTACTGTTGTGGCCCGCCAGTGGCCTGCGCGGATTGTGGCTGATCCCAACGACAAGGAGGATGGTGTGGTGTCACACCAGCAGCCTATGCAGCTGGCGCTCGAGTTGGACAGCGAGGAGGCTGAAGAGAATGTGGTGCCAGAGGCAGAGACTCAGCCAGGGCCTTCGGAACTTCCAGAGGCTCTTTCAAGTGAAGAGAGTGAAGTGGAGGAGCATCTTCTCAATGCTCGAGCATGCAGGACTGCCAAAAGATAGGAGTGGCTACTCAGGAGGAGGTCTCCTCGAGAGTAAGGCTTGGGGTTAAGTAGCCACTCTCTTAGCCTATTTAAGTTCACACAGAGATAGCAAACGTTGCTGGAAACAATGTTTGGTACTACGCAGAGCATTTTGAGAGTGAGTTTTTTGTTACAACTTGGTTTCTGGGCTAATTGCCAACCCTTGTCGGACTTTGTTTAATCTCTATAATTCATAGCAGTCTGATAAGGACATTTGTGGTTAAAGCCTGCATTTTGAAAGGAGTCTGTATTAAACCGAGTTTTTGGAGTTGTGTGTGTGCGCTACACTTCTTGGGACCCGTAGCTGGGGCAGAACATTTACATACAAATTTGAGTTAAAGACAGATTTAGGATGGAACTTGTTCTTAACTCAGATACTGCCTATATTGGACATTGATCATTAGATTAAGATATATAAATTATGCAAATAGAAAAATTTAATTTTAAGAAGATGTTGGATAACCATTTGTCTGAAGTGGTGTAGGGTTTCCTGCCTAAGCAGGGGGTTGGACTGTTAATTCTGTTCTGTTCTGTTCTGTTCTAAAATGCAGGGGGCAGCAGAGAAAATGAATGAAAAATCCATAAGTATACAAGCCTGTACTTCCCCGTACTGTATATAATCCCTATGTGTTATATGTGCTTTCTGGCCAAGAAGGGGATAGGTGGCAACAGTTTAGGTTACAAACTCTCCATGTTGCTTGCTGGAGAATAGACACATGCTGGCATTCTAGTCTTGATGTTTAATAAAATAAAATAATTATTTTGGTATTTTGAGTGAAAATCAGAAACATTTTTGTTGCTTTTGAGCAACAGCAGTGCTTCACTTATGCTTGTTTCCTGGTGTCTATTTTAAATCTGATATACAAACACGAGTGCTCTATTAAATGACCTTTCTCAGTCTGATTGTCCAGAAGACCCCAGGAGAAATTATAAAAGTCAACAGCAGGAAAGAGAGAGACGCAGATGAGTTTAAAATCATTCCAAATGCCATTTCAACTCCTACCCTCAAAACGACGCTATAGAGCACTGCACACCAGAACAACTAGACACAAGAACAGTTTTTTCCCAAACGCCATCACTCTGCTAAACAAATAATTCCCTCAACACTGTCAAACTATTCACAAAGTCTGCATTACTATTAATCTTCTCATTGTTCCTTATCACCCATCTCCTCCCACTTAATGACTGTATGACTGTAACCTTGTTGCTGGTATCCTTAAGATTTATATTGACTGTTTCCCTATGACTATCATTAAGTGTTGTACCTTATGATTCTTGACGAATGTATCTTTTATGTACTCTGAGAGCGTATGCACCAAGACAAATTCCTTGTGTGTCCAATCACACTTGGCCAATAAATAATTCTATTCTATTCTATTCTATTCTATTCTCAGAAAAAAATGTATATTTTAGAGGAGTGATTCCCCATGCTGGCTGGGGATTCTGGGAACTTAATGTCACACATCATAAAGTTGCCAACATTGAAAAGCCCTGTCCTAGAGTGTTAACATCTGTTGAATCTATGAGCAAAGTTATTTTCACGCTTCTTTTAAAGCTATTTTTGCACTTACCTACATGTTCTGTCACTTTAGTGGTTAAGTTACTTTGTGTTTTTTTGTTTGCTCTGGAAAAAAACATGACTGCTACAAGATAAAACCCTCTTATAATTCTTTAAATCCATTTTGATTTTAACTTGGAGCTTCTGATTGGACTTTCAGTTGTCAGACATGCTCATAAATACGTTTTTACCTTCTTCATAAACATGTTCTTTATGAAACATGAGACAGGATTTCTACATGTTTGTGAAAGGGTCATTTTCTTCTAGGAAAGAAAATGGGGTGAGTGGTGATTGATTGAGTTGGTGAGTTTGGTATCAGAATACACATATCACACTGGGCAATGATTTGCTTAAAAGACACCATTGACTACATTCACACAACGTTTCCAGACAAAAAGACATTATGGCTTGGACAGGGGTTGGCAACCTTAAACACTCAAAAGTCCTAACCGGAAGCCCCTGTTCAATTCTGGAGCCAACCGGAAGCTCAGTTCCCTCATCATACTCTCCTCCTAGCATGGTGTCCTTTTTCCTCTGCTGACCGGAAATCCGATTTCTCCACCATAGAGTCTCCTCCTAGCACGGCACCCTTTTTCCTCTACCTGTCCTAACCAAAAGCCCTATGAATTGTGGAGCCGACCAGCAACAGGGAGCCGCAACAGAGGGATGAAAGAGCCACATGCAGCTCCGGAGCCGTGGGTTGCTGACCCGTGGCTTAGGACATTTTGTGAAGCAGGTTACATATTCTGGTGCAGTGGTGGAATTCAATTTTTTTTTACTACCGGTTCTGTGGGCATGGCTTGGTGGGCATGGCTTGGCTTGGCATGGCAGGGGAAAGATACTGCAAAATCCCCATTCCCACCCCACTCCAGAGAAAGGATACTGCAAAATCCCCATTCCCACTCCACTCTGGGGCCAGCCAGAGGTGGTATTTGCTGGTTCTCCGAACTACTCAAAATTTCCGCTACCAGTTCTCCGGAACCTGTTGAATTTCACCCCTGTTCTGGTGGTTGTATGAAGCATTTCTTTTTTAATATGCTTGGCTTGTCATTATGCTAAAACGCAGATGTGAAGTCCATTATACTACTGTCAATGAATAAATGTGCATGGATGTCTCTATTTTTTTTACCTCAAGTTAATGTCAGAACAGAAACTAAGATCTCAATTTTGTGACTGGAGTGTTGAAATGGAATAGTCTTTCACTTACTTCTGTTATTTCTTGCTAAAATGTTCATTGTTCTGTGTGTTTTACTTTGGGTTTTTTTCTGGATTGGAGAAAGGTAATAATGTAATAATATAAGTATACAAATGGTCTTCAAGTGTTTTGGAAGATGATTAATATGATAATTTCTATGACACATCAGGGGACAGTTTGTATGCAAGAGATAGAACAAAATTTAATGTAATTAACCATTTTTGCTGCAAATGCTTTCTTTGCTGACTTTATTAACATGATATTCATTATCTGATCGGTGATTGGAGGAGAGCATGTTGTTATGGATAAGCAATTTTAAAAAGTTGATATTCAGGTACCTTGTGCCTCTTTCTTCCACCAGAGGTAAGCAATACAATGGCTCATCTTCTGGAGAGTGGCCAGAAGTTTTCAGCCTTAACATTCTCCGGTTAGATAGCAAAGAATTTGACTAGGAAGGAGGATACCAACATGATTATAGTGAATAAAATTTTATTTTAAAAAGTCCTAATACTTATATGATACAGATCCTTCTCCAATTGACCCCAGGTAAAAGGGATTGCTATCATTGGACGATTTCTCTCTTCTCCCAGAGTTTAGGCATCAGCAAGGGAAGGTAATGTATTAATGAGGTCTAGCTACATTTTTATGTGTCTGTTAGATATTAGGCACCTAATTAAGACAAAAGTAGGAAATAGTTATCTAACTGGTATTAGAATGGGAAGTTTGTTATCTTGTAGTTCCGGAGAGTTCATACTTCATAGGAAGTACTAGCTTATTTAAGTAGTCTATCTCTGTTATTTAAAATGTAGTTCAATCATAAAATACCAGTTTCCATCTGTCTCCTTTTTTGCTAATGGAGAGATCTATTATCAGTTTGTTTTCCTTTGATTCAGTGACACCTATTATACCTTTGACCATCAGTGATGGGTGTTTCAGATATAAGCCTTGTGATAAGGAAAAGCCATCTACCATTCTACTAAGTCTGAGAATTGTGATTGGCCGTTGGTTGGAAATAATCCCTAAAATATAGTTGTATTAAGTCAATTCACCCAATATTTTGGGCAGGAAATTAGAAAATAAAAAAGTTGGTATAAATTTTAATATTCAAACTTGGGTCATGTTTGGGGTAAGATCCTTTATTATGTCACTTTATAATGCCTTGGTAAGATCACACTTGGAATATTGCACCCAGCTTTGGTCATCATAATATTAAAAAGATGCTGAGATTCTAGAAACAGTACAAAGAAGAGCAACAAAGATGATTAGGAGACTAAAACATACGAAGAATGGTTGCAGCAATTGGGTATGTCCAGTTTAATGAAAAGAAGAACTAGGGGCAACATGATAGCAGTGTTGCAGTATCTAAGGGGCTGCCACATAGAAGAAAGGGTCAACCTATTCTCCAAAACACCTGAAGGCAGGACAAGAAGCAATGGATGGAAACTAATTAAGGAGAGAACCAACCTAGAGCTAAGAAGAAATTTCCTGACAGTTAGAACAATTAATCAGTGGAACGACTTGCCTCCAGAGATTGTGGGTGCTCCAACACTGGAGGTTTTTGAAAAGAGATTAGACAACCATTTGTCTGAATTGGTATAGGGTTTTCCGCTTGAGCAGGGAATTGGACTAGAATACCTCCAAGGTCCCTTCCAACTCTATTATTCTGTTAGTTTCTTCTGAAAACCACACCGGAATGGAAGTAAGAGTTTAGCAACTATAAGGGAATATAATAAAGAAGGAATATGTAATTGTAACGTATATGTGATAAAGGCAATACTTTGATATTAATAGCAACTTTAAGGTTTAAATCTCCTACAAATATAAGGCTAGTCAGCTATAATTGTTTAAGTTGCTGCTAGTCTTAAGAAGGTAATACGATGCAAAATCAGCAATTGAACAGGAACAGGCGTTTCAAATGAAACGTTCTTTAATAGGCTTTGATAAAAATCAGCTTGACAGATATATTCATTTATCAAGCATAGGTCTTATGGGATTGTGATTGAAACATCAATATGTCTTGTCACATTTGCTGATGTCTGTAAGCCACCCAAGCACTGGGTCTGTTGAAAAATAATGGGGGAAGAACACTGGCTAACGGTCAGCTTCATGATGACATAGCACTGAGAATAAAGTAGATTGCATTATGGGGCCAAATGTCAGGGCTGAAATATGTCATACTGTACTACTGATCTCATGTGATTTAATGCTTCTCCTTAAACAAAATTCTGACTACAGAGAAAATGTGATATTGAAGAGAAACGTTTAGCAATGTCCCCTAATATAGAGAAATATGAACTTCATTTCTTTGAATTTCCCAGCTAGACAACCATTGCCAAAAACCCTGGGAATTTAAATTAATACATGAGCGTGCCCTGTTTGAAGAAGGCTACTTTGTAGTGTACCCTTATCTGTAATATGTTGGTTTTCTATGTAGAGTTCACCCATTATAGCATGTGTTAATATGATTCGTTTGTTTCGTTTGGTCTTAAAAATGTTAGAAACAATTGTGGTATGTTTGTTTGCTTGCTTGCTTGTTTGTATCCCACCTTTATTATTTTTACAAATAACTCAAGGCAGTGAACATATCCAACATATTATCCTCTCCTATTGTCCCCAAAACAACAACCCTGTGTTGTGAATTGGGCTGAGAGAGAGTGACTGGCCCAAGCTGGCAAAGGCAGAACAAGAAATATACAGCAAACTATGATCACAAAAAATATGGCTTAGCTTAAAATGTTAACCTGGTCTAAGTATCAGTGAAAGTTTCTATGTTTTATCATGTGAGTCTTAATCTAATGTTTGAAGTGAAAAACCTAGTGAAAAATCAGCTTTGAGGTACTGATGAATGCGTATATAGGATGCTGCACTGTTTTGGCATACAACTGTCTATAGCACTGTAATTGACACTGACCTGTCAGTTTCCTAAATACTTCCTGATCTTTTGAACTGAAGATGCTCGGACTTGAATTTTGAACCTTTTGCATGCAACATTCATCCTTTCCTTCTGAGCTCTTGATTTTCCACACTTGATTAAATTAACCAGAATCAATAGAACTAGGTCAACAATTCCAGTATATGTATAGGACTTCAAATTTGTATTTAAATTTTGCTGCAATTACTCCAGCCAGGAGTAATTGCAGCAAAGGAGCCTTTTCAGTATTCATTTTATGATAACTACATTGAAATGTGTTTGTCAAAGAGGAATGGGAACACAAGCCATTAGGTAGCTCTTTGGATCCCGAGCTCTACCTTTTGCTGCTGTCGTGCTGATCTGCCTGTGCCAATCACTAGGTGGCAGAGAAATCCTCTCCAGATTGCCAGTTCTTAATTTGCAGTTTTTCCCTTTTGTAGCAGGATTTCGTATCTCTTCTACATCTGATGTGTTATAGGTTGATTTTCTGTCTACAGCCTGGACAGATCAGATCATCAGATCATGATGTGTCCGGTAGATTTTCTGTCCACAGCCTGTCCCATTGCATAGACATGGGATTTCCCTGTGCTGTCCTAAACCCTAACGTTAGCTTTCCCATTTATAGCAACAATGAACTTAATTTGTAAAGTTTATTATTATTTATTTATTATTTGGGCTTGTATGCCGCCCTCTCTCCAAAGGACTCAGGGTGGCTCACAACAAAATATACACAAATTCTATTATAAAATATAACAGATATAAAAACCCATTAAAATCACATTTAAAACCCCTTCAGTCCAATCCTGCCAGACCAAATAGCCATGTTTTAAGATCACGGCGGAAGGAGCGAAGGTCAGGAGCCACCCGGAGCTCCAGGGGGAGCTGATTCCACAGAGTAGGTGCGCCCCACAGAGAAGGCCCGCTCCCTGGGAGTCACCAGTTGGCACTCTCTGGCCGACAGGACCCCAAGGAGGCCCTCCCTGTGAGAACGCACTGGGTGATGGGGAGCTGTCGCTGGCCACAGATGGTCCACCAGGTATCCTGGGCCTAAGCCATGTAGGGCTTAGGTAGTGTTTTAATTTATTTTAATGTTTCAACTATTTGCTAGTAGAAACTATAACATCACCGCTACCAGCTGGGACGAATGGATTATTTTGCCCTACAGAGCAACAAACCTAAGGAAAACATTTGATTCTATACTGCTTGTTTTCTTGAATGGAAAAGAAAAAAAGAGCGTGAAAGGTTTTTTTAAAAATGTAATCATTCCACTTGTCTCACATACAGCAACCTGTATTGAAACCTAAAATAAATATTTGAAACTGCCTTATGGTTTTTAAAAAGTGGGATATTTTAAGATGATGGGACAATATTCTCTTTTTGCAAAAGAAATGCTTTGCTGCTTTTAGGCTGTAATAAAGTTGTTTCAGCTAATCCTAGTTATATCAACTTCTGACAATGGCGGATTTAAGGTATTCTTAAAAATAGACGGTTGTTCATGGACATATACATAATAAGATACCGATCAAGCAGAATATGTGTAGCTCAGGGTTGAAATGAGGGGTCCTTGGTGCTCTCTGAGCTTGGTTGCTTTCTTGTAGACATTTCATTACCCACCCTAGGTAACAGCATCAGTTCACTGCCTAAAGGAATATCTGCAAGAAAAGAACCAAGCTCAAAGAGCACCATAGACAGTTATGCAACATACAAATTGGTGAACAGCAATCTAATGATTTTAACATGCAGACAGAAAGGAAGATGACCTTGAGGGAGATATGCAAGAATTGTTTCCTAGACAAAGAGGAATGGAGCATTTTTAAGCCCTGAGAAACACGATAATATTTTGAACTGATTCAGGCAAACACTGTCTGATTCATTGAGGTATCGGATGGGGGTTGGATTACCCTTCTCACTTTTCATATGAGGTGATTATAAATAAGGAGTTTCCTAGAAACTGTTATTGCCCCTAACTATGTGTGTTTAAATCTGTTAAGATGGATGCTGGCTGCATAGCCATATTTTTATTTTTATTTCGTGTTGATATGTATACCATTTTAGCTTTTTTTTTTTTTTTTTTTGCATAAAGAATGCTTTCTTCAAAGAGAGGGATTCCAGTTGGATGTATTCAAGAGCATGTCCCTTCAGCATTTGACTTTTAGAGCATTCGTTATACTTTAGCAAATGCAATAAGGAAGTGTTACATACTTAACATACATGATGGATTGAGACTATATTTTTGAATGGCGAATTCTGAGTTTGTTCAAATATGTGTTTTGGTTTTTCATTCGATACCGTTTAGCATTTGCATTGGTGTTCAACTGGTGTTGAGAACTAGAGTCTTGTTAGTAATTGCTGATTGATAAAAACTTGCTTCCACATGTAATGTTAAGCTGTATATTTTTAATTTGCTGTTAACTTATGTATGAACTAGGCCATAGTGACCTGTTCATTCACTCAGGATTGAAAAAAAACCATGGTACAGCATGAAATAAACCTGGTGAAGTAATCTTTCCCTTTTTATTCTGTTTTATGCTCAGTTTTGAGGTCTTGTACTGATGTAACAAAATTATAGTTCTCCCTTTCAGTTTAATAGCTAATTGTTTTGACTGATTGCAAATCAGTTCTGTCTATTTCTGTTTATTTCAGATACAAGTTGATACCTTCCAAATATTAGAGAATACAAATGCCAGTTAACTGCATTTAGTACGTCTAATAGTTTGCTAAATCTGGAGAAGGCAAATTGGAAAGGATGATTTAACCGATTTAATAAAGAGGGCTTTAGCTTACAAAAGGCCTTGTCACAGCATCCGTGTTAAGTAAAAACATATATTATTTTTTTCCACCAAATATTTAATATCAGTCAAACTGAAAACCCATAGCAGAGAGAAAAATGCTTAAAATCTGTAAAGCACACACTGGTATTAAATGTTGAAATGACTTTCTACATGTTGGCTAAATTCACAGATAGCAATAGGCTGCTTTTTCTTTAGCATGCTATGTAAAAAAATGACATCACATCACATGACATCACATGACTAGACTAGAACAACAGAACAGAACAGAACAGAACAGAACAGAACAGAATCCTTTATTGGCCAAGTGTGATTGGATACAAAAGGAATTTGTCTTTGGTGCATAAGCTCTCTGTGTACATCCAAGCAACAAGTGATAAATCATGATCATAAAACACAACCATCATAAATCATAAGATATAACACTCAGCGAGACTCAAAAGATACTAAATAAACAATCAACATAAATCATAAGATTCAAGCAACAAGGTTATACTCTATAATCTAAGGAAATAGGTAATAGGAAAGATGAGAAGGATAGTAGTAATACAGCCCTACTAGGTGGTTTGACATCCCAGGGCATAAGACAGTGTTGTGGGAATTAGTTGTTTAGCAGAGTGGGGGGTCTGTGGGGGGAAAACTGTCCTCGTATCTAGTTGTTTTGGCGTGCAATGCCCTGTAGCGTGGTCATGAGGGAAGAAGTTGAAACAGTTTATGTCTAAGATGTGTGGGGTCTGTAGATATTTTATCTAGCTATTGTGAATTACTCAAATCATGATGAAAATTATTGTTTAGTGTATAGTGGTAACCCTATAAATATCTCAATCATCCTTACAATAATCTGTAGAGTAGCCTGATATTTTAAAGTACAAAATTATACATTTACTTGCATTTAATCATGCTTGCTAGAAATCTAAATGCTTAGTTTAATTAATTAGTCAATTGTTGGGTCATAATATCTTTATTTGGGCCAACCAAGGAGGAACCTAAGAATATTTTATTGGCCCTTATAAAATATTATCCAACTGAAGGTTTTGGGCAGGGAAAATTACAGAATGGCTTCTGATCAAAAAAATCCCGACCCTCAAAAAAATCTCTCATTCTTTTAATGGGTTTAATTTTTTTTCTTATCCAACTCCCATATCGTTTTTATTTTATTTTAATAGAAGTTTGTTATATACCATGAGATTATCATCCTGTCAAGATGACCTTTTTTCCAGTATCAGTAATTGTATGAGTAAATGTACTGTATATATGTATGCATATGTGCAATTGGTGGATTGTATGAAGCCTAAAACATAGGTCAGAGGAATGACAGGGCCCACTGCCTGTTTTATAATTCTAAAGTCTGTTTGTTCAGTGCATTAAGGAGATTAATAAATGAAAGGGAAAGGAGCCAGCAAGACATCAGGGAGGACCTTCTGAGGCTAGAGCAATAATGTAATTTCATGATTAGACCCACTATTTTCCTTTCTTTCCTTTTCACTGTTCTGGTTTGTATTCACACTGCCAGTCCTAACACAATCTTTCTGCGGTCTTTATCTGCATGGGTGATACATCAGCTGGGAAATTGTAAGATGCATCTTTCTTTTCCTGCCCTTCTGCTATTTCTACAACACATCAGTTCACCAAATGAAAATTCACCAAATATTGCATGGCACTGCAGATGCTTGTCAAAATAGTAGACGTAAGAAAGATGCAATCTGGGAAGAAAGACAAGGAAAATAGCATAGTGGCAGGACCTAAAGAATTAAGTGCAAAAGATATCAACCAATCGCCATCTTGTAGCTTTCTACTTGCAGTTTCCTCCTAGAATGTAGTGGTAACCAGTTTTGGATTGAAGCAAATGCAGCAATAATCTTAACAGAGTAACAGAGTTGAAAGGGACCTTGTAGGTCATCTAGTCAAATCCCCTGCCCAAGCAGAGGACCCTACATCATTTCTGACAGATGGCAGTCTAGTCCCTTCTTGAAAGCCTCCAGTGATGAAGCTCCCACAACGTCTGAAGGCAAGCTGTTCAATTGGTTGATTGTTCTCACTGTCAGAAAATTTCTCCTTATTTCTAGGTTGAATCTCTTCTTGATCAGTTTCCATCCATTATTCCTTGTCTGGCCTTCAGGTGCTTTGGAAAACAGGTTGACCCCCCTCCTCTCTGTGGCAGCCCCTCAAATATTGGAACACTGCTGTCATGTCTCCCCTAGTCCTTCTCTTCACTAGACTAGCCATGCCCAGTTCCTGTAACTGTTCTTCATATGTTTTAGTCTCCAGTCCCCTAATCATCTTGGTTGCTCATCTCTGCACTTTTTCTAGAGTCTTAACATCTTTTTTATAGTTTGGTGACCAAAACTAGATACAGTATTCTAGATGTGGTCTTACTAAGGCTTTATAGAATGGTATTAGTGCCTAATAAATTGAACCCAGCAGTACATAAAACAGGAAAGAGATTGCTGATGTTAAATGTTTAGGATGCCAAATTTTGCAACAGTTCTTAGCCTATTAATAAGAGAACCTCTGTTTCCTTATGCTCTTAGTATGCTCAGTAGAAAATATTCAGTAGCTGGTAATTTATAACCATAGTGTTCGTGTCAATGTTCCAACTGACCAACCCAATCATGCCAGCACTCCGAGATGATCTGATCTCTTTAAGAATTGTTTTCTTGAGTACATCATTTCAGCAGGCAAAACCAACTCTAACTATTTCCCGTGGTTTTCGTACAGTTAAAGAATAGATATTTCCCTCCTTCCATGTCACAGGTCACATTGTCCAATTAGATGTTCCGGCGTCTCCCGGGTAACTCCTTCAAGTCTCTGGCCAGCACCTGTTGAGATGACCTTGGTTCCCACAGGACGATGAGTTGTTACTGTCTGGCCTGACATTCCAAACCTCTCCCTCCCTTCCATATTGTGTGGCAAGCAGAGAAATGAAAAAATGGCTGCGGCAACATGGGTCAGTTTCAAAATTGACAGTTCAATTTGTGAGCGCTGCAAAAACGTTGTAAAATTGGGTGCAATCATGTGGTGACTCGCTTTATGACCATCACGACTTATATCCAAAATTTTGGGCTCAATTACAGTCATAAGTCAAAGGCTACCTGTACCGTATCTCGTGGACAGCCATGCTGTCATTCTTATTCAAATTTTATATTGATTTCTCAATGCCACTGTATGTTTGACTCTCCAGATGGGTAGACATAATATGCTAAAAGTTAAATTGTAAACATCTGGTACAATGTTTTTTAAGGAGCAAGAGAGAGTTTCATTCACATTCCTCCCACCTGGATATACATGGTAGATCTTTGTCAGTTATTAATAGCAGCCAAGAGCTTTTAGAATTGATCAACAAATTAAATTGTAAGACATCATTGAGTTCAAAGGATTTTCATTTGAGAGGCCAGTTCTTCAATAACTGCAGTAGGAAATGGGAGAATGATTAAATAAAATACATTACTTATTAAAATGTTCCTCTTTATTGGATGATTGAAGAGTTGCCCAGTAACAACAGTTTTTAAAAACAGAAATCAGAGGATGAAAGAGCTGTCAGATCTAATCTTTCCCAAAAATATAGAATTGAAAGTATTCTAGCTAGAACTGTTAAATTTGTCAATGAAGATACCATGTTAGGAAGAATTAATATAGCTTCTTCAACATGTTCATGATGAACAGGACCAAAATATTAGTACTTATGGGTATTATGATGAGATCAATGATAAAACCTTTTCTCATATGATTTCTGACATCAATATTTATTCAACAAACAGGCATTTGCTGTGAATCATGCTTCCCATTCAGAGTTTTTGTTAGCAGTATAAACAAACATATTTGGAAATATCTGAAGCTTGGTGCATATACAGGTCTTGATATAATCAGAGGAATGCTATTACAAGTGCAAATGACTCCAATTTTCCTCTAAAATGAATACAGAGGTGATGTTATTTTCCAGTTAGGTTTAATTTGGCTGCTTGTTCATTGCTGCAAGGTTATTTAGAGTTAGAGACTATAATCTGCTCAAAATGTTGCGCCTTCTCATACTGAATGGAACAATAGTTTTACTTCTGAGGTGCAATGTGTCTTCATGCATTTAATAGATGATTTGGAGGAAGGAGTTAAATCCAAATTTATGTCATTTTATCATTTTACATCTTTCTACTGAAATAACATACATTGATATACATGATGTAAACAAGTAAATTATTCAGTTACACAAGTGACATAAACTGATGCAAACAGAATAAATTATGACAGTTTCCCCGTTGCTTTAGAAACAACGGGCTTTGTCAATAGTTTGAGACTAAAATCCAGAGAAATATTTTGACCCTTACATCCGAAGTCCACTGAATGGATGTCTGGAGAATGTAGGTTTTCCTTTATTTAGTGAATATTGTCTTTTGATGGTTCAAAATAAAAGTATAAAATGATTCTTTATTTGGTAAAGATTTGAAACGATGACAAGAGTAAACATCAAAAATGAACATAGGATATTATAGAACATGCTTTAATTTCTGGAATTATTATATATTGTTATCATATGTTGTCATTGTAAACCATTGAGAGTTCTTAGAGATTATGATGCTATACAGATTGGATATACATAAAAAGCCGTACATGAGAATGGTAAGCAGGGTGGATAAAAATCAATGATTTTTTTAAAAAAATCAAAAAAATCAGATCTTTTTTTATTTAAATCGGATTTTTTTGATTTTTATTGAATTTATTTTAATAAAAAACTTTTGGGGTAAAAATCTATCGTAAGATAGTTTTCTATTTAAGATACATAAATAATTTAGTTTATTCAGCATGAAATGGAGCTTAGTTATGTAGCATGAGGCTGTATATTCTGCAACACTGGGACTATCGGTGAGTCAACAGTGGGTCAAAGGAGTAGCAGAGATGACAGTTGCTCTTTAAAAATTATGATTTAAATCGAGTTGATTTAAATCAAGCCTTTTTACTAATGATTTAAATCATGATTTAAATTGTGATTTAAATCAACTCGATTTAAATCAAATCCACCCTGGTTGGTAAGGTACTGGAACAAATTCTGACAATAGTCTGACTTTATCCCCTTCTAGCTTTGATCTGAAGCTATGCTTGAAGCTATGAACATTCTGACTTTGGAGTTGTGTTGATGGTATTTTGTTCAGTAACATCTGGATCCTTGATGTTGGTAGAAAACATGGTCTTGAACCCCGAACTTGTTCTACCATGAGTGCTTCTATTAATTCTGATCCTGAGCGATGGTGGCAAATATATGTAGCTCGGGTGTAAGATGGTAAGGTGGAGGTTCGTTTTCTGAGCTTGTGGGTTGGTTTCTGAACGTTTCATTACCAGGCTAGGTAACATCTTCAGAGTGTAGGGGATGTCAGAAAACCCTTCCTGTGCCTGACTATTTCTTGAGTGGCCACAAAAGTAGTGTATGTGGTTGAATTAAATGTTCTGTTTTCTTCTGAAACTTTTCTTTTCTTGGATTTATCCATGGTTGGCCTACCGGAGTTTGAAAAGCTCAATAAATCATGTGCCGGCAGGTGTCGCACATTGGTGGTTGTGACACATATTTTGAGTGACAAGGAGCCGCAGCAGAGGGATGAAAGAGCCACATGCGGCTCCAGAGCCGCAGGTTGCTGACTCCTGAACGATATCAAAACCCTTTGGGATAGAGTGCCTTGTTTCAATCAGTAATGCCAACAGAAGAATTTTTGCAGGTTCACCAAACCGTGAGAGATCAAATAGGTCAACTAAGCGTTGCAGTTGCAGCCTTCTGCTGCTTTTGTACCATTCTATTCCATCAGATAATCTAGCAAAGAAAACAGATTTTTTTGCCATTGCTCGGCAGGCTGCCTTAACACTGTCTGTTCTGAAAAGTGGAAGTCTTTTCGCACCCAGGAAACATACCATAGTTTATCTGGACTATTCTGATTAGTACTCTGTTCTGACCCACATTTCAGTCTTAGTCTTTTGCCTCTGAGTAACTTCATTAGTACAAAGTTCTAACTTGTCAACATAAAAACCCATGTGGAATCCTTTACAGTCCTCAATACTATGGAGACTTTCAGTGGTAGATCTCTCTTTTGAGTGCCAATTATGTATTGTTTCATTGCTTTCTATGGTCATTTCTTATCATTGGGCAGCAATACAATTCCATGTGACTACAGGTAGTCCTCGATTTATGACCATAATTGAACCCAAAATTTATGCTGTTAAGTGAGATATTTGTGAAGTTAGTTTTATCCCATTTTATGACCTTTCTTGCCAGAGTTGTTAAGTGAATCACTGCAGTTGTTAAGTTAATAAGATGGTTGTTAAGTGAATCTGGCTTTCCCCATTGAGTTTGCTTGTCAGAAAGTCATAAAAAGGTGATCATAGGACCATGGGACACAGCAACTGTCATAAATATAGTTCATAAATATGAACCAGTTGCCAAGCATGTGAGTTTTGATCTCATGACCATGGGGATGCTGCAAAAGTTGCAATTGTGAAAAATGGTCATAAGTCACTTTTTCAGTTGGTCACTAAGTGGACTGCTGTAAGTTGAGGACTATCTGTACAGTAATTCCTTTTTGCACTGATGGTTGAACACATAAAACTGTGATTTAATCCCTTACGAAATCTGACTCTAGCACTATCAGCCAATATTTTGATATTAATTTTTAATGGATAACAGTTGTTATCTCAATGTTATGTTTGTTGCATCCACTATCTACTGTTTCATAGGGGACATACCAGAATTAAATCCAGAGACTTTTGTATGCAAGCATGTTCTAGAACATTAACCTAGAGTGATCCATTGTTTTATCTTTCTTTTTAAATTCCAGCTAGATATTTTACCGTTTCCCCCAAAATAAGACAACCCCTGATAATAAGCCCAATCGGGCCTTTGAGTGCATGGCAATAAGGCCAAGCGCTTATTTCAGGGTTCAAAAAAGTATAAGACAGGGTCTTATTTTTGGGGAAACACGGTATTTTCAGGGATTGGAAAATTTAAGTCTTATGGCTTCAGTGCCTTTAACATTGTATATTCCCTGTTATGCTAAAGAAGTTCCTCCTTCCACATGAAACCGCATGGCATGTTTCTTCATTGCAAATGATAAATTAAGCTTCTGGCCCTCACCTCTACCATCACTCAATTCTACACAGGAAAAGGACCAACCTTGTTTTGATGTGGGGGGAAGAAGACTTGGAATTCTTCTGATGCATTTCCAGGAAAGATCTCTCCCAAGGACGAGCCACAAGGAATCATTTTCTCCACTGTATTTAATATAAGGGTTTCAGTTCTGTGTATGCCTTTTGTTAAATCAGGGCAAAGCAGAAATGAAATAAAAGGAAGAATGCCCTTGAAATTAATAACTGTGTTTTGAGTTTGTGCAAAACTGGAAATGAGAATAGATACTCCTAAAAATTATAGGTGTCACCTTGAGACCCAAATTGTAGCATAATCATTCCCAGCATAGGTACAAAACAAACAACAGTGACAGAATGGCACAGAGATAAATACTTTTTAAAAGGGTAATTTGAAAATATATACGAATATATTTGTAATACCGAGGCGAGATGCTAAATTTTAAAGATCTATATGGAACATCCAAAACAGCATTTGTGCATGTGAGAATTATCTATGAAATATGAAAACCAAGTGTGAACAAACAATGCTTAATTGAAAGACTTTTTGCTTTTGGATTCATTTTTTCAGCAGCCAACGTTATTTCCTATATTTAAAAAAATACAACTAAATTTTACCTTAGTTTTCCAATACAGGTAGTCCTTGACTTACAACAATTCATTTACTGACTGTTCGAAGCTACAACAGCATTGACAAAACTGACTTGTGACTTTTTTCACACTTATGACTGTTGTAGCATCCCCATGGTCACATGATCAAAATTCAAGCCCTTGAAACTCACTTAATTGTTTCGCTTACCAACATAAATTTTGGGCTCAATTGTGGTCATAAATTGAGGATTACCTGTATATCAACATTTTTCCCCACTGTAAGTTTTGCAAAATATGCTCAATAAAGGCCACATTGGGATTAACAACCAAAAATTATATATTTCCAATGTTCACAAAAATGTTCCTGTAAAATGAGTTAAACAAACAGAGATGGCAATATGTACCAGTTCAGTTACAATCTCTCCAACATGATATAGGAAGGCTATAATTAATATAATGAAATTTTAAGGAGGTGTAATGCTGTCTTTGAAAACTCTATTATTAATAATCTTCATCATCTACAGCTTGAATAATTCTTAAAATAGATTGAATGGTTCACATAAAAATTTTCAACAGCATCCTTATTGTATTGATGACACAAGAGCACCAAAAGGAAGCTAAGAACATGACACATTATTATAAATTGAGGGGAATTTTTTTTTAAGGATTGCTAAAGGCAGCTTTTCAAGTGGCATGATGTAAGGAATTTAAATGATACTACAACATTTTTTTATTATTATTTCATGTTTGCTTCTCTTTCTCTCTCTCTCCCTCTCTCCCTCCCTCCCCCCCTCCCCCCCTCTCTCTTTTGTCAGAAGCTGTAAGTATTTTTGTCTTGAGGGTAGCCAGTAAACCCTTCTGTGAACCAGTAGTCTATTCTGAATATAGTAAATGATGACAAATTTTATATGGTATTTAGTCCTTCCTTCCTTCCTTCCTTCCTTCCTTCCTTCCTTCCTTCCTTCCTTCCTTCCTTCCTTCCAACACACTTAAATAACCTTAGGAAAGGAATAAAAATTGATATTGATAAAAAAAAAATGTGGAACCTTGCTAATATTTTTTAGGACAGTGCAGTGATCTTGATTTGAAGGGGGAATAGTGATTTAAAGTTTGGGCATACAGAACTCAATATACCTGTTGACATCTCCTTAAGTATAATGTCTTTAAAGACTTCTCATTAGATGCAACATAAATGCCCAAGCATGTTCCAACTCATCTTTTTCCTTTTGAATCCAGGTAACTGCACAGGCCTAATTTTTATCCCTGTATTTATCCATCAGTCATGGTACTGATAACGTTGGTATTGGTTGTAGAAAAGATGATAATGGCCTTTTTCACACATCACATTCAGCCACAAGATGGTGGCTTTGATTTTTTTTTTTTACTAGTGTCACGTGTGAACCCAAATAAGTTGCTTTATGTGTGGATCAGACCACAGATTCCACAAGTTATCATTTAATAAACCCTGCCCTAGCTTCTTCTCAGAATGTAGATATAGGACTGATTATAGTTGAATAGAAATGTGGATAGCAGTTGTCTACAACTTTCAAACCAAACCAGATGTATATCATTAGCATTGGTTTTCATTTTGCATAAAGGCAGATAAAATAGGAATTTTGCACATGTTTTAATTTCAGCCAAACTCTGTATATTTTTGTATATTTTTGAAAGTATAAAGAATGAATACAAGATCCCAATCATAATCTTTTTCTTTTCCTTGTCCCAGTCTCTCAAACCTCCTCTGCCTTTTAAGATAATGAGATTGGATTTTCAGCTAGCCTGAACCCCTCTTTTGGCTGGCTTGTTTAACCATTGTCCTGGCAAAATGCCAGAGCATGCCTGTAAGAGTCAGTTGGCTGCTAGCCCTTTGCCAAGCAATAGGTAGCTTTTATTATTACTGCTTTGCTGTAAATGAAATCAAGCAATTTGCCCCCTGTCAGTTTAAGCATTTTTTTTTCTAGTCAGAGTTCAAGCCCCCTTGCATGAATTGAGTCAGCACAGCTATTGCGACTGTTATAGTTATAACTTTTGCTGTAGATAATTAGAGTTTATGGTTAAAGAGTGCTATTTATACTAATGTGCTACTGGATCATGGGTAGTAGTTAAAATACTTGTTTTCACTCAATAAATAGCTGACTGTAAAGTAAACCTTAGGCACAAATACTGGTCCACTTCTGTGCTTAGAATAGCAGGGTCTAGACCTCGTCACTTCTATTTATTTTAATACATCTCTGAATTTTCAATTTCAGCAAATGGCGAAGGGCAGTGGTGGGTTCCTCCTGCTTCGGCCCAGTTTGGCCGAGCCGGTAGCGGTGACGATATGACGTCACTGAACTAGTTCTCTTTGTTGGGAGCTGGACCCCCCCGCCCCCCACATTATTCTTACCTTTTATTTGGCCCTGCCCCCAATCTATTCGCTGCCTCCCGAGTCCTAGCTGATCGGCTAGAAGGAAAAAAAAACTGTTTAAACTCTTGCCGCAGGGCTTCAAAGGGCCGCCCTACAGCTGATCAGTATTAAAAGGCAGTGTGGTGATAGACCAGTGCGCTCGAAAAACAAATGGGTAGACCGGTGCCTCCAAAAACAAATGGGTAGACCGGTGCCTCCAAAAACAAATGAGTAGACCGGAACGCTCCAAGAACAAACGGGTAGACCGGTACAGCTCTGCAAGCAGTTAAAAGCCTGGTAGACCAGTACCTCTGCTAAATCCTAAAGAATTGTTTGTCACATGACCATCAAGCCACATCCACAAAATAAGCCACGCCCACAGAACCAGTAGTAAAAAAATTTAGAACCCACCCCTGGCGAAGGGATCTTACCAGTCAGCAAACCTGCTGATTAGCACACAAACCCCTTCTGCAACCCATGGTGCTTCTCCTTTCCCATCATGGTTCCTTATAGGCTTCTGGTGTTCATATGTTCATACTTTGATGCTAGGGCATGAGATTGGCATGCACATATGGTTCCAAATTCAGTCCCCAGAATTGGTAAAGAAATCTGCCTTAGAATTGCTGTTAATTAAGAGGAAATGATATTGACCCAGGGGCAGTATTGCTCCCATTTAATGCAGGCTATTTCTAGAATTGTAGAGTTTTTAAAAGTCCATGGAACCAATCTTCTGGTCATCAGCTCCAATAGATAGTTGTCCAGCTTTCGTTGAACACATTAGATTAGGGGTGTCAAACTCAATTTCATCGAGGACTGCATCAGGGTTGTGTTTGACTTCAGGGGGGCCAGGTGGGTGTGGCCGGGGTAGGAGTAGCCAGCTTGACATCACTCGTGTCAGGTGCACCTGTGGTGGCCCAGGCGGGCCTCCATTGTCTCCAACAAAGGAATGTGAGAGCGTGGCCCCCCACGCTCTGTTTTCACTGGCAGAGGGCTGCAGGAGACCATCCAGACTGAAAATGGGATCTTGGGAGGGCCACACACAGGCCTCCTGAACTCTGTTTTCACTGGCAGAGGCACTGCAGGCCGGTCCTTCGCTGTTTCCAAGGCGGCCCCATTGGCCAGATTTAAGCACCTCGCGGGCCGGATTAGGCCCGCGGGCCTTGAGTTTGACACCCCTGTAGACCATTAGAAATGTTAGGATTTCAAAGAAGGGGTCAGCTTATTTACCAAAGCACCAGAAGGCAAGACAAGAAACAATGGATGGAAATGAATCAAGGAGAGGAGCAACCTAGAATTAAGGAGAAACTTCCTAACAGTGAGAACAATTAACCAGTGGAACAGCTTGCCTTCAGAAGTTGTGGGGGTTGTTAAGAAGAGACTGGACAGCCACTTATCTCAAGTTGTATAGGGTCTCCTGCATGAGCAGGGGGTTGGACTAGAACAGTGATGGCTAAGCTTTTTGCCATCGCGTGCCAGAAGGGGGGTGGGGGAGGGTCGCGTGCGCACGTGCCCACACGCATACATGCGCAACCCCCCTCCCCCCCCCTCCTGGCACATGATGGCCTAGTAGGCCCGTTTTTCTTTCTTACCTGGTTCCAGATCCTCTCTGTGTATCTGGGAAGGGCGAAAACAGCCTTTCCCACTCCCTTGGAGACCCTACGGAGGCTGAAAGGGCCCATTTCCCGACTCCCGGTGGGACAGGAAGTGACTTTTTTTCCTGTCCCCAGCCTCCAGAGACTCCTAGAGAGGCTCCTAGACACTCCTAGAGAGGCTCCTAAAGACTCCTAAAGAGGTTCTGGAGGCTGGGGACAGCAAAAAATGTCACTTCCTGTCCCACCGAGAGTTGGGAAATGGGCCCTTTCAGCCTCCGTAGGGCCTCCAAGGGAGTGGGAAAGGCTGTTTTCGCCCTTCCCAGATACACAGGATCTGGAGCCAGGTAAGAAAGAAAAACCCCCCTCCAGGCCCTCCAGAGGCAGGAAACAGCCTGTTTCCCTACTTCTGGTGGGCCCAGAAGGCCCGAAAATCAGCTGACCGGCGCGCGCATGCACCCCAGAGCTGAGCTGGCGTGCCCACTAATATGGCTCCACGTGCCACCTGTGGCACGCGTGCCATAGGTTCACCATCACGGGACTAGAAGATCTCCAAGGTCCCTTCCAGCTCTATTCTGATTGGTTGATTGGTTGATTGAGGATTTCTTAACATTGTGCAGGAACAAAACCCTTTTTTAGTGTTTTGCATTCTAAGATGACACAGATATGTGGTAGAGAGTAGTTCTTCAGATGATTGGAAACTGCTGTCCCTCATTTCCCTCTGTGCCTCTATCTTAGGAAATACTTCTGGTATTCTGGTATAGTGACTGTTGCAACCATTGTTCTTAAATAACTATGTTCCAATCTTTGCTTTTGGATAGAATGGAAACTCAGTAATGATGGTTTGATGAAGGTTGATATCAGTGTTTTCAAGTAAGCGTTTTGGGTGGACCAGGTTCAAACATTCCTCTGAAAACCCTTATATATTTGTGTCTGGCTATTTGCTACTGTTCAACCATATCCTATCCAGATGTGCTTCAAGTGGCCAGCCACAATCGGTGAACATGTACCATTCATTATACTGTGCCACAGAGTGCATTTAAAGCAAGGGCAGTACATCCTGTGTAGTTTGTTTGGGACTCGAAATCCGAGATTGCAAACTAATTTCAGGTACAAAGCACTGTTGAATAATTGAAAATACGGGAGGCAAATATTAAGATCACATTCTATTAAGTTCTAAATTGAGAGCTTAACCAGCAAGCAGCAGTAGATAACATAACGCCCAATTTATTAGGCTTAGCATAAATGCAGTTTAATTATCTGGGAACAAATTCCACAAAAAAACCCAAAACTTTCTGATTACAAAAATCTTTGGTATCTCCAAGAATTGTTGCAGCAGTATAGGTCTCAGTCAATATTTATACTAGATGGGTTGTGCAATATTTGGGATTTTACAGCTAATAAAACTAGAAAAGTTTTAGTTTCTTCCTACAAAGTGCCAAATACCCAGGTCAAAATGTAGACTTCCTTTTAAAGGAGATCTTGTTCATAGTTCAAGGTTATTGGTGGGTTTTTCTTGGAGAAGCAGCTATTGTGATAGATTCATAGATTCGCAGGGCTAGAAGAAATTCTAGAGGTCTTCTAGTCCAACCCCGTGTTCAAGGTAGGAGTTGTTATATTATCCCAGATGAATCAATGTCTAATCTTGTCTTGAAAACCTCCAGAGTTGAAGCACCCACAACTCCTGGAGGCAAATTTGATTAATCCATGATTCAATAGATTAATCATTTTCATTGTCAAGAAATTCCTCCTTATTTCCAGGTTGGATCTCCCTCTGATGAGCTTTGACCCATTGCTTCTAGTCTTGCCCTCAGGTACTATGGGAGAATAAATCAACACTTTCTTCCCTGTGACAGCCCACCAAGTATTGGAGGACTGTTATCTTGTCTTCCCTAAGTCTTCTCTTTGTTAGGCTAAACATATCTAATTCCCTTATCCAGGGGTGGTATTCACTTACCTTCACTACCTTCACTGTTTCATATCTTGCTGATGCTCCGTTTTTCAGCTGTGAGACGGGAAAGAGAACTAAACTTTGAGCTCTTGATAAAATTGTTGTCAGAAGCTCGAAAAATGTCACGCTTGTTACCTGGCAAGCAGAAATGAGCCGCAAGCAAGCTCAGGAGACCTCCAAGAACCGTAGATGAGTAATATTTATTGAAAATAGGGAGCCCAAGCCAAAGAATTCAGGATTGTGCATTGAAGAACTGTATATACCAGTGATGGTGAACCTTTTCGGCACCGAGTGCCGGAAAGGGAGCACGCGCACCTGGGCCATAACCCGGAAAAGGAGCTGCCCGAGGTGCATGTGCGCACCTGAAAATGAACTTCCGGTTTCAGCTACTGAAATTCCGGTTTGAGCCAGCTACTCTTCTGGGATTCTGACATACATGCGCACGCAATGATCAGCTGGCTGGCGCGCATGCTCACGCAGGAAAAAGGAAGATCAGCGCTTCTGGTTTCTGCCACATGCAAAAAGGCCAGTTGATCATCACTCGTGTACGCGCGCCAGAAATCCGGAAGAGGAACGAGTGACGCCATGTATGCCAGGCAACATGGCTCCACGTGCCACTTCAGACACGCCTGCCATAGCTTCGCCATCACGGGTAGATACTGTAGAAACAATGTCCAAACCACCTTGGGGTGAATTTTCCATCTCACCCTACAACATGGAGTGCTTAGTTTCATATTTTGAGCAGGCGGGTTTGGTTTTACCTGTTCTTCATTTTGGTAACTGTCGGATATACTTTCATGTTTCTTACTGACAATGTTAGAACTGATGCGTTTTCCTGTATTTGTACTTTATTAGTTAATAGTGATGGAATGTAGTAAGGAGGTGAGGGGAGGGATGCATTCCAGAGGAATAAGAGGCAACTTAGTCCAGATATGATGTGTGAGAGAAAGAGGGTGAAGACAATTCTTCCTTAATAGTGACACGGAGAAAATTGTAGATGCAGATAGTAGAGTGCTCAGTTTGGCAAGATTTCATGAAATAATAAATTTATTTTGGAAGAACAACCAGGTGTCATTCTTGGTTTTGGCCTTGATAGTAACAAAATAATCTCAATCAAGTAAGTAAAGAGCACAAGCCACCTATTGTTTGGGATATGTGGAGGAAATCATATATTTTCTTTTTTAAAAAAATACCTTCTAAAAACAAGGCAACACTGTGTTCCTCTAATATATGTTCCTCTTACTTTGCTAAACATGTATGATGTGGCGTGATTGTATATAATGTCTTCAAAATTTACAATGTCTGCATCAGTGATGGCGAACCTTTTAGAGACCCAGTGCCCAAACTGCAACCCAAAACCCACTTATTTATTGCAAAGTGCCAACACGGCAATTTAACCTTGGTAGTACAGTGGTCTAAGGCACCCCGTTATTAAGCTGGTTATTAAGACCAGCTGCCTGCAATTACTGCAGGTTCAAATCTCGCCAAGGTTCAAGGTTGACTCAGCCTTCCATCCTTTCTAAGGTAGGTAAATTGAGGACCCAGTTGTGGGGGCATTAAGCTGACTTTGTATAAATATACAAAAGGATGAAGGCTATTGCTGAGCATATTGTAAGCCGCCCTGAGTCTGTGGAGAAGGGTGGCATATAAATCAAATTTAAAAAAAACCAAACCTGAATAACGAGGTTTTACTATCTAAACTAATGATAAGCAAGGCAGAGTTCAGCTAATTGTTCTAAGAAAAACGTGATAAATGCATTTATATGCCCCTTCATGTTTTTTCTTTTCAGTCTCTGGATGGGCAAGACTGCTCGTTTAGGGTGCCATGCTTATCTGGTTTCATTTTTATGTGCTGTACAATTTACACTTATCTGAAATGAGTAAGCATGTTTTTATAGACGATTACGGGACTCATAGGGATGTGGTGGCTCAGTGGCTAAGATGCTGAGCTTGTCGATCGAAAAGGTCAGCGGTTCGAATCCCTAGTGCTGTCTAACAGGGTGAGCTCCCGTTACTTGTCCCAGCTTCTGCCAACCTAGCAGTTCGAAAGCACGAAAAAAATGCAAGTAGAAAAATAGGGACCACCTTTGGTGGGAAGGGAACAGCGTTCCATGCGCCTTTGGCGTTTAGTCATGCTGGCCACATGACCACGGAGACGTCTTCAGACAGCGCTGGCTCTTCGGCTTTGAAACAGAGATGAGCACCGCCCCCTAGAGTCGGGAACAACTAGCACATATGTGCGAAGACTCATCTTGTTTTCTTCAGCTTCTTGTTCTTCTAATGCAGAGGAAGCCACTAAACAAAATCATTTCCCTTGGTATGTTTTTTTTTTTAAATTTGGAAGTTACATTATCAGATGATATTTAAGGATAGAATCATTTTTTTTTAATGTTGAGTGGATAAAAGTGATTTAGTTAGTAAAAATCAGTGTTAAAATGAGAATACATTTTGAATATATCTTCTGTGAGCTCCTCATAGAGTTATTTTGGTATCCCTGGTGTTCTTTGCTTTGCACAATTTATATGAGCTTCTACAAAATACCAAAGTTCTATAAAAAAATAAAGATAATCATTTGAAGGAACACTAAAACTGAAAGAGAGATATATTTTTATTAGTTTCGGAGAGATAAAAGTAGGCGTTCTAGCTAGAGCAAACTGCTAGAGTTTTCTGTGTCACTTTTTTTCCATTTAGTAGTTTGGGTGATTTTTGCAGTCTAGTACTTAATTATGAGAGAGGAAAGAAGGAACAAAAACACAAAGAACAACTCGGAAAAAAAAAGGAACAATAAAGCCACACTGCAATGCATATAGGAAATTATTTATAAAAATAATTAATTTTTAATCACATCTTTAAACTTTGATCACATAGAATAATAATGATCGATGTTTGATTGCTTTGATAAAGAGCCATTTCCTAAAGGGGAAGGGATCTATGTTGCTAATCCAGTATTGTAAAGTTTGGAGTCACAATGTCTTTTCAACATTGCAGAGGAATGAGTGTTGGACCAGCAATGTACAAAGTTCCAAGTCAGGAAAAAGACACTAGAAACATGGAAGTTGCTTGGAAAGAAGGTTTATTGATGAACAGGATCACATGGCTTGAGTTTCTGAGCAGAGAAGGGCAGAGATGCTGAGAGTGCCTTGGTTTTATGCCCTCTATTGGGCTTTGAATTTGAGCTTGTATTCTGATTGGTTGTCAGACTCCCATGGGGCCATGCAGGGGCAACTCTGTAGGCTGTCTTGTGTCCCAGGCTTGGTTGAGCTTTGCTGAGTGATGTAATCTTCTCAGGTGCCATGTGGCGAGTTCTGTTGCTAGATGGGTAGAGGGCTAATCTAAGAGGGCTAATCTAAGAGGGCTAATCTAAGAGGGCTAATCTAAAATGGGTAGAGGGCTAATCTAAGATCCAAGATTGTTGGATGTTGGGTGAGGGCATTTGCCTATGAATAGACCTAACTATCTCTTTATCTCTTTAAGTGTGGACATCTGCTGTGGGCTATTGAGGATGGTGGGTGCTATTAAGAGTGAGTTTGTTTCCTGCCTAAAAACATGTTTCTCTATTTCTCATCCAGGGAAATATAATATTCTGCCTTTTTAATATTTCCTAGAATATTTCATTTTTCTAGGATGGGGTGGGTGCTAACGTCCTACACTACCATCTTGGTTTTCTCCTGCTGACATTCTGTTAGGTGCAAGGAACCAGAAAAACTCCGTGAATAGGCCCAGCTGTTTCTTTATTGTTGATCACCTATTTTACAAGAATCTTGCCAGACTGACTGCATTCACTTGGGAACCTATAGATAACAACTTCATGAGTCTGGCTTATGTTGTTTCCTTCTCCTATGCTGGGACTTCTCCTTTTTGATTGATTTCATATGTACCTGGCACGCTTATATCAGATACTATTTAATGTAACCTGATGTTCACTAACGTGACTGGCAGCAATGTTTCAGATCTAAGAACTGAACTTGGAACATTATGCATGTAATGAATGTGCTTGATCAATAGGTTGTGACTTTCTCTATATAGAGGTGTGTAGGATCCATATTGCAGATTCTTTCAGTTTCATGGAGTATTTCTCCAATGGGTTGTTAAAGAAATAGTTTCAAATTTATCCTGATTTTCACTCTATGCAAAACAAGTGGTACATTATTTATTTATTTATTTATTTATTTATTCATTTATTCATTTATTCATTCATTCATTCATTCATTCATTCATTCATTCATTCATTCATTCAATTTATATGCTGCCCCTCTCCGAAGACCCAGGGCGGCTCACAATACACTAAAAAAAATCACTATAAAAACACTTAAAAATTAAAAACATTAAGACATTAAAACCTATTCACACCATTCATGGCCAGATCTTGTCAGATTGCAAAGCGAGATCAACGGCCCCAGGCCTGCCGGAAAAGCCAGGTCTTCACCATTTTTTGGAAGGCCAATAGGGTGGGGATGGTCCGGACCTCAGGAAGTAACTGGTTCCAGAGAGCTGGGGCAGCCACAGAGAAGGCCCTTCCCCACGGGCCCGCCAGCCGGCATTGTTTAGCTGATGGGACCTGGAGGAGACCAACTCTGTGGGATCTTACCGGTCGCTGGGAGCTATGTGGTAGAAGGTGGTCTCGAAGATAACCTGGCCCTGAGCCATGTAGGGCTTCAAAGGTAGTAACCAACACCTTGAATTGTGACTGGAGACCAATAGGGAGCCAGTGCAGCTTTCAGGTGCAAGAAACTTGTTTTTGCACCAAATTGTTCAAAATGTCTACTCTCAAAGTACCTGTTTTCAAAGAATTTGGCTGGACCCCTGAAAATGCAGAGAAGAAGATTCTTACATTAGCATTGCTCATAACAATGAGGACATAAAAATGTCCAGACTGCAAGCTTGCTAATCTTATTCCATTTTTATGACCATGCAATTGATTTTTAAATTGAAAAGAGAATGAAGCTTTTCTTTTCTTCTCTTCCCTACCCTATCCTTCATTTGTTTGTACATGTTGCTACTTATTGAAATAATGCATGTGAAAAACCATTATGGAGCTTTTTTTTCTTCCTTCCACTGTTTTGCAGAAATTTGAGCTTTAGCACTACTGGCTGATAAAGGCATTTAGTGTAAGGAGGAAAGATGGTCTATAATTAAATGCTCATATCCTGTCATGAGAGTGACAGTTACAAATATTTCAGCACATAACTCATTGGAAAATGAGTAGTGGGCCAAAATTACCTGTGTAAGAAATTCAGACCCCCTAAGGGAATGTTAATAGAAAGGCAAAGTAATAAGGATTAGCGCGTGATTTATGGTATGGCTAGCTTCAAGGAACCATGAAAGCTGACTTGCATTGTTCTGCCACCTATATGCATTCACTGTGAAGGAAGCTGAATCATGTTTGCTAATGTGAGTAGTGATGAGCTGATGAGCCATTCAGATATAAAACAACGCCAATGGTGTTGCGGTTTAAATTATTGAGATGTAGCTAAATTATCCTCTATCATTCTCTTGTGCTACAGACCTATCAGTTTATATAAATAAATCCATACATCATAATAAAATTTTACTGCTAAATCATATATCTCGGGGAGTATTCACATATAATGCCTAACCATGATTTCTTACCATCTTCATTTTTTTCCCAGCTGCAGGTGATCCTAATCAGCCACTAATCTTAAGTACGATTTACTTGAAGCAAGTCAGTTTCATGGCCCATAGATCTACATTAGCTTGTTTCAAACAAGCCATAGTCAGAATTAAGCAAAATGAATTCTGATAATCCATAAAGTAGGAGAAACTTTCAAACGTCTTCTAGCTGCTTTAGAGAAAAAAAAGAGAAAAGCTTCTCATCATATCAAAGCAAGATGGAGCACTGTGCCCAAACCAATTAAATGTCTTCTGCTTAATCCTTCCCTCCCCTCGCTCTTCCTATGTGAGTTCACAAAACCTTTTGAGCGATATGAATGTTGCGGTTTGCCAGGAAGAAATCTTGGCAATACCATGATGTGAAATGAAATGTAATAGAAAGCATGCTAACAACTATTATTTTTTCTGCATGTTCACTTTTGGCGGTGCCTAATCAATATATGGGATGCTGTGGCTCAGTGGCTAAGATGCTGAGCTTGTCGATCGAAAGGTCAGCAGTTCAGCGGTTCGAATCCCTAGTGGCACGTAAAGGGGTGAGCTCCCGTTACTTGTCCCAGCTTCTGCCAACCTAGCAGTTTGAAAGCATGTCAAAAATGCAAGTAGAAAAATAGGGACCACCTTTGGTGGGAAAATAACTGCATTCCGTGCACCTTTGGCGTTTAGTCATGCCAGCCACATGACCATGGAGACGTCTTCAGACAGCGCTGGCTCTTTGGCTTTGAAACAGAGATGTGCACCGCCCCCTAGAGTCGGGAACGATTAGTAAATATGTGTGAGGGGAACCTTTACCTACCTTTAATCAATATATGAGAAATAGTTTTTTTCCTTCATTCAGATAAAACTCATGGAGCTTTGCAACAGCTTTCTAAGTAAAGGAGAACAGCTTTCTTTCATTAGAGTTTTATTTTTATTACAGAATGACAGATAAAGCATGATCAAGCCAATGAAATGCTTTGAGGACCCTTTCACTATTATTAGAGAACTCCCGTAGTTATACTTGTATTTATACTTGTGTTAGTAATTTCACAACTGCAGTGATTCACTTAACAACTGTGTCAAGAAAGTTTGTAAAATGGGGCAAAACTCACTTAACATACTCTATGTCTTGCCCCTTCATTTTTTTCTGGCTAATCAGAATAATCAGGATAATCTGGCATGCCGTACAGCTGTAATAAATAGAAAGCTTTATCTAGCTCTGTGCTCTGTTCAGCTTTATCTAACACTGTACTTCAACAGGCAGATTTTAGGTACTTCAGTATGCAGAATAGGAGCCTAGACAGAAGAAAAATGTGGCAATGCTACTTCGATTGCTAATTTTCTTTAGAAGAATGGAGTCGTAATTTCTGATTGCATTCTGGTACATTCATCTTGCTAAAAGCATATTTTTAAGTAAGGGAAAATTTGAGTGCTGGCACCATCCTGGGAAGATTATTATTATTCCCCAAACTCTTAAACCATTTCTTTAAAAGCTTCTAGTAAAATATATTATAAAATGCTTGCCTTTGCAGTAAAGCTGTATCCTCTCAAGTTGAGAGAACATACAATTTTACAATGCTCACATTCACATTATTATTATTAGTCCTAAAATGATCTTAAGATCTCTGAAATTTTCCCTCAGGCTCAATTCTGACAGCAGAGTCTCAACATCAGAACTCTTTAGCTGTAAGGAATAAAGACACATTTTTGCTCAAATAGAGCCAGTGAGTAGGAAATGGATGAGAAGTTTAAGCTGGAAAGAGAGGAATTCACCTCTATTAAAGGTAGGGCCTTTTTGGTGGTAGTCCTAACACATTGGAATTTCTTTCCCTCAAACATCTTAAGTGTCCCAGATATTTATAATTTACCACACGGAATGTGTTTATAACTTACTCCACAGAAGCTAATTCAATTATCTATGCAGATATCATGATAATATTGCTGTTTGTTTGTTTGTTTGTTTATAGACTACTTTTATTATTTTTACAAATAACTCAAGGCGACAAATATATGCAACACACTTTTCTCCTCCTCATTATTTCACAACAATCCTGTGAGGTGATTTGGGCTGAGAGAGAGTGACTGATCCAAAGTCACTCAGTTGGCTTTCAGGGCTAAGGTGGAACTAGAACGCAGTCTACCCTGATGCCGTCAGGACAACACCAAACTGGCTCCTAATATAACCTAGTTCAAAATAAGAATATTGCTAAGGTCTAACCAGTGGTGGGTTGCCCTCGGTTCAGACTGGTTCGCAAGAACCAGTAGTAAAACCGGCGGGAGGCTCCGCCCACTGACCCGGACATCATCAAAGGTGATCTGCGCATGCGCAGAAGAGTGTGCGAGCGAAACGAGAGAGCGCACGTGGCACGATGCGAACCGGTAGTAAAGGTAAGTAGAACCCACCCCTGAGTCTAACCATCCCCAATAAGATAGTAGTCAAATTGGACACAGATTGTTTCTCAGCCGCCATGACTTCTCATTGAGCACTTGATTCTGGTGGAAATGAGTGCCACTCCAAGACAATATATTTCTGAAACTCAGTAGAATATTTACATCTCTTTCAACTTTCCTTCATGTGGGGCAAGGAAACCATTCAGAGACTGTGTAACCTTATAGTAGAGTGACCATGTTTGATGGGACTCCAAGAGAGCAGCAATTGGAGTCCGCTTTTTATCAGTTGTCTACTTTTGTCTTGTGTGTCATTGTTATTATTACTGTAGCTATTCAGTTGGTTGAAAAGATATTGAACTAAGCCGGAAAGAATATTATTCACAGCTGAACCTCAATAAACTGAAGTAAGAGATCTATTAGTTTCAACGCTGAAAGTCCTCTCTCATTTTCCTTTTCTAAAATATTGCTATCATTGCACTCAAACCAACTTTAGATTCCTTCCACTTTGGATGAAGTCCCAAAATGCCTGTTTTTGTTAGCTCTTTTCTGCGGCATATTAACATTTTAATTATTAAAATTATCATATTAGCTCAGCACTGAAACAGAGAAGGAGAGTCTAAAATACACAAGGTGCTGAATGCTTCATCAGCTTTTAATGGGGTGGTAACACTACTCCTTAAATAGTTATTACAATTTGTATTATCATCTTTGATCTGATTTGTCTTGAATTGTATGCACTCAAGGCAGTTGGCAAGGCTGGATTTTGTGAATATGCGTGTAATAGAGAATGAAACAAAGAGAGAGAGAGAAAGCTTTATTTAGAGAACTTTCTATGATAAAGCCTTGAGGCCTAATATGTTTGTGTTCTTTCTACAAAAAGGGAATGGAAATAGACACTAAGTTGAATTTAGCCCAAGGAAAACAATTTTGCAAGCAGAGTTTTAATCATCCAGAAAATTTCTCATGACTTCAACGAGCTGCTTTAAATAGGATTTTTTTTTTTAGCCAGTAGATGTTTCTCCCCATCAAGAAGGATAAGTGGAGCAACTAATAAATGACATATTATACAAACGCAAGAGGAGGAGAAAATTCTGAAAATATCAACCTGAAACAGACACACTATTAGTTTTAATGATAGATAGATAGATAGATAGATAGATAACCAACATAAAAAAATTATCACAAAAAATATGATTATTATTAGTTTCATAACAACTATAATTAGTTTCATAAAAACTGATGATTAATATAAGATTGAAACCTTCATAGCTATGTGAATACAATGCATAAGGTTGGAGCATTTATCTGTAAGGTTGAAAACACTTATAACCTTGTAGATATAGAAGAAAATGAGAATCCCTTGGAGTACATTTTATTAAATAGAAGTAATCCTCTTGAAATGATCATAGTCAGGTCTGGCAACTAGTTACTAAGTGAAGTAGTTGCTAAGTGATACCATGACTGTGCTTAAGATCTTACTTCCAGTTTCCTTTGCTTTACCAATCTGCAAAGGTTCTAATTTCAAGCACTGGCCACAGAGTTACTACTTTAATCATCGTAACTGAATGGTCGCTAAAAAAGGATTAAGTCGCTAAATGAGGATTATCTGTATTTGTGACTGTCTTCTAATGATTGATAATTGAGTGCCATCAAGTCATTTTCGACTCCTAGTGATCACATAGATTTTCTCCAGGACAATCCTTTCCTAAGTTGTTCTTTCAAATCTTCCATTGGCTTTCATTCCCACCCTAATTCTGTCCATCTTGTTTTCTGTAATGCCTTTAATTTGACCACTTTCAGATACCAAGTGCATACAAACCGTATTGTTTAGGAATGAAGCACATGTAAAATACATTTCAGCTGACAATAAATGACTTGCAAAAAAAAATAGCCTGACTCCTTGCAGACTTGTGCTTGTGTATATCTTGATGGCAAAGCTTGTTGCACGCAAATGTCTGCCATTTATATCTGACGCTAATAGTTTTCACCTGGTTTGTCAGCAAGTGGCTTGATTTAGGGAAAGAAAATATTATTGGAGTTATGAAAAGCAAAGGAATTTTGGGTGCAAATGTATACAGTGATGCCTGTATACAAATTGTATATATCTAGGTTTCACAAAAAAGACTTGGCTAAAACCAACAGTTTCAACATAATGCCTACATTCATGCTGTTTGCATGTATCCAGGTTCTTTGCAAGGGGGCACAATTAGCCAAGGGACAGACAACTATCAAATTCCACTTGTCTTCAGCCAATTTAGTTAGAAGCCCATGTGGAAAGAGCTACTATTTATATGTGCAGGTAGTCCTTGACTTACAAACTATCACTTAGTGACTATTCAAAGTTATGACAGGCTCCAAAAAAGGCTACTTATGACTCTGATTTGAAGTTCTGGTGTCGGGGGGGGGGCTCTCTGAGGTCATGTGATTGCATTTTGGGTGCTCAGCAATTGGCCCCCAGCTATTTGCAGCATCTTATGACCATGTGACATGATTTCCCTCTCCCCCCCGCCTCGAAACTGGCTTTTACTTACAGTTTCTGGCAAAAAAACACTTATTGGTTAAAATGGATTCTCTTAACAACCGTGGCATTTGCTTAGTGACTGAGGTTCACTTTATAACCAATATATTCACTTAATAACTATCGCCAAAAACATGTAAAAACAGGCATGGTCACAAGACAGCCTGCTTAACAACCAACATGGTTTACAATCATAATTCTTGATTCAATTACCGTTTTAAGTAACAACGGTAGCCCCTTACATCTAACTGAGACATATACAGGAACTTCCTTGTAAAGTGCAGACTTGGAAGAAGTCCTAGATATCTTGAAAAACACGTCAGAAATTTTTAAGCTGAGGTGATGATTAACTTTCTCCATTACTGCATCTCAATGTTTGGTATCTGTTTTTATTGTAATGAATAGATGCATAGGACATTTGTTGAAGGAAAAACTTAGGAACTTTAATTGAGATCTATGTCATAAATGGTTACAAAGGAAAATAATCCCATATGAAATCTAGCTGCATCTCAGTGGTGGGTTGCTACCGGTTCGCACCAGATTGGGTGAACCGGTAACGGCAGCAGCAGGAGGCTCCGCCTACCCACCCGGACACTTCTGCGCATGCACGTGCACACAAGCAAACCGGTAGCGAAGGGATTTGGAACCTGCCCCTGCTGCATCTACAATAAGAAAGAAACGGACTTTGTTTCAGTCCAGCAAAGGAAACATTAAGAAAATGTTTAATTTGTACCACTAACAAGAGGAGGTTGCAATGATTGTAACTCTAATGTGAATCTGAATTTTATCTGCATTGTATCATTTTCATACTCCATTCTGATACAGTTCATCTGTACTAAATGTCTTCAGATATCAACGAAGTGTGGATTGAGATGAAACTCTCTTGGTACTGTTTCAGTTTCTGAAGATTTCCATTTGTTCATCGATTTTGTGGTCAGCTTTAATAGCTGGCAACTTTGGGGAATTCTCTTTTTCCCTTAATGCTTGTAGACACTATTTGTCTCATATATTCATAAATATTTCAGAATTATTTAAGTTCCATTGTGGATACTGGAGACTGTAGTAGGAAACTACCAAGAATAGTTATTAATATATCCATCTATACAGTGACCGATGTAGATTTTTCAAAAAATAAGCTTGTGTATTTTCAAGAGTTAATCTATATATTTATCTATATATTATATAATCCATCTTATTTTGTTTATATTGTAGATAACTTTTTAAAAATCACCTGAATGGACATAAAGATTTGCACAAAGATATTGATTTGTAGTAAATTAGTAAAAAACAAAAACAAAAACAGGCCTGTGGTGTATTCTACTAGAAAAGATGGTGAAAGCCATGGATTAGCTTCCTTTAAAAGGGAGATTAATTAAATCCACTCATGTTTTGTTCTGGATTTGCCACTAGTTATGGTCCTGATCCTTCTAATATGCAGCCTCAATAGGTTATGCTCCAGAGAACATGGTTTTTGTAGCTTCTGACAGTCAAAACTAAAGGCTCCTCAACCTTGCTTTAAAATTAGACAACCTCATGACTATTAAAATACATGATATAGTAATCTGTCCTTTATAGTCAAAGACTGTCTTCTTTGAGTATTCAAGAGACCTCAATACATTTTTCAATACACAAAATTCTATTAGATGGAACAACAATATGACCCAGTAAGGTTCAAGTTACATTTGTTCAGTCATTAGCGTCTGGCCCTGCAGAGTTAAACTGAAATAATACAAAGAAATGGCATAGATATTTTTGCCCAGAACAAGATGCAAGGGAAAGATAGAGAAGGACAAATATAAAGGCTCGCTCATTCTTAAGACAGAAGTGATGCTAGAATTCTGTTTTTCAGATGTATCTGCTGATTTTCTACCAAGTAGCTAAGTTAATGTGAAAACCAACTTACGTTTCCTCTAAATAATTAAAATAGTTTTCTTTCCCATCTTGTAGGCTTTCCCTAGTCTTGGTGAAATATGTATCAAAATATCATATCCTGTCTATTCGGTTGGAGATGATCAATACTAGTAAAAAAACAAAAACTGAATAAAACACCAAATATATGACTAATTGAGATAAATTTCTTGTGCTAGGTGAAAGCAAGGCTGTCTGAGTATTACTGAATTTCTCAAGCACATTTCTGCACATTTTCACTAGGCATGGACAATAATTTTACTAATTATTTTTTTTAAAAAAAAATATAAACAGTTTTTCATTTTTAGTTATAGCCTGTATTTTCTGTTCTTCGGGACAAAAGCACAAGTATGCCTATATATATGGCAATGTTCTTTCACAAACTTAAGACTTGTCCCAAAGGGTCAAAATATAAAAACCTGTACAGTTCCTGAACGATTTCTGATACATTTGTTCTTAAAAGCATTTTGTTCTTAATATCTAGCACTCTGAAATCTTTTCGCCCCTTTAGTTCTGTTCACTGGTTTCCATTCTTACAGGGTCTACACAGTGAATGCTAATAATTGATTGTTTGTATATACAGCAGCACTTGGGAGATGCCATACATATTAATCAAATTAGTGGATCTTGCTTGCTATGTAAGTAAAAGAGTTGTTTTGTATACCTACAAAACTCTAGATGACAACTGCAAAGTGGTGAAATGCTATGGAGTGGCACATGTAGTAAAAAGATGATTATGAAACAGAATTTTTTGCAAGTTGACAATTTGCCCCTGAGTTCCACGACAATTCTTGATTTTCCTCTCCGACCGCTCGCAGTTTGTGTTGGCAGGGGGGCAGAGGTCGACCTCGAGGCATCTCGCATGGGGAGTGCCGCAAGGGTCGGTCCTCTCGCCTCTCCTGTTCAACATTTATGTGAAGCCGCTGGGTGAGATCATCCGTGGTTTTGGGGTGAAGTGCCATCTGTACGCTGATGATACTCAGCTGTACATCTCCACCCCAGACCACCCCAACGATGCCCTTGATGTGATGTCCCGCTGCCTGGAGGCCGTGCGGGCCTGGATGGGGAGGAACAGGCTCAGACTCAACCCCTCCAAGACCGAGTGGCTGTGGCTTCCGGCGCCCCGATATAGTCAGCAGGTGCCATCGCTGACTATTGGGGGTGAATCCTTGCCCCCTACAGAGAGGGCTCGCAATCTGGGTGTCCTCCTGGACACACGGCTGTCTTTAGAAGAGCACATGACGGCCGTGGCCAGGGGGGCCTTTTATCAGGTTCGCCTCATTCGCCAGTTGCAGCCCTTTCTGGATCGGGACGCCTTGCGCACGGTCACTCACACCCTTGTCACCTCCCGGTTGGACTATTGCAATGCTCTCTACATGGGGCTCCCCTTGAAGAGCACTCGGAGGCTCCAACTGGTCCAGAATGCGGCCGCGCGGGTGGTTATGGGTGCAACTCGTTGCGCCCACGTGACACCCCTCCTGCGCGAGCTGCACTGGCTCCCAGTGGTCTTCCGGGTGCGATTCAAGGTGTTGGTTACCACCTTTAAAGCGCTCCATGGCATAGGACCCGGGTACCTTCGAGACCGACTTCTGCCAACAGTAGCCTCCCACCGACCAGTCCGCTCCCACAGAGAGGGTCTCCTC
Source organism: Arizona elegans (assembly GCA_022577455.1). NCBI lineage: Eukaryota > Metazoa > Chordata > Lepidosauria > Squamata > Colubridae > Arizona > Arizona elegans. The sequence goes on from JAKOOJ010000007.1 coordinate 75,752,417, forward strand.
AGGGTGCCATCGGCCAAGTTATGTCGGCTGGCGACACCCAGGGGGAGGGCCTTCTCTGTGGGAGCCCCAGCCCTGTGGAATGAACTGCCCCCCGAAATACGTAGGATCTCCGACCTCCGGGTGTTCCGCTGCGCTCTGAAGACCCTGTTGTTCCACCAGGCAGGGCTATTAACATAACGTTTTAAATTGGGGGTATTTTAAATTTCTGGGATTTTAATTGGAGCCTAATTATTTAATGATTTTAAATTGTTGTTTTGTTTCTGTGTTTTTAAATAGGCTGTACACCGCCCTGAGTCCTTCGGGAGAAGGGCGGTATAGAAATAAAATTATTATTATTATTATTATTATTATTATTATTATTATTATTATTATTATTATTATTATTATTTGTGACTGACTAGGCTGGAAAAGGAGAACTTGGTTTGTTGAAATGTAGTGTTTGGTACATTACCTTAGATACAGCTTTTTGTTCTTTAAACTTGCCACCTCTCCCTTTTTTAGGATCTCATCAATTCCACACTGACTTTATCATTCTTTATCTTCCTTTCAGCCAATTCACTCTGTCTTCACCTATTAGTCTGCAGTTCAGTCTTCATCCATTTTCTCTGTATCATCAAGTTATCTCCACATACGTCTTCTGTACTGACCATTCAGTTTTGTATTCAGTCTAATATCTAGCCCTCAGAAATATTTTCCTTATGCTATTCTGAATACTCTTTAGTCCAAGGGTGTTTGCTCTGTTCTCTGCAAATTAGGATCTTCACTTAGTCTTAATGTCTAAGTATATTTGCCCATGTGGTATGGCCGTATTATTATTATTATTCTCATCTTCTCTACTACCGCCTCTTATTGGTATCATTATTATCATTATTATTACTATGTTGTTTTGCACGTACACTGAGAGCTTCTGCACAGGAGACAAATTCCTTGTGTCTCTAATCATACTTGGCCAAATAAAGTTAGTCTAGTCCAGTCCAGTCCAGTCCAGTCCAGTCCAGTCCAGTCCAGTCCAGTCCAGTCCAGTCCAGTCCAGTCCTATTCCCAGTGGTGGGTTGCCCCTGGTTTGCACCAGGTCTATAGAACCGGTAGTAAAACCGGCAGGAAGCTCCGCCAACCGACCCTGACATCATCAAAACGCTTCTGCGTATGCGCAGAAGAGCGCACCTGAGTAGAGCGCGCGCAGCCGGCCCCGCTGCAAACTGGTAGTAAAGGTAAGTAGAACTCACCTCTGCCTATTCCTGTTCCTGTTCCTGTTCCTATTCCTATTCCTATTCCATCATACTGTTGCCTGCATCTCGCCAACTACTCCTGCAGTAGTCTGACCTACACCATGGATGCAAAGTCCTCATTTAATTGCGCAGAGTATATGTCTGTAATACGAACATCATTGTGTATGTATTCTGTATACAAATCATACAAAAACAGATAATCAGTTCCATTTATACTACTTACATGGAAATATAGGGTCTGCTCTAGGAGGTGTTTTTTTTTTTTTTTTAAATGGAAAAGTGCTTTTCCGTTTTTCCGTTTTTTTAAAGTGCTTTCATCTTTTCCTCCTTAACTGATTTTGTCAGGAAAAAAAATGATATTAGATTCAGTGGGGAAATGTGGGGTACACGTTTTGCTCAGTAACGTCCACATCTGGGAACACTCCTAGAAAGACTTAATAGAGGGAACTATTTGAAATAATTTCTATGTGGCAGCTGAGATGCATTGTCTCTGGATACACTAATTATCATTTTAGATACCACAAATGTAGCCATTGTGTCCCAGGTCAGAGGATCGTTGCGTTTGTGATGAGGCTGTACTTCCTGCTGCATTTTCCAAGTCTACGGTTGTTAAGAGATGGGAATGCCCTTGAATTTTGATTAGAATGTTAAAATATTATTAAAGGTTAAAAGAATTCTTACTGTGGATCACTTACTTCGCTATTTTTTTATGGCGAGCAGAAATCTCAAATTTCATCCATCTTACATTTCTCAGTAATTGAATAGCAGCATACTGCAGTGCACTGTCACATCACGGTGATTTCATTATGTTTCTGAAAGGTACTTGAAATCTTTTATCTTTGTATTATGACATATAGTGCCACAGAAAATCTGAATTTCAATTAAGTCAGTGTAAGAATACTTGGTTAAACATTGCAATTGCTTCAACTTCAAATTGCTGCTTATCCGCTAAGCTATACTTTTAGGAAATCACATAAAATATGCTTACAAAATTAAAATTAAGTGCGAAACTGGGAAATGTGCAAGCAAAAGACAAATCTGCTTGATGGTTCCCCTATTTTTTTTTTCCTAAGAGATGCATTTGGTCTGTCAGAATTCCCTTTATTTATGGCCCATACCTACAAAGTAGTCTGCATATTATAAACATAACATAGTTACATAAAATTTGTACACTTGGATAAATTAGGTAAAATGAAAAAACTTACTTGTATAAGTGAGTTTGGATTAATAGTTAAGGCTCCAGAAATCAGGAAACGATGTGTTCTAGTCCTGCCTTAGGCATGAAAGTTGGTTGGATGACTTTGGGCCATTCATTCTCTCTCAATCCAACTCACTTTACAGCATGGCAGTGGTGGGTTCCTCCCGGTTCAGTCCGGTTTGGCCGAGCCGGTAGCAGTGATGATATGACAACACCGAACCGGTTCTCTTTGTTTGGGAGCTGGGCCCTCCTGCCCCCACCCATGTTATTCTTACCTTTTATTTGGCCCCGCCCCCAATCTATTTGCTGCCTCCTGAGTCCCAGCTGATCAGCTAAAAGGAAAAAAAAACTGTTTAAACTCTTGCCGAGGGGCTTCAAAGGGCCACCCTACAGCTGATCAGTGTTAAAAGGCAGTGTGGTGGTAGACCAGTGCGCTCGAAAAATGAATGGGTAGACCGGTGCCTCCAAAAACAAATAAGTAGACTGGTACAGCTCTTCAAGCAGTTAAAAGCCTGGTAGACCAGTACCTCTGCTAAATACTAAAGAATTGTCACATGACCATCAAACCACACCCACAAAATAAGCCATGCCCGTAGAACCGGTAGTAAAAAAATTTAGAACCCATCCCTGCAGCAGCACGTGTGTTAAACTTGTGGCATCACGTTGCCATCACATGGCGTTTGTAACATTTTCCCCATTTGCAGAGCTGGGGTGGGCATGGCCTGGGTGTGACACATCTGGCCCATGGGCCACCAGTTTGACATCCATGCCTTACAGGTTTCTTATTGTGGGGAAAATAGGAGGAGAAATAAGTACTAAGTATAATTGCTTCTTTGTGTTATTTATAAAAATTATAATCAGGATAAAAATAAATCAATAAAAAACAAGCTCAAGAACAATTCACAGGCATTATGAAGATGAATAGAGGAGGAAGCAGGATTTAAGATGTTCCAATTAAGGTTATGAATGTGTTACAATCAATAACTACTAGTGTCTTATTGATATTCTGTGTTCAGCTTCTTCATACAGCAATGGCTTCATTGCGCATGCTAAGTATTTCATGGAAATGTTTCTTAACTGAATTCTCAAACTGAAAATTATAAGAAATTAAACTTCAGATTCCCAGAATGTTTTTATTCTGAATCTTTTTTTTTTAAATGGCATTTTAAGAAGAGTAATTTGAAATGATGAAAGAGACAAATTACATTTCTCAAAAACATTTTTTTAAAAAAATTATGAAATAAAACACCCAATTTCAGATCCATTATCAGACGCTATAATCAAATCTAGTTGTTTGTTTCCCACTGATGTCAGGAAGTCAGTCTGGCTCATGGATAATGCTTCCTCCCATAACCCTCATTTGACATCTTGTATTTGGCAACACATCAACATATTGCCTGTGTTTTCTCTGACTTTTTTTTTAAAGGCTTCCTCTCAAAAAAATAATAGTAAAGCTATAGTTTGAAGATGTATAGCAGCGAATAGAGGAAGAATAGCTTGTGCTATCCTTTTAAAAATGTATTCATTTAAATTTTAATTCGTTTAAAAATCTATTCCTCTGAAATTTCATCTTTTTGTAGCCAACAATAATTAGCACAATCAGGCTGACATGTGGATATAACATTTTAAATCATACAAGTGCATTGTCACAAACTTATATGTAATCCTTATATGTTCTTATTTGTCTACTTTAATTTTAGGAAGTGTTTTTCATCAGAAATACATGTCATATTTTTTTTAAAAAAATATCCAAATCAAATATGTAAGCCTAAAAAAATGGCATGCGTTCCTCCTTTTGCAAGATATAATATATGATGTACTGTACTATTCATTACATAGTTCCAGGAAGTTGTACATAGAAAACTAGTGAGAGTTTCTATTTTCAATATCTAGAAAGTCTGTGAAAAATTGTTTCTCTTGACAGTCTCTGTTACTCTATTACTTTGTAATAATATTGGCTAATAGGAATGGTAGCTTCTTATTTTCACATGACTTAATGTTACTTTTGCCTCTGTTTTGGTATTTTCAAATCAGTTTGATGATGTCTCATAAATGTGCTTGTTTATATTTCATATAAACAATGAGCTGCTTCAAAATTATTCAATATTTACCTTGACCTTGACCTTTGACATGGAATATTGGAGAAGAGGCTAGAATTTTGAAGACAGAACATTCATTTAAGATCTATCTATCTTTCTTTCTTTCTTTCTTTCTTTCTTTCTTTCTTTCTTTCTTTCTTTCTTTCTTTCTTTCTTTCTTTCTTTCTTTCTTTGTAAACCAACTCTTTTCAACGATGTTTTTTCTTTCTACCAACACACCACACTAATGGATAACCATTTAAATAATAATCATTCAGATTTTTCAATTCAATTTGTGTTTCTACTATTATACTGATACAAAAATGCACAATTGGGATTTGCTTTAAAAAAAGGAATTTGAAATAGTCTACATAATGTCTAACTTTTCCCCAAATTCTAGAACTGTGCATTGGTGTGTGGCCTTATAACACAGTGGATTCTGAAATATTAACATGATTATAGGGCTCCTATATTTATAAACATGTGATCTGAAATTTCTTTTACTTCAAGAAAATGTCAAGGACTGCAAAAATTCTAGCACCACCTACTGGATTATATCTCATATATACAAATTTTATAGATAAGAACCCAGCAAATTGGGATTTGATCATACATCTAATACTTCATTCTAATAATCTTTTCCATAATTTCTTCTATATTGCTGTTAAATGTGCATATTTGAATTCAGAGCCAGATCATCCATTCTTTTACTATAGGAAGCGGGTGTCAGAGAAATGTCATGCCTTTCTTGCATTTATTGATTTAGGAGTTTTGGTGTCCCAAAGTGTACAAGATAGCTTTAAATGCTATTGCAGAGATTATAAAGATTTAAAAATAAAACTCAGTGTCTTATTCATGTAAATTAAAGGTAAAGGTTCCCCTCGCACATACATGCTAGTCGTTCCCGACTCTAGGGGGCGATGCTCATCTCCGTTTCAAAGCCAAAGAGCCAGCACTGTCTGAAGACATCTCCGTGGTCATGTGGCCGGCATGACTAAACACCGAAGGCGCACAGAACACTGTTACCTTCCCACCAAGGGTGGTTCCTATTTTTCTACTTTCATTTTTTATGTGCTTTCGAACTGCTAGGTTAGCAGAAGCTGGGACAAGTAACGGGAGCTCACTCCATTATGCGGCACTAGGGATTCGAACTGCCAAACTGCCGACCTTTCTGATCGACAAGCTCAGTGTCTTAGCCACTGAGCCACCACTTCCCTTTCATGTAAATTACATAAAGATGATTATGTATAGCATTTTTATTTGGATGCACTTTTAAGCACCCATAAGAGCTATGTTTCTGCCACAACAACCACCCTGGAATTAGTTGGGCTGAGAGAATGACCACTCGAAAGTCACCCAGTGAGCCTCTGTAGCAGAGAGTAGATTAGAACTGGACCCACCATTCCTAAAATGACACCTTGACTAGCCACGCTGGGTCTCATGACTCAAAATATAAGTATTTTCTACATAGCTGAGGTTTAAATTACATGCTGACACATGTTCATGAGATCTAGAATTTTTCAAATAAATACAATGGAATGGAATTAGATTTTCCGGTCAAAAGACGTTGATTCACAAAAGGGGAATTGTATGCCCAAAGGAATAACTTTCTGATTATAATCCTCCTTCTATCCCTAGAAAAGAAACTTTATAACTGCCTGCAAACTGAAAAACACTTGCTGTTTATTCTGGTACTTCTTCAGCATAACCTCAATAAAATTGATGGCCAGAGCAGCCAGTGCTGTGAAATAAATAATAAGCCATTGGATATTTTTGGACAACAAAGCACAATACTGGGATAATTGTACCTAGGGGAATAAGTTACTAATAATTTTTACAGTTATATATTATAATAAAAACATTATTGTCTAGCAAATATTATTTAATATTGTGAAAATATGATAACTTAACTTTTCATAATATTCTTTATTGTTTCGTAGTATTTCTAGTTAAATATTTCCCTAAGGAAACTTGAACATACAACAGTTTTTTTCAATGATCATATTTTAAATAAAATTGGAATGAAACTTTAATTGGATTCAGATTATTAGTCCATAGTATAATGTGTAAGAAAAACTATCCTATTAGGATATTTTCTTATTAGATGTATTATTTATAGGCACCTAACAATAAAACAGTAGTGTATTTTTCTATTAAGTGTATTTTCCTATTTCTTTGTCCTTTATCCAGTCTAAAAACTATCTTTGGCCACTTGTCCTTGAACTGCTTCTGGATTGTGTGTTAACTATCATATTTGATGAAAAGAATTTCTATTTTTATACGTTTAGCACTTCTTTGCAGTACAAGATAGAAGAACTGAACTTGGAATAATCAAACCCATTTTTATATCCATTTTTGGCTAGGTCTTTTATTTAGTCCTAGAGTTAAGAGAGGGTTGGAGTAATGGGAACACGAGAATCGCAAAACATATTCAGCTTAACCAGGAAATACTGCTTACAACTAAGGTGTGGTTTCAATCAAGTGTGTTCACCTTGGCCATTGGAATAATTGGCCATTATGCAGTACTTGCCATGATTTGATAAACAATGCGTGTCATGGGGAGATTTCTATGCAAATTAAACATCTTTCCCTAGACTGATGAAAATGGAACAAATAGTCTGTTACCAGATTGCCAATTCTATGAAGTAAATTGCTGTTAATGAAATCTCTAATTTTTATAATGATGGATGCAGTGGTGAAATGTAAAATTTGTTACTACCGGTTCTGTGGGCATGGCGTGGTGGTGGTGGGGTAATGTGACTGGGTGGGCGTGACCAACTTTTTTTTTTTTTACTTTTAAAAGCATTTTTTCTACAACCTTAAGAGATTGCAGAAAAAAATGCTTTTAAAAGCCTCGGACGATCCCAGCTGAGCCACGTGATCATCAGAGGCTTTTTTTTTTTACTTTTAAAAGCCGAAGAGGTTAAAAGCCTATTTTTCAGCCAAAGAGGTTGTAGAAAAAATGCTTTTAAAAGTTTTTTAAAAAAAGCCTCTGATGATTGCGCGGCTCAGCTGGATATGTGGGGGGGGGGGCAGGGATTTTTGCTACCAGTTCTCTGAACCACCCACTGCCATCACTACCGGATTGGATGATCCGGTCCGAACCGGGAGCATTTCACCCCTGGATGGATGCCACATGAAAATGTTGTTGATACGAGAGTCATAAAATCTGTCCTATCCCACTGTTTAACTACCGGAAACTAAGAAGTATATTGTTTGTCTTATAATGGTCTTAGTTAGAAGTAGAGAAGAAATTTATTTCTGTTCCAGGTCAGTGGTATTAAAGTAGGTATATTAGATAATGAACATTTATGAAATGAGATATACTGCAGCTATCAGTATCATCATACAATTTATAATTTTACACAATAATATATCGTGTTTCTCTGAAAATAAGACCCTGTGTTACATTTTTTTGATCCCTGAAATAAGCATTTGGCCTTATTACCATGCGCTCAAAAGCCCAATTGGGCTTATTATCAGGGGATGTCTTATTTTGGGGAACGGGTATTGATATTTAGAAACCTCTATCAGTTCACTTCTCTATCTTTTCTACTCATTCAGCAGATGCTTTTCAGTGTGGGAGTACTGCAAAAATCAAGATTGTTTGTATATGCATCCTGAGATTCTCCTATCACTCCTGAGTTTAAACATGTGGTTAGTAGAAATGGACAAAGGATTATAGTAGTCAGTGGAAAAATGAGTAACTATTAATCATAAAAGCAGATAAATTGTATTATGTATCTTAACACAAGCATGAAAAAGAGACAGGGAGATATGCCTGAAGAGAAAACACATTAATAAGACTTGACATAACAAACTTAAAAAAAAACAATTCATCTATCTAAAATGAGAAGCAGTAAAAGAATAAGGAATTTGAAAATAGGGAATGTGCTCAGTATTACCCAGTCAAGTTTATTTATTTTATTTATTTAGTTTGTCAAACATGTACAAGATAACAGGTAGAAGTATAAACATGGACATGAACACAGGAAATGAGTACAAATAAATGGGGACAGTAGGACAGGGATGGTAGACTGGTGAACTTATGCATGCCCCCTTTACGGATCTCTTCGGAATGGGGTGAGGTCCACAGTAGACAGTTTAAGGTTGAAACTGTGGGGGTTTGAGGATGTAACAACAGAGTCAGGTAGAGCATTCCAGGCGTTGACCACTCTGTTGCTGAAGTCGTATTTTCTGCAATCAAGTTTGGAGCGGTTTACATTGAGTTTGTATCTATTTTTTGCCCGTGTATTATTGAGGTTGAAGCTGAAGTAGTCATTGACAGGTAGGATGTTGTAGCAGACAATTTTGTGTAGTATGCTTAGGTCAGACCGTAGGCGGCATAGTTCCAGGTTGTCCAAGTCCCAAATTTCGAGCCTGGTGGCATAAGAGATTCTATTGTGAGTAGAGGAGTAGAGTACTCTTCTCGTGAAATACCTCCGGACCCGCTCAATTGTATTAATGTCTGATATATAGTGTGGATTCCAGGCAGATGAGGTGTATTCGAGAATTGGTCTGGCAAAGGTTTTGTATGCCCTAGTTTGAAGTACAATGTTACCGGAGAAGAAGCTTCACAAAAACAACTCTTAATGCCCTTTTGGCAATGCTGTTAGAGTGAGCTCTGGGGCTTAGATCGTTTGTTGTTTCCAAAATTTCTTTGTCCCTACGTTTTATCTTCTTCCGAACATGTTATCGTCATTTTTTAAAAAATGGTGATGGCAGTTATCAGATCTGTTACCACAAGCTGGAGCAGAAGCATTTACCATATACAGTTTTAAGACTTCCTTGTTTTAGCAAATGTGCTAGTCTTGTTTTGAAAGACTCATAATAAACATTGTAAGAGATACCTGTAGTAATTGAAGTAGTTCAAATGCTAAGTATTTTTACAAGATCAGCATGCCCACAATTGTAGAATAATCCTTTTAACTTCAAGTAAGATCAATGCAGGAACTTACTACTATAATAGGCAAATATTTATTGAGGTTAAGTAGCAAGAGAGGAGTTTGTTTGGGCCTTTTGTTTTTTTAAACCTCCCCCTGGAATGGCTATTGACTCTGGGGAAGGAAAGAATTTAAACCCACCCCCTAGTTATGGAGTGAAATCTTCCAGGAACTAGCAACGAATGCAGATGCCTAGATGCTGTGAGTAGATAGGGTTTGATTTTACTTTCCTTGTATTCAAGGCAGACATCTGGTTTCCTTCAAAAGTATTTTCTGGAAAGATTGATCTTCACTTTAGATTAGGTTAATTATTGTTACTTTATTTATCCTTATTCTCTTGAAGTCCAGTTCATTTCTTAATAAACTATTTTAAATAATCATTTTTTGTACCAATTGTGTTTAGGAGGTTGTCATTGATGGTGCTCATAAAAAGAGGGAGGGGGTTATTGCAATCAGGCTGCTTTCCATTGAGGATCTGTACACTGCTTGAATCAAAAAGAGGGCTGAGAAAATATCTACAGACCCTTCACATCCTGGACATAAACTGCCTCGACTTCAACCCCTCTGGATCAGGGGTGGGTTCTACTTACCTTTACTACCAGTTCGCAACAGGATCGCACATGCGCGCTCACTTTGCTTGCACATGCCCCTTGATTCTGCACATGTGCAGATCGCCGATGACGACATCTAGGGCGGTGGGCAGGCCTCCCGCCGGTTTTACTACCGGTACTTGTGAACTGGTCTGAACCAGGGGCAACCCACCACTGCTCTGGATGCCACTATAGCAGGGGTGGGTTCTAAATTTTTTTACTATTGGTTCTGTGGGCGTGGCTTATTTTGTGGGTGTGGCTTGGAGGTCATGTGACTAGGTGGGCGTGGCTAGCTGATCAGAGTCATTTCTGGAAGGTCCTCGCACTTATGACCAGTCCTCACACTTACGACCAGTCCTCGCACTTAAGACCTGACTCATTCGTTTGCTTTTAACACTGATCAGCTGTAGGACGGCCCTTTGAAGCCCCGCGGCAAGAGTTTAAACAGTTTTTTTCCCTCTAGTCATCAGCTGGGACTCAGGAGGCAGCAATAGGTTGGGGGTGGGACCAAATAAAAGGTAAGAATAACGGGGGTGGGAGGGCGAGGGGAGAACCGGTTCGGTGACGTCATATCGTCACCGCTACCGGCTCAGCCGAACCGGACCGAACTAGGAGGAACCCACCACTGCACTATAGGGCATTGTACCCCAAAACACCTACGCAAAGGTAGTCCCCCTTCCCCCCGCCATCACTCTGCTGAACACCTAATTCACACAGTACTGATTTAGGCCTAAATATATTTACCCATGTAGTAGGCTGTATTGATATTACCCTTCTCATCTTTCCTAATACCTTCTTCTATTGGTATATACGATTTATCACTTCTTGTTGTATCTTATGATTAATGATTATAACTATGATCTGTGATATATGACCCATCACTTTGTTGTTTGTATGTACACTGAGAGCTTATGCACTAGAGACACATTCCTTGTGTGTCCAATCAGACTTGGCCAATAAAGAATTATATTCTATTCTATATTTTTTTACTTGACTATCAGATCCTGGTTTAAAATGTCTTATATCTGTAAATTGTCAAGAAGTGGAAGGTATTTCCTTTTTTTTTTTTTAACCTCCTGCTCTGGTGTGACTGAGTAGAAGAGAAGAATGGGTGGTACTAAATACCAGCTAAAGGCAATAGCTGCAGTCACATTCCCGTCTTCTTGGTTGGTTGGGACAGAGCAGGTGAGAAAAACTTTCCATTTTAAAAAACAATCTACAGAATAGATGAAAAGCTGAAGACCCTACTCCAGATACCCTGTTTCCCCCAAAATAAGACATCCTCTGACAATAAGCCCAATTGGGCTTTTGAGCGCATGGCAATAAGGCCAAGCACTTATTTCAGGATTCAAAAAAATTTAAGACAGGGTCTTATTTTCGGGGAAACACGGTACTGATTTCTATAGGAAAGTCAGAATAAGAAACTACCATCATATTAACTTATGAAAAAGCTTTTCGGTATCAATATGTACAAAATTCAACAAAATTCAGTATGGAGTATGGTACATTTTTAAAAAATTTAGTTTATGCTCCTAAAGATAACAAAGAAAGCCTCTTCTAATTTTCCCAGTGCAAGTATGGTAGCCTTTTCTCAGATATGCCATGCTGAATTTTTATACTTTGGAAGAACCTTCATATTTTTTGTGATTGTAATTTTAGAAGTAATCAGAAATTGGCATTGTGTCCAATTTGTGTAACTATGTTAATTACTGTAGCATAGGGAACCGGTCTGGCCCTTTTAAAAAGTATTTTAATTCAGTAGGGAATACTGTAGATTGAGGCTAAGAAAAAAGAAAGCAGAACTGGACCTTCTGTCAAGGGATTATTCTGAACAAACAGAGCAACATATACCCTTAATTTCTGTTGCTAAATGTGTGTGTGTGTGTCTGTCTGTCTGTCTGTCTGTGAGTGTCAGGGACATATTCCAATGTCATTAACATAATGTTTAGGGAAGGAACAATATGGTAAATATTAGGTTAATCTTAAAGTATTTCCACACTCAGTATTTTCATTCCCCAATCAGTTTGAGGGATGAAACCAACCTTTGTGGTGCAGTCTGAAACCAACCTATAATTGATTTTGTTTCTGGCAACCTCAAAACGCACAGAACTACTTTAGACAGTCATTGCTCGGCTCTTTTTCCTCCAAATGAGCAAGAGTGCAAAGAATAGAATCCAGTTAATATCCTGCCTCCTAATCTACCCTCAGCCATGGAGTAAATCACCCTCCAATTCTTATCTCAAATCTATCTTGAATTCATAAAATGAATTGCTGTCCTCCTACTATTCATTCAATGTATTTGTATGAAATTATTGATTTCATACAATTGTTGTAAAAAAATCAAATACTTTGAGAAGTGTTTAAAAGAAAGTTTATTGCTTTTACAAATCCAAGGCTACAGTTCTACCATTTCTATGCTGCATCAAAAAAAGCCGCCTGTGATTTGCAAAGATTAAAAAAAAGGCATCTTAGCTATGTTGCAACAGAACCTTTTCCTAAATACGTGTGATTGTGACAGCATACTGCAACAATAACTAGAAGGGGAAGAGGAAATTAACTTCTGTTAGTCAGCAGTATTGATGTAATCTTCAATTTATGTCAACAATTTAGCCCAAAATTTCCATTGGTAAGCAAGACAGTTTTGGAGTGAGTTTTGCGTCTTTCCTTTCTTGTTAAGTGAATCACTGCAGTTCTTAAGTTAGTAACATGGTTGTTCAGGGAATCCGGCTTCCCCATTGACTTTGCTTGTCGCAAAAGGTGATCGCTTGAGCCTGGGAAACTGCAAAGATAATAAATACATGCCAGTTGCCAAAGTTCAAATTTTGATCACGAGACTATGGGGATGTTGCAGTGCTGTGGGAAAATGGTTATAAGTCACTTTTTTTTTAGTGCCACTGTAAATTCAAATGGTCACTAAATAAATGATTGTAAGTGGGGGATTACCTGAACAATATTGAAGACAGCGGTGTCGAACACAAGGCCCAGGATCCAGATCTGGCCCATGGGACTGCCCTGGAAACAGCTAAGGACCGGCCTGCAGTGCGTCTCAGCAAAAATAGAGCTTGCGAGGACTGTGTGCGGCCCTCCTGAGCTCAGTTTTCGCTGGAAGAGGATTGCAGGAGGGTATCACAGCTGAAAAAGCAGGTTGCCAGGGCTGCGGGTAGTACTCCCACGTTCTGTTTTTGCTGGCAGGGGGTTTCAGGAGATTGTCACAGCCGAAAACGGAGCTCAGGAGCCCATTTTTGCTGGCAGAGCACTCGGCCACCTCAGGCGCCCCCGACACGAGTGATGTCAAGTTGGCCACACCTACCCTGGTTACGCCCCCCCCCCAGCCCTCCAAGATCAAACACAACCCTGTTGCAGCCCTCAATGAAATTGAGTTTGATAACCCTGATTTAAGAAGGCACAAGTTGACCAGATGCTGCCTTTCTGTTGGGGAAGAAAGTTATGGTGGACCTGAATCCAGAAGCCAAGATTGGGGTGAGATGAGATTCCTTACCAATAGGAAAACAGCTCAGCAAAAGAGATTCACAGCCACTGCCCTTTAAAGAAAAAATAACAGAGTTGTAAATAAATAGATCCAACTCAGTCAGATCCTTAGTTGATCCCAAAGTAGTGCAGATATTGTGTGTCAAAGTTCTTAAACATTTTGAGAAAAGAGGAGAAGATTTCATTCAGGACAAGTATGAAGTTATTGAAACCATTCTAAAAAAGACATTTAAGGATGTTAAAGCAATTAAAAAATCCAGACATTTGCCAAATGTCAGCCTTTGGAATAAGACCATAACCAACTAATCGAGAATATGTTTTCCTTGCAAAAATTCCCCATTACTTGGCATCTCCAATTAAAAAAGAATTAGATAGCATATGATGGGTAAAATCTCTGCCTGAGGCTCGATGCATCATTACTATTTGGAGGAAAACATACTAAAAGAGAGAGACAGAGACAGACTTAAGATATTATCTTATTTTCCAAAATCATCTCGGGCTGCAATGTGTCAGTCATTTTAAGATGGAGTTTGGTAGGAGATCCTTGCTAGCTCATGAGAACATCCACACTTCCAAAAGTAATCAAGTTCTCCTCCTCTATTGCTTAACCTCTTTTATTAACTATATGTTGATTTGCCCTATCACCTTTTCCCTAGACCAGGGATCAGCAACCTGCAACTCTGGAGCCGCATGTGGCTCTTTCACCCCTCTGCTGTGGCTCCCTATCACTCAAAATATGCATCACAACTGCCAATGTGTGACACCCACCGCCATGCGATTTATTGAGCTTTTCAACCCCCGGTAGGCCAACTATGGATAAATCCAAGAAAAGAAAAGTTTCAGAAATTTTGTGGCTCCTGGTGTTTTCTTTTCTGTGGGAAACAGGTCCAAATGGCTCTTGAGTGTTTAAAGTTGCAGATCCCTGCCCTAGACTATCCTCAGCTATATGTTACATTTGGGATCTGATTTACACATTATGTGTTTTACTTATGGATTCTTGAACATGGCTGAATTCAAATACACTGAACTATTTCAAAGCTTTCCATAATATGTGGACCGTGTATCAATCAAAGTGTCTAAAGTGTAATACAGTCTAAAGTAATACAATCTAAAGTGTAATACAGAATCATAATATAAGCTAGAACTTGGTAAACTTTTAGGAATTTACCATTGTTATTATAACTGTTTTAGGTAGTCTATTGTGTAATATTTTTAACTGCAGATTTTACTGTTTTTCTCTTTAAGAACTTAACAGTGAAATAATTTTCCTAATCTAGTTCAGAAAATATATTTTGTTGTTTTAGTTATTTGCAACTAGAAATTAATTCATAGGTTGTGGGGAAATGCCAACTAGAACATTCTGGTTCTAGTGCTGAAGAAATATACCATATTATATGGTATGTGGAACACAAGAATTCTAACCTACATAGAATTGTACAAACAATTAGACAAAAGGAATTCATTTTAAGAATTTTGCATGCGATAAGGTTAAATATTTGGCACTTTTAAAGTTGTCTCCACCCCACCCCCACCCCCCAAATATTCCATGATAATACTGCTTTTCACTATGTCAGGAAGGATACAGTACAATACAATATCTTCAAGGGACATTGACCTTTTTCATGGAATTTGGGATACATTTTTAAAAAAGATCTGAGATTATATTAGGCAATTCTAAACAAGATAATTGAAGACCCAGATTGTTGAGGGCAATGTGCTGACTCGATAAACTGCTTAGAGAGGGCTGTAAAGCATTGTGAAGTAGTTTAGGTTTAGGTTTAGGTTTATTAAATTTGTATACCGCCCTTCTCCCGAAGGACTCAGGGTGGTGAACAGCCAAGATTAAAATACATGCAATATAAAAATTAAAATAAATTAAAACAGAATTAAATCAAATTGGCTTCCCAGAATTTAAAACCCTTTGCCCATAAAATAACCCATTAAAATTTTAAGCCAGCCCGGCTTGCTGAAATAGGAAGGTCTTCAAAGCTCGACGGAAAGTACGGAGGTCTGGGATCAGTCGTATTCCTGGGGGTAGCTCGTTCCAGAGGGCGGGTGCCCCCACAGAGAAGGCTCTCCCCCTGGGGGTCGTCAGTCGACATTGCTTGGCCGATGGCACCCTGAGGAGACCCTCTCTGTGGGAACGGATTGGCCGGTGGGAGGTTATTGGTGGCAGAAAGTGGTCTCGTAAATACCCGGGTCCTAAACCATGGAGCACTTTAAAGATGAGAACCAATACCTTGAAGCGCACCCGGAAGACCACCGGGAGCCAGTGCAGCTCGCGCAGGAGAGGTGTTACATGGGAGTGCCATGACGCCCCCATAATAACCCGCACAGCTGCATTCTGGATCAGCTGGAGCCTCCGGGTGCTCCTCAAGGGGAGCCCCATAGATAGTATATGAATCTAAGTGCTATTGCTATTCCAGTTTAAGTCAATTTTAGGCTCTTCATTTTTACATAGATGAACAATGGTTCCATTATCATCCAATTATTCTTATCATCATATTTTGTGATATTTAACTCCAACTGATCTTTTATACACGATTTATAAAGGACAAAGCTGATTGTCACAAAATGTGTATATTTCTATGTTTATGTTCAAATTTATTTCATTTATATATTTTTTTCTGATTGCTCCCCAAAAGCTCTTTCATACATACATTTAAAAACCACCAGCATAAATATCCTAAAACATCTTTAAAAAAACTACAATAAAGAATTGGCTTGGCAGTTTATTCTATAATGAAGGTCCACAGAAAAAGCAGCATTTACCATCTTACGTCCATCTGTGTCAGAATCTGCAAAAGGGTTTTTGAATTACATAATTAATATAGAAATTAGTTACATTTCATCTTACAGCCCTGGAAAAGGCTGTGACTAAAGTAATCCATGTTTACTCAATCTTCTCCATGACTCCTACTCTTTATTCCGCGGTGGCGCAGTGGTTAGAGTGCAGTACTGCAGGCTACTTCTGCTGATCACCGGCTGCCAGCAGTTTGGCAGATCGAATCTCACCAGGCTCAAGGTTGACACAGCCTTCCATCCTTCTGAGGCCGGTAAAATGAGGACCCAGATTGTTGGGGGCAATATGCTGACTCTGTAAACTGTTTAGAGAGGGCTGTAAAAGCACTACGGAGCAATATATAAGTCTAAGTGCTATTGCTATTGCTATTCTGATAGTTTTTTACCTTTAAATTGAGTTAGGGTAGGTCAGCCTTTTTAAAGAAGGTTGTTTCATCTGATAGCCAAAAAGAGAACAGGTATTCCTAAGGAATGACTTACAGCCGTTACTATCCCCACCATTGATCTCTGTTTTTCTTGATACCAGTTCTGGTGTGGTTTTCTAAAATTGGTAATTCCTCAAGGTTCAACTTGTGTTTCAAGATGCTTATAGTAAAATGTCAGTGTGAGAGCTGCATATGAACTCTACATGAAGGTGGAATTTATTTTAAACACTGTAACTTTTCAAATAGATTACAAAAACATTGATAATGTCTTTTAGAACATTACTTTCTCCCTGCTCCAGAATGCATAGTATTCTACAGAACTAAGAGGGTTGCAGAGTAAATGAATCCTGTCTTATATGGCATGTAACTTTCAGCAACAATCAGTAGTAAATTTGAGGCTTATTTTCATTTGTGAAATGTTGAAGAAACTTTTACAAATGTGATTCTATTTATTATGTGAGATACAAGAAGAGATGCGGTGGCCCAGTGGCTAAGATGCTGAGCTTGTCAATTGAAAGGTCAGCAGTTCAGCGGTTCGAATCCCTAGTGCCGTGTAATGGGGTGAGCTCCTGTTACTTGTCCCAGCTTCTGCCAACCTAGCAGTTCGAAAGCACATTAAAAAAATGCAAGTAGAAAAATAGGGACCACCTTTGGTGGGAAAGTAACAGCGTTCCTTGCGCCTTTGGTATTTAGTCATGCCAGCCACATGACCACGGAGACGTCTTCGGGGAGCGCTGGCTCTTTGGCTTTGAAACGGAGATGAACACCACCCCCTAGAGTCAGGAACGACTAGCACATATGTGCCAGGGGAATCTTATACATGAAAAGCACTGAGAACTTGGGGAAAGACTCCATCATATACTGTACTTTTGTGGTATTTAAAGTGTAAGTTGGAAAATTCATGAAAGCATGTTTAGATTCGGTTTATGCGTTTATCTTTCTTGCCATAGCTGCAGGTTTATTTTTCCCATAAAGCCAATACTCCCCACCCATATTTTTTTTTAACAATTTAACAAGAGAGTAGAGCAATAACACAAAAGCAGGCTCCAGAATTTCCGGTCTACTGAGTTGGGTCCCTAAAACATGAAGTTAGCTATAGGGGAAGTTTTCAGTTCTCCACATTTTTTTTCTCCCAAGTTTTTAAGGATTATTATAAATCTAAACATATCTACATAGATTCCTTTATATCTCTTATTTTGCAGAAGCAATGCTTTGCATAGCAACAACGCTATCCTGTCTGTTGAAATTGCTCCCTCTTTAGGAGTGTTGTAGTGTTATAGAGCTTGTTCAACAGAGAACACTCAAATTAAGCAGCAAAACAGACATGCTCCTGAAATTGAAAATGCGTTTAGACACGGGATCATTGATGCTGTAGATAAGAGTATGGGAGGCAAGACAAGGCAGAACCATGTTGGTTTGTGCGTCATCAGGGATGCGGGGGTCAATCAATATTTGCCAAATGGAGTAGAAAACACTAGGCAGGATGAAATGTGTCTTTAATGCATCACAGAGAGGAAGCAAGTGAAAGATTGCACATTCATATTGCTTAACACACTAGGTGGGCTAATATAAATAAATGGTTCCGTCTGTGCACAATGCTTGATTGCTGAAGAGTACTTTGAGTCTTAGCTTCCCCTAGCAACCAGGACAGTGACTGTAAAAGCAAATGAAAATTAACTGGCGATTGGAGAGCAGTACCTCTGGGAAGAAGCACCTACTAGTATAGTCTGGTCACTGTTGCCTGTTTTAGCCATGAATAGCTGGTGGTAACTTCCAGGTGTACTGTGCTGGACATATGAAGATGGCTCAATTTGGAAGTGTCTTCCGTTCATGGCTCTAATGCTAAAATAAAGCACAATAATTATAAAGTAGTCTGCTTTTTTAAATTTTATTTTAATGCAACGTAGATCATTGCAAGATATCTGCCAACTTCCTCTAAGTCTTACTTATGGCAAACCTCCAGAGTTCCTGGTGTGCTGAATCAACCCAACCCAACCCAGGAGCTGTAGAATAATAGATTATGTTATGAAGAATCACAAGCTCCTTCTATGTTATGTTTCTGTTTGTTTATTAAATTTCTACACTGCCTATCTCACCTAAGTGATTCTGGCTGGTTTACAACAGTGGTGGGTTGCTACCGGTTCGCTCCAGATCGGGCAAACTGGTAGCGGCGGTGGGGGAGACTCCGCCCACCTGCCCGGACTCTTCTCAACATGCGCGCACAAGAGCGAACCGGTAGCAAACTGAATTGAAACCCACTACTGCTTTACAACAATATAATAAAATGATATGAACACAGGACTAAAAGCACAGTTTAAAAACCAGAAGGAAAACAAAAACCAAGGTTAAAATGTATAGATTAAAAGTGAAAATCAAAGTTGAACAATTCAGAGGACTAAAAAAAAAAATTAACAAGGCAGAGGGATTGCCCTAAAGTCACCAGCCATCCCTAGGGCTCCATTACATACTTAGGCTCTCATGCTAATTGGCAAAGTCAGGTCCTAATATTCTCCCCAAAAACCAGAAGAGTGGGGGCTTGCCTCATCATAAGATGTTCCAAAAGGCAGAGGCAATAGCAGAGAAGACGCTTCTCCTACATCCTGCCAGTCAAAATACTTTGAATGATGGGATTCACAGCATATACTCCCTGTGTGACTGGGTGGGATGGGTCAGTGTAATTGACATGAGATGGCTCTTCACATACCTGTGCCATGAAGGGCTTTAAAGGTAATGCCAACACCTTTTGTTAGCAGTTACAAAGCTCTCTCACAGATAACAGGGTTCTGGCTGTTATTACCCCATAGCCAAGTCCTGAGTTTGCAGGATAATGCCTGAGCCATAATGGCATAAAGACCTAGGCAGATGCACTTGCCATTTGGTAAACATGAGATAATTAGCATGTTGAATGTTAAAGAATTGCTATTTTGTAGTCAAAGCCAGGCAATTGTAGGAGAGAAAGAGGCAGAGCCAAGAGTGGAGTTAAGAGAGTAATCAGTCTGGAGTCATTGCATTTCCATAAGCAATCCAAGACTTGGACTTAGACTTAGAATAACTTCATTGTCACTTTAAATGTACATTAATCAGCATACATTAAAATGAAATGTCATTGCATATAGCTCTCAGAGGGTCACCACCTCCAATATACACTACTCAACTTGAAAAAAATATATAAATAAATAAATATGTATATACCCACATGTATTACTGTATATGACACAGAGAAACAACAGTCTATTTTGTACAGTATACATGTATACATGTACAGAAAGTATACAGAATACAGGATATATACATATACAGAAGTCCAGTCCCTTCTGAATTCTGTTAACTCTTATGTAGTGAGTTAACTATTTACTATTTACTATTGAGAGTTAATTTACTAGCTTCTTATGTATAGGCTTGATAAATAATTCTTCTGAACTATAACTTAACATATGGTCCTGGTCCTTTGAATATGACAGCAATCTTCCTTTTCACTATTTTCATGGAATACTTTAGCATGATTATCCTATGTCAGGGGTGTCAAACTCGTGCCTTGTGGGCCAGATGTGTCACACGTTGGCCCCTCCCACCCCCCATTTTAGTGAAGGGGGAGGAAAGTTGCGATACGTCACGTGACAACAACATGATATCACAAGTTTGAACCCCTGTCCTATGCTATCTGAAGCCTGCAAAAGTAAATCCAAATGATTCTATTTTCCTAGATTAACCTGGTCTTCGGAGGCAGAATGGCCATTTTAGATCAGCAAAAAAGGATTTAATAGAACAGAACAAAACTAATTATCTCATCAACCACACACACACAGTATATGCTTCTATTATGTAAAGAATGAAGTAACTGGTCTCAAAACAAGCTTAACAAAATGTGCTTAGACTATTTTTAAACATTTGATCATGTTGGTTGTTACATAAGTTTCACTTACTATATATAAAGCGTTCAGTAAATAGTTCCACATATGAAGGAATGGTATTTTTAAAGTTCAATTTGTTTTCTGTCTTTCACATTTTAAAATAGGCCATTATTTGGATTTTTATGATTAGATACGTGAATGAGGTAACTATTGGTGAATTATTATTGCCATTTTTTGGTTAGAAAAGCCTGTGTAAAAGCGGATATCTTTGTATATTCTTTAGCCAAAAAACTTGGAAGTCTCTAAATAAAAAGTATGCACATATTTTGCCTCTGGTTTTGTAACACTATTCTATTTTCCTATCCTGCATATACAATGAAAAATAAGACGATTACAAACCTCGTCCCATCACACCACCAGATTTCTTTTCCTATGCTGCTTTGGGATGCAGTCATATCTCTAGTTTCATAATTTGAGAAATGTAATATATTAAATTGTTTGATAACATTTGCTGTACAGAATCTCTCATATTAGAACTGAGAAGGAGACGCAGCAAGAAATTAGCAGCAGCTTTTGGCAGTGGCTTTCAAATGCTAAGTCCTTAAACAATTAACAAGAAGTAGAAGCTATTCTACTATGGTGCCCGAAGTGAAGATAAGCTGACATGACTGTTATCATGAAATACAGTAATTTGTATTGTTTCTGTTCCTGCTGGGGAAAAAAAAAAGATCTTGCATAAATTTACAACAAGTGCAAGCTTTGGTTGAAGAGTGTATTTGTTTGTTTCTTGTTTATATCCCACATTTATTTATTTATTTATTTATTTATTTGTCAAACATATACAAGATAACAAGTATAGGTATGAACCAGAGGGGGTATTCAGCAGGTTCTGACCAGTTCTGGAGAACCGGTAGCAGAAATTTTGAGTAGTTCGGAGAACTGGTAAATACCACCTCTGACTGGCCCTGCCCCCATCTATTCTCTGCCTCCCGAGTCCCAGCTGATTGGGAGGAAATGGGGATTTTGCAGTAACCTTCGCCTGGAGTGGGGTGGGAATGGAGATTTTACAGTATCCTTCCCCTGGAGTGGGGAGGGAGTGGAGATTTTACAGTATCCTTCTCCTGGAGTGGGGTGGGAATGGAAATTTTACAGTATCCTTCCCCTGCCATGCCCACCAAGCCATGCCACGCCCATCAAGCCACGCCCACAGAACCAGTAGTAAAAAAATTTGAATCCCACAACTGGTATGAACATAAACATGACCAAAGGAAGTAAATACAGATAAATGGGGACAGTAAGACCAGGACGGTAGGCACACTGGTGCACTTATGCATGCCCCCTTTACGGACCTCTTAAGAATGGGGTGAGGTCCACGGTAGACAGTTTGAGATTGAAGCTGTGAGGGTTTGAGGCTGTAACAACAGAGTTGGTTAGAGCATTCCGGGCGTTGACCATTCTGTTGCTGAAGTTGTATTTTCTGCAGTCGAGTTTGGAGCCATTTACCTTGAGTAATTGTTTGACAGGCAAGACGTAGCAGACAATTTTGTGTACTATGCTTTGATCGGACCGTAGACGGCATAGTTCCAGATTGTCCAAGCCCAAAATTTCAAGCCTGGAGGCATAAGGGATTCTGTTGTGAGTAGAGGAGTGGAGGACTCTTCTTGTGAAATATCTCTGGACCCGCTGAATTGTGTTAATGTCCGATATACAGTGTGGGTTCCAGGCGGACAAGCCGTTTTTATAAATAAATAAAAAAGCTGTTTTTATTGTTTTTATAAATAACTCAAAGTAGATAACACTCTTTCCTCCTCTGGGTTTTCCTTCAGCAACAACCCTCTAAGCTGATTTGGGCTGAGAGAGAGAGAGAGTGACTGACCCAAGGTCACCCAGCCAGCTCTCATATCTAAGGTGGGAGCAGGACTCACAAGCCTCCTGCTTCTAGCCTGGTGCCTTAACCAATTATAATGTTGGGTCAATCAGTGGCTACAGTTCAGCTTAGAAGAAAGGATGAAGATTTATTAAACCAAATGTGGAGCTGCAGAAGAAGCAGCTATTCATAAGGGAGACTATCAAAGGAAAAGGCCCAGTGGGCAAGAATTATAATTAGAAGCAACAGACGTTTAATATTTTCTATATCTCTGGACCTGGAAAACAGCTTTGCCACCATTGAAGAAGAAATAACGTCTAAACATTTAGGGGAATCAAAAGAGACACTGCAACAGGAGGCCGATCCCCGAAGAGCAGCAGGGATGAAATTATACCTTACCAGAAGACAACGTCATAGTTGACAATTTATTGCAACCAGGAACAAAAATGGCTGGGGGCATTTATTTTTGAAGCCAACTGCTTTCAGGACCAGAGATAAGGGTGTGTGGCAGTGCAATTTGCAAAACTTTTTGAGTCCGCAGACAATTACCTTTCTTCCATAATGCATATGAAAACCAATACTGCCTAGAGTTAAGTATTGGTGCACCGCGAAGAACTAGGAAGGAAGTTAAAATCGTGCGCGATCCAACAATCTTTCTCACTAGTTACTTATTAACAGGCTTTTATATACTGCAGCATTTCAAAGGACTTACAAAAATAATATAGAATTAATGCATAGTGACGTATCACCAATCTGGAATCCATAACTAATAGCAGCACAGATCTAAGGATCTGTAAAATAGTTCCCTTTTGACAGCCTTCCCATATATACCATCTGGATAAATGACAACAGGAGATTTATAAGAGTGTGATGGCACTAGAAAAACTCTCCCTCCTGGCTCCCACTCCACCAACTAAAGTATAGAAAGAGGCCTTAAAAATCTCCACCCTGGATTAATTTACTGCATAGGCTGCTTCTGTTGAATCATCTTTCAAGGCAATAGAAAAAGACATTAAAGGAAAATAATTCTGTAGGCATGGGAAATGCTGTTGGTGAGAGATAGCTGGACATTTAGCATCTGTACTGGGTTATTCAAATGGTGTGATATTGGCACAAAATGAATTGCAATTTATAAGGTCTGGTAAAAATTTGCTTGGCTAAAGCATGGCAATATGATCAGAAAGACTTTGAACAGAACCTTGTGGAGGTTGAAAACAAAAATTTAAATTATTGATTATATTTAGAACTGGTGTCCTATAGAAGGAAAAAAATATGACCAGCTTTGATAGGGCCTGTTAAACCATTCAGGAAAAAAAATGTGTGTGCGCACACACACACACAAAGGAAATATGAAGAAATAGTTGTAACTGAGGCCTGGTAACTCTTGTAATTGGAATACCAGTCAAAATAATACTTCTACAAAAGAAACAGAAGCAATAGAAAAAGAGGACAGATAATAAAACGGCCCACACCTGTTCAAAACTCATTTTTTAAAAATTCTAATTTGTATTTTTAATATAATTTTTTACCTGTTCAGAAATCCAAGTGGGGGATAGGAGGTGGTATGATGTCTAAGGAAGATTGCACAGAGATAGCCTGGAGTTGTGGAATAAATGTCAGAAAGGCTAATGTAAGAAAAAAAAAGAATCCTTATTTTTTTCTGCTCGGTTAAAGATGGCAAAATACTAACAGTTTACCAGAAAGAAAAAAGAAAGGCAGAATTACTTAATTTTTCTCCATCTTCAAACAGCAAAGGAAGAAGGACCAAGTTTCACAACCTGTGTGCTGTGGCATCCTGTGGAGCCATAATAAACACAGAAGGGTGCCACAAAATTGCCCGATACTAGCTCAAGGTAATTTACAGTTTTGGCCTAGTGCAGTGATAGCTAACCCATTTTGCCGTCGTATGCCAAAAGCGGGGGGGGAGCATGGGGGGGTCGCGTGCGTGATTGCCCACACCCACAATTCAATGCGCCCCACCCCTCCCACGCATGTAGGCGCGAC
The DNA here is from genome assembly GCA_022577455.1 of Arizona elegans. NCBI lineage: Eukaryota > Metazoa > Chordata > Lepidosauria > Squamata > Colubridae > Arizona > Arizona elegans. The sequence goes on from JAKOOJ010000007.1 coordinate 75,776,893, forward strand.
ACCCCTCCCCCCGTGCTCCCCCTGTTTTTGGCACACAATGGCCCAGTAGGCCCGTTTTTCACCCTCCCCAGGCTCCAGAGGCTTTCTAGGAGTGAAAATGGCCTTCCCCAACCCCCTGGAGACCCTCTGGAGGCCGGAAATGGCCCATTTGCCAACTTGCGGTGTGCCCGGAAGGCCCAAAAATCAATTGGCCTGCGCACTCATGTGTGCTGCAGCTGAGCTAGGGCAAGGCTCGCATCCCCATCAATATGGCTCCGTGTGCCACCTGTGGCACACATGCCATAGGTTCGCCATCACGGGCCTAGGGGCACTGTGAAAAAATTATTGAATTAAAAAAAACCCTGCAAGAAAGTTTGGGAACTTCTTGTTTAGAGAACTATAAACCAACTAGGCTTATATCGATACATGGAATATTATAAAGTATTCCTTAAAATGACTGAACTGTAAGCACCTTGAATATATTTCAGGGATTACTTTGGCAGTCAGGATACATTTATCTAGAACAAATTTTGACAGGTTATTTAAAACCCACATTTTTAATTGGATAAACTTCTGAGTAGATTATTGGAATGTTGTAGACATATCTTGATTTCAGCAAAGATTTGTTAAACTTTAGGAACCTTGTTAAATTTAAGCTAGATATCACATGAATTAATTGGCTACTTAGCTGACTCAGTACTTGTACTCAGCATGCTCATTAGGATTTGTCATGAAATTAAGGAAAAGTATCAGGTGGGGTGCCACAGTGTTTTTAGCTTTTTTATTAATGACTTGGATGAAGAGGTTCAAGACAACGCTTATCATATTTCCTTAGTTGAAATCTGTTGCTCTCCTCCTGTGTATTAAGAAGAAAAGGCAAAGCAATCGAAGAAAAAGAAACATCCTAAAAATTACTTACAGGTTCAACATCAGTCTTCAGATTTCATCCTGTCTAATGAAAAGTTATGGTAGATTCAAAAGCTTGCAGATGAATTTTTAAAATTGATATATCTTAGTAGTGGCTTTGTCTAATGAAGAGAAGGACCAGGGGAGGAGACATGATAGCAGTGTTCCAATGTTTTCCAAAGCAGCTGAAGGCCAAACAAGGAATAACGGATGGAAACTGACCAAGGAGAGATTCAACCTTGAAATGAGGAGGAACTTTCTGACAGTGAGAACAATCAACCAATGGAACAGAAGTTGCCTTCGGAAGTTGTGGGAGCTTCATCACTTGAGACTTTCAAGAAAAGATTGGACTGCCATTTGTCAGAAATGGAATAGGGTCTCCTGCTTGAGTGGGGGGTTGGAGTAGATGACCTACAAGGTCCTTCCAACTCTGTTAATCTGTTAATTATTAGTTTTTTTAAAAAAATAGCTAATAAGGCTATACATTTTGCCCACAGTAATTGGCTTTTGTGGATAGAATGTAGTTTTCTCAAAAAGAATCAAAGAAATACAAGTTTACTTAAACTGGAATCCATTTACAACCTGTGGTTTTGCACCATTTTCTATCAGATTTCTTAAAACCCCCTCCACCAGAAAAATCGGGAAAGAAGGCAGAATATCTGTGCACCATCTTTTTATTTGTAGTAATGGGCATCTTCCATCTGGAAGCGCCAGAGTTTATAGTGAATGAGGCTGGTTATATTTGCCTTCATAAGCTATTTTTAAAATGTACTTAAAGGATAATGGCCCTGTCTGAAGACTATATGAACAAATCAACATTTTTGTGCATGATTAAACTCCAAACAGAAGCTGAAATATTAAAGCCACGGATATTATTTTGCTTACAGGGTAGGAATACAAAGGAATCACAACACCGAATCGTTCAAAAAGAGAGAGTAAAATATGATTTCTGCTTTGTGAAAGGAATGGTATTCGTTCAAGTGTAACAGAGCCCAGGATTTCCATTGTAAGTCATGATGATCATAAATTAAGTCATTCAGACCTGATTTTATGATGATGATGATGATTTTTTGCAGTGGCTGTTAAGAGAATGCCCTGGTCATTAATATTCTTTTGATAGCATCAGTGGTGGGTTTCAAATTTTTTTACTACTGGTTCTCTGGGTGTGGCTTGGTGGATGTGGCATGGCTTGGTGGGCGTGGCCGAGGAATGATACTGTAAAATCTCCATTCCCACCCAACTCCAGGGGAAGGTTACTGCAAAATCCCCATTTCCTCCCGATCAGCTGGGACTTGGGAGGCAGAAAATAGATGGGGGCATAGCCAGTCAGAATTTTTACTACTGGTTCTCCGAACTATTCAAAATTTCCGGTTCTCCAGAACTGGTCAGAACCTGCTGAAACCCACCTCTGGATAGCACGTATTTCAGGGCACATAAGTCCAATGAACGAAGTAAAGAATCATAGAGAAGTCAGTAAAGATCTAAAGAGTTTTTCAATTATGCCAGGCAGAGAATCAAACCAAATAACAATAAAGAAAAATGTTAAATGAGCTTTGCAACTTAATTAGACTTATTATGCTTCCAGTGATTTATATTGGAAAGTTTTCTATTCATTTTAATTTGTATTTTCTACCTGAAAGACTGGAATTCAAATATATTTAGATTTTGAGACCTAAAGCTAGAACACCAAAATGTTCTGAACAAAACATGTTATGAGCTTTTCTAATAGCCCCTTCTAAATGTCAGCATTCTAACAAACTTTGAAAAATTGTTATAATTCCCTAAGGCTGCAGTAAAACTGATGAGAAAGTGACAGCTGCCATGATATCTGCAAATCAAATGTTTCTCTTGAGAAATTGACTAGATAAAATGGTGTTAAAGTGATATCCCCTGACCAATAAAAAGCTCTTTCAAATTCTGCAGTTCCAACCACCAAAATGCAATCTTTAGTAAAAATTGGCAGGTTGTTTGCATAGTTTCTATTAATTTATTCTTAATTTTATGCATTTCTATATACTTTATAGTTAGATACTTTTGGGGTTTTTTGTTTTTTGTTTTGGTCTTTTCCCAATGCAGATTGCATTGCTTATCAAGAGCTTTGTCTCTGATAATAATTTTTAATTAAAGCTCACAGGCATTCTGAACACACCCTTTTGGATTTACACATAATGTTAAAATAGCTTATTTGCTTTCAACTTTGTTCAAAATATTAAAGCAATCCGTAGCGGCTTGTTCAACAAGTCATTGTTCAGCAAACCACATCATAGTGCAGTGATGGCTAACCTTTTTGCCATCACGTGCCAGGAGAGGGGGGGGGGCGGGGGAGGGTCGCGCGTGCACGTGCCCACGCGCATGTGTGCGCAACCCCCTCCCCCTCCCCCCCCCGCTCCTGGCACATGATGGCCTGGTAGGCCCATTTTTCTTTCTTACCTGGTTCCAGATCCTCTCTGTGTATCTGGGAACGGCGAAAACAGCCTTTCCCACTCCCTTGGAGGCCCTACGGAGGCTGAAAAAGCCCATTTCCCAACTCCCGGTGGGACAGGAAGTGACATTTTTTGCTGTCCCCAGCCTCCAGAACCTCTCTAGGAGTCCCTAGGAGCCTCTCTAGGAGTCTGTAGGAGTCTCTAGGAGTCTCTGGAGGCTGGGGACAGGAAAAAACATCACTTCCTGTCCCACCGGGAGTGGGGAAATGGGCCCTTTGAGCCTCCGTAGGGTCTCCAAGGAAGTGGGAAAGGCTGTTTTCGCCGTTCCCAGATACCCAGAGAGGATCTGGAGCCAGGTAAGAAAAAAAAAAACGGACCTTCCCCACCCCCCACCCCTCCCCGGCCCTCCAGAGGCAGGAAACAGCCTGTTTCCCTACTTCTGGTGGGCCCAGAAGGCCCGAAAATCAGCTGGCCGGCATGCGCATGCACCCCAGAGCTGAGCTGGCGTGCTCACTAATATGGCTCCGCGTGCCACCTGTGGCACGCATGCCATAGGTTCGCCATCATGGTCATAGTGCAATATGTGATCTCAGTTCCTAGTTTTAAAAAAGTAAAATTTAAAACGTAAGATAGTGTTGTTGAATTGCATCTGTAGAAGCTGGGTCGGGGTGAAATTCAGCAGGTTCTAACAGGTTCTGGAAAACCATTAGCGGAAATTTTGAACAGTTCGGAGAACCGGTAGTGGAAATTTTCAGTAGATCGGAAAACCAGCAAATGCCACCTCTGGCTGGCCCCAGAGTGGGGTGGGAATGGAAATTTTGCAATATCCTTCCCCCAGGAATGGGGAGGGAATGGAGATTTTGTAGTCTTCTTCTCCTGGAGTGGGGTGGGAATGGAGATTTTGCAGTATCCTTACCCTTCCATGCCCACCAAGCCACACCCACAGAACCGGTAGTAAAAAAAATTGGATTTCACCACTGAGCTGGGTGCAGGAATGTCCTTGGAAGAGCTGTAAGCATTTGCCTGTAAAGTTGAGCCTGACTCAGAGGCAACAACTAACTCATTGTGGTTAGGTTATTCTGTTTTTAGCCAAGTTGATTTCATAGAACTGCTGTGGAGAAGAATTGGAAGGAGTTGTGTGCACCATATTTAGAAAATTAAGAAAGGACATTTTACAATTAGCCACGAGACTACAGATTCATTCTTCCTTCACCGAGCCATAGAATAGTTCTCTTTTTTCTTCTGTTTGATCATGTCCAGTTCTTGTAGAGTGCCTGAAAAAGTCCCTGCAGTTTGCTTGGCAAGATTTTTCGGAAGTGGTTTGCCATTGTCTATTTTTTAGGGCTGAAGAGAGACAGAGAATGTTATCTTTGTGCCTAAGGCAGGGCTAGAACTCATGGTCTTCTGGTTTTTTAGCCTGATGCCTTAACCACTATACCAAATTGGCTCTCAGCATAGTTCCTATTGATAGACTAATGTCTGGCTTTAATTCTTCATTTGGTAATGAAATGAAATAATTTTATTTCAGTTATTGACCTGCCTCTTTGTATAAAATTGATATAGCCACTAAATTCCTAATCTTTTAATATTTAGGGACAAAACTAAAGGTTAACCTATACAGGTTTATTTAGATCTATATGACAAACTGGAGGAGCCATGTATTGTCAAATCTAAGCAAATGCTTACATTAATTTGAATGGGAAAAAAAGACTGAAAATTATTTGGATGCTGTACCGATTTAACATGTTTAATGTATGGATAATTTAACAGAGAAGCTTGCAAGGTAGTTTTGTTCAGTAGTATGTGGAATTGTGTACACAATTAGTCCTTGATTTACGACTATCCATTTATTGACTGTTGAAAGTCATGACAGTCCAGGGTGTGTGTGGCACGTGGCCTTCTGCACTCTGTTTTCGTTGGCAGAAGGTTGAAGGAGGCTGTCACAGCCAAAAATGGGGCCCAGGGGTGGTATGCAGCCCTCCCAAGCTCCATTTTCACTGACAAAGGGCTGCAGGAGGCCGTCGCAGCCGAAAACGGGGCCCTGGGGGGGGCAGCACACGGCCCTCCCAACCTCCGTTTTCACTGGCAGAGGGCTGCAGGAAGGGTAGCAAAACAAACTTAAAACAAAACAAAAGGAGAAATGTTTCCCCTTTTGCATTTGAGCATGGAAGAAAGGACAGGAAAGGAGAAAGGGAAAGAGGAAAGACAAAGAAAAAGAAGAGAAGATGAGAAGATGAGAAGAGAGCAAGGAAGGAAAATAAAGAAAGAGGGGGAGGAAGAAGGAAGGAGAATAAAGAAGGAAGGAAAAAGAAGAGAAGGGAGGGAGGGAGCGGAATTATAATGAGAGTGAGGGAGTGTCTGAGGGAAGTCCTGCCTTAGCACTTGGCCACCACAGGTGCCCCCAACATGAGTGAGGTTGAGCTGGCCACACCCACCTGGGCCATGCCCACTCTGCCCCCCCAGAAATCAAACACAACCCTGATGCGGCCCTCAATGAAATCGAGTTTGACACCCCTGTGCTATCAGATGCTATACTGCAAGGATCATTCTATTAAAGATGAAGCGCTCGCTTAGCTGACACTGTCCTTGCTATGTAGGAGGTGGTAGGCTCAGGGGAATGTAAATGCCTGGCATTCTTAGCATAACAAAGACCATTCACAATGTATTCGTTCACTTTAGATCTGTTTGAGATATGTTGTCTAGTTTAAAGGGTATTTTTCGTTGGCTTGCTGCCTTGCAATGATACACGAATAAAATAACTGAGAGGAGGAACAGCTTTATTGATTTATTACCCTTCAGTTTATATTTATTTCCAGTATGGTGAAGCAATTGAATACAATATAAAGCTGAACCAGAGGAAGTCCCATGTGAGTTTCTGTGATAGTAATCATGGTTATTGCTCAGTTCCAAAAATAAAGAGAAAGGAACAAAAGTTCAACAATCATTTTTGCATTTTCTCCTCATGTTTTATAGAATAGAATAGAATTTTTTATTCGCCAAGTGTGATTGGACACACAAGGAATTTGTCTTGGCACATATGCTCTCAGTGTACATAAAAGAAAAAATACGTTCATCAAGAATCATAAGGTACAACACTTAATGATAGTCATAGGGTACAAATAAGCAATCAGGAAACAATCAACAGTATCAATAGTATCAAATCAATATTTGATGGAAATGCCATCAAATACCAGGATCTTATTATCATATGTTGTGGACATGTTCAGAAGCAAGAGTCTATTGGAACAGAATTAAGATTTGGTTAGAGGAAATGACCCAACAACATACTGATTTAAAACCGAAGCTGTTCCTACTGGGTATCCTACCAGAGAAAATTAGTAAAGAAAATGTATATTTGATTATTCATATAATAACTGTAGTGAGGATAGTGTTTGTGCAAAGATGGAAAGTAGAGAAAATCCTGCTGGAAGGGGAAGTAATTAAAAAAGTTGTAGACTGTGCAGAAATGAATACATTAACCTTGATGATTAAAGAGAGAGAAGATACGGACTATTTTAAGATATGGGGGAAATTTTATGAATGGTTAGAAAAGAGAAATAGATAAAGAATTTGAAGAATTCTTTAAAGAAATAGGAGAATATTACATTAAATGTATTGTATTTGGGGAGAAATATTGTAATAGAGAAATGGAAATTATAAGGGAAGAAATGAAGATAGGAGGAATAATCAAAAAGAAGAAGAAGTTACTGAAGAAACACCGAGATGACACACGGAAGGATTGATGTATTATGTGTTTGTTTGTGTAAATTTTTTTTAAAAAAATTTACAAAAAAAAAAAGAGAGGAAACAATCAATATTAATATAAATCGTAAGGATACAAGCAACAAAGTTACAGTTCTTCTCTTCCTTGCTTTCTATCACCATGCAAAACAGAACGAAACAGATACCTGCAGTTTTTAAAACAATTTCTAATACCCATACTTGCATACGCACATCAGTTGTTAAATCCAGAGGAGCGGATTTCTCTTGACTTTAGTGGAACGTGGTTGCTGCATTGGTTACAAAATACACCATCTGCCAGAAGAAACATGTCAGAGAAAGGCATAGACATGACAAAACAATAAATACACATTAATTGAGTTAATAACTGCTAATCAATATTAAAGATACTTTAGATTTCTGTGAAGGTATAGTCATTGTTTGGCATTGGCATCTTTCTATTATAAATATGGATATATTTTCACAAAAGACCCCCCCAAAAATTGTTGCACAAACATGTCAATAAATCAGAAGTTCACTGTTTCATCAGAGGCCATGGCAATCAGAAATAACTGTAGTCTTTGGCAGTGTATAAAATATATCAGTGAACCACTATAAGAAGCTAAAGTGATTAAACCCATTAAATGAACATTTTAGAAGTATTTCGTTGTAAAATTTAATTGAACTATCTCTTTGTCCAAAATCATACATAATTTTCTTTTAAATAATACCTTTTGGAGTATGTAATTATTTAGCTTGCAGTTGGCACTGCCTGCAAATTGATTAAAACAGCTTTAGTAGTGCTAAATTCAAATGTGCATTTAATGTACATTTAATGTTATGGGAATTGTAGGGCCATTTATAAAATGACTTAAGAGTCTTTTCACAGTATAAGTAAAACGCCAAATGAAAATGTGTATTTTCTATAGGCAGCCAGATCTACTAATCTTATCAATATGAAATTCATCCACTTCAAGTTCTACACAATTCTACATACTATTGAGATAAATTTGAGCAGTGGTGGCGCAGTGGTAAGAATGCAGTATTGCAGGCTAATTCTGCTGACTGCCGACTGCCAGCACTTTGGCAGTTTGATTCTCACCGGTTCAAGGTTGACTCAGTCTTCCATCCTTCCGAGGTCAGTGAAATGAAGACCCAGATTGTTGGGGGCAATAATCTGACTCTATAAAACCACTTAGAGAAGGCTGCAAAGCACTGTGAAGCGGTATATAAGTCTAAGTGCTATTACTATTGCAATATCTTGTTAGTACTGTACTTGAGAACCATAATCTGTTCCACAAATGTTTGCGTGGGGAACCTTGGGTACAATTATTAGCAGATTGTGGATTGAAAACTTGGTTTATCACTTAGGTTGATCATGCTGGTTGGAAATTCTGGGTGCTGTGACTTCTAAAGTACATAAGGAGGCTGAAAGCTACAATACAAGGATAAAGAGTTAGTGCCCAGAGTTGCCTTGAAATGAGATGGGTGGCAAATAAATTTAATAGTAATAATAAAGATAAAGAATAATAAAGATAAAGAAGCAGTTCCTTCTTTTTCCCCAATCAGGTTGAGACAACAGTAAACTATTTACAAACATGTTTATTTAACAAACTAAAATAGAATCTGTTGTAAGTAAAATGTGTGCAGATTCAATGAACACATTGATGGGTGAGAACAGGCAAAAGAACTATTTCTTTTCTTTTTTTGGGTGGGGTGGGAGTCTATTATTGTGAAAACCATTTCATGTTTTGTACATATTTGTTATTATCAAATTCCTCCAGCCTTAATCCAGCAAGCCATTTTTCCAAAGTTCAATGGAATTTAAGGAGTCCCTCAGACATTTTCACAAACTGTACCTCTATTCTAAGAATTTTTTTAAAAAAAACATTCTAAGTGGAACTAGGAAACCATTTCCATTTTTAGCCAATTTTTGTCCTGATCAGGCAGAATCTATTTATTTCTGTCCTTTTTTTTTTTTTTGTCTAAGATGTATTCTTTTTATTTTTAGAACTATGCTGTATCCTTAATCTGAATCTTTGACTATATAAGTGAGTCAGAAGTCTCACTGCCTGGAGATACATGAGTCAGAGAAGCAGGAATAGTCTGTTCTTCAAAGCACCAAAGAATGCAGAGGTACAAAGAAGTTGGACTCGTAGCAACGTATACAAAAGGAATCATCTTGTATCAATACAAATGTTAATACTCCATTAGTTGATTTTTCCCCGCTTTGTTGAAAGCTCTTGTTCCAAAAATAATAATAATCCCACCTTAATTATTTTTATCTGTTATAAAAATGACATTGTACCAATTCCTTGTCATCCTTTTTTTCCATAGCTGTTTCTTAGGTAATGAAAAGGTAGGTCATATTGCTTTTTTTTCCCCATTGTGATATAATCTATTCATCAGAGATAGGTGCAAGCCAGCTAACAAGGTTGAGTGCATACTTCTTCAAAATTAGCTGTGTCTTAAATTATTTTCCCCATAGAGGGTTTGTATTCATTTAACCTCACGGAGAGAGAAAAATGGCACAATTCTTTTAAGTCCTCTACTTTTTGAAGAGGCAGCTCACAACAAAACACATCAGCATACTACTAAAAGTATTCTTAAATCTGAAATAGGATTGTCATTCTAGGCCTTTCCCTGTCAAAATGGAAACACAAATACACAAATTCATTAATTTATTCTTTCATGGCTTCCTGAGACCTCTGTCATTAGAATAGAATAGAATAGAATAGAATAGAATAGAATAGAATAGAATAGAATAGAATAGAATAGAATAGAACAGAATTCTTGGATTCTAATTTTGAATGTAAATCAAGGATGAGTATCCTAGAATCACATGTTTTAATGTTTTCTTATAATGTTGAGCTATAGGAAGCGAAATTGCATCTTTTGGATTTGCCTACTTTATGCTACCTCACCAATTGTGACCTTAATGTTCCCCTCCTCAGTGTAAAATGTAGTTCTTGGTCATTCAGTGATTATTCCTCACCTTGTAAGGAACAGTAATACAGGAATTAGTTCTAGATTTGAGGTAGCAGCAGTCATTGGTATCAGTGGTGTCCGTAAGGCAGGGATATCCTTCCCCACCCCCCGCCCCGGCCATGGCCTGGTACTGAGCCATGGCCCATTTGGAACCAGGCCATGCAAGATATGGGTGAGTGTCTGCCACTTGTGCAAATGGAGTTGTGCACTCGAGCACCACCTTCCACTCACACGAAATTTTCTATCCCCCCACCTTGTGAGTCCTCAAAGCTGGAAAGGTTGGGGACCACCACTGCCACAGGGAATGGTCAAAGAACTAAGCTGGATGTTATAAAACATGCAAAGGATATGACTCCAATTGTATTGTTATGAGCCCCCATTAGAGACACTGCCAGTTGGCAGAAACCCACAAAAGGTCATTTAGGATGGATAGACAGCACATCCATCCTCCATCCTTATCTTTCCTTAGTATAGAAAAAGGCTACAAGTTGTTCTACCATAAGCAGAAATCTGCACTGAAGGAACAGTAGCTGTTGACAGGAGACATCTTTGATAGCTTTCTGATTAATTTATTCCTATCCATAAAGTATTATGGATGCAACTTTCCTTTCTAATTATGTGCCTTATATAGAGAGGTTTTCATTTTATTTATTTATTAAATTTCTATGCCATCCATGTCTCCTACAAGGTGAATCTGAGTTGTGTTGATTCAGAAAATTGCCCCATGTAAACCCAAGCAAATCCATATGGACACAGCAACAAAAAATGTGTGAAAACAAATTGTGCAGATATTACAATGTATTCTGTCATGCACATCATTCTGCAAGTTGGAAATTAGTTTATTCTTGTGGTCCATTGTGCCTAGAACCTAGGTTTTTGTGAATTGGCTGTGACATCAGAAGAAAGTCTATTACTTTTTACGAAAAGGGAATATCAGTGATTAACTGGAATAGAAGTATTAATATGAAGTTAGCAATTTGTTATCTGTGACTTTATGTCTCAGTGAGTTGTACAAAGAATCCCAGGACTGAGTATAAATTTCTAGGAATTGCCGTGTTCTCTCAATTCCATAATTTCTTTGAAAATGCTTCAGTGATAGTTTGCATATTTGATATAATATGCAAATGCTGGAGTTTCTAATTAGACTATTCCATTTTTTTTAAATTTGTAAATTAAATACAGTGTAGGTTTAAGGAAAGAAAAGCAGTTGAATATTCAATGCTGGAATTGTCCCCCACATCCTAAAATAAAGATATTAGAACAGAAAAGAAGTCAAAAGGACAAGTTGTAGCAAATCAAGTAATTCTCAGTAAGTACACCACCATGTAGCTTTCTTTATTTTTAGAAGACAGCAAGGAGCTTCAAACTTACTCTCTCACACGATGGCATCAGATCCATTATTGATTTTATCACAATCTGGTAGTCCACTCATCAAATTGAGGGAGCCCCTGACTACTCTTCACTATCTATATTAATTACTATTTAAAAGAGTAGAGGTTGAAAGGCTTAATTTTTTTTTCATTGGTCAGAGATTATCTTTTTCGCCTGGCTGTCCCTCTAGAATGGTCTTATCAGATCTGTATCTCAGGATCTGTTGTCTCCTGCCATTATTATCTGCTGGTTGTGAACAGAAGGAAAATCTCTAATTAGTTGAATGAGGCCTTGGCCAATTGTGAAAAAATAGTTTCCAGGGCCCTTGTTAAAATATGACTGTATAGTTCTTACGCTAATTCCAGTGCAGTGGTAATTCCATTTGAATTAGTATGTTGAGTGAATCTTAACATTGTGGCTTATGTCTTAGTTTTTTTTTTAATTTGATATGCACTTGTATTAAGTGCAGTACAAGATCTATTCCCCCCCCCCCCCCACACACACACCACTTGCTAACAAATTATAATGTAGGTTGGACTGAGACTGACAGGCCAGCATCAATCCAAAGGTTTCAGGCTAATACGTCATGGTCTAATTATCTGGTATCCTGACTTTTTTTATTATTTTTTTTTGCCAGCAATTGTGGTTGGCAGTTTCTGGAATAAAGTGATCTGCTTGGAGCTCTCTTCTTAGCAGCTCAAAGATATCTGATCTGGTGAAAGAACTGGTGAAATTCTTGTTTTTGTAACAGAGCTCATCTCTAATTGTCCCATATCACAGGAACTTTGGAAAGCCAGCTTCTGATTGGTCCTTTCCCCAGATAAAATTGTAAGTGGTCTGTTTTGAAGACATTCCAAAGGACCTATTTTTTTATTGGTCTGTTTTTTAAACACTCTACTGTTTATTAGTCTTTCAGATGAGACTGCTGTAAATTCTACAGTAGTGGCCAAAATTGTGGAAATCTTTTGGGAAAAGTGTATTTTTGAGGTTTGATGGCTAATACCACCACTTTATTTATTTTTTTTGGAGTTTCAAGATAATTATATTCCACTGCTGGAATGGCCTGGGAATAGCCCAAACCTTAACCCAATTGAAAATCTATAGAGCCGAGTAAGGAAACTTGCTAGTCAGAAGCGACCCAGCAATAAACCCCAGTTAATAGAAGCAATCATTCAATCTTGGTTTCACATTATAACAGCTGCAGAACTAAAAGACTTGGTTCACTACATAGGAAGATGTTGTAAGGCCATAATTCATGCTAAAAGTTAGCCAACTAAGTATTAACTGATGTGATAATTTTTGTATATCTTGTTTTTTCTATATGTTTCACTTTTCTTCTTTATACTGTAACTGCTATTCTAATAGCAAATCCTTCATAAAGGTTATTGCATTACATTCTCGATTAAATTGTCTTTCCATTGATATATAATTTTATGGTACTACTAAAAAAAAGTGGTGTTATTAGCTAGTTTTAGAAAATACACTTTTCCCAAAAAGTTTCCACAATTTTGGTCACTACTGTATATGGTGTTACTTAATTAAGAACTGTTTTATTTTGACATAAAGCTGGAAACTTTACCTACCTTAACCTTTAGATTCTCTCCATTTTATTGGTATGTTTATAAATCTCAATAGCTTCTGTAGACATGATGTTCTGACATGATTGCTAATACTGTGTGACTTTAAATAGGCCCATTATGTAGCAGTGTAAGTTCAACCACTGTTGATTTTTCATGTTGTTCTAAAAAGCGATATTTTTCATGATCTTTTAATCAAATTATAATTCAATGTTCATCTGCTGTAGCTGCAAGATAGGTGATACATGGAAGAGAACTTCTTTCATCCTTAGATGATTAAATCATTTCTTGGATTTTTCTTGTTGGCTTGTGGACATAGTAGTCTTTGTGTTTTTCTAATAATGTTCCAGCTCAGTCTCTAATCTTCTCAATATAAAATAGAAACACGTTTTTCTACTGGGGTTTGTTATAGACTGAAAAGGAAAATTACTGGAGAAACACAACTTCAAAACTATCTATAAACCAATGGGGAAAATCCACAAAATGAATTGATCATCTAAAGATGGCAGAAGTCATCCTTGGAATGACTGGTACAAAGTTTCTCAGTGAGTTTCTCTAATGTGGATGGACTAGATTTCCCTTTTCATAGTCCACCATCTTAACTATTACCCCACACTGGCTCTTATAAGCTGTTTAAAGCCTTTGGGAATTAAATGTCAAACAAGTAAGTCAATAAATAAATAATCTGAACAATTTGTTGGTTGTAATAGAAGAGACTATATGTAGCTCAGGGTTGATCTGTGAAGCTCTTGATTGTTTGCTTGCAGATGTTTCATTATCCAACTTCATACCGGTATTTGCATTGGGAAAATCTATTGTGACAAAGTTTCAAATCTTTTCTAAAAATCTCTTTGAGAGCGTTTGATGGAACAAGAACTGGGAATAAGATTTCTCCTCTATCATTCAATTGGAATTTGTTTTTCGGTAATTTAAATCCTATATTTCATGTTCCACATTCTGCAACTTCTTCTGAATGACATACATTTATGCACTTGAAGAGGGTTATCATGTCTTCCTGAGTCTTCACATTTTAAAGCAAAACACACATTCCATTTCTCTCCTTGAGACTTAATTTCTTGTTACTGTCTTCTGACTCTGTTCCATTTTTGGACTCCTCCTTACAATGTCATGTCAAAAATTGAACATAGTAATTAGCAGTGTCTGTTCATAAGAGAGTAAAGTAGAAATTTTACTTCCCATAATTTTGAAACGTTATTCAATTGATGAAGCTTTTTTCAGTACATTACAATTCTGAGTCATATTTAATTTGCAGTCATCTATTATTATTTACCCAGGAATTTCCCACCCTATACATTTAATGCATTTGGTTTTTTGTTTCCTAAATTAAGAACTTCGCTTTTGTCTCTGTTAAAATTATGTTTTGTTACTTTCATTTCATTTTTCTGCTCTATAAATATAGTTAAAAATGGTATTTCTGTCTTCAGGAGGCTTAAGTATTCCACCCAATTGTGGGTCTTTTTCATGTTTGATTACTATTCCCTTTACTTCTTTATTCAAGCAATCAAGAAACACCACCAGAGAGTGCAGAGTACAGGACTGAATCTTGTGATATGCTCTGCCTAATGGGAGAGTATGCTTATGACCTAGGACAGTGATGGCTAGCCTTTTTGCCATCATGTGCCAAAAGCAGGGGGGGGAGTCCGGGGAGGTCAGCCACATGTGTGCCCACACCCATAATCCAATGCGCCCCACCCCTGCGCATGTGTGCCCCCTGCTTTTAGCACGTGATGGCATGGTGGGCCCAGAAGACCCGTTTTCGCCCTCCCCAGGCTCCAGAGGCTTTCTAAGAGCCTGGGGAGGGTAAAAACGGCCTCCCCCCCCCGGAGGCCGGAAACAGCCCATTTCCCAACTTCCAGTGAGACCGAAAGGCCCAAAAACCAGCTGGCCAGGGCACACATGTGCGCTGGAGCTGAGCTATGGCAACGCTCACCTGCCCACTGATATGGCTCCGTGTGCTACCTGTGGCACCTGTACCATAGGTTTGCCATCACAGACCTAGGATGTATTCCCCATATTATCCTGACTAGTTTGCTAATCAGAATGTCAACGAATAATTGTTGTGGCAACTGATTTGCTAAAAGCAAGATACAGTGGTACCTCAGTACTCTACTGCTTCGAAACCCATTCAATTTGGTACTCAAAACATTTTGACACGAAAATGTCCTGGTACTCATCTTTGTTTGGTACTCGATGTGCTGTAAAAGGAAGTGAGGGGACAGCTGCAGAGGATGACGGGAAGTTGGCCATGCTGGGAAGGTCACTGACGTAGGAAAAGGGACAGATCAGTTGTGAAATTCAATTTTTTTTACTACTGGTTCTGTGGGCGTGGCTTAGTGGACATAGTGTGGCTTGGTGGGCATGGCTTGATGGGTGTGGCAAGGGAAGGATACTGCAAAATCTCCATTTCCACCCCACTCCTGAGGAAGGATACTGCAAAATCTCCATTCCCACCCCACTCTGGGAAAAGCCAGAGGTGGTATTTGCTGGTTCTCCGAACTACTCAAAATTTCCGCTACTGGTGGATTTCACCCCTGTGAGAGATAGGACGTCCTTCCCAGCCAAAACAAAGGGTCACGTAGTAAATAACATGGCTTGTTTTCTACTTGTCCTTTTTAGTACTCATCATGCTTCTCAGAACCAATTAAACACAAGTATCAAGGTACCAGTTTATATATTACATTTATGACATTCCCATAGTACTTGCTTTGCTCATCCTTCTCATTTGGTCACTTCAGACCTTGTTGGATCAGCCCAATTGTGACGTGGCTCTCTCTCATGGCAGCTGATCTTTTTATATGGAGCAACTGAAAATTAAAGGAATCATCCCATTTGTGTTCAGTTGGGAAAGTGTGAATTTAAATTGCCATTGTTATTGTATTGGGCAATATAAGAACCATAAAATTTCCCATTATTGAAAACCATATAAACAAAAAACTACAGAGCAGGAATGTTGACATTGAGACCAAACAACTTACTGTACAGAAAGTTCATCATTCGAAGACTTTCAAAAGCACAATCAATTAGTCACTCAAGCTGACAGCCTGTGAGATCATTGTTTTATTCATTTTGTATTTCTAATTTTGCAAATGATTTTGCAGTTAAATGTAACTATAATGGCAAGTCATAGTCTTAGATTACAGATTCTTATAAGTGCACATACATATCCTAAATCTTTTTTTTAATGCTTTGAATAGATGGTTGAACTCAGGAAATAATCACTTTTGGGTCTTCTGAGAGCCTAGTATTAAATTATCCCTTTGTCACAACTTCTTAGCTTGATTTAATATAATAGAAATATAGTGCTGAAATCACACTGAGCACATATAAAGGGAGAGAGAGCCAAAAGTTGCTCAGTTGCTTCTAAGTCTCTCTCTCTCCCTGTCTAGCTTCTGCCCATTATGGTGTCATATGATCCTCAGTTATGAAAAGATTTCCTAACCTTTGACTAAGTGTTTCCATTAGATGACCAATTGAGTTCTTTCATGGAATGCTACCGATTAGAATGCTACATTTCCCCCTTTATATTCCGAAGGTCAGATCAAGTGACACAGAATGAGGCTTTTTCAGTTTTGTGGCCCATAAGTAGTGCATTTGTTATTTGTATTTATATCATACACTTGAGAGCCAGTTTGATCTAATGGTTTAGGAACCATATGAGAAACCAGGAGACTGTGAGTTCTAGTCCCACTTTGGGCATAAAAGCTGGCTGGGTGACTTTGGACCAGTCTCTTTTTCTCAGCCAACGATGATCAGGTACAGGCAAGCAACAGTCTGATCAATTCCCTTTGCAACCAAATGGATCAATGCTCAGTTAATCTGAAAAAAGCAGACTCTGGACTTGTGGGAAAACACTAGGAAGAAAAACATACTTCTTATCCTTTGGTCCCTCCAGGACCAAAAGGCAGTGTACATAGCATTCCCTGATCCAGTTTTGTCTATTGGTTTGAAAGACAGTGATTTACCCAAGGTTACCGAGTAAAATCACATAGTTAAGAAAAAGCTGGAGCATGAATCAGTTCCATACTTTCAGAATTTCTTATAAGAAGTGGACTGCCGGTAATATAATTTTCTACAGTTGCAGAAAAGTTGAATAAGCCTTGATATTGTGGTTTAAAAAGTTGTGCAAGTATTCTTTTAAAAAACAACAACTTAGTTCTACTAAAAGAATCCATGGCCATTTAAGGCAGCAGGTAGGGAATACCAATAGGATGCTGGAAGAACTTACTTTGTATCAGGGTGGATTTGATTTAAATTGAGTTGATTTAAATCACAATTTAAATCATGATTTAAATCACTAGTAAAAAGGCTTGATTTAAATCAACTCGATTTAAATCATAATTTTTAAAGAGCAACTGTCATCTCTGCTACTCCTTTGACCCACTGTTGACTCATCGACAGTCCCAGTGTTGCAGAATATACAGCCTCATGCTACATAACTCAGCTCCATTTCATGCTGAATAAACTAAATTATTTATGTATCTTAAATAGAAAACTATCTTACGATAGATTTTTACCCCAAAAGTTTTTTTATTAAAATAAATTTGATAAAAATAAAAAAAATCCGATTTAAATCAAAAAAATCTGTTTTTTTATTTTTTAAAAAAAATCATTGATTTTTATCCACCCTGCTTTGTATGCCAATAGCCTTTCTTGCCCTCCGTATTAAACCTGTTCTCCAGTATAAGGTATGATGCTGCCCATCTCCTGCGTTGAAAGAAATGTATTTGCATGTTGTACATGCAAGAAGAAAGAATCATCTTTAGACAGAAAAATGTCATGTACTAATCCTGCTTTTATGAACAGCTAAGAACAGGACAGAGTTATTCTCAAATAACTGTACTGCCATTGGCATACCTCCAGGTTACTGGTATATTCTATTCTGTGAAATAGCTTAACATATTTCATCCTATCTGTGATCTTTGTAGTAATCACTAAAATCTGTCTTGTCACTAGACAAATTTACAGTTATGGTGAAAAGGAGTTTAAATTCTTGCTTGTGGCTTGGCAATGTTGGTAGTTGTTATTAGAATTATCATTAGCAATAAAATTTTATAAGTAAGATTTATTAACTCCCTATTCTCCTGGGAAAAGAGAGTGAAGGCTTGGATAATCAAAAAAGGCTTCATGTTAACAAACTCCAGTCCCTAGGGAAAGGAGATGAGAGAGACAAAGTTGTAGTATATGTATTGTATTCTTAAAAGATGAGAGGGAGGGAGGGAGGGAGAAGAGAGAGGGAGGGAGAGGCTAAGCGAGACAATTGTTAAGTGAGTTTTGCCCCATTTTACAACTTTTCCTGCCACAGTTATTAAGTGAATCGCTGCAGCTGTTAAGTTAGTAACACGGTTATTAAGTACATCTGGCAGAATACTGCAATGATCATAAATATGAGTCAGTTGCCAAGCGTCTGAATTTTGATCACATTTTATCACATGACTATGGGGATACTGCACCGATTGTGGGGGAAATGGTTGTAAGTCACTTTTTTCAGTGCCATTGTAACGTTGAACGGTTACTAAATGAACTGTTGTAAATCAAGCACCATCTTTATTGTTATTGAGGACCTCAATACAGTGAAAGAACTTATTGAAAAGCTTGGACATCTCACAGAGGGGAGTGAATATTCTATCAACTCCCCACTACAGTACCACCAGAAAATCAAAAGCCAAATAACAGAAGATGATAATAGATGAGAGTCTTCTTCTAGGTTTGTGGTATGATTGTATGTCTTATGTTTTATTGGATCTCTGTGGGAAGTCCTGTGGTTTTAAATGCTTCTTCTAAGGCTGCAAAGAATTCCAACTGATTGGCATAATCTGTGTTGCAGTTGAGTCCCTTCTGTAAACTATTGTCTTCTGTAATAGATAGTAAGTGGTGGGACTTGTTGATAACCCAATTGGACTCAGATACCTTTTTGCTTCTGGGATTTAGTTAAAGAGGTTTGGTTTGGAGTTTGATTTTCCGTTTTCGAACTTATTTCACGGAAAGAAAAGTAAGATGTATCATTGTACTTATCTAACTGGGTATTGAAAAATGTTCAAGAAAACAACCATGCTCAGCAGTGGTGAAATCCAATTTTTTTTACTACCGGTTCTGTGAGTGTGGCTTGATGGGCATGGTGTGGCTTGGTGGGTGTGGCTTGGTAGGCGTGGTAGGGGAAGGATACCACAAAATCTCCATTCCCACCCCACTCTGGGGCCAGTCAGAGGTGGAATTTGCCGGTTCTCCGAACTATTCAAAATTTCCGCTACCGGTTCTATGAACTGCGCAAAATTTCCACTACCAGTTCCCCAGAACCTGCTGTATTTCACCCCTGATGCTCAGAGAGCACCAAGGACTCCATAATAGCTTTTAATCAAGAAAATAATTGAGTCAGGAAAGTTAACCTCATTGTCATGTTTCTTATACAGTCCCCAGCAGATAGTCATTTTTTCCAGCTTGAGGAAACCTTTATTATGTCACAGGCCTCCCAAAAACTCAACAAAAACTAACAATAACCAAGTCAAACGTTCTGAAAATGTGGCCCATGAAATTCTGGTTGCCCTGTGTTAATTGATTTACCTTGCAACAGTCTTTGGGTTGGAGGCTGATTATTTCTATCATTTTTCCTTTAAAACTGACGTTTCTGCTCCTTATCTTCTCTTTTGCTGATGTTAAATCTGTGAAAATTTACAACTCTGCCTTCTTTGTTATGAGACCCTCTTTCGAAATGCTTTGCTCACTGAAACTTACCCATCTTCATCTTTGAGAGCCTGGTACTGTCAAGTCAGAGCTTGATTGCCAGTTTTTTTTTTTTTTTTAATGCTGCTGGTGACGGTGGTGGTTGTTTTGAGTCTTTACTTTTATCTAGCTCAGTTTTTATGGAAGGCTTCCATTTTGATTGTTTTGGTGCTACTTTGTTACTTTGGATTGTTACTTTGTATATGAAGCTATTGACTTGAAATTCTGGGTTTAGAAAATTTAGAACTACGCCGCCGTCGGTATGACCTAAGCAGAGCTGATAAAAGCATCTGCTACAATGTCCTACCTGTCAATGACTACTTCAGTTTCAACCACAACAATTCACGAGCGCACAATAGATACAAACTTAAAGTGAACCGCTCCAAACTCGATTGCAGAAAATATGACTTCAGTAACAAAGTTGTTAATGCCTGGAATGCACTACCAGACTCTGTGGTTTCATCCCAAAACCCCCAAACTTTAATCTAAGACTGTCTACTGTTGACCTCACCCCATTCCTAAGAGGTCTGTAAGGGGCGTGCATAAGAGCACCAGAGTGCCTGCCATTCCTGTCCTAATATTCCCTTTAATTGTACTCATTTTATGTATTCAATTCATGCTTCTACTTATATATATTGTCTAGTATGTACTTGACAAGATAAAAAATAAAAACTTGCTTGTAAGGTATAACATTTCAAATCCGCTTGTAACAGGCTATGTGGAAACTAAACCTCAAGATCCTCTTTTGCTGCTTTTCCTTATGACAATGTAACTTTTTATAAAACCAATATTAGAATTCCCCCTCAAAAAAATGGCTGCCAAAACACCCGTGCCTGCTGGGTATTTTATGTTTTTAATTGTAAAGTCATTTTCTAAGCATTGACCTCTGTATGGCAAAAGGCAGCATCAGCTCTGCACATGGAAGAGTATATCAGCTGTGTAGCTGATCTCCAAAACTTACTTACTTGCATAAAAACCTTAAGAAAAAACAGCTTGAAGGAGAAATCCAAGAAATCCTTTCATTGAGGGCACAACTATACCAGGTGATCCAAGGCACAAGGACACAATGTGTAAGTAACCCATTATTAATAATAAAATTTGATCAATAACTGAACCTGAATCACAAGAGTTTTGAGAGCCAGGCTCAGTTTGGAGCAGAATTTAGTTCTTTGTTCTCAAATGTGATTCCAGTTGTGATTTGAGGTTCTCTTCTGCTCTTTGCATCAGTAAAAAATTATCCTAGTAGAACATTTTGTTATTGTTGTTAGTCGCGAAGTCGTGTCTGACCCATCGCGACCCCATGGACAATGTTCCTCCAGGCCTTCCTGTCCTCTACCATCCTCTGGAGTCCATTTAGGCTCACGCTGACTGCTTCAGTGACTCCATCCAGCCACCTCATTCTCTGCCATCCTCTTCTTCTTTTGCCCTCAATTGTTCCCAGCATTAGGCTCTTCTCCAGGGAGTCCTTCCTTCTCATTAGGTGGCTAAAGTATTTGAGTTTCAGCGTCAGGATCTGGCCTTCTAAAGGGCAGTCAGGGTTGATCTCCTCTAGGACTGACCGGTTTGATTGCCTTGCAGTCCAAGGGACTCGCAGGAGTCTTCTCCAGCACCATATAGGGAATCTATTTTCCCAATGCAGATAGTACATGGAAGATTAAAGCTCTCCTGTTCCTATGCCAAGATTCTGATTTAGATCATGCCCTTATTAAAGCTTGTATTTTATGTCTCTGTTTTATTTTAAACATATTGCCATTTCTATTTGTAATAATAAGTAATTATATGAGTGGTCCCTAAGCATGAGCATCCTAGAAAAGGTCATGTTTTATGGCTGGAATCCAGAATAGGAGCACTTTATCTATCTCTTGTGGCAATTTCCTTTTAGCAGCTCCCCAATAATTACTCCCAATCCCACCTTTTTCTTTGAGCCCATTCCTGGTTTTAAGAGGCAACGTTTTGAGTAAGACATCCATCTATATACTTTGAAGATGCAAAGAAATAAACACTGCCTGAAATATTTTACAAGGAGAAAAGATATTCTGTTAGAGAAGTTCAGTTTTATGCATAGGCCAATAAAATCGCACTGATTTGTATAGAATATAAACAGCCTAAATCTATGCCAGATTGGATCCAAATGATTATTTCTGTACTTTTTTCCCCCTGTGTAGTTCTACTGCATATCTATGGCATGGTTTTAGTGCTATTTTGTTCATATACTTTAGTTTGGCGTTTCCGGTTGAGCTTAAAGAACAGGATTATAAAGGAGGATTGGACTTCGTCCAGCAAATGTTGATTAAAACTAATTGAGAAATGCTGAGAATTGTTGGTGAAATGGCAAATTATGAAATGCAAAAGTTCAGCAGCAGCAGGAAGAGAGATTCCAGTTGAATGTTAGAAAAAGAAATGCTCCTAACAATAAGAGTGATTTAGATACAATGAAACCAATTACTGGATGTTTTCAGGCATAAACAGTTATCTGTTATGGTTTAATTTGGATTGGGGATTAGATGGTCCTTCCAACTTTATGATTGAGGGTGCATGTATAAAGTAGACCTTCCACAATATATAATAGGGAAGGCATTGGCAGCAATCTTTGGACTATTTTAAAAATGTGAAAAAATGTTCTTTTATTTTGTACATTGTTGAAGGGAATGGGAATGCAAATTAACCCTAAGGTTCCATTTGAAAAATGTAAATTGAACTTCGCTTAACTGATTCTAAGACAATTATGCTTTTTTCCCCCCTGGAATATTTAGATTAAAAAATAAAGACAGAGTTTAATTTTGAAACAATAACCAAGAACAACACAACATACTGGAGATTTGTACATATTGTACAAATTGACAGAAATTTGTGGTATGGAAATTGGGAAATTACTAGTATTTAATTTCATCTGTGAAATATTATAGAATACAAGACTCATTTCTTAGAGGTTTTAGTTTCTAAGTAGAGCAAGCAAAATGTCTTGGTTTTGAACTGCTGCAATTCTGAATTTAGAGCCCTGCTGTAAAGTTGAATAAAATGCTATAAAGATGAGTTAATAGCATTTTTGTTTTTGGTCAGAAATAAATTCTCCTATTTTGAGGTAGGTGAGTGTCCATTGTATTGTAACTGTCAAAAAACAGGAAGCAAAGTGGTTCAAATGACTGCAGGTTTATTGCATTTTCCTACTCGCTGTTCAGACACTCCTCAGACTGGGTAACGATCACTCTCATTTGCGCTGCTGAGTGTCAATCAAATCCCTCTGGAGCTGGATCCACCTCACTTCCTGCTCCTTCCTCAGACTTTTTCACTCAGCCATTGCAATAGCATTGAGTGTCTGTTCTCTAGTTTAAATTTCTTTATTATTTTTGTCTTAGTTCAAGGGAATTGACTCAATATCATTTGTTTTCTGTTTAAAAGTGCTGCGCTTCGATTGCCTTCACTTTGGTGAAGTTTAAAGCGCGTATCGGCGGTTCAGAGCTCCGGCCGCCGCTAGCGGCTTGGCTTGGCTGGCGGTTAATTCTATTCAGCTGTTCCCGCCATTGCTGCCATTGCCGCCATTTTGCCAGTCATTTTGCGAGGTTTTGGACTGCCTTTGTGGCCATTACGTCTATCGGCTTGAGTCCCTGCCGGCTGGCATACTCATTAGCCTTTTTAAAAGGAATAGTGATTATCTTATAGCTGCAGCTTCAGTCCGGCCGCAGGCGCTGTGTTTCGCCTGGCTTAGGACTTCTGAAACGTCGCCTCGCGGGCCGCCATTTTGAGCCCTGATCCTCGCCGCCGTTTTACTCTCTCCGTGGCCTTAGCGACCTGGGCTTTGGTTTCCAGGGTCGCTAGATTGGCAGCAGGTGAGGATCCTGTCCTGATCGTACCTGCACTTGGCAACTGTCTGCAGCACGGTTCTCTGAAAGACACAGGGAAGTATATATTGTTTAAATTGATTTATATTTCTTAAAAAAAAAAAAAAAGGAGGGGGCGCTTACCTTGTTTACTGATAGCACGGTTTTGCTTACAAATAATTTTATATATATATATATATTAAAAAAAACATTTAGATTTAGCTTGCTAATATTCAATTATTTCTATAGAATTAATTCTTGTCTATTTACAATTGATTGGTGAAAATAAATTAATTCATTTGGGTGATTAATCATGGGTGACAGGGAGGAACTTGCTCTTTCCTCTGATCTGGACAAAAGTCCATCTCCCTCCCCTGTACCTTCCCCTAAACAGCTCAGGGGGAAAAAGTCTAAGGCTTCTAGACAGGAGAAGTCCTCCAAATCTGCTACTGCAGATAAGGATGCCCAAAGGAGGCATAAGGCATTAGAAAAGCGGTTTGCTAAGGCTAGACAACAGGCCCAGGACCCTGGTCAAGGTCCAATTCCTGAAGGCTTGAGCCACGAGGTGACCTGTGAGCCCTCGGCCTCTCATAGTGGAGGTTTGTTGGCCAGTGATCTGAGGGAGGATGAGCCATTGGCCTCTTAGGAGGTCCAAAATTCTGCAACTAATCAGCCAGGGCCTAGTGTTAGGTCTCGCTCCTCTAGTTTTGCAAGTCATATTTCTCAAGCTTCCAGGTCAGGTCCTGAAGCTACCTTTACACCCACTGCAGCCGGCCTCCGTCCTGAGACGGGCCCGGGCTTCCTTCAGTCTGTGGATTTTCAGTCCTTTTTTACTCACGCTATGTCACATATGTTCCAAATGGGGTTGCAGCAAGCCACTGGTGCCTTACCCGCTCCAGCGTGCCCTACTACTTCTGCCTGTTCTGTGCATCCTTCTGCTCCACAACATCAGCAGCTATCTGGTGCTTGTAGTCTTGAGCCTGAATCAGCCCGAGAGGAAGATTTCCTAGATGACTTTGAGATGTCAGGGGATGAGGAGGAGATTCAGGACAAGCCGGCCTTTCTGGGACTATTTAAGCCTTCTTTGTTTCGCTCTCTCCTGCGCAAAGCAAAAGCTGCCACTAATATGGATTCCACGCCTCTTCAAGGTTCCTCTGCTTCTGCTCCATCAGGCCCCAATAATAACTTGTTCAATCTGCCTCAGCCTGATGAGGATTTTGTTCCCTGTCCGGATCTTTTCTGCCAGGTTGTACAAAAGCCCTGGGACCGCCCCGCCTCTTCGTCGGGGCCGAATTCATTTGATCGAAAACTCTATGCCTCGGCTCCTGTGTTGGACGCTCTCTTGCAGTTACCTACAGTTGATGATCCGGTGGCGAGTCTCACATCGTCTTCCATCCTGGTAGGTGAGGCGGGGGATGGTCTCAAGTTTGAGGACAAGAGAGCCGAAATGGGCTTTCGTAAAACACACCAAGCTGCGGCTTGGGCTATTCGTGCTGCAACCTCCTCATCATTTTTTAATCGGGCATCGCTGGTGTGGTTGCGCCAATTGAAGGAAAGACTTCCCCCGGGAGATGCACGATTACAGCAGGATCTAGCCAAACTGGTCACAGCTGCCGAATATTCAGCTGATGCGTCCTTGGACGCAGCTAAGTTTGCTTCCCGGGCTTTAGCTTCGACAGTATCTTCAAGACGTCTCTTGTGGCTCTGTAACTGGAGAGCTGACGCCAAGTCCAAGTGGCGTTTGACTGCCGCCCCTTACAAAAGCTCTGTCTTATTTGGCTCCTCCCTGGACTCTGTGCTGATCGAGAATAGGGATAAGAAGAAGGTGTTACCCACGTCCTTCCGGCGTCAGGATAGGCGCTATGCACCTTATACTCGACAGTCCTTTCGACAGGAGCAAGGCGCTGGTGGCGCCTCTTACTACAGATCTTCGCAGTCTCAGTACCAGCCAGCTTCGGACAGGGCACCTTTTCGTGACCGCGGTCGCCGACAATCCAACTTCAGGCGACCCTTCAGGCAGTCAGCAAGCCGTTTTTCCAGGCGCGGTAAGTGACTCACCGTACCTGGTCCCCATCGGGGGCAGGCTCCAGGCATTCTCTCACCTGTGGCCAACTACCACCTCGGATGCCTGGATTGTCCAAACTGTCACCGAAGGGTTACATTTGGAATTCACCACCATGCCACAGGACTTTTATGTTCACTGCCCTTGGCCACTTCAGCCGGAGAAGCGTTCCCTTCTTTCGCTCGAAATTTATCATCTGTTACAGATTCAGGCCATAGAACAAGTTCCACCGGACCAACTCAAAACCGGCTTTTATTCAACACTATTCCTGGTCCCGAAGAGTTCGGGCGATTGGAGAGGCATTCTGAACCTTCGACGTCTCAATCATCACATCTTGTACCGTCGGTTCAAAATGCATTCCCTCAAGTCCCTGCTCGGCTGCATCCAACGAGGGGATCTCATGCAATCTGTAGATCTGAAGGAAGCGTACTTGCACGTACCCATTCACAACTCCCACAGACAGTACCTCCGTTTTGCATTTGGAGACCACCACTTCCAATACCGGGCTATGCCATTTGGCCTTTCGTCCGCTCCGAGGACCTTTACAAAGTTGCTGGCGGCGTTAGTAGCATCGCTCAGAGAGGTTCCTGTTCGTCTGGCATGCTACCTCGACGACATTTTGATCCTGTCGTCCTCTCCAGAACAGGCGACCCACGACCGGGAGCTAGTACTTCAGACCCTTCAAGACCACGGGTTCACTTTGAATTTGGCCAAAAGCCATCTACTTCCCACGTCTCGCATTCTGCACCTCGGGGCAACAATAGATTCCAATCTGTGTGTGGTCTTCCTATCTCCAGACAGACGAGTCAGCATACGGAATCTGGTGTCTCAAGTCTTACTACACAGAACTGTGACCTTACTGACACTCTCCCAGCTTCTGGGGAAATTAATCTCATGCATAGACATTGTCCCGTGGGCACGTTTCCATCTACGTCGCCTTCAATGGTTTCTGCTCCCTTACCAGAGACAAGGTCGAGCAGAGACTCTTCTCAAGGTAACAGTTCCAGCTCCTGTGCGCCTTTCACTGAGGTGGTGGCTGTCTCCGGCCCTTGACAAGGGCTCCTCCTTCTTGGAACCAGCTCGGATGGTGTTGACCACGGACGCGAGTCTGCGAGGCTGGGGGGCGCACCTCGACCGTCAGTTAGCCCAAGGTGTCTGGTCGTCAAAGGAACTGCAACACAATATAAATTGGCTCGAGCTCAGAGCGGTCCGTCTCGCCCTGATTCACTTCAAACGCCTTGTATATCGCCAGGATCTTCTGATTCTGACAGACAATGTGGCCACCAAAGCCCATATCAACAAACAAGGGGGCACCCGTTCATGGACAGGAGGCGGAGCGCCTTCTGTCGTGGGCGGAACTTCACCTCTCGTCGATAAAAGCGGAACACATTTCGGGGACTCTCAATCAAGAAGCAGATTGGCTCAGCAGAGACCAAATAGATCACGCCGAGTGGAGGTTGGATCCCGGCCTGTTCCAGGACCTGTCCAAGAGGTTCGGCCTTCCCCTAGTGGACCTTTTCGCGACGGCTTGGAACACCCAATTGCCGAGATTCCTTTCCCGCTACCCGTCCCCAGCAGCAGAAGGGCTGGATGCTCTTCGAAGTCAGTGGCCCCGGGGCCTTCTTTACGCCTTTCCTCCCCTTCCTGTCATCTCCAGGGTAGTGCGGAAGGTCATTCAAGAACGGGCGAACCTTCTACTAGTAGCGCCGTATTGGCCCCGTCGAGAGTGGTTCGCCGACCTCAAGAACTTATCGGTCGAACCACCGTGGAGGATTCCACTCGACAAGTTAGTACTAACTCAAGGGGCCGTCCGTCATCCGGAACCAGAATGGCTTCGATTAGCCGTGTGGCATTTGAGCGCATAAAGCTCTTCAAGGACAACCTGTCTGACGATGTTATCTCCATTATTCAGGCAGCTCGAAGACCATCAACAATTCGTATTTACAACGCTTCATGGAATGCATTCATCAGATGGTGCGGAGATCATCACGTAGACCCCACATCTGCATCTGTTCCGGACATTCTAGGTTTTCTACATGCGGGGTTTTCCAAGGGCCTGGCTCCTGCGACTCTGCGCCGACAGGTGGCGGCCCTGGCCACTGTCCTGTCAGGGGAGGCTCGTGTTCCTTTGGCTCAGGACCCCAGGATTCGTTCCTTTCTCCAAGGGGTCTCAAACCTGCGGCCGCCGCCGATCCATCACTACCCCACTTGGGACCTTACCTTGGTGCTGCAGGCCTTAACGAATCCACCGTTCGAACCCATTGCTTCGTCCAGCCTACGTTACTTGTCTTTCAAGATGGCTTTTTTGTTGGCAGTAACTTCAGCACGCAGAGTATCCGAAATTGCCGCTTTATCCATGAGGAGTGATCTCTGTGTTTTCTATCCTGACCGGGTTGTTCTACGCCTCGACCCGGCCTTTGTGCCCAAAGTGAACACTCGTTTTCATCGAGCCCAAGAACTCGTCTTGCCCAATTTCTGCCCGAACCCGCGTCATTCGGCTGAGAAGCGATGGCATACTTTGGATGTGTGACGGGCATTGAGAAGATATCTTAAGAAGACTGCCCCCTTTCGCAAGACTGAGGCTCTGTTGGTGTCCTTCCTTCCCTCTTCCCTGGGTCAGAAGGTCTCCTCGACTACAGTGGGCAGGTGGCTCAAGGCCTGTATATCTAAGGCATATGAATTAAGTGGGGCCCCCGTCCCGGGTGGGATACTGCCCCATTCTACCCGTAGCGCCGCAACCTCAGCGGCTTGGGCTACCCAGGCTTCAGTAGATGATATCTGCCGGGCGGCCACATGGTCATCCCTTTCATCCTTTGTAAGTCACTATAGGCTGGATAAGTTTGCTTCGGCAGATGCTGCCTTTGGCAGAAGGGTATTACAGGCTGTAATCTCTCCCCAAGGCCAGTCTACGGCTTAGTTCCCCCCCTTTTTTACTCTAACTTGGGTATGTCCCAGTCTGAGGAGTGTCTGAACAGCGAGTAGGAAAATGGTCGTTGCTTACCTGAACGACCCTTTTGTACTCGCTGTGAAGACACTCCGTCCCTCCCTTTTTCTGGGCCGTGCCTGGCTTTGGTGGAGGTCTGCTTTTTCTCCCTCTGTAGCTGTCTGCTTCCTGTCTGTCTACTTGGTGGAGTCTCTCACTGTCGATTCTACTGCTATTGGTCCAAGTTGTCTTCGTGAAAAGTCTGAGGAAGGAGCAGGAAGTGAGGTGGATCCAGCTCCAGAGGGATTTGATTGACACTCAGCAGCGCAAATGAGAGTGATCGTTACCCAGTCTGAGGAGTGTCTTCACAGCGAGTACAAAAGGGTCGTTCAGGTAAGCAACGACCATTCTAACACTCTACAAGAATCTGAACTATTAATGGTCAAAGCAGATTGGCAGTAGATAAAAGAGTCAATGGAATTCAAGGCGCGTGGGACTTAGATCTCTCCCTTTTTTTAATAAAAAGTTTTTTATTTATAATTAAAAACAATGGACATAGTGTGACATCTCCGGTTTAAACATTTTCATCAAATTTTGTCATATAATTGACAAACACTTCCTTATCTCTATACATATTTATACTAATTATCACAAGATAATTGACTTATCTCTTATCTTGATAAGAGACTTAGATCTCTTGTGGGCACAAAAGGACTCAATCCTTCCTTCAGGCTCAATCTGGTCATCTCTTACAGTATCTTGTTTATACTGTACCCCAGTTCAGGAATTCAACAGCTAATACACCCATCAACAGTAACAAAAAAAAAACTATGCCTTGTCTAAAGGCGGCATTAAAGATCAGCTTTATCTGACAGTAAAGAATTCCTTGTATACTGATTCAGATTGTTTTATTTCATTTCTTCCATTTTCTTGTAGCCAATCAAAACTAAGATATGTTGCAATTCCTCAGCATTTCCCTCCCACACCCCTAGATTTTCTCCACTCTTCCTGCTGCAGTGGCCAAAGCATTGTCTTAGCTGTGAGAAACGGACTCTTCTCCCAGTGGTGCAAGTCCTATAATTCTAATGTCATCTTGAGATTGGATGGAGTCATCAAAATTTAATTTAAAAAATGCAGATAAGGCATGGCCAAGTTTAAAAGATGGCTTTAAAAAAAGGCTAAAAACAACATCTTGATAAAACTGTTTCTTTTGACAAGACATGGCATGGTTAAAGTATTAGGTTCATGACATCTTCATTATGTATCTGTTTTTGTTAAGAGTATAATTGTTATTTTTAAAAATCTTAGCCATGAAATATTTCTAAGAAAAAAGAAATACAATCCTAACTCCAACTCTTGCTTAAATGCAATCTCTGCATTCTTTTCATTTATTGTAAATCAAAACTTAAAACCCCAGAAAGCACATATCTTAATGAATCGATGAAGATTCTCAGTCATTCCAAGTAGAATTGTCTGAAAGTTGGGTCAAGGCAACTGGATTTATTTTCGTGTTGGTTTGAGACGTTTCTCTGCCTATCCAAGCAGCTTCTTCAGTCTGAACAAATTGGTTAGGGGAATCTGAGTAGGCAAGGAGAACATAAGTCCAGTTGCCATTGACTCAACTTCCAGACAGTTCTATCTGAATGACTAAGAATCTTCATCAACATATTGCCACACATTTTGGGGAAGAAGCCATGAGGTTGGTGCAGGTGCACCTAACAATTTTAGGTGTTGGCACATTCTAACAACTCTCTGCCTACTCAGATTCTCCCAACCAACTTCTTTAGACTAAAGTAGCTTGGATGAGCAGCGAAACATCTCAAACCAACAAGAAAATAAATCCAATTGCCATGACTCAAATTTCAGAGATGTCTCAATGAATATTTCTAACCTAGAATGGTAATATTTATTTACTAATTTGTATATAAGCCCAATTCTGACATTCTGGGTGCTACAGCACCCTCATTCAACCGATTAAAATGTGTTTTAAACATAGTTCTTGTTTAGCTGCCTCGTTTAACGACTTTGCAGTTACAATAGTGGGGGGGGGGAGAAATAACTTTTCCCCTAATCTTACGACCATTGCAAATCTGCAAAGCAAAGGAAAGCTGAAGTAAGATAAGCACAGTTGCAGTTTCACTTAATGACCGAGTTGTCAGTGGTGGTTGCTAAACAAGGAATACCTGTAATCACTGTGGGAAATGCAAAGAGGAAGGGTCCCACACAGAGCTCTGGGAAGTATATTCAAGAAAGCCTAACATTTAATCCTGGTCCTAAGTATTTCTTGTGGAAGGAGGATTCTCAGCAGACCTTTCTGTGGTGCTCGGATTAAATAGGCAGAATCAAGAGACATAAAGTAGCATCTGATTGAATCCAAGTACGTAGTTTAAATTGGATTTTATAAGCAATGACCAATACTTCGATTTGAATCCAGAAGACTTTTGATTCCTAGCCTAGCAACCTCAAAATCAGCCTATCCTGCAGTACAGGTAGTCCTCAATTTATGACCCCAATTGAGCCCAGACTTTCTGTTGCTAAGTGAGATAGTTGTTAAGTGAATTTAGTCCCATTTTACATCCTTTCTTGTCCCAGCTGTTAAGTGAATCACTGCTGTTGTGAAGTTAGCAATACGGTTGTTAAGTGAATTCGGCTTCCCCATTGTCTTTGCTTGTCAAAATGAGATCACATGACCCTGGGGCACGGCAACTGTCACAAGTATGAGTCAGTTGCTAACTATGGGGCTATTACAATGGTCGTAAGCGTGAAAAATGGTCATAAGTCACTTTTTTCATTGCCGTTGTAACTTTGAATGGTCACTAGATGAACTGTTTTAAGTCGAGGGCTACCTGTAAGTGGAATTTACCTTCCAGCAGTCTGGCTGCGGCATTCTAATCTGCTTGCAGTTTCCAGGTTGTCTCCAGAGAATCTGCCCTACATAGAGAGTTTTGCAGTACTCCAATTACATGGTGGTCAAGGCATGAGATACAGTTGCAGCAGAGGTGGGTTTCAGCAGGTTCTGACCAGTTCTGGAAAACCGGTAGCAGAAATTTTGAGTAGTTCAGAGAATTGCTTAACGCATTGTAAGCCGCCCTGAGTGTCCAGAGAAGGGCGGAATATAAATTGAATCAATAAATAATAAATAAATAAATCGGTAGTAAAAATTCTGACTGGCCCTGTCCCCATCTATTCTCTACCTCCCAAGTATCAGCTGATTGGGAGGAAATGGCGATTTTACAGTATCCTTCCCCGGCCATGCCCACCAAGCCACGCCCACCAAGCCATGCCACGCCCACCAAGCCACACCCTTAGAACCGGTAGTAACAATTTTTGAAACCCACCAACTGTGTTGCAGGGCATGCTGAGCCAGGTAGGATTGCAACTAGTGGACCAACATCAGCTGGGAAAAAAGCTCCCTTGGGCATGACCATGTACAGGTAGTCCTCCATTTACAACAGTTCATTTAGTAACCGTTCAAAGTTATAACGGCACTGAAAAAAGTGACTTATAACAATAGCACTTAAACTTATACACTGCTTCACAGTGCTTTACAGTGCCTCTCTAAGCGGTTTACAGAGTCAGCCTATTGCCCCCAACAATCTGGGTCCTCATTTTACCCACCTCCAAAGGATGGAAGGCTGAGTCAACCTTGAATCTGGTGAGATTTGAACTGCCAAGTTGCAGGCAGCTGGCAGTCAGCAGAAGTATCCTGCAGTACTGCATTCTGACCACTGCGCCACCGCGGCTCATTACTGTGGACCATAATGACATGTGGTTATTTTTCACATTTACAACCAATGCGGTATCCCCACAGTCACATGATCAAATGAGATGCTTGGCAACTGACTCATATTTATGACTGTTGCAGTGTCATGTGATCATCTTTTGTGACCTTTTGACAAGCAAAGTCAACAGGGAAGCCAGATTTACTTAACAACCATGTTACTAACTTAACAACTGCAGTGATTCACTTAACAACTGGGGCAAGAAGGGTCGTAAAATGGGGTAAAATTCACTTAACAAATGTTTCACTTAGCAACAAAAATGTTGGGCTCGATTGTGGTTATAAGTCAAGGTCTACCTGTATATTAGTTGGACATGCTAGCCAGCCATAGTTTCATTGTAAATTGTTCTTATGATAAATATTTAAATACAATTGATGACGTTCCTTGCTTCATAAGTGGATGGTTATATAAATAACCCGGAATGCTTTTTTTGACATCTGAATGCCCTATTTAGAGGTTTAGAGAATGAGAAATTATTTGTAATCTGATGTGTAGGTCATGTTTGCAGACCACACTTGAGAAATAGTTAATTCTACAGAGTCCAAATAAGATTTTCTTTATTTAAAAAAAAATGCAGCAGTAAGTTTTTTAAATTATGCTTTCTGTCCTTCCCCAAACCTGTAAAAACTAGCAAAGTTTATATAGATTATGCTGATCCGACAACAGCTTGAAAATTCCCATTGTTCCAAAGTTCTACATTTCCCAAGTGCCTTACATTATATTTCTGCAGTCCCTTT
Organism: Arizona elegans; assembly: GCA_022577455.1. NCBI lineage: Eukaryota > Metazoa > Chordata > Lepidosauria > Squamata > Colubridae > Arizona > Arizona elegans. The sequence continues at coordinate 75,809,917 of JAKOOJ010000007.1, forward strand.
TTCAAGAAAGTAGAACAGAGCAAAAAAGAAATGGGAGAATTACAGAACAATGCGACGCAAACTGTACTGCGGTTTTCCATTATATAAGGAGTTTCAAGCTGTTTAAATAAACTCTGCTTTTGATCTTAAACAGAGAGCTCCCATTAGCTTCAATGTGGTGAAAAAAGGGATAACTAGCTGTTGTCTCTTATTCAAAAAGGGGAAAAAAATGCAACCTAGCATGTAAGTTTAGAAGATCGGATGCATGCAAAAGAGTCAGCAACCCTGCTGGCTGGGAATTTGGGGGATTGTATTCCCAACATATCCGAAGGGGCCAGATTGGCAACACTGCATTATATAGCATAGATCAGCAGTGTTTTTCTTGTAGAGTTGGGGGGCAGGGGACTCTGTCTGCCCTGTGATCCAGATTTGAAGGGGAAAAGTTGTTTTGGAGCACACAGGAGCTGTATGCCATACTTCTCAGCATTTTTATTAATAGATCTTTCCCTAGAATTTTGCAGCTGGGCTCAAAGAAGCAGCATCTTTAAGAAGGTGGCAACCGATGGGATGCAATTACCTTTGTAAGCTGTAAATCACCTTTCCCCTTTCAGATCAGCTCATTGCAAAGCCTTGATGAGGTTCTGTGATAGAATACAGGGAAAGAACTAGGCTACATCCAGTGTGGTTTTTATACTCTTATTTATTTATTTATTTATTTTTAAAAAGCCTAATTTTAACCAATATGCTAGTTAAGTAAGAGTAAGTGTCCTGCTGCCTTTCAGCTGGTTGGACTACAGTTGTCATCCGCCCCAATCAGGAGTATAATAGTAATAAGGTGACCAACTTTTTTACAATGAGAAGGAGGACACAAATAAATTGAAGAAAAAAAAATATCGTAAATAAAAGAAACATTTTATTCATTGCAACAATGAGTCTAATGCATGCATGTGTGCTGAGTCGTGTTTCGGTAAGAAGTAAACAAAGCCACTAGCGCGTGGCGCACTCAATACAATTTTTTTTAAAAAAATTGATTTATATGCCGCCCTTCTCTGGAGACTCAGGGCGGCTTACAATGCGTTAAGCAATAGCCTTCATACTTTTTGTATATTTATACAAAGTCAGCTTATTGCCCCCACAAACTGGGTCCTCATTTAACCTACCTTAGAAAGGATGGAAGGCTGAGTCAACCTTGGGCCTGGTAAGATCCGAACCTGCAGTAATTGTAGGCAGCTGTGTTAATAACAGGGTGCTTTAAACCATTGTACTACCAAGGCTCCTATAAAACAATTCTCCTGTGCGGAGCACATGCGTCTCATAATCGCGTCTCGCCGCACTGTACCAAGCCTTGATGAATCGTCATGTCAAATACATCACATCACACGCAACAGATCAGATCGGCATCGATCGAATACGGAGATTTACAGATTAATCTTCAAATATCAAAAAGGAGGACATGTAGGAGGACACTTTTCGAGAGAGGACAGAACTTACAAAAGAAGGACTGTCCTCCCTAAAGGAGGACGATTGGTCACCTTAATAGTAATCATGGGATGAGGCAGGTATTTATTCCTAACATCTTATCCACCTAGCCTTACGGAAATCAATCAGACAGATTAATTTTTTCACAGTATTATAGAAACAGATGCTGTTGCAACGGTGAAGACATCCATGGTTTTCCTTTTTATTGAATTGCCAACAATGCTACGTGAACAGGAAACTATTTATGTATTTATCCCTCGAACCAAGAAAAGTGGACACATTGGTGCAATTGGAGATGGGCTTTAAGAGCAAGGTCCAGAAGACGTGTCCCCAAATTATACACACATGCAAAAATATATGCCATTCTGAGGTATCCATGTATCAAATAAGTGTTCTCTGAGCTGATGGATCCTGATCCTTGTGTACATCGTCTTTCTGTCTGTCTGTCTGTCCCTCCTAGAAGAATGAAATATTTTAGAAAATATTAAAAAGGCAGGATAAAATATTTCCCCTAAAAGAGAAATAAAAATCTTAAAGGAAACAGAACCCCAGCACCCTGCCCCCAGCAAATATTTTGTTGCACATTAAGAAAGACTGGACCAGCCTATCTATAAGACAAAAGACCTCCAGCTCCAGGGTAATGGGATTAAAACATGACCCTTCAGGACATAATAGGATTAGCCCTCTACCCATCTAGCAGCAGGGCTCACTGCATTTCAAAAATTTTTAAGGACACTGCATCACCCAGCAAGATTCAACCAAACTTATCTCAGGCAAACTTCAGCTACGACCCCTGCATAGCCCCATGGAAGTCTGACAGCAGTCAATAGAATGCATATTCTTGCACAGGAACAGGAAGTTCAAGTTCAAACCCCAAGAGAAGGTATAAATACTTCTCACTCTCCACTCCATGTGGTCAGCTGCACAGGATCTCAAATCATGTGGTCCTGTTCATCAATAAGCCATCTTTCCAATCAGCCTCCAGGTTTCCAGTGTCTTTCTCCCCACTTGGAACTGAACCAGATGGATATTTCTTCCAACATTATCTATCTATCTATCTATCTATCTATCTATCTATCTATCTATCTATCTATCTATCTATCTATCTATCTATCTTCTAGTTCAGGGGTGTCAAATTGGCAGCCACAGGCCAGATGCGTCATGCAGGCCATGCCTACCCCAGTTCCGAGAAGGGAAAAAACTTCTCAATACGTCACATGATGGCAACATGATGCCACAAGTTTGACGCCTGTGCTCTAGCTAGTGAGCTATCATCTATCTATCACCAAAGGTGATGTAATCAAAAGAATACTCGCATTTTTAAAAAAATAGAACTGAAAAAAATGCTTTTTTCTCTTTTTGTTAGGAATATAATAGTGATAAATAATAATGTGTCAAGGTTAGGGGAAAAAGTAAGATGCTATGTGTTTCACAACTGAAATACTACAACATGGATATTTAAAAAGAAAGGCATGTAACACTTTAAAATTTATTCATGGTAATCCTGGTGTATAACAATACAAGCAAGTCCATAAAACATTAACAGAAGTGCCTGGTTCAGAACCTTCAACAACTTATGCTGGATATGTATTATATCAAATAGAATTCTATTATCTTGAACATTACACTGGAATGGGAGTTAGACAGTAAATAAATAACATATACTTTATTTCCTTTATCCTGGATCTTTTCTAACATGGGAAAAAAGTATAAAAGATATTTTATTAGCATATAAAAGTTACAGCACAATAAGACATGATATTCTGTACTATTCTTGCCTCCCAAGGAAATCAATATTCAATCTAAAGCAATTTCTCTAACCATTGGTCAGAATTTTTTAGAATTGGTGTTTGTGCAGTGGCATTTTTCCTAGCAGGCCAAGGGTAGGCCCATCCATGGTATATATTTTTATGCGTGTTTAAAATTTTCTCTCCCCCCCCCCTTTCCATGTTGTATGCAATCAAATCAAGATGCTTGTCATTTTTAAATTTAATTCAAAGGTATGGATTCATTCTGACCCTGGCAGGAAAAACTACTGTAAAGTTCTCAATCTTTCAAAACCTGGGAATGTTACTGGGATTCGTGTGTTTTTTATTCTATTGATGAGTCTGCGATTTAAATTCTACTCCTTCTCTCTGAGAAAAAGTAACATGTTATATCTTGAATATTGTTTAACCTATTCGATGTTTGAGCAGCAGAATTCTGCCATTGAAATAATGCAGCAGTTCTTAGATTGTTAGTCAAAGACCAGCCTGGTGGGGGGGAGGGGTCACAAACAGTGGTGGGATTCAGCAGGTTCAGGCCAATTCGGGAGAACCGGTAGTTAAATTGCTGGCTGGCCTCTTCCCTTCCCACCCCACCCCTTTCAGGAGTCCCCACATGCCCCATTTTGGCTCCCAGGTAAGTGCAAGGAGGCCTCTTAGGCCCAAAATGGGGCACATGGAGTGTGTGCCCCCCTGTGGCCTATTTTCGCTCCCAGGAGGCTTCAGGGAGGCCTACTAGGCCCAAAATGGGGTCCAGGGGGGCTCGTCTCCCCCTCCCAGGGGGGTGTAGGAGGCAGAGTGCTGCCTGTCACACCCCCTGGCCATGGCCACCATGGCCACTCCCACCCAGCCGGTCATTAGGCAGAGAACCGGTTGTTAAATTATTTGAATCCCACCACTGGTCACAGGCAACTTAAAAAGACAGAGCATTCTCAAAACCTTGGCTACAGGTATACCAGAGGTGGGTTTCAGCAGGTTCTGACCAGTTCTGGAGAACCCGTAGCGGAAATTTTGAGTAGTTCGGAGAAACAGTAGTAAAAATTCTGACTGGCCCCACCCCCATCTATTCTCTGCCTCCCAAGTCCCAGCTGATTGGGAGGAAATGGGGATTTTTCAGTAACCTTTCCGTGGATTGGGGAGGGAATGGGGATTTTACAGTATCCTTCCCCTGACACGGCCACCAAGCCATGCCACGCCCACCAAGCTACACCCACAGAATCGGTAGTAAAAAAATTTGAAACCCACCACTGAGGTATAACTTAGCAAAGTAGAAATGAATTTGAATAGCATGTTCACATTGCCTGATTTATGCAAGGCTGGGTAAGTGGTGACTGTAATATGCTTAGAGAACCTCTTGTAATAATTAATGTTTAATTATTAAAAGTAAGTGGTATATTAATTCCCTGCGCAGTCCAACCTTGACCACCAGTGGGAATAGTAGTTTCGTGATGCAGAGGACTTATACAAATTCATGTATCAATTGGAGAGTCCGATATTGCATTGAGGGTGAAGTGCTCTTGTAATCTATTGTCGCCCAAAATAGGAGACAGGTTTATCTCACAAAAGCTTATGCCTTTGAATAAATGTTAAGAACCTGAAAAGATGCTACTAGACTCTTGGTTTTGTTTTGTTTTTTAAACTAGTGCTGTAAAATTTGAAAACTTTTGCAGTGCTATAATGATGTTACAGCTCAACTACTACTGCTTGTCTCCACAACAAAGACATTTTTCAAGGTGGGTGTTTTTATTGATTGCACCTGACAGATTAACAGAGTTGGAAGGGACCTTCTAGGTCCTCTAGTCCAAACCCCCGCCCACACAAGGGATCCTACACCATTTCTGACAGATGGCAGTCCAGTCTCTTCTTGAAAGCTTCCAGTGATGTAGCGCCCACGACGTCTGAAGGCAAGCTGCTCCATTGGTTGATTGTTCTTACTATCAGAAAATTTCTCCTTATTTCTAGGTTGAATCTGTTCTTGATCAGTTTCCATCCATTATTCCTTGTCTGGCCTTCAGGTGCTTTGGAAAATTGCTTGACCCCCTCCTCTCTGTGACAACCCCTCAAATATCGGAACACTGCTATCATGTCTCCCCTGGTCCGTCTCTTCACAAGACTAGCCATGCCCAGTTCCTGTAATTGTTCTTCATGTTTTAGCCTCCAGTCCCCTAATCCTCTTGGTTGCTCTTCTCTGCACTTTTTCTAGAGTGTCAACATCTTTTTTTATAGTGTGGTAACCAAAACTGGATGCAGTATTCTAGGTGTGGTCTTACTACTAGGTGTGGTTTATAGTGTGGTATCTCTTAATGCAATTTAGGATTGCATTGGCTTTTTTTGGCTGCCACCCCATACTATTGGCTCATATTTAGCTGTTGGTCCACTAAGATTCCAAGATCCCTCTCATAGTTACTGCTATTAAGCCTGGTTTCACCCAATCTATATGTGTACCTGTTTATCTTCTTTTAATACATAAAATACTTTTTTGCAGTCTGGATCAAGGGTGAAATCTACTTACCTTCCCTACTGGTTCGGAAGAGCACGCGTCATGTGCGATTTAGGACCCTCTGCGCATGCGCAAAGCCTTCTGCACATGCGCAGAGGGTCAAAAACAGGTTACTTCCAGGTTAAAATCAGGAAGTAACGACATCCGGCTGGGTGGGCAGAGCTTTGCGCTACTACCGCTACTGGTTCACCCAAACAAATGTGAACAAGTAGCATTTCATCCCTGGTCTGGATGCTTACGAAGTTGCATTAATCTCTCTTTTTTGAAGATAGAAAGCTAAGGCTAAACATGCAGCGTGTCTCATCCAGTTAGTCTTATTTTTAAAGCCTGAATGTAATTCTCCAACACGTTGTTAGAACACATTTTATTGAGTAGCCTAGAACCATTCTTCATTTCTTCATGGGTGGATTAATCAGACTAATCTGGGGAGTATAGCTGGGTTCCCACCATCACCCTAAACACAACACTGTTCGTTGATTTTGATGTAGCAAGTTGTCTGAACTCACATGTTGTGGCTTAGTTATGAAACAATAGATAAACATAGGCTTTGAACCCAATCTATTGTTTTGATTGATTGATTGATTGATTATATTGTATGTTGCTTCAATCAAACAAAGTTAAGTGGCTTACAAATCTGTGTAACAATATTGAGATCTTGCGTAACTGTAGTAGTTCAAACAATAAAAATGCATACACAAACACATATACATATATTATCAACAACCATGAAAAGAAGGAAAATAGGATACGTTTCAAGGAAGTTCTTATTGATTCTTTAAAGCCTGGTTTAAAAGAGCAGGTCCTAGCAGGTTTTTTGAATATTTTACGACAAAGAAACTGACCTCCTATTTGCTTCTGCAGAAGGAGAGCTTTAGCAGAGTCCTTGCAGGAGGCGATGGGGGACACTATATATTCAAATACTGGCAAGGCTTTGGCAAGCAGATTCTACTTGGAGCTACCTTACAGATGCTCAAATAGGATTGGATTACAACTGGAAAGAACTGGGCATCTAGTCTAGTACCCCTAGTACAGAATATAGGAGCACTCCTATTAATACAGACATTGCATTATATATTATCTAAAGTTCCTGAGCGGGTTTTTTTTTTTTTTTAGCAAATTGTAAAAGTAGTGTGGCAGGGGTGGATTCTACTTATCTTTACTACCAGTTTACATTGTGCCCGCGTGCGTGCTCTGGCTTCGCTTGCACGCGTGCAGGCTCTTCTGTGCATGTGCAAATCGCTTCTGATGATGTCCAGGTCAGTGGGCGGAGCCTCCTGCCGGTTTTACTCCCGGTTCTATAGAACCGGGGGCAACCCACCACTGTAGTGTGGTCTTACAGCATATGGTTTACAGTTCAGTGAATTTTCTTACCTCTATGGTAGAATTGCTCAAAATCACTCTATTTTTCATCTAGTCCATTTTTACTCAGGCTAGTAACCATTGTCGGATTCTTAGCGAAGGTCGTCCATTTCACCTACTATTTTCTACTGATTTTTTTTTAACCGGCAGGGATCTAATAAGGCCTTCTGCAATCCAAGCATTTGTACTTACCACTGAACTAAGGTTACCTCCCTTCCCCCCCTCCCGCCCCCATCCAATCAGGATTTAAACCTAAGGCTGACCTTAATCCAGAGGGTTTACTCACAGCTATGAATATGTACATCTGGAATTTGTCCATATGAACAAACAAGAGATATGCAACATTGACCTCTATGTCTGGCAAGTACTATTAGGCTTTGGGATTTTCCAGATAAATCCTTCTACAAGTTAATACTCTCCAGATAGGTCAGCAGTGCAACTGTCAGAATTCCCGAGTCAGCATCTGGCTGGGAAATTCTAAGAGTTGGAGTCTTAGAACATTTGTAGTAGGAACATGGTGGAACATTCCATCTACAGTATTTCATTCAAAGCATCTGGCTTGATTCCACATGCAAATCCCATCTTCAGACTGGGATGAAATCCAGGTATAGCTGCAACTGCTTAAAGTACAGTTTTCATTATTCCTTAAAAGGGGGCGATTGAAAAACTTGAGGAATTGAAAGTAAATGTACACATCCCAGGATAATGTTGTAAAATCCAATCTGGGTCAGTTATTGGGACCAAAGGTTTATTCGTCCAGCCATTAACACCAGTGGTGGGTTTCAAATTTTTTTACTACCAGTTCTGTGGGCGTGGCAAGGGAAGGATATTGTAAAATCTCCATTCCTTCCCCACTCCAGAGGAAGGATACTGCAAAATCCCCATTTCCTCCCAATCAGCTGGGTCTTGGAAGGCGGAGAATAGATGGGGGTGGAGCCAGTCAGAATTTTTACTACTGGTTCTCCGAACTACTCAAAATTTCTGCTACCGGTTCTCCAGAACTGGTCAGAACCTGCTGAAACCCACCTCTGATTAACACCCTACTTAACAACTAAAAGCTACACACAAACAGGAACAATATAAATACAACACATAGATCAGCCCAGTATTCTGAAGAGAAAGAAGTTCCCGGATGGTAGGTTGTAGCCTAAGCCTGTAAGCTTGAAAGAATAAAACCTTTGGTCCTGGTGACCAACTCAGGCTGGATCCTGAAAAACTTTATTCTAAATTATTTAGATTCAGGAACAGAAACACGAGCAAGTTACAAGAAAAGAATTAGGCAGGTCCCCTTGTTTTTAAAACCCAAAGTTCCATTTGGGTTCCATCTGGTTCCATTTTGAGGTTGCTCCTGGCTGATATGTGGTTACCATACTTACTCTCACTGTTTGTGATTTGTATTCTATGTTTTTTTTTTTTGAATGATATTCTGTTTTAATAATGACTGCCCATATTTAAATAATGGTTGTTTTTATAGTGAATTTTTTTTAATTGTCATTTTATTTGTGCTTGTATATTGTCTTATATAGCTGTCCATTTCACGTCTGGTGAGATGGACAGCTATATAAATAAAATAAATATTTAGAGCAAAATATTAGTCATTCAGTAATGCCTTAGTGAATTTTTCTGAGTCTTCAAGATAAACTATCTTTGCCTCTGTTATTTCTGATTGCCGGCTAGCTAACAAAGTAGCAACATTATATAATTAAAAGGTATATGGCAATACATTTGATTGTATTTGGATTTTTTTAATCTTCTTATTGGATATTTGTAATGCAGAGATCTGGAAAACTGCCATTTCTGAAATAGTTATTTTTCTCAATAAAGGGATTGCAACTAACTGCTTAATCCTCCTAGCAGTAGATGTGTTGGGGGTGGGGGTGGGGATTTTAGAAATGTATGCTGAGCTCCCTAATAAAATAAAGAAGAATGGGAAATTATTACTAAAGACAGGACCATTTCATCTATAACTGCTGATTGTTTTAGTTTTGCATTTTGAGAAATATAATCCGCAGCAGAAAATGAAACATGATTTTCATAGATTTATTAGTAAAGCCGAGATCCAGCCTGCTGACCAATATTTCACTTGTCATTTTATTCTGACATATGTTTTAATCTCTTATTAGTCTTTTGGTTTAACAATTTGATTAAAGGTGGTTTTTTTGGAAGCATGGAAAAGATAAAAGTTTTAATTAACGATGCAGTTAGCTGAAAGCACCTGCTTTATCTTTTATCTACTTGCTGATAATCAGCTGTACATCTCAAGTCCTTGTTTACCCTTGGATGAGGACTTTTGATTACTGTCGCCAAAAGCAGAATAAAAAGCATGTAAGCAGGTTGCTGAAAATGGGGTGATCGTTTACTGTTTTGCTCTGGGATTTGTTTTACATCTTCTTCTTTTTTTTAAAGTAGAGCAGCAGAATAATACGTGATGAGAAAATAATAGCCATGGCAGTTCATATATTTGCATGGAGTGCTCCACTTCTTTAGATGTCCTGGATTAATTTATAAGGCAGGAAATTATTTATGCCCAAAATAGATAAAAATAAGGTCACCATGGATATAGGTGATTGGAAGGAAACAGTCCTTTCCACCCCAGGTAGCTGTTTCTTTCTTTTAAAAAAAACCCAGTGCTTTTGCTATCATAGGATTTTGGAGAGTTCTGGTATAGTCGCTCTATTTTTCATGACCACTATTTCTTTGATCTTCATTTGAAATCATTCTGAACCCCACCCCTACCCCAATATGAAATAAATTATATCAAGGCTGCTTTTCCACTTGTATCTTCCCGCCCAGCCTGGCTTCCTTTTATCTTTCTCCTTTCTAAAATGGCATGTTAGTACTTTCCCCGCTTTTGTTCAACATTCCTCATGACTAAGTCGCTGCCTTGGCATCTCATCCTCTGCGTATTTTTAGTCTCTCTCCAAAAACTCTGGAATGAATTCTTTCACCTGATCCTTTGGCATGTCATCTTCTAGGAGGGAGCATCCAAATACTGTTTTTTGTGGGGGGCGGTTTGCTCTCTTCCCAACCCCAATGGGGTTCATGTTTGATCTGCTTTATGGAGATTTTAATGTTATTCAAGCTTGGGATCCAAGAAGCTTGAAAAAAAAAAGATAATTTATTCTCAGAGGTAGCACCCAAGGATGCTAGATTCAGTAGTAGCTTCAGGCTTCAGAAAGAATTTCTTTTGCTCAGTTAGAACACATTTAAAACAAAACAAATGCTTTCTCCTTGAGTTGTCATAGTGACAGCAAGATGTGTTTATCATGGTCCCTGTCTTGAGTTTGGTGTAAGTAGTCACATGCCCGTTTTGTTGTCTTCTGGTATTATTAATTGTGACAAAAGTAAATATTTGTATTTGAGGCAAGCCAAATCTTTAGAAGCCAAGCGGGAGATGTGTGCATTTTTTAAATGTCTAACACAGTACATCTTAATTCTGATGCAAGAAATGCCACATACTGTATAAGAAATCCAGATTTTAGCTTTTGTTTATAGGATGTAACTTCCAGAGAGAGTCTGCTTACAGCCCAGTATTATATATCCTCTACCATTTAATCATTTTGTCTGGAGTAAATGTACTAAGAAGATACTTAGAGTCTGGTTTTTTTTTTAAATTAAATAATTCTCCTATTGTATCCTTCTGAAACTTTCTCTGAGATGATACACTCCTACGAAAGAAACTTCAGATCACCGAAGTCCCTGTAATATTTCTCTGAGAGCCATTTGTAGCTTTCGAACTGGGTGGTGATTTGGTTAAATGTCTTAGTTGAGTATTTGATTTATTATTACATTTATTATATGCCACCTGATCCCAGTGATTTTGGGAGGTTTCCAAATTGTTAAAATCATTCAAACAAGTAAACAACACAAAAGAAAAAAAAGAACAAAGATGGCAGATAACAAACTCGGATGGGGATAAAGCAAAAGAAGAAAAGGGAGGTTCAACCATGTTTGCCCATGGCTTGGGTGAAGAGCCAGTTCTTAGGAAATGCTTTTAATTTTTAAAATTCATAATATTTATTGACTATCCCAGTTAAATGCATTTCTGATACAAGGACTAGGATAAGTCATAGTTTGTCAGTTGAAACTGTCTTTATGTTCTAAAATTAAGGTATTTTCATTGTGTCTTCTGACTTCTACTTGGGGTTCATGGACGCACTCTTCTAATCTTCTGCTTGTCTGTCCTGGATAGTGGCTGTTATAGTCCTTACACTGTATGCTATAGATGACTTTTGTTTTTCCTTCTTGAGCTACTGGGTTCTTTGGTATACTTAAGATGTTTTGAGGAGTTTTAGTTGGTGTATATGGTGATGATGTATGGTTGTAAGAGTGTTAGTTAGGCTGCAAAATAGGAACAAAATGCTTGCAGAACCCACTCAGAAGATCATTTCTCACTCTGAATATTAAGCTCTGTGATTGCATGGAACTATTCAGCTCACTTACAGCTTTATATTGTGAAAAGATTCAATGAGAAACGTATGAAAGAAATATTAGCTGCATTCAGAAGTGGTTGTTTCATGGTGAATACGATGCATATTCCTTCCAATCACCTTCAGAACCCTGAGAAAAGGTGACTGCCTTTTTCTGTGTCAGGGAGGGATTGACGGCAATCGCCTCAACAGAACTGGAGAAATATGATGGTTAAGTAGCTGTCCACCAGATGTCAGGTGGACAGCTCAGGATTAAGGATTGCTTACAGTCAGATGAGAGCCAGTTTAGTATAATGGCTAGAAATCAGGCGACCGTGAGTTCTAGTCCCTTCTTAGGCATAAAAACCAGCTGGATGACTTTTGGCAATCACTTTCATCGCTAGGAAGGAGGCAATGGCATGCTTCTTCTGAAAACTTGCCAAGAAAACTGCAGAAATTGGTCTAGCGGTATCTGAAAATCAGACACAATGGGATAGGGGGAAAAAAGGTCAGGTGATTGTATTATTATTATTTTTTTTAAATTTGATTTATATGCCGCCCTTCTCCGAAGACTCAGGGCGGCTTACAATGTGCTCAGCAATTATTGGCTGTAAAGGAATAGAGGTATTTTTCCACTGCATGTATAGACCACATAAACATTTTAAGCCATGATCTTTTTCAAATTAGTCACCTTCATGTCCTTCTTCCTGACCCTGTCCTTGAATATTGCAGGTCTGGCTTTTCACAGCAATGCGCAGCAGTTTATATGGCCAATTCCCTGTGACCATTTGAAGTGGTAATTCCTGGGTGATAAGCTTATCAAGTCCCAGTTCACTTCCCATTGACAACTCCTGCATTCAGTGGACGAAAAAGGCTGTGCTCCTGGCAGTTTATCGGGTACAGATGCTTCACACTTATCACTTGTTACTTGCAAAACAGCTCACTATCTGCCAGGCTGAAATAGCGTGCAAGAGAATAGCAAGACAGGATGCCTAGCTAGCTGGTGAGCAACTTTTTGCTTCATGATGTTATGTAGTTAGGAAGAAGTCAGAAGGATAGAATTATATGGCCAAGTATTATTTTTGTTTTGTTGGCTACTTTTGGCTAAGTTACTTTGTGCTCCTATTAGAGTTGTTTTTAATTATTCTTTGTGAGAAAACCTTAAGTTCGAAGAAATCACATTTCCCCTAGGATTGCAAAGATAGTTGAATGAGCACCAAAGATGATAAGGAGTCTGGAGGCTAAAACATACAATAAATGGTTGGGGGAACTAGGCATATCTAGTCTAACAGAAAGAAGGACTAGGGGTGATATGATAGCAGTCTTCCAGTACTTGAGGGCTGTCACAGAAAAAAGAAGAGTCAACTTATTCTCCAAAGTACCTGAGAACAGGACAAGAAATAACTGATGGAAGCTTATCAAATAGAGATCCAGCACAGAATGAAGGGGAAATTTCCTGACAGTGAGAACAATAAATCAGTGGAACAGCTTGTATCTACAAACTATGGGTGCTCCATCACTGCAGATTTTCAAGAACAGTGGACAGCCATTTGGTCTAGGATATCCTATTTGAGCAAAGGGTTGGATTAGAAGACCTCAAAGGTTTCTTCCAACCCAATTATTCTATGTTCTAAGTTCAGTCTCAAATTATCCTACCGTGGACATATTATATGAAGACCTAGCATTTGGGAAAGCTCTAATGCTGGAACCGATGGAAGGAAAGAGAAGATGGTGATAACCAGCAGCAAAGTGGGTGGATTTGCAGTGGTGATGGGTAAACCTTTGGAAGACTTGGAAGATGAGGTTAGGAACAGACTGTCATGAGGGTAAATTAGCCATGTGGTTAGTAGTGGTTGAAAAAGATTTGATGGGACATAATCAATCAATGGCTTGGTTGCTGAGTCCTTGCTTTTTATTTATATTTTCTCGTTCTTTTTTTAAAAAGATTTTTATTCCCTCTTTTTTCATATGCAACGTAAGGCAACAAGAATGCCCAATACTCTTTCCTCCTCCAATTTTCCCCACAACAGCAACCCAAGTGGCTGACCCAAAGTCATCTAACCAGTTTTCAAGACTAAGGTAGGACTAGAACTCACTGTCTCCTGAATTCTTAGGCCAGTGCTTTAACCACTGAACCAAATTAGCTCTCTTTGGTGATACACCTGACTCAGACCCTGTAGAATACAAATATAATTGCCCACCCTCTGGGCCTTGTGTTTCCGGTAAGGAAGAATGTAACCCAGATGTATTTTTTGGCATTTCACAATAGTGCTTTGAACTTTATTTCCAGAATCATAGATGGGATACTAGCATTTAATGGACTGAACCACAATAAATGTGCTCTATTTTACAGTCTGTTTTAAGGACAAATTTCAGATCCGGGGAAAATCCATTTTAAAAATTGGACTGAAACTTTTCAAGACTGGTACTGGGATCAGGTTACAATTCTACTTTTTAAAAAATAGCTTTCAGAGATAATGGAAAAGGCCTTCCTTAGATAATGGCCTTCTTCCTTTAAAAAAATAAAATAAAATCATCTAATACATACCGGGTATTGTGTTCAGATTCTTTGAACACAATCTACTTTTCCTTCGCTTCCTGGAATGGCCGTGTCAAGAAACAACATTGCATCTGGCTTTTCAAACATTAAAAATAGTGAAACTGTTTTTAAAACAAGAAATCGCATCACCATTACTGTTTCTAAAGTGCATTCAACATGTTTCTGTCTCCACTATAGACAGTTTTCATTGTAAGGACAGATGCTAGCTGGGATTCTTTCAAGCTAGTAGAAACCTGGAAACCTGACAGAAGTAAAATCTAGAAGTACAATTTTAAAATTTACTCCCGTGAGCATTCCAAGTAGACTTCATTTTAACCTCTCCATGGTTCATGCTATAATGTGATTTTTTTTTATGCTTTGGCTTAGCATGTTATATAACCCCAGCCTTTTGGTTTATAGATTAGCTATGTGTGGAAACTCAACAATACTATGTGCTACGAATGAAATGATGGGAGATAAGAGATTCTTATGATAGGAGACTTCAATTTAATTTTTTAATGTAACTGCCATTTCTGTTCACTACCATTCTAGGTGGGAAAAGGTGTAGCATAATTTAAGGAAAGCAATATGGCTAACAAAAGGAGTTGGTGCTCACTCCCAAAGAACAACTCTTGTCATCCATTCAGTTTCTAAATCCAGAACAACAAACCTGATGATGAGAAAGGATTCAAGTGAGACAGTTGCAAGGGATATTGCAACTTTGTGTAGAAAGTCTTTGCTTTGCCATAAAAACTCAAGTTTTTTCTTTCCAAGAATCTGTATTTTTTTCCCCCTTCTCTGTCTGCACTTAAAGCAATTGTCTGGCAGCATCCGTTTTGTTTTTTTTAAAGGCAGATCCCCCATTCATTATTTTGTGCATTTGATTGCTTATTCCTCTTAAATGCCAGGCTGCAATCTTCCAGGAGTTAGGTTCATCACCAGATTGGCCAATAACTCTTGATTTCTGCCATCCATCATTGGGTTTGTGTGTCAACGATTTCACATAATGCTTCTAATACAGAGAAAATGTAAACTAAATTAGAGCCTTTGTTGTGTCTGTTCCACATTTATTTATTTATTGGTTCGATTTATATGCCACCCTTTTCTGGAGACTCAGGGCAGCTTACAATGCATTAAGCAATAGCCTTCATACTTTTGTATATACCTGCTTAGTAGGGCTTTCGGGCCCCCTTTGTTCTTTTTTATACAAAGTCAGTTTATTGCCCCCACAATCCGGGTCCTCATTTTACCTACCTCGAAAGGATGGAAGGTTGAGTCAACCTTGAGCCTGGTGAGATTTGAACTTGCAGTAATTGCAGGCAGCTGGTGCTACTTAACAGCACTTTAGTCTGCTGCGCCACCAAGGTTCTCACATGCAACATTCATAGTAACTATAAGGACAGCACTGGTCACTTATGGAACATTTGGGTCAACATGCCATAAACACTAGTTCTGCTTTATCCCTAGCACACTTATGCTATTGTGTGAAAGCTAAGATCTTTCATTAAGAGAGTCCCTTGTACTCACGTAGAATTTCAAGTACATTATTTCTGACATTTAACTATAAACATTATATTATCACAGTTTCTGCTTATGTCAAAGAAACAGGTTATAACATGCTGAAAACTGACATTTCAGTTGATAAAAAGTTATATTTTTCTAAGAAATACAGAGTTGCATCTAGGATTATAGTACATCTATAGAAATCAGTGATGCTTGGTTCATCCAGACTTTCTGAAAAGCCGTATCTTTCACTGGTCTGCTCTGACAAGTCTGGATGCAGCCTACAATTTCCAAGCCTTTCTCATACATTGAAGGATGTCTTCTTACTTTAAAAAAACCTGTTTTTAATAGAATGGTTACATAACAGCTTTCAAGGATGGTTTGTAGAGCAAATCACGGAATTGTGTATGGCCTTTTATGGTCTAAAGCAGGGGTCCCCAACTCCCGGTCTGCGGCCCATTAGCGGGCCACAGTCTGTTTGGAACCAGGCCATGGAAGTGGTGGGGAAGCGTGTCTGCGCATACACAAAGCTGAATTTGTGAATGTGGCTTGGGCATGCGAAACCATCCCCTCCCTCCACCCCACCACCACTGCCTCCTCCGCTGGTCCACCAAGCCAGAAGGATTGGAGATCACTGGTCTAAAGCTATCCATTAACTCACTTTTTTATGACAATGTCTGTGTAAGATTCTCCGGCCCCAAACAGCCCTCCGTAAACTGAGTTTGAGTCATGCTAAATCCATCTGTTCAGGTTTCCCAGTTCTATGAAAGTAGTTTCTCTCTAAAAAGGAAGTAATCATCTTCTGAAATTATTTGATGGTCTCCCATATAGTATAAGCAGTGACCAGGCTGGCCTTGCTTAACTTCTGAGACTAGTCAGGTTTTTGATGTGCTACAACCTATTAAAGCGTTATATGTGAGAAAAGTTTAGTTTTTGTTGTAAAATCCTAAGCCTAAGAGAGTAAAATTTATTTTTATCATCTATAATACTGATGCAAATAATATAAGATAACCTTTATTGTCACTTACTTTTATACACAATGGCACACATTAAAAAGAAATGCTAATGCCCCACTCTCGAAAGAAGGAATGCCACTCATTGAACAATGTCACCATCCCAAAGATAAGAATAATAATATAATAATAGTAGCAGCATCAAAAAATGGCAAGTTATACAAAAATGACACAAAAACTTTTATGAGCCACGGTTGGGCAGTGGTTAGAATGCAGCAGTGGTGAAATCCATTTTTTTTTTTACTGCCGGTTCTGTGGGGGTGGCTTGGTGGGTGTGCTGCGGCTTGGAGGGCGTGGCTTTGTGGGGGTGGCAGGGGAAGGATACTGCAAAATCTCCATTCCCATCCCACTCCAGGGGGAAGGGTATTGCAAAATCTCTATTCCCACCCCACTCTGGGGCCACCCAGAGGTGGTATTTACCAGTTCTCCAAACTACTCAAAATTTCCGCTACCGGTTCTCTGAACTGCTCAAAATTTCCACTACTAGTTCTCCAGAACCTGTCAGAACCTGCTGGATTTCACCCCTGGAATGCAGTACTGCAGGCTACTTCTGATGCTTGCTGGATGCCTGCTATTTGGCAGTTCAAATCTCACCAGGCTCAAGGTTGACTCAGCCTTCCATCCTTCCAAGGTTATGAGGACCCAAATTGTTGGGGGCAATATGCTGACTCTGTAAACTTCTTAGAGATGGCTGTAAAGCACTGTAAAGCGGTATATAAGTCTAAGTGCTATTGTTATTAATCATAGTCCATTTTGAATACATAGCAGAAAGAAGAGTTTTGAGAGTTAGCAAGGTTGATATTATATGGAACTAAGAAGCTGTTACAGAATCTAGTTGTTCTGCTTTGGATATCACTAAGTCTTCTCCCAGAAAGCAATGATGAAAACCGGTCATTGAGAGGACGTGTAAAGTCCCTGACAATGCTACCGATCCTGATCAAGCAGTGCTGATATGCCATGTCCTGGATAGAAGGAAAGTGAACTTTCAATTTTCCACCATCCTCACCACTCTCTGCACAGTCTCTCTGCCTGAAGCATTAATACTTCTGAACCAGGGGTGGGTTCTACTTACCTTTACTAGTGGTTCGCAATGGGATCACGCGCTCACTTCGCATGCCCAGATTGCCGATGACGACATCTGGGGCGGTGGGCGGAGCCTCCCACCGGTTTTACTACTGGTTCTCGCGAATCGGTCTGAACCGGGGGCAACCCACCACTATTCTGAACCAAACAGTAATACAGTACAACAGTACAACAGGATACTTTCAATCATCCCTCTATAGAAAGTGGGAAGGACAGGGACAGGAAAATGAGCTCTTCTCAAAAGACCCAGAATATGCAATCACTGCTGTGTCCACTTCACTAATGTCTCACTGTTGAGCGACCAAGCTAACCTATTCGTTAGGTGAACACCCAGAAACTTAATACTGCTAAAAACCTATACTGATTTCAACTGCGATACTTGCTATTTTTCCAGTAGACTGTATCAGCTTTTCATTTAAATTTGTAGGGAGGTCTCTTCAGGAACTCTTATTTCATTGGAGCTATAAACCAATTTCCAACACCTGGAGCCTTCAGCCTTTGGAAATCTTTCTTCAAAACTGAGCTATAGAAAGTCATTAGATTGAAGCTAAAGCTAATTATGCTGTATCTGGAGGATTCCTGAAGGATTAATCTTGAATTAAAGGCAACCCAGAAGCATTAAGGAAGAAAGTCAAGTGTCTCATATTAAAAAAAAAAAAAGCCAAAACACACTGGAGATTGGAAAATATTGTTGCCAAGCAAATTCTGCATTCAAATAAGAATTTTTAGTTGTCATTGCACCAGCACCGAGAAAAAGATGGGGGAAATCGAGAAGGAATCTAATGAATTTCAAACTCTTCTTGCCGAGGAAGAGATTCAAATTGCCTTTCTCATGGATCATCATATAAGGTCACCACACAGAGTTTGACATCCTGTTCCATTTCATATAAAAGCCCAGCTGGATGAGATTTCAACTCACTTCAGTATTTCTTGCAAGAATTCAAGTTCTAGAAGAGTAAACTGAGTCAAGTAAAACTCAAATTATGCAAAACAAGGCCAGATTCTTGTAAAACAAGGCCAAATTTCATCTAATTAGTTCTGTGTAGCATTACGGTTGAAGAATTCTAAGTGAATATGGTGTCATAGGGACTCCAGACTAGACTCCTCAATTTGAGGGAGCAGTAGTTCAGCCATTTCAGCTTGAGGATCTTGGCATTATACTGTACAAGATTTTGGGAGAAGTCACTTCATTTCAGTGTAGTTTTCCTTTTCATACAATACATTTTCCAGTCCATTGTCTCTTTTCCCAGAAAAAAACGGAGTTTGGATCCAGATTCATTATTTGACCTATGACTGTATATTTTAATGAACAGAAACTCCACAGTCAAGATAATCTCAGTGGCTTCCAGATTGTTGTTTCTATTGTTCAACCTCATCTGGCCCTACCCTACATGGTGATTCTGTATCTTTCTGTTTCCCAAAGTTCTCACTTTCTTCCTTGCACCATTTTCCCATCCTCCAGGGTATTAAATTATCTAAGAATTTTCTCTCTCCCTTTAAAAGCTGTGTTACTTCTTTTCAGTGTGCGAGATTAGGTTGTATCTGTTGAGATTTTGAGACCACAGGAGTCTAAAATGGAAGGGGCAACATCTTCAGCAGTGTCCTGACAGTACCTATATTTAAATGGAAATTAATTTAGCATAATTCTGAGTTAATTGGTTTAAAATACACATGCAAAACACAAGAGCCCTCCATTGTACAGTGTACAGGAGGCTTTTCATCGCACGTACTAGAGTCAGTTACCATGGCATTGTAAAGAGGGAAAAAAAGATTTTCGTATCTATGGCAACATTAAGCGAACTTGTCATACCTTAAATCTTATGGAGACAGAAAGTAGCAGCTTCTTTTAATATTGTGCTACTATGAATGCCGAAGGATACTTTTCTTTCTAACCATCTTGAAGGAAGAAACTCTAGACTAATTATTAGTAATCATGTTTCTAGAATGAGGGCCAGGAGTAGGACCCAGCTGGTACTGACAATAATAATTGCAGCTCTGTTTCATTTATTTGGCATGTATGTATTTATTTTCCTTTTATTACCTTCTCTCATTTGGGATAACTATTGCACATATGAATTATTGGGATACCCCATTGTTACGCAATATATTTTACATTATTCAAAGGTCTCTAAATGGACATATTCTTTGACTGATGTTGATCCCTTACAGTATCTTGAGTGTTGGCTGCTGGAAGGGATGTGTTCTAGTTTTTGTTTTGTTTTGTTTTTCCTTTGTTTTATTATCTCTTTGACTGCTGTGTAAATGTGATTTATCTTTGTGTGAATTGATGGCTGATTGGTCTGAGTGCCAAGGTTCCAGAAATTCCATGGCCTTTTGGGGTTTGGTTTTGGTCTAAAATCCCAGCTGAATCTGTCAGGGTATGTTCTCTTCAAAGAAAATGTCTATAGAAAATGTGGTATGAGTTTAGTTGTACTGTACACTTATACCCATGATGATGAACCTATGGCACGGATTCCAGAGGTGGCACACAGAGCCCTCTCTATGGGTACGTGCATTGTTGCCAGGTGCTCTTCTGGTTTCCGGTGCGCAAATGCACGCCAGTCAGCTGGTCTTCACGGGTACTGGAGCACCGGAAAACGGCCTGAAAACGACCTCAAAAACATCCAGAAACATCCAAAAAACAGGCTGTTTTCCGGCCTGTTTTCCGGCCTTTTTTGGGGCGTTTTCCGGCCATTTTCCAGGCCAAAACCAGCCTGAAAACAGCCAAAAAAACAGCCAAAAAACAGACATGCGCACATCATCCAGCTGGTCTGTGGATTTCCAGCGCTCCGGCATGCAAATACGCATGTTTATGCACGTGTGTTCCAGTTTGGGCACTCGGTGCCAAAAAGGTTCGCCATCACTGACCTATACTGTATTATTCTGTATAAATACAGCATGGCTTGGTTCTGGAGTATTTAACAGCATTTTACATAATATGATACTACTTTAGGGAGAAATATTGCTTGCACAGATGGATAGAGATAAAAATGATGGCCACAGAAGCAGAATAACTAGAGGGTAGGCAACGGGACAGGCTTAAACCTTGATGAACAACATAAGCAAACTTCAAACCTGATACCGATACCTGTGCTCAGCACCACAAAAATGGATTATGAAGTATTACAGATTATCTCATATGTAAAATATTGGATTTATCAGGAAAAGCCTTTTTTTTTTTTTTTTTTTTTGGTGCACATGAAGATTGAAGACTTCTGAAATTGTGGCTTGGGGAAAAGATAAGAGCCACCTTTCATGATCAAAGGGGAGGTTTAGGATTGTCAGTGCATGTTAGTGCCTCTGTCAACTGTAAGTAAAGCCAGAACCAATGTGGGCAATTATAATATCTATGACCTGGTTGGAAAAGAGAACTTTGGGCAATGGCCACTTGAATGGTTGGCCCAAAACAGCTAGAAAGTGATTTTGCTCTTTGCCTGAAAAATGTGGAGAATGGGTCATCTATTTGTTACAACTGAATTTAATCATCATCCTGTATACTATAATCAGGCACAAGGCTAACTAAAGGAAGGGTGGGACCAGGATCCATTAGTGACATCAAAGTGAAGACATTTTGTGTGGTTCACCTCCATTTTTATATGGTACTGAGATTTCCTGGAGACAATAGAGGACTGTTCTTGTGTTCTGCCCCAGCTACGGACCCCAAAGAACGCAGGACACACAAAGTCTGTACAAACCTTAGTTTACTAAATTAAATAAGGTTTTTTTTCCAAACAAAGGCTGTTAATTAACTTTCTTTAACAGCCTACAAAAATCCAAAGAATAAATAATCTTAATCTTACTATGATTGGCAGAAAGCCCAGAAGCAATTTGCAAAGAACGAAGATCAAGGCACGAAGGAGAGTGAACACGTTGTTCCCTGAAAATTGCTTCAGTCGGCGTTCCTTCTTAAATAGGCTAAGGGAGTGGCCAACTAGCCCCAAGCCTTACTCTCGAGGAGACCTCCTACTGAGGAGCCACTCCTGTCTTTTGGCAGCTCTGTGTGCCCGTGCATCGAGAAGAGGCTCCTCCTCTTCGTCCTCTTCACTTAAGGGAGCTTCTGGAGGTTCTGAAGGCCCTGGCTGAATCCCCACCTCTGGCACCACATCTTCTCCAGCCTCCTCAATGTCTGACTCAGGTGCCAGCTGCACAGGCTGCTGGCGCAGCACCATACCAGCCTCCTCGCTGTCCGAATCAGCCACCAGCCGCACAGGCTGTGTACGGGCCACAACATCTTGGTCAAGGGTGACCTCTGCAACTATCTTATCACATAAACTAATGGTGCTGTCTGAACTTGATTGTTTGCTTGCAGGCATTTCATTATCTAACTGGTGACATCATCAGAATACCATGATCTCCATGGTTGAACTCTGAGTTATCTATATTCTCTTCGGTTTAAATGAATGATTATTTCCCAATCTGCCATGTCTTTTCCTCTCCCTCTCTATCCTATAAGCCGATATTTTGGAATGGCTTCAATAAAGATTTAAGCAAATTCCTTCTGTTAAAGAAAAGCCCTTGCTGAAAAGTTTTCTTTTCTAAGAGTGTTAGCATGCGCGCGTTTGACAACCGCCGTTTAAAAGGTCAAGCGCGGCCTTGGAAAGGAGGCGACAGCCTTGAAGGGGCTAAAGGGGGCTTTATGCTGGCATGCATCTCAGAATAATGTCTGTTTAGAGAAGTGCAGCCAGCAGCAGCAGCTACAAGAACAAAGAAGAAGGGGGAAAAAAAAAGGAGCAAGCAAAGATGGAGCATGCTCGTTTTTTCTGCCTGAATTGAGATGGATGACAGTAATCACAGAGACAGTATGCTGGCCTTTTCCACTGTGCCCACCTACTGATGATGCTGTCATGTTCTGCACTAAACTGCCATCCCCCTTGACAGAGGAGCCTCCATTTTGGCACTGCTCAGAATAATTAGGGGTGGCATAACTTCACAGCTGCTTTGGCGTTAAAGGGGTATGTGTGGGGGTGCAAGCAAAGGGGGAGGGGAACTGAAACAAAGCCAAACAAGAGAAAGGATTAAATGTGCTGCCTTGAAAGCCAACAGTTGCTGTTTTCAATATAGTAATAGCAAAGGCTATAAAAACAAAGAAGGGTAAGAAGTGGTGTCATTAGACAGGTCCCAATAGTAACTGGCAAAATAATTCTAAACAGGTTAGTGTACAGAGCTGGCTGTGTGTGAGAGAGAGGGGTGGGGAGAGAGGGAGCAGGGCTGAAATTCACTTACCTTCCCTACCGGTTTGCAAATGTGTGCACACCGTGCACGCACTCGCTTCACTTTCACACGCCATCATTCTGCACATGCGCAGAGGCTTAAAATGTCGCAAGAAAGTAATGTCATGAGGTTTGCGTGGGTGGGCGGAGCCTCCCGCAGCCGCCACTACCAGTTCGCCCAAGCCGAATAGAACCGGCTGAATTTCACCCCTGGGAGGGAGGGAGGGAGTGGGGGGGGAGAGAAAGAGAGAGAGAGAGAAAATTATGATAGATAGACTACAGGCTTCCCTAGCTTTATGCAAGGTTTACATTCCCCCACCATAGCCTAAAGTAAATTAGCATAGGGATAGACCCCCAAACCAGTGGGGTACAAAAAGGATTGTGAGGTATGGTGGCAAATTTTGTAATCCTAGTGCATTGACAACAACTCTCATAATTTTTTAGAGCCACCTTCTTAAGCTCTTTGTTACTTAAGCAATCCTTTTGATTGCTGGGATTTCTAATACGTGTGTGAGGGTGGCAGAGAGACAGGTAGAATACATCAACATCATGGGACTACAGATTTTAATACAGGTAGTCCTCGATTAATGACTGCTTGTTCAGCAACTGTTTGACGTTTTGATGGAACTGAACCAGTGGTCACTTACGACTGGTCTTCAAAGCTTCAGTTGACACACCACACCCATGATCATATGATCAAGATTTGGATGCTTGACAACCTGTTCACATATTGGTTGCAGCATCCTATGTTCATATGATCACCATTTGTTATCTTCCCTGCCTGTTTCTGATGAAGTCAAGCCAGCAGGTAAGGTTGTAAGTCACCCACATTCCCATCACTTTTTCTCTTGAATCTTTCTATGGGGTATGAGATGCCAGGGATGCCAGTACATGCCCACACCACTCCCCTGCCCGCACCCCATAGCACCAACTATCCATCCACCCACATTCCCATTGCAGCACTTATCCTCCTACCTATTGCACTCTGTAGCACTCAATCTACCCATCAGCCTGCTTGCAAGTCACCTAAGGTAAGGCTTCTTGCGCCTGGGACTAGCCACTTCCTGCCACCTTCTCTAATGACTTTGCTTCTTGGAAGTTGACAGGAAGTTGCAAGTTGTGTTCACATGAGGCCCTCACTTAACAATCCACCATTCTTACTGAAATGACAGCAATATAGTCTGTGGGGATTGCTGTCACTAAGGGATGCAATCATGTGACATTGGGCTTTACAATCCCATTGTTTAGCAATGATTTTTTTTTTTTAAATTTGATTTATATGCCGCCCTTCTCTGGAGATTCAGGGCAGCTTACAGTGCGTTAAGCAATAGCCTTCATACTTTTGTATATTTATACAAAGTCAGCTTATTGCCCCCACAAACTGGGTCCTCAATAATTCTGGTCCCAGTTATCATCATTAAGCGAGGACTATCGATAGTGTTCTTCATTACATTGTATATCATAGGTTAAAGCATGTGTCGTAGGATCTTTCGCAACTATAATATGTCCAACTTTGTTTCTAGGATTTTGTTCTAGGGACAGGGGTGAAATCCAGCAGGTTCTGATAGGTTCTGGAGAATCGGTAGCGGAAATTTTGAGTAGTTTGGAGAACCAACAAGTACCGCCTCTGGCTGGCCCCAGAGTGGGGTGGGAATGGAGATTTTGCAATATCCTTCCCCTGCCACGGCTACCAAGCCATGCCCACCAAGCCACATCATGCCCACCAAGCCAGACCTACAGAACTGGTAGTAAAAGAAATTGGATTTCACCACTGGTTAGGGATGTCTTTTTTCTTTCTGTTTTGGAGAAAGGGGAATGTGTGAGATCATTCTGATCCAAGATACAGCAGTAGCTATTGCAAGAAGTAACTAGGATACAGGACCCACATCTAGAATGCTCACATTACACTAAGGATTCCCACAATTTCCAGATGTGTGAACTTCAATTCTCAAAAACCTCAGGAATGATTCTGCTGCCTGGGAAATTTGGGGAGTGGACTTACACATATATGGAGGTTGCCAGGGTCGGAAAATATGATACTACACGATGTTAAATGCACAATTGAGGGCAGAAAGAGGGTTTGTGGGAAATGTTCAAGCAATTTTGGCAGCAAGAAGTCTTGGCATATTTCCAAGCATTTGGTGCAAATTGATTATGCTGGCACATAATAGTGATTTTTTTCTTAACATGAATTCTTGGATGTAAATTTCAGTCATATAATACAGTAGCAGATTCACATAAAGCAAAGAAAGCTTGCCTTTATCTTTTGCACAGGATAGTCCTTAATTGAGCCTGGTTTTTGAAAACAAAGCAACATCTATTCTCTACATAACTAATATAGTCCATCCTTACTAGACATGTTTTATTTTACTACAGCTTCATTCTTCTAGACTGTCTTTGTGTATTTCAGAAGCACTATCTTAAAATGAAAGCAATATTGGGATCTGCCGATAATAACTCCCCTGAATTAGTTAAACATGCTGCTTGGCTCTTTGTTTTAATCTGCCACATAGTTGTAGCAAGCAATTGCCTGAAAAGCAGTTTAAAATTAAAACACACATACACAGAGTCCTCAACCTACAACTGGTCTCTTACCAACTGTTAGAAGTTCCAACAGACCTACTTGGAAGTATTTAGGACTTGGATTCAAAGTACCAACAGTTGGGGCCTCCTCATGGCCACACGACTGCATCTCAGGCTCTCAGCAGCCAGTCCTCATTTGCAGGGTCCCACAATCACATGACCATGGTTTATTATGGTTTTGCTGAAAAGCAACATTTACTTCCAGTTTTCCGTAAAACCAGCCCATAGTGAACCATGGGTTTACTTAAATAATTGCAGCGTTTGCTTAATGACCACTGCAAGAAGATTATAAAATCAGGTCAGTCATGTGACTGAGCCACTTAAATACGGCTGACTTGTGGGTCAGTCGTATCGTGAGTTACGACTGATGGGCAGGCTTCATTATGGTTGTAAGTTGAGGATTATCTGCATATAAAACATTGTAATGCACTTAGTTAAACACTAAGATTCTTTCTCTCTACCTCTTACTCTCTCAGAGTATCATGTATTATAACTGCTATAGTACTTCTTCCTCCTGCTAAAAATGCATAAAACCATCCCTGCATAAAGTCACAGAAGCCCCTGGGAAGCCAAAATACAGTTTCCTGTATTTTGATAAATAACTGCATTACAAAGTATTCTGATACACAAATCTCTACGTTTGACGTTAGGCCAGTGGTGGGATTCAAGTAATTTAACAACCGGTTCTCTGCCCTAATGATTTCTACCAACAACCAGTTTGCCAAACTGCTTAGAAAGTTAACAACCGGTTCTCCCGAAGTGGGGCGAACTGGCTGAATCCCACCACTGCGTTAGGCTTTCTGGAGCTGATATTCAGATCCTTCACATAGATTTTTCACCTTGTTAGGGAAATGCTCAGTAAGAGTATTTATTTTTGCCAGCTTTTGTGCTATGCTGTCTAGTAACTGGAACAAGGTTTTGACCTTGAGATTTTAATTGTTAATATTAAAAGGTGACATAAAAAAAAAAAGAGGAATGATCGGTTCCCTTTTATCATAGCAGGATATAGTTAATTGAATTTTGCAAGATGGGCACAACCCCTCCCCCTTTTTCCTAAAAGCTTTTACAATTGTATTCATGTTGAAAAATCATCTTCTGTCACATCTCTAAAGGGAGTGGGGCTTTCAAAAAAAAAAAACCTGGCATAGTTGGGGAAAATTACTTACGAGACCGCCTTCTGCCACCAATAGCCTCTCACCGCCCAGTGTGCTCCCATAGAGAG
Organism: Arizona elegans; assembly: GCA_022577455.1. Taxonomy (NCBI): domain Eukaryota; kingdom Metazoa; phylum Chordata; class Lepidosauria; order Squamata; family Colubridae; genus Arizona; species Arizona elegans. The sequence goes on from JAKOOJ010000007.1 coordinate 75,836,559, forward strand.
GGGCTTCTCAGGGTGCCGTCAGCCAAACAGTGTCGACTGGCGGCCCCCAGGGGGAGAGCCTTTTCTGTGAGGGCACCCACCATCTGGAACGAGCTCCCCCCAGAGATACAGACGATTCCGGATCTGCGCACTTTCCGCCGTGCCCTCAAAACATTCCTGTTTCAGCAGGCCGGCCTGGCCTAACTTTCCCTTTATATTGCTTTTGATTTTATTTTAAACTGGGATGTCTTGAATTATCTAGGACCAGAGTGTTTAGTATATTTTAATTGGTTTTTTTTTTTTTAACATTTGTATTACATGTATTTTTATCGTTCGCTGTTCACCGCCCTGAGTCCCTCAGGAATAGGGCAGTATATAAATTTAATAAATAAATAAATAAACAAACAAATAAATAAATAAATAAATAAATAAATAAATAAAAATTCTGTGTACATTTATGGAGCATTCAACACGATTCTTTGTCTATGGTGCTACATTATTTGGCTTTTTTAAAGCTGCTTTTGCTTTTAAAAGTTGACCTTTTAGTGTTTCTGGGGCTCAGTGCTTAAAAGAAGGCAATATAGAAAGGCCCTGTATGTGTGGGGAAAGGAAAGGGGCTATGATATTTATTCACTCCTCAAAACCCACTAAGTTTAAGGTGGGGTACTCATTGTATAAGAGGGCAGGATTTTGCTTTTCCTGCAGATCTGCGTTAGTTACTACGGTGATGTTGAGAAAATGTAAATTTTCTGATGAAGAAATACAATTCTCATTGGTTTCAAAAACTTACCAAAACATGAACAAAGCACCGCAGTCCCATTTTCCTGCTGTTTTTGCTGACCCGTGGAATCTGGAATACAGAAAGTCCTTGACTTACAACTTTCTGCTTAGTGACCGTTCAGAGTTACAGTTGCACTGAAAAAAGTGTCTTACAACCGATCCTTTTACTTATAGCTGTTACAGCGTTCCATGATTACATGATCAACATTTGGATGCTTGGCAACTGACATGTAGTTGTGATTGGGATCATGTGATTGCCATTAGCTACCTTCCCAGGCTCCAACTCAATGGCCGAAGCCAAATAAGGTTAATGACCGTGTGATTAAACGACAGCAGTGATTTGCTTAACAACTATGAGAAAAATCAAGCATGACTTTTTTTACACAACCACCTTGCTTACCAATGGAAATTCGACTCCCAATTATGATCATAAGTCAAGGACTAACTTTAGGTAGCCCTCCAGTCATCTGATGGAACCCAGGAGATATGCCTGTCCTGTGGATCAGCTCCCTTATAATGTTTGTACAGGTTGTTGGGCTTTAATTAGGTTCCAAAGACTTGTCTTTTCCACCAAGCCCTGGGAGAAGGTACTGCAAGCTATTTTCTGTTGGTTTATTCTGTTGGTTTAATCCTTTGAGCTGATTATTCTCCTGCCTAGGTGGCTATGTGTTATTAGCTGCCTGTTACTTTTACTTTTCGTGATTGGTTTAATCTGATTATGAAAGCTACCTAGAGTTGTTTTGGTCATTGAGCTGGCATGCAAATAAATAAGTCTTCCAACAGCTGTGATTTGACCTTTCTTCTTACTTTCCTCTTCTCTCCTTGTCAACTACCCATCATCACCACCACCAATACATCTTCCCATAAACCATGCAATGGTAGCTTTGGGAAATCTGATTTTCTCAAAGCAGGTAACATCACTCAGTAAATCTGGGAAACCAGTATTTTCTGCTCCTGCTCGTAAGTAATTTGCAGATGTAATATATGCTAGGCACTAGAGAGAAAAGAGACTCCTTTCTCTTCATTCTGCCATCATCTCTGATGCAGCAGGTCCGTGTTGTGGCCCACCGGCGGTCAACGGAGCTGGCAGCAGAATCGGATAGTGAGGAGGTTGGGGAGGAACTTGGGCCAGTCCTGTGGGCTGCGGAAAGCTCAGACGAGGGCTCTGCGTCAGAGGCAGAGAGGGAGCTAGACCAGTAGTGGGCTTCAAAATTTTTTACTACCGGTTCTGTGGGTGTGGCTTGGTGGGCGTGGCAGGGGAAGGATACTATAAAATCTCCATTCCCACCCCACTCCAGGGGAAGGTTATTGCAAAATCTCCATTTCCTCCTGAACAGCTGGGACTTGGGAGGCAGAGAATAGATGGGGATGAGGCCAGTCAGAGGTGGTATTTACCAGTTCTCCAAATTACTCAAAATTTCCACTACTGGTTCTCCAGAACTGGTCAGAACCTGCTGAAACCCACCTCTGAGCTAGACAGCAGCGAGGCAGAGGAACAGCTGGAGCCTGTTCCCAATGTGCGCATGCGCAGAGTTGCCAGAAGATAAGAACAATTCAGAAAGCAGGGTCGACTCTGGAGTAAAGCCACACCTTGGAGGTGATTGGCCCCTCCCATAGGAAACAAAAGAGAAGCGAACGGAGTGGGCTTTTGCAGGAAACCATTCATTCATTCCATGACTCTGAGAAACTCTGTGCCAAGTTTTGCCTTGTACTGCATTTGGAAACAAGTTATGTGGCAGCTTTCCAAGAGAGATAAGGTGTGTTGATAAATATTCCTCTGGAAGACTGTTTGGACAGGACTTGCTGACTGTGAATGAAAGGAATTCACAGTTGTGTAAATAAAATAGGTTTTGCTGGAACCAAGACTCTGCTTCCTGCTTTTTAAGGGAGTCTAGGTCAGAACAGTCAGATCAATTGGGGTAGGAAAAGGGAAACTTTGGGAATAGGATTGGATACATTCAATTGTCCCAGAACTGAGCCTGAAATAATCTAAGCAAGATTAATAAAAACTATTATTATAGTAATAATTCATTTTGCCAAAGTGGTTGAATTCTTCCAGTCAAGCGTTATACAGGTAGTTCTTGACTTATGACCACAATTGGGACCAGAATTTCTATTGTTAAGTGAGTGGTGCTTGATTTTATGACCTTATCTACCATGGTTGTTAAGCGAATCACTGCAGTTCTTAATTCAGCTTCCCCCATTGGCTTTGCTTGTCCAAAGCTGGCTGGGAAAGTTGCAAATGGCGATCACATGGTCCCAGAACACTGCAACCATTGGTTACCAAGTGCCGGAATATTGATCACGTGACCATGAGGAGGCTGCAACAAATGTAAGTACAAGGACCAGTTGTAAGTCACTTTTTTTAGAGCCATTTGTCATTTTGAATGGTAGCTGAACAAATGGTTGTAAGTTGAGGACTATCTGTAAAACAGACCACATTGTCATCACTTTCTAAGAGAATAGAATGCAAGATATCTCCATCAAGAAGTTACAAATCTAAATCTTTTTTTTTATTTTTTATTGAAAAAGTTTTACAAACAACAATTTTTCCCCATTCCCCCCCCATCCCTCCCTAACCCCTTAACCCCTCCCTCCCCATGACTTCCCCAAGGTGAAATCCATCCACATTGTGTTATATCATACTTTACCACCCTCTATTCTCCTCCCTATGCACTATACATTTCTACATCACAATAAGCTATTTTGCCCCCTATAAACTATACATTTCTATATAACATTTAGCTAAAAACTATCTGGTACTTCCTGGTTTGGTAGTTATTCTGCACATAATCTATCCAATTTTTCCACTCCCATACATAAGTCTCTTGAGTCTGATCTTTTAAGTATGCTGATATCTTCGCCATTTCTGCAAAACTGGCCATCTTCAAAGTCCATTCTTGAATTGTAGGCACATCAACCCTTTTCCAGTATTGACCAATCAGTAACCTGGCTGCTGTCACCATATGCAATATCAATTTTGTTTCACCCACTGAAAAACCCTTAACTATACCCAGTAAAAACAAATGTGGAGAAAATTGATTTTTTTTTCTTTAAAACATTTTGCATAACCCACCAAATCTTTATCCCAAAAAGCCTTGACTTTCTTGCATGTCCACCATATATGATAATATGTAGCATCTAAACAATCGCATCTCCAGCATTTCGGTTGAACATTGGGATACATGCATGACAGTTTCTAAATCTTGAGAGAAGTGGAAGAAACGAAAGAAAACAAGTTTCTGGCTTCTGCCTCTAGAGCTGTGATGGCAAACCTACGGCACGCATGCCAGAGGTGGTACCCAAAGCCCTCTCTGCGGGCACATGCACCATCGCCAGCTGCTCTTCTGGTTTCTGGCCAGCTGTTCATCATGGGTGCTGGAGCATCGGAAAACAGCCTGAAAATGGCCAAAAAACAGGCTGTTTTCAGTCCATTTTTGGCCCGGAAAATGGCCCCAAAAATGCCCCCAAAATAGGCATGTGCGCGCTGGCCACCTGGTCTTTGGGTTTCTGGTGCTCCGGCGTGTGCAAAGACCAACTGGCTGGCATGCATGCACGTGCTGGAAACCCGAAGACCAGATGACATACGCACCAGCCAGCTGGTCTTCGGGTTCCTGGCGCTCTGGTATGCAAACATGTACGCACATTCCAGTTTGGGCACTAGGTGCTGAAAAGGTTCGCCATCACTGCTCTAGAGACTTCTTCATTCTTCGACTTCTTTGGCTGATCTATTGAAAGCTTTTTAAATCCCTCATTCAGTTGCTAGAGTAGGGTGAGGTCACCAATCCTTCGACACATAAAACACATCCTCTTACATTACACAATTATTCCATCGCTGATTGCCCTTTCTCATTATTTCTGCACTTTAGAATCAGCCTGGATCAGGGGTGAAATGCTCCCAGTTCGGACCGGTAGTGATGGTGGCGGGTGGTTCGGAGAACCGGTAGCAAAAATCCCTGCACCCCCCCCCCCCATGCCCAGCTGAGCCGCACGATCATCAGAGGCTTTTTTTTTTTTACTTTTAAAAACATTTTTTCTACAACATCTTCTGACAAAAAAATGCTTTTAAAAGTAAAATAAAGCATTTTCAAAGTATTTTTTTCTGCAACCTCTAGGCCGAAGAGCTGGTAAAAAAAAATGCTTTGAAAAGTCTATGACGATCCCAGCTGAGTTGCCTGATCGGCAGAGGCTTTTCAAAGCATTAGAAAAAATGCTTTGAAAAGTTAAAAAAAAAAGTTGGCCACGCCCCCCCAGTCATATTAACTACCACCCCCCACCAAGCCACACCCACAGAACCAGTAGTAACAAATTTTACATTTTACCCCTGGCCCGGATCACGCTTGCACCCCACTTAAACTCAGCCCAGATTTCCCAGAGAAAGGAACATATCATATTAATGCACTGTGTACTTTCCCCAAGATTTACAAGTGTAGAAACACCTGTAATTTCTCCATAATTGTCATCAGTTTTTGAAGGTTTTTGCTTCTCTTAATAATATTCACAATATCTCAAGCAAGGTGTTCCCAACTCCTTATCGGACTCATTTCCCATACTGTTCAGTGGAAGGTTATAATGTGTATGCATGACAGTTAATTAACAGAAAAGAAACAGTAATGATAGTATAGCTTGTTCAGGAAACTGCTGGACATAAATGATTCCTGACATTAATCATTGTAGCTTAAAGTTGCTCAGTCTATAGTTTGGATTAATGGATGCTGCCAAAGCATCATATTTAAATTGAGAGGTTTGTAATGTGTCTGATGAAGACATTATTGCTTTTTTCTTTAAACAACAGGCTTGCCTGCCAGAATAAGGCAAGTAGGATTAATCATTAATGCATGCAATTGTGGCATTATTTATTTGCTTTTTTTTTTTTCAAAACTAATGTGCTTTACAATCTGAGCTCTGAAAACATTGGCTTTGGAGTCACAGGGGGTCTCCCAAAGGTAGTCACTTCATACTGTACTATACTTTGGTAACATTAATCATTCCTACCCTCTCCTAGAAAATCATGACTGATCTTAGGTATTCAGAACAACTCCCCTAACTCTCTTGTTAGGACTTGTGGTGATAGAAATTTGACCTCAGCCATGTCAATACCTATAGGTGTATATAGTGGTGAGAGTTACTTAAAACATCCAGAATTCACTTTCTGTGGAGATCTGGATCATATCCAATTTAGGGCAGGCGATGACATTGCCTCCATATTGTTTAGAAATAATCCTTAGAACTTGGATGACATCATGAATGGTCTGGAGAGAAGTTCACAAGAGCTCTTTCTGATATCCTTCCCTATTCTACAATGTGCAGCTAGGAGAATCCAAGCATGGGTTGACTTCTGTCTTTCTGCCCAGAGACTGAGTTGTTAAATGTTTCTTGGCCACACCTCCTCTGCTCAGCTGAGCCCCAGTTTTTCGACTCAGTCTAGCCTAGAGAGACGTACAAACTTTACTCTGACAACTCAGATCTGAGCTAGAAGCATTTTCAGCTTGGATTCTTCTACCAATTTGAATTAAGGAAACTGGTCTTATGAGGAGCAGGTTCAGTGAGGCTTTCTTTTACCGCTTTGAAGCTTTAGGCTGCTGGTGAGTGCACTGGTCTCCCCCGGTCCATCCTGCACAACTGCCACCACCTCAGAACTATCAGCGAAGGCAGCAATCTGGAGTTCAATCCGAACATTCGGGGATCCTCCGTCAGTGCAGGTGCCTGTCTCCCCCAACCTACTTGCTGCCGGTGTGTGCACTGGTTCCCCCGGTCCGCCAACACAACCACCACCACTCATTTTATTAATATACAGATAGTTCTTGACTTTCAACAAGTCGTTTAGAGACAGTTTGAAGTTATGACCTACCTGAAAAGGGGGATTTACAACCTGGATCCAAAGTTCTGACAATTGCCCCCTCAGCAACAGGCCACATTTACAGCCATTTGCAGGGTCTCGTGGTGACATGACCACATTTTACTAATGTCACTTCCGTTTTTCAGTAAAACTGGGCCCATCGTGAACAACTTACGACTGCTGCATTCACTTATTGACTTCAAAAAACATTGTAAAATCGACAATTGTCCCAACATCACGACAGTAATCGACAGGCTTCACTATGGTCTTACATTGAAGATTACCTGTAATGAAAAGAATGGGGCAAGTTCATATTCAGAGGATCTTGAGATCTATAAAAAATAATTTTTCCCATGGTGTCTGGCATCTCCGATGAATTTAATGAAATCTTCAGCATATTTTCATGGAAGTTTCCAAAGCCCAAAGAAAATATAATTTGTTTCTCCCTTAGTACATTTGAGAAAAGAGGAAAAGAATAGGGCAATGGAGATAGGATGTAAATGGATCGATTGTGATACCAGCCAGATTTTGAAGCTAGCTGGGTTCATTCATAATTGGATCGGACTGAATGGCAAATAAGTATTCAACCCCTCCCTTTTTAGGATTCTGCTCCATCTGTTTCTGAGCAAACCAGTTTTAAAAGCATTGTATTATAATTTTATTAAAAGAACATCACAAGGGCTCTGGGACAGAAACAATCATCCTTTTTTAAGGGTTGATTTTTATATTGTATAGGACAATGCTGTGAATGCATCCTATAATGAGCCACAGTCAACTCTGGTTTGTTGATACTGTGCTTATATTTGCACACTCTTTTGTCACATTGACATATAAAAATATTAGTTCTATGCCTAAAAATACAGAGTGTAAAGACTTCTATATTTGTCTCTATCTTCTCCAACCACTGCCAACATCCTGCTACCCTCACTACTTTTTAATTTACATAATTTCTCAGAAGCTGAAGTCAGCAATCAGTAGTAAGTCAAATCTGCTATGAAACTCATACCACGCTGTCTGTCTGAATCATGTCATGTGCAGCCGAAAAACTATTGTCAATTCCTTTTAACATCATGCTTTCTCAGAGAATAATTCCAGTGCTAAGCGAAGATATGAGACGTTGAGAACCCTGCCATGATAGATAACTAAAATGTTGCTTTAGATATTCATTTAAAAAATATACCTATTTTTACAGGGTATGTATTCTTGCATAATGATTTAGTGCAGGGGTCAGCAACCTGTAGCTCTGGAGCCGCATGTGGCTCTTTCACCCCTCTGCTGCGGCTCCCTGTCACTCAAAATATGTGTCACAACCACCAATGTGCGACACCCACCAGCACAAAATTTATTGAGTTTTTCAATCCCCACTAGGCCAATCATGGATAAATCCAAGAAACAAATAGTTTCAGAAGAAAACAGAACGTTTAATTCAACTACATATGCTAGTTTTGTGGCTGCTCAGGAAATAGTCAGGCACAGGAAGGGTTTTGTGGCTTCCGGTGTTTTCTTTTCTGTGGGAAACGGGTCCAAATGGCTCTTTGACTGTTTAAGGTTACAGACCCCTGATTTAGTGTGTAAAAATGTTTTAAGAATTAGCAAATGCTAAAGTGCCAATAGATTTGAATAACCATTTGAGTAAAATGAACAAAATCCTGTAGATTTAATTTCAACTGTGTGAAAATATTTTATTATATCCCAGTGTGATCCATAATGTTGAAGCTGTGTAGCCAGAATTAATTCCTGTCTCAGGAATTCTGGGTGTTGAAGTTCACAGGTTGTAAAAGGGCCACATTTGCCCACACCTGCTCTAGAAGACTAATATTAAAAATAATAATTACATACACACAAATACAGGTAATCCTCAATTTACAACAGTCCACATAGTGACCATTCGAAGTTACAATGGCACTGAAAAAAGTGACTTATGGCTATTTTTCACACTTATGACCATTGCAGCATCCCCATGATAACATGATTTACATTCGGATGCTTGGCAACTGATTTACATTGACGAGGGTGGCAGGGGGTCATGTGATCACCTTTTGTGACCAGTTGACAAGCAAAGTCAATGAGGAAGCCAGATTCACTTAACAACCGTGTTACTAATTTAACGACTGCAGTGATTCACTTAACAAATGTAGCAAGAAAAGTTGTAAAATGGACAAACTCCTTTAACAAATGTTTCATTTACCAACATAAATTTTGGGCTCATATGTGGTCATAACTCAAGGACTATCTGTATATACAAATCGGTAGGCAAACGGTGTAAATCAGTATTAAAGGTAGAAATGTTATTCAGCAGAGCTTAAATCATGAAGACTGAATACATCCAGTTTTCTTCACAGTCTTGTGGTTAATGATGGCCAGTGTGAAAAAGCACCCTTTTTGTCTATTCCACATCTCCTCCTAATTTATATTAACTTACTTGTTTCACTGAATTTTGTTTAGATTTGTTTAGGTGCCATAGCTTTTTATCAGAGTTTTTAATCAGATGTTGCCTAATTTGAGTTAGCATGCTAATTGAGAAGGATGGGAATAGCTGTCTGCTCCATCTGGTTGGGGAAACTGGCTTGCCAAACTAAGTAACAATAATTTGCCAATCTTTAAGGTCCCTTTTATAATCGTCTTGTTTTTGTGGCAGAATAGAATAGAATAGAATAGAACAGAACAATAAGAATAACAGAGTTGGAAGGAACCTTGGAGGTCTTCTAGTCCAACCCTCTCCTTAGGCAGGAAACCTTACACCACTTCAGACAAATGGTTATCCAACATCTTCTTAAAAACTTCCAGTGTTGGAGCATTTACAACTTCTGGAGGCAAGTTGTTCCACTGATTAATTGTTCTGACTGTCAGGAAATTTCTCCTTAGTTCTAAGTTGCTTCTCTCCTTGATTAGTTTCCACCCATTGCTTCTTGTCCTGCCCTGATACACGGTATCTCTCTGGTAATTTTCCCCAGTATTTTTTTTTTAAGTAATATTCAAAGTAACACAGAATATGCAATTGTTTTAAGTCAATCATGCAAACCTTTCAGACAGACGCTGAGTCATCCTCTGGCACTTTTCAATAATCACTTAATGGAGCACCATTTTTTTTTTTTTTTTTTTTGCTCTGAGAAAATCCTTGCTTTGGGTCTGAGCTTAAATTTAACATGCCTTGAAACCAGGCTAAATGCTCTTCTGCTCTAGTCCTTTCCACAAGACTGGTAAAACGAATGAGCAAAAGTTCTCTTTTCTTTCCAATTGTGCAGCATATATTGCCATGATGGCGAAGATGGCACGTGGAGCCATCCTGCGGGCACACGAGCTGACGCCCAGGTTAGCTCCACCGCGCATGCCTGCATGCCTCCCGCCGGCCAGCTGATTTTTGGGTATCTGCTGGGAGGCGCGCACGCATACGCGGGGCTGGAGGGTGTCACATGCACATGTGCGGGGGGGTGTGCAGTGCCCACACACACCCAGTTTTTGTCCCAGGAGGCTTCAGGGAGACCTGCTAGCACCAAAACGGGGGAAGCGCGTGCATGTGGGGGGAGCACAGGGGCTTGCACATGCATGCGGTGAGGGAAGTGCAGGGAGTCATGTGTGCATGCGTGGGGGCGGGGCCTGCGTGGAGGCATTGCATTATGAGAGTCGGCACACGCGCTATTGCGCGGATGCTTTTGGCACCTGAGGAAAAAAAGGTTCACCATCACTGATATATTGTATTGCCAAAACAAAAGAGGGCACAGAATCTCAATCAATCTTTTTTTAAAAAAAAAAAGCCCACCACTCATTATAGTTCGATAGAAAAATTAAAATAAGCTCTAAACTTAATTACCTTTATCTCAGATCCTCTGAATTCAGTGAAACCTTTACTACCTTACAAAGTTAAGCAAAGCTTACATGTTGAAGATGCTGCATTATGTGGGTCATCTGAATACAAGATAAATGTATTTATAGCAGTTTGGTTACCTTTCGGCAGTATCTCTTTTTTTTTTTTTTAATTTGATTTATATGCCGCCCTTCTCCGGAGACTCAGGGCGGCTTACAATGTGCTCAGCAATAGCCTTCATCCTTTTGTATATTTATACAAAGTCAGCTTATTGCCCCCACAACTGGGTCCTCATTTCACCTACCTTAGAAAGGATGGAAGGCTGAGTCAACCTTGAGCCTTGGCGAGATTCGAACCCTGCAGTAATTGCAGGCAGCTGGTCTTAATAACCAGCTTAATAACAGGGTGCCTTAAACCCCTGTACTACCAAGGCTCTTGATTTATCACCTTGTTTGTTTCTGGATAGAGTCAGGTCATGATGGTTTGTGCTCTTCTAACTTCTTGACTTACTGTATCATCACATATGTCAGATCATTGACCTAATAAAAGCTTCCACCAGAAGTAGATTTCACTACTATAATATTAGTAGGAATGCCAGTTTTCCCATGTCTTAAAATCTTGAGGAGTGGCTCTTCTCAAAGATAGAGAAGAGCCACTATCTCAAAGATAAGAGGATGCGGCGGCTCGGTGGCTAAGATTCTGAGCTTGTTGATGGAAAAGTCGGCAGTTCAGCGGTTTGAATCCCTAGTGCCGCGTAACGGGGTGAGCTCACGTTACTTGTCCCAGCTTCTGTCAACCTAGCAGTTCGAAAGAAAAAATGCAAGTAGAAAAATAGGGACCACCTTTGGTGGGAAGGTAACAGTGTTCAGTGCACCTTGGGCATTTAGTCATGCCGGCCACATGAACACGGAGACATCTTCAGACAGTGCTGGCTCTTCGGCTTTGAAACGGAGATGAGCACCGCCCCCTAGAGTCAGGAACGACTAGCACATATGTGCAAGAGGAACCTTTACCTTTACCTTCTCAAAGATAATTCTACTGTAAACCTAAAGAACAGCCTTTTTCTGTTATTTTGTAGAATTCTCCTCTATTATTGTGCGACTGATGCTGATTTTTAAAATCACTTTGAGGTCAAATATTTTAAGTTGTTGATATGCTCTATTTTATTTTCATGTCTTGCTAATGGAACTTTACAGTATAGTATTTTATTATTTTTCTTTCAGTTTTGGTTATTGTTGTTAATATAACTACCCATATTCTAATGTCTTTCGATGAAGGGTCCTTTATCAGTTTCTAAATGTCAAACATATTAATGTGTTTTCTCCAGTGCAATATATAGCCACATTTACAATTGCCATAGTTGCAACTATATGTGTGACTCTAGCTCAGGGGTGTAAAACTCGATTCCATTGAGGGCCGCATCAGGGTTGTGTTTGATGTCAGGGGGCTGGGTGGGCATGGCAGGGGTGCACATGGCCAGCTCAATGTCACTTGTGTCGGGAGCAGCTGTGGCACTCGGGCAGGGCTGGAGGGATCCATTGTCTCCAGCAGAGGACGGTAAGACCAGGAAGTGGACCAAATCCTTGTTCTTCAGAAAAGCCTTGCTGTCCCTCTCAGGCCACACAGAGGATCCCCAAACGGCAGCGCAGGCTGTCCAGAGCCCTTGGCAGGGGAGGGCAAGTACACAGCCTGGCCATCAACCTCCCAGAGCACCAGGACCCCACAGCTCAGCCCAGCCCAGCCCCGCTTCCTCAAGGGGGTGCCTGGCTGTGCTTACCTCCTCCTCAAGCCTGCTGCTGCTGTGCTCATTCTCCTTGGCCAGGTTGCTCATAGTGTGTGCAGGAGGCAAAGTGTGTGGGTCAGAGGGAAGCCCACTCCCTCTCCATGCAAGGAGAACCAGCTTTGGAACCAAAGCATCTTCAGCAAAAGTATGGTAGACCACCAGGAGAAGTCAGGAGGAGGAGACAAGGGGATGGTGAAAGGGCAGCAGGGCTGCTGGTGGCCAAGTGCTAAGGCAGGCCTTTCCTCAGACCCTCCCTCCCTCTTGTTATAATCTTCCTTCCTTCCTTCCTTCCTTCCTTCCTTCCTTCCTTCCTTCCTTCCTTCCTTCCTTCCTTCCTTCATCTCTTTTCTTCTTTTTTCTTCCTTCTTCATTTTCCTTTCCTTCTTCCTTCTCCTATTTCCTTCTTTTTCCTTCCTTGCTCTCCTCCCATCTTTCCTTCTTTTTCTTTTTCTTTCCTCTTTCCCTTTTTCCTTTCCTGTCCCTTCTTAGATGCTCAAAGGGGAAACACTTCTCGATGCCTCCTTGCCTTGTGATCAAATGCCACTTTTGCTAGTAGTTTGGTTCGCTAGCACGCTGCCAGTGAAAACGGAGCTCGAGAGGGCTGCATACACCCCACCCTCACCCCGAGCTCCATTTTTGGCTGCCATGGCCACCTCCAGCATGCTGCCAGTTGCCACCGGATTGTAGATCAGAGCCCAGTGGGCTGGGCCAAGATGCCGCGGACAGTTCTTCACTGTTTCCAGGGTGGCTCCAAGGGCCAGAACGCGGGCCTTGAGTTTCACACCCCTGTTCTAGCTCCACTGATGCCATAACTGAAGTTTTCTGTGATTTTTCCTGAACATAATAGAAACCCCTTCAGGCACCCCGACCTCATTTTATCAATCCTCATGCTACCTGTATATTATGGTAGTATACCAATAATACACATTCTAAATTGCCTGAAGCCATACATGTCAGCCGCAAAGAATCAGGACCCTTTGTAAGGTTACAGCATTGAAGGTTTATTCAGGCCTATACATAAGACCCTGTTCAGCTAATGTTCAGCACTAAATTGGTGCCAGATAAGGGTCAACAGAATTCAGGAGGGATCAGACTTGCAGCACTTGTTGGAAAGCAAAGACTCTAAGTTGATGATGCACTTAACTCCGCCTCCAGTGCTGCCTGTTCTTCTTCTAAATGCATAATTTTATCTTTTCCTGTTCCATGTGCATATAGATTCTGAAGTCCATTACTGTAAGAGTAAAGTATTGGTTGCATTCTCTGTTCCATTTCATCTCACCCTCTATTTCAGGAGAATTGCTTTTTTATAGCTTTGTAAAAGTCCCAGGAGTATATTTCTTCCTTTTCATTTTTTGCAACTGGCAATAGAGTGGCACCCTGTGTTTCTAATTGCTATGAAGAACGCCTTTGCTTTTAAGTTTAAATCTGATACATAGCAATAACAGCAAGAGAACCTTTATGCATTTATATGTGCCTATTGTTACTAGAAGTGAATGAACAATGTTGACTTTTGACAGTGTTCTGTGATCAATGTTTTCATCCAATTAAATATAAATATTTTGGTTAACTCTGATTTCGGTTAACCTTTATTAAACAAAAATGTAATTTTTATTAAATGAATATTAATTACCCATATGTGAGGCTGTTTTCTTTGGAGCACATTGTAAATGACAGATATATAAAGGACTACTTTGCTAAAGAAGATACCTCTCTCTCTTTGGCTCCTGACATTTCAATAAATATTTTGATTGGGCCAAAATGCATGTTTCTGTTAACAGAGGCTCTTTGAATGTTCACCCGTAATGGGAATAATGGAAGACTTGGCACTTTATAATCTGGACCAGAAGATAAGATATATTATGGTAAAGGCATAACCTAGGATTTATCTAAAAATCTTGCATCGTGCCATTTTTAAAAACAAAAATAAAGGAAATTTGGAGCAACATAAGTCAGCTGGAGTAAGATAGAATGGATACGGAGCAAATTTGTTACTCTGATTCACTTCTGCTGTGGGACCCTATGTACTTTTACAGCCTGAATTTCCCTGCTCAAGACAGTAGAAAAATACCATGACATGATAATTTCCCTTAATTGGAGGGAACACTGGTCCAAATCAAGTATTTTAGCCACCACAGGCATTACTTAGGAGATGACAAAGAAAAACCCATGATGAGTCTTAATTGTGAGGAATCTCAAAGCAGTTTAATACGTGAGGATTGTAGCAAAGAAATCTTATTGCACCACCAACACTGCATCAGGCATAAAGCTGGCCATCTCCATCTTTTCAATTACATACGGCTTTATTATGTAGGAGATTCACAGAAAGGTCTGTTTGCAAAAAAACAAGCAAACACAGATTGCTACAAACCAGGTCTCCATCCACAAAGCAAGGCCGCATACTACCCTAGTGCAAACGAAAGGAAGGAATTTGCACGGCCAATAATGGGAGTTCATTGGGCATAAAACTACTTCCCCCATTCGTGTGATGTAAATAACAAGGAAGCTAGCAATGATCAGGATTGGTGAGGAAAGCTAATTAGTCTGGCAGAGCGTTGTCTTGGAATTATCATATTACTTCATAGTTTGCCTATCTATCCTTCATTGCCCATAAGTAGCAGATGTCATGTTGTTTGTTATTGGTAACACCTCAGGAAGCAGAACGCAGATAACAGATTTTCCATGGGCTGTTTGGCTCTAGTAAACAGTCCCTTTTGCAGAGCATTTGCTGATGATGTGGCTATGACACATACTGAGGAAAGGAGGGGATATTGCTTAGGGGAAACTATGTCGAGAAACGCTTATAGAGTATAAAATAATTCCTATTCCTAGATATCTGAATTAGGGAGAAGTCAGTATTATATCATCTTTAGCATACATGTAAAAAGCATGGAAAGAGTAAGCTAGTAGTAAAGGATACTCCTGACTCTGCTCATTTTGAAATTTCTTGTGTAGACAGAAAATGGTTAAGTCAAAGAACCTTAGAGTAATCTGAGTGAGTCAACTTGGATGAGATCAGTGGTGAAATCCAATTTTTTTTACTACCGGTTCTGTGGGCGTGGCTTGGTGGCCTTGGTGTGGCTTGGTGGGCATGGCTTGGTGGGCGTCGCAGGGGAAGGATATTGCAAAATCTCCATTCCCACCCCACTCTGGGGCCAGCCAGAGGTGGTATTTGCTGGTTCTCCAAACTACTCAAAATTTCCGCTACCGGTTCTCTGAACTGCTCAAAATTTCCGCTACCGGTTCTCCAGAACCTGTCAGAACCTGCTGATTTCACTCCTGGAAGAGATGGTTTATGCCAATCAATAAGTTTCCAGTTGATTCACTTCTTGGAACATAAAAAAGAGAAACTAAAGTATTATTTAATTGTCTCTGATTCTTCCAAACGCAGGTTGTGAAGTGCATTTAGGAATTCTCTGTAGAAAGCTTTATCCTTTTCTTAATCACTCAGAAAACTTGGAAGTACCAATAGGATTTATAAAATAAAGATGTTGTGCTTGCATTTGGAACGTAAACTGTCAGTGTATATCTCTCCACAGCCACACAAAAATGTCTCATAGAGCTAAGTAGTAAACCCAGGCAGATTTGCATGTAGACACCCATATTTCTAAAATATTTTCATTCCTGATGAGCAACATGATAGCTGTTTGAAAAACACACAACTGCATAAATCACAAGTGCAATCAGCAGTGAAAGAACAATAGCTCCCTTCCTGGTATTCTAATTAATGCAAGACAATCCTTATTAGTATGGGGAGAGAAAATGTGTGTGTATGTAGACTCAGATTGCAGTTATAAATAAGAGATATTGTCTTGTTAAGTATCAGCTGCACCAAGGTTTATATGGAGCCTTTCATCACAACTTATTGCTACAACAATATACAATTTTGGGATAGGGAGTCCTTCTGTTTGGATGTACCTCCATAATGATGGAAATAATGATATTTCTTGAGAATGTAATTCCATAATAAAATATTTTCCCTGCCTGTCTTGAAAAATTAAGTCAATTGCTTTGGCAGTTTCCAGTCATGGCATTCCCTTTTCTTCTCTTCCGGTAAAAAAATTGAGATAAAACATATAGCCCCTCCCATATGTGATTTTGTGGGACTCAGTAAGTATAACTAATTAAACTATTGCTCCAGAGAAAAAGCTGCAAAAGATAAGTTTGCAGCATTTTTTGGAGTTGTGCAGCACATAGTTATCACCACCCTCCTGTCCTTCACAGTTGCCGTGAGGTATGGCTTTACTGCTCTCCTGCAGATTGCCAGGAATCTGTTATTTGTTTTCTTCTGACATGAAAATAATTTGCAGCTAAGGAAAAACCAAGAAGGACAAAGCTTAGCTAGCTGCCATGTTTAGCACTTCCCTATTGACTACCTGGTTGTTTCCTGGAGAAGGGAAAGTGAAGTTGGTCACCAGATGTTGTACATGGAAATGTTGCTTATAGTTGTAGGGCAGGGGTGGGCAAATGTGGCCCTTTTACAACCTGTGGACTTCAACTCCCAGAATTCCTGAGACAGCCAAGCTGTCTCAGGAATTCTGGGAGTTGAAGTCCACAGGTTGTAAAAGGGCCACAATTGCCCACCCCTGTTGTAGGATGAAGCTAATGACCAATTGGAAGAAGTTAGAGCAGGACTGTCAAACTTCCGGCCCGCGGGCTGGATGCGTCACGTGCTGGCCACGGCTACACCAGGTTTAGCGAAGGGGGAAAAAGTCCTGATACATCATGTGACGCCACCATGACAACGTGAGTTTGACACCCCTGAGGTAGAGAAACACAGTGCTGTGATGAATCTCTCTCTCTCTCTTTCTCACTCTCTTCTATCACAGTTACAATAGAAGGAAAAGGAGAATTCTACATCAAACAAATTAATAAAGAATTCCAGTGTTTTACCATGTCGTGAAAGTCTATGGCAGCTATGTGCTTCCCTCTTTTGCTGTTAAAAGACTGAAGGTCGCAAGAATGAAAGAGAGCAAGAGAGACATATACTATATTTGATTGGAGGTGGTGCAGCAGTTACAGATTCTTGGAAATAAGGTCATTGGTTTTTCTCACTTAGAAATTGAAAGTACATTTGACCTGCGCTAGGCTTTTGATCTATGTAATAAACTTCAGCTGTTTCTCTGTGTTTCATTTGCAAGAGAAATGATAGCTGTATGTGGGGCATTCTCCATAACAGCAATTCCAATTCTAAAACTCCTTCCCAGGACAAATCCTTTTCATGTCAACTACTCAAAATAGTGTGTTCCATAAGGTATTTTACAATCTTGTCTGTGGATTTCTTTAGATCAGCTCTTCTTTAATGTTCTATAAAACATTTGGTTTTGTACTGAATAATATCAATATTATAAACTGCTTTGATACCTTGAACTTTCAAATTTAAAGGAAGACCCTCATTTAAACTTATTAAGTTTGAACTGGATTCCTCTAATAAGTTAATAATAATTTAATAAGTTGATTAGACCTGGGTCTTCCCCCCCCCCCCAGGCACTTAGGCCACAATGTGAATGGAGATCTCGCATGGGTGTGATTTTTGCCTGGCAGTGTTGATAATGTGATTTGTAGGAGCCTTGACCCACATTTTTTTTAGGGTCAGCATCTTGAAATTTAATTGAAAACTGAATTACTTGAAATATATCTCCACAAAAATGGTGTAGTAGAAAGCAGAGCTTAAGTTGAGATACAGCATTAAGCCTTTGTTTGTTCAGGGTTATTGAATAAATCACAACAGGTTGGGTTCCCAGAACTCTTAAACTAAACCCAAATATTTTCTGTTTTTAATTTATTCTATAAAATGGGCACTGAAATCGTGCCCATCTGAAATCGTAAAGAAATGTGAAATTTTACAACGCACTAAAGCGAGAGAGGTAAGATATTAAAACACAAACCACCAGCAGCAAAAACATTGGTTAAAAGTCAGGCCTAATATTTTTTTGCCAACCAAAATTCTGGATGATCTGAGAGAGCAGACAGATTCACGACAGAAGGTTAAAACTACCATATTTGAACTGCCCAAATCCAGATGTATCCATTTTTTTAAAAAAAATAGATTTATATATTTTGCGTCAGTTTTTATTTCTCTTTGCCACTCAGAATTCCCCTGGGTAGGTTTGTGGCTAAATAAATTAAATTAATTAATTAATTAAATAAAATAAATAAACAAACAAACAAACAAACAAATAAATAAATGGTGGAGTTTACTGTCCCATTCATAAATCCATTCCCCAATTGTAGCCAGTTTCCCTGATGAATTGATGTTTGCCTTGGGAAGCAGCATCACAGAAAAATTATTCCATCTGACTTGTCTGTGACACAACAGTTTCAGCCTCTGAATCCTACTGTGTTAATGGCTCGGGAAGATTAGCTTCACTCTTCAGAGCAGGCTATAAGCAGAACTTACGTTTCTTTTAAGAAGGCTCCCCTATGGAGTGGAAAGACTAAACGAAAAGCCAAAGTTCATAGATGGTTTCAAGCAATCCAAGGTCAGAAGCATCTGTCTGCTAGACAGAAAATGTTGCTTCTTAAAAGGTTTAACTCTCACTTGAAGAAATCACAGGGGACCTGCATATTTCCCTACAGTTTTGACTTCTTAACTACCTTGCATCAGGGCACTGAGCTTTGCTTCCAGATTTCAGAATACAGACAGACAGACAGACAGACAAACACACATCCTACAGACAATGAGTTTATTCATACTGTTCTATTAATGCAAATCCCTGCCACATCTTTTAATGCAGGTTTACACTATAGTTGTCCTCCCTTCCTGCTTCTTATATTTAACAAGGGTCATAAAGGGTATATGCAATTGTAATAAGAAGATATGAATGTAGTAATATCTATTTAATATCTTTGGTGGGGTTTATTTGTCCTACTTAAATCAAATTGATTGTGGGGAATGTAGATACAGGTTTTTCAGGCAGAATAAGATATACATTCAGAAACCTAATAACTGTACATGTTTTTTTTCCTTGCTTCAATACAGATTGAATATAGTCTATAAATCTGAGACATTTTTATGCCCTAGGCAGACAAACAAATGCTGTAGGTAGATTTCCCATATCATCTCAATCTGCTTTTTCTCTTTTTCATTCCCTGGCAACAGCATCACAGGGGGACAGCAGAAGGCTCTTCCCTGTCATTAAACAAAGGAAGATGCCTTAAGCAGCTGATTTGGAGTATTATAGAAAAGTGAGAAATATCCAATAGTTGCTGGGAGTTGAGCAGCGTATAAATATAATAGGTTATTGTATTACTATCATAATATAATTATTCTTTCTTTATTCGCATCAGAAGCCCCTACAAATTAGAAACATATAACATTCAATTACTGAGCAAATACAAGGGATATAAAATAGGTCATAGAAATAAGGCACGTGTAAAAGTGTATAGAATAGATAGGATTAAAACTAAATGACATTCATCCAATATCAGGCCACATCGACAGCATTTTCTCTCACGTGCATAAGTTCTTCCTCCGTACGTGTTAAAGTACACTATAATATGTGGGAGATGGATTGTTTAACTCCACATTCACACAGAGTAGAGAATATAATTTATTGATGTATTTTTATTGTCAAGGAAGGAGAAAAGATAGAATGTTGAGATGCAAAGAATGATAAATGTGGGACAAGATTGGCTATATGGCTTTCACTTAAGTGGTGTTAAATGGTACATGTGGTCATGCAGTTTTAAAAATATTTTTTCTTAAGAGCGGAAATCCTTTCATATTGAGAAATCTCATGAGATTCTGTAATTTTCATGCAAAGACTCTCAAGGTTGAGTTTGGAAGTCTTACAAGATTTCAGAAGGTTTTGTTTTGGGTGTGTTGCAGGGGTGAAATACAGCAGGTTCTAACAGGTTCTGGAGAACCAGTAGCGGAAATTTTGAGTAGTTCGGAGAACCGGCAAATACCACCTCTGGCTGGCCCCAGAGTTGGGTGGGAATGGAGTTTTTGCAATATCCTTTCCCCAGGAGTGGAGTGGGAATGGAGATTTTGCAGTACCCTTCCCCTGCCACACCCACCAAGGCACATCCACAGAACCGGTAGGGGAAAATTTTGAATTTCACCGCTGGCTGTGTTGTGTGGTGCTAAATCAGGGAAGCTGATAATGTCTATTGCTGATCTTGGGAGATTCTGCACCTCAACTCTGGCTGATTGAATAGAGGAATAAAACAAATGTGTACTTAGTCACAGAAGCATCATATTCTTTGTTAAAACCTAGAATTTAGGCCCTTAATGGTGATGAATGCACAACTCTGCTCAATAAGAATATGGTCATTCTAATGGAGTTACTTCTATTGGAAAGCTAAGTAATCATTGCAGAGCATGTTTTAGTAGCCGGTGTCACCGTTTCTTTCCTGTTAATTTATTCCAAGGAAACATAGGCACTTTTTCATCAGCCTGCTGTGACCCTGAAGGTTCTTTATTCTGGGAACAGATAACAGAGTAATAATTAGGCTTTTAAAAGTGATGTTCCAAGTCTGGATCTCACAACTAATTCATCATTGTAGCCTCCACAGTCTTTTATTTTGAATAGAACCAAGGACATCAACAAAACAGGCCTGCTTCTCAACAGACACCACATGCAGGTGTATAGCTCTTCTAACTAACTGAGGATTTAATTGGCTGTTTCATTTCATGTACACAAACTGCCCCTATTTCCTCTAGTTCAGGTACAGAAACAGTGTTAAGATGTAAGCACAAGTCTCACCGCATTTATTTCTTCACGAAGTAACTCCTTACAAAACGAACACAACGCAAGTTTTATGGCAGTAGCAGAGTTAACATAATAAAATATGCCAAAATGCAATTACACAGGTTGCACTTTTATATCATATTAAGCTACGGTTTCTTTATTCATTTTTTTCAATAAACCACAGCAGGGTAAGTGCTCACAGTCTACCAAGCTGGAAACATGGTTTTACAGCTGGATTTATCTAACATAGATATGGTAGTTATCCCTTACTGATCACTTGTTCGGCAACTGTTTGAAGTTGTGACAGCGCTGAAGGTCTTGAGGGTCCAGCCATTACCATTGCAATTCAGGCATTTGTCAACCTGCTCACACTAAACAATGGTTGCAGTATCTTGTGATAAATCTCTCCAAACCTGGTCCTCCTGGGCACTGTGCTGAACCTTCCTTCTCTCAATTTCTGTGTGCTCGCCTATATTCGTTCCCTTCTTCCCTTGGCTTCTGTGTACTCAAACAAACTCACACCCTCCTTTCCTTGACTGTCTCACCAAAGCATTCCCCTTCTTCAACCCGCACTTGACCTGTGCTGGCTGAGCCTCCCAAACTCACCCTACACCCCCCTGTGACATCCCCACACGCCTTACCTGGGATTCCTGCTGATTCCTACTTAATGTCTCATGCATCTTGGGCTACCTGGATTCTTATCAATAAACGATACTGCCACATGACAGCACACTTTATGATGGCATTGCTTAGCATGACAATCCCAGTCCCAATTGCTGTCATAACCTGAGAACTACTGTATACAAAGCCAAAATGAACCAGTCATGTTTTGCCCAAGTACAAATATTGCTACCTCAATGATAGAATTGTAACTTGTGAAGTTTGCTATTTATAATTTCTCTGCAATCTCCATTTTTTTCCTCTACAAAAAAAATTGGGAAACTGCCAATATTAATGTCCCAAAGGTGCTTTTTCAAGAGGCAACTTGACTTTCTGTTTTTTTCTTTGAGGACGTTTCGCTTCTCATCCAAGAAGCTTCTTCAGATGTGACTGGATGGTGGGGAAGCTTCTTGGATGAGAAGCGAAATGTCTTCAAAGAAAAAAAACAAAAAGTCTTTAAAAAGCACTTTTGGGACAACCATGACCTGGATGACTGAAAATCTCCATAGACATTTGCCAAGATAAATAGAGATCAGTTGCAGATTCTGTTATCTTCTCTAGGAATTTACACATTGCTGACCATCGGGAAGCAATATGACTTTTAGAAATATTTTGGAATTTGACTATGATATGAACAACATTTGTCCATTGCTGCAAGCAAATGTTTATGGGTTTTGCAATCCAGCCCTTTCTCACACTGAATTCCAAATTATTGTCTACAAATGTATGGTCTTGGATGTTCAATAGAGCATATGCCCAAATATCTCTAGGGTTGAGTCTTCTGCATAGTACTAATCCCCATTAGAGTGCCATTCTGTAAGAGCATTCAAAGCTACAGAGAATAAGTGCGATTTTCAGATTGATGTGCTTAAGCTTGTGCTGTTGGGCTTTTAAACATCAAGCTAATTTTGCCTTACTTAGTATAAGAATAGATTTTCTAAAATTTCTGTTGAAAGGTAATAACCCTGATTTTTTAAAATTTGGTTTGATATTTAATTTCTGATTAACAGAATTCTGCTGAATGTTAAAGATAAATCCTCAGAATGTACCAAATATCATTCTTTAACATGACATTCATTAAAATGAACTTTTGGAAGGTAGATTTTGAAACGCTTGAAAGCTTAAAACTGAACAGAACAAGTCCTTATTAATTGCAAGTGTCTATTTACATGTCAAGTAACTATGTCCTTTTTATAGAAGAAAAGGTGAATTTGAAAACATTCTAAAACACAGCATAACAGATTCCAGCTGTCATAGAATGCAGTCATACATTGGGACTTTCAAGATTCAGAGTCCAGATTTGTTTTTCTCCCCAGAACTGAACAAAGTACAGAATCTTTTCCCACAAATATCTACTGTAATTACTTTAAACCCCCCCCCCCATTTCTGCAGTACAATTTAGGGCTGAAGAAATGTCATTTTGTTGATGCTATTCAGATTATGAAGAGTCGGTCTCCTAACTGCAACTGATAGAAGCCATCGTTCTTTCTTATATTCTCCATGTATGTAAGAACTCCAGTTTCTATTTTGCCTTTTAAATCTTTACTGGAATCAAGATTGAGACGAAGAAGACTATGTGGTACTCTTGCTGGCTGCATTGCCCACTTGTTTCTTTTCCCACTGAGTGTCTCTGTGTGCATGAATTGTCTGTCCCAGTTCCCCTCTTTTGCCTCTCCATCCCCAGCACCCTTTCCCATACCTGCCATTGTTAATATATGTGAGAGATTAAGCCTTGAGAAAAATCGGTAGATCTCAAGTATAATTCTAATGATTGAAGGAAACACCAGGGGCATCATCAGCCCATTCATTAGACAGCAGAAGAAGCCATTTTAATGAAACTGAAGCTTTTCATTTAGATTTTTAGACTGCCAAATTTCCTTTCCTCTCTCTTCTTCCCTCCTTTTCACCAGATGCTAGTATTGTCCAAAGGCTTCTCAAAGGGTAAAAGATTCAAAATTGTTTAATCAAGTGCGAATCAACAGGATGCTTTTCATTTCATGACAGAATTCTCAGGATAAAATATAGCAACCCTGTCTTCCTCATCACGGAATGGCATTTTGTCAGCTTGCCACGACGTTTTGTATTGTAAGCATTCATATGCAATAATCAATTGTAATTGCAAAAAAAAAAAATCCACAATAGTAAATAATTAAAAATAAGTAATTGGCTGCTGCCACTGCCTTCTCCCATAATATTAAATATTATAAGGACCAGCAATTTTATACAAATATTGAAATCTTTGGAAGAAAATGCATGAGCTTAGGCAATAAATCTAAGAAATCTAAATCTAAGGGCTAGCAATAGATTCAAACTCAATGTAATTCACTCTAATCTTGATTGTAGGAAATATGACTTTTTTTTTAATTTGATTTATATGCCGCCCTTCTCTGGAGACTCAGGGTGGCTTACAATGCGTTAAGCAATAGCCTTCATACTTTTGTATATTTATACAAAGTCAGCTTATTGCTCCCACAAACTGGGTCCTCATTTAACCTACCTTAGAAAGGATGGAAGGCTGAGTCAACCTTGAGCCTGGTAAGATTCGAACCTGTAGTAATTGCAGGCAGCTGTGTTAATAACAGGGTGCTTTAGACCACTGTGCTACCAAGGCTCTATTGACTTCTGCAATAGAGTAGTAAATGTCTGGAACACTCTACCTGATCCTGTTGTTAGTCTCGCTAATCCCCTTTTACCTTTTACCTTTTAAGGGCGATGGCAGAGAATGGACAGATGGCCACAGCAGAGGCAGAGAGATATGGGGGGGGGAGAGATACAGAGAGAGGGGGAGAGAGAGAGAGACATAGGGAGATACAGAGAGAGGGTGGGGGAGGGAGGGGAGAGAGAGATATGTCAAAAGGATTTTGTGGTTCCCGGTGTTTTTTAACAACTGGTTCTCTGCCCTAATGACCGGCAGGGTAGGCGTGGCTAGGGGGAGTCATGTGACTGGTGGAAGTGAGTGACATTGAGTTTGCCATGCCCACCCAGGTTTTGTGGTTCCCAGTGTTTTCCTGGGAGTTGAAGTCCACAAGTCTTAAAGCTGCCAAGTTTGAAGACCTCTGATCTATGCCAAGATCCTAGATTATTTTAGATGTTCCCCTTCTTGGCTCCCCTTCTTCCTCCTCCTGCTCCTCATCTGAAAACAGATCTAGCAGGGCCACAACAGCAAATCTCTTCTGCATAGTGAAACTAGTTTATTCTCATTGATCGTGGGTCCGGTGGTCAGGTATGGGTTAATGCCCATCCGATGATGTAGGATTGGTCTGCATAGATGAAAGCTCCGCCTCTTCCTGTTGCCTCCCAGCTTTCAGACCGATCCAATTTGGATTAGACACGGTTTGAGCTGTCTCTTGATCGCCTTTCCTATGATCAATTAGATTTGATTAGATTTATTCCTTTATTTTATTAATTATTCGTTTATTTATTTACTAATTAATTATTTAATCCATTTCTGTTCCTTTCTTTAAAAATTTTCCCCTGCTCTTATTGATTGAGCTTGCAGGGGAAAGGGCTTCGGCCCTAGCCCGTGCCAGTCATCTGGCGGGCGGGTTGTAGGCTTCCCTATGGTCAAGCCTCCCCCGACAGCGCGAAAGGTTCATGCCTGACACCGCTGCAAGACAACTGCTCTCAGCGCAGCCTCCCCAGCCTAACTGATCACAGGCTCGTTGGTATTAGAGCGGCTAGTTTCGTGTCTTGAGCAAGCGCGCTTCGGCATTCGGAGCCTCCCAGCGCTGCTAGTCTCCATGGGACATCAGACCCAGCAAAGAGCGGTTCTTGGCTCTGCGGGTGCCGCTGCTCTCCGGGGGACATCAGACCCACCAGCGAGCGGGTCACTACGCTGCTGGTGGCTTGGAAATTTCTGCAGAGCGGTTCGCCCCTCTGCTTGTCCCAGAATAGTGAGGCGGAGCGGTTTTCACGGCCAGAGAGTGGGGTGCTGATCGGAGCAGCTGCACCGGATCCCTTGTTGGTGGAGAGGCAAATTTTTGTAAGTTTTTCCCCCCACACGGTTTGGGAGGCCCTAGTGCAACTGAGCAGCATTCCCTAAGGGGCCATTTTAGCTCAGTCCTCGCCTCGTGGACGGCCGTCATTTTGAATAACGGTCTCTTCGGCCTTACCTCCTGTCCGCCATTTTGTATTTCAGCCTCGTGCTGTTAAAAAGAAAAAAAATTCTCCTACCAGGATGGCTTCCACCAGGCAGGCCAAATCTAAGAAACATGGCCTTCCGGACAGTGAGCAACCAGGGACTTCTGCCTCCATGCCTGCCAAGAAGGCCAAGAAATCCTCCTCTAAGTCCTGGAGAGCCACGGTTTTTCCGTCAACGTGGCAAAGAGCCATTTGGTACCCACGACTCGCATACAACATCTGGTGGCCATCATAGACTCAGTGCAATGCATGGTTTATCTTTCTCAGGACCGCCTGTCCAGCCTGCGGTCACTGGTCAGGTTAGTCTCGTCAGGGAGACCTGTCTCTCTGGCGTCACTGTCTCAGCTCCTGGGAAAGATGGTCTCCTGTATCGGGATCATTCCCTGGGCGCGTCTCCACTTCCGAGACCTGCAGTGGTTTCTGGTGCCATATCAGAAGAAGCAGTTGGGCTCTTCCAACCTCAAGGTCTCCCCTCCCCGCAAGGTCCTTCTTTCCCTTCGGTGGTGGACGTCAGCAGCAGTCCTCAAGGGGAGGGAATTCAGAGACACACCTTGTGTAATTCTGACCACGGATGCCAGCCTCCAGGGCTGGGGGGCTCACCTGGCATCCTTCATGGCTCAAGGCATTTGGACCAAGGCCGACCTGGGCCACAACATCAATTGGCTAGAACTCCGAGCCATCCACCTGGCCCTTCGGGTCTTTCGGAAGAGAGTTCAGGACCAACATGTACTCATTCGAACAGACAACATAGCCACCAAGGCTCACATAAACCGCCTAGGGGGGACCCACTCTCGCCCCCTCATGGAGGAAGCAGAGAGGTTGGGAGCCTGGGCGGAGGCACATCTGAGGTCTCTTCGGGCCTCTCACATATCGGGCGTGGCAAACACCCAAGCGGACTGGCTCAGCCGAGTGGCGGTGGACCAGGGGGAGTGGTCCTTGGATCCCGGCTTGTTCCAAGCGATCATAGCTCGGTTGGGCTCTCCAACCATAGACTTGTTTGCCACCCGGGCCAATCGCCAGACAGAGAGGTTTTTCTCTTGCTATCCAGAACCGGACGCAGAGACCGTGGACGCTCTGTACAGCACCTGGCCTCCCGGTCTCCTCTACGCTTTTCCACCACTGCCTCTGATTCCCAGAGTCATCAGGAGGATGTTGAGTCTTCGGGCAGAACTCATCTTAATCGCCCCGTATTGGCCACGCCGGCCCTGGTTTGCGGACCTGCAGGCGCTGTCAACCCAGTCTCCATGGCGTGTTCCTCCGAACAAGGTGATCCTCCAGCAAGGATCTCTCGTCCATTCGGATCCGGTCTGGGTTCAACTAACCGCCTGGCGATTGAGCGGCGACTGCTAAGGGCAACCAAGCTCCCTGACCGGGTTGTCACCACCATCCAAGCAGCGCGCCGACCATCGACCACGCGCATCTACAACTCCACATGGAGAGCCTTTGCTTCCTGGTGTTCCAGTCGATCCATTGTGGCTTCCTCGGCTTCGACGGAGCAGGTACTAGTATTCCTCCAGGACGGTTTGGAATCAGATTTGGCCCCGAACACCTTACGCAGGCAGGTCTCAGCCCTCTCTACCATTTTGTGTTGTGGGTCTCGGGCTCCCCTTTCGGGTCGTCCTCTCATCTGGCTCTTTCTTCGGGGAGCCTCCAACCTTCGCCCTGGCCCTATTCACAGGTACCCATCCTGGGATCTGCCCCGCGTTCTGGACGCCTTGACTAGGGCCTCCTTTGAACCTCTCAGGGAAGTGGGTCTTCGGTTCCTGTCATACAAAATGGTATTCTTGCTGGCCATCACCTCGGCCAGACGAGTTTCGGAACTGGCAGCCCTGTCCACCAGGGCCGACCTTTGCATTTTCCACCCCGACTGGGTAGTTCTCTGGTTGGACCCAACATTTCTGCCAAAATTAAATACTCCCCACCATAAAACTCAGGAACTGGTCCTTCCCAATTTTTGCCCAAACCCATCCCACCCCTTGGAACGGGCCTGGCATACGCTCAATGTGAGGAGATCCCTGCGGATCTACCTCCATCGGACTTCTGGTTTTAGGTGGACAGAATCCCTTTTAGTTACCTTCCAACCTTCCACAATGGGCCAGAAGGTGTCCTCGGTTACGGTGGGGCGCTGGATTCGGGCTACCATAGCCACAGCCTATGAATCTCAGGCCTTACCTGTCCCTCCGCGGATCACGGCCCATTCCACCTGCAGTGCAGCCACTTCGGCCGCTTGGGCTACCCAGGCGTCACTGGAGGAGATCTGCCGGGCGGATGTCTCCTATTCCGTTTATCTGCCATTACAGGGTGGATCAGTTCGCTTCGGCTGATGCGGCCTTTGGGCGCAGGGTTTTACAATAGGTTCCCCCGGGGGTCCATCCCTTCAGCCCGGGCGGGTCCCTCCCTATAAGAATTGGCTTTGGTATGTCCCATACCTGACCGCCGGACCCACGATCAATAAGAATGGGCTTTGACTTACCTGAAAGCCCTTTCTGATTGTGGTGGGTCCGGCAGTCAGCCCCACCCTGCAGTTGCCCGGGCCTCATTGTATGGTCCTGGGGTTCTCTCTTTCTTTCAGCTCACCATGTGATCTACTACAAATCGTCTCTTCGGAAAGCTGGGAGGCAACAGGAGGAGGCGGAGCTTTCATCTATGCAGACCAATCCTACATCATCGGATGGGCATTAACCCATACCTGACCGCCGGACCCACCACAATCAGAAAGGGCTTTCAGGTAAGTCAAAGCCCACTTTGCACAGATCTTCTGGAGCCCCACTTTGTGAGATGTTCCCTTCATTGTAACGCCATTTTCGAGTTGGAATAGTTGTCTGTCTCCTAGTAACTGCACTTGTTTATGGAGTAATGATGCTTCAGGAGGAGAAGTAAGTATTGGAATTGGTTACACTTTATCAGGATGGTGCCAGCTTAATGGAAAAGGGAAAATTAGGTGTAATTTCAGAGTCCTTACAGAACTCTGTAAGGAATGTCCTGATGAAAACCGGACAGAAACTTTGTGATCTTATTTTTAATAAGTTTAATTATGACCTTTCTTATGGCGTCTTAAGTAAACTCACTGTACTCTTAAAGCCAATTGAGTAATTTTCATTTTCATTTCGTGTGCCTCAGAAGGCCAACGATTAGTCTATATAACATTTCAAATATGATGCTTAGAAGAGCAATATATTCATAAATTATTCTAAAGTGAGGTAAAATACAATCCACTTAATTACTAGCAGATAAACATAACAATTCTTTTTCCTTGAAGCACCCAAAATGTTCATACTTAGCTAATTAAGCTACCAGATAAATGATTATTCAAAATAAAGAGAGATTGAGGGGATGGGAGTGAAGCAAAAGAAGTGAATTGCACAGACATTGTTTTTTTAGGTAGTGAATCGTTTCGGTGGGGGGGCAACTTGTGGAAAATTATAAGGAAAAGAACAGCAATTAGCTCAACAATGTCTATGGCACCCACGTCTTTTGTATGATTATCAGAAAGCTGTTGGGTGTGAAGGAGAATATTCAGCTGTTCTTTGAGCCAATATTATTATCCTGGATGGGTTTTTTTTTAAATAGTTGGAGCAATGTTCCCTGATTTGGTATCGCCCAGTTATGTGACTCTGTTCTCTGCTTTGCATATAAAGAAGGCATAGACTGCAACTGTCTCTGCTTTTCAGTACACAATAGAAAAATTATATATTGTATATGTCCACCTACTATATATAAAGAAAGTGCTACAGAATTCAGTGATGACTTCCTTGAGTTGTATATATTTTGGAACTAGGAATGTTCTAAATTCATTTCTAGCACATACCAAGGATTGTTAGTATAGCCATGAATTTAAAGGCCTTATTCAGGATGTCATGCATTTTGTCTCATTCAGTGTAGAAAGCCAGAGATGATGTGAGAGAAATTATACAGAAACAATAAAAAAAAAACCAAAAGCATGCTTTATGGCTGGGAAACAGAGAAAGTGTGAGAAAGTAGCACAGACTGTCTCTACCTTCAGTCCCCAGGATATAAAATGGAGAGAAGGAAACTATGAAGGATTACTATAGTTTGCATCAATAAATATATTTCCGGACAAACCTGCGGGATCAGTTTAATGGTGTGGCCTACCTCAAAGGGCTGGCATAATGTCGTGTGTATTTCTGCATATATTTTTTTCAAGGTCAGTTCGGTGGGTGTCTGTGCTCTGCTGCTATTCAATTATGCTGCTGGATAATATTTTTCTCGCAGATTTAGAAATGGACAAATCAGCACTCATGTATTTTCTGCAGTGCAGAATGGGATAGTGCTAGCGAAGGAAACAGCAGGATCTCCAACCATTATCAGACAGCATATTTGATATTTTGAAAGCATATTTTTGAGGGTGATCAAAGAAAATGGATGTCCTGGGGATGTATGCCCATTATCCAGATAATTGCCAGAGTGGATGAGTCTAATTCTCAAACAGCCATTGATCAGAAATCAGGTTGATGAGAATGTCCTGTGACAATCTTGTGAATCTTAGAAAAGCATGCTTTTCTAAGGAGAGAGAGAGAGAGGGAGGGAGGGAGAGGGAGAGAGAAAGAGAGAGAGTGAGTGTATGTAGGGAATACTGGGAAGAAAAGAGAGTGATAGAAAATGTGGAAGAATGGTTATCTTTATGCTTCAACATATGGCATTTGTTCATCATAATGTCCTCTTCTTGTTTTCTAGCATCCAAAAAAACAAACATGAGATGGAGGTGTTGTGGTTATTTTTTTTTAAGAAAAAAGTTTTTTATTTTATGAACAAACAAATATACAACATATAATCAATCATTCATTGTATCGTCTAAGTACATCTTTTCATTTAATGTAACATTTCCTCCACATTTACTTATCTGTTAATACATTTATCTGTCTCTCCGTTTTATATCCTAACCCAACCTTCAACCCCCCCTCCCCAACCCCCCACCCCCGGCTTCCCAGAGCAAAAACAGGGTATAACATTTAACAAACATATGCTAAAATATTCTAACTTACTGCAAGATTAAAAACTCCCTCACACACTTTAACTCCCTTTTTACAAATTATTCATCAACCTTCCTTTTATAAATTCTGAAAATCAATTAAATTAAATTCTTTCTTCCTAAGTATAAAAAGGTGTTGTGGTTATTGTTGTTGTTTCAGGTGTTGTTTTCTCTTTCCTTTGACTAAGTTGATCTTTTTATTATAGACCATTGTTGAGAGTCAAGGGATTGATTTTAGGCTTGGAAAGTCTTTAAGGTTATTTACAATTCCACATATATAGAGCTAGCGTTCCTCATGTCAGAATATTCTGAGGATATAGTGCATTTGGTTAGGTACATGCAAGGGATAAAAGACTGGTAATTGTGGAGAATAATATTAGCAAATGTTTACAGATGTTTGTAAGAAAACAACCAAGCTCAGAGAGCACCAAGGACTCCACATAATTAAGGCTGGATACGTTTAGATTTGGGCTGTCACTCAAAAGTCTCTGCAGAATTAGCACATTCAACTGGAAGAATAGGAATGCTCAAGGAATGCTCAGTAATTCCTCATCAAACAAATCTATTTCTATTGATGATTTGGAAAAGGAGGAAGAAAGAAGTTTCATCAAATCTGCAGATAAACCAGACTGGATGGGATAGCAAATATCGGAGAAGATAGAAATAAACTTCAAAGTAAATTTGATAGGTTAGAGAAATGGGCTGAAAATAACAGAATGAAATTTTAATGAAGACAAATGCAAGATTTTTCACTCAGGTAATAGAAAGCATGGAGACAAATGCGGCAGTGGGAATATCTGGACTTGTGAAAAATAATATGAAGAGTAGTTGATTACAAACTGAATATGAGTCAGCAGTGTGATATGGCTGCAAGAAAAAAACCTTAGATACTATTTTAAACTGTATTAACTGAAACTGAGCTTCCAGATTATAGGACAAATTGTCAATGTAACTTGGGCTATAATTCAAATATTGTCTCCAGTTCTGGGCAGAGTATTTCAAGTAGGATTCAAACAAACCAGAACAGTTTTGGAGAAGGGCAAAAGGGATCATAAAAGGACTAGAAAATAAATCAAAAGATCAAGGGATGTTTAGCCTTCGGAACAGAAGGTTTAGCAAAATTTAATAGTACTTTTTAAATTTATTTGTACATTCAGTTTGAGCCTGTCACAATCAATCAACTCTCAGTGGATAGCAATGAAGAATTCAAAATAAAACATCAATCTTGTTTTAATAAAAAACAGGCATTTATATAAAAAAGTAGATTATGTCAGGCCCCGAGAACGAAGAATGGCATGTGGGTTACTTAAGAGTAGTTTTCTTTATTAGTCTTCACCTGTAGACAGAATCTTGCCAGACTAAAGCAATTATTTGCATAATTATACTCGGTGAACCAGGGAAGAGCCATTTTAACCTTTTTTTCTGCTGACCAAAATTCCCATGCTTTGCTGCCTCTTTGCCCTCTGGAAAGCAGCCCCGCCCTCCTGGAAATTCAGTGTACGTTCCACCACATTTGTCAATCAGAAAATGCATATATTATCTCTTCCTTTCAGGGGAAAAATGATTGAATAGGCTTGGTAAATATCAAAAGTTTAGTTTCTTTCTTTGAGAGATTTATGGACTCAGGTGAACTTGGATTATATTGATAATTATAAACTTTTTCCTTTTTCTACGTTTTACCTGTTTTGTTGTGTTGAGTGGTTGATAGGTGGTTGGGTTTTTTTTTTTGTTTTTTTTTTTTGTTTTTTTGGAGTGGTGTGTTGTTTATTTTTAAGTTTGAAAATGAACTATCTTGTAGAATGTAAATAAATAAATGAAGTAGATGGCACATGCAAGTTCCCAAAGCCATCTTAACCAATTTAGATTTTAATAATACCTGATTCAGATCTGTGATGTAAAAATACCCCCCTCCAAATACCCAAAAGAACAGGAGAGAATGTGAACAACAACTTTATTGAATACAATGAACCTCCAGACACCATACCTTGAGGCAAAGGTATGCACACACACAATACACACACACACACACACACACACAGAGAGAGAGAGAGAGAGAGAGAGAATATGGGGGGAAACACACACATACATATATACATATACACTGTAGCAAAGATAACCCTGTGTGTGTGTTTGTGTGTGTATGTGTATGTAGAGAGAGAAACAGAAAGTCAGAGACACAGAAAGAGAAAGTGACAGACAGAGTGACAGAGACAGAGAGAAAGAGAGAGAAAAAATATATGCAATATATAATGTACACATATTAGGTGCCCTAGATGTGTACATGTAATGTATACAATATATGTAATAAGGCATTTGTTACAAGGACTGCTCCTTGTAACAAAGGTGAGATAATAATTTTCTGATGAGCCACCAAGTCCTGATTGTGAAAACACTACAAAGAGATACTTCAGTATGCGTTGTTGATAAATTTTTAGAGTATATGTGCTAAGGATATACACTCTGTTCAATTGTCCTTGAGATGTCTAGTGTCTTAGGAAGCAAACTGTTCTTACAGATCAAGGAATGAGGTTCCAGAATGGCTAGTAATCCCATCAAGTTATGTGATCTATGCTAATATAGCTAGGCATTGCCATTTTTTTTTAAAAAGAAGCTACACTAATTATTTAATATGAATTTAATATATAGTGCATAGCAGGTATATAGCATATTATGTTACTTAATTTACTTGATTAAACTGCTGTAAGTTTCATTTGCCTGTTTTCAAATAAAACATTGGAAAATATCTTCAATAATGTAGAATAGATTAAAAACCTTCTGATCAAGATCGCCACCTTTGGGCTAAATCCATTTTTCCAGTTCTTAAGAACTCAACTCACGTCACCTAGCTAGTTCAGATCACTGCCCCAGAAATCAACACTATTTCAGTAACCAGTCATTCACCTGTTCCCTCTCATTCATTAAAAAAATAAAAAATAAATCCAACCTTTCCCAGTCATCTGCCATGAACCCTCAAGAGCTTGAGCTTTGTTCCTAGATCTTCAAAGCTAAGGATGAAACACCTGTAGCTGTCTTGATGGGGATTAGCAGGAAAGGATAAATTGTCAGGAAATTTGATAAATCTTATCTGTCTTCCTTGCAGACAGTATATTCCAGTGGGTACAATCAGTACAGTTTGTTTCTGTTCCTTGTAGTGAAGCACTAAGTACCACAGCTCTTCATTTTCTGGCATTTTCTACTTTCCTTCTGTCTATCATGGATCCATCATCCTGTCTCCTTTTCAGTGCTGCCCTATTTCTTCTCCTGAAGCCTTTGAGACTGTTTTCTTTTGCATGAGGCTGAAATCTATTTGCCTATTTCAGGACTGCAGACTATCTTCTGCTTTTCTTTTTCTACTTTGCTGGCTTATTTGTTTGACTCTAAATTGTCTTGATTATTTGATTGGACAATCTTCATCTTCTTTTTTAAGCCTAAGGGCTCCTCAATTCCAGACTGTTCTTAAACAAGAACAGAACCATGCTACAAGCAAGAATTCAAGCCAGCATGCAAAATGTTACAAGCATTACATGTAACAACTGCAGAGTTATGCCTATCATCTTGACTTTCATTCCATCCAAGATTTGGATAGCTCCAACCCTGCCGGCCTTCCATAAAACCATAAAATCTCTGGGGTTGTTCCCCAGGCTTTGGGCCAAAGTGAGAGATGAGCCCATCCATAAATGAAAAAACTTCAATGGACGATGCAGTGATTGGTGTCTGTTATTTTCTGTTTTTCTCTTCTGGGTCTTTTCTTTTCTTTTCTTTTCTTTTCTTTTCTTTTCTTTTCTTTTCTTTTCTTTTCTTTTCTTTTCTTTTCCCTTGGTTTTTATGCTTCCAAACAACAGTAAGCTGTCCAGAGTTCCTTTTGCAAATTGGCTGGTCATGTGAATCAAATAATTAATTTCTGGTTTCTTAAGGTATCAGTAACCCAAAGACTTTTATTTTTATTATTTCTTTTTGTGCATGGTATTATGTTACCTAAATGCTCACTGTTGATGTCTTCCATACTCTGTAAGCTTTCCCTGTTCAAGAATGCCCAAAGCTTGGAAACGGGCTATCTTATTGACTCCTACAGTTTTTACAGCAGCCCCTTGTTTGGGCAGGGATCCTTATTCAAACTTGAAACCTCTTTAAATACTGTATTTCCTGTCCACAAGACTCAGTGTTCATAACTCCAGGCTGCATTTCTTTAGTTCATAGCATACAGCAGCTTTACAAAGAGCTAAGAATTCTCTCTGCTTCTCTTGATTGCTTTGAAAGTCTTGTTATCACAGTGGTGGGCAAAGGTCTCATAGACTAAGTTTCTTGGAGTCTTAAGGATGCTCATTCAGCTTTCCAATGTTGAAGCTTATTTAATTTGGGATATGAACAGAATTGAGTACAAGTGTGACTGATCAACCCTTGACTAGGGATATGGGCTAAGAGAAATCAGAGGTTCTCACAAGGTTCAGATGCAGAGAATTTTCCAGAAGACTTTAAAACTTGCCTCCCAAATCTAATTTATGTTGGTAATTTGACGTAATACAAGTTGTTTAGCTTTCCCACAAGCGTAATCAGGAATGATACTTTAAAAGAATGGTATGTGTTTTCATGTGGGAATTACTGCTTTTTTGTGTGGCTATCTATACTATAAAACAGTGATTTTCAAAGTGTGTGGGGCCTCAGGGCCACACTAAGAAAGGGATCCTGAGCCCGAATGTTTGAGAATGCCTAGAAGAATTGTAACAAAATTAAGCAGTTATATACAAGCCCTCCAGTTTTCACTGCCTAAGAAAATGGCATGCAGCTATTAATGTGGTATTCCAGTCACTGCATGCAATTATCTTGTACCACTAAGAAACCTGTAACTCGGAATGTTTGAGAATGGGGAATGGAGAGAATTGCCCTTAATTTAAAAACTACTTAGTAAGCAGAGACTATTTTGGCAAATATTGGAGATAAAAACAGATTATGGAGCATGAGTTACAATGAGCCACAGTGGATTACTTAGAAGCTCCTAAGATTTAAGAATTGTCTTCTCTCTTCCTTCTCTTGATCTAGGAGAAATTTCACTGGTGACTCTATTAAAAGTCCTACTAGTACCCAAACCTCACTGAAAAACTACTCAAAATATTAGGAAAAGCTCATAGCATGAATTAATTTTTTTTAACTAAAAAGATCTTTCCCACAATATTAAAAAGTGATTTTCGATGGAAGGAAGAATTTTGGATTGTCATAATACCTTTTCTTTGTGTCAAGGAGCTCAGCCAAACCAAGTAAGCAAGTCTGAATACTTAGACCCATGAAGTACTGACAAAGGATGCTGTACTATCAGCAAATTATCCAAGCCTGCCATCTACACGGTCACAGGACTTATATCGACAGAAGAGAGGGACCCAGATTTCTTTTTTTTTTCTATGTAACGCTCTCTAAGCCTTTTCAGACTGTTGGGGACACTGACCTATTTTTTAAATTTTGCGATTGTGAGAAAAGCTTGGAATATGCTTTGCGTGGAAGGTATAAGAGACGTGAGGAGCCTGTAAACCAGCCCATGGATCCTAATTCTTAACTGGGCTGGTTTAGTTTGCAATATTGGATGTGACAGCTTTTTTAGATCTAGGTCAGAGCTGATGAGTGTTGCATTTGTACTGTGCAGATTATATTGCAAAATGCCTCCACTGACTTTTACAAATAGGATATGGATTTAGAGCTGAGAGCAACATTGCAGCAATCAAGTGCTTTTATCAGGCTAGACTTTACAGACTCTCTGACTGGAGCCAAAGAGCCCTTCCTCTGTTGTTAAATTAGAAGAAATTAAATAACGCTACTATCAATAATGTTTAATATTTCCATTAAACTGTTCTCATATTTTCTATTGCCATACCAATATATGAACAGTGTAACCGACATAACAAATAACCGAACAAAACTAAGTCATCAAACTCAACGGGAGTTCTGCAGAGAGACTTGGTGAGAAATAACAGTTCTTCCATTCTCACACCCATAGACACAGCAGACTGGGCAGTCTCCTTGACCCCTCGAAGGACCCTTTTATCTTTTGGTTCTGATTTCTCCCAGATTCAATCATCTGCAGACAGATTCTTGGTACCCAGCTGTTTACTTCCTTACTTCTCTTGCCAATCTCTTTATCTGTTGCATCAAACTTCAAAAATGCCTCCGATTACTGAAGCCAGCCAAATAGGTGAAATAAGCCTAAACCTAAGCAGGACCTAATTTGGCTTGTGTAGATTGTCGCTAGACATTATTAGGGATGCATCACCGACAATATTGTTAGGTGGCAATCACAAAAAAAAAAATGATTCAGTAAAGAGAGAATAACACAAAAACAAAGGAAACTATCCTTTAAGAAAATGCTTACTCTTTCTGAATTAAGTTACAGATCGAACATGTCTCTTTATTAACTACAAAATAAAGGATTCTTTGTTAGCCACTACTGCACCTTTTTTAGTGTTTTTCCCTCTCAGAATAAAAATAAGATGCTGCATTTAATTTATTCCAAGGTTCTGACCCTTAGGTTTGTTACTCTGTGGTAATTCAATTAAGCATAGTAGATTTTTCATACAGTTACTAGATTTGATGTGGAATGTACCTTTCACCAGTCTTCTGCTTGCATTAACAGCATATTTAAAATTCAAATCAATGACTTAAATGGAATACACAAGCTCATTGAAAAGGTTACTCATATTAATCCTCTAATTTTATATTATTTGAGGACCAGTACTCAAAAGAGCATCAGTGCAAGAGCCTAGACTATTTTAGATGACATTTATATATATTCAACTATAACCATAACAAATTTAGACTCATTCAAGTCTTCAATGTTCAAATACCTGTTTGTTCCTTTTGTTTCTGTTTTCCATATGACAGATCTGGCTAAACCGAGTTTCTAATACAACACAGCTAATGGCATCCATTACTCCTAATTGAACTTTTTATTAAAGGAATGATTGCAGAAAGAAAACTAATTAGAATTAAAGAAATTTGTCTGATTGCTCTGTTTTATGGTCTTGTTGTTGAAGTCTGACTGAATGACAATCGAAATTGTTTATTTGCGTCACCATCTCATCATTGAGTAGGAAGGCAAGAATAAAGCAGGGGAGAGACAGGATTCCAAGTGTGTGGGAAAAGACAAAGCAATAGAGGCATGAAAGTAGTTTTCAAAGAAGGAAGATAAATCCCAACCAGAATTAATTCAATCACAAATAAACCCAACAAATTAACCACATTGTGTTTAGAGCAATGCCCTGCTCCTCATTCAGAACACTGTATTAGAAACTAAGGCCTGTCTATAAAGTATATAAGGGGTGTGTGTGTCTTAAACATAAGAAAAAATAATACTTGGATATTCAAGCTCTCCATCTGGAGGCAGTACATTATTCTTGTTTCATCCTGCACAGATACACCTGAGAAGATGTGCTGTTTGGAGTAGCAGATGAAAGATAGCTTCGTGATTGATTTATTCCTCCAAGCTAAAACTTTTGTTTCCAGGAAGAGAGGTTGATTTTGTCAGATTGCTCTCCCTTGCCTAGACCAGAACAGACATCAAGAAAAATTTTGCTGAGCTTACTTCCAACCTCCAAACATTGGCCAAGCTTCATTAATAATACCTAAAAGAATGAAACTTGGTCATGTCAGAATTTTTTGTTCAGAACCAACTTCTATCTTTGCATGATAAAATTCAGGTTTCAACCCTTCCTAATAATGATGCCATCTGTCAGCAAGCATAACTTCCTATCTGTAAATTCATTCTTGCTGGTACTGCTACCTTGTTTTTGTTTTGTTTTTTTACTGTGTCTTATAGGTGATGGAGGGCCTTCTTATCTAGAGTGAAAAAATTCAGAAGGTGGCCATTTGACAGGAAAGAGATATGATAATACTGGTGTGATATAACCACATACAAAACAAAGCCAATATATTTTGTTTATTTCACGGTGAGCAGACAGGCAATTGTGACAATTTTAGGCAATTTTGTTTTATTTATAACAATCAACAACAATAAAAACGTGTCTGGTATATAAAAGGCATCATTCACTTAACCTAAGGGCCAACCATACTGATCTGTTTTTGAAATATCTATAGAATAGAAGTCATTGATAATTCTGTGGGCAGAGTGTACCATGAAATGAGAGTCATCATCATGAAGCCTTGTAACATGGATTATAGAGGCAGATTCAATTCTGGCAAAGCTTTGCCTGATATATCCTGGTGCCGTTCCATAAAGAACTTTAAAGCTGATAAACAACACTTTCAATTGGAATGAGAAGTTTATTGGAAACCAATGCAGCAACTTCAAAATAAGAGTTAACTGATGATGACCCTTCAGGAACTCAGTCAACCTCATTTTTGTGTTACCTGTAGCTTTCATGTTCTCTCCCAAGCCAACCCCACATGGAATGCATTGTGGTATTTCAGCAAGTAATGACTAGGGAATGAGCTGCTGTTGTCAGGACATTTTGATTAGGACAGACCCTTGATCTTCTGCTTAAGCTGGAGTCACAACTCCAGGAAAATCCTCAAATCACACAGAGGAAAAAAAAATCCTTCTTCAGGAGGGCATGTGGCCCTGTGCATAGTAACTACCAGAGCATATGTTACGAGGTCACTGGGATGGCTATTTCCAACTAGCAAAGTTGGTTTTGAACGGATTTTGCCCCATACACATCTTTAGACCCTCCACATAGCAATTTGGGATTTCAACAGCATCTCTGGGTGGTGATGTATAACTGGATATCATTAGTTTATTGGTGATGCTTTACCCACAGATCAGCAAATTATCTATCCCAGTAGTTTCACATAGATGTTAAATAACTCAAAACCTGAGGAATAATATCATGGAACACCTAAGGACACAAATACTATCACTCAAGACCAGGAATTAGAAATGCCCCTGAGATAGGAGTGAAGCTACTACTAAAAATGTCTCTAATGCTTAATCTCTGCTAATGATCTGGAACAAAATCATAGTCAATCGTATCGGAGGCTGCTGACAACAGGGTCAGAAAGGGTTGACTCCCTACACTGAGTTCCTGATGGAAGCCATTGACCAGAGTGACCCAAACCACTTCTATTTTACAACCAGGTCTACATCCTCAAAAGGACCCAAATCTTCCATTTCATCTAGTTTCCTCTCCAACTGTTTTGTTGCCACCCTCTTAGCAACCTTCACAAGGAAGAAGAAATCAGAACCTGACTGAAAGTTGTCAGAAACTACTAAGTTCACAGAGACCCCTTCAGCAGAAAGATACTGAATCTCTCCCAGAGCCAGCTACTCACACTTTCTATATCTGTTTGAATAAACAGAAAACAGAAACAGAAAACAGGATAACAGAATTGGAAGAGACATTGGAGGTCTTCTAGTCCAATCCCCTGTTTAGGCAGGAAACCCTACATTACTTCAGACAAATGGTTAATCTCTTCTTTAAAACTTCCAGTGTTGGAGCATTCACAACTTCTGGAGGCAAGTTGTTCCACTAATTAATTGTTCTAACTGTGAGGAAATTTTTCCTTAGTTCTAGGTTGCTTCTCTCCTTGATTAGTTTCCATTCCATCCACTGCTTCTTTCATTAAACTAGACATAACGCAGTTCCTGCAACCATTCTTCATTTTTTAGCCTCCAGTCCTCTAATCTTTGTTGCTCTTCTCTGCACTCTTTCTAAAGTCTCCACATCTTTTTTACATCGTGGCGACCAAAACTGGATGCAGTATTCCAAGTGTGGCCTTACCAAGGCATTATAAAGTGGTATTAAGATTTCACGTGATCTTGATTCTATCCCTCTGTTTATGCAGCCTAGAACTGTGATGGCTTTTTTGGCAGCTGCAGCACATTACCAGCTCATATTTAAATGGCTGTCCACTAGGACTCCAAGATCCTTCTCACAGTTTTGAGAGAGGTACTTCATATACTGTACTTGTGCATTTTGTTTTCCTTGCCTAAATGTAGAACCCTACATTTTTATAAACTAGGATCTAGTGCACAAGTAACTGAATTCAGATCCAGGAGGATCCAGTAACTTCCTCAGGCTCCACAAGATAACAAAAATCCCAGACAGCCACAACAGTGATTCCTTCTTCACTAGAAATGATTCTGCATTGAACTGGCATCCAAATCTGATGCTTGCCCAGTATTCTCAAAATTATGAGCCATTTCTTTCAAACAGATTCAACTTGAAAAGAAGTTGACATACCAAATCTGGGCTGTGGAAATCCAAAGAACCCCAGGACAGGAACAAAGATTTAAGAGTTTTCTGTATCTCTAATCACCAGATGATAATCCCAATGATAATCCCAATTTTTGCCGCGCATGTGTCTCGTTGGTCTAAAATCTGTAGGAATTGATTGAAATGCAGCTAAAATAAATTACCTGAAACTAAAAATAAACACATAAAATATGAAGATCCTTGACCCTAGTGTTTTTAACGAATTTCTCAGGCCAAGTTAAGTACTGCTACAGCAATATAAATTTTTTTAAAAAGCATTATTTCTGTCAGATTATTC
Source organism: Arizona elegans (assembly GCA_022577455.1). Classification (NCBI taxonomy): domain Eukaryota; kingdom Metazoa; phylum Chordata; class Lepidosauria; order Squamata; family Colubridae; genus Arizona; species Arizona elegans. The sequence continues at coordinate 75,877,719 of JAKOOJ010000007.1, forward strand.
TAATTTATTGCAAGAAGTCAATGTTTGAAATACAATAAGCATTATGTATTTGACAGGAAATAACAATATAATAAAGAGCATTTGTCTTGCACTGGCAAGATAGATAATTTGATAGGAATGAACTAAAATGAGAAAATTAAAATGAAATAGAAGGTATGATGGAATACCATTGAATATTACTTACAGAATTAGAATGAGCATGCAAAGAAAACGTGCAAAAAGCTGAAGTTTTAAGAACACTGATTCACCAATAGCTACATAATCATCACCTCCTCCAGTTTTTTCTAAAAATTGTTAAGATTTTCTGTGACAGTTTCTATTCTGGCACTCTTAACCAACTGAACATTCAACATGAACAGTCCACAGTACAAACCAAACAACGTTACTTTTCTTACATTCTTAAGTTCTTTTTCTCAGTTTCTAATTACATATTGTATCCTTCAATATTTTATAGGCTTGTGTCCTAACATCACAATCACACTCTATACGTGGTGGTGAGACGATTGAGAACAGAACATTTGAAGGATGTTTATACACCACCCAGAGTCCCTCTTGAGGGAAATGGGCAGTTTTCAAAAGTAATTATGTGTGTGTGTGTGTGTGTGTGTGTGTGTGTGTGTGTGTGTTTTCCTCTAGCCAGGTTTTCCCTATGTAACCAAAGTCAGTGATTTACCATTAATAATAATTAATAGCTTTTGGTTTTTATTTAATATCGATTAAGCATTTGGATTTTGATCACATGACCACAGGGATGCTGTAATGGTTGTAAATGTGAAAAATGGTCATAGCAGTTCCTCCCGGTTCCGCTGAGCCGGTAGCGGTGACGATATGACATCACCGAAACGGTTCCCCCCCCTGCATTATTCTTATCTTTTATTTGGCCCCACCCCCAATCTATTGCTGCCTCCTGAGTCCCAGCTGATCGGCTAGAGGGGAAAAAACTGTTTAAACTCTTGCCGGGGGACTTCAAAGGGCCGCCCTACAGCTGATCAGTGTTAAAAGCAAACAAATGAGTAGAGCAGTGCCTGCAAAAATAAATGATAGACCAGTACAGCTCTGCAAGCAGTTAAAAGCCTGGTAGACCAGTACCTCTGCTAAATCCTAAAGAATTATCACATGACCATCAAGCCATGCCCACAAAATAAGCCACACCCACAGAACCAATAGTAAAAAAATTTAGAATTCAACCCTGGGTCTTAGGTCACTTTTTTCAGTGCCATTGTAACTTCAAACGGTCACTAAATGAACAGTTGTAAATTGAGGATTACCTGTACTGGTAGAGACAATCAGGAGTTTCTTCTAAGGCAGCTGCAGGAGCTGAGGGAAAAAGCAGTTTAACTTTTTTCTAAAAAAAAAAGATGTGCTGAATCTTCTCGTGGCTTCTAAAGTACAGGTGGTCCTTGACTTACAATCATTCAATTAATTTAGTTCAAATTTACTAAATGAAATGAAAATAAAAAAGGAATTTACAACCAGATCCTTGCACTTATGACCATTGGAGCATCCCCAGTCATGTGATTAAAATTCTGGTGCTTGAGAACTGGCATGTATTTGCGATGGTTGCAGTATTCTGGTGTCATGTGCTCTCCATTTGCAACCTTGTCAGTCGGCATCCAACAAGCCAAGGCAATGGGGAAAGATAGATCGGTTTAATGGCCACATGATTAGCTTAACAACTGTGACGAAAAAGGTCATAAAATCAGGCATGACTCCCTTAACAATAGCCTCACTTGGCAGCAAAAATTCTTGCCCCACTTGTGATTGTAAGTTGAGGACTACTTGTATCTCCTTCAAAGCATCAGTGCTGGTGTTTTACCTGATTCAGTTACACCCTCTTTATCATTATTTGCAGGATGAAGTACAGTGGGACATTATGAACATTGTTATCTATTCCTAGGGTGGTCTGGACACTATTTCTGGTCAGAGATGGTTTTCCCCAATTTGCATCTCAATTGGCATTGACTCCTTCAGCTAAACCCTGCCCTGTCCTTTCTGCACACACTGTTTTCTGTATTTGCACAATTAATTGAACTATGGACTAGTTTCTTACAAAAGTTGTCACAAAGGAAAATCAATCTAGCCAAGTTTAACACATTGTGCTAATGCAGCCCCCAAGTATTTATTTGACCAAGTTAAACCTGTGTGAATACAGCCAGTCTCTTCTTTAGAGACCTGTTACTTTTTTTATTTGCTGAAGTCAAGGCAGTTGAGCGTAAGACAGAAAAGTCACTTTCTTGACCTGGGATCAGTTTACATATCAAAGCATAGAAAGGTAATCTTTTATAGAAAGGTATTTATTTATAGAAACATTTCTTAAGATACTTCGTTATTGCATAAAATTGCTTTGCATTGAATATTGTATAAGAAATGACCTACTAAGAGTTAAACAGGTTATTACGACTCTGCATCCAGTCTCCCAGATTCCATACTTACCTTGGAGGGGACCTATATTTATAACCAGGAGAACTCAGCTCCAGTGATTCTAGTTGAGACACAGCTAGAAAAGGTATAATAGACTCTAAGGATTGTAACTATCCTTGGTGATGATCTAATTCAGGAGTGTCAAACTCACGGCCTGCGGGCTGGATGCGTCAGGTGCTGGCCCCGCCCCCACCTGGTTTAGCAAAGGGGAGGGAAGTCTCGATACGACATGTGACACCGCCATGATGACGCGAGTTTGACACCCCTGTTCTAGTTCAACTCTTGCCCATGGAGAAATCCATACACTACCATCACCTGACAGATGTCCATTCAGCCACTTTTAAACATTTCTATCAAAGGTGAACCTACCCTCTCCCAAGGCAATTTGTTTTGTTGTTGAATAGCTTTTACCACCAGGAAATTAACCCTGATCCCCAAATGGAATTTGCTTAAAATTTGACCCACTATTTCTTGTCTTGTCTCCTGGAACGACTAAAACAATTCTGTCCCATCTTCTGCATGACAATCGACCATATATCTAAGACAACTGTCCAGATTAAACATACCCAGTGCTTCCACCCATCCCTTCTTAAGCGTTTGCCCTTATCACCTTGGTTGCTCTCCTATGCACATTTTTCAGTTTGTCAGTTTGCATGCTAAAGTAGGGTGCCCAGAACTGGATGCAATATTTATTAATTTACAAACATAATATGGTGCCTGTGTTCATGATTCTTGGTGCTACCTGACAAATGCACAATGGAGAAGAATAATGACTTTTCATCTGACAGCCCTGGGCTAAGTAGACCATTCACTTGACTTTGCATTAGTTCAGTTGGCATATATTTTGTATTAAAATAAGAGATAACATTTATTACTGAGTGAATGAGAGGCTTTTGAAATTTCAATCCTTTTACCAAAGCGTTTGTCAAGAAATTTTATTTTACTTTGTAATGAAAGAAATCTGCCAGCATTCTTAATGAAAGTTTCCCCAGCCAGAAATGACTGCTATGCTTTCAAGCATTAATTGCTGATTTGCTTGCAACTTTGCCAATTAGCACAAATTGTTTAGATCAGTTCTCAGTCTAATTTTTAATAACACGTAGCTTATACAAGAGAAGATATTACTAAGGATATATGTGGGTGGAAAGGAAGTAGTCTGCAAAAGCCTTCCAAAAATAATAATGTGATTTGATTCATAATTTGGAAATCACTTAAGGAAATGTGGTTTGTCTGATCAGCATCATTACTGTTTTATTAAAGCTATGTACTTTGCTTTATATTTTAATTTTTCAGTTATATAAAACGAAAAGACTTGTGAATGCTAGCAAAATGAGCTACTAAATTCTCCCATTACCCCAAAGCCTATGTGGTGTGGATTAATGCTGAATATCTCATTACATAGTTTTGTACCAGTGAAGTCTTATTAGCCTTCCTATTTAATCTGAAAAAGAACCCTGTTAAAAAGTTAAATTGATCTATTTTTACATATTCCCAGGCAAGACTGTTATCCTTAAATCATAACCCGACCTTTTTTCATTTCTACAGTTCTTAGTATTGTTTCTTGAATATGTCGTAACTAGAGACAGTTTTACAAGATACTGGGTCTGTGACTTTTTAGATATATCTCATTTTGGTTTCAGGTTTAGTATGGGGGCTAAAGCCTGGTAGGTACTCAGTGCTTGGTATTGGACAGGGCATATATAATCTTACCTATATATTCTATAAACCTTTGGCAAGAATAGTTTTGTGGAATGAAGGCTATTTTAACTAATGACATTCTGGACCTGTATTTGAGTTTTTGGATTACAACATTGCTTGTGGATGGGTCTTGCCTTCCATGTTATTGAATATCTATATGGAATCTTGGGCATGTTTTAGAGATTTGGGGTGTGTTGAGAATTACTGGAAACAGCTTCTCCTTCTGGGTTGATGGTGGCAAATGGGGACGTTTAAGGCAGATCCATTCCGATCAGTGTTTGCTTTATAGTGTGCTGCTTGAGTTCCTAGCTCTGTTTTGTGTTATTGTTGTGTTTTTTTTAATAAATGGGTTTAATAAACAAGTGAATTGTGATTTGAAACGGTTGTGAGCTGTTCCAAAAAAGCTGGAGATGAATGCATAAAATAAAGAATAAACAATCCTTCTTGATTACGTTCAAAATTAGAATCAGCTTTGTTGGAATATCAGATTAAGATTGAGGAGTTACAGCATTTAATCCCAATTCAGCCATCAAGCTCTATGTGATTTATTTCTCAGCCGAGTTCACATCAGAGCATGGTTATGAAGACCAAAAGAAAAATGTAATGAAAAGTGGGGGAGGGGAGTGTATTTCTCATATACAGAGGGTGCACCAGTGGTGGGATTCAGCCAGTTTGCACCACTTCGGGAGAACCGGTTGTTAACTTTCTGAGCAGTTTGGTGAATTGGTTGTTGGAAGAAATCATTAGGGCAGAGAACCGGTTGTTAAATTATTTGAATCCCACCACTGGGGTGTACCACAAGTCAAGCCCCATATTCAGTATATAATATAAATTAGATTAAATGTCCAACTTGGCTGCCATTTTCTTTTAAACACTTCCTTGCTCATTTGACACATGTCCTTTGAATACTTAAATACACTAATATTTTCTCTGGACAAAAAAAAAAAGCATTAATAAACATATTGTAATTAATCTAGGCACCTGGTGTTTAGTATGCCATGTCTATATATATATATATATATATATATATATATATATATATATATATATATATATATGTATATAAATCTCTTTTTAAGGCACTGTTCCCTCTTAATTCAGTTGATTATTTAACTCTCCATTTATTTCTTATATATTTTAGCTCATATTCTGTACTGATTTGTGCATGCTGTATTCTAAGCATCTAGAACCTGAGTGTCCTTAAGGCTTCTAAGGGCAGTGAAGGACTGATCCTTTTTCCTTTATCAAACCCATTTTCATGCTCTTGTGTTGCCTCTTCCTTTGATAAGTGGAGTTGTTATAAGCAGTTTTATGCAGTCTCTGAGATGGTAGCTGGTTCGAGAAAGAGAGACTGGTACTGTGACTGTGATGGTGAAATCTGCAAAGGATTTATTATTTTTCTTTCTGTCTAGTTCTGTTTTTCTCCGTCCACAAGGAGCAGTGTGCACAGAATGTTAAACATGTCCTTTATATTTACTCATGGAATTGAAAGGTCACTTGAGCAAGACAAAAAGATCCATGACCCCAATACAAAGTAAACGAATGAAGCGTTAGGGTTCGAAGATAAGCTAGAGATTTCAAGAAGGAGAGGTTACAAAAGGGAACATAAATATCATTTCATTTATAAATAAGGTCTCGCCAAGACATTTGTTCTGCTGGACAGAGACAACTGCTGAGAGAAAAATTTCTGCAGATTAAAACTGTAAATTAAAACATCTTCAATGCCACAAGAACACGAGAGAGGGAACTGCCTCTGAGTTATTCCGAAATGGATGGATTAAGCTCCCTATCGAAAAAGGGAAGCTCTTCAGCAAGAAAAATGAAGATCAAGGAGACAATTTTGCACCTGCCAATCATGGGAGATTCTCTCCTATCATTGGTCCAAGTGTGCAAAATGAAGTTTAAATGTGTACAAAGTAGGTTTTATGCCTACTGAAGGTTATGCAGGAAAATTGGTTTACAATGCATCACAACTTGCTGCAATGCTTGTATTACCAGAAAATTAACATTTTTATTGAAAGGGCATTATTAGTCCTTCCCTCCATCTTACTTTCCCTTATAGGGTTGGCACATTTTGAATATATATTTTATGGTCTCTTCTCTATGGTGTGAATTCTAAGCATCAAATTTTAGAAATTCGATTTAGCCAAATCATAATATTTTACAATGCATTTATGGGGGTTTTATTATTATGTTTTAAAAAGTAACCTCACATATCCTGGAAAATCCAAAAATATCTTAAGAACTTCACTCTGTGTAGGTGGAAAGCTTCCTCTGCTGCCCTCTATCCCGTAAAACTGCTTTGGATGTTCTATTGCAGTTAGGATTCAATGCCATTGAGGAGGGCGAGACCATAAAAGAAATTGGTAACCTTCTTCTTCAACCCTTTGCTTGGTATGGTGTTGAGCAGTGGTGGGTTTCAAAATTTTTTACTACCAGTTCTGTGGGTGTGGCTTGATGGGCGTGGCTTGGTGGGTGTGGAAGGGGAAGGATACAGGGGTGGGTTCTACTTATCTTTACTACTGGTTTGCAGCGGGGCCACGCGTGCACGCTTGCTTCGCTCACGGGCATGCTCTTCTGCGCAGAAGCGTTTTGATGACGTCAGGGTCAGTGGGCGGAGCCTCCCACCAGTTTTACTACCGGTTCTATAGAATCAGTGTGAACCGGGGGTAACCCACCACTGGAAGGATACTGTAAAATCTCCATTCCTTCCCCACTCCAGGGGAAGGTTACTGCAAAATCCCCATTTCCTTCTGATCAGCTGGGACTCGGGAGGCAGAGAATAGATGAGGGCGGGGCCAGTCAGAATTTTTACTACTGGTTCTCCGAACTACTCAAAATTTCCGCTACCGGTTCTCCAGAACTGGTCAGAACCTGCTGAAACCCACCTCTGGTGTTGAGCCATTTCACCCAGTGCTTGGTCTGTTTCCAAATGTCTTCTGCAAGCAGACAAGCAGATTTCAGGTGATGATTTCTTTCTTTCTTTCTTTCTTTCTTTCTTTCTTTCTTTCTTTCTTTCTTTTTTCCTTCCTTCCTTCCTTCCTTCCTTCCTTCCTTCCTTCCTTCCTTCCTTCCTTCCTTCTTTCTTTCTTTCTTTCTTTCTTTCTTTCTTTCTTTCTTTCTTTCTTTCTTTCTTTCTTTCTTTCTTTCTTTCTTTCACCTGGGCACAAAAAGGAACAGAGAACGTGCATGGTTTCACACATAGCTTCCTTCCTGACATTGCTGCAAGTTTCCAAAAATAATATCCCCAAAGGAATATACTGCTTGTAGTGGGGGGGAACTGTCCTCCTTGGACTATGTGTCGCCTGAGATAATTGGTTTTCCCAATTATACATTTTCAAAGACCAAAATAAGGTTAGATAAATCCTCCTTATGGCAGTCAGTTTGATGTAGTGTTAAGGCACCAGGCAAGAAAACAGGAAATTGTGAGTTCTGGTCCTGCCTTAGGCACAAAGTCAGGTGGCCAGTAACTAACACTTGGTCCAGGAAGAAGAAGGCAAGGAAAAACCAATTCCAAAAATGTTGCCAAAGAAATTCTCCAGGTATGTTTCCATGGAGTCATCAGAAGTCAAGATCTCCCCCTACCCAAATCCTTCTTATACAGGCAGTTCTCAACTTGTGACCATTAATGAGCCCAAAATTCCTGTCACTAAGTGAGTTGTGTCTCATTTTAAGATCATTTTTGCCACACTTGTTAAGTGAATCACCGTATTTGTTAACTGAATCTGGATTTCCCCCAATGACTGCTTGTCGGAAGCCAGTGGGGAAGGTTACAAATGGTGATCACATGACCCCGGGACACTACAACTGTCCTAAATACATGCCAATTGCCAAGTATACCCAAATTTTGATTATGTGCCCATGGGGATGGTTTATTTCAACTGCTGTTTGAATGGTCACTAAATGAATGTTTGTAAGTCGAGGACTTTTTTTTTGTTCTTTGAACGACAGAGAAGTGGATGAATCCAAAGAGTGTTTATTATCATTAATTTTATTTCTATAGAATTATGTTAAAAATGCAAATAGTTTATTTGCAGACCTCAGGTGGATTTGGGGCTGAGTCTTTTGCATGCCTACTAATTGCAGATAGTTCTCAACTACCATTCACTTAGCAACTATTTGAAGTTACAGAGGCACTGAAAAAGGTGACTGATAACTGGTCCTCATCCTTATAACTGTCGCAGCAGCCCCTATGGTTACGTGATCAAAATTTGGCATGGATTTTAGATGGTTGCAGTGTCCCCAGGTCATGTGATTGCCGTTTGTGACCTTCCCAGCTAGCTACTGACAAGCAAACTCAATGGAGGAAGCCAGATTTGCTTAACAACTGGGTGATTCACTTAACAACCATGGCAACAACAAAAAAAGATCATAAAATCAGGTGCAACTCAGCCACCATGCTTAGCAATGGAAATTCTGGTCCCAATTTTGGTCATGAGTTGAGGACTTTGTTATTAAAGCTCACCTTGGGTCATTTTCCCAGATGCTTAACTTCTCCCTAATGTTGTAGCTGGAAATGATGTGAGACATAAACCTGGCAAGTAGAAGGGTTAAACATAATGGCCAATTATCTACTAAGCCTCCTTTGCCCAGCATTATTAGACAAACAAGGGAGTTAGGAAACCAGGTTTGCAACCCAACGTGCGATTTACCCTCTAGCATTTTTAAAGCGGATGCAGCCCAGGGATACTCCAAAGAAACAAGAAGTTAGCATACTCTATGAGCTGAGAGAAAATAGCTCCAAGGTATTTAGTTTGTTGTAGTACATGATTTCACAGAGGTTAATTCCAGACAGTGCCTTGCCAATAAGCATTCTTAAAACAGCTTACCTTTTTAGCATGAGCTAGTTTACTTATGGCAAAAGTTAAACATTTTAATGTGCACTAGCTTAAAATGTTTGGCTTTCTTGGGTGTCTCGGATGTATTGTTAACTAATAAAGGTGGACAAATGCAGACCAGAAATTCAGCACTATAAGTAAACTGAGGAAGGGAGGGTACTGGTTTAAAACGTATTACTATTACTTCCTCCTGGTATCATGGAAACTGCCAACTGTTTGTTTGTTTGTTTGTTTGTTTGTTTGTTTGTTTATTTATTTATTTATTTATTTATTTATTTATTTTAAAATTTGTATACCGCCCTTCTCCCTGAGGACTCAGGGCAGTGAACAGCCAAGTAAAAGCATAAACTACAAACATTAAAATACAATTAAAAAAGATATATATAAATTTGGCCCCATAATTAAAAACAATAAAAAACAATTAAAAACATTTTTAAAAGTGTTAGGCCAGCCCGGCTTGCTGGAAAAAGAAGGTTTTAAGGACACGGCGGAAGGCACCGAGGTCTTGGATTCTCCTTATCTTTGGGGGCAGCTGATTCCAGAGGGTAGGTGCCCCCACAGAGAAGGCCCTCCCCCTGGGGGTCACCAGCCTACATTGTTTGGCTGATGGCACCCCGAGGAGGCCCTCTCTGTGGGAGCACACAGGTCGATGGGAGGCCGTCGGTTCTTTATATGAAGAGACTTATAGATTGCATAGACAAGCCAATTTGTTAATACGGGATGCCATTTGGTAAGGATAAGGAATTACTGGATATGATCACATAGTTGATCATATGTCTGCTTGTTTTAAGACTATTTTAAGTGTTATTACAATTGTCTTTTTATGTCAATATCAGTGCTTTAAATCAGTGGTCACCAACTGGTGGTCCGTGGACCACTGGTGGTCCGCAGGAAAATTTTGGTGGTCCTCAGAAAAATTATTTGCATTTTTTATATTGCACTAAATTAGGGGTCCTCAAACTACAGCCCCTGGGACGGATCGTGCAATGAACGTTTGTGTTGCTGCAGAGAGTCTCTCCCTTCTGGGTCTTTTTGTGCAGGGCAGAGGGGGGAGCAGAAATTCTGACTTGGGGTCTGCTTCAGCCTCCGGTCTTCAGGTCTGCTGGTGTGGGGCTTTCAGCGACGGCTGAAGGGAAGTGCTGCTGGTGGCGAAGAGCCGGAGGGCCTTGTTCCAGTGGGACTGCATCATGGCCTGGAACTGGCTGACCATCTCAGCCTGTTGAGCCTCTAGGTGCCGGTACCTGGCCTTGCACTCCCGCAGGTCTTTCCTCTGCTTGGAAACCGTCTCTTCCTAGTCTTCAGTGAGGTGCTTCTGCTGAGCCTCCTTCCCGGTCAGATCCAATTTGAACTGAGCTGTTTTGCCAACTCTTTCTCGTGGTGACTGCTTAGCTCCAGCAACTGCTTCCTGTTGGGGCCCTAAGGAGCCTGGGCGGGCAGATGAGTAGTGAGTAGAGGCTGGCAAGGCACCCCTTGACGTGAGTGACATCAAGTTGGCCACGTCCACCCAGTCACATGACCATCTTGCCACGCCCACCCAGCTGATCATTAGGCAGATCATATTAGTTGTCCACGGGATTTAAAATTAAGAATTTAGTGGTCCCTGAGGTCCGAAAGGTTGGGGACCTCTGCTTTAAATGATATTGATAACAGTAGTGTTATGTTTAAAACACAAGTAATAAGGATAAATTACTATTGCGTACGGCAGTGTATAAAAATAAATCTTACTGTGTGCTGCCCAGACTCTGCTTGTATTAAGGCAGCAGATAAATCTCACAAGCAAAATAAAATAATTACAAATACGGCTGCAATTCGGCTGAATACTCTCATTTGCATAGGCACATGTAAAATGCTCTTTGAGTAAGCAAACAGTGGGATGCCAGGGAGAGATTGACAAGAGGAAAAGAAAGAGAAAACTGAAGGTGAAAACTGTTTCATTGTGGAGCCTTACTAATCATTTAGCAATAGATATATACCTGAGCACATTATTTTACATAACTTGTTTATTCCACGACAGAATGATTGAGGGAATAGTTCTAAACATCATGAATTAAGATCAAACGATGTTGTTCCGTATCTATGGTGCATCAGATTTAGTAGGTAAATACCCATGAATATAAAGGATTGTCTCTTATTTTTGGAATATCACTGTCATATACAAGATGTGCATTTATTATTCCTGATGCAACAGCTCTTGACTGCCCCTTAGTTGTCAACATTCTAATCTGATTGTTCTAGTTATGTGACATGGATGAGCCTATTCTCTTAGAATTGCAGATATATTGGTAAATACGTTCCTAACAGAATGAGTCGCTTCTTCATTGATATGATGAGTTGTCCTGCACACATACAATATCACTGTATCATAGCACTGTATTTTTTTAAAAAAAAAAATCAGTTGAGAGATATAAGAACCCAAACCACAGCACCTTTATCTATTTATTTATGTGTATCTATATACCACCCTACTCATAAATAAATAGATGAAGCTGCTATGGTTTGGGTTCTTATATCTCTCAATTTATCTACAGTATTTATTTATGAGTATCTATATACCACCAGACAGGGATGTGGTGGCTCAGTGGCTAAGACGCTGAGCTTGTCAATCGAAAGGTCAACAGTTCAACGGTTCGAATATCTAGTGCCGCGTAACGGGGTGAGCTCCCATTACTTGTCCCAGCTTCTGCCAACCTAGCAGTTTGAAAGCACATAAAAAATGCAAGTAGAAAAATAGGGACCACCTTTGGTGGGAAGGTAACAGCGTTCCATGCGCCTTTGGCATTGAGTCATGCCGGTCCCATGACCACAGAGACGTCTTCGGACAGCGCTGGCTCATCGGCTTTGAAACGGAGATGAGCACCGCTCCCTAGAGTCGGGAATGACTAGCACATATGTGCGAGGGAAACCTTTGCCTTTACATTTATATACCACCAAGTTCCCACAACTCAAGGCAATTCACAATAATATGATTAAAACATCATGATGTAACTATGTCATACCAAAATAGTCACATATCAGTGCAGAGATCATAGAAGCCCATTCATAAAAAAAATACCAAAAAAAAAAAAAACCCAGTTAAGCAAATGCCCATTCATATAACCCTGTCTTAATGGAATCTTGAAGATAGGGCGATAGTTCTCCAATATGGGTAGCTGGAAAGATGGCTTCTCCAGGAGCAGGTGCACCATTGTCTCAAAGCTAATGAGAGTTTTTTCTCAAAAAAACTCTCACCACTTCTCATACCTAGTTGTTTGTACTTCCCCAATGGAGCCAAGGGGACGCAGTGGCTCAGGGGCTAAGACGCTGAGCTTGTCGATCAGAAAAGTCAGCAGTTCGGCGGTTCAAATCCCTAGTGCTGCGTAACGGAGTGAGCTCCCATTACTTGTCCCAGCTTCTGCCAACCTAGCAGTTTGAAAGCACGTAAAAAATCCAAGTAGAAAAATAGGGACCACCTTTGGTGGGAAGGTAACAGCGTTCCGTGTGCCTTTGGCATTTAATCATGCCAGCCACATGACCACGGAGAAGTCTTCGGACAGCACTGGCTCCTCAGCTTTGAAACGGAGATGAGCACTGCCCCCTAGAGTCGGGAATGACTAGCACATATATGCGAGGGGAACCTTTACCTTTACCTTTAATAGAACCAAGAGGGGAAGTCAACTCTACAGTTGGCGGTTATCCTATAGAGAACCCTACCCATTTCATCAGCTTCTACAAGTCCCAAAGAATTCCAGATAACATTATAGTATATTGTGCCTAGTTCTCACACTAGATTTTACTCATAAGGAATCTTGCGATCAGCAAAAATTGAATGAATATCATAAAGGGGCTTTATGAATAAGCACATACAGATGCAATAAAAGCAAAGAAGCAAGCCTGCTTCATTGTTAACATTGCCACTTCATGGACTCAAATATATGATTTCTATTCATTTTGTCTTCAGCTACTTGTAAGAGCTTGTTGGCTGACTGAGAAAATAAGAAGAAAAATTAGACATAATCAAGAGAGAGAAGAGACGTCTGTTGGGTACTTATTTCCTGGGAAGAAGCTTTTCCAATCATTCTGTGGCTTTGCTTCAATGTTCTCATTATAAATGAACCTTGGAAATTCTTACAGTTTCTAAGATTTCTGAATTTACCCCAAGATTAGCATTAAACCTATCTGAACTCTTTCTAATTCTTACTTCTTTAGTCTTCATCAGCTGTGTGAGTCTTGACACCGCTGTTCACCAAGGCCCGTGATGGTGAACCTATGGCACACGTGCCACAGGTGGCATGCGTAGCCATATCAGTGGGCATGCCAGCTCAGCTCTGGTGTGCATATGCGCACAGGCCAGCTGATTTTTCGGCCTTCTGGACCCACCAGAAGTAGGGAAACAGGCTGTTTCCTGCCTTTGGAAGGCCTGGGGGGGTGGGGAATGCCTTTTTTTCTTTCTCACCTGGCTCCAGATCCTTTCTATGCATCTGGGGAGGGTGAAAATAGCCTTCCCCCCTAGAGAGGCTCTGGAATCCCCAGCCTCCTTGAGAGGCTCTGGAGGCTGGGGATAGCAAAAAATGTCACTTCCTGTCCAACAAGGAGTTGGGAAATGGGCCATTTCAGGCCTCCAGAGGGCCTCTGAGGGATGGGGAAGGCTGTTTTCGCCCTCCCCAGATGCATAGAGAGGATCTGGAGCCAGGTGAGAAAGAAAAACGGGCCTACCGGGCCATCACATGCCAGGAGCGGGGGGGAGGGGCGTTGCTTGCGCAGGGCAGGGCCCATAGAATTATGGGTATGGGCACGCATGCACGCGAACCTCCCCCGCCTCCCCCTTCTGGCACGCAATGGCAAAAAGGTTAGCTATCACTGACCTAGGCGTTCTTTCACTTCCTTTCCCAGAGTTTCTCAGGAACATATTATTAACATTCTGGAAACATAAATCATTCAATAAATCAGGTAATCTCTAATATAAAATGTATGTCTGAGGAAATTGAAGAATACTTGCTTTGGTGGAGTGCTATGTATAGTTATTCACACATTTCCTTGTTTCTTTATGTCAGCTCTTCTGGAACATTGCAATCAACAGTGTAAAAGATAACAGAAGTTTCTTGTCTTGACAAAGATCATTTTTCACGTAGAGATGCCTGTATAGAAGCCAAGACGATGTTTATCAACTCATTGTAATTCTCTGATATAGCTGTGTAATATGTGGGTGTATATTAAAGCCTATTTTCAAGGAATTGTGGGAAGGTTGAGGCAGGGCCGTCTTAACAGCATTATGGGCTCCGGGCAAAGCAGTGTATTGGGGCCCCTATGACAACTACTCGCAGGAATAAAAATGTAAATGGTCGATAAAATTAAATATACATTTGCATGTTAGTATTAATTTAAAAATGCGGTAAAATGTAATAAATACGCTGCAGTATTTATAGGATACAAGGTGCATTGAAGGGTTAACATACACAGATTAGTATGGGACCCATATTATCGTGGGGCCCACGGACAAGTGCCCAGCAGGCCCAGGCGTTAAGACAGATAGATAGATAGATGTACTATATGTATGTATGTGTATATGTATATGTATGTATATACACACATATCGGGTGGGTTCTACTTACCTTTACTACTGGTTTGCATCGCGCCCGCGCAAATCACCTATGATGACGTCTGGGTCAGTGGGCAGAGCCTCCCACCAGTTTTACTACCGGTTCTTGCGAACTGGTCCGAACCAGAGGCAACCCACCACTGACACCTATACAGTATATACAGTATGTACATACATACATACACATGTACACACACAAACATATAATCAATGGTGTGTTGCTACCGATTCGCCCCCGATCGCGCGGGCCCACAAGCGAACCAGTAGCGACGGGATTTGAAACCCACTACTGCATACAATATATATATACATGCACATACACATATCTAAAGGCAAGGCATGGAGGGGGAGTCTACGTAATTAATTTTGCACCTCTGTAGTATAAACTAGGGATGAGAGGATTTGTTATTGCTGCTGCAGGTCCCAGAGGTATCTGCAGGGGGTAAGTCAAAGAAGTCAAGTTTGTCAATCACAACTGTGTATTCAAATTCATGCCTGCATTTTTATGTCTGTCACATAAGGGGTGCTGCTGTGATCATGGCTGCCATCTTAACTTTTTTGGTCTTCCCCCTGGGATTTGCAGCAACATCATGTGGGGGAATGCTTCTCAATACTCAGATGCCAGAGCAACAGAATCAATTGCAGAATTTCTTTCTCCGAGTAGCTGGAGCTCCATGATATCCTAACCCGCCTCACATGATCCCAAGATAGTATTGTAGATCTAAAACCCATAAAGAGCGCAGTGGACTCCAGTAGAGTATGAATTGCTAAGATTCCATCAGTTTTCTAAATCGCC
The DNA here is from genome assembly GCA_022577455.1 of Arizona elegans. Lineage (NCBI taxonomy): Eukaryota > Metazoa > Chordata > Lepidosauria > Squamata > Colubridae > Arizona > Arizona elegans. The sequence continues at coordinate 75,893,047 of JAKOOJ010000007.1, forward strand.
ACTGTAGACAATGTTTCAACAATATAGAAATACAGCAATAAGCTGTAGAAAGGTGGATTTATTTATTTATTTTTGTTTTAAAGCTTAATTAAGAAGTATGATGACCCAAAATGTTTTATGATGTACCTATTTATCTTAATTGACCATATCAGAGGACCCAAGCATCTAAGCATGAGGAGTAACAACTTATTAAACAAGGCAAATGAATCATGATGCACATCATGGTGATCGGTCAGATGTCACTGCCATATAAAAGCAGATTAGATTTAAACAGGGTTTTTTTTAAATTGATAAGCAAAAGAAGACATGGCAGATCTTAAATGGGCTGAACATTATTGTTCTAACCTTGCCAGTGTTTTGCTGGCTTTTCATAACAGCAATTAATATAAAGAGCATGTCTGGATGTAGTCTTTAATCTTTGGTTATTTAGCAAAAAATAGAAATGCGGATTCATGTTTTAGCTTCTTTAAGAAAATAACGAGCGTCTCCTGAAAACCTGACAAGCTACATGTTAAATGTAGTTGCTTGTGGTTGTTTATACCTTCTTTTTAAAAAAAACAAAAACAAAACAAGGCCTGTTCTGCTAGAGAAAAATAAATTCCCAGCCAGAGCATGTAACACTAGGAATGCTGGACCTTAATTCTAAATATTATATTGGAAAGAATATATCCAATATTTTTGTTTTGTTTTAATTAACACCATAGCTTTGCAGGAGACATTTACATCCTGGACATAAACTGTTTCAACTCCTACCCTCAAAACAACGCTATAGAGCACTGCACACCAGAACAACTAGACACAAGGACAGTTTTTTCCCAAACGCCATCACTCTGCTAAACAAATAATTCCCTCAACACTGTCAAACTATTTACTAAGTCTGCACTACTATTAATCTTCTCATCGTTCCCATCACCCATCTCCTCCCACTTATGACTGTATGACTGTAACCTTGTTGCTGGTATTCTTACGATTTATATTGATATTGTTTCCTGATTGCTTATTTGTAACCTATGACTATCATTAAGTCTTGTACCTTATGATTCTTGATGAATGTATCTTTTATTTTATGTACACTGAGAACATATGCACCAAGACAAATTCCTTAGGTGTCCAATCACACTTGGCCAATAAAAATTCTATTCTCCAGCGTATCGGGGAAGATAATCCAGGAATGGGTAGTGCTCTGCTTCTCTGCTTGGAGACCGAGTCAAACTTTCTTGGCCATGCCTACTCCTGCCTGAGTGCTCCCCAGTTCGACTCAGTCTTCCACGAATTGAGATTGAGAATAGAGACTCGCCCATTCTTCGATTTCTTCTCAATGTAAAATGACAGCAATTTGGATTATTATTCCGAGCGAGGCTCGGTGATCGCTGGTGAGCGTTCTGGGGGGTCACCAGTCCGCTGGTACCTCTTCCTTCCGGCTTGAATTTTAGTATTCAACTGAAACCAGATCTTTTCTTTCTGGGACTAATAGACAGACAACAAAAAGAGGTTTGTGGAAGAGTAGTTTTTATGCATAGTAACTGCAGTGAGATTATGGTATTATATGCATAAAGATGGAAAGACTTTGAAATACCCATAACGAAGGAATGATTGGTGAAATTGGCAGAATTTGCAGCGATGCAGTTTTGCCAAATGCATAATCTGGGGATAATCTTATGGATGTGTTTTAGAGAAGGTTGCAAGGATTACTGATTCTATAGATGGTAGACATGAAGTACTTTCAGCTTTGAACTTTGATAATTCTGTATAATTGAGCAGGCAGAAAACTCATTTTAAGTTAAATGTCATAAATATATCCACTCTTATTTCTGCTTAACATTTCATTTTACACTATTAAATTGCTCAGAAATTCAGTATTCCATACACATCTGTAGATCTGGTTTTAAGTAAAATAGTCAACATTATGTCAATGACAGATAATACTCAGCAATCAATACAAGCGTATTACCTGTGCTGTCATACTTGAAAAACAGACTTTGGCAGTTATTAAATAAATAGTGGTGAAAGATTAGTCCAGGCTTTGTTGCTAAAGAATCTAGTTTGTTCTTTTATCATCTCTATGCACAAAATATGTGTATGAATCAATAGGCACTAATTGATACTTGAAATGGCTCTTATTTCCACCAGATAAAGACTACTCTGCATTGAAAATTGAACCTTTGTTGGGAGACGTTTCATGTCCTTTCATTGATGTTCTTAACTTTTTAAAATGGTTTTGTTTGGTTCAGTTTTGATGGAAGAGCATGTTGTGGCCCGCCAGCGGCCTGCGTGGATCGTGGCTGATCCCAACGACAAGGAGGCTGGTGTGGGGTCGTGCCAGCAGCCTAAGCAGCCGGCGTTCATGTCGGACAGCGAGGAGGCTGAAGAGGATGTGGTGCCAGAGGCAGAGACTCAGCCAGGGCCTGCAGAACCTCCAGAGGCTCCTTCAAGTGGAGAGAGCGAAGTGAAGGAGCCTCTCCTCAATGTTTGAGCACGCAGGGCTGCCAAAAGGCAGGAGTAGCTACTCAGGAGGAGGAGGTCTCCTCGAGAGTAAGGTTTGAGGATACTTGGCCACTCCCTTAGCCTATTTAAATTGCACGCAGTCAGTAATGTCTTGCTGGAAACAACGTGTAATTATTACAGAGCATTTTGGAGAGTGAGTGTCTTATCATATCTTGTTTTCTGGGCTGGTTGCCAACCTTTGCCAGACTGTTTATTCTTGGTACATTATAACTTTGATAAGGACCATTGGTGTGTGTTACAGTCCTTGGGAATCCGGAACTGGGGCAGAACAGAACAATACGATAAACAGCAAATGGAAGCTTTTATTTGCTCCAAAAAATGATACTGGGTAGAGGCAGATTTACTCACAAGCGGACCATACCTGGGCATCACAGAGAGCATAATGACAGTCTCATTCTTCATAAATCAATAAACCTTCATAAAGATTTATTCTAGAAACTGGGGTTTATGGTGCAGCAAAAACATGTTTTATTTAAGCAAACTTGGTGAATAGAATAGAATAGAATAGAATAGAATAGAATAGAATAGAATAGAATAGAATAGAATTCTTTATTGGCCAAGCGTGATTGGACACACAAGGAATTTGTCTTGGTGCATATGCTCTCAGTGTACATAAAGGAAAAGATATGTTCATCAAGAATCATAAGGTACAACACTTAATGATACTCATAGGGTATAAATAAGCAATCAGGAAACAATATCGATATAATTCATAAGGATACCAGCAACAAAGTTACAGTCATACGGTCATAAGTGGGAGGAGATGGGTGATAGGAAGGATGAGAAGATTAATAGTAGTGCAGACTTAGTAACTAGTTTGACAGTGTTGAGGGAATTATTTGTTTAGCAGCGTGATGGCATTTGGGAAAAAACTGCTCTTGTGTCTAGTTGTTCTGGTGTGCAGTGTCTATAGCGTCGTTTTGCGGGTAAGAATTGAAACAGTTTATGTCCAGAATGTGAGGGGTCTGTAAATATTTTCAGTTCAAATCATTATTCTTATGACATATCCTTCCTTGATTCATTTTGCTACGTTTTGACTTCATTTTGACCATATGCGGTACTGTAAATTTCTTTGTGACAAAAGAAAAGGCCTTTATTTACTACATTGACAATGTCTCCTGGATTTTTTTAAAAAAATCTATTAAATCCTTTGTTGGTTTAAAAAAAAACTGGACCTCATGTCTCCTTAGCAACAAAATGTGTTTGGAAGCAACCCAGTATCAACAAATCTGTCTCAGAATCTGTTTTACAGAGTTGATCCTGTAAGTATCCCCTTCTGGCACTGTATTACTAAAGATCAGTTTTATTCATCCAAATGTATGTTAACCGTGAGTTAACATAATCACATCAAAAAGGATTCTCCCGTAATAAACCTAGTATTTGTTGATAACATTCAATCTAGAAATCCAGTATTTGTAACATCAAGTTCTTTTTCTTGGCTACTCTCTTAATTTTTTTCCATTTACAAAAATTGCTCCTTGCCACAGAGTTCTTAAAATACATCTCACACAATTGAATAGCACTAAAATAAGTTGATATAATATTCAGTGGGAACATTTTGGGAAATTCTGGTGAAGAACACAGACATTTAAATAAAATGGAATTCATCTTGCACTTTTTCCCTCTCCTCAACCACCCACTCACCCCTGGTTGAAGTAGTAAACTGCATTGTGTTAGGTTGTACAGATGTTTTTTATCCCCAACCTATCTGAATGTGTTACATTTCTTCAATATTTTAATACATCCTTTGATTCAACTCTGAGATCTAGTTTTGTGGCAAAATAATACCAGTCCCTATAATAAACAGTTAATATTACCAATACAGTGACATACTTGAGGTTGAAGAAGTACAGGACACTACAGTTGAAGAACAGTAATAATAAAATGCACAGTGTATTAATTTACTCATGAGTCATCATTATCATTATTTTAGTCATTGTCAATCCACTGCAGGATGAAGGCCTCTTCCACATCTTTCCAACCAATACAGTCCTGAGCTTTCTTTTGCCAGTTGAGCCCCAATTCTTGCTGATGTCATTGATTCATTTTGTTTTAGGTCTCTTTCGTGGATGCTTTTTAACAAGTGAGGTCCATTCTATGACTGCCTTGGTCCGCCTGCCATCTGTTCAACTGGCTATGTGCCAAGCCCATTTCCATTTCAATTCGTTATTCATGAATAATGAATTATTCATTAATCAATTACGAGTATGCTGGAGTATATTTTTTTAAAAAAAACCCAAATGTTGAGTAAGCAATTTTCCTTCACTGGAAGGAAGAGGAAGGAAAAACTGAGGAAAAGTAGGGTGATCCAAGATTTCTAGGATAAGCTAGTAGTTTGTGAAGCTAAAATAATTTATATTCAGTATGGGGTAAAATGGAATTATGAACAAAATCTGTGCCATACTTTCTTTTAAGATTTAGGGTAGTACAAGGCTCCATGTTATTCAAATAGAGCATGAATAGATTGTAAGCAGATCTTTATGTTCAGGGAGAGAGATGATGTATATCTAAAAGGAATTAAAAATTCAGCTAAAATTGGAAATGATACAAAGTCAATGTGAATTGTTTCTGAGCCATGGGGCTTGAATAATGCTGGACTCACCCAACCCCATTCAGCTGGATTGTCATGGTTCAAAAGAGGAACAAACATTCTAGAATTCTCCAAAATGTTCCTTCCCACAACATTGGGCTTTGCAGATTTCTACTTGGTGATTTCATGGACCACTCAGATAATATTCCTGGCAATAGCATTGTGTTTATTATCAGCCTCTTCCAGGATTTAAAAAAAAATCTCAACCTACCATACAGCACTGATATTCCCTAAAGGTCTTCCAAGGAAGGATTAACCAGGCCAGCCTCTTGATTAGCTTCCAAATCTGCCAAGACAAACTAGGATTCCAAATGCTGCAGCATTTTATTTTGGTATACTGTGTCACATGGTTTGCCACATTTGGTGGGGTTTATCAGTTCATCCTCCTAGACTGAATATTGTAATAAATATTTCACATTGTTTTTTTCTTCTTATGGTTGCTATTAATTATATAAGGAGCAAAAAAAAGGGGGGGGTTCCTAACATAGCCTTGGAAATATCGGTTAGAAAAGTTGAATTCTTCTTCTTCTTGTGCCATATCCATCATTGGACATTGGCGATCATGTTGGCAATCCTATTTTTGTCAACAGGTGTATGAAAAAGTGCTGCTGAGTTTTGTCCAAACCAGCCCCTAAGGTTTTGAAGTCATGATTTATTTATTTTAGTTATTTATTTATTTTATTTTATTTTGATTTATATGCCGCCCTTCTCTGGAGACTCAGGGCGGCTTACAATGCGTTAAGCAATAGCCTTCATACTTTTGTATATTTTATGATGTTCTTCTTCTGCCTGGACCTCGTTTGCCTTCAATCTTTCCTTGGAGGATTAAGTGAAGGATGCTGTATTTTTCTGGGTGTCGCATCACATGTCCAAAATATTCTAACTTTCGCTTTTTAATGGCTTTGATTATTTCCTTTTCCTTTCCCAGGCGGCTTATCACCTCCTCATTTGTGATTTTGTTAAGCCAGTTTATACGTAATAGTCATCTGTAAATCCACATTTCAAATGCTTCTAGTTTCTTCAAGTGGTTTTCTGTCAGAGACCAACTCTCTACTCCATAGAGTAAGATAGAAAAGATGTAACAAAAAGTTGAATTAGATAAGTATATAGGTTAGCATCCAGTGGTACAGCCTGAATCTGGGCCTCTCTGCTCCAGGAAGTTCGATTGCCTTGGAAAATCTTACAAACATTAGGAACATGACAAAAAGAGGCATATATTACTTAGAACTAGAAAAGTGGAATGCTGAATCATGTGTATTAACTTAATCATCCAACTCTTTTACAGGCGTATAGTTGCCATACATCACAACTGCACATTTTCAGTTTATTTTAAGATGATATCTCAGAAATAAGTGCATCTTAAATGCTAACAAACATATTCAGCTAGATTGCTAGCTTTTTAAAAGCCATTAATATGAGGCCATTGGTGATAGATCTCTAGGGATGTAGTCATCCCTAGAAATACTGTAGATATTTATTATGCATCATGTATACTATAACTTCAGAGATTTAAGTAGAAACATTTATAAAATGGTGAAAATTGATTTTCCTTAGTCATTGACAGTTTAGCATATTAATATGATTGGGTGAACAATCTGGATAGATCAGGGCCTTATTCCAATTAGTTTTTATTTTGATACTAAGGAAGAAACCTGATGATCCTGTTTGGTCTAATGGTTAAAGCACCAGGCTAGAAAGCAGGAGACTCTGAGTTCAAGTTCTGCCTTAGTCATGAATGCCAGTGGGGGTGATTTTGGGCCAGTCATTCACTCTTAGCCCAATCCATTTCACAGGGTTATTGTTGTGTGGAAAATGGGAGGAGGAAGATATGTTTGCTCCCTTGAGTTGTTTGCAAAAATAATAAATAAACAAAGTTAATCTTAGAAGTATAGTTGAAGATGAGGTAATCTTCTTCATTCTCCTATTATTCCAGCTGAGGAAAGTATTGTCTACAGAAAAATACTCAATCTAGAGATAAGCTTAGAATTGTAGTTTGAAACATGGAGGGTGATACAATAGCTTCTCATTGGCAAGCAGAGAGTTTAACAGAGCCAGAGATTTTCTATATAATAGTGTGCTTTTAACAATAGAGGGCGGGGACCTAATGGCTCAGTGGCTAAGACGCTGAGCTTGTTGATCGAAAGGTCAGCAGTTCAGCGGTTCAAATACCTAGTGCCACGTAACAGGGTGAGCTCCCGTTACTTGTCCCAGCTTCTACCAACCTAGCAGTTCGAAACCACGTAAAAAATGCAAGTAGAAAAATAGGGACCACCTCTGGTGGGAAGGTAACAGCGTTCCGTGTGCCTTTGGCATTTAGTCATGCCGGCCACATGACCATGGAGACGTCTTTGGACAGCACTGGCTCTTTGGCTTAGAAACGGAGATGAGCACTGCCCCCTAGAGTTGGGAATGACTAGCACATATGTGCAAGGGGAACCTTTTCCTTTAACTATAGAGGATAAATTGATAGGTATGAATATTAAAAATTAAATATATGACAATCTGCCATTTGGGCAGTTCTTATTTTCTCTCTTGGACACTGATGGGTTGCATTATATAATACAAGTAGTCTTTAAGTTACAATCCTTCGTTCAATGACCATTCAAAGTTACAACAGTGCTAAAAAAAGTGACTTAAGACTGTTTTTCACACCTAAGACTATTGCAGCATCCCTATGGTCACATGATCAAAATTTGGACATTTGGCAGCTGGCTTGTATTTATGGCAATTGCTATGTCCCCTGGTCCCAGGGTCATGTGATCCCCTTTTGAAACTTTCTGGCAAGCAAAGGCAATGCGGAGGTCAGATTCATTTAACAACCGTGTTACTAACTGAACAACTGCAGTGCTTCACTTAACAACTGTGTCAAGAAAGGTCTTCAAATGGGGCAAACTCACAACAAATGTCTTGCTTAGCCATGGGAATTTGGGGCCCAGTTGTGGTCGTAAATCGAGGAGTAGCTGTATTTTACTACATGCCTTCAGTTCCTACAGAATGACATTGCTCCCCTTGAAGAGCACTCGGAGGCTCCAACTGGTCCAGAATGCGGCCGCGCGGGTGGTTATGGGTGCAACCCGCTGTGCCCATGTGACACCCCTCCTGCGCGAGCTGCACTGGCTCCCAGTGGTCTTCCGGGTGCGATTCAAGGTGTTGGTTACCACCTTGATAGCGCTCCATGGCATAGGACCCGGGTACCTTCGAGATCGTCTTCTGCCACCAATAGCCTCCCACCGACCAGTCCGTTCCCACAGAGAGGGTCTCCTCAGGGTGCCATCAGCCAAGTTATGTCGGCTGGCGACACCCAGGGGGAGGGCCTTCTCTGTGGGAGCCCCAGCCCTGTGGAATGAACTGCCCCCGGAAATACGCAAGATCTCCGACCTCCGGGTGTTCCACTGCGCATTGAAGACCTTGTTGTTCCGCCAGGCAGGGCTGTCAATATAATCATTTTAAATTGGGGTATTTTAATTTTTAGAGTTTTAAATCAGCCAAATTTATTTAATTATTTTAATTTTTAATTATTGTTGTGTCTTGTGTTTTTAAACTGGCTGTACACCGCCCTGAGTCCTTCGGGAGAAGAGCGGTATAGAAATAAAATTATTATTATTATTATTATTATTATTATTATTATTATTATTATTATTATTATTCAAGTCCCCAAGTCCCATTCAGCATCCAAGCATGGAATGCATTCTTGAGCCTTCCACAAAACAATTATTTAATGACATGAAATAAATTAGCAAATGAACTCAACAAAATGTCTGCAGTGAGTGTTCAGATATATAATATACTATTATTAAAGACAGCAAGGGAAAAATAATGTAAATATTGAAGATAAATGGAATGGGTTACCCACCGGGCTCCGGACGGCCCCCGACCTCCGCACTTTCCGCGCCGACCTGAAGACATGGCTTTTTCAACAAATTCCCTGATCTGCCATGAGGTTTTATTGTCTGGGGATTTTAAATTGGCTTGTTTTAGCATTATTTTATTGTTATGTTGTTTTTATTCTGTCAGCGGCCCCGAGTCCTACGGGAGAAGGGCGGCATATAAATTTGATAAAATAAAATAAATAAATAAATAAATAAATTTTCAAACATAGAAAGAATGGAAGGACTCAGTTGATATTCTGCTATATTTGGAATAGTAGAACTATAATTCTGAGTGAATGATAGGAGCTTGTGGAAAGAACAAAGCCTAACATAAAAAGCAATGTAAGGCATTTGTCCAACGTAATTGAAGACTATCTCAGAATGGTGATAGTTCTTTTTAAATCCACTGTATTTCAGTGACAATATTTGGAAGTAGTTTGCTGGCTAGGTTGTATCTTTGACAGGGCAAGAGAGGAAGTGCAGATTTCACCTGCTTCCTTGCTGAGAAAGATGAAGTACGATTGAGATAGTGCAGAGAATAAGCATATTCTCTCTTGTGTTTACAGGCTTTAAATCATTTCCCTGAAACACCATGTAATGTTAATTACGATATAGTCCTGAGAATGGAACTGCCATTCAGATTTTTCCATTGCAATGTTATAGGTTACAAAAGAAGCTTTATATTCTGACATTAACAAATACAGGGATTGTTTAATATTAAATCCAGATTAACAGCATACAAACGCTCTGTCCTTGTTTTAGATCCTCTCTAGCAGTTTTGTAGAGCTCACGTCTCAAAATAATGAGGTGGCATCTCTGCAGACACACATACACATAGGCTTCCAGTCCAGACACATACTTACACCCCCAAAAAGAAGAAGGGTTTAGAGAACTGCCCAGGATCTTGGTATCTCAATTTTCCTATCTCTAGCTTACTGAAACAATTATGGTTCCTTAAATTGATAAATTAAACATCTGAATTTCAAAGTAGGCTTTGATCTGCAAATCACAATGGACTAACATACACCTTTCCTTAATCTATCTGCAAACTGGGAATAGAGACTTACTTACTAATAGGCAATCACAAAACCCAAATGATTTGAAAATTGTATTGCAACTTGAAAAACTCTTAGTAATACAAAGTGTGAGGTTTTTGTTTTGTTTTTTTAACTTTCATTAAGGGCCATGATCTTGGATTGACATCTGATCTCAGTGAAATTTTGCTGTACTTTGTGGTTGATATCATATAGTTTGGGTTACGGACAACTGCCTGATCAGCAAGCAGCCAGCTGTTCTCCTGTAAGCAGATGTCCTATTTCTCCCTGAGGAGTTAGAGCCTATTAAGAATTAAGAGCATATGTAAATGGCAGTTTCTTTAGTGACTACAGCAGATAGATTTGGAAACATCTGCCCTGCACCTCTCAGCAAAGACCAAGGTTTTTGTCCTTAATGTTATGGATTTCTTCCTTGGCTTCACTGTTTTTTTCTGAAATAGGATCACCAGGTATCCTAGAATTAATTGTCCTGGCTGGCCGGCAATCAGCAGAAGCAACTGTTCATGGTCCCATGTGAATATTTGAATAGGGCAGTCATATCCTAGCTTCAAAAATTCAAAAAAAAATCAAAGAAAGAGGGAACAGAAAGGGAGAGGGAGAGAGGGAGAAAGATGAGAGAGAAGGGGAGAAAGAGGGAGAAAGAGATGAGGAAGAGAGAAAGAGGGAGAGAGAGAGAGGGGGGGAGAAAGATGAAAGAGAGGGGGGAGAGAGAGAGAGAAAGACCTGTTTAAAAGAAAATACCTGGAGCCACAAAATCTAGGTAGGCGTGGCTGGAGGGGTGTCATGTGACTGGGTGGGAGTGAGTGATGTCAAGTTGGCCATGCCCAACCAGGTTTTGTAGCTCCCGGTGTTTTGTTTTTTGTGGGAAATGGGCGCAAGTGGCTCTTTGAGTGTTTAAGATTGTAGACCCTCTGCAGTGGTGGGATTCAAGTAATTTAACAACCGGTTCTCTGACCTAATGATTTCTTCCAACAACCACTTTGTCAAACTGCTCAGAAAGTTAACAATCAGTTCTCCTGAAGTGGTGCAAACTGGCTGAATCCCACCACTGCCCCTCTGGTTTATCAGAACAGAATAACAAGAGTTGAAAAGGACCTTGGAGGTCTAATCCAACCCCCTGCTCACGCAGGAAACCCTATATCATTTACAGTCATCTAATGGCCACCCATATTTTTATAGCCTTAGCTTGAGCACTAAAGTAAAGTCACCAGCGACCCTGCAGCAAACAGAAGTCACGGATACGGCATAATATAATCAAACAGTCTTGATAGTATGTGGTTTGCTTTCATTCAGGTTTTGGGCTATCTCCTGGAGATGGGGAGAATTTTTTTCCCCCCATTTCCTGACTGATAAAGGAGTTTATTGCATTTTGGTCCATTAACCTGATTTCAAGTAGAACTCATTTTGCACCCAAAGTGAAAGCACTTTATAGAAGAAGCATTAAGGAATATGTACCACTCTCTGAGTATATGTGTGTGTGAGATATACTATACGCTTGTACAGAGAGAAGAGAGATTGTGGTAGGATGATGATGACAATGGACTTCTAAATTATTTCTCTCTTCTCCATTCTCTCTCAAAGTAGATTCCCAGAACATGGTTTCATGAATTTTGATCCTGATGTGCATATGATGCTTTTGTTTCTGTAAATTTAAATTTAAAAATTAACCAAATTAAAATAACTATATTTTGTCTTTAATGTTGTTTCACTGTAACTGGCTCTGTTGATTATAGGAGTGGAAGTCAAATATGTGTGGAAGGCATTGGATTAGGAAGTATTTCCATGTTCTAGATAGCCAAAATCCTACAGAGTATATAGCTATATGTAAATTATTTGGCTTGCATTTAGCAAGAACAGCAGGAAATGACAGTCCTGTCAAAAAGACAATTGTTTTGACTTGGAAATGTAGCCCTCTCTTTCTCCTATGATGTAATTTTCCAAAGTTAACCACCATGTTCCATGTTTTCTTTTTCTTTTCACTGCAGGAACGAGTGGAATATCTCTTTCTCATAATTTTTACAGTGGAAGCATTTTTAAAAGTAATAGCATATGGACTTCTCTTTCATCCTAATGCTTACCTCCGGAATGGCTGGAATTTACTAGATTTTATAATTGTGGTAGTAGGGTGAGTATCTATCTTTCAATCTTTAGGAAACAGTTGCTGTTGTTTTATTTCAAAAAAATCCACAAAGATATTTGAAAATTTATATTATATTACTATGATGAATACATAGATAAAATAGTACTTCTTCCTACCTATCGATCCCTACCGTTGCCTTTTGTAAGAGATTCTATGTTTTAAAAGATAGCTGTCAAATAGATGCTTAGTATTTGAAGTACTTCAGATGCAGAGGTGCATTTAGTATGCAGCATCAGAATCCCATATGTATCATCATCATTAAAGATAAACATATTTGGAGTTGATACACCATCCTGTGGTACATCATTCCGGTCAAGGTGAGGTTGGCCCCTGGGAGTTGAAGTCCATATATAGTATTTTAAAATTGCCAAGGTTGAGAAACATTGCCTTACAATATAGAAAGGGTACAGATTGCAGCCAAAAGTATATGCATTGATTAATGTATTTGTAAGGTTGACTCAGGCCTCCATCTTTCTGAGGTTGATAAAATGAGGACCCAGATTGTTGGGGGCAATAGGCTGACTCTGTAAACCACTTAAAGAGTGCTCTAAAGAACTATGAAGCGGTATATAAGTCTAAGTGCTATTGCTATTCGATCGATTCTGTTAAATTTGACACTGATTCTTCTAAACCTTTTTAGAAACTGCAAAGCATGTCTGGGAATTTATGTTATGACTATCAACTAATATATTTCTAAAAGGGCATATGTACATTTTGTCTATATCATTATTGTACATATAATAAAGAAATATGAATGTTCTGTTTGATCTCCTTATGCAGGATTTTCTGCATTATATAAAGTACCTTGATTGCTTCTTTCTCCATACTGTATACTAATCATTTTATTGTTTTGTTTTGTTTTGTTTTGTTTTGTTTTGTTTTTCATTTCTTTCCCTTCTGCAGGCTTTTTAGTGCAATTTTAGAACAAGCAACCAAAGCAGATGGGGTAAATTCACTGGGAGGTAAAGGTGCTGGATTTGATGTTAAAGCACTTAGAGCTTTCCGTGTACTGCGCCCTTTACGGCTGGTATCTGGAGTTCCTAGTAAGTAACCAAGTCATTTTGTTGTTGTTGGTGGTGGTGGTGATGGTAGTGGTTTTAGGAGCAAAAGCTGATACTGTGAAGAAGACCCCGAAAGAAATAATTTAGAGAAGTATTCCATCCATAATGTGAAAATTAATTTCAGGGCTAAGCAAATGTTGCTCATAGCTGAGGTTATCATTCTCATCAAATAATTAAAAAGAATGAGGTCGAAATATCAGGTAAGAGAAACGGATTGTTTTAAGAGTGGAATGCCATGTGGGTCATGTGAGATTGAGCTATTTCTGCAAGATATGAAATAATATATCAGTTTAAAGTCATACAAAATGAATATGAAATCATTATAATGAATCTACTGTAAATTAAATCAGTGCGACAAGTGAGATGCTGGCTCTGAAGTTGATGCTTATTAATAGTCTCACAAATGGCTGACCTGATGAAGAAATCTCCCCATGCAATGCATGCCTGTTCTTTAATGCATTAGACTGTCCTTTCTCAAAAGTCTGGACATTTGATTCATCATTTTTAATACAGTGAGGTGATAGGACCATTATTTCCTGTCTGGTATTTTATTTTATTTTTATTTATTGTATCGCCACTCAACTGATTTAAGATTTTTTTATTGATTACTTAGCTCAAATCATTATTTGTTATACTGCATTTCTAATCTCTCACATCTGGATGTAAGAAAATGTAGGTAGGGATGGTACAACATAAGTTAGAACTGCCCGGTGTATTGAACATCTACATGAAGTCGCTAACTGAGCTCATCTGATAGTATGCTGATGATACCAGGCTTTGGAATCTCCATCTATGGTCATCCAAGAAATGCTGTGGAGATTCTATCTTGATATTTGAATGTTGTTGGGGCTCTGGGAGCTTGGATGAAGAAGAATTGGCTTCAACTCAACTGTAGCAAGACTGTCAGCCTTCAATTTCTGAGGATTTTCCATATTTGGTTCTAGATGGTTACATAATCACCAATTTGGTACAAACATTTTCAAAGTACTTTTTCATCCTCTTTAGTATGATGGTGCCATTCTTTTCTGTTGCATATGACACCACCTGCTACTTTTCTCCTCAATAGAAAAGAATATTTGTAGCTCAGGAGTAACTTATGAAGTCCTTGGTGCTCTCTGAGTTTGGTCAACAGTGAGGTAACATCCTCAGTGCTGCTTCACTGGACTTCTCACTTTTCCTCTCACAAGCACAATATGGCCACCAGGGATACACTGCAAAACTCACCCTTTACACATGCACTCCTTCAGCAGATATGTGATGATGCCTTGTCATGTACTGTAGAGAGGACAGATATTACAGCAACCTTAGAAGCTATGGATAGGCCTCTGAGTCCTGAGTGAACTCTACATTTCAAGGTCTATTAACACCGGAAACATCAGATTCAATTATCAGAAAAATGTAAGTCTAAACACCCCATTGATGATGCTGTGAAAATGGAAGTATATAAAAAATGGAGCTTGATATTAGAGCCTGGAGTCCTTCAAGACATAAAGATAATAGCTGCTTGCCACAAATGCCATTGCCTTCAGTGATAGCTATGCATCCACTGCCTTCTACCTTAGTGCTTTTACTACTTTTGGATCACTTTTGATGCCTCCTCAACTGAAATCATACAGTTGACTACTACTTCAACTAAATCCTAAGGACCATCCCTGAAGATCGCTCATTTTTCCCCTTACTCAAGATGTTTGTCCTTGTCTAGAGGAATTGCTGTCTATAATTCAAGACTATTAAGCAACTACCAGACTGGTTTTGGAAGATTATATTGGCTTTGATTGGCTAAAGACCACTTAAAACATTTTCCATCCTTTTCCTTCCTTTATTTCTACTTCTGTAACTGCAGGCTCTCAGGACCAGCAGTTCACCCACTTCCTGTTTGGGTAACCAGCTTCCTTATCCAAGCATGTTCACAAATCCTCACCACTTTTCTCCATCTTCTGAATGTTCCAGAGAAAGCCACTAAACCTGGTGAGGGAAGCCCCAAAATAACTATTTCCATGGAAGTTTTGTGATTGAAGGTTCCTGCAGAGTAGAAAGAATTCATCCCAAATCTGGATGGGTTGTTGGGGATATTTCTATACTGCTTATATTTGAATATTCTTGCTTTCTCTTTTGACTGAAATAAATCACTTTGGCAGAAACAAAGGATTTTTATCTACTGCGGAAACTGAACAGGCTGTGTTGCCTTATTGTCTCAGTGTTTCTCCCAATGAATTATAGGTACATTTTTGCTTTTGATCTTTCTACAACTATTAGAGACTCTTCCCTAAAGACGATTTTCATTTTTCCCCTCACTTTTTTCTCAACAAACCATAGAGTTTTCAAAGCTTGGTTCTGATGGAAGGATACATGAGATAATGTCTAAAATATTAACATTATTTACTTTCCTCATTCCATCTGGTCCATCTTAATAACGAATATACCCATGAGAGCTTTGCCAAATGTTCAAGTGTGTTTTGGAATGGACTGAATTGTTCTACCATCACCTGTCCAACTGTTCATCTTGCACCTGTTTGTGGCCGCAGTCAGTCTGTTGCTGCTCTGATAACAATTTCTCCATGTTGAAGGTTCATGTTCTTCTTTTCCCATATAATGTCATCAAATCAGGGGTCCAAACAAGACAGACACAGACTTCAATGAGTAATTAGAACTGCAGAAAAAATAATTACTACCAACCTGCCTTCCATTGAGGACCTGCATACTGCAAGAGTCAAAAAGAGAGCTGTGAAAATATCTACATACCCCTCACATCCTGGACATAAATTGTTTCAACTTCTACTCTCAAAAAGACGCTATAGGGCACTGCACACCAAAACAGTTAGACACTAGGACAGTTTTTTTCCCAAATGCCATCATTCTGCTTAACAACTAATTCCCACAACACTGTCAAACAATTTACTAAGATTGTATTACTATTACTCTTCTCTTCCTTCCTAGTATTTACGTATCTCTTCCCACTTATTACTATAACCATGTTGCTTGTATCTTTCAATTTATTTTGTTTTTATTTGTTTCCTAGTATGATTTGATTGCTTATTAGTAACCTTGTCTATCACTAAGTGTTGTATTTTTTATTCTTGATGAATGTATTTTATTCTCCTTATGTACACTGAGAGCATATAATACCAAATTCCTTGTGTGTCCAATCACACTTGGCCAATAAAGAATTCTATTCTATTCTATTCTATTCTATTCTATTCTATTCTATTCTATTCTATTCTATTCATTCAATGTCAAATGACATGTATCACATAACTAATGATAGATAAAATTCATTTAGAGGAATACTAGTTTTTATTGCATTGTCCCCTTTCTGAATAACAGAGCCCACCTTCTTTGCGAAGATTCATTAGCTTTGATTGTGATCATAAAGCTGTGCAGGAATTATTCCAGGTAGACTTTTACAAAGTATGAGTGATTTGGGGGCAATTTGGCACCAGATTTCATATGTGGAAATATCTTTTTATCTTGTGATTCCATGGATAATAAGCGCCAAAAAAAAAAGCTAATTATAATGGAAATAAAATGTACATATTAACACTTTCTTTCACAAAGTAGACATAAAACACGCAGAGTGTACACAGACAACAGGAATGGCTGCCAGCCTTTACCAATTAAACAACTATTTATTGGGGAACAATAAGTAGAGTTTGTGTCAGAAGATAATTAAGAAAATAGAACACCTTGCTTGTTCACCAAAAGGGCATTTCTAAAATGCTGCTTTTAAGCTATTTGGGTTCCAAATGGCAGGTCATTCAAGAAGGTTATCAGCAGTTCTGTTTGATCACATGTAGTGGGCATTAAATATGGCATTGAAGCACAAGCTGGCAGTTGAATTGCCTTCTGAAAGGCAATGATATGTTTCTAGAGAATAAACTAAACAAATTCAGGTTGTAGATGCATGAATGGGAGAAACTGCAATTAAAATTGTGATCTAATTCTGGGTTTTATTTAATTGACCAAACTAAGTAATAATTTTAATTAGCAATTTTATGATGTTTGTGTGTCTATATTTTTTTTGACTGTACACCGCCTTGAGTCCTACGGGAGAAAGGCGGTATAGAAATATAATAAATAAATAAATAAATAATAAATAAAATCTATGAAGAGTGGAACATGCCTATATTGGCTTTATTATCCCAAATACTCTACAATTCTAGTATCTAAATCTCTGTATTCTTTTATCATATTCTGAAAAGGGGAAAAATCCATGTATTCTTTGTGTTTTTAATATTTATAGAAACATTAAACTGGGAGCACAGAGGGCTCTTCGTGTGGGTAGATGTTCTCATTTAGGAGGAAATATCCAATTCTGTATGGAAGAACTCAATTTAGAGTTGCCAAAGTTGGATTTGTGTATGAAAAAGTAGTCAGAAAAGTAATCTAAGATCATACTGTTAAAGTATAGAGCTATATTTGCCAGCCAGGGAATTTCCAAATGTTTAGATTTAAGTCCTTAGCCAACGTAGCCATTCTTGAAGCTGAACTCTGCACAATTGGAGGTTGTTCCAGTTGGGAAGCAGTGGCCTGGAGTGTATTGTGACATATGGGATTGAGATTCATTTGAATACGAGTTCCAAATCTGTGCTAGAAATCTGCTGCATTCAGTTCAAAAATTCAACCGGGCATTCAGACTTCGTATGTTGTATTGTTTGGCAAGAATTAAGAAATGTGATTGTTCCCCCATTACACAATTCAAGCATTTATTAGAAGTGATACCAGTGGTTATTTAAAAATAGGTTAATAAGCAGTTACAGCAAAGTACTGGGTTTATTTACCCAGGTACAAGTCTCAGTATGTTCATTACGGCTGATAAATGCAATTAGGATCGCGGTCTTAGGTTTATACAGCCTGTAACATTGTAGTCTTCTACACTGAGATTGACTGGTCATCCAAGGAAAATCGTCCAAAGAATTCCACTGCATATCTATTATTGAAATCAAAGGGATTTAAAGATACTGCAGTAATCTTTGGGTGGATTACACTCTAAATTAGACACTAGGAAAAAGGATTGATTGATTGATAAGCATAGGTGAAACAATATTATATGAAAAGGGCAGGAAAATAGGTGATCATAAGGAAAAAGTGAACCATTCATCCCTTTTCTTTTTATTGTAGCAAGACATACATTTATTTTGCCTTTTTTAAAATTCATATTTTGTGGTTATGTTGTAAGATTTGTTTGCCTATCAAATGCTATCCTGTATTTTTTTTGGAAGATAGCCAGCACATCATTCTACAAATTTGTGTGAAAGGAAACAGTCTACAGTAGCAACTGACACCACTGTGTTTGATGTTAGACCCATAATTTCAATAGTCTCTTAGAAAGATATATTTCCATATTTTGACAAAACATGTCAATAATAAATCTTACTGTCTTTTGTCAAAAATAAATATTGACATAATATACTGATCCCTCGATGCAATTTTATGCTTGCAAGATCACTATCTGAATTTGATATCCTTTCATATGCTGTAAATAACTTTATGAGTGACACACTGAAGGGCTTCAATGGTATATGGAGTAGAGTCTTGTTCCTGATGGATAGAAGGTGAAGAAGCCATTCTGATAATAGATGTCTGGATGCTATATCACCTTTAATGAAACATTAAGTATCTGATACTTCAATAATAGATACTTCAGAGCACACAAAAGGGTCATACAAACCTTGCCAATTGGCCACCATCATGTCATAATTAATTCTTGATGTGGTATCAAAGGGAGGAAACTTTCAGAAGTAAAGTGAAGCCGGAAGCAGTTCTACTGGAATTCGGACTTGTAGGGCGTGCTCAGCAACCTCTGAGAACATCAGTTGGAACTGCAGCCACTTTACCTTTATGCACAAAGATGATTCATGTGCAAGCCATCTTTTATCCTGTAGAAACTAGACAACTCTAAAACACCAATCTTTGAATTTTAAATTGGTGAACCTAGAATTGATGGTATGCAGGTGCTTTGGTCATTAAAGTCACTGAATAACAATATCTGTGTCAAAAGCTATCTATGAAAGCATATCATTATTGGTCATTTCTGTGACTATTAGATTCTATGTATTTCCTGTACTAATGATACAATAATATGGTAATGTTTATTACAACAACCTTTTAATCTGTGAATAAAGGTTGCAAACAAGAGCACATTTACTGTTCCATCACAAAACTTATAAAAATAAATAAATAAATAAATAAATAAATTTATTTCTATACCGCCCTTCTCCCGAAGGACTCAGGGCGGTGTACAGCCAATTTAAAAACACAAGACACAACAATGATTAAAAATTAAAATAATTAAATAGATTTGGCCGGATTAAAACCCCAAAAATTTAAAATACCACAATTAAAATTATTACGTTGATAGCCCGGCCTGGCGGAACAGCAGGGTCTTCAATGCGCAACGAAACACCCGGAGGTCGGAGATCTTACGTATTTCCGGGGGCAGTTCATTCCACAGGGCTGGGGCTCCCACAGAGAAAGCCCTCCCCCTGGGTGTCACCAGCCGACATAACTTGGCTGATGGCACTCTGAGGAGACCCTCTCTGTGGGAGCGGACTGGTCGGTGGGAGGCTATTGGTGGCAGAAGATGGTCTCGAAGGTACCCGGGTCCTATGCCATGGAGCGCTTTAAAGGTGGTAACCAACACCTTGAATCGCACCCGGAAGACCACTGGGAGCCAGTGCAGCTCGCGCAGTAGGGGTGTCATGCAGGCACAATGGGTTGCACCCATAACCACCCGCATGGCCGCATTCTGGACCAGTTGGAGCCTCCGAGTGGTCTTCAAGGGGAGCCCCATGTAGAGAGCATTACAATAGTCCAGCCGGGAGGTGACAAGGGCATGAGTGACCGTGCGCAAGGCGTCCCGGTCCAGAAAGGGCTGCAACTGGCGGATCAGGCGAACCTGATAAAAGGCCCCCCTGGCCACGGCCGTCATATGCTCTTCTAAAGACAGCCGTGCATCCAGGAGGACACCCAGATTGCGAGCCCTCTCTGTGGGGGGCAAAGATTCACCCCCAATAGTCAGCGATGGCACCTGCTGACTATATTGGGACGCCGGCAGCCATAGCCACTCGGTCTTGGACGGGTTGAGTCTGAGCCTGTTCCTCCCCATCCAGACCCGCACGGCCTCCAGGCAACGAGACATCACATCAAGGGCATCGTTGGGGTGGTCTGGGGTGGAGATGTACAGCTGAGTATCATCAGCGTACAGATGACACTTCACCCCAAAACCATGGATGATCTCACCCAGCGGCTTCATAAAGCTTATAAAGTTATTCCTCAAAGAATAGAACTAATTTTCTAAAACCACCAAAACCTGCATCTCTGCTGTTATACTTCAGAAGTTTCTAAGTAACAAGTGATGTGGTATCCTTATTCAGTTAATTTTTGAATCAACAAGTCTGAATTTACAGAAATATATTGTTGTGTCAGATATGCTCTCTCAATTTTGATATAGGATAAAAGATATAGTCAGTAGACAGTCAGTAATAACCAATCATCATAATTTCTAAAACCAGAAAACAAGCAAACTTTACATTTAAAGTTATAATCTGGGAGTATCAATTCACCATACTTTCCTTGTAGATGAAGAAAATGTGGAAATATTTTGTGTGGCTTACAAACTAAAATTTTACCTGGTCCACCTATAAACCAGGACCCTTTCTAATACTTTTGTCCTTATTTCAGTTAAAAAAAATTTAGGTAGAAAAATAAAAAATGGGATAAATGTTAGATCAGTTTAATTTGTAGACTAGATTCAGTTTAATTGGTAGACTAGATTCCACTGCTGAAACCTTGTATGCACCCTATTGTAAATACAATAGATAAAAAATGTCAAAGAGATATCAAGTCCGATTGTAAATTCACAGATGAAGGTTGTCAGCTGCAAATAAGCACAGAAGAGTTTATTATTGATATCTGTACAAGAATCCAGTCAACCAATGGTCAAAGCTAAAGTCAGGGGAATTCACAGGGGAATGGACTTGAGTCTCTTGGGGCAACACAATGACTCCAAACTTAATGACTTTTTTAGCTCCACCTTCCAGCTCAGCCTGCTCTTCTACAAAGTTTTGACCACCATGTATTTTCTTCTATTAACTATACTGGTTTGTTCTTACCATGCTATCTTTGTCATTATAGGCCTTCAGGTGGTGTTAAATTCCATTATCAAGGCCATGGTCCCATTGCTGCACATTGCCCTGCTGGTGCTGTTTGTCATAATTATCTATGCCATCATTGGGTTGGAGCTCTTCATGGGAAAGATGCACAAAACATGCTACTTAACAGGGATTGCCACAGGTAAGTAATGTACTGAAGTGACCTCCATTTTGGCCTAGCCCTTAATGTATGTGGAAGATGGATGTGGAAGATGTGTAACAATGCCATGCAAATGTGATGGTTAACTAACACGTAAACTTCACTTACTCTGGTTTGACCTCTTTGCATTCAGGGAGAAATTTCCTAGAAAGAAGGGATCTTCTGTGGCAATATCCAAGCTACAGAAACTTCTAGAAAATATTTACCATCTTTTAAACAGAAGTTGGACTATCCTTTTGTGTTATGTTTTAAAAGAATAAAGATTCTTTAAATAAGATTTTAGTAGATGTTTGGAATTTGACTGAAATCTGATTTCTGAATTGGCAAGTCAGGTGTATTTTTAATAAATTGAAGGCCTCTAGATGAATTTGCGTTACTTCTGTACATATTTGCAAGTTTTCTCCCCCTCCCATCAGCCACCAAATCAGTTTGGAAAACTGATTTATTTATTTACTTATTTATTAATGAATCACATTTCTATAGTCTTTTCCATGAGATGGATCATTGCCATTGGCAATTAAAGTCTGAGGTTCATCATAGGGACTTTGGTTTTGTCATTAGCTTGTTCGTTTGGATTCAAATTGGCAATACTGAAAACAACAACTGTCATATTCTACTATTATGGCAGTTACTGTTCATAATGTTAGTGATAATTGTTTACTTGTTATATTTATGCTCTGGAGGACTTTGACAGATTCCTGATGGCTTATATCCATAAAACACTTTAAACCAATAACATCATTCTAACATAAAATGCAGCAGAAAAACACCATAATAATTATCAAGAAATAATAATACAAATGGTGATAATTATTTTTCAGTATCCCATCACCCTCCATAATCATTCTGTTATGATGAAGTCATTAATCTGGCCTTTAAGAAAAGACTATTATCGAAAACATTGTCTGTGGGACTTTGCCCTCTTGACTTCCTGAACCAATGCAGCTTACCCAATACACTTGTTATGCAACTCTCATTCAGCAATAAGACGGGGGCTGCATTTTGGACCAAGGACTCTTCCAAGGCAGCCCCACATGCAATCTATTGTGGTAATATAAGTGAGTGATGATAAGACTGTGAATAACCCAAGGTATCCACAGGGAATGATTTTTTTTTTAAGTCAAGTTGATAGCTGTGATGATGGGATCAAAGCTCCACCTCTTTTTCGTGTGCATTGCATGTGCAAAGCACATTAAAAATGATGGATTCTCAATCCTACCATCACAGCTACCATCTTGACTTTTTTGATAATACCTTGCAGCAGTGGTGAAATCCAAATTTTTTTACTACCGGTTTGGTTCTGTGGGCATGGCTTGGTGGGCGTGTTTTGGTGGGTGTGGCAGGAGAAGGATACTGCAAAATCTCCATTCCCACCGCACTCCAGGGGAAGGATACTGCAAAATCTCCTTTCCCACCCCACTCCAGGGGAAGGATACTGCAAAATCCCCATTCCCACCCCACTCCTGGGGGAAGGATATTGCAAAATCTCCATTCCCACCCCACTCTGGGGCCAGCCAGAGGAGGTATTTGCCGGTTCTCCGCAGTACTCAAAATTTCCGCTACCGGTTCTCCGAACTGCTCAAAATTTCCACTGCCAGTTCTCCAGAACCTGTCAGAACCTGCTGGATTTCACCCCTGCCCTACAGATACCTTCAGTCACCAGACCTATGTAGTCTAGAAGAGATGTTTGTAATTTGGTTGACTCTGTAATTGGAAACATAAATGTACCTGCCTTGTTTATCTTTAACTTCAACTTCTGTGTATTTTGTGAAAGGACTGCAACTGAGGGATGTGTGTGTGTTTGTGTTAGCATTACAAAAATACAAAATAAATGAATTGGATCTTCTTCTTTTAACAATCCCCTTCCTCACATGCAGACATATATCTCTATTTCCTTCCACACTGACCTTTCCCTTTTCCCAATTGACCTAGTTGGTGGAGTAAAAACCATGTTGGCTTTATAACAGTCATAATGGCTGTGTGAGACATGAAGCAACCCAAACTGAAGCAGAGACTTTCATGAATGTGGCTTCAGAGTGCAACATCAAAGCAGGCACTGTCAGCATATTGCTATTTGTCTGTAAAACATCAATATCCAGAGAATTTTAGGATGGAGAAGGAGAGGAAGGAGGAGGAGAAGGAGGAGAGGAGAAGAGTGCAGCTGAAGTGACTACATTTAGCTTTTAATAATAGGAAAGGGTGTATAGTAATAATAGGAAAGGCCATAGGGTTACCAATTATGTAGTTCTGAAGACCTTTATGTAGAGAAAATGTTGTCATAGTAAAACCAAAAAGTGTGTAACAAAATGCTCATTATAAAGTATTATTTCATTCCCGATGGCGGGAAGAGAAATTTAGGGATCCTCCTCTGAGCAAATCATTTACTAAAACAGTAGTCTTTTCAACAAATAAATCAATAAAAATGAAAATTACATTTAATTCTATCAAGAATGAACAAAATAATTTCCAGTTCTTGTTTCTAAATTGCCAGGATTCTTACCAAGAGTACCTAGACAGCTTTGTGTAGTTTTCATCACCATTCTCCGTCAAGCAAAAAAGATGATTTCTTTTTAAAATCATACCAAAAATTTTAAAGAGTGCTTTTACACTTTAAAAAGACTCTCAGCGTGCCTATTTACAAATCCAGAATTGCCTTTCCTTTGTGTAGGTGATAACACTCGATTTTGAATGTGTCTTGTGTTTTGAGACACAATGCAACACAATCGATGACTTAAATCCCTTGTCTCCATTCGCAACCCAATAGCTCTTTTCCTTACCACTTCACTGCACCATTTCAGTTGTCTGATTATTCTCTCTTTCTCTCCATTGTTTAAGATACACCTGCAGAGGAAGAACCTGCTCCCTGTGCTCCAGTATCTCAACATGGACGGCAGTGTCAGAATGGCACTGAGTGTAGGGCCATATGGGAGGGACCCAAACATGGCATTACCAACTTTGACAACTTTGCCTTTGCCATGTTAACTGTGTTTCAGTGCATCACCATGGAGGGCTGGACAGATGTGCTCTATTGGGTATGTATGAACTTAGTTTAAGGCAAGAAGATGCACCCCTCTTTTGCCATGCTTAGGACATGAGGTGGACATTGCCGTGCCATTGTGCTGCTTACTGTATTGTTGTCATGCAAATCACTTCCTTAATTGCTAAGTCAAACTAATGCAGTGCATTAAAGAGGTAGAATGATGGCCTCTTGCTATTAGATACACTCCTTTTGACATTAATTTTCTACTAACATGTTATTCGTTTGCTTTATGCATTTTTGCTGCATTCTTCCTAGAATTCTTACAAGATAAAGACAAAGGATGAAATTTAATAACCAAATATATATCCAGCTTGAGCTTAATTTATTTTAGGGTAAACAAAATTAGGTAAAGCACAGAAAAGAGTAAGAAATAGTGAGCTGAAGAAATTAAGTTGTGAGATTAAAAAAAGAGAGAAAGAGAGAGAAATATTTACACTGTCATTTATTTTCTCTCATATTTTTCTACGTCTGCAATCTTGCTTCCACAATGTCCATGTACTGATTCATACAATGCTTTGATTTTTAAACTTCTCAACACTCTGTTCTTGAGGCTTTATCCATCCAATCACAACTATCTCATTCAGGCTCTATTTTGAATGAAATAGTTATTCATCAGGCCTAGAAGTGAGAGCAAAAATAACTTTAAAGTGAATGAGTTTCCTCAGCAGCATTTCCCAGTGGGGGTATGGAGTAATATTTCAAGGTAGGCAAGATGGCAGGTACAATGTTATGATGTAAATAAACCCCATTCACATCTTGCTTGTTTTCACTTTTTTCACACACACACACACACACACACAAATATCAGGCATCACTCTTCTTACTGAAGCTTTTCCTATGGTATGGCATAGATTTCATTTAGACATGGCACTTATAATTAGTAAAAAAAACCAGAATATAATGTATATATGGTATATCTAGCCACCTAGACCTGACATAAGTGAGAATGATTTCAGACCTCATTCCTTCTGTCCCAATGTTTTTCAGCCTTGGCAACTTTAAGAAGTGTAGATGTCAACTCCCAGAATTTCTCAGCCAGTGCGGGGGATTCTGAGAGTGAGTTGAAGTCCGCTCATCTTAAAGTTGACAAGATTGAAAACACTGTTCTACTCTGACCTTGATAAGTCTCCAGGGTTAAAATATTCTTCCTTTGGAGCAGGGTGGACAATTAATTTTTCCAAGGAGTCACATCAGAAACTGGGAGTGTTATGGAGAATCAAACCAACAGGTCTGTGAAGGTACTGCATGAAGGTATATATGTAAATTGGGGGGCGGAAATAGCCTTCAGATTGAAAGCAATGCACTGAGGCAAGACAGGGACAGACAAATGGATGTGGTCTGAGAGCTGTAAAATGCTCAAGTCTGCTTTAGAGTTTATGCAAAGGTTTTGCCCCAATATCCTTGTAAAAAATCCCAGGCCATACAGCGGAGATTGTGCTTTGTCTAAAAGGAACACTGCTTAAGCAGCTGCCTTGCTTGCATGTACAATTTGGCTCACCCTGTTGCAGAGTAGATAACAGCTTTAAAAAGATAGGAAACAAGCTTGAAGATCCAATAGAGCAGACATAAGGCGTGCTTACCTGTAAAATTCCCTCCCATCCTCCAACATCTTTGAAATTGCATTCTTGAGTTTCACTGGGAAAGCTTGAAACTGAAGCCCACAGTTGCCCTGGAAACTCCTGTCAGGAAATCAAATTGGGGAAGAAAATAGGCAATAGATATAATTTACTTTCCTGACAGCCTTGACATGTTCTGTGAGCTTCGCTCATCCCTCTGCAGCCTGTTGAAACCTACAGAGCAAGATGCAGCCAGGAATGCAGTGATACTGACACACGGTCCCCCCACTTTTTTTAAAAAAAGTTATACGCAGAAACATCACCCCACAATTTTTGCCAGCTGTGTTTATGCTTTCTCACTTCTTTATCCTTAAGAGTACACAGGCTTGAATTAGCACAGTCTTCACACGCAAAGGGATTGTCTGCTTTGCACAACACAGCTCGCTGCATGCTACCTCCCCATGTATTTAATAAGAAAGAATCGGTGCTTTGTTTGAGATGGGCTTGTTTAAAAGAAAAAGAAAAAGAAAAGAAATCACAGCAAATTTTGCACGGTTGTAAAATATATAAGTCAAGGAAAGAAAAAAAATGCATACAATCAGCTCTGATGAATTCCACCCATCTCTGTTAGAAAGAAATGAACGTCTTGGGTGCCCAACTTTTATGCTAGTAATGAGTCACGAGGCTAAGACAATTGTGTGCCAATTTTGGGGGGGTGAGTGGCAGAATTGTTCATCTACAAAAATCATTTTGTTTTATTTTGTTTAGATTTCCAAGTGCCTAGCGGGACTACAATTTTTTAAAAACATAGTCAAAATTATTCAACATGAGCTTTTCCCCAAAAACATATAGTATATTGTATCTTCTTCAAAGGGAATTAAATGTAATGGATTACTTATTGGTGAATACTGAACAAATGTGTTCTAGAAGTTAATTGAAAAAGAAGGTGCTTTTTTCAGCCTAGCTGTTAATACCCTGCTTGGGTATTATATAAGGGATATATTTCAGAAAATGTCATTTATGCTTTTCCCTTACACACCAGAATCATAAACCATGGTTTGCTGCTCCTGCGGGGAAATAAAAGGAAATTGGTTTTCCCCAAATGAGAAGGACGATTGCAGTGAACTTCCTGAGGAGCATGGTATTTCCTGCTTATTCCAGGCGTGTTCACTTAATTTAAACCATGGTTTCATTGCAGTTATAACAAATCAAGACATTTCTGTGACTTGACTTAACAACAAAAAAGAAATTCCTATCCAGTGTCCTGCGGCGGGAAGGATGTCTTCAATATTCTTCTCTTTCTCTTTACTATACGCTATATTATTTTACTCCTTTCCAATTCTTTTCCCGCCTGATCCTTTCACTCTTACTTGAAAATAAGTTGGGTGCCAATATGGAAGACGGAGTGTTGATGGCAATAGTAGATATTTATTGCAAAAGACAGCGAACCATGGCGTACGGCGAGATCACAATTCAATGGAGATGCAGAGAGGTTATGTGGGAGAGGTCTGCAAGTTGTGATCAAAGACGACCCACATAAAAGGAGGCAGAATTTCAATCACACCTTCGTGGCTTCCATCTTGACTGTTTTTTTTTCCAACCGTACCCCAGAGCAGTGTTTCTCAGTGTCAGCAGTTCTAAGATATGTAGACTTGATTGCCCAGAATTCCTTAACCAGCTTGCTACCTGGGGAATTTTGAAAGTTGAACTCCACACATCTTAAGAGTTGCCAAGGTTGAGAAACACTATCCAGGGGAATCCCCAGGAAGTCATAGCTCTGTTGAGTGCATATTTAATTTTCAGTTTCTCCCATTAAGAGGAGCATTTGGCAGGTGATGGGAATGATTTCCAGGTTCACACCTTGGGAAACTTTTTCCTCAACTGGATTACACAGAGACAAATAATTCAGGGAAACATATTTATTCTTATTAGCCATACATATATTTGTGTATGGCTAATAAACAAATGGAGGCTAAAACTTATGAATACCAGTTGCAGGAATTGGATATGTATAGTTTAATTAAAAGAAGGACTAGGTGTGACATAGTAATAGTGTTTCAATATCTAAGGGATGCTCCCCAAGTATGCCCATAACTTTATGTGTCTACTGTTTTCATCTATACAATGAATAACGTAGGAGGGAATTTGAATTTGACACGAAAAGTAGCTAAATGCAAAAACCCATTAGAATTCTCTTGCTTAAAACCAACATTGTAGTCTCCCTTGATGCTTCAGTCAACTCTGAATAAAATATGATTAAAATACATGCGTTGGAAAAATATCAGGGCTTATAAATAAGAAGAGGCATTGCTAGTACTGTTTGTGATCCAATATTGGAAATGTAGAGAGCCACAATAGAATTCAAAATGGGAATTTTGCATATCCAGATGAGTTTTCATTTTTGTCTCTTGCCCCACAATCAGTGGTGGGATTCAACCGGTTCGCACCATTTCAGCTGAACGAGTTGTTAAATTGCTGGCTGGCCCCGCCCCGCCCCTCCCCTCCCCGCCCCTTGCAGAAGTCCCCACACGCCCCGTTTTGGTTCCCAGGAGGCTGGAGGGAGGCCTACAAGGCCCAAAACAGGGCACGGGGGTGGCGTGCCCCCACGGCCCGTTTTTGCTTCCAGCGGGATGTAGGAGGCCAAGTGCTGCCTGTCACACCCCCTGGCCATGCCCACCATGGCCATGCCCACCCAGCCGGTCATTAGAGCAAAGAACCAGGTGTTAAATTATTTGAATCCCACCACTGCCCACAATGTACAGTGTGCAGTGATCTATATAAGACAATATATTCTATACAATGATGAACTTTTACTAAGAGAAATGAGAAAAAAAGTGTTGCAAGTTTCTGAAACTTAAAAGACATTCTCTTGCTGAGAACAAATGACAAACTGCTACTATATGATTGCCAAGAAACCAACATGGACATGTTGACTGGGAGTCAAGCCAACTTAATCCAAGCTGTAGCCAACATAAATATACTATCTATCATGTTCACCCTATACCCCCAAAGTATTCTTGAATTAAGATTTACTGTTCAGGATTTTATCAGCAAGAAGGCAAGAACAGTAAGACCAAATAATACTGATGTTAGGACAGTAACATACTTTGGGAGTTGTACATTATGCTGTTCAAAACTGATATAACTCTATTTTGAACCTTGTAAAGAAACGCATATGCTGAAAATATAGAATTATTTCTTATACAATGAAACAGGGCTCCCCAACCCCCTATCCATGGACTGGCACTGGTCCGCTGCATGCCTGAAACCAGGCCAGGCAAACAAGCGAAGCCCCATCCACGGGATGCAGGCAGCATGTGAAACCACACCCCCTCCAGTCTGTGGGAAAAAAACTCTCTCCACGGAACCAGTTCCTGGTGCCCAAAAGTTGGGGGCCACTGCGCTAAAAGGAACCTGGAACCTTCCTCCCAACTTCTGGATCCGCGTGTTCTATTTTGAAGTGAATATACTACAACTAGTCCTTCACTTATGATCACAGTTGGGACCCAAGCTTCTATTGCTAGGTGATGCGGTTGTTAAGTGAGTCATCTTGTGACCACATCCTATTTTTCCACCTTTTTTTCCACCTTTGAGTGACTCATGTGGTTGTGAAGTAAATCTACCTCCCCCTATTGAATTCATCATTGTTGAAAGCCAGCTGGGAAGGTTGCCAAAGGTGACCACATGAGCTGTGGATGCTGCAACCATCATAAATACATGCCAGTTGCCAAGCACCCAAATCATAATGATGTGATTGCAGGGACACTGCAACGGTCATAACAGGAGTGGGTTCTGCTTACCTTTACTACCCGTTCACAATGGGATTGCGATGACGACACCTCCCACTGGTTCTCAGTCACGGAGGAAACGCCGGTCACTAAAGGAAATGCCGGTCACTAAAGGGTTACAACCAAGCCAGTAGCTCTAGGACCGAGTCCACCAACAAAAGAAGCCCCGCCTCTTCCTGTACCCAGTTTTTTGACTCGGTCCGGTAGAGGACAGTCGTGTCTGTTAGTTCTCTCTCATTAACTCTTTGTGGGGGAGTTATTTGGCCATTGCTGGCTTATTTCTACTTAGTTTGCTCTTTTCTGCTCAAATTGCTGGCGTTTTCTTCAAAAAACTTTATTGGAATCAGGTTGGGAGTGCTAGAAACTCTCCAACTGCCCTGAGCAGCCCTGCAGCAACGCCCCCGAGCGTTTTGCAACGCCCCTACTATTTGCAGCTCTTTCAAAGGATTTTGGAGGCTTTTGGAGAGGTTTCCCTACCTCCAGCTGCTGTGGGAAAATTCTGGCTGCTAATTTCTAGCTCCAAGGCCTTTCCACGCCCTATTTTGCTGCGCTGTTAAGCCCTTTGGCTAGTGGCCTTTTCCTGCCTCCTGAGTAATCTTCCTGGCTCCTGGATTCTTCTCTGCTTCTCTCCTGGCGCAGTGAGTTACCTGAACCAATTATCCCCTGTGGGTGCATTTAAGGGTGATTTCTATCCTTTGCATTTATTCTGAGCTGCAAAAGTAAATTTCTGCTTTGTCATGGCTGATGCTAGGAGCAATAAATCCCAAAGCAAAGGAAAAAGGGGCCATTCTTCTGATCCTAAAGAAAGTTCCTCAGGGGATTCTGTTCCTCCCAAGGCAGCCAGAATTTCTACTAGATCTAATCACTCCAAGAGTACTAATTTTGCTGCATCATCAAGAGAAGAGACCAGGAGGCATAAGGCCATGGAAAAGGCCTTTCAAAAAGCTTCAGAGGCCTCTAGAGTTTCATCTCCTTCTGTGGGGCCTTCTAAATCTCCTGCCCTCCCCACTTCCAACGTGGCTGTTCCTTCTTCCCAAATTCAAATTGAACATGATTTTTCTCCTGATCAGTCTACTCTGGGTGAGAATGTAATTGTTGATGCTTCTTCAGTTTTTCCTGCTGCTAGGCCTCTATCTCCAATTGTTTCTATTCAGGCCCCCCCAAGGCAAGAATTTCCTGAGGCTCAAGCCCAATCCTGCATTCAGGGGTCTGAGGCTCCTGTAAATTTAACTCCTGCCCTAGCTGAACTTATTTCTGTTTCAATTAGGCAGGGTATTGCTGAAGGCCTTCAGCAAAGGGCCTCTTCTGAGGCCTCCAGTTATGTGAGTCAGCAGAGCCGTTCTGTGAGGGTCCAAGCTGTTGCTGATCCTGTGCAATGTGAAGAAAAGGTGGATTCCCCGGAAAATGCAAGTCAAGGTTCCCTGTCTGAGGGGGAAATTGCCCCTGATCAAGATCTCTCAGATGATGAAGGTCTAGAACCAGACCAGCCTTCCTTCATTGGTCTTTTCAAGCCTCAATTATTCAGATCCCTTCTATTTAAAGCTCAAAATGTTACTGGCCTGGGAATTTCTTCTACTCCTTCCTCTCAAGGGGCTTCTACATCCTCTTCTCAGCATCCCTCTTCATCATTATTATTTCAGGAACCTTCCATTCGTGCAGAGGTCGTTCCAGCTCCCAAGCTGTTTTCTGATGTCGTTCAAAGACAGTGGTCTTCTCCTAGTTCCGGCCCGGTTCCCAATGGTCTAGATAAAAGATTTTATAATATGGCATCTGATTTTGCTAATATTCTTCAAGTTCCTTCTGTAGATGCTCCCGTCGTCGCCCTCTCTTCTGCATCTCCTCTTACTGGTCCATCAGAGGAATTCCTGCACCCTGAAGATAAGAAGTTTGAACGCTCCTTGGTCAAGGACCACCAGGCCTCAGCTTGGTCCATTCAGGCCTCCTCAGCAGCTTCCTTTTTTAACAGGGCCTCCATCCTTTGGCTTCGCCAACTGCAGGAAAGGCTGCCTCCTTCTGATATGCGATCTCACCAGGATATCAACAAGATCCTAGCTGCTGTTGAGTTCTCTGCTGATGCTACTCTGAATGCGGCAAGGTTTTCAGATAAGGCTATCGGGGCTTCAGTCACTTCTCGTAGGCTCCTGTGGCTTCGTCAGTGGCAGGCAGATGTTCGGAACAAGTGGAGACTGGCATCAGCTCCTTTCTCGGGGAACTATCTCTTCGGCCCAGCCTTGGACCCACTCCTCATCGAGACGAAGGATCATCGCAAGATTCTGCCCGCCTTATCGAGAAGATCTGATCCTCGTCAGCAGGGTCCCTTTCGAAGCCATTCCTTTCGCTCCGACTTCTCTTCCTTCCAGTCCAGACCTCAGCGGTACTCTCAGCCCAGGGGCAGACAACATCAGGATTTCCAGGTCAGGCAGGGATCCCGTTTCCCTCCCCGCAGACCCTTCAGGGGGGGTAGGGGGCGTCCCTTTCACAGGTCCCGTTAGTTCTCCTTTATCTATCTCTGACTCCTTAATTGGAGGTAGGTTAGCATTTTTTGCTGACCAATGGGATTGTTCAGTTTCAGACCCCTGGATTAGACGTACTATTAGGTTTGGGTTGACCCTTGAGTTTTCTTCGGTTCCTCCTGACTTGTTTGTCAGGTGCCCTGTCTCTCATGTCAGGTCCAAGAGGGTTCTGCTAGATGAGGCTATTCAACATCTTTTGGAGATTAGGGCTGTTCAATGTGTTCCCCTAGGGGAAGTTGGCCAGGGATTCTATTCCCGTTTGTTTCTAGTTCCCAAGGCTTCAGGAGGCTGGAGGACCATATTGGATCTTAAATCCTTGAACCGATATATAGTCTATCGTCGGTTCAAGATGGAATCCCTCTAGACCATTCTCCTTTCTATCCGTCCAGGTGATTTTTTGTCTTCCATCGATTTGATGGAGGCTTATCTCCATGTGCCCATTTTTCCGGACCTTCGGAAATACCTCCGTTTTTGTTATCAGGGTAGGCATTATCAGTATAAAGCCCTTCCCTTTGGCCTTTCCTCAGCTCCTAGGGTCTTTACAAAGATCATGGCTGCCTTATCGGGACATATGAGATCTTTTCCTGTTAGAGTTTTGTTTTATCTAGATGATATTCTTATTTTGTCTAGTTCTGAGGTTAGGGGTAATGAGGATATTCAGGTCACCCTTCAGACCCTGCAATCCCATGGTTTTTTGGTTAATCGTTCTAAAAGTAATCTAGTTCCCTCCACGTGCATTCAGCATTTAGGGGCTGTTATTGATTCTGTCAGGTTGCAGGTTTCCCTTTCTCAGGATCGTCAGGACAGCATTGTTGAGCTGGTAGGTCAGGTTAAGGCCTCTCACTCTTTTTCCCTCCTGGGGCTTTCCCGCTTGCTAGGGAAAATGGTTTCTGCCTTTGGGATCACTCCCTGGTCTCGGTTTCATAGCCGGGAACTTCAATGGTTTTTACTTCCGTTTCAACGGTCTCGCAGGAGCACGTCAGAGGCCAGAGTCCCCTTGACTCCTCAAGTTCTCCGGTCCTTGGCATGGTGGACCTCTCCGGCTCTTGCTCAGGGATGCCTGTTCAGAGTACCTCAACGCGTGAGCATCACCACGGACGCGAGCCTCTTCGGATGGGGGGCTCACCTGGGGTCTCAGCTGGCCCAAGGGCAGTGGTCGGTCCAGGAGAGGGGACTTCACATCAACATCTTGGAGCTCAGAGCCATCTTCCGAGCTCTTCGCAAGTTCGCTCCTCTCCTTCGAGGTATCGATGTCTTGATCAGAACAGACAACGTAGCTGCCAAGGCCCACATCAATCGGCAAGGAGGGACCCGCTCCAAGGCTCTCATGAGGGAGGCATCTCGTCTCTTCAGGTGGGCGGAGAGTCACTTGGCATCCATCCACGCCTCTCACATCTCAGGGTCAGCAAATGTTCAGGCGGACGCTCTCAGTCGTTTGGTGGTGGACCAGACGGAGTGGAGCCTCGATCCACTTCTGTTCCAGGACATCGTGCATCGCTTCGGCCTTCCAGCAGTGGACCTCTTCGCGTCCGAATCCAACCACCAGCTTCCGAGGTTTTACACGAGATTTCCTGTCCCGGGAGCCGAAGCTGTGGACGCCTTGATCAGCCCGTGGCCTTGTGGTCTTCTTCTCTATGCTTTCCCATCTCTTCCCCTCATCTCCAGGGTCATCAGGAAGCTGTTGCAGGAACAAGCCGAGCTCATCCTTCTGGCTCCCTTCTGGCCCAGACAACCGTGGTTTGCGGATCTGATGGCGCTCTCTGTTGCTCCCCATTGGCAGATCCCGGCCAACAAAATATCTCTGTGGCAGGGCCGTCTAGCTCATCCAGACCCTCAGTGGTTCCGGCTGACCGTCTGGAGGTTGAGCGGTTCCTCCTGTCCTCAGCCAGGGTGCCTTCGGAAATAATTTCTATGATCCAGGCCTCTCGTCAAGGATCAACGAACCGTATTTACAATGCCACTTGGATGGCCTTCTCTGCCTGGTGTCGCCGTAAGGAGGTCCTTCCTACTGCTGCTTCCATTCTTGACATCCTGGGCTTCCTTCACGATGGCTTCAATTCGGGGCTTTCTCCCAATACCCTCCGGAGGCAAATCTCTGCCATCTCATCTATCCTCACCTGCGGCACCGCTGAGTCTGTGTCCACTCATCCTCTCATCCGTTCATTCCTCAGAGGCGCAACCAATCTACGTCTTCCGGCTGTTCATCGGTTTCCCACCTGGGACCTGAATAAGGTTCTGTTAGCTCTTACTGGTCCTCCTTTTGAACCTCTCTGGGAAGTCTTGCTGAAGTTCTTGTCTTTTAAGGCAGCCTTTCTAGTGGCTATCACCTCGGCTAGGAGGATCTTGGAGTTGGCTGCCCTCTCAGTTCGCCAGGATCTCTATATTATTCATCCTGATCGAGTAATTTTGAGATTGGATCCAGCTTTTATTCCAAAGATCAATTCAACTTTTCATCGTTCTCAAGAGATCATTCTTCCCAACTTCTGTCCTTCCCCCCGTCATCACTTGGAGACGGTGTGGCACAAGCTTGATGTTTGTCGCACTCTCAAGATTTATATCTCCAGGACTTCTTCCTTTCGTCGCTCCGAGGCTCTCTTTGTGTCTTTCCAACCCCAGTCCATGGGGTCAAAGGTTTCTTCTACTACCTTGGGTCGATGGCTCAGGGCTTCCATTTCTTTAGCTTACGAAGCTCAATCGTTGCCAGTGCCTCGTGGTGTTACAGCCCACTCTACCAGTAGCGCGGCTACTTCGGCTGCCTGGTCTACCCAAGCTTCACTTGAGGAGGTCTGCCGAGCCGCTACTTGGACGTCTCCATCTCCATTTATCCGGCATTACCGGTTGGATGTTTATGCATCGGCGGAAGCCTCCTTTGGAAGACGTGTGCTGCAGCGGGTATCTTCCCAGAACCAGGAGAGGCGCCGGCCTTCTCCTTCCCAATAGATACACGGGCTTTGGTATATCCCTTTAGTGACCGGCGTTTCCTCCGTGACTGAGAATGAGCGTTGGTCTTACCTGATACGCCACTTCTAGTCACTAGGAAACGCCGGTCACCCCCTCCCAATTGGTCCGGCACCTCTCGTGCTGGCTTTTGACTGTTGACAGAGGGGGGTGGGTCCTGGGGATTTTTTTACCTTTCCTTTATTTTTCTACAGACACGACAGTCTACCTTTCGTCCTCGTCTCAAACTGGATACAGGAAGAGGCGGGGCTTCTTTTGTTGGTGGACTCGGTCCTAGAGCTACTGGCTTGGTTGTAACCCTTTAGTGACCGGCGTTTCCTTTAGTGACCGGCGTTTCCTAGTGACTAGAAGTGGCGTATCAGGTAAGACCAACGCTCATTTTACTACCGGTTCTTGTGAACCGGTCCGAACCAGGGGCAACTGTTCTGCCCCAGCTACGGACCCCAAAGAATGCAGCACACACAAAGTCCGTACAAACCTTAATTTACTAATTCAGGACTACAAATGAGCTTTCTTAGTAGTTGTTCAAAGACAAGTACAGTTTAAATCAGTCTTTTCTGAACAAGGGCTGTTAATTTAACTTCATTAACAGCTGACAAGAATCCAAAGAATAATAACTCAATTCTGAGGCAAAGTATCTCAGATAACTGTAATCTTATTGTGGTTGGCAGAATGCCCAGAAGCAATTTGCAGGAAAACTGATAAGAGAGAAACAAGAGCCGAACCAAATGTTTCTGGAATCAAGACGCGAAGGAATATGAACGAAGTTGTTTCCTGCAAATTGCATCAGTCATAGTTCTTCCTTAAATAGGCTAGGGGAGTGGCCAATTAGCCCCAAGCCTTACTCTCAAGGAGACCTCCTCCTGAGGTGCCACTCCTTCCTTTTAACAGCTCTGCGCACTCGTGCATCAAGAAAAGGCTCCTCCTCTTCTTCCTCTTCACTTATGGGAGCTTCTGGAGGTTCTGAAACCCCTGGCTGAATCCCCACCTCTGGCACCACATCTTCTCCAGCCTCCTTATTGTCTGACTCAAGTACCAGCTGCACAGGCTGCTGGCACCACACCAGCCTCCTCGCTGTCAGAATCAGCTACTAACTGCACAGGCCGCTGACGGGCCACAACAGGCAACCCACCACTGGGTCATAAGTATGAGAACTAATCATAAGTAAGGTAGTCCTCCCAACCAAACATCCCCATGATCACATAATCAAAGTTCATCAGTTTGGTAACTGGCATGTATTTACGATGGTAAATCTGATCACCACTTACAA
This sequence comes from Arizona elegans, assembly GCA_022577455.1. Lineage (NCBI taxonomy): Eukaryota > Metazoa > Chordata > Lepidosauria > Squamata > Colubridae > Arizona > Arizona elegans. Next base: position 75,929,702 of record JAKOOJ010000007.1, read on the forward strand.
CCTTCCCAGACAGCTTCTAATGAGTAAAGTCAATGGGGGAAGCCAGATTCGCTTAAGGACTGCAGTGATTCACTTAACAACCATGGCAAAAAAAAAGTCATAAAATTGGACACATTTCACTTAACAACCAATGGAAATTTTGGTCCCAGTTGTGGTTGTAAGTCAAGGACTGCCAGTACTTGTAATGTGCTTGGGTAATTACTAGATGGCCTAGCTTTTATGTTATATCTTAAAGTTTGAAAATATCATCACTAAATAGGATAGAAACGTGAAAGCTTATTTTACTGTTTATTATTGTTATTGTCAAATATTCAAATTGGTTATGTAAATCACTGAATAATATACACATTTGTGCTTTTGCATAGTAGTATTTTCAGTTTTGGGAAATGAAAACCTGGGACTGGAGGGATAAAGCAGCATTATAGAAAAGCCAGCAAATCTCCATCTTAATTAGCAACCATGTAGAAAGTAAATATTCCTGGATTTTTAATCATATTTGGAGATTCAGAATCCTAAACAATCATTTCTTGCATGTAGCTATATTTTATATTTTTGGAATGGATTCTTAAACTCTTAAGAAGATGAAAAGTGTTTTAAGTAACCAAAATTGATAAGCAGCCTAGACACAAACATAGTAATTTGCATTAACGGGTAAGGAAGGAATAATCAAGCTTTCTGTGTAAATAACCTTTGAGTCTTATGGATAGCACTTTTCTGAAGAGATGATGCAGAGAAGGAAGTAATCTTTTGTATTAAAAATTATTATACTTCCAGCTAAGATAACCTACTAGGCAAATATAGCATAAGCAAATTCATTTTGAAGATTTTTCTGAGCCTCTAGGTCAAATGTATAAACATTAGAATAGTAGGAAATTAACACAGCTGATAAGAAAATCTAATTCTAAGAAAACTGAGAACACAATTCAGTTGAAGCAACAATATGAATCTCTGAATATCACATTTTATAATACAACAAGGTTATTTGTGAAGAATAATATATTGGAAAAGCATGGACATCAGCCTTGCCACCAAATGTTGGTTAATCCGCTTATAGTGTTCCCTATAGCTACCTAGAATTGTGAAAGCTGGACTTTAAACAAGCAAAGTTTTAGTTTAATCGCATTAAACTAAAACTAAACTAAAACAGGAAGAAAATTGACTTGTTTGAGCTGTGGATCTGGAGAAGGCTCTTGCATACAGGTAGTCCTCCACTTACAATTCGTTTAGTGCAGTGTTTCTCAACCTTGGGAACTTGAAGATATGGGGACTTCAACTCCCAGAAATCCCTGCGCCCCCCCCCCCCCTACCACCACCACCATGCCCAGCTGAGCCACACGATCATCAGAGGCTGATCCAGGGAGATCTGCTGTTGACGGATCACATGGGTTTAATGCTCCAGTGTTGTTGAGCTTCTTCCTGGTCTCACCATCCTCCTTTCCTCTGTGGCTTTAGTTGTTGCAGGTGCAGGTAAGATCTGCTGAGCTGCCCTTTTCCTGCCTCCTGACTGCTCAGCTTTTAGCTCTTCAGCTCAGTGGGAAAACTTCCCATGCTCCTTGGCTTTCAAAGCAAAAGAACAATGCCTTGAGCCTTCAGCTCCAGATGAAGAAGAAAATCTCTCTTCGTGTTCTCTACCAAGCTGTGGTTGCTCCAGAGTCAGTAGTGGGGTCATTTGACAAGAAAAGGCACTACGGATCTTCCTTTCTCCATGATAAGCAGACCCAGCCTTCCACAGAGCAATATGGGATAAATAAATAGCCTTTGTTTTATGGTGGTGTACATAGTCTGTGCATTTTTGTTAATATTGGCAACAATGAAAGACATTATTTTATATTCAAGTAGTTATTATTTACAGGATGCATGACTCATCATGTTTAATAAGAAACAGATAATGATGACATTGGATTAGTCATTCACACAAACACACATGCACACACACACACACACACTCAATTTCACAATCCAAATGTCAGAAGACAAAGAAAAGAGTTTAAACTATAAAGGACAGATCTGTTGTCCAATATTCCAGGAAAAATGAAAAATTGATCTTAACTTTACTTCTAGAAAATGTATAAAATGTAGTGCAAGCATAGTAGGATGGATGGAAACGTTTATGTATGTCCTATTGATCCTTTGGACAATTTTCAAGGTCAAAGGGAGCCCTTTAAAAGAATCGGCCACCTTTGGTACATAACCCACCTCAAAATTTTCAAATTTCAACTTCCTTCAAAAAAATCATTGAAATGTGTTAATTTGCTTTTACAAAACTGTTTTGTAGGTATGCATTTTAGTGGCAGGGAAAGAGGGAATCATTAGTCTTATAGGGAAGGCTTTCAAATGTTGCTGTTGAAAATTCACTCTTGTTGGAGATAAAAAGATTGATGCAAGTACCTGTTTCCCTCTGCTTGGCGAATTGCTAAATGCATCCTCTAAGACAGGGGTCCCCAACCCCTGGGCTGCGGCCCACTACCGGGCTGTGGCATATTCGGAATTTGGCTGCGTGAGTGGCTGGCCGCAGCATGCACGCACCAGTAGTGGGTTTCAAAAATTTTTACTACCGGTTCTGTGGGCATGGCTTGGTGGACGTGGCACGGCTTGGTAGGCATGGCTTGGTGGGCATGGCAGGGGAAGGATACTGTAAAATATCCATTCCCACCACACTCCAGGGGAAGGTCACTGCAAAATTCCCATTCCCTCCCCAATCCAGGGGAAGGTTACTGAAAAATCCCCATTACCGCCTGATCAGCTGGGACTTGGGAGGCAGAGAATAGATGGGGGTGGTCAGAGGTAGTATTTACCAGTTCTCCGAACTACTCAAAATTTCTGCTACCGAAATTTCTCCAGAACTGGTTAGAACTTGCTGAAACCCACCTCTGGCAAGCGCAGCTCAATTTACGTGAGTGGCGGGCTGGTGGACACTTGCACGTATGTGCCCCAGCCCATCGTTCGTGCAGCCAAGTTCCCCTCTCCCCCCATGAACCGGGCCACCAAAGTCGGGGACGGCTGCTCTGATAGTAAAACTGTGTTTTTGATAGATATTTTCAGATCTAATAGCTATGGAGCTGAATACCTCTGGTATAATGCTTTGTTCAGGATTTCTGCCCATCAGGAACCATTGTTAATCCATGGATCAGCTGAACATTCTTTGGTTAATTCTCTGCAATTTTACTAGGGTTTTCCCTTTCTTGCCTTGTTTCACTTTGAAAAGTAGTTGTAGTGACTGAAAATATAGCTCCCCTCTAATTCTCCTGTAGCTATTGCTGGCAGCTGGCAGGGTGCCAAATTATCTTGCTGACAAGCTGACTTTTTGTTTTTAATTTGTTGTTCTTAAAGGAGAATGTCAAACCATCTCTACCTAGGTTAATCTATCTAGATAAATTGCCTTTGCAATTTATGCATAAGGTGATAAATTGACAATTATTATTATTATTATAAGTACATATATAGCATCCCAATGCTGGTTATTATTTAAAAAAAAACCATGCCCATGTCTTTCCATATGAATTCAAGCAGTGGGTGTCATTGGTTTGAAATATATTATGCAAAGTAGCATCTTCCCCTTTAATGGATAGCACTTAATTGCACTGAGTTGCTCATTGTTCTTGTAATGACTGTTATCCTGCTAATGACTGTTATCCTGCAAAGGTTAAACTACCATATAATGAAGGAACCAAGGAAAGGCCTAAACAATTAAAACAAGTCTTGCAAAAAAAAAAAAAGGAGTTTAATCTCTGATGTTGTTATCTACTTTATAAGCAAAATCTCATTCATTTTCTTTCATAGCTTGAACTGTAATTCATTTCTGCCTTGGGTAACTTTAACTGCAAGGCAGGCTCTTTTTAGTTTTGTATTCACCCTAATTCCAAGGATATTTATTTATTAATTTGGGCCTTTGAATCACACTGTTGAATCCTGGTGACCTCCATGGACTAGTCATTATAGGTTTTTTTAGCAGGATTTCATAAGCGGTTTGCCATTGCCTCTTTATTAGGGCTGAGAGGGGATGACTGGCCCAGAGTCACTCATCTGCTTCCTGCCTAAGAACTCCAAATTTCCCAATTTGTAGCCTGGTGCCTTAATAAATAACTAGACTAAACTGGCCCTCAAGCATATTTATCTTGAAAGTTACAACTCAGAAATTGTCTCTATTTCCATCTTGAAATATCCCAATATAGGTGGGCTATAGCTTGTACCGATATAAATATGTTTAGATCTGGAATTGTAATGATATTGATATTAATTGGAGCTAGAATATACCACTAGGGTCTTAAGATGGAGTACAGTGTTTTTTGTGCTGTGGAAATAGCCATCCAGTTTGGCAGACAAATTCAAATGATGTTGACATAAGAGCTTAAATTTTTCTTTAGATTGATTATGGCCCCTGGGCTCTAGGAAACAGAATTCTTTATTAATGGAATTTAAATCTTTTTGGGGGGAAATCTAATTCTGCAAACTAGAACAAAATGGCTGCATTTTTATAGATTTAACGTGTCACACAACCATCGAAAACATCCTTTAAAGAAACAAACTTCTGATTTTCAACACTTCATGCTACTCTTGGATAGACTGAAAATATTTGAATCTTCAAATAGATGTATGAAATGTAGATAAATTTCAGCCACAAAGAAAGTCCACATAATCCAATTTGATTGCCAATGGCAAGATCAACAGCCAGGTGCTGTCCCTATCTTGTGTTTCACAAGATACAATTGTAGATTATAGCAGAAAATATCCACCCATTATATGAATGGGTGATTTTTTTTTTTTTTATTAAAGCCAAAGGTCACCAGCTTAACAAAAAACAAAATGTCCAGATAACAATGCAATATCTAAGAACAGTATCATAAAACAGTTAGATTATATATTAAAACTTGCTGGCATCTCCATTATCTGTTGCAATACTTGACATGCTGCCATGCAAATTTTTACTATATTTTAGATTGTAACCGGCAATCTGTCTGTGAGAAACGGGTGAAAAGTATTTATTTGGATGGAGCTAACAATGTATGTTTGTGATGCTTAAACAGTATATTTTTTTTCTTTAGTCTGCTTCTGCTTTTGGAAGTGCTTCCTCTTGTGATTAAAATAATTTAAATTATAAGAAAGTAGAATATTAAGAAGACCTGCCATACATCCAGTGAATGCAGATTGGATTGTCTCTGTGTATTAAATCTGATGCACTTTGGTAAATTTTGTCAAGAAGCAGCTGGCCCAATCCTGGGCATATTCAAACTTGAGAATGCAACCATTAGACATACATGGAGTGTTCCAGAATCCTTCAGAGAGTTCTTACTCAGCTCCTGGAGGTATGTTAGTATGCTTGAAGTTTACTGTCTGCTTCAACAGCAGATCAATACTGCAAAATGTGCAGCAGCTTTTAGTGAAGATGATAGCATGATTGGGCTGCTGCAAGAGATCCTCAGTGGAGTGGAAAACTTTCCATTTGATGATGCTAAAACCCAACGAAATACAACAAATGAAGACAACATCACAGAAAGGGGAAATGTCACAGAGTCCTTCATGCTCTATTGCTTGCTTCCATTTGCGTTTCCAGTGTTCTGCTTCTCACTCTCTGACTCACTTGTTCTCCTTTGAAAAGCATATGAAAGCTACTAAATGCTCCTTTGCTAGATATTCATCTTTCTACAAGTGACAGTCTGGTGGCAAATCTGAGTAGTGTTTTTTAGTCCAATTGGACAGTCAAGGCTCTGTCTTTTCACATTTCTACAGTGCTTACACATATTGGAGGTGATTACAAGAGATCCTGGCACCCTCAGGATTTTTGCAATTGTCTATCATGGTCTTTCTTAATCCTTATTTGGATGATCTCTTCCAACATAAAAAAAAATCCCCACAAGAATCTGTGGCATTTGATTCTACTTCTGCAGTTTCATCATCGGAAAAAATGGTGGCCTTGTCCCATTTTATGAGCAATGGGATCTCAGCAAATTCAATTCTTTCTATGAAATTTCAGGGAGATTATATGGTTTGTGGTTAATTAAGCTCGTGATATCCCCACAGACAATTAATCATGAGTTTCTACTTAGACTTTAATCTGTGATTGGTTTTCTTCAAATGATCGTCTGGATAGCAACACAAACTGCCTGATCACCCTGCAGAGGTATTTAATAGGAACCCTAGTTTCCCAGAAATGTTGAGTCAGTCTTTAGAAACTGAAGAGAGAGTGAGAGCTCTGTAAATCACTAGAGTTTCCACCTAGAGCTTCAGAGAGATGGAGGATTCCTTGTGGAGACTCTTAATAGGTTTGTTTTGTTTTTATGCCTTCAAGTCACTATTGACTCCTAATGATGGTCTGAATTAGTATCTGCAGCGTTTTTGAGAGATTTCTAAAGTGATTTCGATTGTCTCCTTTCTAGGGATGAGTGGGAGTGATTGGCCCAATGTCATCTAGCAGTCTTCATGCCTAAGACAGGACTAGTACTCAGTCTCCCAAAACCGACTTCCTGTTTTTTCTGCTACTATGGCAGTGACTCTGATTCATCTTTAATTTTGTGATAACTCTACAAGCAAAAAAAAGTGGTTTTACTGCCAGAGGAAAACATTTTTGTTGCTTTTCATAGTCCCTTAATAGACAACTTGGTTTCCTGGCCATTCATTAAGGTCAGCAGGAAATGCCTTTTTCTCTCCTTCGCGGCTATCTTCTCATGAAATTGCTGTATATGTGGGCAAAGGCCTTGATTGCAGCGCCCAGAATGTGAGATTTTCTGCTCCAGGTTATCCATCTATCTCTTTCCCCACCTCCACCCTTTACCCACCGGCGTTCCAAAATTGACTTTAACAAGTGGTTGCATTGTGATCTCTTTTCCTGTGTTCCTTTTTTAAAAAATGCTGTAAGAGGATTTTCCCTGTGCTTTTAAAAGGAAACAACAGTAGATGATATGAACCTCAAGTACAAAAGCCAGATCAAAATCTCATACCTAATAGTAATAGTGTAGTACAAACAAGAATGCAAATTGTGCAAGTGAAAATAATGAAATCCATCCCAAACTTAACATTTGCTTCAACCAATTCCATTAAAGACAGTCCAGTGAGATTGGCATTGCCAGCAAGCAAAATCCACAACTATGTAACTCACCTTATGATTCTGTTGGTTGGTAAATAATGTAACATTCCTGGCCATTTTTAAAAATACTGAATTTATGGATATATTAGCCGAAGGTACAAAATGTATGTGTTCTGTGACTAAAGACAGAAAACAAGTTTATAAGGACAAGATTTATTATAGGCACTCTGTACTCTAACCCTTGATTTTGGTTGATTACACTCTAGTGGTTTTCTATATTATTAAAAAGTATTTGTTCACAGAGAGTGCCTGTGAAGCATGGACATAGCAGAATGGTAAAACTTCCTCTACTTTTGAAACGTCTAGCTTATGTTAAGAAGAATGGAAAGTATGCTGATATTGTTTTCACTGTACTTTTTCTGCTTAGTGCACATTGGTAGTCATAATTTTTCTCTAGCAACAGAAATATGCACCAGATTCAAAATTGGCTTATGTGATGGATACATTGGTTGCAGCTACTTTGGTTGTAAAGCTATCATTTGCTCATCCCTGCTCCATCCCAGGAATGACTTGCTAAAACCTCTTTCTGATAGTGCTCTTCTTTCCTATAAAAGACTTACAAGATTCTGTTATTTGTAGCTCATCTCAATGCATTATAGTTTTCCTGTTGAGTTGATATTCCATTCTGATCTATCTGATGGGGGGTAATATTGCATGAATATGCGCTAAGGCATCTTAGGGCCATGTTTGATGCAACATTAGCCAACATTAGCCAGAGGAAAAGTTGTTTTATGTGACCCTTAAAGATCCACGGGGCCTATATGTTTAAAAAAAGGAAAAGGAATATTAGTGTCTTTAATTTAATCCAGTAGATTATCTATCAGATCCTCTAAAATTTGTTCACTCAGAGATATTCACAGGGTATGATAAAATAAAATCTAGATGGTGGCTATGACAGTGCAATTGAAGTCAAAAAATGGTTGTGATAGGTAGATCCATATAAAAAATAGGTAATTTTGATTGCACTTTCACAGCTACCATCTTTGTGTCATATCTTGCAGATATCCTTTCATTCACTTACCAGTTGCACATTACTATGATTTTCCCAATTCTTTAGTTTCCGTTATAAAAGGAACCCCCAATGAGATAAACGTTTCCACAGAATATCAGTATTCATTGTTCATAATAGTTTTAGATGCTACCCCTTAGAGTGTTGTCTTTAAATCCATGGAGTTATTGGAAATTGAAGGAACAAATCAGTTCAGTTGCCCTATTGATCACATGTTTCTATAGAACAGAGGCAGGATTATACATTTGTACCCCAAAAAGAAATTAAAAGAAAAGTCAAATTTTACTTTCCTTTTAACAACCAAGATGAGTGTTGAAACTGCGGAAAGATATGCTTTGTTGGATATGTGTGGCGCCTGAAGCCATTACGATTTGTAATTTCCTCATAATGCTGGACCTGATGTGAAGTATTATTAAAAATTCAATGCTATATATTGTATTCAGCTAGTAAATCATATAGGCATTATTGGAGGATATTAATAAATGTTTTGGATTGGCCCCTTTCAGGCCAAAAGGAAATGTTTTTAAAATATGTGTAAATGTATCCTTTGGAAAAAGGAAACCTGACAAAATTACAGATAATTTTTAAAATGTATGTGCTGAATATACTGTGAAGAGAGTAGTTGTTTTGAACATAATATTTTCATAATTTAAGGTTCTTAAATTAAGCACATTATTAACAGTAAAACTAGCAATCATTGTGTCAAAAGAAAGTTCTCCAATAAACCACAATTAAACTCCGCATTAAGAAACTGACTTTAAAAAAAATTAAAACAATATCAAGAGTTCTCTTGTTTATTATTATTATTTTCTAATGTATTACATTAAGCTATATTAACCTACTGAATATTTGTTTGTGGTGCATTATTCATCAGTCATTGTCTATTTTTTTTAACTGCCAGAAATGAATTTTTATTGCTAAGAGGCATCTCTTTTTCCTTATTTAAATAAAGACATGTACATAAGAATGCTTCCAGTTCTATAATGTGATTGAACTCTCACTTTCTGATCTCCCATAATGTCTTGAGCCACTAGATCTCCAAAATAACTCAAAATAAATAACAACTATAACATTTCCAATTCTCCGAGTCAGATAGATGGGCCTGATGTGTAAACACCTCTATCTTCTCTTCCTAACCATTTCTGCTCTCTGTCTCTGTCTTCTAACTACCTTCCATCTTTCCAGATGCAGGACGCTATGGGCTATGAGTTACCCTGGGTGTACTTTGTCAGTCTGGTCATCTTTGGATCCTTTTTCGTTCTTAATCTGGTTCTTGGTGTGTTGAGCGGGTAAGCTGTTAGTTTTGGTGTTTTCTTCTCCTCATGCTGCAGGGCAAGACTCCAGGATCAGGATCCTTCCATGTCACCAAGCTTCTTAGCTTGTCATAAACCCAAGCAAAGAGTCTGTTTAATGAAAATTTACATATCATTAATATGTCTAAGGGCAGTCACATTACAGTAGGACTATATAATAATACCTCCATCAGGAGTGGAGAACTTAGAAAATTTGTGCATTCCTACATACATGGCTCCTATCTCGCCTTGTCTTCATAATTGACTCACTCAACATTCAAATTCAGTGCTGGTGGCTGAGGTTCCCTTCAACTGGAGATTTGCAATGCACAGGAAATAACTTTTTCTCACTAATTATCATTCCACTCTTCCAGGTCAATGATGCCATAGGAAGGGAGTGGCCCTGGATCTATTTTGTTACACTAATCATCATAGGCTCATTTTTTGTACTTAACTTGGTTCTCGGTGTACTTAGCGGGTAAGCAATAAAAGGAAAAAAAGGTTTTTCAATTGTTTTTTGTTATTTACTCTTCTTGCTTCTACACTGATATTTCTATTCTTTGGGGTGGTGTTATGGATATACTGTAAGTGTTGATTCAGCATCTACATTTCTTTTAATAATATCAATGGTCTTTGGCCAAACCCTATATGGTGGCACAGTAGTTAGAATGCAGTATTGTAGGCTGACAGGTGACAACATTCATGACAGTGGAACTAGTCACTAGAGAGAAATTAAATGTATTCAAACTGAGGTGAGACCATCATCTTTGCATCAATTTAGATTCCTACATTGAGAAGGAATTTGGGCTCAATGTTGTAAATTAAAATGATAATTCTGTGTATTCCATGTTTATATTTTACCAGTTGGAATATATTATGTACTTTCTTAGCTTGACAGCCAAAAACTAGCAATACTGGAGGATCATTGTAAAATCAATTTGGCCTATAAAAGTGCTAAATTAGGGTTTGGTATAACAGTAATGTTGGAATACCAAGAACACATAGATGCTAAGAGAAGAATTTGGTGCCATGGTTTAAAGTTGATTTATGAAACCTGCCTTATTAATTTAGCTAAACCTGGCATCCTGTGTTATTCCTGGTTTGTTTTTGTGTTTGTTCTCTTTTACAAATCCTGAAATTGCAAGATAAATAGTAGTTGAATAGTACTTAATAGTACTTGAAAATAAATATAGATTAATTCCCAGATTAAATTGTGGTCCAATGGCTTTCTCTCCAAACTCTTCTCTCATATTCAGTCTTCACTCTACTTACACTCTGCTTTCTGTGAAATTCTCTCTGTTCGTGTCCTTATCGCCTACTAATTGGATTATTGTAATGTAGTTTATTCAATACCCTTAAAACCATTGAAACTTCAGCTGATAAACAGTGCAACTGCACATATGGTTCCAAGACAGAAATATTACTGCCGCATAACACCACAACTTAGCAACTCTACTGGTTCTGATTGTTTTCATGCACACTTCAAGGAACTGGTTGTGATCTACAGTATAAAACTTTATATCCTTGGAGCTCACTGTAACTTCAAGAGTGCTTCTTCCAAGTAGAATATGTATGCCTGCCCAAAGTGCCTGCTGAGAGTCCCCATGATAAGAGGGGACATTCACACAAAAGCAGAACAGATGAAACACGGAGCACAAAGCAGCAATGCATAACCATCAGAACATCTCCCTTGGTTCCTAGGAAACATTCCTGCAAATAGATTGGCGAAATAGTTGTATACCTTGGCTAGAAATTTGGATGTTGGCAAAAGACATGCAGATGAAACAAACCAGGAATTAACCAAATACTCTATGTTGCTTTATTTTAACCTATACTATATAAGCTATACACAATTTGGCCCTCGTGCGATACACAAAGATGTAGGAAGGAATGGAAATTGAAATTACTTCACAAAATGCCAAATAAAAGAGAATTGTGGGTAGATGCATTTTGATCACAGGTTGATACCCAGTATACTACCATCATTAGAATATTTTTAACCCTGTATTAGATGTTCCAGAAAGATGTCCTTTTGATATTAACATAATGGTTTTCCCATGTAGAATGCTCTGATGCAAAAAAAAATATTCAGAACCCTATATGTAGTAGATGGCAAATATCTGCTTTGCTGGATGTAAATTTCCATCAGTCTTGCAGGAATACCAAGCAAATCAAACTATTTATATATATATATATAAATTCAGGTTCAGTCTTTGACTCTATAATTTAAAAGATTACAAGATGTGTAAAATATAGTTCTTAAAGCCAGGACAATTGCTACCAGGTAGCAGATCTGATATTGTAATAAAGGAATCTGAAGTCTAACGTCAATATTCTTTCTGGTGTTGAGCATAAATCTTCTAACTTTTATTATTTAAAGACATTTTTAAATAATAATGTTTAATATTGCAGGGCCAATACAGCCTAGGTTGCATTTTCTAATGGATAATACAGGGCAACATTACAAGAGATTGGACTCCACAGACATAAAAAAATTAAATTTAATATTCTTGGCTTAATAAAAAAAAATCTTTAATACTGTCCACCTTACTTATATGAAGTGCTGCTCAGAAAAAGGCACCCAATCTTGACTAGATTTTCTTATGGTCCACCTTTTCTTTAATGTTCCTTGGTACAAAAATGTGGGCTTTAGTAGACAAACTCTTATGGTTTTTCCACATTTGTAATTCGTCTATTTATTTTATTAGCAAAGGTCTTTCCTAATTAATTAATTCACTGAGATGCTTTTGATCCTAAAAATTAAATAAAGTATCTTGTAATGTTCTATTTTAAAAATTCTCATGATTAGAATCCTGACAATGGAACAAAAACCAAACAATAGGACAGAGAACTTGAGACAGCAAATCGATATGACATATCTGCCTTATATTTCTAGTAATGTATTGAATGTAATATTGCACCAGGTGTAGGAGATTTTAACAATAACAACAACAACAATATCTACATCTCAAGTTACAAAAGTAATTTGAGATGCAGCACAGAGAGCTCACATCAATGGTGGGATTCAAGTAATTTAACAACTGGTTCTCTGCCCTAATGATTTCTTCCAACAACCAGTTTGCCAAACTGCTCAGAAAATTAACAGGTTCTCCTGAAGGGTGCGAACTGGCTGAATCCCACCACTGGCTCACTAGCAGTTTTAAACCCTAGCAACATACCGTATCTTGAGGAACCACAGTGCTTAAATTAACATGAGCCGCTGAGTTATCATACCAAGAAACTTAATATTTTAAGGGCAATTCAAGTTATTCTCTTATCTTCTCTCTCTTTCTCTTTTTTTTCCCTTTCTATTTCTCTCTCTTCTGTTCTTTTAATTTAATCCCCTCCTTCTCACCAGGGAGTTTTCTAAAGAGAGAGAGAAAGCAAAAGCTCGAGGTGACTTTCAGAAACTAAGAGAGAAACAGCAACTGGAGGAGGACCTAAAGGGATATCTAGACTGGATAACTCAGGCAGAAGATATAGATCCAGAAAATGAGGATGAAGGCATGGATGAGGAGAAGCCCCGAAACAGTAAGAAACTTTCTCCTGTTTTCCTTTTTGCTCCTAGCCGGAGATGATTTCTGAAAGTGCTCTGCATTTTGAGAAACATCATGAGCTGAAATATGTTGTTTTCCTTCTGAATCAAATATTGCTTTATAAAATAGGATGGGGAAGATGAAGTCGATATAATTACTATTGATTCCAAAAGACCACGTCTTTGCTTGGCACTGTGTATTACAGAGGAAAACTGGCATATACATTTTATTAGAGATGTGGTTTAAAATGTGCTTTGGGCTCTGTAGGTTTATTGAACTGCAATTCATCCTTTTCCCTTTGAAATAATTATCTTGAATACTTCAAGCTGACTCAGCCTTGTGCTCGTGTTTGTAACATTTCTGAAACATCCTTTTGCCAAAAATTTTCAGGCCAAATATAAAAGCAATACTATCAGTAAAGTAAATACAGTACCAGAATGGCCCTGTGAACTTAAATAGATATCTAACATACTACGTGCATTATGAGAATAATATCTCTAGAATCAGAATCAAAATATCATCTGTATAATTTGTGAATTCATGTTATTAGAGAAATATCAGCTCCACATTATGAACCTTGCTTTGCTATGGTGGGAAGGTAATATTGCTTTGAATGATGCCACTGTTCCAATCACCACCAAGATGAATTGTTGCATATTTTCTCAAGGTATTTTTGAACGTATTTTGTCAAATTTACAGTATATCAAGAATTAGCCAGAATAGGGGGTGGGGAGGCTCAATCGGTTATCTAGCCTGTTCCTGTATCAAAATGAGAGATATTCTTTGGTTGCCAGCAGAGGTGGGTTTCAGCAGGTTGTAACCAGTTCTAGAGAAACGGTAGTGGAAATTTTGAGTAGTTCGGAGAACCGGTAGTAAAAGTTCTGACTGGCCCCGCCCCCATCTATTCTCTGCCTCCCAAGTCCCAGCTGATTGGGAGGAAATGGGGATTGTGTAGTATCCTTCCCCTGCCACGCCCACCAAGCCATGCCACGCCCAGCAAGCCACGCCCAGCAAGCCATGCCACGCCCAGCAAGCCACACCCACAGAACCAGTAGTAAAAGTTTTTGAAACCCACCACTGGTTGCCAGAAGCTAACATATTTTTAATTTGTATTCTGCTCTTCTACATGATGCTGCTGGAGGTGATTAGGAAAGGAACGATTAGACATGGTCCTTCTTTTGCCATGCAATGCTTAGAAGAATGTGCTTCAAATGGCAACAAATATTGCTGCCTTGTCTTTCTATCTGTATGGTGAGCTACTTTTTGGCAGAAGTTCAGAGGGTACTGTATGGCACATTTAGATGAGTCCAAAGCAGCATGTTAAATAAATGAGTATTAAATAAGTAGTTATTCCTTTCAGAACGTTTCACAATGTTGTCTTCTTGCTTGGGTATTGGTGACTTGCATTTTGAGAGCTGTGATTCCTCCATTAATAACGTTTGTTGTATTGATTCATTGTGTCCAAGTCAAAGAGTGGCTGATTTTGCTTCCATCCAGACTCCTTTGTTGCAGTGTATTTCAAAGGTCCTTGCTGTTGTCTGGCCCTGAGCTTTGGAAATATTTATAGAGTAACATGAGTTATTTTACATAAACATTTCTGATGTGTGCTAAGTATGGATTGTGTAAATTTGTCTTTACTATATAATAAGAGGTTAGGTTTAGAGGTGCATTTCAGCAGGTTCTGACCAGTTCTGGAGAACCAGTAGCAGAAATTTTGAATAGTTCAGAGAACCAGTAAATACCACCTCTGACTGGCCCTGCCCCCATCTATTCTCTGCCTCCCAAGTCCCAGCTGATTGGGAGGAAATGGAGATTTTACAGTATACTCCCCCTGGAGTGGGGTGGGAATGGAGATTTTACAGTATCCTTCCCCTGCCATGCCCACCGAGCCACGCCCACCAAGCCATGCCACGCCCACCAAGCCATACCCACAGAACCGGTAGAAAAAAATTTGAAACCCACCACGGTTAGGTTAGGTTGCTTTATTGTGGTCATTAATCAGCACAAGACATTTTAAAGGCTAGATCTTCGAAACAATAGTTGTGAGGATAAATTTTTATGATTTCATTGTCATAAAATCATTGGTTTAATATAGCAATAATATGACATTATGACAATAGCCTTTAGGAATTAATCATAAAAGGTGCATTATATAGTTTTTTAAAACAATACTTCTGGATTAGAAATTTCTCAGCTATATAAAGAATGACTATTCTAACAGAAAGGCAGAATTTGAAATTAATACAAACAAGAAAAATTATTTTGCTATTACATGTCATTAGAAATAATGCATGCAACATGACAGTAATTAAGTCAAAGAGGAGAAAAAGTGACTTTGCAGCTATAGTGTTTTTCTCACAACTACAGTTTTTTTCAATCAACTGAACAAATGCACACTGTATGAACTATAAACAGGAGGGGACCTAACGTCTCAGGGAATGGGATGTTGATTGGTTGATGATTTTGGCTTTCCTTTCAGGCAACTGAGTTCAAATTCATTTGTGAGCATTTCAAGAATGGGAAGATTTACAATGTGTTCATACTTCACAGGGAAGGCTTGTACAATCTCAAGTTTGATTGAGTTGCTAGAATGCATTATCTCTACTTTGAAATCATGCAAATTTTTCATTTAAAAAGGGAATTCCATAATATAGTCATTAAAGTCACTGTGTTTTTCAGTTTTGTTGAAGATATAAAAGTACCTGCCAAGTACAGGTAGTCCTTGACTTACAACCACTTGTTTAGCATCTGTTCTAAGTTATGACGGCACTGGGAAAAGTGACTTATAACCAGTCCTCATATTTATGACCATAGCAGTCATATGTTCATGACCTAAATTAGGTTTGTAAATCCCTTGTATTTCAGTTTCCTACACCCAGTCTAATGGAGAAGCAAATGCCGTTATAGTAATTTAGAAACCTTGTTTTATTAAATAAGATAAATATTTAAGGTAAGGCATATTTAAGGTAAATATTTATTCTCCTGTTTTCTTAAATAAATAATATTCAGCAGCCACATAATTCAATTGTGAAAAGAAAAAATAGCAAAGAAAAGGAACTAGAACATGTTGGATATTTATTCCTTGAACACAAATCATGTTATTATATCCTCTAGAATTTATTACCTGTTAAAAAAAAAAACCCAACAATGGGAGAAGGATTAGAATGCAACGTTGCCTATTTTACTTTCTCAAAGTGGTGGAAATTCAATATGTAACTACAAAAATATTAGCTATGTGTTTAATAGAACGCATTATGTAGCCGTAACCTCACTGTGCAATATAAGAATAGTGAATTGAAGTAGTGATGGAATTGCTGGTAACATTGGCAACGTTTACAATATTTGTACCATAATCTGTAGATAATTTTTTTCATATCTATGCTCACTCAACTCTAAATCAGCTGTTATTAATGTGTGCTGGGATGAAACAGAGCAAAGATTTACCACTTTCTTAGAAAAAATTGAAATGAGTAAGGAAGGAAGATTTTAAGTCACTAAGCTTAAAATGATAGCAATTCCTTGTGTTACAGTTTAATGAATAGTTTCATAGCTGCTAAAATATGTGAATGACTTTTTTATTCCTGAAGCTATCAAAAAGGAAGAACCAACAAATTTTGTGTAAAATTAGTGGTGTAATGAAGGTCCTTCAGGCTGTCATCATTTTGCTTAATTTTTCCACACTTTTTCTTGCCAAGCGAAAGCAATGTAAAAAAAAGAGAGAAAGAATTAAAACTGCTTTCTAGCCATTCATTGATTTCTACCAAAGGAAGGTAAATGAGTTTAGCTAAATGGAAACTACAGGTAGTCCTTGATTTACAACTGAAATTGGGATCAAAATTTTGATTGTAAGTTGTGACAGTCATAAGTCAAGGTATCCATGTGTCTGGTCCTGATTTTATGACCATTTTGGCAATCATTAGGTAAATCATCTGGTTGTTAAATGAATCACACAGCTGTAAATCAATTCTCCCTTTTGCCAGAAATGAGCAAAAAACATCTCAAATCATGAACATGGGACATTGCAACTACTCATAAATGTGAGCCAGTTGCCAAGCACATGACATGCAGTTATGTGACAGTGGGAGAGGGTGATGTAACATGAAAGCCCCTTTCTAAGAGTATAATAATTCCAAACTATCGTTAAACAACTGGTTGTAAGTCAAGATCATGTAGAAACAATCCATATGAACATGATCGCTGCAGTTACACAGAAGACAAAAAAAGAAAGAAAGAGGAATGAGCTACTGCCTAAAGAATCTGATTATTCAAAATACTCAAAACACTAAAAAAAAATATATCTCAAAAATGATTGCTCCCCTTCTTCTATGGTCTGGATTGTGGATTGAAAAATTCATTTTACTCAAGTAAAATTGTTGTAATAACCAGTTTAGCTGTTATTACAGTTGTAATAACTAGTATAGCTGCTATAACCAAACTAACTAGTACAGAGATATCACCTTGCCAACAAAAGTGTGTATAGTCAAGGCTATGGTGTTCCCAGTTGCAATGTATGGCTGTGAAAGTTGGACCATAAGAAAGGCTAAGCATCAAAGAACTGAGGCCTTTGAATTATGGTGCTGGAGAAGACTCCTGTGAGTCCCTTGGACTGCAAGGCAAACAAACAGGTCAGTCCTAGAGGAGATCAACCCTGACTGCTCTTTAAAAGGCCAGATCCTGAAGATGAAACTCAAATACTTTGGCCACCTAATGAGAAGGAAGGACTCACTGGAGAAGAGCCTAATGCTGGGAACAATTGAGGGCAAAAGAAGAAGCGGACGGTAGAGAACGAGGTGGCTGGATAGAGTCACTGAAGCAATGGGCATGAGCTTAAATGGACTCCAGAGGATGGTGGAGGACAGGAAAGCCTGGAGGAACCTTGTCCACGGGGTTGCGATGGGTCGGACACGACTTTGCAACTAACAACAACTAGTACAGCTGTTTGTACATTCTTAATAGCTACTTAATGCCTTTTTCTCACAGAAAAAGAAGTATTGATGGTCACTCTTTCCCTGTTTTGAGGTCTCCACGAAGACTAGTGACCATATCTTCCAATGCGATCTTCATTTTGGAGATGTCATTAGAAGATACAAGATACAAAAAGCAGAGAATAGGAAGTAAGGTTGTATAAAGACACTTCCCTTTTCTTTGAGAGAACTTGGGAGAAGCCTGGGAGAAGAACATTCAAAATAAGCAGAAAGGAGGAGTGGACTTGTTCAGGAGCAGCAGGTGTGAAGAGTGTTGAAGTTTGTATTTGATTTCAAATACAAGTAGCCTAAATTTGGGCTGCAGAATCATGCTGTAGCATAATTACTCATTTTTATTCAGTCAATAAAACACAAACCTCTGCTCTAAGAATGTGTCCAAATTAAATAGATATCTATAATTTAGTTGAGGAATAGCTAGAGAGAGTTAAAGTTAAAACTTAATTTGACAGATGTTTGAGGCATGCTTGTATAACTCTTGCACGCACAAGGCCTAAACTAAGATAATAATATTAGCAATTTTCCAGCTCTATAAATGCTTCCAAACATATTTACAAATTTCAAAAAGCAATTACTCTCAAAGCATTAAACATGCCTATTATAAAATATAATTTGATGCTGTTTATCCAGCTATCTAAAGAGGCACAAAAGCCAAAATTATGCCCCTGAAAAGCAGGAGGAAAGCCATTTAATTAGAAAAATCCTTGTTCAACCTCTTTATTTCAAGGTGCAAAACATTAGGCTGTACAGATTTTTCTAAGAATTTTTTCCACTTCAAAGGGTGTGCTGGTGCTAAGGAAGCCCCCACTCTTAAACCATTGAGACAGCCATGTCTTTTGGAAAGCTTGCTGTGGTTGTTTCAAAGGCTTCTGCAGGTGGTCATCTCACGTGTGGCACAGGCAGGTAAATTTAGTTATTTTCAAGTTTGCATACTGCTTTAATCAAGGGGATAGTTAACATAATATAAAATATCAAATCCACAACAATAAAGCATCTATAGTGGAATAATAATAATAGTCAGCAGGCAGGACAGAAGTCAAGAGGATCATGATGATTGCAGATGAAGTGCAATAAAAAAGAAGAATCCAGCAGTTATAATTTCCCAAAGTCAGAAGAGTTCCATCTAAAGTAGTTCAGTACCTAACTTGTGAAATGATGGCCAGGCAATGTCTCCTTTGTAACTGCCCCTCTTTTTGGGAATAGGGTCTACCTGAGTTTAAGTCAGCACCAACCTTGGTGGCACTCACCCAACCTCTGGATGTTCCATGAAGATACTAGGATGTAGGAAGCAATTGTTAGTTTTGGCTTGAGGGTTGGGCAGTTCATTATTATTTGTTTGTTTTATGCTCGTTATTTTACTTCAGTAAACCATTACAGTTTTTTTTTAATTGTGCAGCATATAATTTGCTGGAATTATATAAAATGAAGTAAATATAATGCAAACCAGACTTCTGAGAAGATTAAGAGCCGCAATGGCGCAGTGGTTAGAATGCAGTACTGCAGGCTACTCTGCTGACTGCCGGCAATTTGGCAGATCAAATCTCACCAGGCTCAAGGTTGACTCAGCCTTCCATTCTTCCAAGGTGGGTAAAATGAGAACCCAGGTTGTTGGGGGCAATAGCCTACTCTGTAAATGGCTTAGAGAAGGCTGTAAAAGCTCTGTGAAGTGGTATATAAGTCTAAGTGCTATTGCTGAGAAGATGCTAGTTCTTAAGGTGAGCTGCAAAAGAGAATTGGTACCTCAAAGCCTTCATCCTTCTTCACCTCATAAGTATGACAGATACAAAGCATATCCAACAGGAATGAGCATACAGGATGGAGCATTTCTGTGTGAAGGTAGTCTTGAAGGTACCTACGAGCTGAATTGTGTGGGGCTTTAAAGATTAAAGCTCCTCCTGCTTTACCAAGCAGGTCCCAGACTCATCTCAGGATAAATATTCCAGGGGCTTTGGGGGGGAGGGGAAGAGTGGGTAAGGGTACTCAGACTCAAATTTAGCCCTCTGTCAGAATTGTCCACCAATCAGAACATTATTATGATTTTTCAATGGTTTACCATCAGCTAGTGACCTTCGGCAGCAAGGAAGACAGCATGTCTAGCTAGATTTAACCAAAGATTTAACCCGCCTTGTACATCAGTATCCAGGGACAACTCACAACAGAAGCTATGAAGACACAATAGGAACTAACAGTGGAGAAAGCAGACTTTGCTGGTTTTTATTTAGTTTTCTGCTGTCTGAAAAAATAAATAGATAGCACTTAAATTCAACAGTCTGGGAAATACCCACTGTCTGGCATGCTATAGGCAAGAATTAGCATGTGCTTTCAGAGATCCTAGTCATCCTAGAAAATGTTTTGATGTATATAATATAGTCTTACAAATACATCTAAAAGAGATTCAACAATATGAAATTGCTTGGTTGGGAGACCTTCTGAGAATTAATACTGGAGCTGATTTTGACCCCTTTGAAGAGTGACGTTTAAGTGTAATGAGTAGCTTTAATGATTTGGTATAACTCAGTTTATTCTGCATTCATTTTGAGAGCTACAGAACAGAAGATTAAGGTTTAAATTCAGTATAATATGCTCATGTCATATGTAATAGCATATTATCTGATATACAATGGTGCATTAATAATCTGCCACTGTAATCCCAATTTTAAGGTGGTTTCATCTATTGGTAAAGGACTGACATTTTTTTCTTATCTCTGGGTTTCCTCAGGTACCCCATTTATATGTCTTTCCCACTGAGCAAGTGTAGTTTTGGAGATCTGACAAGATCCCTACCACTGACTGAAATAGCAATTTATGAATGCCAACAAGAAAGAAAGGGTTTCGGATTTATCAGTACCATTGTGAAACAGCCACACACAGCAGTAGACCAAATACTCTTGCAGAGAGGCAATGGGATTTGGGACTGCTATGGATGTAAATGTTGTATCCAGGGGAATGTATTGAATTTGTATAGACTTTCCATGATTCTCTGTTATAGGGAGGAAATTATTGCGATTCACTATTAGTTCATTCTCTCTCAACCCAACCTAGCTCTCTAGTTAGTTGTGATGAGGGAAGATAGGAAAGGAGAACACTATATGTTTTGCTTTGAATTCCTAAATGAAAAGCAGAATATAAATCTAGCAATAACAAATAAACTGCAGTGGAATTGGTGTTCCAGTTTTGATTATGCTTTCTGGAAAAGAAGTGGCAGGCATCGCGGAGCAGCAGTGGATTGTTCTCTAAAGTACCTTTCGCGAAGAAACATTATTGTCAAGTAAGAACAACTCTTTATTTACTTGTACTCAATTTCTTCCAATGCTTGCAACATCTCACAATATAAAAGCAGAAAGCAGAAAATGATTGTTTTAAATCAATTTTTATTGAATCATAAAAATCAGAAATTGTACAACGATCTGACCAATAAAAATAATAATCACTTATATGCACGAGCAAATATTTCATCTACAGATAGTCCTCAACTTACGGCCACAATTTGAACCAGTATTTCCAGTGCTAAACAAGGCAAGTTGTTAAGTGAATCACAATGTTGGTAAGCTTCCCCCATTGACTTGGTTGTCAGAAGCCAGAAGGGATGGTCGCAAATGATGATCACATGATCCTGGGACGCTGCAATCATCATAAATGCACGCCAGTTGCCAAATGTCCAAATTTGATCATGTGATATGGGGATACTGAGATGGTAAGGGCGAGGACTGGTCATAAGTCCGCACTTTTTTCAGTGCTGTTATAACTTACAACTATTCTAAACGAATAGTTGTAAGTCAGGGACTACCTGTATTTGATTCTAAATGCTTCTAAATAAACCTGTCTCTTTTTTTCACTGTGCTATTACTTGTTCCAGCTGAAGTTACGAAGACTGGCTAGACTAGATTTCCGGAACTCAGACTGTTGCTGCCTTAGGAAACTTTTATCAATGATTTTCTTGTGAAAATGAATGGTTAGAGATAATGCATTCTTGGAAAGCCAATTACTGTAATGTTTTGATCCAGCTTCAAATCCCAGTGAAGTTACTAACAGACCAACCAATCACATTCCTTCTCAAGCTTGTCTTCAAAATTGCTGTAAGGATAAAATGGTGGGGAGAATAAATACATTGCCTTCTTTTGGATAATGTGGTTGTGGTACTAACTAAAAAATGGTTTTGTGACAAGGGCTAAGAAGCTCTAAGAGACAGATCACAGTTACAAGGCTGTGTGGGGAGGTGAAGGTCTACCAGATCTGGAGTAGATGGCACAGAGTGTTAGTTTTCTACATCTCTAAGTTGCCACCCAATCATCAACTGCATAATATAGTCTATTTATGGTAGGCCTAGAGAAATCATTACATTGTCATTGCTGTAAAAATAAAATATGCATCTGGTAGGCAATGTCCTAAATTAGTGTAAGAAAGTATGCTGTTGGATTAGACTAGAGGAGCTTGCTCTGTTGAATTTTGCAATTCTACTTTTCAGCATCTGTGACTTCAGTTTAATAGCCTGGTATTTCTGGTGTTTCCTCAGCCCAGGTGGAAGGAGATGTTGTTAGATACGGACTGTGCCCTCTCTTACAATGTTTTATTTTCCATATGCCTTGGTTTCCATTTTGTGTCTTTAATTCCCACCATGAAAGATAGAGGTGACTGCCCTACATGTAAGCTGAGTTCCTTATTTCTTTTTCTTTTGATTGTCCCTGGCTGCATGTTCTCTGTTGATGTCTTGTTCCTGGTACTTGACCATCTTGTCTGTGAAAGAAAACACTCCAGCTGATAAGAAGAAAGGAAAGTTTGCTTGGTTTAGTCACTCCACAGAAACTCATGGTAATGTTCCAATGTTCTCTGTGTTCATCCTCTCTGTACACGTGTGTGTTTCTCTGTTGTAGTAGCTGTGCAGTCTTTTGGTGCATGTGTCTGTTTCTGTTGCTTTCGCAACGTCATGCTCTTGTGTTCGAAGTGGAAATCTTCATTTACGATCCACATTTTGTTGGTATCTTCAGAATGGTATTGAAGATTATCAAGGTCATGTAAGCATCTGAGACATTTTATCTGATGAATACGTCAAGATAATTCTATTCTGTATATTCTCTGCTGTGCTAATTTTATTCAGCTTCTGAATGCAATATGACAGTAATTATTGTAAATCAGCTATGATCAGTAATGGCTGGTGCTTTTTGAGGCTGGTGGGGCAAAAAGCTGAGCAGCTAACTACAAACAAATCCATGCTTAGTGAACCAGATTAAAAAAAAAACAGCTGGAGAAAATTGTAGGCAAAGCCAGAATCACAGTAGGTACTTTCAATATCAGATGCGATTAGACATTCAAATAAGCAGATACATTTTTGAAGGCAAGTAATTTCAATACCATGATTGAAAAGGTAAGAGTTGGGAAGCTCTTCTTAAAATTATTGTATATGTACTGTACAAGTATAGGTTAGAGGCATCTTCATTGGACATTCTGTTTATTGATTAGCTGGGTCCCAATTGGCTCTGGGTAACCAATCAAGATCTTGTACATGCACTGAAGACATCAAGATGGCCTCCACTGTTGCTTAGAGAATGGAGACGTTGGGGCACAAGAGGAACAAGAGAACGGACGTGCACATTAATTAGCCTACCCGGTCACTCCCAGAGTCATAGGAATGAAATACAAGAGGCTAATGAGAGGCAATAATATGACTACAAGTACCATGCTTTCTAGGCTATAGTTCCTACTCTTTCATATTTTAAAACTTAAACTTAAACTTAAAATCTCTCTGCCAAAAGACCTCCTTCCCAACAGAATGGAAATAATTATCTGCTTTTTCTGAGAAGAACATATATGCGTTTACAGGAATTCTTTTACTACATTTAGCATTGAGATAAATTTTAAGGATATTACATTTTTTATTTTAAAAAATGATATCGTTGACAATGTTTTTAACTGCTGTCACTGTAACATAATAAGTAAAAACCAATGAGGGCTACAGCATCATTTGCCAGTTTGGCAACAGTCTTCCAGAAGCTAAAATGTCAACGCATACCCAAAGAAAGATGATTTTGTTCTCTTGTGTAGTTGTTTCATTTGTTTCCAATTTATTTAATTAATTCGATTAATGTATTGTTGGTCCTACTTTTATCTCTGATGTGGCAAAAGATAACTCTATAAATCTAGCCCAGGTGAGTGAATACTAATCAAAATAAATCATATTTACTGACAGATCTTTTCATAGTGAATGCTGTGGATTCTCCAGGTTTTATAAAACGTGGTCATTTGAGAAACTGCTAGATCATTTATCTATGCTCACTGAGTCACTTCTGCATAGTTAGTTCGTTGGCTATGATTTGTTTTATATATCTTATTCAGAGACATGGAAAATATTCATTGAACTTAATGTTACAGAACTAGGGATTTAGATTGATTATGGGTTATTAAAGACCTTTGCAGTCTGGAGCTACTGCTGTTTTAAAGCATTGAGGAGACCATGTACAACCTTGTTAGCCCCAACTAAGGAAATAGAACAGTGTTTAACGTTGAAAATTTCATAGTTAGTAGATGTGAGGGTTCATGAATTTTGAATGTGAAGCCTTCTGAAATATAGTGCCTTAAGCACTTACCAGTAATGAAGTTTAGGCTGGATAGATACCAACTAGAACTCGATGAGACCTAAGTAAATAATCCTGTTATGTAAGTTGAATATAATGAGTCACCCAGATTTGAAAACAGTATCACCCAAACTGAAATATGGGTGTTAATATGTTGTAACCGAAGGGCAAACATAATGTGAAGTTAAACATGTGTTTGAAATAAAGGTTCATTCAGTGAATAATATTCTCTCCCCCTTAAGCGATCTTCTCATTTAAGCTTTACCATTTCTTCAGATGTGCAAGCAAGAGAAAATAGTGATTTCCTTTCTCTTGCTTATGGATGTATCTATCACACACACATAAAAAAGATTGGTTTGGCTGACTAGAGAGAAGCAAAAACTGGCTTCTTTAACTCTGGGTAATGCAACGGGGGTGTTTTTTAGCTGGTTTTATACCGTTCCAGAGGACCACTTGTTAAAATGTCACATAGAACAGGAAAGAAAGAAAGTCCAGAAGGCATCTGACAAGTTTTGAACTTTTCATGAACAGGGCAAGCCAAACTCATGACAGGACCATGCTCCAGGCTTTCGAGCCAGCCAACCACTGCAGGCAGAGTGGGAGAAATATGAACCCTACAGCCCAGGTCTAATTGTATTGAAAATATTGGGACTTAATGAAGAATATAAGTCATTACTTCCTTCTCAATAGAATTTGATATGTGTAATTGTGCATTTATGGATGATAATCCTTCTAGATGTTTATATGTACATATGCCAATTTAATGCAATAGAACCCTGGGGACAAAATTGTATTACATCAGTCCAGTTTTAAGCAAAACTATAGTCAGCACTTAGGTTGTGGCTGCTGTTCCTTAATTAGAAAAGACTTTATCCTTCTTTTAATTATCTATATTACCAGACGTTTACTATCCACACTCAAGGATCTCAAGCTATTTCTCTTTATATCTTTAATTTTCTGAGTAGTATCAAATGATCCAACTTTTTATGATTAAAAAAATACCATCTGTCTTAAAAGGAGTTATTTGTGTGGACCTTTCCCCCCACCCCAAAACCACTGCAATTCTCAAGTATTTCAATTTCATTTTAGTTAAATTCTATTGTTTCAATCAAATTTCTGAGTGTGCAATATTAGCATACTGTAATGAGAAATGTCAATTCCATTTGAAAGTTTAGGGGGTTATGACACTGCAAAATTTGAGAACCCCTGTTTTATAGGTGCAGTTCATACCATGCTTTTCAAATCTGTGTTGAAATAATGCAGCCTTTTTCTTAAGTTTCATTGGTACATCCTGTTGAGCAACTACTTTGATATTTCTCATTTTGAAGGGTTATGGTAAAGGTAAAGGTTCCCCTTGCACATATGTGCTAGTCGTTCCCGACTCTAGGGGGCAGTGCTCATCTCCGTTTCAAAGCCGAAGAGCCAGCGCTGTCCGAAGATGTCTCCGTGGTCATGTGGCCAGTATGACTAAACACCAAAGGCACACGGAACGCTGTTACCTTCCCACCAAAGGTGGTCCTTATTTTTCTACTTGCATTTTTTTTTTTTACGTGCTTTCGAACTGCTAGGTTGGCAGAAGCTGGGACAAGTAAGGGGAGCTCACCCTGTTACGCGGCACTAGGGATTCAAACCACTGAACTGCCAACCTTTCGATCAACAAGCTCAGCGTCTTAGCCACTGAGCCACCGCGTCCCTAATTTTGAACGGTTAGCATGACAAATTATTGCTAGAACCTGTAATTGCCTAATTTAAATAATAACCTGGGCCCTGCACTGAAGCAGCACTGGGATAGGTAATCAAAAGAGCTACCATCTCATCTATTTGTTCTTTGTATTATTTTTATGGACAGCAAAGGGAAAGCCTCAACACAGTGATTGATTGGTTGGTTGGCTGTTCAGCAATGAGCTGCATTGGTTACCGGTCTGCTTCCAGGTGCAATTCAGGGGGTTGGGGGTTGCCTTTAAAGCCTTTCATGGCATGGGTCCAGATTACTTAAGGGACCGTCTCATCCCACTGGGATTGGCCCGTCTCACTCATGCTGGCAGAGGAGGCATGCTGTGAATCCCATCAGCCGATTATTCCGACTTGCGGGGTCCAGGAAGAGGGCCTTCTCTGCTCCTGCCTTCTAGAACATCTTGTCCCCCCCCCATGAGGTTGGCCCCAACCCTCCTATCCTTTCATAACGGCGTAAAGACCTGCAAGTTGGCTTAGGGCCCCAGTGGGAGAACAACACAGTGGACGTGTTTGAGCAAGAAACAACAGATTCCACCTCTCCCCTCTCCGCCCCTGCCTTCCCCATGTGTCCTTAGGTCTTAATTTTGATTTTAATTATGTTTTATTTGTAAATGTATAAACATATTTTTATTTATTTATTTATTTATTTCAATTTGTATACCGCCCTTCTCCTAGTGGACTCAGGGCGGTGAACAGCCAGAACTAAAACACATGCAGATACAAAATGTACCCTATGGGAAGACAGACGGCCAATGAATTTTATAAATAAATAAATGAATAAATAAAATAAACAACTGATGGTCTTCCATTGGCCAACTGCTCTGCCCTCTGCGATGCTATCTCTGCTTGCTTTTCTTTGGAAAAGTAGCAAGAAGCATTTGATCCAGTGATTTAGAGGGAGAAAAAAGAAGAAGACAGTATAACTTTATTGCAAGTGAAGAAAAAGTAGGCAGTTTACTTGTCCTTTTTTGGTCGGTGGGGTGGGAGAAAGTGAACAAGAACTGAGTGAGCCAAGGAGGATAATCTTTGGAACAGCATTTCCACCTCTGCTTATTCGCTTGGCCTCTGCCACTGTGTGCTGTGGCAGATTGGATAATTGAATCCAGTTCTCTCCATCCTGTGTGCATGGATGGAGGGATCAGCTGATTGCCCCTTCAGTGACAAACTACCTGGGCTGCCCATGCAGAAGAGAGAAAAGAAGAGGCCAGTAGAAGAAATTGTTCAGTATTCTGTACAACACTATGGACCAAATCACTTCTATTTGGAGACAAGGATCAAGCAAGAACAGGTAGAATTGGCTTCTATGGGTAGCCCTTCACTTCACTGACCAGTTCCTTTGTGATCATTTGAAGTTACAATAGATCCTTCCCCAAAGGTACTTATGACTCAGATTCGAAGTTCTGACCGCTAGCCCACTGCCCACAGTGCCATGATTACATGTGGGGCTGCATGTTGGGTACTCAGCAACCAGCCTGTATTTATGGCCATTCATAGCATCTGATGATCACATGACCACATTTTATGGCATTTTGCTGAGAATTGGCACTTCCAGTTTTTGGCAAAAATACTCCATTGCAAACAGTGGGTTTGCTTTACGCCTCCAACCTTTGCTTTATGATTGTGCTTTGCAACTACTACATCCATTTAATGACTGCTGGAAAAAAAGGCTGTAAAATCTGGTCAGTCATGTGGGTGGCCCACTTTATGACTATCAGGACTTAAGATCATAATGGGCAACCTCCATTATGGTTTTAAGTCAAGGACTACCTGTCCTTTCTGTTCCTTGCATTTTTCCCTGTTTCAGTCTAGAGCAGATGTTGAAGAAGGCATGAGAACTTCATGAGAGATTCTCTTATTCTTTTCTATTTCTGTTCCACAGCAGGAGAAAGAAGGACTATTTATGATTAATTCCCTCTCTTCATTTATCCTTCAGGTTTTTTTTTTTAAATCATTATTAAGAGCCCTATTTCAATTAGGAAGTAAATGTGGTTTAGTTTTTAGTTGGCACTTTTTGCTTGGAGTTTTGGCTCCTTCCTTCAACTCCTTGGTTTTGGCAGAAAAGCTCTGATTGACCAACATATTTCATCAGCTACTTTCCTTGCTTTCTGTCTGCCCTGCTACACCTTTCTTTTTAGTTTCTTCTTTTCCTTTCCTTTTTTTTTTCTCTTTAAGCTTCTTTCCAGTCTTAAAAATCACACAGTTTACTTTGAAGTTGAGTATATAAGATTTTGGCCTCCTTCAACCTCCATGTATTACCCTTTGGTGAATGTTTTGACTATCATAGCAAAACTCTGCATTAACCTAGGATTTTCAAGTTAGCATGCATAAGAACTGATCGCTTTACAATCTAATGTCTACCGTGAAGTTTCTATATGACTCTGTCAGCAATTAACTTCAGCAAGATCCCTTAAACTGAGCTAGGGATGAAAATCAATGTTGTTTTAATCTATTAAACACAACCTGAAACCTTAACAAAATGTTCTTTATAGCTCATTAAAGAGCCCATTGCCAATATTCTGTAACTATTATGGAAAAAAAGTAGCTGAGGTGTAGCAGGGAATGAGATCTAAAGAATGATGAAAGTCTTTGATAAGGATCTAGTAATGCTAGCTGTTTATTCATATTACAGTATGAGAAAATATTAAGAATTTGATGCATCCAAATTATTTAAATGACCAACTTAAAAAGAACTACAATAAGCACATAATTATGTTAAGGTTTAAGACTTTTGATAAATATTGGAACACGTGCTAAACTTTATCAAGAATAACATATACAAAATAGGGACGCAGTGGCTCAGTAGCTAAGCATGTCGAACAAAAGATCAGCAGTTCAGCGGTTCGAATCCCTAGTGCCGCATAACGGGGTGAGCTCCCGTTACTTGTCCCAGCTTCTGCCAACCTAGCAGTTCAAAAGTATGTAAAAAATGCAAGTAGAAAAATAGGGACCACCTTTGGTGGGAAGGTAACAGCGTTCTGGGCGCCTCTGGTGTTTAGTCATACTGGCCACATGGAGACGTCTTCGGACAGCGCTGGCTCTTCGGCTTTGAAACGGAGATGAGCACCGCCCCCTAGAGTCAGGAACGACTAGCACATATGTGTGAGGGGAACCTTTACCTTGATATACAAAATGTATTTTTGAGAGATTATATTTTCTTTCATTATGTTTATAAAATATTTCTCTTTAAAAATTATCATTCTTTATAAAATTAAGCTGCAAAGTGATAATATGCTGGGCGGAGAATAGCCTTGACCAATAACCATTGTTTCTGATTAGCTCCTTAGCTAAAATCTTTGGCAGTATAGGTAGTCCTTGATTTACAACAGTTCGTTTCGTGACCAAAGTTACAGTGGCACTGAAAAAAGTGATTTGTGACCATTATTCACACTTACAACTATTGCAGCATCCCCATTGTTACGTGATCAAAATTCAGATGCTTGACAGTTGGTTTGTATTTATGAAAATTGCAGAGTCCTGGGGGGTCCTGTGATCACCTTTTGCGACTTTCTGACGAGCAAAGTCAACAAGGAAACCTGATTCATTTAACAACCATGTTACTAACTTAACAACAGCAGTGATTCACTGAACAACCGTGGCAAGAACGGTCATAACATTGGGCAAACTCACCTAACAAATGTTTCGCTCAGCAAGAGAAATTCTGGGCTCAATTGTAGTTGTAAATCGAGGACTACCTGTATTGAAAACCACTGGTGGTTGAATAGATGTGAAAAGTAACATCCTGTTAGCCATTGGTGGCTAACAAGATGTTACTTTTCACATCTATTCAACTCTCTAATATTTAGGAAAGATAGGGCACTTATCTTGGTTTTCAAGGTGTACAAAATAGGTTGCTTTCTGACATAGTATCAGCTACACAGTGGCATTATTTGCTGTCCTGTTTGAAGGGAAGAAAAGAAGACATTGTTTTGTTAAATGAACAAATCCATGCAAATCTTTCAGAAGACCAGACTAGAGTTTACTTTGAAACTTACTGAAGTGAAATAGTCACCTTTGTTTTACAGGATAATATAGATTACTCATGAAGAATTCAACTGCAAACAAGCTCATTCCATAAGCTCATCACAAGCTGAGGGGGGTCATCCAGTTTGCAGAGTAGTGAACATATATAGTTTGTTTTACCTGCAGTTGTAGTTTCTAGATGGTACACATACCTTCATAAACATTTATGAATTGTCCTTTAATCTCTTAGTCTCGCAGTTAAGCTTCATACCTACATTGTAAATTAAATGCATGAGGTGTGGCCTGCCCTATTCAAATTAGCAAGTGCAGAACAATATATTATTCGTTTCATCTACAAATAGGTTATTTTATGAAGTGTCCAGATGTTCATCTTTATCTATGATACATTGTTTTAATAAAAGAGGCAAACATGGGAGGAAGACAGTTATACTATAGAGCACGGGTGTCAAACTCGATCATGTCACATGGCGTATCATGACGTATCATGATGTTTTTTGCCTTAGCGGAGCTGGGGTGGGCGTGGCCTGTGGATGACGCATCCAGGCTGCCAGTTTGACAGGCCTGCTATAGAGGAACAGTGAGAAAAAACCAAATACACTAGAAAATATGAAAATAGATTAATACCTGAAGATTCTATCACAAAGCACTAATTTTATTGGTCAGATCACCCATCTATAGGATGGAGGTACAAGCCAGCTGAGGCACATTTGGGCACAAGCCATGGGTGGGCAGCGGACACAGAGATAATTTGAATGATAAGATAAATTTGGAAAGAAGCTTGTTTTAATGACCCAGAATTCAACATGAACCTTTTCTCTTGCTACCATAAATTTGTGTGCTATTTGTTCCTTTAATAATATAACACCTGGCCTGTAATTTATAGGATAGCTTATAAGATTCTTAAACACAAGGCAGTGCAGGGCATGATATGTGATGTGTTTCTCAATTTCAGCCACTTTAAGACGATGGACTCCAACTCCTAGAATTCCCCAGCCAGTCATGAAGTTCATCATGTTAAAGTTGCCAAGGTTGAGAAACACTAGTCTAGTGGTTAAGACATTACAACTCTTCAATGCAACCTATAAGTCAGGGGTCTACAACCTTAAACACTCAAAGACCCATTTCCCACAGAAAAGAAAACACCAGGAGCCACAAAACCTGGGTGGGCGTGGCCAATTCAAATCACTCACTTCCACCAGTCACATGACACACACTCCCTAGCCACACCTACCCAGCCGGTCATTAGGATAGAGAACCAGTTGTTAAAAAACACTGGGAATCACAAAATCCTTTTGATCTCTCTCTCTCCCTCCCTCCCCCCCGTATCTCTCTCTGTCTCTCTCTCTCTCTCTCCCCCTCTCTCGATATCTCTCTGTCTCTACCCCAGCCGCTTCTCCATCCCCCGTTGTCGCCCTTACCTTCTCAGGCCAGGTGAGGAGTGACTGGGAGGGGTGGGCGAGGGGCAGGGCCAGCCAGTGGTGGGATCACCCGACAGGGAGCCAAAGCAGAGGTCCCAAAGAGCTGCATGCGACTCCAGAGCCACAGAT
Organism: Arizona elegans; assembly: GCA_022577455.1. NCBI lineage: Eukaryota > Metazoa > Chordata > Lepidosauria > Squamata > Colubridae > Arizona > Arizona elegans. The sequence continues at coordinate 75,961,433 of JAKOOJ010000007.1, forward strand.
TGCTGACACCCGTTATAAGTAAATCTGGCTGGGGAATTGTGGGAGTTGAAGTCCACCCATCTTAAAGTGACTGAGGTTGAGAAACACTGTATATGTGATTGGATGGATGGATGGATGGATGGATGGTAGCCTTTATGTCACTGTTCAGCGGAAAAGATGCCAAAGGAATATTAGGTGCTGATATAGTTGAAGAAAAAGCTCATCACTGGGAAGGCTATATCTTTGCAATTCATAAGAGTCAACAATCAGAGATAGTTGTCAAGTATGCAACTGGACAGTGTGTTAAATACCCAAATCTCAAAATATACAGGTAGTCTCAGTTACTAACCATTTGTTCAGTGACTATTTGAAGTTATGATGGCATTGAAAAGACAGACTTGTGACCAGTCCTTAAAGTTGTAGTCATCATGCAGTCATCATGGGACATTTCACTTTATAACCACATTGCTTAGCAACAGAGCTGATGTTGTAATGTAAATTGAGTGCAGTCATGTGATATTTCACTTTACAACCACAGTGGTTAGTGACAGAGTTGCTGGTCTCAATCGCAGTTGGTAAATGAGGACTAGCTGTTATGTGTATGTGTGTGTGCATGTCTGTGCCCGCGTATATGTGCACGTGTGCGCGCACACACAAACACACTGTACGTATAAACTGACAATTGAAATTTGTTTCATTATCTAGAGGTTACAGGCCTTACCTGAGATTTTTATTTCGATCACATACTGTAGGTCTAAATCTTAAAACTCCATTCGCTTGCTCGTGCTTCCTCCTCATACTTAATATGTGCCTTTCTGCTAAGCCGGTGCTTTTGCTGATAGTAAAGCTCATTTATGCAGGACGGACTAATTACCAACTATCTATTTCTTTTTCTTTCTTCTGACCCTTGCAGTGAGCATGCCCACCAGTGAGACAGAATCTGTGAACACCGACAATGTGGCGGGAGGCGATATTGAAGGAGAAAACTGCGGTGCACGACTGGCGTGAGTTTGACTCTGTTTATATGATGCTGGTGTCCTCTTTATTCCAAGAGGAAGCCTGGATGAGATAAGAGGGGGGCAGGGAGAGTATCAGAACTGTCTGAAACTATTTCTTCCAAAAAGAATAAAAGTGAATTTGGAGTGATTCACATTTTCTGTCAGAGAACATTCTGTCATAAAACATTATAAATGCATCAGAAAATTATTCCTATGACTCTGCACAAAAGCAATATTCCAGTATCCGCTGTCCAGCATTTCTTAGTTTTTTTTTTTTTAAAAAAACATTCATATTTATAGAAAGTGACATTAAGAAGAATTTCTCAAAAAAGTTTCCTTGGCCAAGCCATACATTTGATCTGGACAAGGCTCCTTTCAGAAATTTCAGATTGCATAGAGCAAATTAAAGGAACGCTAAAAATTAATCCACTTTTCTCCCTTAAGAATAATAATACATCCAATCCTCGACTTAAAATAGTTCATTTAGTGACCAATCAAAATTACCACAGCACTGTAAAAAGTGATTTATGATGGTTTTTCATACTTACGACCAGTGGTGGGATTCAAATAATTTAACAACCGGTTCTCTGCCCTAATCACCGGCTGGGTGGGTGTGGCCATGGTGGGGCATGGCCGGGGGTATGACAGGCAGCACTTGGCCTCCTGCACCCCCCCCCCGGAGCAAAAAACGAGTTGCAGTAGGGGCACTGGCCCCCTGTGCCCTGTTTTGGGCCTAGTAGGCCTCCCTGCAGCATCCTGGGAGCAAAAACAGGTTGCGGGAGGACTTCTGGAAGGGGAGGGAAGGGGAGGGGTGGGGCCATCCAGCAATTTAACAACCGGTTCTGCCGAAATGGTGCGAACTGGTTGAATCCCACCACTGCTTACGACTGTTGCAGCATCCCTTGGTCAAGTGATCAAAATTCAGGCGCTTGGCAACTGACTCATATTTTCGATGGTTGCAGTGTCCTGGGGTCATGTGATCATTTGTTGTTATTGTTTTTTGAACTTCTGATAAGCAAAGTCAAGGGAGAAGCCAGATTCACTCAACAACCATATTACTAGCTTAACAACTGCAGCAATTCACTTAACAACTGTGGCAAGAAAGGTTATGAAATGGGGCAAAATTCACTTAACAAGTGTCTCGCTTAGCAACAGAAACATTGGGCTCAATTGTCGTAACTCGAGGACTACCTGTATCTTCCAGAGAATTATTTTTTAAAAGTGTGAACGCTAGGAGAAACATAAAAATATATGAGAGATACAGATAGCATAAAGTGTATTTGGTGAAGCATATTTTGTCCCAGATTAAGATTCCTTAAAAATAAATTATGTTGCATGTTAAATGTTCACCATCCTAAGCAACTGAAACTAAGTACAAGCTTTATCCTTCATTTCATATAAAAACATAAACGTAAGTATAGTTTAGACACATACATCACATTTTCTATTTCATGCTAGCATAACATAACCTTGAGCATTTCTCCAAGTTAGAAGTGCATAAGTGCCCCTCTCTTTGTTTAGGTCAGAGATCTGTTTGTACCAAAATAATTGTAATAAAATCAGAGTTTGCTGTGATGGCGCATCTGTTTAATGCTACTTCTGTAAATCAGAAGTATTTAGAAAAACTCAGGCACTCACAGCGATCATACCTTGTGGTTGCACTCCTTGTTGTTTACAGTGTTCCTTAATTACTTAATAATGAGCAGTTTTACACAATCCCTTCAGGTGTTGAAAACCCAGGCGAAAGGGAGGCACAGATCCTATAATCTCATCTCAGTCTCTCTTTCTTGAGTATGCACAGAACTGGTTCATGAGTTTCTCACTGTGCACCCCTTCCCTGGGGTCAGAACCAGGATTGGCTTGGTTGAATAAATGGCAAATTGGCTGTGGCAATTTACCTGTGGCTAGTTATCCCATTCCACAGCAGGGGAGGGATGTCCTTGGATGCTAATTGCTATAAGTGTGTTGATTCCCTTCGAATGGATAAGAATTGGGCAAGGAGCTGCCAAGGTTGAATGAGGAAGGATGCCCCTGCCTGCTGTTGGGAGCAGCAGGGGAGGGGTGCCTTTGCATGTTGTGTATGTGGTAGTGTAGTGCGGAGGTGGTTACTGGGTACCAGAGGTGAAATGCTCCCGGTTCGGACCGGATCACCCGATCCGGTAGCGATGGAGGCGGGTAGTTCGGAGAGCCAGTAGCAAAAATTCCTGCCCCCCTCCCCCCCCCATGCCCAGCTTAGCCGCACAATCATCAGAGGCTTTTTTTTATTTTATTTTTAAAAGCATTTTTTCTACAAACTCTTCGGCCGAAAAAATGCTTTTAAAAGTAAAAAAAAAAGGCTCTGATGATCGCGCGGCTCAGCTGGGATCGTCAAAGGCTTTTAAAAGGCTCTGACGATCCCAGCTGAGTTGCCTGATCGGCAGAGGCTTTTAAAAGAAAAAAAAGCCTCTGCTGATCAGGCAACTCAGCTGGGATCGTCAGAGCCTTTTGAAAGCATTTTTTACAACCTCTTCGCTGAGGTGCTTTCGCATTGTAGAAAAAATGGTTTTAAATGTTAAAAAAATGGCCACACCCACCCAGTCACATTACCCCACCACCACCAAGGCCCGCCCACAGAACTGGTAGTAATAAATTTCAGATTTCACCACTGCTGTTGGTGCTGAGAGCTGGTAATCTAAAGTTGCTTGGGGTGTGGATCCACAAATATGTAGATTTTATATATATTTTTTCTAATATCTATTGTTTTTGTATTTGTTGTTGTCTCTGCCTGTTGTTTGCCACCCAGAGTCACCTTTGGATAGATAGATAGATAGATAGATAGATAGATAGATAGATAGATAGAGGGAGAGAGGTTATACTTTTAAAACCATTGTCAGTTGGACCAGGGAGTTCTGATGCTAGTTACTAGGAAGGGGAAAGGCACAAAACGGATTGAATTAGCTCCTTGAAACAAACATAACTGCCATTTTTGTGCTTTTTAGTTTGTCCAGAAATTCCATAGATCTTTTATATATTGTAGGAGGAGAATTATGGTTGTCTATAACAGTCAAAAACCAGGAGGAGTCTGGAATATCCTTTTCAGGATGACAAATATCATTAAAAGTCATAACCTTTCATTCTGATGAAATGAACATATTCTCAAAAACTTACACCTTTTGATGAAATTTGTTACCTTGAAAAGAATCCATCACATTCCCTTGGACACATCTTTTTAACAGATTTCAAATAGAAATAAAATTTTACATAGAAATAGTCACTTGGAATAACTGCAGAAGGTTGTCTGAAAAAACAATAATTGAGAAAGTGACAAAGATCATTTTGTAAAATAACTAGGAAGAAAGAGTTTATATGCAAAAATATAAACCATGGGAACAGAATTGTATTTTGAAGCCAAAAGCCTGTAATCTCTTCCCAAATGAGATAAAAACTAGCTTACATAAATGCTTTTCATCATGATTCAAAATAGTATTTTTCAGTGACCCAGAGGTCGGTAAGAAAGCAAGATTTTCCCATGCACAGATCTATGCAGTGTCTAAAGAGGAATTTGTCTTATACAATCACTTGATTGTTACAGAATATATGAACTGGGCTACAATTCTGGAGCAGTGCTATGTTAGGGATTATTTTCAGATCCCTGGAATTAGACTGATACAAAATTTAAGTCAACTAATTAATTCATCTGTTCTACATACCATGTTTCCCAGAAAATAAGACCGGGCCTTATATTAAATTTTGCTCCAAAAGACGCATTAGGGCTTATTTTCTGGTTAGGTCTTATTTTGGGGGAAATATGATAATAAATGCATCCACCTGGCTGACAATCTTAACTGGGGCTTATTTTGGGGATAGGGCTTATATTATGAGCATCCTGAAAAATCATGCTAGGACTTATTTTCCGGTTGGGTCTTATTTTCGGGGTTAAACAGGGTAGTTTAAATTATTTGCAGTCTACTACCCTACAGAGATGTTCAGCTATGTCCTTTGCTGAAATCTTGTTTGAGAATAATATATAAATACAGTATCAGAACTAAAAAAAAAAAAAAGCTCACTGAGCTCAGCTTGCTTAGTTCTTCTGCAATAACAGTTTGTCAAGAATTGTAGTTTGCAAAACTGTCTTTCTATGTGAGAAACCTTGGGGGCGGATGGGGGGGAATTCATAAATGTTATGTCTTGAAAATCTTATCAATAATGGAACTACTCCATCAGAAGTAATCACCAAGCTTTCAGTATATTTTTTTCTGGACAATTTATTTGGTGTTTTTCTATCTGGTGGAAGAAGTCCTACTGAGACTCCCTTTGAACACAGAGTCTGAAGCTGGCAATAGATAACTTTAAAGGACAGCTTGGATTGTCAAGCTTAACAGCACCTTGATCAAAGAAAGCATTGTGGTTCTTTGGATCCCATTTGATTTTCAAATCAAAGTTTGCCTCTGTCACACGCACCTGATTTGAAAAAGGCTAGTAGTGGATTCTACTTATAAACCATAAATATTATCAATTTAGACATTAGTAAAACAATGCACATTGTGCTATGAAAAGGAGATCTCGCTAAAATGATTCGATCCAAAATGTAAAATGATTTAAAAGCACTAATGCTTTTGGAGGAAATATTGACAATGTTAAGTTCACCCTTCTCAGTTTTCTATACAAAAAGACACAAACAGACGCAATTGAAATTGAAGAAAGTTACCTCAGTTTATTTTATGGGATAGACTTAATTAACTTTCTTAAATGAATGTTCTTGACATTGGCTAGATTATACCTTTATTTGGGAAATAATCAATGTAAACTAAATGAGATTATATTCATGGTGAGCAAATCCTGGGCTTCTAAAATAAATGTGCTTTTACTTTTTAGAGTGAAAAGGACTCCTGGCTAATTCTGTTTTGTTATTTAACATGATTGATTGCATTTATCTTTATGGATCTCAGAATATCACTTGCTGGACTGGAAGGGAAATTAATGAGAAATTAGTTCTCAGATTTCATCTCCTTATAGGGCAGTGATGGCTAACCTTTTTGCTGTCGCATGCCAAAAGCTGGGGGAGCATGGGGGGGTTGTGTGCACGCATGCCCACACCCATAATTCAATGTGCCCCCCCCCACCGCGCTTGCACATGCAACTTCCCTGCACTCCCCCTGCACACAATGGCAGAGTGGGCCTGGTAGGTCCGTTTTTCGTCCTCCCCAGGCTCCAGAGGGTTTCTTGGGGGGGTGGGACAGGAAGTCGGGAAACGGGCCATTTCCTGCCTCCGGAGGGCCTCCTGTGGAAGGCCATTTTCGCCCTCCCTAGGCTCCTAGAAAGCCTCTGGGGCCTGGGGAGAGTGAAAAACAGGCCTCCTCCCCACCCCCGGAGGCCCTTCCACCCGAGCTGAGATAGCGTAACATTCGCGTGCCCACTGATATGGCTCTGCGTGCCACCTATGGCAATATTCGCGTGCCATAGGTTCGCCATCACAGTTATAGGGTATTAACAGCAATGGCTTTTATGAAGTATTCATTATAATTTAGCTTTGGTCTGGTTATTCTATTTTAACATCTTAATTCTGGTATCCAAGCATTCATAGCATGTATTCACAAACCCCCACATCATTTTAATAATTAAGTAAAAGTAGCTAAACTGCCCAACATCTTGCTGCAGATCCAAAATGTCTACAGTTTTGTGTGAGATTTTAGAAAAGGTTATTTTTTTAAAAAAAGGCATTTATTTACTTAACTAATTTTTTAAATTAATGATAACACAATAGTGCAGTGGTGTCCTCTGGCATAAAATATTGCTAGTCCCTGCTATTCAGTATAAAACTGGTTCTTCAAGGATTTGCAGAGGCCAACGGTCCTCTGATTACAAATTGACAAGCCCCTTTTTAAAGAAATCATAATCTTTGAGATGCATTGGGACTTTTTCAGATTCCCCAAGACATCATGTCCTTTAACTCTTCCTCACCCCTTTTGGGCCACTAACCAAGCCTGTGGTGGGAAACATATTATGGATTGTTCTCATAACCATAGCATTATTAGCATAACAATACCCTATATGTTTGCTTACTTTTTAATCAAATATGAAGACCCTCCAGAGATGACCAGATAAAAAGGACTAGGACTAGGCAAAATTTGGATTCAATCTGTAGCTTCCTAGTCCCAGGAAAAGATGTTTCTGGTGTGCCCACATACACCAAAAGCAGTTATTTCTGAAGGGGTGCCAGACCATTCTGATTGAACTAACAATTGATTTACTCCCGCACCCTACTTCCCATAACACATAAACATTGTATGAGGTGGGTCATCGATCCCTGAAGGTGCTTGACAACCCACCAAAAACAAGTTACAGTTTTATGGAACGATCTAAGCCAGTGATGGCTAACCTTTTTGCCATCACGTGCCAATAGTGGGGGGAGCGTGGGGGGTTACGGGTGCGGGTGCCCACATCCATAATTCAATGTGTCCCGCCCTCCCGCGCATGTTCACGTGACCCCACACACACACACTTCCCCCTGCTTTTGGCACACGACGGCACTGTGGGCCTGGTAGACCCATTTTCCCCCTCCCCAGGCCCCAGAGGCTTTCTAGGAGCCTGGGGAGGGCAAAAACAGCCTTCCCCATCCCCCCGGAGGCCTTCCAGAGGCCAGAAACAGCCAGTTTCCCGACTTCCAGTGGTACCGGAGGGCCTGAAAATCAGTTGGCCAGTGCGCACATATATGCTGGATCTGAGCTAGGGCAACACTCGCATGCCCACCAATATGGCTCCACGTGCCACCTGTGGCACCCGTGCCATAGGTTCGCCATCATGGATCTAAGCTGTACCCAATTTTTTTGTGAGAAATTTCACCAGGAGAAACAGATAAAAAAATGTCAGTGCTGCATATGTAAAGTTAGGGGTGAGGAAGGGATTATTAAATAACCTGTTGGCATGATGGAGAGCATTAGCTGCAGTTTTTAAAACCTACAATAAAATTACTACATGCATAAAAAGTGAAATAACAGTCACATCTATTAACTTAATTAGATAAAAACATTTTCAAAATACTGCTCAGCTGCTTTGATGCAAAAAAGGCTACATTATATTCACCCAGTGGGGCAGTGTATGATTTGAATTTCATTTTTCTAATGAGGACCAGTTTAAAATTTTAAAGGGTCTCTAGGGCCTGATAATTTTGATGGATCTGCTTAGAGTTCTCTGATCTACGCTCTCCTGCGATACAATAATACAAAGAGGAATTCTCACTCCAGCTAAAGGAGACTGCTTCGGAATAGTGAAAACCTTCTTCTACCTCAGATCTTTGCTTGCTTCATTTTCTGATTTTGCCATATGCAGTCATGACTCTTGTTTTCTATTATCTCATACCCCAAAGATAGCAATGTAGATCCATAACGTTCATTTCACACACGGGCAGATTGTGGAGAGATCTATTTGAACTTTGATCCATTTACTCTTCCTTTGCTCTCTCAATCTATCCCAATGTAGCAATAGTTTAAGGCTTATTTGGAGATTTTTTTCCCATAAATCTGCATTTTTATATATAAAAGAAATACACTGACATTCCAGAATAGTGTGGCAGAATCTCCAGCTAGAGTGAGGGGAGCAGTGAAAAGACTGGTGAGTCTTTGTAGGGAAGGAAGTGACAGAAGCCAAACCTTCCTCCCCCACCCCCAAGAATTCCCAAAGCCTTTATCTAACCATTCCCAAGAGAATGTAGTTAGTCAGGTAAGATTCTTGTAAATAGGTAGGCAACAATGAAGAAGCAACTCTGTTCATCTCACATTGTCTTTCTGGTTCCTTGTGCCTGACAATAGGGACTATACTTCTATTCTCCATGCTTTTTCTGAATTCTTCTATCTATATTCTTGAATACAGTGATATTATGATAATGTTCCAGTTTCCAGAGTATGATCTTAAGCAACCAACCATTTTCAAGGAGAGCATCAGGAATTGATTAGAAGTTGTGAAGCTCACTGATAAGAAGCCAGAGGAACTATGGAATTAAATTAAATAAGATGATAAGGATAAATGTAAAAACACACTGCCAAAGAAAAAGATGAAAGCAAACTGGGTAGCATAAGCTCTGGTGGAAATAGCCAAAAAGAAAAAGGAAACCAAACCCAAAGAACACAGAGATTGTAGGGAGAAACATAACAAAGAAATTCACAGAGCTCAAGAGACAAGAAGCAGTATCACAATGTAAAGACACATCTGTAAAGACTCTGAAACAGACATGGAAAAACAAGAAAAGCTTTCCAAAAGATTTCAAAATTCAAAAGAAAATTTCATTTTCCATATCTTTTGATATACTAAAGAACACAAATGAACAACTAGAAATTGATTCAAAGAACATCAAAGATGGAATGGATATACTGAAATTTGGCACAAAAGAGGTATCCACACCCAAGATGTATTTCAAGATATTCCCTATTTAAAAGTTCTCTAGAACTTAATAAGAATATGAAGTTACTCTGGCTTTCTGGTCATTACCAAGTTGGAAGTCTATAAGAATTGAGAGAATAGCTACGGAAATATGAAACTAATCTGTAATGATTCCAACCAAACTATGCCAACAAATTTGGGGATAATACAATGGCCAACAGATTGGAAGAATACCAAAGAGAAAGAATTAAAAGCAAACAATTGGACACTATCCTTAATTTCCCATGATAGCAAAATAATGCTTAGAATCATCCAATGCAGATTAGAGCTTTACCTGGAAAGGGAGATGCCAGATGTTCAGAAAAGGCCAGGTGTTTAATATGGCTTTAGAAAAGGCCAAACAACAAGAAACATTATTGCAGATGCACACTGAATAATCGAGAAAGCTAAAAAGAAGTCAATATCTGTGTCATTAATTATAGAAAAACCTTTGATAGTGTGGACCATGTCAAGCTGTGGAATGCCCTTAGAAAAATGAGAATTCAAGGACATCTAATTATATGCATGTAAGGAAGCCACACATATGTTGCAGATTAACACTTAGTAGGTAGCAATAAACATCTTAGAAATGATATTCTGATGCCGTGATGAATAACTATAGAGATAAAAATGATGCATGCAATGCAAGTGGAAGATGAACTTTGAAGAAGCAGGATAGAAAGAGTATGGATGCCTTTGAACATTGAGGCAGGGGAGGACTGAGAATGCCATGTATAGCCAAGATACAAGAAATGGTTCAAGAAACAAATCAAGAATTCTCACTCAAAGTACAAATGACCAGGCTCAAATTAGCATATTTTGGACACATTATGAAAAGTCATAGCTCTCTAGACATCTATAGCAGTTGAAAGATGGAAAGAAACGGAAGAGGACAACCAGCAACAAGATAGATGGGCTCAATTTTATCGATGGATGCAACGCAGTGGTAGGTTCCTCCCGGTTCGGTCCGGTTCAGCCGAGCCGGTAGCAGTGACAATATGACATCATCGAACTGATTCTTCCCCCCTGCCCTCCCACACCCCACGTTATTCTTACCTTTTATTTGATCCCACCCCCAATCTATTGCTGCCTCCTGAGTCCCAGCTGATGACTAGAGGGAAAAAAACTGTTTAAACTCTTGCCGCGGGGCTTCAAAGAGCCATCCTACAGCTGATCAGTGTTAAAAGCAAACAAATGAGTCGGGTCGTAAGTGCGAGGACCTTCCAGAAATGACTCTGACCAGCTAGCCACACCCACCTAGTCACATGATCTCCAAGCCACACCCACAAAATAAGCCACGCCCACAGAACCGGTAGTAAAAAAAATTAGAATCCACCCCTGATGCAATGGATGTACTACTGAAAGACCTGAAGGATCAGAATGGGGACATATCTAGACAAAAACCATGTAATAGCTGAAAATTGACACCAACTTGATGACATATAATCAATCAGTGAATGGTTTATAAAACCCCACTAATGAATCTTGAATGTTTCACACTGAAAGGCAGTAAGCAATAATGGGAACTTGCTTATTGTTTGCTTTTTAAAACTATCAAAATTTGTTTTTCGTGATATCTGCCATTTTTTAAAAAACTGTGATTACTTCTTCATCACGTTTATGACATCTACTTTTCCTCATGTGAATGTTTCTTGATCAAGTAGCATGCCAACATTACCCTCCAGGTTCCCAAATTATCACATTTCATTCTTCAGAATTTCAGGTTAACATCTAGCAACATAGATATTTTTCTTCAGAGAGTTTATCCCTCTACCACTCTCTTTGGCCCATCATTGGAATCATTTTGTTAAAGTTATTTCTGTTTTCTCCAGAGCTGATGGATTCCTGTTATTCTCACAATAAGGGTAGGTAGGTGTAAAATTACTAGCCCTTGTATGATCAAGTGTGTATAAGACCACATGACAGATGTAGTCATTTTTAAAAGTTTAGCCTCTAATGGTGATAGGTTCATTTTTTTAGGATCCATTTGTTATGAAATAACTAGCGCATTTTCTAATACATAGAGGGACAATAAGCTTGCAATTTGGTTAATTAGTTTCTGGAGCTTGTCAGATTTACATGAGTGCTTATGGCATTTTTAAAGAAAGTGCAAGCACATTTAGCTTGATTGCTCATCATATTTGTTCCATAGCTGTGGCTCACATTCTGCCCCTTTCTTTGCTACCAGCTGGTTTACTAAACCTGGATTCAAGAAAAGAGTTTCATACTATCTATATACTACTAAAAACCTCTCCTGCATGTTTATTTGTAATCTTCAGTTCGTCCAAATGGTGCATCAGAGGGGAACTTAAGGCACCACAAATGGGCAAACTTCAAGAATGGATCCAAAATCCAGGACCTATTACTCCTTGAAATTAGAATTCAAGTATTGGAATTTCAAGGATCTTTAGAATAGTTGTCTTCAAAAACTTGTGGCCAGTGCAGTGCCACCACACCACCATGGCAGGGGTGAAATCCAGCAGTAATGACAGGTTCTGGAGAACCGGTAGTAGAAATTTTGAGTAGTTCGGAGAACCAGCAAATACCACTTCTGGCTGGCCCCAGAGTGGGGTGGGAATGGAGATTTTGCAATATCTTTCCCCAGGAGTGGGGAGAGAATGGGGATTTTGCAGTATCCTTCCCCTGGAGTCGGGTGGGAATGGAGATTTTGCAGTATTCTTCCCTTGCCATGCCCACCAAGCCACGCCCACCAAGTCACACCACGCCCACCAAGTCACGCCCACAGAACCGGTAGTAAAAAAAATTGAATTTTACCACTCCACCATGGTCACCCATGGTCAAGTGATGTGATTTCTCATGTTCCCTGCCAGTTCCCCAAAAGCAAAATTAATGGGAAATCAGCAGGAATTCAGAAATCACTCTGATTCCCGTTTCTTATTTGCTGAAATGATGACCCAATGTGGCATAGGCCTTATACAGTAGTGTATGCCAGTCTGAGATGGCTGAATCTAGTTAATATACAATAAATAGTGACCAAGAGAAAGCATGATGGGGTCACATGTCTAATGATATAAATGAATGTAATTGATGTGATTATGTCATAACACATGTAATATCACTCTTCCGTCCCCAGCAGACACTCTCTCAAATATGATGTATTAGCAGAAATTAGTTACATTAAAGTATTTAGGTGTTAGGACAAATAGTAGCAAAGCTAGTTTTTAATAGCTATGTAGATCATTCTTTTTTTTAATTATGTTGAAGTTAAGAAATTACAGCATGTATTTATGATAATGATTTGTTTTCCTTTCAGGCACCGGATTTCTAAATCTAAGTTTAGGTAAGCATTTCAATTTTTCAAAAAATGTTCTCTCCACTTCCACTGATGCTTATAGGAATAGGAAATAGGAAATTCTCATAGATCTTCTTGTTGTGAATAGTAATTGCTTATCATAAATATTCTGCTGACTAACATTTGTGATCAGTAAGGTTATTCAATCTTCCCATTTAATCAACAATTAATTATTCTTTATATTAATCTAATGAAGACAAAATCTAATAAAGTATTAAATTTGGAATTACCAGACTCTATATGATCTTGTTAACAGTAATGTGATTTAAATATCATGTAAATGTGAGAAGGGAAATGGCTATTGGAATACATGAAGAGGACACAGCAATAAGAGGACTGTCAGTAACTGGGATCAGAGTTACTCCAAATTTCTTATTGAATAGTCAGAGGGTGTTTTTTAAAAAACTAATCCTCTGCGTGGTCATAAAAAAAAGCTGTACAGGTTTTATACGAGTTAAAAAACATATTACGAGCAACTCTTTTAAAAAGCCTGCCTTAGCAGTAGGACCTTCTTCATTCACAAAAAAACCCACAAATTTCCTAGAACCTTAAAAAAAACTCATAGACCAAGAATCTTAAGCACAAAACATGCGAAGCCCACATTTTCTCCTTTGAAACCCATATTTTTCTTTAACTTAATATTTAACTTAATCTGTTTTTAATGGAGAACAAAAATGAGGGTTTTTGAAGAATATTGTTATATTTTCTTTAATTGTCTATGTAATAATTACTCAGCATTTTTCAAACACTTAGATTTGTAACATTTTGACACGTTTGAACATGACAAATGGTTATTTGTTTTTATAACTATTATTATTACCCAGCGAGGGGCAGTACCAGCCAACTTTGGCTGATCTCAAAAAGCTAAGCCAGTGACAACTTTTAAGATTTGTGGACTTCAAGTCCCAGAGTTCTCCAGCCAACATGGCTGGTATTTTGATCTAGCTCCCCAAACACGACAAACCCTCTGTAGTTAAATCAATTATTCCTTTATTAGGAATGCCAGCAGCCCCGGCAAAAAGTTTCTCAATGCAGGCGAACAAGTCCGTCCGGCCGGAAGATGAATAGTTGTCTGCCACATCTATTCATCTCCGCCCCCTGCCTTTTATCTCCAGAGCTAAGGTGGGACTTCGTTAGCAGCAGTGACTCTTCCTTCCCAAGGATTGGCTTACGGATTTCCACCGCTCTCCTCTTCTCTGCCTTGTGTGCATCTGCGCATCAGGCACTGGACCCAACTGTATCTCCTCTTCCTCATCAGTCACCTCCAGACCTGGGGGTTGTTGACTCTCCATCTGAGGGCTGACAGATGGCCCAGGCTCTGCCTCTGTTTCTCTCTCTCTCTCTCTCTCTCTGCCAGCTCCATTCCTTCTTTCCCCTCAGAGCTCTCAGGTTGCCTTGATGCTGACCAGGGGTGGGTTCTACTTACCTTTACTACCGGTTTGCAATGGGGCCGCGCACATGCGCAGAAGCGTTCTGATGACATCAGGATCGGTGGGTGGAACCTCCCTCCGATTTTACTACCGGTTCTATAGAACCGGTCCAAATCGGGGCAACCCACCACTAATGCTGACCCTGAGTTCCACACCTCCTCCTCCTTTGGCTGTTGGAGGGGCCGGTGGCTGACAGGCCACAACAGCTGGTTGAAAAATTGTCAAGACTGAGAAAAACTGAGCTAATAATATCAGATCTGAGAAATCCTTGGATAAGAAACCATCAGAATTTCCAGAGCTTTGGGCAGGAAAGTTGAAATTGGGAGTGGGGGAGAAATGGACATGGAAGAAATTTTATTTTATTTTATTTATTTTTATTATTCATATTTCTATGCCGCCCACTCTCCGAGGACTCTGGGCGGCTTACACCAAAGACAGTATACTAAATAGCATATTGCCCCCAACAATCTGGGTCCTCATTCTACCCACCTCGGAAGGATGGATGGCTGAGTCAACCTTGAGCTGGTGAGATTTGATCCGTTGATCTGCTGAACTAGCAGTCAGCTGAAGTAGCTGCAGTACTGCACTCTAACCACTGTGCCACCTCGGCTCAGTGCACCTTTAGCAGCCAACCACAACTCTTGGATTACTTTTCTTACAGAGAGCACAGCTGCTGGATGTGTTTCAACACAAAACACTAAGGCTGCAGCCATCTGTGATCTTTTAAGATTGCCTTTGAGAACAAAAGCATCCATATAAATAAAGATGATAGCTACAAGCTAGCATTTTACTTTTTAGAGAGAAACATCCATCCATAAATAAACAAACTTTTTAAAAAATATAAAGACAGGTGAGAAACCTGGCAGACAGCAATTTAGGAACCATATGCTGTTGTATGATATTATCTTAGAAATAAAGAAGACTGTCTGATAAGATATTGCTGGAAAATTCACCTACTGTATTATTTTACTGACAGTTCAGCTAGAATGTTTTCCTTGGGAGCAACCCACAGTTGTTTAAAAGATGGGCGACTATATAAATGCTTTAAATAAATAAATAAATTGCTGCTTATTCTTATCACTGGGCAGAGATAGGGATAGAAGGGGGCAGAGATGAGCTGCATCCTTTAAATATGCATCATATAACAAGACTAGACTAGGCACCAGTTGCTTGGAAACTGGTTGCTAAGCAAGCTAAGTTCTGAAGAATAGAAGATGTATAATTAGCTCTCTCTCTCTCTCTCTCTCTTTTTTTTTTTTGAGGGGGGTGTTAGTAATTACTGTCTGAAGTCACTCTGACTCTTATGTGGAGCACATGTGTTTCAGAAAAGCAAACTGTAACATCACATTATGTTCGTAGCCCATCTCAGCAAAGAGTATTATTACTCTGGGTACAAGAAAGAAGATATTGTAACCTTGCTATAGAATTCTTCAAAACAATTTTGATCCAGATAATTCTTTGGTTATTGTTGTTGAGATATGAGCTACTATAGACCTTGATCATGAAAGCCAATATGGCTATAATTATATTCAGCAGGAACAGGAAAGGGTCAACTCCTGTAATCAAAGATAAAGCCTGTGGTTATTAGATAATTGGGAAATTACTATTTCATGGTGGGAAAGCCTAAGGAGAATTCAACAACTGGAATGCAACCTAATAACCATTAAGCTCATTTTAAGCATAAGAAGTCATATTTACACAAACTGAACTACTGAATTTTAACTAACCACAGAGGTGGAAGCTGTAGTTTTGAATCAGTAGCTTTGTGTCTTTTGAGGTATATGAGAAGAAATGAAAACCAGGAATCGGCTTCTTCATCCCACTTCCAACAGCAGTTTTTCTTGGAGCTCCTCCGTAGAAATCTCAGCAGCAAAGTGGTACAAAATAGAACATATGCATCTTGTAGGACATTTTCATGCACGTTTCCCACTAGCTGCTCCCAAGTGAACCCAGCCTGTCTTATTTCAAGAGGCAAATACACAAGAATGAAAGTTCTGAAAGCTTTATTTAAACATTAAACTTACGGTCCTTCGTTGAAAGCCATTGAAAGAGAAAAGTTCTGTGCAATAAAGCAAAAGAAAGGGATTTAATGGTAGAAAAAAATAATCTTCACCACAATTTCTCAAACAGTATCTATTATATCCAAACTGTCCAGTCATCACCTAAGGAAATGATCAACTTGAATCTTATTTATTTATTTATGGTAATTTATGCTTATTTATGCTAAGATGCCAAAGCCTCAGTGGTTAAGAATGGCAAATTTATGCTCAGTTATCTTTATTAGGCTAGAAAGCCACTTTCTACAAAACTCTTATTCAGTAAATTAATAAGTTCCCACTCAATGTGAATATATTAATGAGAGGGACAGTATCTAAATATAATAATCAAGTAGGTATAAAATATATAAATATACATTCCAATGTATGATAATATTGTGTAGGACAATTTGAACATATTTTGTGTAGTCTCGCCCAAACATTTTACTCTTCAGGAATACTGAAGTTAAAATAAAAGTCTGCAAGAAAGAAAAAGGTGAGGATCGTTTGGAGATAATGTTACAAAGGTGACTTTATTTGCCTCTTCTTATAAACTCATTTATCACAGACATTCTTAAGAAAAAGTAGTCCTTGAGGTCATGAGGTAGATCGGAGTGTCCTGCAATCATGGTCAGTTTTTCTCTTTTGTTTCCTTTTTTCCAAGCCGCTACTGGCGTAGATGGAATCGATTCTGTAGACGAAAATGTCGAGCTGCTGTCAAATCCAATGTGTTCTACTGGCTTGTGATCTTCCTGGTGTTTCTCAACACACTTGCCATTGCCTCTGAGCATTACAATCAACCAGACTGGCTCACTGAAGTCCAAGGTAAGAAGAGGCATAGAGTTAGCGTTGTGCGAACATAAACTAATGCAATAAGTCTACGGGACATAAAAGCATTTGATCGCTTAAGCCCCAGAAAGAATTAATTACAAAATGTCAAAACTAATTATCAGTGCATTAAATATATGTCTGCATTTTGTACCATTCCAATCTTTAATTAAATGGACTTATTTATATCCTCTCAAAACATTTGATATTCGATTGTTTTTTTGCAATTATTTACTAGGCATCAAGAAGAAAATAAGATAATAAAAAATATTTTCAATCCCATATTCCACGTTCTGTGTGCATACAGTTGCTTCTTTAAGTAGTGCCATTTTATGATTTATTTGTATGACAGTATAGAGATATGTATAAGGCTAAGACACAATAATAATGAAAAGTCTTCTGGCAGTTAAATGCAATAAGATCAGCTGATTAATATTTGAGAATGAAGAAATCGTGTGGAACTTTCAAAACCTAATGTGTCCAAATTCCACAATGGAAATGGCCAAATATTTGAATCCAGGAAATTGTCTTCCATGCCATCATCATGATTTCTCTTCCCAGCAGCTAAACTAGGAGGAACATATTCTGTCTTCTAGCTCAAGATATTAACAGAGATGTTTGAAATATAAGAAATTGATTTTGGAAAGATGTTTGCAATCAAATTCATATAATTTGGCATAGCATGGCATGGCACTGGGATATTTAAGGAAGTGGCATACTAAATAAGTACACTATATCTGCCCCTAAGTATGAAAATGGCTGTAAATGCAAGGACCAGTTGTAAATCACTTTTTTCAGTGAGATTATAACTTCAAACGGTCATTAAATGAATGGTTGAAGGTCGAGGAATACCTGTATGCAGACAATCCAAATTCAGATGTGACTGTTCCTTCAGGGAAATGCAGCCATTATTACTGAACCCAGCAAAAGGTATAATGATGTTGATTTAAAATATATTTACAGTTTATTTGGGGGGAGAGAATATTGTAGTTTTGAAATAACAGTTTTTAATTAATCTAGGTTAAGATGGAATTTAGCTACTTCTGTGTTGTAGAAATGAGATAAAAGCAGAGAAGTTGAGCATTCAGTTTTGATACTAGATTTTTTTCCCTCATATTTGAAATTCCTCTTTCCCTAAAGAATTGCAAAAAATGTAAAATCATAAATAAATCTTTCTCTAGATTGCTAAAGAAGCCATTTCAATTCAGAAAATCTAATTCGGCATTTAACATTAAAGTAACGTTTTGTATGTTTCATTCTTAGCATCTTTTGGTTGAGCTAGTCTTTCAGTGCCATTATAATGATCATTATTTGTTTATTTATTTTTTATGAGACACTGCGAATAAGGTATTGCTGGCTTTGTTCACGGCTGAGATGCTGCTGAAGATGTACAGCCTGGGTCTTCAGGCTTATTTTGTGTCTCTCTTCAACCGCTTTGATTGTTTCATCGTTTGTGGCGGAATCCTGGAAACTATCTTAGTGGAAACAAAAATCATGTCCCCACTTGGCATCTCTGTGCTGAGATGTGTACGACTTCTGAGAATCTTTAAAATCACAAGGTATATGCTTTGTTTAATGTTAAGTGGGATTGACAGGGGAGAAAGAAAGTTCCACCATTTTCTACTTGGAAATGTTATTCCAAACAAATAAGGCAAATTATGAATCTGCCACTCCTTTACATAAATCATTTTTTCCTTGAAAGTCATTTCTTCTTTCATGACTGGTGATGTGGAAACAACAATTTTTAAATTATTTATGCCCTTTTATTACTTATTTTTTTTTCACTGTGTTGTAAGGTGCTGTGCAAATAAGATAGGCCAAGGCAATGGGCAAGAGATACATGGATTTAAAATGGGTTAAATAAAATCACAGTCAAGTATAAATGCAACATAAAACCGCTAAGAACTTCATAAAATTAGGATGGTTTGAAAGGTAAAATAAATAGGCATGACAAATCAAGAACAGAGTCACTTGACAATGAGATGGGCAGCATATAAATTTAATAAATAAAAATAAATAAAAATGTTCACTCTGTGAGGTAAAGTTTAACCCCAATCCAATCAGCCTTTCAAAAATCCTTTAAAAACGATGATTTTTCCAGCAGCTTTGGGTATCCTCTAGAAACAGGGAACTTGTGAGTTAATTACATTGTATACAGGATGTTAATCCATTGCCCCATGACCTTATTTGTATTTATTTATAATAGTTCTATGATTATTTAGACTTGGTTTTAGTTGCTATACTCATCTCAGTTATTTTAGTTATTTAATTATTTTAGTTATTGTATACCGCTCAGAGTCATGTTTGTGAGATGGGTTGCTGTATAAATTTGGATAATAATAATGATGATGATGATAATGATGATGATGTACTTGGTTGATACCAAAGATGCTGGCAGCAACCCGTATCAACCATTAGCACCAGTCAATGGTATTTGTGATACATTTTTGAATGTTCAGTTGACTGAGTTTCATGTTTAATGAATAAAGTAAATAATAATAATAATAATTAAATAATAATAATAATTAAATAATAATAATAATAATAATAATAATAATAATAATAATAATAATAATAATAAAAAATTTGAACATTTTGACTCTACAAAAAACCACCTTACTTGGAACAGCTTACATCCTCCGACGATACCTTAACAGTTCCTAGGTCCTTGGTTAGGACTCGAGCTGCTGAGCTATTAACCAGCCTCAAAGGCTGTGAATCTCACTAAAGATTAACTGATGATGATGATAGAATCCTGTTTGAGAGGACACTTGGGAGGTGCAGCAGCAAAACCTGAAAGGCCTTAGTTAAGTGTTTCTCAAACTGAACCACCAACGATTCTGGGAGTTGAAGTCCACCCATCTTCAAGTTACCAAGGTTGAGAAGCACTGCCTTAGTTGATCAGGGCCCATGCACAAGGGCTTCTGAAGCATACAGTTAGTCCTTGTTTAATAACTGCTGTGCTTAGTTCCTGTTTGAAGTTACCATGACACAGAAAAGGTATTTTTAGGGCCAATCCAGGGGTGAAATCTAGCAGGTCCTGACAGGTTCTGGAGAACTGGTAGCAGAAATTTTGAGTAGTTTGGAGAACTGGCAAATGCCACCTCTGGCTAGCCCCAGAGTGGGGTGGGAATGGAGATTTTGCAATATCCTTCCCCCAGGAGTGGGGAAGGAATGGAGATTTTGCAGTATCCTCCCCCCTGCCACACCCACCAAGCCACGCTCACAGAACCGGTAGTAAAAAAAAAATGGATTTCACCATTGGGCCAGTCCTCATTTACAGCTGTCAAGTGACATAATCCAAAATTGAGCACTTCGCAATTTGTGAGCATTTACAAACATTGCAGCATCCCACAATCACGTGCTCACTATTTGTGTGCTTCCCAACCAGCTTGTGACAAGCAGAGTCAATGGAGAAATCAGCAGTAAATGCTATAATGGCTGGCTTAAATGACCGCATCTCTTAGCAACAGCATTGCAGTCCCAATTGTGATTGTAAAGCAAGGACTACAAAATAATTCAGATACCTTGGTCCCAAGCTAAATAACCCCTGAAGAATTGAATTGGGCCTGGAAGTAGCCTGAAATCTAGAAAAGACAGTCAGGACATGGTAAAGCAAAACATTTATGCTCAACTATATAAAAAGTTCTAAGGCATACATGCTGTTTATTGTTCTAAGCTAACAAAATCCTACTTCTCAAACTACTTCTAACCTGTGTAAAGGTTGTTGTATACCTTTATTTTTAAAAGACTTTAGAGGAGTGTGTTAGCTATAACACGTATAGTAATTTGAACTCTTGGAGGTAATAAAGGGATCAAATGTTTAGAAAATTTTAAATTTACCAGATTTGATACCACTGACTTTGTGGGGAAAAAAACCATGTTGCTTCGAACTTGGAACTGACTTTCCCCGGTTGTTTGTGTATGTCTCACAAGGTTCAACAGAATGGGCACACTCCAGGTCTCTTCTTTTTAAAGGCGTGGCCTTGAGAACTAGGCAGAAGTTCCACTACCAAGTCAACAATCAGAGGGTCTTGAGCTTGGGCCAAGAAAATAATTTGGACAAACTGCTCTCTACTTCACACAAAGATAAAAAGGGGGAGGTAGAAGCACAGTCATACTTCCAAGGTTCTGTTACTATAGTTATTTTGGACCTACATGACACTGGTTTCTTAGTCTACATTACCATAATGGGCTGACATAGGACCAGAATCTCCTCAAACAAACAAACTACCTAAATAGTTACTCAGTGATCTTGTTAGAGCTATTGATTGGCTATAGATGGTCTTAGTAATGGGTTGCTACAGCTTCGCCCCAGTTCGGGCGAACTGGTAGAGGCGGTAGCGGGAGGCTCCGTCCGGACGCTTCTGCACACGCACACAAGCACATGCGCGCCTATGAGCGAACTGGTAGCAACGGGTTTTGAAACCCGCCCCTGGATGGTCTCAATGGGGCGGGTTTCAATGGATGGTCTCAATTGCCCCATAGAATTCCTGAATTCAGATCATACATCAAAAGAGAACTCTATCTCCTCTTTCTCCTTCCTTGCAAATCCGTATTCTCACTCCTCCGCATCCGTGGGCCTTTATTTTAATTTTATTTATTTATTTGTCCAATTTATATAGCCGCCCATCTCACCAAACAAGCTATTCTGGGTGGAATAATTGAAATGAAGGCTATTATTCCTGTTTATTTATTAACTGTGTGTATATTGCAGCCGTATAACTCTGTGTCTCTAGTGGCACACAAAACAACTACATTAAAATAGAAAATAAAATCATGATTCTAATAGAACTAAAACCCAGTAAATCACAGACTGTAAAAATAGGAAACCCATTGAGAATTATATGATCACAAATGGTTTTAGAGTGTGCAGACTTAGTTATCATAAAGAAATGTTCTGCATTTCTTCTTTATCATCATAATTGGTAAAATGGCTGATTGCAAAAGGCAGATACATAATTTCAACATAAGAGCTTTTGGTTTACAGAAAGCAAATAATACAATAACAGGGAAAGGGACAGAAACCCCCTAATATTAGAGGTTTTATAAAGAACTGAGCTATAATAGACTAAATCTTTTGATTTGGGTTTAATCAAATATGGAATTAGTTTTTCTTTTCATTATAATTCCCCCTCTGACTACTTGGAATTATTTGTGTGGGCAAATCTGATTCCTAGCATTAGCAATGTTATGTACAGTGTGTTTTCAGTCAC
Organism: Arizona elegans; assembly: GCA_022577455.1. Lineage (NCBI taxonomy): Eukaryota > Metazoa > Chordata > Lepidosauria > Squamata > Colubridae > Arizona > Arizona elegans. Next base: position 75,983,627 of record JAKOOJ010000007.1, read on the forward strand.
TGTTTTGCATTGTAGCGTTAGCAGCACAGAGGGTATATATGGGGGTATGCTATAATTTTTATGTTCCACTTTACCTCATTGCATTCTCTTTGGGAAAGTGTGTACTCTGGTAATCTCCCAAAGCAAAATCTGTAGTAAGGCCTCCTTCATCTGTGAGCTGATCACTAATCACTGAGGACTGACCTGGTGTATATCACCAAGATTTGATTCGGCCTGGAAGGGAGTGTTTCTCTCTTGGAGGTGTGCCCACCTGGGTTTCAAGTGTGGTATCAATCAAGAACCTAGGTCAGGGGTGAGGTGTGTCTATGTCACCCAAGTTTCTCTTTTGACATCCAGAGCATTGGTCCACAGACAGATAAGATACCTATTAGTTTCAGCTCAAGGAGTCAGTTGGGGCTATTGGAATTATATCAGCTTCCCTACTGTAGTATGGCATGTCAACCTCCTTTCTTGGTTTCCTTGATTGTCTGGCCAGGTTAGCAATGAAGTTCCCAACTCATGATGTTGGGAGACATTTTAGGGAAGGTGACTGAGAAAATGGTTGTTCAGCAATTCCAAAGAACTCTGAATTAGGCTAATTAACAGGACCTCTTCCAATCACTTTGCAGGCTTGGATGTAGGATCAAAAAGGCATTGGTCACATTAGTAGATGACATTTGACAGGAGTGGGATGGGGCAATGTATCCATGCTTGCTCCCCTAGATTTTTCACCAGCTTTTGTAATGGAAAGAGTAATAATGTTGAGGAACAGGAGGAAAAGCTACAACCAGAGCAAAGGTCTGATTAAAAAAAACCCTGAATTTAGGTCAGAACTATAACCTGAATAAGCCTCTCAGACAAGACCCTACCAAATTGTCATGAAGATAAGGGAAGAAGCATATTCAGGTTGTGTTCCGATTCTTCAAATTCTATTACTATAAGTCACTTAACAGTGATATGGGTAGCATATTAAATAAATTAAATTAAATTAAATTAAATTAAATTAAATTAAATAAATAATCTTATAATAAAAGTAGTATTAGAATACATTAATTTGGTTTCCTAGTTGACCTACCTTGAAGTTCAGACAGCTGTCAACACTGTTGATCATGAAATCCTTCTGGACTCAAATCAGGGGTTGGGAATGGGCAGCTCTATTTTACATTGGTTTTATTCAGGGGTGAAATCCAGCAGATTCTGACAGGTTCTGGAGAGCCGGTAGCGGAAATTTTAAGTAGTTCAGAGAACTAGTAGCGAAAATTTTGAGTAGTTCAGAGAACCGGCAAATGCCACCTCTGGCTGGCCCCAGAGTGGGGTGGGAATGGGAATTTTGCAGTATCCTTCCCCTGGAGTGGGGTGGGAATGGAGATTTTGCAGTATCCTTCCCCTGCCACGCCCTCCAAACCATGCCCACCAAGCCATGCCCACAGAACCGGTAGTAAAAAAAGTTGGATTTCACCACTAGTTCTAATCTTTCTTTGGGAATAGTTCCAGGCAGAGTTGATGGACGGAGGAGAAATATTTTCCATGGTCCTTGCTTTATGGATTGATGCAGGGTTCAACACTCTCCCCACTCCTATTTAACATATACACAAAGCTGCTGGGTGAGGTCATTCAATAGCATAGAGTGCACCCTCTACATGATATGCAACAGCATATCATCTCCACCCTGGACCATCCAAGTGATATGAGATTCTGTCTAGATGACTGAAGTTTTATGGAGACATATTAGTGAAGGATCTAGGTCCCCCTGGTTCCATAGATTCTCTGTCACTTGTTCTGGATGAGATTAGCTCATCTTCCAGAGCTCTGCAGTTGCTGGAGAGTGTTATCTTGTAGTCCCACAAGGAGAAGCTTGTGGGCAATTTCAAATCCTCTCCTTATCCAAAGAGGAATTTTCAAAGAGCCAGTCTATTCTCTGGCTCTACATTCTGCTGCAGTCTTCAATTCCCCTTTTTGCAGAACTGTTCTCAATCTGCTATTTCTTCCCGCAAATTCCTACAAATGATTGCATGTTGATAGATGTACTAAGTATTCAAGGTGCAGAAATTGGGAAGAACTTTTGTGTTTTATTTCTGTGGTCGTAAAAATACTAGTTTTCTACTGTTTATCTTAGAGGAATATCTGAATTATTCATTCTTTCTTTGGAAAAGACATGTTTGTGGGTATCAGGCAGCTTTCCCCAAAGAAATACCTAACACAGACAAGAAACACCTGCTTTCTTTTTGTTTGGCTCCCCAGGTACTGGAATTCCTTGAGTAATTTGGTGGCTTCCTTGCTCAACTCAGTGCGCTCCATTGCCTCCCTGCTGCTGCTCCTCTTCCTCTTCATCATCATCTTCTCCCTCCTAGGGATGCAGCTCTTTGGGGGCAAGTTTAACTTTGATGAGATGCAGACCAGGAGAAGCACCTTTGACAACTTTCCACAGTCATTGCTCACTGTGTTTCAGGTACAGTTTTCTTTCAGTCTATTTTTTTAAAAATAATGCACGCCTAAGTAGCAATGGAACAGGATTCTTATGTCTGTACCAACCTATATTGAACTAAACACTTTCAAAAATATAATTAACATTCATTAATCGCTAGACCTTTTTTTTTTAACATTGCAACATTTCCCAAAACAGGTAAACATAGGGGAAGGTGGGCTGAATAGGAATCTGAATAGGAAACATCGAATGCATAAGTACAAGATTAGGGAGATCTAGGCCAGCAGCAATTATTCTAGATCTAGAAAGATCTAGAGCCGGGGTCGGCAACCTTAAACACTCAAAGAGCCATAAAGATCCTAACCGGAAGCCCCCCATTCAATTCTGGAGCCAACCAGAAGTCCGGTTCCCCCACCATAGAATCTTTTCCTAGCGTGTCTTTTTTCCTCTACCTGTCTTGACCGAAAGCCCTGTCAATTGTGGAGCCAACCGGAAAACCCACCCCTTGCCATAGGGTCTCCTCCTGGCGCGCCGTGCTTTTCCCTCCCTAACCGGAAGCTCCTCAAAATTGTGGTGCCAACCGGTGACAGAGCCGCAGCAGAGGGATGAAAGAGCCACATGCGGCTCCAGAGCCGTGGGTTGCTGACCCCTGATCTAGAGATTACAGTGGATCAGAATAAACACATGGTATGAGACAGCAGCACAACAAAAAACAGAAAGTCAATGTTTTGGGAGGCTGAAATAACAAAAGCATTGTATCTAGATCATGGGAGGTATTAATCCCATTGCACTCTTCATTGACTAAAATTAAAGGAGAGATCCATGCTGAATATTAATTTCCTAACTGTAAGAGATGCTCAACAATAATCTGTCTAGAATTGTGCTAGATCTCCCTTGTTTGAGATTTTTCAGTGGAGGTTGGATGACGATAATCTGTAGTTCAGTTTATGGACTGAGCAGAGGGATGGGCTGGATAATCTGTGAAATCCTTCAGGTTCATATAGACTAAGATTCTACTCCGCAGCCTGAGTTGGTGGATATATAATCCCACCTACATGTGCAGAACATCTTTCCATTTGTATCTTGAAACCCAAACAGAGATTTGAGTCAATACCTTGGAGTTTACTGATCAGGTAGGTTTCTTCAAATAGAACAGAATGGTGGTTATTTCTTGTAACAGGCTTTTTTGCAGGTATTCTGCATGTTGTCTAACTATATATCCCCCCTCCATTGGCGGGAATGTGTCATTTAGATCCTGACTGGGGAGGACTGGAATTCGGTGATGTATGATGGAATCATGGCTTATGGCGGCCCCTCTTTTCCAGGCATGTTGGTCTGTATTTACTTCATCATCCTCTTCATCTGTGGAAACTGTATCCTTGAGTGTTTCTCTGTTGCAAATCGTTTGAATATAGTTTGAATTAACAATAGGGCAGCATTGGCAATTGATACGGTTAAGCACCAGCTAGGACTCATATATGATAAAATGATCTGTATTGATTGAGACTGCATCCTGCTGCTCTTCTTCCTCTCTGCCATCTCCTGCTAGCTCAACTATTGCTCCTTCTGGATCAGGTAATTAAAACCATCAATGTTTAGCAAGCAGCCTCTTATCTGTTGGATTTCAACTTGAACCCATCTCACAGTGGAGAGGGTTGGTTTCCTGGTTTGTTCTTCTTCATGTGGGAAAATGGATAGAAAGTCACAAGGACAGCAAAAGTTCCTTGGATAAATTTCAGACCTGCAGGTTTGTTCCTAGCAAAACTGCTTCCACCATTAACAGCTGCCTATCCCTTCATCAAAGAAAGGTTTTTTATGCTTTTCATAAGGGAAAAGCAGATAATTCTGCCTTAGAGGATCCAATGAAACCCAGGTAGTTCTAAACAGGACTGGACATATCTTAATTCTGCTCACACAGAGGACCACATTTTGAGTATATTTTTAAATTTGTTGTTATGGCTACTTGCGAATTAGTGTTTGACCCATCACAACCCCATGGACAACTTTCCTCCAGGCCTTCCTGTCCTCTATCATCCCCCAGAGACAATTTAAGCTCACGCCTGCTGCTTCAGAGACTCCATCCAGCTACCTCATTCTCTGCTGTCCCCTTCTTCTTTTGCCCTCAATCTTTCCCAGCATTAGGCTCTTCTCCAGTGAGTCCTTCTTTCTCATTAGGTGGCCAAAGTATTTGAGTTTCATTTTCAGGATCTGGCCTTCTAAAGAGCAATCACGGTTGATCTCCTCTAGGACTGACCAGTTTGATTGCCTTGCAGTCCAAGGGACTCGCAGGAGTCTTCTCCAGCAACATAGTTCAAAGGCCTCAATTCTTTGGCACTCAGCCTTTCTTATGGTGCAGCTTTCACAGCCATACATTGCAACTGGGAAACCATAGCCTTGACTATACGCACTTTTGTTGGCAGGGTGATGTCTCTGCTTTTTAGTATGCTGTCTAGATTTGCCATAGCTTTCCTCCCCAGGAGCAAGTGTCTTTTAATTTCTTTTTTAAAAAATTAAATAATGAATTTCAAAATTCTAGAAATACCAGAAGCCAATGGTAATCGATTTTATTGATTTCAAAAAGACAATATTCAACAAGAATCACTATGGAATATTGTAAAGTCCTATTGTATTCCTCAGTGTTTTATCAATATCTTTAATAGCCTGTATTATAACTCTAGCTGCTGTGTATGAATGGAATCTGGCAACACAGATTCTTTAACATCGATACAGGAGTAAAACAGGATATATAATATCGCCATTCTTGTTTCTCCTGTCCATGGACTTTGTTATGCATAGAGTGATGGATAACTCTAGCTTTGGCATCCCATGGGCAACACCTCATTTAATAAATTTAGATTTTGCAGATGACATCACATTGCTTGATGAAAAAAGGGGTGCTTGCAAGAAATGACCATCAGTTTAGATAATGAGGCCAACAAGATTGGCTTATGTATAAATTTTGAGAAGACCCAAGTTTATGCAAGTAGGAAGTGCTCAGGGTAATGTGCCTATAACAGTCCATGGCCAGGTTATAGAACAAGTCCAACAATTTACTTATCTTATGTCTATTGATGAAGGTATAAATAAGGACATTAACTATCAAATTGGAATGGCAGCAGCCATGTTCCAAGGCATGCACCCAATTTGGTCTATGGCAGCCATAAATATTACCACAAAGATAAAACTCTTCAAGAGTGTTGTCGTACCAACTGCGATATATGCTTGTGAAACATGGAAGTTGATTAAACAGTTAAATGTTTTGCAGCAATGCTGCTTGAGAAGAATGCTCCATGTCTCACATCGTGACCACATCACTAATGAGAAGGTACTAGAAAGATCAGATTTAAAACACCAATTGAGAACTGTCAATGAACATCAAATGTGGTTTGCTGGTCATATATCACTTATGCCTAAAGACTGGCATCCCAAAATTGCACTGCATTGGATACCTCCTGGAGGGAAGAGGAAACAAGGCCAAACTTGGAAAACTTGGCACCAAACACTAAAGAAAGATCTTAAGATTATTAATATCCCTTGGGACAAAGCCAAAGATGCTACAAATAATCAAAACTATTGGAAATCACTTGCTACCCAATATGTTCTGCACAGGACCTAATATGTGTATGTAAAACTGTAGAGAAGGTATATTCCAAGTACTGACCATCTGAAGTTAGCCAAATGCCATCTCTTTTTTCAGTTGTGTAATCATCGTGTGCGGTAATTTGGATCTAAGAATGCTAACTTTTACTTAAACATTTACTCTTGATGAACATTTTTTATGTGGCCTCACCAGTGCACTGGGAAACATTGCTGTGTCTGCTATTCTTGGTGAAATATATGAAATAATTTATGTGTTCACCCTTAAAACTATTAATATTAATTTGAATGTTTATCTTCACGTTGCCTATTCACATTCTAAATACCATTTCACAGGATTGTGCTTCATAGATATTCACCGATATTTTCTTTAAAGAATCTACAAATAGATATCCTGCTGAATGTCTTCTTGGCCATTGCTGTCGACAATCTTGCTGATGCCGAAAGCTTGACATCTGCTCAAAAGGAGGAGGAAGAGGAAAAAGAAAGGAAAAAACTAGCAAGGTAAACTTTTGTCTATGTTGGCATTTTTTCTAGAGAGCAAAAACATGTCCAGAACAAGAGCTTCTCATGCTTTGTTAGGTACAATATTTCTAGCTAAAGTTTTTTGCACTTGTGTCAGAAGCACCGAGGAACTTCCTGGCTAAAAGGATTAGCCAGTGACATCACCATTGCCTAGGGGGCTCCCAGTTGGGGGCTCCTCTCATGTCCCCAGCAGGAGCTGGAGCAAAGGACGAGAGTTCACTCTTGCCCCACAGCAGCAGCACTCAGGTCACAAACATGGGCTTGCTAACCTCCAACCCAATGTCCTAACCGCAAGAGCCCCCGTGCTCCTTCTAGCTAAAGATAGACAATGGAAGATATTCTGGAGAAAAATAAGTGTTCTTCACCAAGTGTTTATTCAGTTTATTCCAGGAAGCCAGTCATACAAATTGCAAAATATCTCCTCAAGCACTTCATCTTTTAATGTCAATACATTGGAGCTCTTTTGGCTTGAGCAATAAAGATCAGAAAAGGTGGCATATCTACATATCCTTGGAACCTTATATATATATATATATATATATATATATATATATATATATATATATATATATATATATATATATATATATATATATATATATGCATAATTTGGGAGACTCAAATAGCTATTTCTGCCTTATAAGGCGTCATCAAAGAGCCACACCCTCTTCTCAAGTATCCTCCCTGTAAAGGTACAATGTGTCTTTTTTCCTTTTTCGTAGGCTTTTATGTGCATATTCTTTCTAGCCAGGTTCCACCTACATAAGTTAGGGTGCTTGATACTTGAGAGGAGGGTGTGGCTCTCTGATGACGCCTTATAAGGCAGAAATAGCTATTTGAGTCTTCCAAATTGCAGCACAGAGTTGTTGCTTTTCAGCAGGATACAAAAAGCCCAGAAACTTGTGAATGAGACTTCACAGAACTAGGGCTGTAGAACAACTTAGCTTACGTAGGTGGAACCTGGCTAGAAAGAATATGCACATAAAAGCCCACGAAAAAGGAAAAGGCAAAAAAAAGACATATATATATATATATATATATATATATATATATATATATATATATATATATGTATGTATGTATGTATGTATGTATGTATGTATATATGTATATATGTATATATATGGCCATTTAACATCTTTTATCAACATAGGAAAAAACCCTGATTACAAAAATATCACACATTTATACCTATGAATTAAAAGGTATAAGTATTTGACCTTTACAGGGAGGAGTCATAAAATATGGGTGGGTCTGGCTGAAGAGGTTCAAAAAAACCAAAATAGTGCTATCCCAGTCTCCCATAAGTCTCAGAATAAACAACACAAAATGTCTGACAGGCCTGAAAGTGATGATTGGAGATTTCATCCCACCATGGCCATTTAACATCTTTTATCAACATAGGAAAAAACCCTGATTATAAAAATATCACACATTTATACCTATGAATTAAAAGGAATAAATATTTGACCTTTACAGGGAGGAGTCATAAAATATGGGTGGGTCTGGCTGAAGAGGTTCAAAAAAACCGAAATAGTGCTATCCCAGTCTCCCATAAGTCTCAGAATAAACAACACAAAATGTCTGACAGGCCTGAAAGTTTCATCCCACCATGGCCATTTAACATCTTTTATCAACATAGGAAAAAAACCCTGATTACAAAAATATCATATATATATATATATATATATATATATATATATATATATATATATATATATATATATATATGTATATATATATATATATATATATATTGGAGGAAAAAAATATTTTCATTGCAGGCTGAAGATCCTCCACAAATAATTTGGGAAAGAGGTAGCTCCCAAACAAAGTACAACTGATAGGACAGTGATGGTGAAGTATCAAAGGTGACATACCACAATGTCTTGGGTGAAATGCTAGTGCTCACCCACGCATGAGAGCTATTCTCATTAAGCACACTCATTCTTGTGTGATTTTTTTAGAGGCTGTGTAGCCTGTGTGAGAATGGGGCGTGCTCTTACATCTGTGTAAGTTACATCAATACCAAATTCAATCTTATTTTGCATATCTTGTGTTCATTTTCCTTATTCTGCACTTTCTTAAACATGCATGATAATGAATTGGGAAGATTATCTTGCCTTTTGAAGCTATGGATTCTTATCCATCTTTCTTCTTTTGCATAGTTTCTCTCAGTGATTCTCCTAATTAAGAATCTACATGTTTGAAACGTGATAAATAGTATAAACTTGTATAGAGATAAGGAATTGTATTAATTATAAGGTAAAACTTGAAGAAAATGTTTAAATTGGAGACGCCACACCATGTCCAATGTTTTTAATTTGTATTATTAATTAAAAAAAATTTAAAAAGAGAGAGAATGGGGCGTGCTTTTGCATGGCCTCTGAAAGTTACACAGGAGAGCCATACTCCTAAACGGTACATGGCAGGTCCTGGGGAGGGCTGGGCCATGGGTAAAATTGCGCCATTCCCTAATACTCACAGAGTGGCGGTGGTGGCACTAAGACTGAGGCCCAGGCCTCAACTTCAGGCCCCGCTTTGGCGCTGCTGCTGCTAGCCACTATTCAATGTGGCCTAGATTTAGGAGGAGGGGGGAGAATTGTCGATCTTTTCTTTGGGGTGAGTAAGTGAGTGACATACCAGCAGAAACAAGTCAGGCATTTTCTGAACTTTGGACATTTTGGTTCACCATCATTGAATTAGGACCCCTGGTTGGAAAATGAACTTTCCTTCTATTAACTTGCTAGATTATTTCAGGATGCAAAGTTGTTTTTGAAAGTCTGGTAGGCACATGATTATTAATATTACTTGTTTCTGAGAGAAGCAAGTGTTTCTGAAGGTAAGTGAATATTCTTGCACTTGTCTATTGGGCTATCCGCTACTCAAGGAAGCCAGTATTGGCAATTCATTAGCTGATTTTGTGTGTGTCTGCTAAATTGGTAGGACTGCCAGTCCTGAGAAGAAAAAGGAGCCTGAGAAGCCAGCTATGGAGGCAGAGACAAAGGAGGAAAAAATTGAGCTGAAATCAATTACAGCTGATGGAGAATCTCCATCTTCTAATAAGGTTTGCTGCTTTCCACTATCCAACTTGCTTTGAGATGACTGTTGACTGTTTTTATGAATCAATAAATAAGCACAACTAAAAGAATGGCTGTTTTCTCTTTTGGCCAGAGCAACACAGATGAATATCAGCCAAATGAAACTGAAGAGAAAAATCCCTATCCTACTGCAGAGACACCAGGTAATTTACTGTCTTGCCCATTTTCTGGAATAACCAGACGTGTCCTCAGGGAAGGATAAAATAACACAAGATGGCGACCCAAAGTATGTGATTAAATTTCAGCCGTGAAAAAAGGAAAAAAATACATTCATCAAGAATCATAAGATTTATCTGTATGAGTTTTGCTGTGCTCAGAGTTTTTATTCCATTTTAAGAAACTTGGCAAATGGCAATTGAGGACTTGAAATTCATATTAACATTTTATTTGTAGGGTAAATATTTGAACGTGTTTCAAAATTTCAGTTTGTTGTGAACTGGCTAGGTATCCCTAGTACCGTGATGGTGAACCAATGGCATGAGTGCCATAGATGGCACACAGTGCCCTCTATGTGGGAACGCAAGCCGTCGCCCCAGTTCAGCTCCACCATGCATTCAGGCGTATCTCCCGCTGGCCAGCTATTCTTTGGGTCTCTGCCACGCATGTGCGGGGGGGCGCATGCAGGGAACCCGCATGCATATCAGTAGTGAGTTTAAAAAATTTTTACTACCGGTTCTGTGGATGTGGCTTGGTGGGCATGGCATGGCTTGGTGGGCGTGGCAGGGGAAGGATATTGTAAAATCTCCATTCCTACCCCACTCCAGGGCAAGGTTACTGCAAAATCCCCATTTCTTTCTGATCAGCTGGGACTTGGGAGGCAGAGAATAGATGGGAGCAGGGCCAGTCAGAATTTTTACTACTGAACTACTCAAAGTTTTCACTACCGGTTCTCCAGAACTGGTCAGAACCTGCTGAAACCCACCTCTGATGCACATGCGGGGGGCAGGGCTCATGCAGCGGTACACGAATGCATGGGGGATGGGCCACATGCGAGGGCCGCTCACATGCATGCATACACGGGGAGCGCATGCGCATTGCATTTGGAGGTTTGGGCGCACGCTCTGTGGGCACTCAGTCTGGAAAAGGTTAGCCATCACTGCCCTAGTATATGTCAGGTGTAAACAACACATTTGAAGACTTCATTTAGTTGTTTTATTGCTCAAGCCTATACCCCAGAAACTTCTCAAAGTAGTGATTTGCACTTGGGTGAGATTACCTACGTTTCAGTGGCATTTAAAGGTTTAAATCAGACTTTGCCCTCTTCCCCCTGGCTTGGCCAGTCTCTCTTCAATATTAAACTCCTAAGATTTCTCTTGTCAACTTGGATATCTAGTAGCATAATTAACCTACAGGTATATTTTCATCCTGTTTAAGTGGTTTAATGTAATCTAATGTGTAGATACATTTGACCACCAGGAAGATAAGGATCAAAAGGTCCGATTTATTTTGGAAGCCTATTCCTACTTAGTAGTGGACTTTTATCTTCACTGATTCAGAAGTAGCTAAGTCAAATACAGATGAGGGTATAAAAGACTGTTTCCCAGCTGTGGTGCATTCTTCTCATTTGCAGTGCTGAAGCTCTGCATATTTTATAGTCATTTTCCGGTTGATGGGAAATTGCCTCATCCTGGTCCTGGGGCTCAAATCATTCTTCTCTCACCACATAAATATTTCTCTACCTTGGGGACTTTAAGCTGTGTGGACTTCTAGAATTCTCAAGCCAGCCAAGTTCTCAAGGTTGATACAGGGCCATAGAGATTCAGTTGTTGTAGCTTTACCCTGACCCTATAATTTCTATGGTCTTGCTGCAACTGAGCCTCGGTGGCTTTGTAACTCTTTTCATAACTCATTGGGCAAATGCATAGAATACCAACAAATAATTTTATTTATACCCAAAAGGCCCAAAAGCAAGTTACAAACATAATCTTTTTTTTTTATTGAAAAAGTTTTCAAGTACAAGTTTTCCCCCTTTTCCCCCCCCTCTTCCCTAACCCCCCCTCTCCACCCATCCCCCCTGTGACTTCTGCACAACAATAGGCTATTTCATAACTAGTTACATACATAATATCTTTCCTTTCCCTTACTCCCTCCTCAGAATACTGACCCTTAGCATATTATTCTTATAACTCCCATTTTTACGATAATCTGCCCTTTTTCTCCTCCCCTAAACTTGTAGTATATTATTACAATTTAACATTTAATCTTTTATATATATTAATATAACATTTTAAAGCGACCTTCTCCCTACATCCAAATTTAACATTTATTCAATTCTATCCAATTCCTCCACTCCCCTAAATATATGACTTGAAATCCTACAATACAATTCTAAATATATTCCACTGCCCATTTTACTAAGATATACACATATCTATATATGCATTCCATTTTGTAAAAAGAAAAAAGACAATAACTTTAAATTTATAATCCATGTAATATCTTCTTTGGTGTCTTTCCACTGGATTGTTAAATCCTCCACTCCACTAGATATATGACTTAAAGATCCTTTTTCATAAACTAATCAATCAATAAACTAACCTATTTCAACCCTTCAGTTCCTACAAAATCATGCAATACAATTCTAAATATAATCCACTGCCCACTTTACTAAGATATACACATATCTATATATGCATTCCATTTTGTAAAAAGAAAAAAGACAATAACTTTAAATTTATAATCCATATAGTATCTTCTTTGGTGTCTTTCCACTAGATTGTTAAATCCATCACCCATAATAGGGTAAAATAACATGCTGGTGCAACAGTTTATTCAAAATCTTCAATCATCTTCTGCCCCCATCAGTAGTAAATATCCTCGCATCTGTATAAAAGTAAAAACAACCACCCGAGTGACATTATAATTATATCCATATAGTTATAGTTGTGGTATTCATCAGGATTGTTAATTCCCATCATCCTACTGAGTAACATCCAGATCTTCTGCATGCCCCGACATAACTCTCCTGCCTTATAACTCAAAATAATTATATTTACCAAAAAAAAAAAAAAAAATCCAGAGTAAATGATTCAAATCCAACAAAGTGAGGCTCTTTTCACATCCCAAAATCACGGCACTGCAGTGATCTGCCACAATCCTCAGGATAGTATTAAACAATTGTTCGCCTCCACTATCTTTTCAAATATTCATTCGTTTTTTAAAGTCCCTGGCTTCACTGTTGCATGGTTTAGAAACTGCTTTTTCTATGAGATCTATTTCTTTTCTTTTTCTTTTGCGGGTTGAATTTCCATCCTCGTTTCTTGCCTACCAATTGTGTGTCAGCTGGTTGATTTTCATTCTGCTTTATGGGTTGTTCTTGTTGGGTTAGTTTTATCATCTCATCTTTCTTCTCCGTCACTTGTATGTCAACTGATTGATTTGCGCACTTGTCTGTGACTTGATGGTTCATCAGCTTGGTGTCGGATGACACTACTCTCTTATTTATAGACAGACCAGCTGGGGTATCCAGGGAATCCAAAGACAATTTATCTACAACAGTCTCTGTAATTTGATATTTTCCTTTTGTTTCCAACTCCTTTTGCTTATCCTGTATTATGCCTAAAGGTGTTAAATTTATTTTTAAAATTTTTTGATAAAAATCTTCCGCTTTTTCAACAGTGTTCAATTGATATCTTACTCCTTGATATCTCAATATTAAACCAACTGGGGTGTCCCACCTGAATAGGATATTTCTTTTTTTTAACTCAGTCACTAGAAAGCCAAATTTCTTCCTCTCCATCAGCATTTTAGTCGGGAGCTCCTTAAAAATCCAAATCTTTCTTCCATGAAATTGCAAAGTAGAATTAAAAGAGTTCTGCACAATATTATTCCTAATTTCTTTATCTGTAAAATAGATCACCACATCTCTAGGCAATTGCCTTTGCTTTGCCAACCAGGAGTTTATTCTGTAAATTCTATCAATCCTGCAATACACTTCATCAGGTTGAACCTTTAAAATCCCAGCCAGAATTTCAGAAGATATTTTCCTTAGGTCATCTCTATTATTTTCCTGCAAACCTCTCAGTCTAATTGCATATTCTGTAAAATTATATTGAATCATTAAAACTTCTCTTTCAATCCTCTGTTGCACATTTTCTTCATTACCAATCTTTTGGTCAACCTCCATTTTAGGTTTGTCTTCTGAGCTATTATCCTGAGTGTTTATCAAATCCTTTTTAATTTTTTGAGTCATGTCATCCAAATTCTCCTCAGTTTCCTTCATTTTAGACTCTAATAATTTAGTCTTTGCATCCACCCGAATCAGAAAGTCTGATAGACCATTAGCTGATTTTAAAATCTTTTGATTCAAAAAGTCAAACTTTGATTTCACCAATTCACCAATTTCTTTAATTTCCTGCTTAAATTTTTCAAATTGCTGGTTCACAATCTCATCCCTTCTTACAATCTCTTCAAGGAGAAATTCTATTATATTAAAATCAGGTTTCTGACACTGGAGAGTTAGAATTTGTTGGTGCAGTTTCTTAATGGGGGAAGTTCCCCCCCCCCCCCGTTTGTCCAGCTGTGTAAGTCCCGATGCCATTTCCCACACAGACAAGATTTAGCAAAAAAGAGAGAAAAAATAGAAAACAGGACTTTCCCTTAAGAAAAAAAAAAAAAACTTCTTTTCAATCAACAGCAAGAGAAGACACAGGAGCGAGGTTTTATCTACAAATGTAGCCAGTGATATTTATTCCGCTACATTGTAGTAATAAGAAACGGAAGGACTTTCCCTTTCAGACCTTCTCCAGCCACGGCAGACGCCATTTTAAAAGGTTCTTTTTCCCTCTTTCTTCTCCTCTTTTCTCTTAAATAATTTTTTGAAAGGTAAAATACTTGCGATTCAGTATTAAGGGTCCAGCTCGTCTTTTCTTTAGTTATTCTGTTAAATTCGCAGGCTTGCTCTTGACGCCTGGCTCTGCATAAGCAGAGGTCTCCCAAAGCCCGGAGCAGCGGCAGGGGATATGGGGCTTCTCATCCGCTCCGTCCCAAAAGTAAAAAAAAAACTTTTGGGACTCTGCAGAGAGTTCTACCCACCCCTGCCGGCTCTATCTCCGTTTCCTCTTGGAAACGGAGTTTTTTCGAGCCGCCATTCCGCTGTGACGGCGGCTCTGACAGGCAATAGAAGCTGACGATCCCAGAGGAACGTCTGGCGGCGGCCAGCAGCAAACCGGAAGTCCGTTACAAACATAATATTAACGCACTGTAAGCCGCTCTGAGTCTCCGGAGAAGGGCGGCATATAAATCAATTTTTTTTTAAAAAAAAAATATCTAAACTTGGCATTTGATAAAACAGTTTAACAAGTAAAATATTTAATAAATATTATATAATACATGTAAACCCTAGCTCACGGATTTGTTATTAAAAGCCTTCTTTTTAAAGCTATAGTCAAAAGATCTGACTGTTGCCATTGTAATTTTAAGATTTTTTATCTGCAAGTAAAATTTGTACATACTTAGAAGTATCTATTGGTAATCTCCTGCTTTAGATTTTAAAATAGACCAAATAACCTTCTATCGAAGACCCTTGTAAAATTCACAATACAATAAAATGCGATCCACCATTTCGGAATCGCTACCAAAAAATCTTTGAGAAATAGGATTTTTAAAAAATCTACCATATACCATATTTGATGTCTGTGCACCAGTGTGGGTTGCTCCCGGTTCTGTCCAGTTCTTTAGAACCGGTAGTAAAAGTGGCGGGAGGCTCCGCCCACCCACCCGGATGTCATAATTGATGATCTGCATATGCGCAGAAGTGCAAGCGCACACGTGAACGAAGCAAGCGCGTGCGCACGTTCCCATTGTGAACCAGTAGTAAAGGTAAGTAGAACCCACCCCTGCTTTGCACATTACACATTTGATGGCTATACACATTTAATCTGACTTTTGAAAAGCCTATTTGATATTTACTAAAAGGGTATGTTTTTAAAAACACGGAAGGATTGCTTCAGGAAATCCGAAAAGTATCCTTTGTAGTTATGTAGTTTAAACAGGTGGTTCAAAAGATTAGTCAGATTAGCATTGATCTTGATTATTTATTCTCCAGCCGTCTATCATCAGCAATTCATTGTATAAACAAAGATCAAGGGTAATTCATTACAGGAATTAATGGCCAAAGCTAAATTATCCTGTTCGCCTACAGTATTTGGAATTAATTGTAAATATATTTTTCAACTCCCTAAATATTTGAATAGCTTAAATTTCAAGAAATTTAGACAAACAAATAATGTGACGGTAAGAGCCTGAATGGCGTAGGAGGCTAATGCCTCCTACTAAGGCAGCATTTAACATCCAGCTGCCTGCAATTACTGCGAGTTCAATTCTCACCAGGCTCAAGGTTGACTCAGCCTTCCATCCTTTCTAAGGTGGGTAAATTGAGGACCCAGTTTGTGGGGGCAATAAGCTGACTTTGTATAAATATACAAAAGTATGAAGGCTATTGCTTAACGCATTGTAAGCCGCCCTGAGTCTCCAGAGAAGGGCGGCATAAAAATCAAATTAAAAAAAAAAAAAAGGCAAGGCACCGATTGAGCTGTTGGTCCTTCAGTCTCCCTCTGAGCAGCTGCAAGAAACAAATTACTGCTTCAGGTTTGTAAGAATGGAAATGATCACAGCTCATGTTCAGTTTGCTTTTGAAGATTTGGACAATGGCGACAGGGCCATATTTGTACAATGTGTTTAAACAGGTTGGAGGGGTATCCTGTGGATGGTTAAATCCAATAATCACTGGATTCCACAGGTTAGAAAGGATTAATCTGAACTCCAAATAGCCCTGTGACATTGGTCAGCCATATTACCTGAAAAAGGACAGTAGGTTGAATGGAGAATTAATCGTATCATCTGTTCTGCCTGTCCTAGAGCAGCTGTGAAGAAAATGATTTCACCGGGCATGCCACATTTTATTTTTTATTTCTCCAGAGCTCGACTGAAGAATGAATTAAGAGCAGGAAAGAATGGGTGTGGGCAAACTTTCTATCTGAATGCAATATTGCTGATTCCAATAGGGCCACTTCTTTTTTAGTCCCAGTATATATATTTCAAAACTATAGGAAGGAACAGCTTCCCAGCCCTTTTTATTGCATTCTTTCTTCTCTGGTTCTCTGCTTATCTGGAAGAGAAAGGACAATTTAGAGCTTCAAAGTTATTGGAGGGCAACATCTACACATAGAATATTTGTAGCTCAAGGTTGAACTGTTGCTATTTTCTGAGCTTGGTGGTTTTCTCACAGACATTTCATTATTTAGCTAGGTAATATCATTAGTGCTAGAAGGGAGTGGGTGGCTCAGTGGCTAAGACGCTGAGCTTGTCGATCGAAAGGTCGGCAGTTCAGCGTTTCGAATCCCTAGTGCCGCGTAACGGAGTGAGCTCCCGTTACTTGTCCCAGCTTCTGCCAACCTAGCAGTTCGAAAGCAGGTAAAAAATGCAAGTAGAAAAATAGGGACCGCCTTTGGTGGGAAGGTAATAGCGTTCCATGCGCATTTAGGTTTAGCATTTAGTCATACCAGCCACATGACCACGGAGACGTCTTCGGACAGCGTTGGCTCTTCAGCTTTGAAACGGAGATGAACACCGCCCCCTAGAGTTGGGAACAACTAGCACATATGTGTGAGGGGAACCTTTACCTTTACCTTTACCTAATGACTTGCCCTTGCAGTGTTGGTGTGAGTGTCCTTGGTGGTTCCTCAATTTTGTTTGCCATTATTTGCTGTTATTTTCTTGATAGTTCCTTGACTGGGGTATTGTGTACTGCTTGTTTTTTGTTCTTATGTTAATCTTGCCATTAATCTCTGCTCATTTGTGTGCTGATTGGTGGTGAGGTGTTTTGGGCTTTTTGTTTCCTTTGGGCTTTTTGATTGTGTCAAACGAGGACCCCATATCTACTCATATACGACTCAGTTGCAAAGGTTCCTCATGGTCTCTTCTTCAGATACCTTGTTGAGTAAGTAGCTAAAAAAAGAATTAAAACCGCTATCAAAGTCATCTATGGAGGAAGTTGGCTCTACATTTCATTTCATTTCATTTCATTTTATTAGATTTATATACCGCCCTACTCCCGAAGGACTCAGGGCGGTGAACAGCCAGAAAGATGAAACACACAAACTACAAAATTTAAAAGACAGTATAAAAAACCATTAAATAATTTGGCCCAAAACAATTTAAAACACCCCTAATGTTTTAAAACCAATTTTAAAAGTTACAATTAAAAGGGAAGTTAGGCCAGGCCAGTCTGTTGAAATAAATAGGTCTTGAGGGCATGGCGGAAGGTGTGTAAATCCGGGATCCTCCGTATCTCTGGGGGGAGCTCATTCCAGATAGCAGGTGCCCCCACAGAGAAGGCTCTCCCCCTGGGGGCCACCAGCCAACACTGTTTGGCCGATGGCACCCTGAGGAGCCCCTCTCTATGTGAGCATACTGGCCGGTGAGAGGCTACTGATGGCAGAAGGCAATCCCGTAAGTACTCTGGTCCTAAGCCATGGAGCGCTCTAAAGAAGGTAACCAAAACCTTGAAGTGCACCCGGAAGACTACTGGGAGCCAGTGCAGCTCACGCAGGAGAGGTGTCACATGGGAACGCCACGTCGCTCCTATAACCACCCGCGCGGCCGCACTCTGCACCAGTTGGAGCCTCCGGGTGCTCCTCAAGGGGAGCCCCATGTAGAGAGCATTACAGTAGTCCAGGCGGGAAATGACGAGGGCATTAGTGACCGTGCGTAAGGAGGTCTGACTTATATTTTTGTGTTCAATGGAAATAATTAGCAAGGCAGTATTGACTAAAGCTGTTATACCTTTTTTCTTCCCACTTCCCAATGCAATTATTGGCATTCTGGTAGCCTTTCCCCACTGAAACTATAGAGGATATTCCTCTAGGAAAGTGGACTTTTTTGGGGGGGGGGGGAGAAAAATGAATTAGATTCAGAAAAATATTAGTTTATTTCAAACGGTAGACTGTATCAAAGTCTTAAGGCAGAGTTGCTTGCTCTAGTCATTCACCACATTCAATTGGATACCTTGGTTTTGTAATGTAAAATTAAATTTCAGTAAAGCTTCAGAGCCTTTGATCTCTGACTTGTCTTTGATGAAGATTGGGCTGGTACATAGATACAGGAGAAAGTGACTTCTCATAGTAGAACCACAGCTGGAAACTTTTAATTTGACAAATCTTACTGTTCAGCTCTATTGATTTGTAACTGTACTTTTTATCTAAATAACAGTTTTTTTCTTGTATCAGCAAGTTTATTGTTAAATGCCCAATTCTCCCCTAGTCACTGGAATTTAAATATATCAGAGGTCTGGAGATTCAATGAATATTTAAGATTTCCACATAGTCTTATCATGTTTTGGACTCTATCTCTGTAGGAGCACTTCTTTGATGCTGAGAAAAATCTCCTATCTGTTTTGATACCCATATTTGTCATTGCCTGGCTGTTCTCCTGCATCTGGCATCACCATTGTAATACAAATGTTTTAGGCAAATTCCCCACAGTCGGAGAGAGAAACGGGGGAGGAAGGGTATTGGGAGAGGGAAGGTATTGTGTGTAAACTTTGCACTTTCTACTGTGGCTGTTTGCTTACCTATATATCATCTTGCAACTTAGCAAGATCTATGTCTTTTCTTCAGAGATAGACACAAAGTCCATGTTAGACCGTATTGTGCATTTCACTGAGCTGTTTATGGGTGCATATTCCTCCAAGATTTCTTACTAATTTTTTGTTTTGTTGTCTTATCTTTCAATGGCAATGCTGCTTCAAACCTTTCTAACTACTGGTAGTAGGTCCTGTGGGCACTTATGATGCAATTCCCCAAGTTGCCTTTTGCAACTGCCACTAAAGAACTCAGCTATGAAAGTAAGCTTCTTGTCAGGAGAAGACTTATGATGAGGCTAGAGTGGCTGCAATTAGAATTTACAATCTATATCTTTAAAGAGGTTTGCTGTTTAAGCAGATCAGATGAGAGTGAAAGATAGAAATCAACTTACAAACTAGAAGGAAAATACAAAGGCAAACCAGATCCAGTATTGGGACCAGAACTGCTTAGCAGCTCATATGTTATCTAATCACCTAACTGATCCTCAATTGATGGTCAAAACAAAACAAAACAAATGAAATTAATGACAGCAAAAAAAAAAAAAAAACCACCAACTTTCAAAATAATCTGCCTAAATTCTCGAGTGTGTTAGTGTGGGTGGCTGTAATAAATTAAATGTACTACTAGTAAATAATAAATTAAAGGGCCAGACCTTGAGAAGGCAGATATAGGTCATATACATATAGATGTTCATAAGATTTGAATAGGCAATGAGTGACCATGAAAGGATTTTGAGCTGTAATGGATAGTTTAATGAAGATATTGGTTCAGAGTGTAGCTATTACAGAAAAGGTAAATGCCAGGCTGAGGTCAAAATCCAAAGACTCGTTTGCTTGCCATTCCTTGTTTTGTATGCAACACTTGCTCTTGTGGCAGCTCACAACAATTATACAAGACAAAAAGGAAAAATGTTGTCCTGGCAGATAGTAGTAACACTTGGATGATCATAGCTAAGTTCAAATGTTTAAGTAGGCTCAGCTCTGATTGATATTTGAAATGGGAAACTTTTTGGAAATTGCAGGATTGTAAAGTGGATTGGGATGTTGAAGAATCTTGGCAGTTATCTTATTACTGGTACCAAGAAAACTCCATGGATATATCTATGCAGTATCACTTAGTGTACTTTATATACCTTAAGCACTTAACAAAGCTCTCTGAACATTGTTTTTTTTTAGTCTACACATTTGCACAATATGATGTATTTAAAAGACTATTTTTCTCTCTTTCTGTGCAATTACTGCATAGCTGAAATTCAGAGATGAGCTGGTTCACCCACACCTATTATTTAAAGAGATTTGCTTTGAAAAGAAACAAATAAATAAATAAATACAAGTATAGAATTTTGGTTGAATTGCTAGCTTTGGGAATTGCTTGAATGATAGCCATGTGGTTTGTTAAATACAGCCATGGTTCTGAATCATTGTGCAACATTTCTGTTTAACTGATTACTGGAATGGCAGCTCTGGAGTGCATGTTGAGTCGTATGTGTATTATTGTTGGTTTGCTCATTTGATTCTGCAAAGTGTCTCCTGAAACCTTTCCTGTATGCTCCACAGGCCATTCATGAGACTGTTTTCGCCTTTCTTCCTCGAGGGTTATTCGTAAATCTCCACAATGCCTAGAGCTTTTCTTTCTTTAAGAATCTTGTTCAGAAGTTTCTGCTTTTAAATGTGTGAATTCTAAGCAAACAATATTTCCATATTTTCCTTCTTTTTTTTTGTAAGAAAAACCTTTCCTATAAAAAATATTTGTGCAGTATAAAGTGGTCAGGTGTTTGCCTCATATATATGGTATAAAATGGTATGTCGTGAATGCGACTGTTTGAGGGCTCCTGGATTGGAACTGAAAGGCAAAAGGGATGCAGTAGGCTCCCTCCCACATGCTGGGGTAGACCAGACGTCTCGATAGAAAATACATATATATGTGTGTGTGTGTGTGTGTGTGTGTGTGTGTGTGTGTGTGTGTGTATCTTCTAGCCAGGTTTTCCCTACGTAGCCAAGGTTTTTTTGTAGCTCCAGCTCAGTAGAATCACATCTACTCGGTTCTGGGCTTTTTTCCTTTCTAACACCTAGCAAGCTCTAACTGCTAGGTAGGAGACCTAAATAGATCCATTTCTAGCTCGTTAGCTGTCATCAGTAGGCCACACCCATATCTTATGTATCCTCCCTGTAAAGGTACAGTATCAATTTTCTTACTTCTTCGTAGGGTTTATGCTGGAGCTACAAAAAAACCTTGGCTACGTAGGGAAAACCTGGCTAGAAGAAAAACACACATAAACCCTACGAAGAAGTAAGAAAATTGATATATATATATATGTGTGTGTGTGTGTGTGTGTGTGTGTGTATGTGTATGTATACGTATACAGACATATATATATATATATATTCCGTGCTCTAGATTGGCAGATTTAATTTTGAATGATTAATTATTTGTATCTGAACTTCTGGAGTATGATCTCTCCCCATTCATTACACACGACGTTAAAAAGTTTCCTTGTTTGTTGAAGTCTGACATTTTAAAAAAATGAGTCTGCTTATCAGAAATGCTTGATTTTGAATTAAATATTTCAACTAATGATTGATTTTATGTAATGTTTGCGGTCTACGGTGACTTGTACATTAGCTGTTATGAGAAATAATTGAGTTGATTAACTGAATTTTAGAAATAAATAAGTGTAAGTTACATTTAATTCTGGGTGTGGGGGTGTATTTGCATTATTTGGAACCGTATGAACAGATACAATATGAGACTGTACAGTAAACCCAATAGTCTGGTAAGATTTACTTAGCCTTGCAGCTGTTTGGAGAGTCTAACGCAGATTGAATAAGAGCTCTGCACTGGTCTCTGTCACTATCTTCTTGGTCTGAAATTAATTTCCACATACAAAGAATTGCCAAGGGTTCAGATCAAGTTTGGTTTTTGCATCAAAGTCTCCTTTTCTGCTAGGA
The DNA here is from genome assembly GCA_022577455.1 of Arizona elegans. Classification (NCBI taxonomy): domain Eukaryota; kingdom Metazoa; phylum Chordata; class Lepidosauria; order Squamata; family Colubridae; genus Arizona; species Arizona elegans. Next base: position 76,005,786 of record JAKOOJ010000007.1, read on the forward strand.
GTTACACAGTTGTTCAGGATCAAGTATACATCGATAGGGGTACATATTCCCTCAGACTCCAATCTTAAGCACAGAAGTTAGGATCTTTCATTCTATCAAGGCTGAAACATAGCCTCCTCTGACTCTCAAATTATAAGATAATTTTAATTTTGGCAGAAGAATTTCAGATCAGCCCAAGACGGAGAACAGTCTTCCCTGACCCTCTTCAACTTCCAGCATTTCTAGCCAACATGTCCCAAAGATGCTTTTCAAAAGGCAACTGGACTTTCGTGGTTTTTCCCTTGAAAACATTTCGCTTGTTATCCTTTTTCAGTTCTGAGAACTGAAGAAGCTTCTTGGATGAGATGTGAAATGTTTTCAAGGCAAAAATCAAGAAAGCCCAGTTGCCTTTTGCAAAAGCACCTTTGGGATTGAGAATCTCCATGACATCTAGCCAACATGGTTTATTCTGGTCAAAATGCTGGAATGGTACTTGTGTTATACAAGTAGATATAATTAATTTAATTAATTAAATTTATATGCCGCCCCTCTCCGAAGACTCAGGGCGGCTCACAATATATTTAAAAAATCATTATAAAAAGACATTGAAAAATTAAAAAACATTAAAAACATTAAAAACTCATTCACACCATTCATGGCTGGATCTCGCCAGATCACAAGAGCGAGATCAACAGCCCCAGGCCTGCCGGAAAAGCCAGGTCTTCACCACTTTTCAGAAGGCCAATAGGGTGTGGATGGTCCGGACCTCAGGAGGTAACTGGTTCCAGAGAGCTAGGGCAGCCACAGAGAAGGCCCTCCCCCGCGGGCCCGCCAGCTGACATTGTTTAGCTGACGGGACCTGGAGGAGACCAACTCTGTGGGATCTTACCGGTCGCTGGGAGATATATTACTAGTGGGCCCCAGTTTGGGATATGTTTGAATACTTCTTAACTTTTAAGACTGAGATACAATCAGATATTCTTTATGAGGTAAATCAATAGGCTATTTATGATAAATAATTCTAAAAATGAAGACTTTTACCTTTTAGGAGAGGATGATGAAGAAGAACAACCGGAGATGCCCGTTGGACCTCGTCCTCGCCCTATGTCTGAACTGCATCTTAAGGAGAAAGCGGTGCCAATGCCAGAAGCCAGTGCTTTTTTCGTTTTCAGTCCCAGCAACAAGTATGTTGTTTCTTGTATGAACTTGTGCCACCATGAAAACAGTCCCGATGACATGCTTTTAAGAGAGTGTGGGTAGTTGTATGTTTTGTAGTCTGTCTAGTTCAATGCAAGCCTACTCATGGATAATTCTATGATATAGGAAAATGTATTGTCAGTGAAAATATTTTCAATATTGTCACTGATCTCCAAGAATGTTACACGAGACAAATTCTAGAAAATGGAAAAGAAAAACGATCTGTTCCTCATGATAGAATTGCTCTGTGTGAAAAAAAAGCTGCTTGGTTTATATCAGAGATGGATGAATGAGAGCTCTGCTCTTAATCTAGCCCAAGGACTAGCTTGCGGCCATGAAACTGGCCTTGATGACATAAATGGTTGGGACTTTAAGGAAGGGCAGCCTTGTCTCCAAGCCATAAAAATCTTCCTTGCATTTTCAGCAGAATGGTTTGATATAATACAAGAAGAGTAGAAATTAGAGATGGGGGGAATTAGAAACAATATGTAAATGTTTTCCAGTAATCATTCTACATTCATTCACAGCAAAATCTTAAGGCTATTATCATAATCGAATAGGTCTACCTAGGACCGTGATGGGGAACCTATGGCACGCGTGTCCAAAGTGGCACACGGAGCCATGTCGCCTGGCATGCGCGGCGTCACCTGTTCCTCTTCCAGGTTTCTGACGTGCATGCACGCGCGATGATCAGATAGCCTTTTTGCATGCGGCAGTGCGGGAAACTAGAAAATCTTCTAGCTAGTCTTCCGTTTTCCTGAGTGAGCATATGCGCCAGCCAGCTGATCGTTGCATGCACATGCGCACCAGAAACCCAGCTGAAACCAAAAGTTCAGTAGCTGAAACCGGAAGTTCATTTTCGGACGCGCACATGTGCCCTGGGCAGCTCCTCTTCCGTGTTGTGGTCCAGACACGTGCGTAAAGCAGACGCTCCCTTTTTGGCACTTTTTGGTGCCAAAAAGGTTCTTCATCACTGACCTAGGGAATTACAAAACTCCTCACCCTATTGAAAAAACAGTACAGTATCCTCCCCCTCCCCAACCGCATAACAGTCTTATCTTCTTTTTAAAAAATAACTCTATTGATTTATTTGACTCATTCTACTTGGATTATCAGTTAGACACCCTTATGGCTTAAGTGAGTTCAGTCATAAAGTCCCTCTGCTCAGATTTGCTATGGCAAAATATGTTTAAAATCACAGAAATCATAAGTCACAATCATTATTTCATCTTTTATTCCCTGCAGAAGGTTGAAAGTCATGAACAGGAATCCGTTTGTGATTTATTCGTCCCGATACTTTCAGGGAGGTGGCAAATTTGTGACTGGACTGTTTTACTTCAGATTGTTGATGAAGATTCATATGGTCATATGTTCTGTTTCTGTTGGCATCTGGCCTACAAATAAGCTTAAGAAATCGTGTAGGTGGTATGAATGGTTGGAAAATAGGAAAAATGAGAAAGAGGAATAAGAGGAATAAAGGAGGGGGGGAAATGTTGAAGATCAAGGTGCAATGTAGACGAAATAAAGAAAGATAGAAAATAATTGTTGAATAAGACAAAAGTTAAAATATGTGTAAATAGATGTAAATAGCAAGAAAAGATCACCTTGAAATAGCTGAAGGAATAAGTGATATGTGTATAAATGTTGTGTGTTTATGTTTTGTTTTAATGTGTTCAAAATAAAACACTTTTTTTAAAATCGAGGGCTTGAGATAAAACATTGATCTCTGTAATATCTGATGAGTAAGAGTCTCTCTCTCTCTCTCTCTCTCTCTCTCTCTCTCTCTCTCCCCCCCCCCCCCCCCCCCCCCAGATTTCGGGTCCACTGTCATCGCATCGTGAATAACAACATTTTCACCAACCTGATCCTTTTTTTCATCTTGCTCAGCAGCATCTCTCTGGCAGCTGAGGACCCAGTTCGGCATTACTCAGTTAGAAATCAAGTACGCCTTCCACTTTTTCACTGCTCTGCAGATTGTTCAGAATGAGGTTTAGAAGCCAGATGACTAATGCTTACCAGGTTCTCATGCTGCCTGATCTAAATTAATGCCTAAACAGAAAGAGGTACCAGTCAGTACAGGTAGTCCTCGACTAACAACGGTTCATTTAGTGACCACAGAAGTGACAACAGCACTGAAAAAAGTCATTTTTCACACTTCTGACCATTGCAGCATCCCCATGGTCACGTGATGAAAATTCAAATGCTTGACTCGTATTTACGACAGTTGCAGTGATCTGGGATCTTGTGGTCACCTTTTGTGACCTTCTGACATGCAAAGTCAATGGGGAAACCTTAACAACTGTGTTGCTTAACAACTGCAATAATTCGCTTAACAACTGTGGCAAGAAAGGTCATAAAATGGGATAAAATTCACAAATGTCTCGCTTAGTAACAGAGATTTTGGGGTCAATTGCGGTTATAAATCGAGGACTACCTTATAACACACACATAATTTTGTGTAAATTAACCTAAAATTCATATTAAATTAAGCAGTTGAGTTGTTATATTTATATGAGTTTTTTACTTCAGCAAAGTTTATGTGGTCAAAAGTATATAAATAAACAAATGACATCAATAAAGTGGGTTTTCTAGGGAATCAACCTCAAAAAGACTTCTAAGGATCTATTACCCTTCCAATAAAACTATATTTTCAGTGGATCCCTAGAATGAAGAATGGCCCTTACGGCTGCCACTTAAACATACCTACCAGGAGTAACTCTCACTGAAATCAATGAAATTAACCTCAAGTAGATTTACATATGATTACATCGCAAGCTATTTTTCAATCCTTCCTTAGGAAGCTTTCCTGTAATGAAACAGGTCATCAATGTTTTTACCTCAAAATATCATCCTATAAATCGTCAAGCAAATGTTTTTACAGCCAGATTTAGAAATGCCGAGGATTGAACTGGGGCGTCCTGTATGTTAAATATATCATCCTGCATTCAGATTTGATGTAATGTACTGTAGATGTGCTTGAACAGATGTTACCTAAATTGTGTTTCTCAATCTTACAAATTTTAAGATATGTGGACTTCAGTTCTTTGGCTGGAAATTCTGGGAGTTGAAGTCTACACATCTTAATTTGAGAAATACTGATCTAAACCATTCTCTGCAGCCTTGCATCCCCAAAACATGTTTTGTTTTGTTTTTGAAAGACGCTTAAAACTTTCTAGAGCCACAGCAGATGGCAACAGGTTTGACTGATCTGAAAATCTATGCAAGGTCAGATTAAATTCATACTTGGATTGGAGATAATCAAAACTAATAATAGTTAAAAATTTACACCAGGAGAAGACAAGGTCAAGCCACTCCAAAGTACAGTAGTCTAGCTCTCTTCAAGAGAGTTGTTACTTTTACTATATTTTGGGTATGAAGAGTTGTAAATGGACAGTATATTCACTTCTGCTATATCTGGCAGTTTCAGAGTATTTATACCAAAATCTTTGTTTCAGAGTTTGATCTGTGTTAAAAAGGAAAGTGGAAATATATGTGGAAATAGTTTCGAAAGTATCATTTAGATAACAAGAAATCATCAATATTTCCAACCTCCTCGCTGGTCTTTATAACATTCCTTTTTCAGAAACACCCAATACTTAAATTTAACACACCATCCAGAAAAGAGCAAATTTCACCCAGTCTGTTTAAAGTAATGAAATTACCTACTGGTGATTCTCTTTGTAAAATGATATTCACTGTAACAAGAAGAAGTCTGTGGCAAATGTTATCTGAATGTGTTGTAAAAAGCAAAACTATACTGCATTATCAAGGTATTTTGAATCACATGACAAAAATATAATTTAATGGGCTAATAATTCTCAATATTTATACAGCAGAAATTACAGGTGTAATCATACATAAAATAACTTGATAATTGTGAGCATTTAAGACTGCAATTCTATTTCCATTTACTGCAGAAGAAACATAATTGAACTCAGTGGGACTGAATTTACAGAGGAAACATGCCTAAAAACAAGGGGCAAGATTCCTTCCACTTTTAAGCATAATTTGCAATTTCAATTCCATGGAAAGATGCTCCTTCAAAGCTGTGTTTCTTCAGGCTGGCTGGGGACTGCTGGGACTTAAGTCCACACATCTCCAAGTGGCTGAGGTTGAGAAACACTGCTCTAAAGAGTCATGACGTTTAAAAGTTGCACATGATATTTAGTTATCTTGTCAGTTGAAACAGGTTTGTAAATTAAAAAGCTACCCATATTTTTATGCTATGTAAAAGTGTCCAGAAATATTACTAAGGCAGCTGATCACTACACTAAAATTAATGGGAAGCTTGAAAGTTCTATGCATGCATCAATAGTCATTCAGGGCTCAGAAAAGAACACCTGGGCTCAATATTAGTCTAGGAAGACTGTCAAAATGCAGAATTTGGCTCTAGTCCAAATTCTCTTAACTTCCCAATATATAATGCTTTGTTCATTCCTATTTCTACCTACTGCCAGAATATTGAATTATACTGCCTCTGCAAAATGGTATCAGCAGGTAAAAATGTACGTGATGGTTCATATACATACTGTACATGTACAAATTAGTTGATTCATTAATATTGATATGCTGGAAAATGAGCACATGAGGGGAAAGATTAAGAGTATTCTATTATGCAGGCCTTTCCTGCTATAAACATGAAGTAGATTCCATAGCAGATTTTGGAAAAGATTTCTTTAATATTCTTACCAAATCTATATTCCAATGTGATATTTTTCCAAATTGTTCAACAGTGTGGCCAGTTCTTCAAACAATCCCTTTTCATCAAACGGGGATTTATTTTGATTTTAATATGATTTAAGACTGAATAAACATCTGCTTGTCAATCAGCAAGTGAGATTTGCTTTTTGCGGGTGTTTTATAATAATTTCTATTCAATGCATACTTTTTTTTAATACACTAGACATATCCTTAAAAATGTTTTCAATTCAAGATAGCCCCCTTAAGCACCAGTATCATCTCATTCCAGGAAGAGAAGCAGCTGCAAATCTTGTATGATCATATCTTATTTCAGGGTTGTTTTGGGGTTTTTTTGGTGTTGTTTTGAAGTATTTCTAAATTCATAGGCACTGCATAAGAGTAATTCAAATTGCAGTGTCTTGACCTGTATTGTTTAATTTTTGTAATGATGTAAAATTATATTGTCCAGCTATTTAGTTGGTTATTTACTGTACATTTACTGAATTCACAAAAATAGAGCCACTTCCAATCTTTTTTAAATAAAGTAATTAAGAACTATTGTTGTGAACTGAACAAAATAGTTCCAAAACTGCATTGTGCTATGCTAAACCGAGTATTAATCCGGTCATGTTTAATTATGCTGGCATAGAATTTTGCCCATAAAGCTTAAAAGTGAGGAAGAAAGCTCAATTGGGCGCAAACCCCTTTCTTCCGGCATTATTTAACAACTTCACATATCTTTAAATACGTTCCATTCAAATCAGCTTTTTCTTTGTGAAATGATGAGTTCCTGTTCTTCCCTCAGGGACACTAAACCTGTGAAGTTTAATCAGACTAACTATAAAGTTAAAAGGAACACAACAATATATATTTGACGTTATAGTGAATAACATTCAGGGAACAAATCTAACTCAGTTCTACTTTGGCATTTTGTTTACATACAATCAAATCTATTCCTAGTTGAGGACCAATAGAGCTATATTCCACTTTACAGCCTAACCTTAATTATGGTAACCCCAGAGTAAGTCTCACTGATTTGAATGATAGCTATACTTAGGGTCACTTTAAAAAAAAAAAACTCAGTTAAGGTGTGGCTTTATAATGACATAGGATCACCCAATAAGTCTCAGGCAGCGTGACTTTGTTTCCCTTGATAATAAAACAGAGTTACATACATATAATAGTTTTTGGAGAGGGAGGGAAAAAGGAAGCATACATTTTCCACCAGAGATCAAGTATATTTAAATTTTCTGGCCAGGGGTTTAATTTACGATATACTGTTTGACAGAAATATTACTTTGCTTTCTCATGAAAAATAGCAAACAAAGACAACTGTTATTTAAATATCCTGCTTTATAGCCTGATCATTGCTTTCACTAAAAAGTTGCAGTCACTCGCCAATATAGCTCCTTAACGTAGCTATTCATTTTGACTTTATATTGTGATTTAGTTTTATAGTGTTCACTCACCTACCTTCCTTCTCCCTGCACCCCTTCCCTTTTGTTTTACAGGTTCTCTTTTGTTTTGATATATTTTTTACTGTCATTTTCACCATTGAAATTGCCCTGAAGGTAAAGTCCCATCTCCTCTTCCATTAGCTTCTCACTTGTAAGGCCACTAATTTCCTGCTGCTCTCTGTTGCTAACCCACACACCTGTTTGTGTTTTGGCCATGCTCGGTGATCGCTAACCCAACTGTGCTTATTTTTCAGATCCTAGGCAATGCAGATTATGTCTTCACTAGTATCTTTACATTAGAAATTATTCTTAAGGTAACCAATCTGAGCCGTCTGTGCTCCCTCTTGCTTTCTGCTTTGTCATTTTGTACTGCTTTAAATCCGAAGAGTTTTCTCTGTAGACCGGTGTCCTTTGTCGCTCAATTGTGATTGTGCATGTTTTAAAAACTAATCCATTGTAAATACTACAGTCTTATTTGTTAGCACACCTGTTAGTCCTTGGTATATAGCAGTGGTGGGTTGCTCCTGGTTCTGTCCGGTTCTTGAGAACCAGTAGTAAAAGCGGCGGGAGGCTCTGCTCACCCATTCTGACATCATATTTGGTGATCTGCGCATGCGCAGAAGCAAGCACGCGCTCCCATTGCAAACCAGTAGTAAAGGTAAGTAGAACCCACCCCTGGTATATAGCAACCAAATTACCCAGGAAGCTCAGGGAAGAATAAATGTCCTGCATTTATAACATCAGCTTTCAGTATTGTTCTTCCTTAATATTAACAGCATCAATGTGTAAAAGATCACATTTCCTTCATTCTTGTAACTTTGCTCTCATATACCGAAGAGCACAGATAACTAGAATAAGTGGTGTAGTTCTGAATTCCACATAGTATATCCACAGCAATTCCCCTTAAGCTTTCACCAAGCTACAACGTGCCCCAAATACTACAAAAGAAAAGCCTCAAATGTTGCCTCATTCCCTGTTTATTTCTGCCAATAACCTTCTCTTAGCTTAGAAAAAACTAAGAGGGACATTAAACCTGAGAGACAGTAGAAAAGCGGTGCTCCTGTTATCGCTCCATGGGTAAGACAACCTCATCGTAGTCCAAGCTTATAGCATCTGTTGGTATTCCAAAGGATTTCCAAATGTGTAGATTTGTGTAGTTGTATATCTATGTGATTTCCCAAGAGAAATATACACACAGGAGACTACGTGAAAGTGCATTGAAACATTCACAGGCAGAATAGGGAAAATAAAAATAAGATCCCTCTCATTTTACAATTATTATGGTTAGCCTTTAGCTGTCATTATATTTCGACTTACAACAGCTCATTTAGTGACCAAAGTTATAACAGCACTGAAAAGTGACTTATGACCGTTTTTCACAGTTATGACCACTGCAGCATTGCCATGGCCACATACCAACATTCAGACGTATGGCAACTCATATTTATGATGGTTGTAGTATCCCAGGGTCACGTAATCATCTTTTGGGACCTTCCAACAAGCAAAGTCAATGGGGAAGCCAGATTCACTTTACAACCGAGTTGCTAACTTAACAACTGCAGTGATTCACTTAACAGTTGTGGCAAGAAAGGTCATAAAATGGGACAAAGTTCACCTAACTGCCTCACTTAGCGACAGAAATCTTGGGCTCAATTGTAAACGTAAGTCAAGGACTACTTGTATCCCTATGAGGTTTATTTTCCTAAATCATGCTCCAAAATATTATGCATGGGGAGAATTCTCTAGGGATTGGGTCTAAATGTTACCATTGATCAAGATTGGTATAATTAGCAGCAATTTCATTATCCCCCAGTACAAATAATAGTTGATTTACAACCATTCATTTAGTGTCCGTTCAAAGTTACAACGGCACTGGAACAAATGACTTATGACCGTTTTTCATACTTATGACCCTTATAGCATCCCCGTAGTGATGTGATCAAAATTCAGATGCTTGGCAACTGACTCTTATTTATGACATTTGCTGTGCCCAGGATTAAAAATGGGGCGAAACTCACTTAACAACATTCTTGCTTAGCAACAGAAATTTTTGGTTCAGTTGTGATTGGAAGTTGAGGACTACCTGTATTCATTGTTACTGCTAATATTGGAGCACGCAAGCATGCCTTTCAACATTATTTGGTAAAGTGTTAACCAGCAGTGAAATCCACTTACCTTTGCTACCGGTTCGGGAATGGGAGCGCTATGCACACGTCTCTTTTGCACATGCGCAGAGCCTTCTGCGCATGCGCAGAGGGTAAAAAACGGGACATAATGATGTCCCAGAGGGTTAGGGTTAACCTTCCCACCGCTGGTGCTACCAGTTCGCATAAGCCGGATAGATCCAGCCAGATTTCACTGCTGGTGTTAACCTTTCCACCAACCTATATAAAATTTATAACTATGTCCAAGTAACATTGCCCTACAGTTAATAGAAGTTGTGGTTAAGGTCAGAATTACAATTACACACATACTTTACACCTGTGGTGGGATTCAAGTAATTTAACAACTGGTTCTCTGTCCTAATGATTTCTTCCAACAACCAGTTTGCCAAACTGCTCAGAAAGTTAACAACCGGTTCTCCAGAAGTGATGCGAACTGGCTGAATCCCACCACTTTACACACTTTAAAGAAAAAAAAAGCTTAACTTTATTTATTATTTATTTATTTATTATTAAATTTATATCCCGCCCTTCTCCCCGAAGGGACTCAGGGCGGTGAACAGCTGAGAATTAAAATAACATACAATATAAAAGTTAAAATAATTAAAAATAAATTAAATTAAACGGCCGCCCCAATTTAAAACCCCTAGCAATACAATTAAAAAACCCCTAAAACCTATTCAGGCCAGGCCGGCTTGCTGAAATAAAAACGTCTTCAGGGCCTTAAGGAAAGTGCGGAGATCCGGAATCAGCCGTATTCCGGGAGGTAGCTCGTTCCAGAGGGCGGGTGCTCCCACCAAGAAGGCTCTCCCCCTGGGGGCCGCCAGCCGACATTGTTTGACCGACGGCACCCTGAGGAGACCCTCTCTGTGAGAGCGTATTGGCCGGTGGGAGGTTATCGGTAGCAGCAGGCAGTCTCGTAAATACCCTGGCCCTAAGCCATGGAGTGCTTTAAAGGTGAGAACCAACACCTTGAAGTGCACCCGGAAGACCACCGGGAGCCAGTGCAGCTCGCGCAGGAGAGGTGTTATATGGGAGTGCCATGTCGCTCCCATGATCACCCGCGCAGCCGTATTCTGGACCAGTTGGAGCCTCCGGGTGCTCCTCAAGGGGAGCCCCATGTAGAGAGCATTAGCGTAGTCCAGGCGAGAAGTGACGAGAGCATGAGTGACTGTGCATAAGGAATCCCGACTCAGAAAGGGGCGCAACTGGCGTATCAGGCGAACCTGATAAAAAGCTTTAAGACAAGCTTTCCTTCACACCAAAAAAGAAAAAAAAGAGATATTGGCCAGAAAAAAACCCATCACCAACATTATAGCCTTCCTGAGCCATCTAAGAAAATTCTCATTTTAAAAATAAACTGAGCGGCTGAAAATCTAGGCTTTGATTTAGTTAAATACAAAAAAAAAATTAATGGGCCTGACTACAGAATATCCTATCTGAAAAAAGCTAAACTGATTAATCTTGAAATTTTCAATCAGAGCTGAGTACAATTTGTGTTTGATGCTTTTTAAAAATGTCCTTGCAAAATAGCAAAATAGATCTCTTTCCACCTCTCTCTTCCAGTCTGGAACTAAAGTTTGCTTCAGATTTCTCCTGTAAGGATTGGACATAAGCTGAAACTATTAATACATGTTAATATATGTAATACTAATTGAGAATGCGCCCAGGCTCTTAGAGCTTTGCCTTATTTATTTTATAAAATAAGCTGTGCAAACAACACTAACTCTTAGTATGTTTTGTTTGATTTTGACTCAGGGGAATCTGAAAATATGTAGTAAGCTGTTGTCCGGGTTTTGGGCAGTGACACTTCTTTCTTAGAAATTTGACATTTGTTTCTACCATCTTGTTAAAAAGTAATCTTAGGAAAAATATAATTAAGTAAGTCTTTTTATAATTATTTCTGGCTTACTGTATCACTTGATTCAATTCAGTAAATAATTGGGCACTATATCTAGAAAGCAAATCCTCCATGATCTCTAAACATATATTTCTAAATAACAGAAAATATGATAGTTTTAATTTTTCTACTAATTTATGCATAGAATTTAGTATTCTTTTGGTATTCTGTTTTCGTCCATCACATGTCCATGTTCATGTCAAAATTTATTGTAGAAAATATCCAGTGCCTTTAAGGCTCTCCAGTCAGTTATGACTGACCCATTTATCTTTCAGTGATATGGAGAATGTTAAGTGTTAATTTCTACCACTCAGATTAATGTGGATTTTTTTTATCCAGTAGAGGAAATTACAAATTTTTAATGCAGTGCATTCTGCGTTGGCTGCAAGAATTTAAAATGCAACTATGATTGTTTGTTCCTTGTATTGCGATCAGTATTTTAAATTTAATAAATAAATAAAATAAGTATCCTTATTTTAAGACATTTTCAGGTCTGATACATTTAAGGAGTCATGCTAAAATTCCGTGTGCAGGTAATGCTTTCCATGTAGCAACTAGCAACTAGCAATTAAAAAGAAATTTAAGCAGATTAGCCACACTTCATTATTTTTTAAAACATTTCAAAATCAAATCAAATCAAATATCAGGATTGAGATTTGTATTGTCTTGGTCTATTAAATAAATGCAAAGCAAACAGACAAATCAATCAAGTAAGTTATTATTGTGGCACAGGAAAAGTATGAAAAAGTTACTATCCCAGTGTGATGTATGCATGTTAGGATCAAAGGGACTAAAAATAATGAAATGCCTGGGAAAAGGAATGTTTTAGCTTGATGTCAAAAAAAGCAGCAACATACGTGCCAAGTGCGTGTCCTTGGGGAACACATTTCACAAAGCCACAAAGCCACTCTCACTTCACAAAAACTATTGAAGTGTCCTTGAAAGTTCATATGGAGAAGGCATTCCTTGGGATTCTAAGCCATTAAAAATAGCCCCAAGATTTTAAATTACAGATTTTTTTATTTTCTTGGAAGAGAGTGTTGCTGGTAAAAAAAAATAATAATGCAGAAACTGTTATGATCTAGTTAATAGTACATTTAGATTTTATAACTGATTGCAAATATTGATTCAGATATATCTACATGATCATTGATAATAAAAATCAAACTTTGGGTTCTTGTGTGAACACTTAGATACCTCATGTTGTAGAACCAATACAGCAGCAGACTAAACTGTACTGATAAAAACCATGCCTGCTGATAAGAAAGCAGCAGAGATATAATCCTCAATTCAGTCAGAGAGATTAAGCAGGATGATGACCCTTCTAAAAGTTTAAAGAATATGGATCTGGTAGCACTATGAAAAGATCCTTCTTCCTATTGAGATCACCAGACTGATTTTCATTAAAGGAGATTTATGGGAAAAGGTTTCCATTTAAATAATAATCATATGGGAAAGTACATTTTACAAAATTCTAGAATGAATGTCAGTCACATTGAAAGCTGACAAAAAGAAAAGTGTATTCGAAAGGCAATAGATAGCAAGCTGCAAACAGCCGTTCTTAGTTGGACCAGATGCTACTAGCAAGTTTTTCTAGCATGCCCTTTCCTGAAAAACACATTTACTCCTCTTTGCCTTCTTCATGTGAAACTTTGTGCTCAAATGTATAGAGCTTTTCTCCTCTACCCTCCTTTTGGTTGCTCTGAAAATCTTTGGCATTTGCTAACAGTAAAATCTTGATTGCCTATAGATGACTGCTTATGGGGCTTTCCTTCACAAAGGCTCCTTCTGCAGGAACTACTTCAACATCCTGGACCTTCTGGTGGTTAGCGTTTCTCTCATCTCCTTCGGGATCCAGTGAGTAAGCTATCATATCTCTCCAACTATCATATGGAAGATAGATAGATAGATCAGGGAAAGGCAGACACAGTTGTGGCACAAACCAGATTACGGGTCTCCCTGCAAATTGTTTCTGTTTCTTCTTCTTCTTCTTCTTCTTCTTCTTCTTCTTCTTCTTCTTCTTCTTCTTCTTCTTCTTCTTCTTCTTCTTCTTCTTCTTCTTCTCCTCCTCCTCCTCCTCCTCCTCCTCCTCCTCCTCCTCCTCCTCCCTCCTTCTTTTTTTCCTGCTTTTACATGTTTGATTTTCATTCTCATTTCAAAATAATTGGGTCTTTGTATATTTGTATGAAGAATAATTAAGAAGCCACAATATGCTGTTTTTAGTTCAGTCTGATACTGGATTTTAAATCTAAGCTATCATAAAACAAAATTATATTCTGGCAATAGGCAATAATCAAGTGTTAAGGACAAAACCATGAGCCAAGGTGTACTAAGTTATATATATTATAACATTATAGAAGAAACAAAAGAGGAGCTAATGGCAACAGAAGCAAAAGAAAAAAAGAAACAATTTTGCTTGTTTCATTATTATGCATTTGACTCAGCTTGAAGCCTTGGTCGCAATAGGAATTAGGCGGAAGGACCTAAAGCATCATAGGGTTTGAGAATAGATTTAAATCAGTGTGGGAATTTAAAGAGGTTATTACTATATCATAAAGTTGAGATAAGTGACTTATTTGGTCAGCAGAGTGCCAGGCCAATATTAGGGACCTGAAAAAGAAAAAGATGATGTCACATGTTTTGCCAAGGAGGCAGAAAGGGTATGAAAGTATGGGCAAGGAAAATAAAAAGAATATAAGCAAATTTGGAAACATGGATTCCTAATTAAGAGCAGATAGTTTATAGTGAAATCAAAAACTTCAGTAATGATGCATAATTAATCTGATTCATAAACCTAGTACAGCTTTTTTTCAAGTTCACACACTCTGAAAGCTCTCAGGCTGCTGTTGTAAATAGCAGAAAGAAAGAAGAGTTCAGCCTCTTTCAAAGAATACACAACTCCCAAAGCAAGCTTCTTCAGCGCATTAATCTAGCTCAGTGGTGAAATCCTCCGAGGTTTGCCACTGGTTCGCCAGTGCGCACATATGCGGTGCGTGGCAAACACACACTGCATGCCCAGTGCGTGCCAAATGCGTGCTTTGCATGCACATGCAGTGTGCACCAACCGCATGCTTCACACAGAAAAAGGAGGCTTAAGAAAGTAAGTAGAATAGCAAGGAGGGGGGAACAACTGTGCCACGCAATTTAGATTTGCTAGAAAGTAGGATAAATCATGGGTCATAGCTGATAGTCGGAAATACCAGTTCAGACAAACTGGTAGCATTTTTTTTTACTACCAGTTCATCCAAACAGGTAGCTTTTATTACTACCGGTTTGCCCGAACCAGTGTGAACCGGTAGCATTTCACCCCTGATCTAGCTCTTCCAGTGGCTTTGAGCCTCTTTGCGACTGGCCAGGAAGTTCTGCCTGTGCTGGGATTTCTGTTTAACAGAGCCAAATTGTATGTTGAAAAAATATTTCAGAAAACAAATAACTATAGAACTGATCTTTTCTGAATTAGTAATTTGGTGAAATGCTTCTGAGAGTCCTTATCTTAAAGTGCTTGGTGATGATTTCTGCATGGCACCCTTTTTCTAATTATGTCTGCTATGCATTTGGTAGATTGATTTGTCATTCTTCCCTCTTGGTCAATGTGATATTTTTATACAGCTTAATACACCTGTCCCTAACAGCTCCTTCCCCTTTAGAGGCTTAGTATGCAGCATCTAAGCTATAATAGATAATCATCATCATCATCATCATCATCATCATCATCATCTACCAGTCAATGGTATTTGTGACACATTTTTAAAT